>OX337247.1:10709142-13109142 GCA_946965025.1 Blera fallax | reverse complement strand
ATATCCACAGAGTGGGGGTGCATGGTGTGATGGGAGGGTGGGTTTTCTCTTTGCAGTGTGCTAACAGAGTGGTTGTAGTCGGAAGACTTAGCGTTGGGGGTGACTGTGCAGGAATGTGTGGTAAATAAGTCAAAGGAGGGGAAAAGCTAACAGGAATGTTAGGTTAACAGAAATGTGTGCAAAGTGTTCTGTTATGTCGTATTTCTGGCGTTTGGGTTTCACCATAGGAGTGAAAATGTGTGCTTTCTACTCGGGCAAAAATGTCCTGATCATCGTCAAGACTAGTCTCAAACGTTTTTTGTAGTCTGGATGCGAGATTTCTGTAAAACTTGGTTAGAAATCTGTTTGTGTTGAAGTTGGCTCGTTCGGAAGATATTTTTGGATATAGCGATCTAGCTAAGGCCGAAGGGAAAGGATAATGTTTTGTCATTCACCATTACAATTTTCGCACTGGTTCCTGAGCTTTGAATGAAAAAAAAATAGTAATTAGGGAGACGTTTGGGGACCTAGGTTAAGTGAGGAGGGATGTAAGCTGCATGTACGATTCCACTTCATTGTAATTGCCCTTGAAATACATGGAAGGCATGCGATTAACAAAAATATTTACATCTGTTAAAAAAGCTTCTAAAGCCAGTTAGAGGTACCTGTACCATATTGTTCATGCCATCGAAGAGTCTTGGGCTTAAACGTGACGTTTCTGGGAGTTTCTGCGTTCATGCTCATCATCTGTCTTATATATTGTCTGGGGTTAAGCCCAGTTTGTCCTCTAGCCGATGTCATTCTTCATAATATCGCGGTCAATGGAACATGACGTGCTCTAAGTCGTCGGCTGGTATCGTGCAGATTGACTTCTTGCTCAAACCTATGGAGGTAGGCTCTGAAGCATTTATAGCCAGTAGACATCTGGTTAGGTGGAAATCGAGTTCCCCATGCTTCCTGGTAATCCAAGCATCTATATTGGGGACCAATCTGTGCGTTCTTCCAGACCTGTCCTCTTGGTGCCCCAGTATCAGTTTGACTCATCGTCGTTGATGCTGTTGTCTTGCTGGGGTAGTATTACGGTTGTGCCTCTTTCGGAAGGCGTTGCATACTCTCAACGCGTTGGTTCTGTAAGCTGCCTCCGTTTTCTTCCTATACGCCTTAGCTGTAAAGGCGCAGTCTATATTAAAGAGCCGTAGAGCATTATCGATGACGAAACTCTGCTAAAACCAGTCTCTTCTTGTGTAGGTTGGTTAAGCTGTACGAGTGATTTATACACAATGCCTATGGGAAAAACTACTAGTTCCGATCCTTTCTTCGTCTTCATCGACCCATCTGTGAAGATGGTATTACCATTAGTGTTACTTATATTATTGATCGCGGGCTGAATCGCCAAGTTAGACCATCAGGTTGAATGTTTTCCTTGTTCATTTGGTAGGCTGTCGCCGAGCTTACTCTGCCACGAATCCTACAATATGATCCGGTGTCATCCCAGACCTCATGATTCACTGTTTCTTTTTCCGAACGATATATCCATCAACGGTTGGTTCTCTGAAAGAGCTTATCGTTACCTTTTCAATGATCTGTTTCAATGAATTTACATGAGATAAACCGAATGAGTGGAAATAATGGAGTCACTGTCTACTGGATACCTTGTCAGACCACTCAGGATGAGAGAGAAATAAAACAGCGGATAAACTAGCAAGAAAAAGTTCAGAGCCCGGTTTTACTGGTCCGGAACCATTCTGCGGGCTAATCTAAGGAAAGAGTAGGATTGGGAGGAGAACATTGGGAGGAAATCCCTGAACTAAGGTGGGATCGTCAACTGCAAGCATCTGTAAACATTTACAGATACGAGCTGTACATTCTTATAGGCTTCTAATGGATCCCTATTGAAAAATATATCAGGAAACTGTGTAAAGAGCAACGCGGGGACAGCACATTTTGCAGAGATCTTGAGGAAACCCAATGGCAACTTCTTAAGGAATGTGCAACACAAATCCTCAAAAGAAGGAAACACTTGCATGCCTATTAACTATCAGTAAAGATCTACCATCGGTGGATTCACTCCAGATATTTCAGTCCAGAAAGGAAATTGGACTAGAGGAATGCTTCATCGACTAAAGCTTAAAATCGGGGGAGCGCAATAGATCTACAAAGGTCGCGGTGAGGTTACACCTCTAAAATCAATCGTATTAGACCATCCATTGTCAACCATTTGGTCTTTTCTTTTAACATGTCGTACTTGACCGCACACGAAGGTGATTTAACGCAAACTTTTTTGTCTTGTAGTAGTTCTTGCCCATGTATTGTCAGACACTCAACATAGCCTTGCATGTATCCATTCGATTGCAGTTGTAATTTATTTGTTGTTCGTCACTTACTGCTTTTGCATTTGCTTTGAATAGATACAGTGGGGAACGTTGCTTAAGCAAATCCTCAAAACCTCAACTAGGTTACGTAACGTACCGCTTGGGGATCCATAATTTAAACTGCGTTTCAAGAAGTTTATCATTTCCTTTACTACATCGTATAAACAGTTCATTTTCTTCATACGGATACTTGCGCTAGGAATTGCGTTAAATCTCAATTGCAAAGCAATGCAATTTCCTTGTTCGCAGCAGCAATCCCTTTGCTATAAAATACATAGAAACGACAATAGGCCTTGTTTTTAAAACCAACTCTGTTCAACGAAATGAAATTGCGGAAACAACCCTATTTTATGCAGAATATTTTTTTATGTACCTTCATTCATTTTAAGGACAAAGACGCGCTATACTGTGAATTTTTTTTTATTCGCAGAGGATACCTATTGAATAGAGTCCTTCTGCTTCATTCATCTCTTAGTGTGTGTGGGTGGCAAAAACTTCCCCATTGCACCGGTAATATTCTATTTGAGATGAAAATTGTTATTTTTCATAACACGAACAAGTGCTAAAGAAAAAGGAAAAAAACAATTGACTCGGCGCCTGTATTGTCGTCATTTGGGTTTCCCCAGAAGTCCCTTTTTAAGGAGTAAATGGGTGGGTGACTGTGAATGGGTTGAGTGGATACGGATATGTGACAAACAACAGAGTTATTCATGTGGGCGTACTTCAATCAGAGAATAACTTCTTTATTTGTTTTCCTTCCTTTTCTTGGCAGAGGGCTTAAAACGATGTAATTGTCTTATTAAGAGACTTACAGTACTTTTGTTTGATTAATGGAATAAGTGCTTCCTAGATTAATTACTCGTTTTAAAGTCAATCAGTTGTCTGAAATTAAATAGTCTTCTCTTGGCAGTGAAGGTGATGAATAATCAAAAAATAAATCCCCCTTTACAACGTTCCTCATTACTTTGAGTATCCTTTCCTGATAACAAATCCCCTTCACACGAAAAACCTTCGTTCTATATCAAATCTGTCATCCACAAAAAATCCCATCAATTAATTAGATTGTGATCCCAATAACAGATCTAATTGAAAATGGTCGTGTTGAAGACCGGAAGAACTTATTTTTCCAGGCAGAGGTGATTAAGTAAGACGACTTAAGGGTTGTTCGACAATGTCCTGCGTTAGTTCATTAAATTTCCAATTCGCATTAAAGTTTTGTTATCCTTCTTTGTGGGTTATTTTTTTTTTGTCTACCCACTCGCTAGAAGTAATTGTGTGCAATCACCCCTAGCTCATATGGAAAGGGAGCGTTCTTATATTACCAATAGTAAACATTGACAATCACTTTAATCTGAGAAAAAAAAAATTCTTATCTAGTTTCCTTTGGATAGGTGGATAGCACCACCTTATTTTGTGTGACATTGTTATAAGGTCTCGTACACGTGCGACTATAAAAACTGCGCATGTGCTCGTTTGTAAATCGGATTTATAAATTTTATTGGGGAGTGTAAGGACCTTTGGAAGAAAAAAGAAGAAGGAAAGGTACTGTCGCAGTTTTTATGGCTTTAAATAAATTAGTTGTTTCAAAGCTAAGAAGGTTTTCTTGTAGCTCTTTATTCTAAGGTCTAGGTGGTTGCCTGCAGAGCATTCAGTGCTAATAATATGGAGAAGTACTCGTAGTTAGACGTGTTAGGGTTGGTACGGGTATCTTTAGTCAAAGTCATAGAGAAATATGGTTTTGCCTAATAGTTAGGGTAGCTACAAAAGTGTACCTGATGCCCATTGAGGACAATTCGAGTTCTTTGCTCTGAATTTTGTTTCTTCCTTCACCTGTGGATCCCTGTTTGGTTTTTCAGCTAGCCTGATGTCCTTAAAAGATTGGAGTCATTCCTATCCGATGCTTGTTGTTGCTTCGTAACTATCCTTGTCCCGACGCACAACCCCCAACCTGGATGGCCAGATCCTTTTATACAACCCACAGGAAAAGGGGCCGGTTACACCGATGCCAGAAACCCACTTCAGGGATTCGAGCTCTGCCTTTGGCCCATTAAGGGCTCCTCCACCATCTGTTTTTCAAGACCCTGCCTCAGTCGTGAAAGTTCCTTACTGATCTGAGCTCCAAATATGTCGGAGTAGCTCAAGTAAGGCTTCCGCTGGTCTGTCTGTGAACGTCACCGTTGATTCCGTCTATGGAATTCCTCCACTGCACGTCGTCCTTCTGAGGACCTCTTGCTAGACATCTGATCCGCAAAACGCGGGCCAGGTCAGCAAGAGATGCCTCGTCTGGCACATGCGTGATGGAGTTAACCGGCTGAGCTTGCGCTTGTCCGAGTGTCCATGTACAGTCAGACTCAGCATACGCTCATCGTTGGTTCACTATTAGATAGCTATCCAGCAGGCACCACGTGGAGGTGATGATGCGTTTTTGCCCACCAGGGAAAAAATAGATAACTCTTCAACGTCTTGGATGTAGAAGCTTCCTAGAATTTTGTTCCTCATGTGAGTGAAGTGTTCCTTGGGAAGTGGCAAAGAAAGTCGCTGCAACTTCTGCGTGGCTTCTTAGTAGATTGTGACCAGCGGGTATGCTTATTAGTAAAGCGAAGAAGTTTGGTCAAATTATACGACATCTTTCACAGGTGGAAAATAGTTCCTCTTTGGTGTTTGCTGGAGTTAGAATTTATTGCTCTAATATTCCTTTGAGGTTGCAGAATGAAAAAAGATTACTTCGGACTTAGCCATGTTTCTTCCAATTTTTGGAAGATGATTGACTATTACTTTGTGCCATCGATTTCGCCGGATAAGGTGAATCTCGGTATGTCTATCGCTACAGTTAAAAAGCTACTCAAGCTCGCAGATGGGCAAATGGTACTACCTGTTCCATCACAAGACATGTCTGGCCTTAAGTTGATCTTAAACGCTCCAACTGTCTAAGGCAGGGGGTCGTTAAAGGGCACTGCAATATCGGTAGGAACGCCACTATGCCGGGCCTCTTCGCTAACGACTTCTGTAGAAGCTGCATAGAAGAAAAGGAGGAAGAAACCATTCTACATCTTCTTTGTACGTGTGAAGCTCTCTCCGCTCCTAGGAAACTGCATTTAGGGGCTTACTTCTTTGCGAACTGACTAATGCTATCATTAGAAGCCTCCAGCGTTTCATAACCAGCTCCTTCTGGTTCAACGGGTAGCTATCCTTGGAGGTGTTGATCCATGTGGTAACACAATGGACTTCCTTGGCCTAACCTAACCTAACCTACTTTGCGCCAGACAGCCGCGATATGTCCAATTGTCAGCCTACAGCTAAACGTTTTGGAGAGATTCGGATGAAGACTGCTCTCTTTTGAAGTAATGTTGCAAACATATTATTCTCGATGGATGGTTCATGTGTATTGTCGAATGTCCTGTGCCACGGCAGGGGATAAGGAATGGCCATATTGTGCCACATCGCTATGCCTGAGTGTGGGCTGAGATGAGACTTGGAAATGCTGCAGTCGATTACGATTTTGGACAGACTAGAAAAGCGATACTGTTTCGCAAGAGATTTCCACCAGACCATCGCATCATATGGCCGATTGAGTCCTCCTAATCAATGTGTACAATCACGGGGTAAAACGTTATGTATGCCTTATTTTATGCGATGGTCAATATCGTCCTGTGAACTTTCCTTAAGACTCACTGTTCTAACGCAAGTGCTACCTTGTTGAACGCTTGCTATATTCTCTTTTATTGAACTGCTTGTGATGCAACCAAGACGAGGTAAATCTTCGTGTCAAAATATCCTTTGAAATTGAAAAGCAATTATCTGAATGTTATTTTACCTTGAAACCAAATAGCGATCCTTATCTTTAAAAAAAACGTTCCTCTTGCAGTTTGCAGACGCGACGACATCGCTAAATCCTTAACCCACAAGTAATTTCCAAAACCAAAAAAAAATTTCACTATACTCATGCGATCTCAATAGTTTTCGTTACTCCAATTGAAATCTCAAAATTACCATGCGAATCTCTACCATTAGGCACATTCCGTGACGATAATTCACTTGACTTCCTGTAGCCGAGCGGTGGCGGCGGGGAAGAATCTTAAGTGTGGACACCGAATGACTAGGTATTACGAAACGATATTACAGGGCTGCCTATATAGTACGTACTCTCGTATTTCATGCATGCTAGGCGCAACTTAAGACGTAACCTACTGGGTAGTGGTGAAGGACGATAATTTGGCGAGGACTTGCCACACTGCTTATTTAAGTCATGCCAAATTGAATGGTGCAATGTACCTGACGTCCGCGATAAGGCGCTTATTACCCGTATATCGAATCTGTCGATTTCAACGGAAATATGAAGAAAGACGCAGGCTAATGGTGTTTGCATTTGTATATTCGTCCACGTCATCATCGGGTGTTTTCCTTTCCTTTGTTCGTAATGTAATAGAGTTGTGTGCGGGTTGGCCCTAATGGTTTCGTATCAGGAAAGGATATGTAATTTACAACAAACGCTAATAATCAGTTTGCACTACTGGCGTCCGAATGGCAAGTCATTTTTGTTTGCTTAGTCAACATGCATGTTGCAAGAGAGGATTTACTTATGCGTTTGTGAGATTCAAATGTTAAGGCTTACTGGCAACTCTCTGCAATCTCCAGCTGCTATTTCCAAACCAACATTTTATGTATCTACCTATCCTATTTGGGTCAAATGATTTACTGTCAAAATCAAGACTTTTTTAAGGCTTTCATAAAAGCTACTAACCTTCCATGTAGACATAATTCATAAACACATTCCATCTGACTTTCTGCTATTTATCATTCCAGTTCCTGGGTTTTGTAAAAAAAATACGAGAAAAAAAAATTCAGGCAATTTCATTAGGATATCGTGTGAGTAAGTGAATAATGGCAAACAACGTGTGACATGTGTACAGATTCTCAGGGCTGCTACTCACCCACGCCATGAGGCTTCGTCCCATTAAAAATGAAATCATTTATTCGATATTTCCTACAATCGGCATGATTGCATGTATCTCGAAAATGAACCTACATACATATATGGGCTCTTATTTGTGGCCAATAAAAAAAAGACACAACTTCCAACGGTTAGGAGAAATCATGCACATCATGGGGGATTCGTACCACAAAAATGGTTAAATATTCAATAAAGCCGGGGATAACTTTCACGGAGAGAGCTGATGTTCCATTGACAGGCATCCGAAATAATTAATTACATCTTCGCATGTTGATTAATCATATGATGTGATTCATTGACCCGGGTATCCCACACACAAAATATGTATGTATTATCGAGGCTTAGGCTTCCAAACAACCCTTACTCCATGGTGAATTTTCCATTTATTTTGATGGATTATTTTCCTCGCAAAGTTTGAAACGTAATTATCAAGTGTCGGAAGTATCTCAGTATGCATGTGGGCTGGCTTTATAATGTACCGTGTACTACAATAGAAAAAGTTACTTATGGGAGCAAGAAATGATTTGTGGAAAGGTCGTGGCACGCAAATCGGTTACAGACAAATTTATTACAACACCAGGCACAATCACTCTCCATATTATTTGCAGTGGTGTCCTGTTGGAAGGGGTGAGACTACAAGTACTGTCAGCATTTTATGAAAACTTCAGAAAGTCTACTCTGTAGCCGCAGTAAATCGGAAAAGTTTTCTGACGCTTCTTACAGCCGGTAACAGACACCAATTATCAAGAAGTAATTAAGTGTTCGATTTGAAACTTTCGAGGAGTGAATAGATTTCTTGAGAAGATTTTAAGTATCAAAGTCAAAGGGAAGGGGTTGTTATTTAGTGTCATGACAACAATGGGGGTGGAGGTATCGAAACACTTTTAGAAGACATAAAAATAGTTTTTTCATAACAACAGAGCAGCAAACCCGGAAGCCTTGTCTTACATACCTTTGAACCTTTTGCTGTAACTGAACTATGTCGTTGAAAAACGTTTAACACGCATTTTATTTTTAATGAACGCGAACAAAAGGATTTTTATTGAGGCTCTCGTTGACCATGTTTCCAAATTCTCCCAAGAGTTTCATTTGCTCTCATCACCAAGTACTTTTTAACAAAACCATTGAGCCTTCTACAATAATGTCTTCAAGACATTTTTTGGCAACTGGGAGGATTGAGAATAGGCGTTTTGAGTGTTTTTGGAATAACGCATCGTTTCAAACTGCTATTGATTATTTTGCTGGTATCGACTGCTGGTATATATATTGGTTAAAGGACTGTAAACGCACTCCGACTTTTGTAGATCTATTGTGCTCCCAGACGTGGAACTCTAAACACTCGACATCCCCATTCCTTCTTGATGAGTCGGAGTATCTGGAGTGGATCCAACAATGGTAGATATTTTTCTGATGGTTGATAGGAATCGAGATGTTTTCTTTTTCTATTGATTAGCGCTTCACATTCCTTTGGAATGTGACCTAGTGTTTCCTTAATATTTCCGCAGAATCTGCAGTCTCCACGTTGCTGTTTTCTGAGGGAATATTCTTTGTGTCCTATCGCATGAACTATCTACAGCCACTTTCTTCTCCATATTATGAAGAAGGATTATTTGCGTACAATGCCTCGGATTTTCTCGGATTTCTGAAAACCCCTGTAAGAGAGTGCTCTGATGTCTACTGCTTGCTGAGCTGTCTATCCGTCTCATGACATGGTTAAACGCCTTTCTGTAGAGTTCCTTTCTTTTCACTTTTCACTAATGTTGTACTACACGCCTCTAGATTGTAGATTCTAGATTGATATTTGGGGTGTAAGCGCACTGCGACCTTGTAGATCTATTGTGGTCCCCCTACTAAGAGGTGTAATCGATGAGATACTCGACTTAGAGGTGTTCTTCCAGTCCAATTTCTTTGATGATAGTTGGCAGGAATCCAGATGTTTTCTCCTTTTATTGATTACTTACTTACTTTCTTAGGTCTTCTGACCCCTCGTGGGGCATAGGTCGTCAACAACGCCTGCGCACCATCGTGTTAGGAGTTCTACAACGCGCTTGAGCTTCCTCTAAGTCATACCCAATGATCTAGATTCCTCCTCGACTGTCCTTCTCCATGTCTGCCTAGGGCGGCCCGCTCGTCTGCCTGATTGGGTAAGTGGATTCCATTGCATGACGTACTTCGCAATGGAACTATCTCCGCGCCGTAGGGTGTGACCAATCCACTGCCACTTTCTCCTCCGTATTTCGACGTCTATTGGCTTCTGGCACGTTATCGCTTGTAGTTGGTCGTTTATGTATACGGTTCGGCTAGAGGATCCATGGGATCCTATTTATAAATGTTTGCAGCTTCCTTGTGGTCACTTCCCAGGTACTACACCCTTAAAGTAGCACTGTTTCCACCCTGCTTACTTCTCGACCTGCTGTCCGAAAATGTTGAGTTAAGCGGCGCTGGTGTTTTTGTTTAGGGCTTTTGTTTTTGCGTGTTTATTTGAAGCCCTGCTTTCTTCCCTTCTGACTCCAGATCTTAGGCCGTCTGATGCAGGTATATTATCATGTGTGAGAGCAGGCAAACGTCATCAGCGTAGTCAAGATGATTATTGATTAGTGCTTCACATTCCTTAAGAATGTGACTTAGCAAACCTACCTAAACTCGGTACACCATCACCCAAAACCTAACTCTGTCTCTGGATCATACGTAGAGCAATGTGGAGACACTTTTCGACGCTTAGTTCCAAAGATGTTGTACCTGCGAAGTTTTAATAAACTCCTCAAAGGAACCCCAGAACCCCGACGTTTAAATATACATATGTATATCCTTTTGGGGGCTTGCAAACGAATTGGATCTCACACATTGCGCATGGTCACGCCTAGGGATACTTCTCTACAAATCCAAATACTAAACTTGCTTACGATGGTTATCCAGTCTTATTAGGACAGTTTCACACGTATGTATATGTGGATCATACGATCCGTTCCAAATGGGTTCAGACTATTCTGCATTTTTTTTCATAATGAATCCTTTCCCATAAAAAAAAAATCAAAACCAATTAAGTTGACGAATGTCAAAGGGTGCTTCAAATGAGTATGCATTTTAATTCGACCTCAATATTCATATCGTTATTTCCTTTGCCATTCTTCAGGATACATACATACATACATATGTATATAAGGTATTTGCTGACAATTTGTCGTTGTCTTCCTTATGCCCAATTGCGATTGCATTCAAATGCTGAATCAGTATGCAATTC
The DNA here is from genome assembly GCA_946965025.1 of Blera fallax. Taxonomy (NCBI): domain Eukaryota; kingdom Metazoa; phylum Arthropoda; class Insecta; order Diptera; family Syrphidae; genus Blera; species Blera fallax. Next base: position 13,098,599 of record OX337247.1, on the reverse strand, counting down.
TATCACAATTACCATGAACATGATGACGGATTCACCAAACAGAAGTTTCCAATTTGTTTGGATTGTAGATCGTCCTGTTGGGGTGGGACGGGGGGTAGTTAAGCGGGCTAAAGATGGAAAGGAAATCCAATCAAACAATACAAGCTCGTTCGCTTACAAATCGTATCGTTAGTGTGCAATGAGGCAATTTTAATTGATACTTTGTATTCAAAGTTTTTTATCCTTTTTTTTTTATTTTGTTGTCATCCTTGGTATGAATTTTATTTGGATTTAAGAAGTCCACGGTGGAGAGAGTTATGTCGATAGGATTTGTTATTGTTGTGGTTTTAACATGAAGACTTACATACATACATCTTCAGCTTGATTAATTGACTACACACCTTTCTACATTCATATGTATGCGAGGTATCGCCCTTAATAATATTTCGTGAATATTTCAATAGGAACTTTGTCCTAGATAAAACGTTAACCATTTACGCTATTACTGTGCTCTAGAAATAGAGGGGAAAATAGAATAAGTGCGGAGTATGTCCAAGTTGGTCCCAGTTCCTGTACTGGACTCCTTACCTTAGTGCGCGTTGGTGATTAGGGTCTTCAACCATCGTGTTGTCTTCAAAAACCTGGAAAAATTGTAGTGAGACCTCAGATAGCTTTTGTGTGTCCTGTAAATAACGTTTTCGCTTGAGCAGTCGCAGAGGAAGTGAGGTGTGTCATCGTGAACCACTACATATATTGTCATCGTTGATTTTAAGTTTCAATGTGTGATTTCTTAGACGGTTGTAACTAGCGAGCGCACGTATCAACATTGACAGCGATTAAGAGTTGCAGAGTGGAGGCTTAATCCTCAATTCTAGCTATGTCCCTGCGACAGAGACCCAGCACAGAATGGCATTGTGCTGCGACCTTAAGTTGTTCGCGGTAGAATCGAACTAACTTGGACTTGACTTCAGTAGCAAAAAATGCTTTAATGGCCTCCTGATTGTCAATGAAAATAGTGATATCGTATCGCCATCATTGATCACTGCCAGGACCTCGTTTTAGTAGGCTGTGCAGTTTTAGAAGGTACTTTTCCATTCAATTATTTCACCTAAAAACACGAGATACTTTCACCAAAGTTACACAAATACAGTAGCTTATGTACTCTAAAATAAATTCGATTTTCCAACATCCCCAATCCGTCCTAATACTCACCAAACTGAACGATGACCACAAATCAAATCAATTGCATATCCTGTCACCTGTATTTACCTGTAATTGATAGTTTCCCAATAATTATTATTCCTTTCGCGCAAATTCTATTGATGTTTGTTTAATCTTCTACTGCACTGCGGCTAATGCAGTGTATAATCGAATCCGTGTTTGTGCATGTCTCTGGCAGTTAATTTATCCCGGAAGCTAACAGGACGACACTGGCGTTTAGTTTCAAAGGTCAAAATCAGTTAATATATTCCATGGTGGAGTATTGATTTTCTATCTGATTAACTACATCGCCTTGATAACTGAATTCGTCTTGATAGTGGGTGCTGTAGTTTACTTTTGTGAAGGACATGCCAGGAATTTAAGATTTGAGTACATGTACATAAAAACTTAAAACGGTTCCCGAAATTCGCTGTGCATAAACGAAAAACTGAAGCTAGGAGATTCTCGATTTTCCTAATAAAGTTGAGCATGTCCTCATTCGAAGCGTTTTTCATAATTTCCGGCGCCAGGATATCCTTAAGGAAAAACGAATCCAGTTACCTTAACTACAAATATTTAACTGATGTAATTGATATCTGAGATTGCACTGTTCAATGAGGAAACTGGCAAGCCTTCGGATATCAGTCCTTTCGTGATGAATGATGTTCTTAGTGGTTTCGGTCAGGGGTTGAATGGCTCTTTTGGCATGTCTAAGTCCTTGAATTCTATCTCAGTATGACATATGACACATGACTTCCGTTTTTCCTATGTCTAAACTTGTTCTAAACGCGGAATTAGAGATATCGCAGAAAAGTTCGTTACTACATGTGTATAAGTATACCTTCCGGAGGAATTTTTCCTAAATAATTGGCCTTGCAATTGCGTTCTATTCTATCCTTCCTTTCTTAAATCCCTTTACCCTTTGAGGGTCATAAGGCGACAGCAAAGTCTGCATTCCATCTTGTTCGAAGGTCTGCAACGCGTCTGAGCCACCGCCAACTCATTACCAAATAGCTTGATTCCTCTTCAATTGTTCTGCGCCACGTTTGCCTAGGGCAGTCCTGCCTACCTAGGTGAGAAGATTCCACTACGTGGGATATTTCTCAATGGAGTTGTCTCTGCGCCGCTCCGCCGTTGGGTGTATCCAATCCACTGCCACCTCCTCCTTCGTATAGTAATGTCTTTAGGTTCTTAGTCCGTTTTCTTTCTCAAGATGATCGTTAGATATCAATTTAGGTCTGCAGCTTGCGTGTGTTAGTGGTTTCCACCTTTCAAGTACTGATTCAACATTGGGCCGGAACAGTCGCCCGAGGGTGAAGCAATCTGATTTGCCTTTAAGAAGGTGTCGTTTGCCGAGCTTAGGTAAGGTTAGGTAAGCGGGCTGGCAGAGAGAGAAAAGCCTCCTGCCGCACTCAAATCAGTGTTGACACATTGTGTTACCCATAGGGGGAAAGGTGTTCCCCCGCCCATTGAAACCCTGTAAACGTCTAATCTACTATTCTACTCTAACTACTTACTTGTTTTCGAGTAAAAACCACTTTGATGACTTGACAAAGCTCAGCACCTTGTCTGTAGGTACGCTAGAGAGCTCTTCAAGGCTATAGAAGAAGTGTTTATCGAGGAATTTGTTTCTGGAATGTTGGAGTCCAGGACAGTGGCAGTTTCTTGATATGGTACCGCATACTATTATGCCCCGTGATGATACCCACGAGGATAGAAAGGGATCCTCTGTTCTTTCGAATAAGTCTCTTCTGTCCTTGTTTTATCGAAGGACGGCCATAGTTTCCTTGTGATGTTACACGTTTCCATGGACTTCCATCTTAGGTTCGCCTCTCTTGTGGCTAAATTCCCTGCTTCAAGCTTCAGCATGCAAGGCCGGATGCTTACAGAGAGATCAGTTGGTTCAATTAAATCTGTTGAACCTTTCCTAGCTAGTTCATCAGCTTTTTCATGGCCTGGGATACCCTCTGTCCACGAACCCAGCAGAGCGATACCTTGTGCTGCGTTCCAAGAACCTTAAGCTCTTCGCGACAGCATCTCACAAGCTTCGATCTAATTTCAATAGCAGTAATTGCTTTTATAGCTGCCTGGCTGTCGATAAAGAAGGTGATACCATCCTGTGGTATTGTCCTTACGGCAGACACACGGGTGGCTGCTGTTACTGCCAAGACCTCCGCTTGGAAATCACTGCTGTGGTCTGGGAGTTTGATGGATCCCGATATCCCTAGCGATTCAGAGAAGATGTCGGAGCCTACAGTATATATTGTTATGGATCTGGTATTAGCTATATGTCCGCTTTTCCATTCTACTCTGCTAGGGTAGGCTGCAGTAAAAGGCATGTTAAAGTCCAAGTATGGCGTGATGTAGGTACATGGCCAAAAAATTCTTGAAGTATGGTCGAATGCCCTGTTGCATTTGAGTTTCAGTTCGCTGATTGAGTGATTCTCAAGCACTAATGGCTGCTGATGTTTTTATAAAGATGTCTAGCGAAAGCAGGTTGAGAATAGCCTCAAGGCCTGCAGTTGGAGCTGTTGTCATTGCACTGGTGGCACCAATGCACGTAGTCTTTGAACTTCGGTGATTGCCATTAGATACGAGACTGCCATAAGTCAGTATGGGTCTAATAATAGCTGTGTACATCCGGAGTATTATTCTTGGAGAAGGTCCGCAGGTCTTCCCAAGAATTCTACTACATCTGTAGAAGATTGAGCTTGAGTTTATTCCGAGGGAACAGCAGAAATCAAACAGCTTTCGTCCAACAATACTCGCGTCGGGTTGGTATTTTTTATACAAGCGTTCTACCAAGGCATCACTTACGTGCAGGACCGACGCGGCAATATCTCCTTTATTTGGAGGAGGAACTGCTCTTTTCATTAACTGGAATTGGATCCTACTTCGGGGATGCATTCCATTTGGAAAATTGTTATGAAGGCCGTAGTGCAGTCAATCTTCCTGCTCTCTGTCTTGGCCAAAGGTAAACTTCAGTCAAGTTACTATATAGTCGAAGTTCAGCGAAGAGATGTAAGAGTGGGAGAAAAAAGTAATTTTCCAGAAACCTATAAACGCCTGTGTGGTATTAAATGCACGTAAATATTGTGTATCTCATGTTGACTATAAAGTGCTCTTAAATATCCACACTTTCTCAAGGTGTGGTGGGGCGATACAATGAACTGCCATTTTTTATCACCCCGTTCTTATTGGTTTAACGTTTAGAAAACCTAATGCGTTAATAATATAAATCAGTCTTATTTAAGGCATAACAAAAATTCCCTTTGTTCTCCTGTACAAAGGAAAAATCCAATTATCCTTTTTTGAGTCACATTGTTGTATCCCCGCATTATTTCATTGAATTTCATACATAATCCACATTTTTAAATAGTATTCAAAATGTTTATCCGTAAGGAGCCAATCCAATTTGTCGACACAAGCCTGTGACCACATAAAATCAAATAATCTGTTTATTCCTTTCGCCACACGCACACAAAAAGTAAATGTGAATATTTTCTTCATATGAAATATCGTACGTGACCGTAATTGCAAAAGGGGCCGGTTCGCCAGTTTGCTGGTTTGCCGGTGTATCCTTATTTAGAAGAAAATATTCCATCCAACGATGCTATCGTTTAATTTAACGACTTTTCATTACACAAAGGAATGACAATAGGAATCGCTTTTAATAAAAGATTAGTTGTTCTCAATTCGCTATGAATTTATTTAACGATATCTTAAGGAGGTTTTAGGGCTCATGTGCTATCTATTTTGTTGTCTGAATGATAAGTAGGTGTGGGTGTGTCGCCGAAGTGGTGAAAGATATTCAGTGGTTAGTGAAATTCATGAGATTCTTAAGAATTCAGATTTTGTAAATTTTTCAGGGGAGCTGGGAAAGCTAATGCAAATGTTGACGGGCTTCCTAAGAGGGAACTGGGCACTCAAGGGTCTTGATATGTCGAATTTCAATAATCCTCCACTTGAGCTGAATAGTGATTGACATCAGAAAGACAGTCATCATGCCATCTCCCATTGTACCACTCATGTAAATATGTATCCGTACTTATTTTTGTAGTATACTTGTACAAGCACTATCAATCATGATTATGTAGAACATCTGTAGAACACAAAGCATTTAGTGTGCTTCATCACCATTATAGTTCGCCCCTAATTTACATTGGAGCACCTATAAATCACCACTCAATGCATGGCTAATTACCGTATTCGGACTTCCTTCCTAGTCTCTGTTGTGCGCCGTTATGTTGTCTCTCAATGTATGTACCTGTATCTGTATCTGTATGTTCTCTTGTTCGGTTGATATCGTAAATCTGCATAAGATTGCTCAAAGCCAAATCCCTGAAGCACCATCATCCATATTAATTTCATAATTAAATATATGTATTGAATTAAATTCCGGTATGCTAGCCTGGTCGTTGTCAGTATTCCCGTATGTGTGTACATATGTGTACTTCGGGCAACAGTAAAACATCAACAGTCAGTCACATCCACGCTCTATAACACTTGCAAAACCATAGATGGATGTTGATTATATGGCCCGTGTAGACCAGATGAATTATCCTTAGGCAACTAAATTGCAATCCTGCTGAATGATGGAGAATCAAAGTTGAAATTATAGTGGCGCCAGACTTCAAACTATAGTATTAAATGTAGTGGCTTTTGGGGAAGATTTCGTCGTCCTGTGTGTGTGCATGTGGAGAATTAGGTTTAACATTTAGAGGTCTATGCCTGGAGTCTAAGATTGTACCGGAAATTAATTTGGAATATTGTTCAATTCCCTTTTTTTATCTTTGCTCTACATTTGTAAAGGCTTTGGGATTAAGGATTTTGTAATGCAGTACAAGTTTGTTGCAGAGGAATGCTTTAATCACTGGTTAAACTTTAATGATGAGGAAACGGAGATTGAAACAGAGTAGGGTTAAACATTAAACTATGACATTTCCTAGTATTTGCTTGAATGGGAATGAAGGAATGCTTAACTTTCAGAGGCTTGTGGGGGACTGGTCAAACAGGTTGATCATTATAGACTTTCCTCTTCGCTCGTAACGAATTTTATTTTCATCAGTATGCTCTGTGGTAGCCCTATATTCCTTCCTTAACAGCGAGGATGCTTTTGACAATTCCGGTTATGATTCTATCACTGGTGCTAGGAGACGTAGAGGAATCGATCATCCAACAACCAGTTTTGTTAGAACGATGTTCGATAGCCGCATCATAACATCAACACCAGGAGGGTTTTCTGTGACGGTATCTGCAGCAAAAAGCTGTCCCCAAGGCGGCATCCTCTCACCTCTATGGTCTCTAGTCGTAGATGGCCTAGTGATCTAGTGATCATAGTCAAGGGCAAGCTTGGAGATAATGTGTGTCAACCGCGCAGTAGTGTTACCCTTCTTAAGTGAAAGGAAACTGAACCCAGTCACCCTAACTGGGGCTGCTATTGGTTTCTCCGATGAAGTTAAATATCTAGGAATAAGAACCCTAGCTGAAACTCCCATATTTCAAGGGCAACCACAGCAATGTTGACCCTTCGTCGTACGTATAGTAACACTAGGGGCCTATTTCCAAAGGTCTCTTAGGTAGTTAGACACATCTTGATTTACGCATTCGTTATCTGGTGGACGTCACAACCATCAATAAGCTTAAATGGCTTCAAAGACTAGCATGTCTTGGCATCACAGGCGAAGGCATACCTGTCCTATAGCAGGCATCGAGGTTATTATTGGGTTCACCCCCCTGCTTATTTTTATCGAAAAAGTTGCGATTTGCAGCGTGATAAGTTTTTGAAAATCCCTGCGATCAGATGGATCTCATAATACTGTCCTCCGACTTTCGCGAACTAGGAATGCTCAGCACGGTTTCGGACTTTATGCCTAAACCACTTTTCTTTGGCAGGATGTTCGAGATCAAGATCAATAGTCAGGACTCATCGACCACTGGCGGACCATTGCTCGATCCAAAAGGTAAGGTATGATATTTTGATGTAGACCACATTACCCGAATCACTCGGACATTGACGAGAAGTGGGACAGTGAAAGACACTGTTTTTGGACTCGAACTTCGAACTTCACTTGGGGGTATTCATTATCAAATTTCGTTAAATAACGCTCCAAAACTAGATTCTGTCTCCTGTCTCTAGTTGAGGAATCCATTGGTGGGGGGCACCGCTGGGTATGTATGTATGCTTGTAAAGGTCTTTGCTGGAATAAACAAATTCCAGATCCTGCCACAAGTAGTACTAGATACCTACCATTTCTCAAACCTAGTAACCAATTTTTCACTCCTTCAGACTTGCCTATGGTCTATTGAACAAATATTTGCCTAAAACTTGAAGAAAACCTCCCAGACGGGAGGTCTGGCAATGTTTCTGAGTTTACTTGATCCAATTCAGCGCACACATGCGCACTGATCTTTGGCTAGGATTTCTTCGCTTGAGCTACCACAATGCAATGTTTGATGGTTAGCGTTTCTGTACCGGTATTCGCTTTCCAAGGATTCGGATAAAATCTATGGTTGTGTCCTGCCTGCTTGTCTGCTCAATCGCGGTGCATATAAACATCATCACTTTACTCTCTTTTCTTTCCTATTGAATCTCCACTTCTTTCCTTTTCGTTTACTCCGTCACTGCGTTCGTAAGTTTAAAGAGCTAAATGTAACTTATTGGTGCGTGCAGTGTAGCCAAAGCCTTTTTTTATTTTAAACTTATGATCTATGTATGACACTTATTAGGGGTTCTCACCATTACTGCACTGTACATGTCTCAAGATCAGAAGCATAAAACTGGACCTTATCAACCTAAAGTCAAATGTTACTACATAGGTAAATAATTTTATTCCCACATCTATAACAATCTGTTAGCATATAAAATAAAGGACATGCTATCACCATGACGCCATTCGGCCTCCAAGTTATTTCCCCAGCAAGTAATCCCTTTCATATAATCCCTTCACCAGTGATGTGGTTGAAATAAATCATACAACGTGCAATATGAGGCCAAATTAAATTCCACTATCCACAGAAGGCAATCAATATCTTCTAGCGTCAGATTCATCAAATGTGATGAATACCATAAGGCTCCTAATTTTACATCACCCACGGAGTCCACATGAATTTACCTCTACAGCATTATTAATTAATGCTACACACACACACACAATCATGAACGCCCATGGCGAATAAATTGAACCTCGACGTTTGCATCAATTGGTCTAGTCTACCCAGGACTCTCAGAGTTTTCATGGTATTTAAATAATTTCATTGTCCGCTCATCCTTTTCAATCTAAGCCTATGACGTACCTACTATTCGTTTAAATAATATAAAAACGCAGATGAACAACGGCTTTCCATTCATACAGATATTTGACAAGTGGAAGGGTAGATCCCTTTAAAACTGAGAAGTTTCCTCACAGTAGCTATCGCTCTCGGTCGTTTGCCAGATATTCGTGAGTTGTGGAACCGTGAAATAACTTTTTGGTGTTTTCTGGGATTCGAACCTCCTGAGCACCAAGTACTGAGTCACACTTTACATTCGTTTTTCTACAACCCTGAGGGTTGAAATTCAATTAACAGCAGACCAATATTTTATTGCCTTTTTGGATTGAACAGCATGCAAGGGAGCGTTGCGAAAAACTTTTAATTTAAGGACGATAAAGTGTATTTTTGTACCGAAAAAATATCCATGCAAGATAAGAAAATAATGAGACCTGCCCAACAACGTTGTTTGAACCCAAAATCAATATCTTAACGTAAATACTCCCGTCTTTGCATAACATAAACCAAACACAAACAGCAAACCATAATCCTTTGAGAACACACTACAACCAAATGTCCCAGTGTCAGTCATTCAGTTGAATATCCGCTTCCGGATTCTGAGCAAAGTGTTTATGACAAAATCAATAGACCAGCCCCATAAAATGGACCAACATGAAGACCACTTTTTTTTTTTTTCTTGTTGTACCTTATAAAAAGGCAAATCCTTGCGAATCCTTACAAATCCGTTTCAAATCCCCTGGGTAAGATTATGATTTTATTGACTGTGATGCAGTGCAAGGGGTTGGAAGCTAGGTTAATGTCTTTTTCGCTTGTTAACAATCAATTGTGGTAGACTGTGCAAAGTTGTTAAGGAAATGTGGTCATCTACATTTATTGAAATCGTTTTAAGAGATAACACAAAGGGGTCATCGACCAAGCTGTAAGGACATTATTCATTATTTTAAATTTATATAAATTTCTTGTTAAAGCTTTCAGGTAGCGAACGTCATAATTGAATCCCTAAAAAGGGCGTAACAAAGGCAAGGCTGGATAAAATCTTCTTCATGGGAACACATGCACATGTTCTTCCTCAGGATAAAAAAGTGTATACTGTTGCAAGGGAAAGTAATTATAAAATATCAGGAGGGAATTTTCCCCCACATGGGTCATGAGTATCCAGTTCATGGTTAGGACTAATTACAGAGTGAACATTTATTTCACTACTCAATACCTATGTAGGCTTTGGGTAGACGTTGCTTAATAACTTTATTTTATCACTTTCGAAAGATGTGTGAGTAGGTTAGGTTAGCTTATGGAAGGGTGTGTGATGCATAGGGAATCATCATTTTCACTCGGAGACCTAATGGTCTATTGTACTTGGTACTATTTATGAAGTCAAGTAGATCCGGTATCTGAGCTCTTGTTACATCTGATGTGCTTGCGAAGAACCGTGATCCTAAGGTACGTAGGCGTTTGTGCATAAACCATTTGTGGAGCATGGCTCAAATGGCGCAGTGTCCTGTGATTTCTCCAGTTAAGATGCGGTTAGAGGATCGATCTGGTGTCAGGAAGCTCTTTGTTTTCCTTTTGTTTAATTCCTGCCCCACGTACGTATTAGAGGTGGTACAGTCCAAGATCGGCGGCAGTATGGATGTTGTCCCCTTCACTGATGTTCATTACCGACATCATGCTTGCCTAAGCATTCGCCTTTTCGTTCACTTCTATATTGCTGTTTCAGGGTACCCAGCAAATTTTACCAGAACAAACCTTTGGCCACGTAAAATCTCTTGTTCGTCTTGTCTCATTATTTTTTTTGTTTCTATTATTTGCCTGCAAATTTACTTAAGTGCTTGGCTGTCGAAGCCCTAAAGTTGTGTTCCACTTGCATATATAGCTTCTCTTTAAATTCCATGGCTTTGCGCTCCAACCTTAGGTTTTCTGGTGGACAGCCACAAACGGACTCAGGCCGCTGGATGTGATTCGTGCAACTTTTCTGGGAACTCTATCCGTGACATTATCGTCTTCGATGTAGAAAGTCAGTGAAAAGATTTGTGTTATCCTGGAAGAAGTGTTTGTTGGGAAATTTATTTCTTTAATGTTAGAGACCTATTCAGTTGGAAGTGGGTAGTGTCCTTATAGGCTTTCTTCTTACCAACGAAGCAAAAAAAGTGTCGCATTCTAGACCCGTCAGTTTAAACAGCCATGGAGACAATCTGGTTAAAATTTCTACGCTTTCGATTCCTCTCTCCTCGTGTAAATTTTTAAAAATAGTCTTAAAGTGTGGATACGATGTTGCATAGTCAGTATTTGCAACATTGCCACACACACATCTGTCGAATCGCCGCAAGTTGCGTTGCATTTGGCCTTCAACTATTTGCTTGGCTGATTCTTAGGACACTTATAGGTGTTAGTTATCGCAAGAATATGTCTAGTGGAAGTTGGTTGAGGATAGCCTCCACAGTCTTCTGTACATACATGTACACATCCACAGAATAGTTTCGAAACTTAGTTCCAGGGTTCGTCCTTTTTTGCAGCGCCTCTTTGTTTAGCTACATGTGCTTGTCAGTCTTCTTCATCAAACTAAGGGTTTCTTGACGGTGGTCGGGGAAAACCCAACACATCAGTTGCGGCGTTTCGGATGACAGGTTGGCAGCGTTGCCACTGGGGTATTTAACCTTGATCAAGAGAACTGTAACATGTATCTCCTGTCTAGCATTCTACTGTCTCTGCTAATTGTTCAGCTGTAAACGGTTTGGAAGCATACTTATTGCACTAATTTACAGAAATTTAAACTAAATTTAAATGTTTATGGAAATTTAGTACTTAACAAATGTAAACGTGTTTGTTTTTTATTCGTGATTTCTTTAGAAAATGCGCGCTGCAATATGTGCATGTGAAAACTTCACGGTCCCTGTGTGTTCAGAGTTTTCGATATGTAATAGAATTTCCATGGCCACGAGTATATACTCGTATGTATGTATGAAATGATTGACATTTTGCGGTATCGTGACTTTTTACAATAACGTAAGGTTCCATTTAGCTTGCGAAATAGAAGCAGACCTAGAGAGAACAGGATCTATTGAATTTATTTCAAATACCCTATGCTACAGGGGTTGGTTTGCAATGCCAAATAGCGTAGTTTGAAGTTCAAGGAGTTATTACTTTTAAATCATTGACGTGGCCATGTATCTCATGGCAAGTGTACACTATATGTATACTTAAACATGGGCAAAACCAGTGAAAGAAACTTCTGATTTCTAATCCTTTCTGCGTCACCTGAAATGCTCATCAAAATCTGTCATTCGTAATAAATGTTATTGTAGTCCTTTGAAGGCTGTAAACAAAAATGAATGATTTATAATTTGGTACACTTTTATGTGTAAAGCAGATGAAAGATATAGAACACGTCCCAGAGGACGTGTCGTTGTCCTGCAACAGCGAGATTAAGACTGAATATACTGGGTTCCTTAACGATACCGGATCTAGTACACCTCAGTAAGTAAGGAAAACGCTACTAACAGTTCGATAGAAGAGAGGAACACAACGAGCTCAATGGAGGCCCAAGTGAAGAGCACAAGCTGACTCTCTAAAACCAATCAACCCACCAAGTTGTTGCAGATTAAGATTAGCTAGAAATGCTTTTTTTGGTCCTCCTCTTTTCGGATGTTATGTCCATCTAAACCGCTGAAGGAAATTTTCCCCCAACCTTCGCCAGTCTATCGGTTCCCTCGCTATAATGCAATCTAACGTGATTGGGCATCCGGTTATAGCGCGTCGTGCCACGGATCTGTTTGTCCTGGCACACACATGCAGTCTCAAAGCAATGTCTAGCTTGTGATAATTTGTGTAGAGATTGAAATCGGATTGATTTGTGTCTGGAAAATGAAGTTGAATGTGTGCTTGATTAGTTCTACTCTATTTATCCTACAGCCTCCTTGTTTTCGTCATTGAATTTGAACCGAAAAATGACTCTGCAAATTCATGTTGTTGAAGATCCAATGTGACACCCTCTCTTGGTATTCTGCTGCTACACATGTATATTCGCATTAATTGATTCACTTCGTCTATTCGTCTTTCATTCACAAAAACCGGTTCTGTTCCTCTGTTCAAAATAGGTAGACCCTTACCAACTTAAGTAAGCACTTTAATTTAAGATGAAGGATAGCCTCAAGCTGCCTTCAGCTTCGCACAACAAGCTAAGCAGTTCAGTTCCAGCATAGGTGCTTTCCACGGTGGTGTTGTTCAGTGTGAACTGATAAACTCTTCGGACCGTGGCTCTGATGTCGCTGTAGGAGTGGGATGATGAGAGCCTTATAAAGAGTCTCCTTCGTTATCAGAGGGACATAATTCTCAATTCCCTTTTTAGTCCAAAGAAACAGTTGTTGGTAAGACTGATTATTCGTTTGATCTTAGCACTCGTGTCATTTTGAAAATTAACAAAACACCTGGCTAGGGCTTTGACCGAGGCTACCAAGGAGGTCAATTCAGTTCGATACTATATAGAAATTATACGGCCCTTAGTGCTGTCTGACTGTCCACATAGATACAGATGCTGGTTATGTTAATGTTTCCTCGCAGGGATTCCGGAACGCATAGTTCTATCGCATAGACCTCTGCTTGGAAGATAGTAGGTTAATTTTCCAAATCCTGCCGCGAGCTGAAAGTTAGAAACATAGTCCCTAGCTACGGTACTGCCACTGTGTACCAGATTTGTACTTTGGGTTGTAGGTTCAGACCTTTGCTTTTCTATTCTTGGCGACCACCATTTTTCTGTGGAACCGAAATCCCTTGAGCATCTTGTCTGGAATGTTGAAGATTGGGTTGTTTTTGACATTTTTAGGAATTCTCAGATGGCTTGTAAAGTCGCAGGGTTTAAATTCTTGTATCTGAAGCAGCCGAAGAGCGCACTCAGCGTAGCTTCTTTCTTTACTGTGAGGCGCAACGGTTACGCCTAATGGCGCCGTAGGGCAATTTTTCATTGCTCGGATATGCTCACACAGGTGAATCGGTTCAGTCAATTTAACTTAGCTCTGATCTGCTTTGGTTTAGGTCACCATGCTAGAGAAGCATAGGTGATAATTGATCTGACGATTGTGCTGTACGTCCAGTAGACAATATGGGGTTTCAGACACCACTTTTTTCTATAAAAGGGTTGGCACCTTGTTTTTCTGCTTCGTAGCATGGATAGAATCTAGTTAATGATCAGAGGCAATGCCTTTCGTTGTCATAGAATTGTTGATTGTTTCATAAGAAGTGATGTCAAATGCTTCCTCTAAGCCAATGAAGGCAAAAAGACCGTTTTTTTTTTTGCAGACAGGATTCTGTTTTGTGTTGAAAAGAATTAAAGTCGTTTATAGATATTTCTGTGGCAACAAGAAAAACCAACACAAGTCGTTTTTTACGATTTTTTAGGAGAGTCCTTTAAAAGTTTGACATGAGTTTACAAAAAAAGTATCCATCGTATGAGAAGTTTTTGACACATGAAATGAAGATGATAAAATATTAATTTCTGTAAATGCTAAAATCGATTGTAGAATCGTAGAGTATGGCACGATCCGATTTGTGCTGTCTTTCCTTTTTTTTTTTGATGCGCTGGAGGGGGGGTGAAATCCTTACGATCCAGGGTTTCCTTCCTCTTGGGCACTCGGTGTTTGATTTTCCCACCGTAGTTCCTGCATGATGATACGGTTGGCGATGTCCCATGCTTCCCTCATTGATAGCATGAACGATATCAGTCGTCTTGGGGTTACTGCATTGCCTATCTCTTGTTCTAAGGTATTTTTTGCATGCCAGTAGCACGTGCTCGGCGTTCTGGATTTTTCTTTCACAATGACGACAGAATGGGTCGTCTGCGATGTTGTACTTGTAGAGGAATTCGCAGAAGCTTCCATGTCCCGTTAGAAATTGGATATGGTAAAAATTTGCTTCACCGTGTTTTCTTGTGGTCCACTCCTCTATGTTCGGCAGCAGTTTGTATGTCCACCGGCCGTTTTCTGATGTATTCTATCGCCGTTGCCATTCTATTTCGGCAGCTGCTCTGATGGCTCGTCACTCTCGGTTTTCGTCATTGTATATTGATGCTGCTGCTGTTTGACCTCTAGCTCGATGGGCATTCGCGCTGCTATCACACTTATTGCATCCCCCGATACCGATATGCACAGCATGCTCTGATCGATGCTCTTCTATGCACAGAGTTTATACTTCTCATGTACGTCTTTATGGCTATTGCCGCTGCCCATATAGGGGCTGGGTACATGAGGATTGACGCGCTCCCTGTCGCATGCAGATTTCTTATTGACTGCCTGGGTCCTCCAATATTTGGCATCAGCCTGGATATTGCGGCAACAGCCTTCACGCCTGTGTAGGTTAGATGATCTCTAAAGTTGAGCCTATGGCCAAGCAGTACCCTTAGGTAGTTTATGCAAGGCTTTGACTCGATAGTATATTCTCCTACCTGTATGGTCAGCCGCTCAACCTTCATGCGGCTGCTAATGAAGACAGCCTCTGTTTTGTGGTCCGCTAATTCCAAACCTGTTGAGCGAAGCCATATCTTCACATCATTGATGGTATTGTTGCAGTTTTGGGTCACTTCCTCTAGGGTTTTAGCCACTACCACCACTGCAATGTCATCGGCGTATCAAATTATTTCCTGTCTTTCCTTGTTGCCACAGATTTGTGAATACAGCTTAGCATTCTGGTCCCACTAAAGATATACATATGTAAAGAGGCTTGGCCGCATATGTACAATTTATCCTTGAAAACTGCATCCTTTCATATCGTCCTTGTGTATAGTCTCAGCTAAATTTAGCTATTGCCTCAAGGTTATCCCGCCCTTCACAATGTATAAGACCCTCACTTCAAAATCATTCCGCTCATAGACACTTGCAAAGTACTCGTATAATGAGCTAACATACTAAGTATCTGTAAGTCATACATCTGTATGTATTCAACGCCGCATCATACATAAAACAGTCCACCAGATATAGAACTAATATTCGTTAGAAAAAAAGTATTCATCTTTTATTATAACCATGCCATACCAATAGTGGCTTATTTTCTATGCTGATTCCTAAGTGCATGTACATCCATTGACTCTCGAATAGTATGCAGAATGATTTTCAAAAGCAATGCCTATTCAAGTTTTTTTTTTTTTTAATTTTTTCAATGCGCACCCTTACCTGGTGAAAATATTTTTATTTCAAAAAATTCGCTTCAAAAAACCAATGCCAAACAGTTGAATGAATTTCAATAAATTATAGAAAATCAACGTCAGCTTCGATAGATAGATAGGGATAGGGTTCTTGAACGTGAGAAAAAAAATTTCATTGATCCTAGCTTTTTTTTTACGCCGTCATCTCGGCACCATTCAGCATGTGAGTTTGTGTGTAGTTACAGCAGATGTGCTGGTAGGGAGTCCTATTGATGAGTGCAATCTAATCACCACCCAGTAACTGATGGTGGTATTCATGAAACACAAGCCGCCTTTGTAGCGTTATCCTTTTTATTCCACTACTTTCCACTTATGCATGAAATAATTATGATTAGAAAGAGGATTTGATGTTCACTACTTTCCAACGGCATATTCAGGCATTTTAAGGGAATATATGTACTCATGTGCTTTATTTATTAAATACGATAATAAAGTTATTCTAACGGTAAACAACTGCAGCAGTATACGACACACACACACACACACACACACTTGTATTGGAATATTTACAACCAATGTATTTGGTTGTTGCAGACAGAATTGTATTTAATTGACCACGAAAGCGTTATAAACATGAACCAATTGTCACGCTTCATAATAAATTGACTCACCCCGTAACTGGTCAATTTAGCCGTAGGGTGCCCTTGTTTATTGCTGACAGATTTGTGGCATAATAATCGATGGCCGATTAAACAAATCGTTTTGCGGGAGAAACCCTAGCTACATGGGTGGAATTGGTTAGAAATGCCAATGAAAATGTCGCCAATGGTGATATTACCAAATTATTATGGCAATTGGGAAGGATATCGATTTAATTTCAGTGCATGGAGGGTCTAACTATTTTTTGACCTAATTCTACGTTTATACGTGTCTTATGCATATTTGCAATTAAAATTGAGTACACTCCAGCTTAGTGGGGGAAAGAATCAATATAAAGTGGTTAACTTTCGATCTTTCTGAGCAAGAAAAGCCTTTCAGCTTTGGCTGCAGTAGTTCTAACATCGGAGCAGGAGCATTGCAGTGACAAGAAAGATAAAAACTGAAACTCATAGCGACTGTATTATCCAATTTCACGTGGCTCCCGTCCAATATCTTGGACAGAAATACTTACTTTACTCACTTCGATCCTTTAACCCCTCAGGCGTCAACCACGCCTGCGCGCCATCTTGTTCGGAGTTCTGCAACTCGTTTAAGTTCCCTCAAACTCATTCCTAAAGAGCTCGATTCCTCCTCAACTGATCTGCGCCACGTTTGCCTAGGGCGTCCCGCTATTCTGCCTGCTTGGGTGAGTGGATTCCACTGCATGGCGTATTTCGGAATGGAGCTGTCTGCGCGCCGTAGGGTGTGTCCATTGCCACTTTCTCCATCGTATAGTTATGCTTAAAGTTTCTTGGCCCGTTCTCAGGTAAAGTTCTTCGTTGGAGATGCGGTTCGGCCAAAAAATCCTCAAGATGGTTCTCAAGCATTTGTTTACGAAGGCTTGCAGCTTGCGTGTGTTAATGGTGTCCACCTTCCAAGTCCTGCACCAATAATACAGCACCGATTCTACAACAGAAAGAAGAAAGAACAACAGTGGTGACAGTATGCACCCTTGACGTACTCCACTCTCGACTTCAAAATCCCCCGACAGCTTACCATTGTGTATGACGTAACACCACCCTCGTATGTAGCCTTGATAATAGCTTTAATCTTTTCCGGGATGCCTCTCCTGCGCAAGGCCAACCAGATAGCATCTCGATTTAAGCTATCGAAAGCCTTCTCGAAGTCGATAAAGAGTAAATGTAGTGGAGACCCATACTCAACGCATTGCTCGATTATGATCCGTAAGGTGTTTATGTTGTCCATGCAGGAGGATCCAGCGCGAAATCCTGCCTGTTCGACATCGAGAGTTGAATCTAAATGCTATTTAATTCGCTCTAGAATTATTCTAGCTATTATTTTGGCTACGGCTGGAAGAACGCATATCCCTCTCCAGTTTCCGCACTCCATTAAGTTTCCCTTTTTCGGCAGCTTAATGATCACCGCCATCGTCTAAGTGGTTTAGCACTGTAGCGAAATGTTCTCTCCATTTAGTGAGCTGATCCTCATCCGAAATCAGAGGGTTACCGTCTAGACTCTTCACTGGGTGTTGTTTGGAGTTTCGACCACCAATGAGCTCCTTAGTGATACTGTAAACAGTCCTACTGTCGCACCTATTCGCTGCTTCTTCGGCCCTTGAGGTCAGTGAGTTGATCTCAAAAACCGTCTAAAGATCAACCGCTCTAGTCTACAAACCGCTCACCGTTGTCATTGCGGACTCCAAGGCTGTGAACTCCCATCACGTGTCTAAGCATGGTGTTGCCGCCACCTACCTTGGCATTTAGATCCCCCATAACCATTACGATCTCCCCATTTGGTTGGCGTTTGGTTGTAGGCGGCGCCTAACTGGCTATAAAAATCGTCCTTTTCATCCTCAGTAGCGTCTTGAGTCGGAGCATAACACTGTATGATGGTATCTTTTCTAACTCTACTCTGGAACCTAGCTGTTTATATCCGGTCATTATGTGGTTTCCAGGATATGAGGCTACTTCGTGCTGCTAGAGCAAGCATCAGTCCTACTCCGGAACTCCCTGCACTTCTAGCTGGTTTGGCAGAGTAAAGCATGACAGTGCTTTTTGTTGGGCAGATGTATTCCCCAGCATCGAACCATCTTTTCTCGCTCAGCCCTAGGATATCTATTTTATAGCGTGCGAATTCGCACTCCAATTGGAGGAATCTGGCGTTATAAGGCAGACACTTGGAAATAAATGCTGTTTCTTAAACTGAAACGAGTTCTATAAAGCAGCCATTGGCACTTTTTCTTAGTAGAAAAAACACCCAACTGGATGGCTTGGATCCAACCCTTCTTTTCTGTAATAACTTTCGTCTCTTTCGCCGAAAATCGGATTAGCGCTTCTGTGACGAGAAGCTTACAATATCATCACTAACCACATAAAGACCGAAGATTTGCGACCTGAAACGAGCAGGACAATTGCAGGGGAAATGATCCGCAGCATCAACGCTGCCTCCTCTGCACAAGCGTCGTCCTCTGCACACTGTAGTATCACTTAAGATAAAAATCATAGTGCCCGTTAGAATGTCAATAAGTTGTAAGCCGACTTTTCTACTACGAGACAGCAAGGATGACGCGGATTTCTAACAGACGTCTAGGTGCATTTATTTGGTCTACCTGCGTTCTAAAATAGCATGTTAGACACAATTGTTTACGTCGATGGATGCCCTGACCGAGAAGGCAGACCTGACCGGCCCAATGCAGATTCACTTTCTTAGAGATTCTTCTTTGGGTCTTGCCTTGCAGACTAATCGGAGATCTCATTTTGTATAATCCCAGTGTGTCCAGAGACCTGACTAGAATCAAAGAGTTTAACTTTGGTACAATTTAAGAGAGTTCTTCCATTCTTTGGTTAAATGTTCGCTCAGGGTCTCAAGGTAGAGAGTCCGCTTGTATGTATGTAGATTGTGGCATATTAGAATTCCACATGTTTCCGCTTGAAAGACAGACACGTATTTGCCTAACAAGAAGTGCCGCAGTTCATAAAAATATTCTCAGCAGAACTCTCACAAATTTTGGTGTCATGCGTAATATGTCGAATACAGTCGATTTCTGGCTCAGAGCTAGGCTTAAATATGATGAAAGCCGACTTTAAATTAGTGCAATAGTGTCATTGCCTCTACTTGGAAAACAGATGCTTATTTTCTAAATGAGAAGGGCAGCCTAATTTCATAACCACTTCTGGTTGCATTGACTATTGTAGGAGATATATATACAGGCGGGAACTTAAGTCATCTTCTCTAGTTACGCAAACAGATATTTGAGGGCTGTGTGCAGCGGTGTCCGAGATCACCTGGAGTACTTGCACAGTATCAAACTTAGATATTTACACTTAATCTTCTTAGAATCGGCACAGTTCCTACTGCGTTCATACACCTGTGGACATGCATACAAAAGCTATGGTTAAGGCCACACATTCAGATGGGCGAAGAGAGATCTGACATGTATTAAGAGCTAGGTATATGAAATCTCCTATACTTGACCACAGGTTATACGAGGATTTTATCATCAGTCGTTCACGTTGTGAACAACAGCTGTCTGTGAATTCTTCCAGGAAAAGTTCATGCTATTTTGCAACCGCGTACTCATTTAGTTCCACCCATCAAAGTCAAATAATTGGGTAACCTTCTGTGTATTGTACTACTGGGCGACTATGCACCAAGGGGCCAACAATCTCGCGAATATCTGACAAATATTCGAAAGTAATATTCGCCCTGAAAAAGCTTTTCAATTCCACCTTTCAGAAATGACATTAAATTGTAGCTCCCTTCCACGCCTGAGATAAATATAACACTTCTCATGTCCTGTATAGAATGTTGGCCCCAAACATTAATTTAATTTTATTTTTTTATTTTTGTTTATTCAAAATTAACGTTTGCCATGGGCCATGGACCTAGACGAACACTTCTCTTCTTCTTCCTTTTGTTCGGCGAGGTTATGATCAGGATTATAGGGATCATAACCCTCCCACTTTACTGCATCCCTACTGGTCCGCCTGTGGGGTTCGCCGATTCGACCTCAGAAAATATCTGCAGGCCTCCCGGTTTCGGATCACTTCGTCACTGAGGCCGATCCTACCCCCTTCGGGTAGGGGTCAGAATATACCCGAGGTAGGCATGCCTGTCGTAAGAGGCGACTAAAATCCAACTTCAGTATACCGAGTATAGCGTATACAAAAAATGCAATGAAGAAAACGAAAAGATATAATACCCCAGGTGGCAGTCCAGGTTCACTGGAAAATCCACCCTCTTCGGAGGTCGGCTCTACGGATTCTGGGGAGAGCCATTTATTGCAATCCTTTGACCCCTTTACGAAAAGTTCAAGGGTATCTCGATCGCCACCATCAAGATCGAATGTATCCGGGAAAAGAAGTCCGCCGGAAGCGTCAATTCGCGAGAAACGGGACTTAGTGAAGCACAAAAGCTTTGAGGAGGAAAATAACGAACTCCGCATAAAGCTTAACAAAATGGAGCGACTCTATCAAGAACTTAAGAAAGAGATAGACCAACTCCGAGAAGAAAATAAGGCTTTAAAAAACTCTCATGGGCTAAAAGAACGAGAAAGTAGCCCACCCCACTCAGCAAGTCGAGAATATCACACGGACGAAGATGAGCTAGCGCGAGAAACAAATTGGATCTCGAAGAAGAGACCTAGCAAGAAACGAAGAGCTGGTTCTTCGCCCGAAGTCGAGCCAGAAAAAGAAGACAAGCACAAGGAGTCACAAGCGAAACAAATAAAAGCAAAAGAACGTCCTCCGCCACCAATAAACGTCGTTGGATTTACAAATTTTAGCAAACTACACTGCCTTCTAAAAGAGACGTTGGCATCGTCATTTAGATTAACGCCACTGCGCAACGACGTATGGAAAATTAACGTCGATGACCCTGACGGTTACCGAGCATTATCTCAGAAATTAAATACCGAGAAGATCCAATGGTACACTTACGAGAATAAGTTAGAAAGACCACTGCGTGTCGTAGCAAGAGGACTTCACCCCTCTCTGACTAAGGAAGATATTATAAATGATCTTCAAGCTAAAGGTTTGAAAATTCTTGATGCCGTAAATATTATCAAGAAGGAGAAACAGCGAACTGAAGGAAATCAGGAAATTTTGGTTAAGCGTGGGCTTCCATTGTTTATGCTCACCTTCGATAAAAATGAAAATATGGAAGATATTTACAATATAAAAACTATTCAAAATATCGTTATCAAAATCGAACCATTACGTAAGAGCACAAGATCGATCCCACAGTGCAAACGTTGTCAAGGTTTCAATCATACGCAGACTTACTGTCAAAAAGAACCGCGTTGCGTAAAATGCGCCGGTAAACATATGTCAGAAGAATGCAAGTTAGATAAGCATGCTCCAGCGACTTGCATAAACTGCAAAGGAAAGCATCCAGCGAATTATAGAGGCTGCGATGTAGCCAAAGAGCTCCAAAAAAGGCGTGATGCGGTTAAAAAAACCTCACGTCCGAACACGAAACCAAATGACAAACCTAAAGCTAATACGGAAAAACTAACGAAAGCAAGACAACCAGTCAAGGAAAGGACGAAAGTTGGACAAGACAAAGCCCCAAAGAAAAAACCACCATCCGTTGGCGGGCAAACATACGCGCAAGTTGCCTCGCAAGAAAATAAACAAGGCGGCATTACTCCAGATCCAATCTCACAAGTTTTCTCTATCATTCTCGAGAAACTTGAAGAGCAAACTAAAACAAACAAGCTTATATTTGAAAAATTGAGCAATCTAGAGCTTAAAACTCGCAAAACAAGAAAAAATCTATAAATATGAAACAGTTGCTTAAAATATTAACATGGAATGCTAACGGCCTTTTGGAAAAGATCGACGAACTAGAAGTGTTCTTGCGAAAAGACAACATTGATATATGTTTGATTTCAGAAACGCACTTAAAAAATAAATCTAGCTTAAAAATAAAAGGATACTGTGCTTATCATGCTTACCATCCATCAGAAAGGGCTAGAGGCGGATCTTCCCTATTCATCAAGGACTGTATTGAGCATTCTTTTAGTACAATTATTGAAAACGATGCGATGCAAGTAAGTACAGTTCGTGTTAAAAACAAGCACTCATACTACAATATCGCATCCATTTATTGTCCTCCGCGATGCAAACTAGAGAAGAACGATTTTATAAATCTTTTCAACTCACTTGGACCGAAATTTATTGTTGGTGGTGATTTTAATTCAAAACACACTTTTTGGGGTTCAAGATGTACTTCAACGAAAGGCAGACTACTTTACGAAACCGGCATGCAATTTAACGTTGACTTCCTTTCGACAGGGAAACCAACATATTGGCCTTCCGACAGAGCAAAAACGCCTGATCTCGTAGACTTCTTCGTCGCAAAAGGAGTACCTAAAAACTTTACAAAGGTCGAGGAAAGCTTTGATCTCTCCTCAGATCACTCACCAGTCATTTTGTCAATAAGCGAGCGTCTAATAAAAAAAGAACGGGCGCCAAGATTAATTAACAACAAAACTGACTGGGACGGCTTTAAGAAATATTGTAAAGAAAACATTGATCTGAACGTGTCACTTAAAACACCGTATGAATTAGAAGACGAAGTCGGCAGATTTATTGAAGTCATACAGAACGCAGCGTGGAACAATACTCCCTTTAGGAGGAAAGAAGTCGTACACAGCGAAGGTAAATATCCACCGGAAATAAAAGAATTGATAATAACAAAGAGGAGAGCACGCAAAAGATGGCAACAATCCCGAGCTCCCCAGCATAAAACTATCCTAAATCATTTATGTAATGAACTCAAGAAAGCAATAAGAGATTTCAAAAATCGAGAGATTTCTACATTTCTTGAAGGTTTGACTGCCGAAAAAAATTCAAACTATTCGCTGTGGAAAGCCGTGAAAGGTATTAAAAAACCCCAAATGCAATCGCTACCAATAAGAAAAAGCAATGGCGAATGGGCAAAAGGAGACAAGGAAAAGGCGGATTTATTCGCGAAGCACCTAGAAGAAACGTTTAAGCCATTTGACGGAGAGGCGCTTATAGAAGACCTTGGTGGTACTATCACGACACCTGACAACTTTAAAATAAAGAGTGTGTCGCTGGTCGAACTTTGCCAGGTAATACAAAATCTTAAAAATAACAAGGCCCCTGGATATGACTTAATAACCGGACAGATCCTCAAGGAATTGCCAAAGAAAGCCCTGATCAAGCTCCTGCATATTATAAATGCCGCTCTAAGATTATTATACGTTCCAAGGCAATGGAAAGTCGCTGAGGTTATAATGGTTCCAAAACCGGGAAAGTCTCCAAATGACAAAAAATCGTACAGACCGATATCACTGCTTCCGATAATATCTAAGGTATTTGAAAAGCTTTTGTTAAAGCGCTTGCAATCGGTCATTGAGGAAAGACGACTGATTCCTGACCATCAATTTGGCTTCAGAACTAAGCATTCGACAATTGACCAGGTCTACAGATTAACTAATGAAATAGAGAAAACCCTTGAGGAGAGAAAGATATGTTCTAGCGCCTTTCTTGACGTATCCCAAGCCTTCGACAAGGTATGGCATGAAGGGTTGAAGCTTAAGCTGAGGCAGGTTCTTCCGAAACAATTATACAAGATTTTAGAATCCTACCTTGCTAATAGACTTTTCCGTGTAAAACACGGAGGTGAATACTCTGAATTTAAGGACATCGCTGCCGGAGTACCGCAAGGAAGTGTTCTTGGTCCGGTATTGTTCTTACTCTACACTCGAGATATACCCCAAGAAGAAGGAACTGTTGTAGCCACGTTCGCGGACGATACGGCTATACTTGCAACAGATAAATCAATCGAGTCAGCAACTGAAAAGCTTCAACGAGCTTTGGACAAAATTTGCGAGTGGACAAAGATTTGGCGCATTGCTCTCAACGAAACCAAATCAATCCATGTTAATTTTACTAACAAAAAAATTAATAACCTACCCATTTTCATTAACTCGGTACAAATACCGTATGCAAACGAGGCTAAGTATCTAGGAATGACACTAGACGCGAAACTCAAATGGAAGTCGCACGTTAAGAAGAAACGCGACGAGCTGGAAAATAGATTTAGAGAAATGTATTGGCTACTTGGAAGACATTCCAAGTTAAGCATATATAACAAACTGCTTTTATACAAGCAAGTGCTTAAACCTGTATGGACGTATGGTGTACAACTTTGGGGTTGTACTAAACGAAGCAATAGAGATATCTTACAATCTTTTCAAAACAAAGTGCTAAGAATAATCGTAAATGCTCCGTGGTATATCAGGAACAATGATATCCACCGAGACTTAGGAGTAGCTACCGTCGATGACGAAATAACGAACTTTGCTCGCAAACTCCGTATTCGTCTTCATGGACATTGTAATGACGCCATACTCCAAATTTTGGACGAGACAAACCTTGTGCGCCGACTACAAAGAACGAAACCGTTCGATTTAGCGTAATAGGGATAGCCGTATGTAATGACGGAAACAGCGGGTGCTTTTATTGAAAAGCTGCCTGCCCAACGCGAATATTTCTGAAACGCAAACTACTTGATAAGGGAACTTAGTTGTAGTCAATCAATAGAAGGGAGGTGTTATTTAGTGAGTAAGAATCTCACACTACTATGAGCACCGGGCTCATAGTGTCTTTTGAAGATTTTTCACCTACCCACGAAGAAAAAAAAAAAAAAAAAAAAAAAACTGAGGCCGATCAAATGCTGCTGTTTTTGTATTTGTGTAATCCAGGACATTTTTGGCCTGCCTCTTTTCCGCGCTTCTGTAGGAACGTTGATTGACATTGCCTTTTTGACAGGGTTCGTAGGATCCTTCCTTTGAACATGGCAATACCAACTGAGCCGATCGTGCTCCAATATTTTCGAGATGGGTTCTTTGACGTGAAGGCTTCCTCGGATCGTCGAACTTCTAATTCGATCAAGCTTTGTTACTCCTGCTGTCATGCGAAGCATCTTCATCTCAGCTGCCGTTAATCTGCTCTCATACTTTTTGTACATTGTCCAGCATTGTGAACCGTATGTGAGCGCCGGACGAACAACTGCGGTGTAGAGCCTTCCTTTCAGCTTGGGAAGCATTTTTCAGTAACAGAAGATAGCAGAGTTTTCCTACCACTTCATCCACCCTACGCTTACGCGATGATTGATGTCGTCATCAATAGTTGCTTCGCTATTGATCATAGATCCCAGATACTTGAACTTAGACGGACACAGACACATTATAATTTCCTTATTTTGTTACTATGTAGTGGAGCCTTCTTTCGGCTATCGTGAACCTTTGTCTTATCCAACAACTTCATCCAGCTAGGAATATCCTTTAGCAAGTGCCTCCGTATTTAGAGTTGACTGTGACGATAAGGCCTGCCAGTATAGTTCCTCTAAGATGCATTTAAGGACTCTCTAGATAGATTCATTTGTGTGCATCCTCTCTAAGTGATCTATCCATCCGAATTACAATACTCCTGTATTTCTCATTACGTAGATATCGCTGTGAAAACTGTAGATTCAGAAATGCCGGAACACAGAAGGCCTGGGTTATGATCTCATTGAATATTATTTGACCTTGTGTTGAGCTGTTTGAATGTCTGCCTGACGAAAAGATGAGCATCGTTTGTTTGATTTCTTGTGATTTGAGTTTCGTAGACTGACTAAAGACCGACATTTCATGACTTACCATTTTTGCGTTCCAAACTTCTTTTTGGATTATGTTCCCGCGGGAGTCAGTACACAGTAGGAATAAAAATCTCAAAACCAAAAGTGTTTACAAGCATGCGGCCGAGTAAATAAAAATATTTTTGTCACAACAAATTGCTTCAAACCAACGTGCATAGGCCGCACAATTATTTTAAGAATGGTTTGCAGCTCTCTGAATACCTAGAACCCTTCTTGACTAATGCAGATGTCTTACGCGCTAAAACATCAGGGTTCTTGTCAGAGCTCGTTCTTAACTTGTCTTTTTGAGGTTCATTACCAGTGCTGAACGCATTACAAAAGTTAATTTTTGAGCTGTGTTTGCAATAGATACTTAGCTTCTGGTGAGGAAGACTAGACTAGACATTTCGATGCACTGCACTGTCATGCGACTTCTTGAACATCGTTCTTAAAAGAATAGTGCAAAACACACTCCAACATCAGAGGCACAATCTTTCAAAAATCCGTCCAATTACTCGCATACGCCGACGATATTGACATAAAAGAACGCTGCGTGATGTCACTGGCATTTTCGTGAGTATTGACAAGAAAACGGCGAAAATGGGGAAGACCAAGTATATGTTGTCAATAAGAAAGGATAACCAACACCGACACTCTCGAGCAGAACGTCGCAGAAGACCGATAAAGCTTTGATGTAGTTAGCAGGGCTGTAAAAGAATGCAATCATTGCGGAATGCATTCATTGAAGTCATACTTAGAATTCACGTGGATTTATTTCAATTGAATGCCTTCAACTTGGAAAAAATAAATCACAATTCGTTCTGCAATCATAATTTTGAATGCTCTGCATTCATTGAAGTCTCCTTGAAGTCGCTAGCATTCATTGCATTCACTTGAAGTCATTGAAGTTTTTGAAGTCATGGAAGTCTTTGAAGTCTTTGAAGTCATCCGAAGTCCCTTTTTAAGACCTTAATCATCACAGTCCTGCTCTATGGTGCAGAGGGACGGATCTTGTTCTTTTCGACAGGAAAATTCTTCGAGTGATTGTCGGTCCCGTCTGCATAGACCGAGGAGATACATCGACGAACTGTACGGACTGTACAGGGACATCGACTTAGGTAGAAGACAAAATCTTCGCATCCAACCCCGAGGGACGGCGCAGTAAAGCATGACCGTGACTCATTTTGACTCGTTTTGAAATTTTCGTCAATGAATGTACATATACATAATTACACCATCCTTTCGGATTTGGTTGCTGATTTTCTTGAATCGCTACGTTCTAGTACTCATTTACTCATTCGAGCATCGTACGTAACTAGTTAGTTTCTCCTCAATTTATGCTCAATTTGCAATTTTTCCTAGGCATATTGAATAGTCCTTGCCTTGGTCTTACCAACTAGAAACAGCGAGCCCGACACCGTAAAGTATGGCCTACTAAGTAAGTAAGTCTTTACCCAGTTGAAGCAATTTCTTTCTCATAACGACTTGTGCCTTTTTTTATCTACTTCTACCAATTTTCCATTTAAGTATGCTTGCTTGCATTTGTAAAATAGACTGCTACCAAATAATTTGTCCATGATACGTGTCTGTTACGTACATTCTTTACGCTATCTTAGCGTAACAAATCCTCATCTTCTTCTACTAAATCGATCGTCTGAAGTTTTGATTACTCGAACTTCTCTACACTTCCCTTGGTCCAGATACTCTCTTTGCACAAACGCATCTCAAGCGACATGTACACATGAATAATTAAGGATTTTTGTAAAGCCCTAAACTGCTGGAAATGTAAATTCCTTAGCTATAGAAGGATTTATTAAATTCCAAACCGTCCATCTAAAATGTCTTAATTCCGTTTATATAAACATTTCCTAATTCCAGTTTGGACTCATTTTCTACCGCGCAAAAAAAAAATACCCATATTCCTTGCGGTCTAGGAGCCACCGCCCACCCCACGCAAAGTAGTTAAACAGGAAGGCGACTATTATCAATAATTAACAAATGCAAATACCACTTCTCAGTTCTTTGTGTTTAAAAACCACAAGGCACGACACATTGCCAACAGCCTGAGGACAGCCAAACCGTATGTTTACTCTGTGAACGAGCTCCGGATCCTTGATACGATGTGAGAGCAAAATGTGTGCGTGATTCTTTGTTTTGAAATTTGCCCAAACGAAACGTGATTTTGCGTTGCGATGAGAGTGGAAGCTTTACCTTGATTCCACTTGTTGCGATGAATACCAACCGGACGTGGACGACATCATTCGAATACTGAGTTGTGGTATCCTTGGGAAGCAGTTATTATGTGTTGTTAGAGTTTTACAAAAGCTTAACAGTGCAGAAGTGAATACCCCTTCGTAGTAACAGTGGAGCATATCCTACGTAGGCCAGTTAAGGGTGGTAAAGCATTTTCGAAAATCAGGCTGCTGGTTGTGGTGAATATCTACCAGGAAATTTACTTGTTGAGAGAACAGTTTACAGAGGACTGTTAATTGCAGTGAATATGGTTGTCGTGGGAGAGTAGCGTAGATTTATAAAGATTTCAGTTGATTTCGTTAGTTTCAAGTTGTGCTTGATGTACTGCAAGTGGAAAACGATGAATTATCAGCCCCTTTTGAGTGTTCAAATATTTATGATAGCCATACACACAGAAATTTTCTTTTGTCCATGGAAGGTCGGTATCGTCATCAGACGTTTGATATTAAATAGGTTCACCACACACTAAACTAGAGATCACCAGCTCCTCAATTGTTCTTTTTTACCACGTGCGACACAGAACATCCCTTCGCTATAAAACGTACCTTTTCTTTTTCTACTTTTTCTCCCAATCCTCAAGCCTTGTAAAATATTTGGCCCTAGCAGAGACTTCATTTCGAATTATTTGTTCGAATATTTCTTAGAGTCAAGCTCAGCAGGGTTTTCTTTTCCCGCTTATTATTCCAAGCCCGTTCCCTTGGCTGTGGTTTCGCTCGATAGTAGATAGGGACAGTAGGAATTCATGGAAAGAGATTCCATCTGTGATTATGAAGGTGAAGGTAAATTTACATCCTTAGATTTTCAGTCCTTGAATATAGGCCTATCTTTGTGTCGAGGGCTATCTTATTCTCTATCTCATTCTGTCCACCCGTCCATCACTTTCTCTTAAAAAAAGACTTTATCTAGAAGCTATCGTCTTTTTTACCCTCAGTGACCTAGTTTTAACGAGTATAAAATAATCTATGATTTATCTTCATAAGCGTTTTAGCGGAGACTTAGTAAAGGACATATATCTAGGTGCATTGCTGTTGTCTGTTCCATTGCTCATGGACACTTATTGATTGTAGGTAAAGGGGAGGTAAATGTTTAGGTCACTCGATAAACCATAAGCTATTTCGAGCTATCTGTGAGGTAGAGGCCGTGTTGTTTGTAATCCAGGTTGAGTTCAATGCGAATGAGTAGAAGATCAGTAGTCTAGTGTGAAGCTGTTATGCAGCTTTAAACTCTTATCATGTCCTTCAGCTATGCTACACGAAAGTAAAAATCTGATGACTGCGGTGTACAACCAATGCATTATTATCGATTGCAGTATTCATGCTTGGACCCACAGCCATTTTTATGAACTTGTAGGTGTTGTGCAATGAAATAGTGATGTTGTTTACATAACTAAGCACTGTATACCCCATATCGTCCATTGAGAAAAATTTTATCAAAAATCACGTTTCATTACAAAGCAGGTTTTCTTGTGAGACGTTCGATATTTTAATTTGGCCTCAAAAGTCTTTCATTGAAACGGTTTTCCAACTCGACGATATCTGACAAAAGTTCCAAAATACATCTAGTTAGGTTAGGAGGTTTATAGTAGCAGAGCAGATGTCATTGCTCATCCTTACGTTGGTCTTCAGTGTTATCCTTAAAATAAGGAGGGTACAAACATTATATTGTAGAACTTATCCCTAAAGTTATGCTTTTATTAGTGGAAGGCTTCTTTCATCGTCTCAGCTTCTCCGCAGCCCTACCAAATGTGCCCTACGTTTACGATTTCTAACAAGTGATCTGGGCACAATGGACTCTTCGTTAGTCTAAGTGAGCCGTTGATATAGTCTCCTGTCAATAAGGGCACCCATCTACCTAACCTAACCTACAAGTGAATTCCTAAGGAATTGTACTCCCTACCATTCTTGATACTAGAACAGTCAAAAATCGTTATTTTTTCTTCGAAAGTCATTAGGACGTGTCTACCGATATTTTGCTAACAAACTCTATTTTTAGAAACGAGAAAGGTTTTGCTATTAGCTACGGGTTTCTTATTGGGTTTAAATGTGCCTTCATAAGAGCAGTCATTTCAACGTGTTCTTGTCCGATCAAGACATGTGTTGTGGAAGGATGTATACTTCAGCTTTGAGGGCGGCTTGCACCCATTCTGGCAACATATCCAGCCCATCAGAGCCGCTGCGATTTCGCGAGCCTTACAACGTTTTCACCTCCATACAGAGCGAGTAGTTCGTTGTGAAGCCTTTTTCCGTAATCCCCATTCTCAGATTTAACTCATCAGCCTCTGTTCTGCCATAGTCCATATCTCCCAGCCATAAATGAGTACTGGCCTAACTCATGTCTTGTAGACAAGTAGTTTAAGTTTCCTTGATCCTTGTTTTGAAAAGTCTGTTTGCAGCTGTTATACGCTGCTGTATGCAATCCTTTATATTATTGTTTTCAGAAGGATACCATGGTATTTAAAACCGCAGACATCCTCAAATGCATGGTCCTTATCTGAGATATTTTTGAGTGTTCGTCTATTTACGGATCTAGGCAGCTTTATGTGTTTTGTTCTCGTTGAACATGAGACCACCTGCTTTCGCAGCTTTTGGGATTAAAGGAAATAATTTCTTCAAGTAGCGTCAATTTCTTGCCACGATTGTTATATCATCTGCGATTGCAATAGTTGGGCTCGACTTGCTAAATATTTTTGCAGTACTCGTAAGGTCCTTGCAGGCATGGTGCAGCATAGGTTTGAAACTCACTGTCGACAGGATATCGCCTTGCTTTACTCCGCAGATGAAGGCATCCGAAACATTGTCTTGTTTTACAGCTCATCCTGTTGAAACTGGAAGTCTTAGCAGGGTCAGTCTAACTAGTTTTTTATTTACTCTTAGTTCCATCAATGCCCTCGGATTTTATTTTCTATTGATGCCATCAAATGTTCCAGGTTTTGCTTCAGGTAGGGTTATGCCGTCATAATTTTCTTAGAGCTGGACAGCAGTAATCGGGCCTGTAGTGGTCGATACTCGTCATATCCGTGGTAAAAGACCGCAATTTCATCGTATTAGTATTCAAACTTTTAAGTAGGCACCTCGGTAGTTATATTATGCTCCCCTGGTGACTAATCGTTTTTCATCCTGTTCACAGTATCCAGTACCTCTTCAAGTGCTCACACTGGAAGGTAGAAATCCAAAACAGCAACTTCATGTGATGTGAGAGTTAAATATTTCTTTAAGGCTTACATAACCTCTATATTTGCGAACTCCATCACATAGCACACCACATACTGCCAACTTGCCAATCATCCTTGCAACCATAAAACCTGACGTCTGATCAGAAATGTATTTTCAATTGCACATTATAGCGAATATGTGTGCCTTAGTATCCATTGTGTGCGGAAAATCACGCGATACGTATAAAAAAAGGAATTCGACAGAGGGTCAATTAATGTAGGACCAGGTACACCATGCTGGACTAGGAAAAGTACTTCCATTAAATTTTCCCATCAAATAAGCGGTCATTAGTCCTGGCCAAATTATCGCCCTTCGACAGGGCACTTAAGTTATTTTTAGCGTGTTTTGAATATAATTCGATCGCTACACTTTTGAAAGTGGTTTCAAGGAATGACTAGTAGGTCGTAATCTTGTTTAAATGAAGCAAAGACCTTTCGAAATAAATTGGTAGGATGGAAATTACCCTCTTTGGTAATTACTACAAATTCCTTAGACTTCCTTTAAGGCATTAAAATAACAAAAATTAGTCATCTAGGTGTATTAAATAAGGAATATGGAAATTACGAAGAAATTAAGGAGATCTCACACGATATATGACCTTCTTGGCCTTTCTTGTAGATAAGAACGATTTTAGTGGGGAACACAAATATTTTAAATACTGCAGTCCAGTACATACATATATCCCAAATCATTTACTTACCAAAAGCCGAAACCTCGTATGGATTCAGGTATTTCTGACTTAAAGGGCTCCAAACCCGTAGATGGTTCCTGCCTGAAACATGGCAGCCTCCTATCCTCTTCGATCCTGGGCACGCTGCTGCCAGTTTTCTTGACCAAGTGCTCTGGTATTCGCAATAGTTTGTCCTTAAAACGTAGGTTCGGTCTTCCTTGTCGTCTCGAACACTAAGATTCGAAAGTCGCCTTAGCTGGAGCATTATTGTCCATTCATTCGATGTGGCGGAGCCAGTGAAGTCGTCGAGCTCTCGCTTTTCAGTCTACATCTACATCTTGAGACAGCTCATAGAGTTCGCTGTTGTATCTTCTTCACCATTCAACCTCTTTGCTTATGGGACGAAGAAGAATTTTCCTCTCGAAGTATTTAAAATCGGAGTCGTACAGCAGGCTTGGATTAATGTTTTGTAGAGCATGCATTGCGTCTTCCGAGTTAGGAGTTTGGAGCCCAGTCGTTTCGCCAAACAGAAGTAGTAGCGGTTTCCTTGGGTAAGTTCTCGTCGATTCTCGACTAAGGCGTCGTTCATGGAGTTGATATTTACATACTCCGAGGCAGGTAAACTCAGTGGCAGGCAACAGTGACGGTTGCTCCAAAACGGTGGACAGATGGTGTTTTATGTATTGACAACATGTACTGAGTTTTGCCTGAGTTCGCCTGCTTTTTAATTCCATAAAAGCCTCTATGGCGGAACGCTGGGAACGACCGATGATGTCGATGTTTTCTGCGTTCCCCAGCATCTGGACGGATTAGTTGATGTTAACTCCTGCCTTTCGCACTGTCTGTTCTAGCACTAGGTTGAAGAAATCATATGATAGCGCTTCTGCTTGCTGAAACCCAGTACACGTGTGGAATAGTTCAGAGATACTGTCTCCGGACTGCACATTGCATCGCTTGTGACACAGCTGGAGCAGTTTAGGTGGGATTCACTATCACCATGTTGAACTCAAGATGTTTAATGCCATTGATCCCAAGTTATCGCTCAGAAACCTGATGACTGGGTGTGAAAGGACTGAATGTACGTGTCCGTTATTCTGAGCGAAAACTAACAACTTTCATCAGTTAGACCTGATGTATGCGGTTAGATGCTTTAATTTATTGTTTGTGGGTATCTACATAGTACCAATCGCAGTCTATTGTTTCCCTTGTCAATACCATGCGAAGGTCATCATTTATAACGACCAGGAATAACAGCGTGACATGTAACCCAGTACGTCGAATATGCTTTCAAGATCCTTCGTCGCCTTTCTGATGATAGCAAAGGCGGACCAGTGTTTCAAAAGAACAAATTTTCACATAAGGAGAAATCCCGGAAAAGACCAGCAAATTTCAAGATGAGACCATCTTTACCATCTTTTCATCGACTTCAAAGCCGCATATGAAGCTCTCAAATTGAATGAGGTATTACAGGTATTACGTTGCTACACTCCGTGTAGGAAGCCATCGGTCATCGTGACCATCTGGTCCTCTTCAACCATGAGGCCTATTTCTTGCTCGAGTTTGAGTTCTGATAGTCCAAATGTGATTGTTCAGCTGACACGGGTGACAGGTTAATGCGAGCTGTGGACCGACGCGGCGACCTCATCAGGCCGTATTTTTTTTAAATGACGAAAGCAAACGGAATATGATTCTAACAGAGCGGGGTCACGCCCACGCATTACACGCAAATCTGGCTATCTTGCACAAAAAGTTCCAGAGTCATCTAAGATTTGGTTGCAGCAAATGGCCAACAAGATCTTGTGATCTTACAGCGTTGGATTAGGTTTTGATGAACTCTGCAGACAATCCCCAAACTTTGACTTGACTTAAGTCCTGTCACCCCCCGAGGGGTATAGGGCGTCAACAACGCCTCCATGCCATCGTGTTCGAACTTCTGCGACACGCTTCAACTCTCTCCAACTCATTGTCAAAGCTCCAGACTCCTTTTCCATCATTCTGCGCGGCGAATGTGTGTCTAGCGCGACCCGCAGTTCTACCAGCTTGAGTAAGGGGATTCCATTGCATGGCGTGTTTGGCAACGGAGTTTTCTTCGCACCGAAATGAATGACCAATGCATTGTCATTTCCTTCGTCGACTTGTAATGTCAATAGGTCCGATAGGTACCGTGGAGGTGTTCGTTCGAGATGCGATTAGGCCAGAAAATCCTAAGCATGGTGTGTAGACATCTGTTTACGAAAGTCTGCAGCTTACGAATGACGTTGATTCTCGAAGTACTAAATCCATATGGACCAACTACCAGAGTTTACATCTCCTTTTTATCGTGAAATGGTTTCTCCTTTTTTTTCTACTAAACAGCACCCAAATAGATTGATTGGAAGACTACTTACAAATTTCTCACAACCCTCTACAGGCAATTTATAATTTATTGTCCTCATCTTCACCACACCCTGTAAGGATACACTTATTAACTTTTATTGCAGATTTATTCAAATACTCCTCACAATGGACAAATTTCAACTAATTTCTTCTCGTTACACATGCCCAATAAAAAAGTGAAAAAAGTGGTTAGCAGCATAAAAAAATAAACTTCCTGAGTAGTTAGTTTTGTTAATGCCAATTAAATTGTACGATAATTGGGCAACTTGGTCCTTCAGCTTCCAACAATATAGTTTCTGACATTTCACCATCTCTCCCCAGTCTCACTCCACATTGCCACCAAACAATATCAAACTTCCTAGTTGAACATTCTAATCAGTGGATGCTTTACATTCAAAACGAAAGTGTGAATATTCCACGGAGAAATTTTTAGCTTGCCGACCACGTTTCGACCATTTTGAGAGTCCTTGTTAATGCACAATGAGTTGAGAAGTGGAAGTAATTGCAGTCGGTATCTACTCCTACATTCGACGGATCATTATTCTACAGTGCCATGACGAACTTTACTTAATAAAGACAAGAATGAGAGGAGGTTAATTTCTATACTTTTGGCAGACTCTAGGTCTTTCGTAAGTGGAATATCCTGTTACGTGATTTGACTGGAAGTCAATGTATTTCGATAGTGTGTTTAATTTTTGCTTATTGGTTTTCTAAGAACTGTCTGTTAGCCTCGTGTTTCTTATTTTTATTTTTTTTATTTTTTAAATTAACATATTTTAATGTTAAATTATTTCTTTCACATCAGCAAGTTTAATTTAACCTATAGTTAGCCCTAAACACGTAAGAAACAACTTAGCGGAAGAGCCTAATTGCGTGCTACACAGATTCGTGTGACTGTTAACGCAATCGTGTATAATTGCTTTTGGTGTGAGTTCGTCATAATACGAAAAAAAAAGCAAACAAAAAAAATTATAATATTTAGACTCGAAAATAAAAAGGAATTGAGAGAATAGAAAGGAAAAAATAAACACTTTTTTATACTGCGCCAAAACGGGTTGAAGGTCATGGTAAAAGAGCCTAACATGAGGCTGGTTTTCATGGTAAAGGTCACTTCCTTGAGACTGAAAAGACATAAATTCTGAAGAAAATTAGTATTTAATCTGATTTTTTAAAAACGGCTCACTTTTCGGTGAAACAGAGGGGGGAGGTGTTTTCGAAAAAAACTTTTTTCTAAGCCGTCTGTAACTCTTTTTAGTAAGAGGACGCATTGTGGCGAAAATGCAGCGCGCAAAACGAGTTAAATTCGCCGGCAACGTATGATGAACTCCAGAAAAGCCAGTCAGGTAGGTGCTACATATAATCCGATCTGGATTATCTTATATGGCTATGATAAGACCTTTTCTAGTTTATGCGTCGGTTGTTTGTTGGAGAGGCTCTCACGTATGTGACTGCATTCTGCACTAAACTTCAAAGAACAGTCTGTGTCGGCTACACGGGAGCTTTTCCGAGTACGCCTGGCTCTCCTCTAGGCGCTCTGCCTAGTTCTGCCTACCTCCCCTTGATACATATATCCTGAGTTGCACTATCAAAACAATCTACCGTCTCAAACGAGGAGGCTTTTGGTATCATTCGCACTGGAGTTCCGATAACCCGAGATATGTTCTGATTCTTCATCTTCATTGCACATTCTGCATTCTTGTGCTATCCCCATAGTCATGAGATATTTTTTGACTCTACAGTGGCCTGTAAGGAAGTTTTGTTGTGCGCGGTATTCGGTCGAAAGAGCAGCAGGTCAACCCTTTCATTTCCATGATATGCACTGTATCCTGGCAGCCATTCATGAGATGGGCTCTGTTTGTGCAGGCTAGCGTTACGAGTACTTAAAGGCGGTCCCTTACTAATTTTGATTTCGTACATATTAAATAACTCCTCTATGTTGTCGACTCACGAGTTTCCTATTGTATAACCGCAACATTTCTTCGACCTAGATATCAATGGATACCGTGCCAGCTCTGATATATGCGGCTTCCTCTGACACTGTTCTCTAGGCGAGCTCTTAGTCTATAGTCAGTTGATAATTTCCGTCTCCAAACTGGAATACTGAGAGTACACCTCTTGCCTCACCTATTGGTAGTAGCCTGAATTTTTTCCAATATTTTTCCATCAGACTCAGCAGCGAATGAGCGATGTGATAGGGGCTCCGAGGAGTTTATTTTCTTTGGGAGCAGCATCAGACGATTAACCTTTCAGTGATGCGGTAAGTTCTCTACTATAAAAGCATCAGGTCTTGGTGTTACAGGTGCTTTCAAGGCTTTATTCGTCATTCATCCGACGCTGGTGCCTTACTATCACCAATTTCTGTGCACACTAAAAAAAATTCCTCTGGTGTTGCCAATGAGACCTCTTCGTTGAGCACTGCATTGCCCATATAATAAGTGATCGATGATCATTGCGGAAACAGGGTTGTGATAATATTCAGGGTTGTTATGGTGCTCTATGTGCTTTGAGATTCATCGTTGCGATCCTGTGGGCTGTTACGCACGGAGTCCCACAAGCAGTTTAAAGCATCTTTTTCTCAAATAACAATTTTAAGGCCTTCCTTGCAAATTTAAATATTGCTGCATTCTGTCTGAATTACGGCCTTACTCTGGAGCGTGGAAAACTGGCAGACAAATCTCTGCTAGATTTCGTCATTCCACCACGTCACCCCAGTGCATAACATTTAAAGGAGGTCCCCCCTTTTGTGCGAAAATATAACATGCACACGCACACGAATTATTAGAAGCAGCTAGGCACTAGGCCTGAAAACAATTACAAATTTTAATCGACAATCGACCCCTCAAGTACATACATACATTCGCTCTATAACATGTGTCAGACTTCCAGACTTCAAGGAGAAAACTTTAACTGATTTGGGATGTGGCTTGTGAACTTCTGACATCCTCATTAAGGCTGTCGGTATATTTTTATTTTTATTTTTATTTTAATTACCAATCATTCTCACACACGTATGTACCTTAAGTCTGACAATCTATTTATAGCTCGAAGAGAAAGACGGTGCCTGGCGCCGAATGAAATTAAAAAAAGTTGCGTGTAATAAACCAGGGGTATACTCCCACCAAATTGTGTTGTTCATCGATTTTTTTTTTCTTTTTTTCTTCAAAGGGTTAAATATGTGTTTAGATACAGCTCTTAACTCTTTAGTCGAATTTGTATTTTACAAGGCTGATGTGAAGGGTGTCAGATAATTCGTGAGATTCTTACTAACAGTGTGTTCACCAAACGAACAAACGTTAAACGAGTGCTACCTCACCGGACACATGTCAGACGTTTGGGAGAGGTGGGACTGTGACTTTGGTACTCGAACTTCTGTTCGAGGAGGCTTGATACTTTTACTCATACCACACTTGGGCCCTAAAATTGCACTGCGACCTGTAAGATCTTTTGTACTGGCCCATATAATTCAACCATAAATTATTTTGGGGCTCTTAATAAATTTCATTGTAGTCTTACGTTCCAGGTTCTGAATTTCTGCTGGGCTGACAGAGCCCCGCGCCAAATGGAGTTTTCCTTGCAGCTCCTGGACAAATATTTTGTAAGAACCAGTATATACACATCTGTATCTGACAATTTCATGTTGTGTGGATGTTATCTAGTCCAGATAGTCCTTTAAGATTCTTAAGTCGTTTTTCTTGATATCGAAAAAAGTCTTGACCTAATATCGGTTGGGGATGACGAACTTTTTCGCTTGCCTTTGCTTTTGAAGGTTGGTACAGTCAGCCGATCTGTTATTGTGTTATCTTAGAGTGGGCACCGCAAAATAGGACTCAGTACCAACGAACATTCGACAAGCCCCACTCCTTCTCAAGCAGTCAGCCCGTTTGTTTCTGCACTGCATTCGCCAGTCAAATAGATAAACTAGAGAAAACATTTGCCTAACCTTGACTTAGCCTGCCCTTATGTCCTGTTTCCCTCTGTGGCTCCCAGGGCTCCTATTGAGACTTTACGCCATCAAATCTTCCCCAATTAGGGAGGCGCCTATTCGACTCTTCTGCACCATATTTTTCGCGGAGAGACACGTTTGCTGGTATCCTGAGTTAGTGGGTTATATTCCATTCCGTGCTTAGCTATGGCAATATTACCTTTTCGGAAGATATGACCAATCCAGAATCACTTCCGTCGTTGAATGGTTGTGTCTATGGGTTCCTCACCTGTTCTCTGTGAAAGAGATTCGTTATAGATATGTTTTTGCGGCAGAAAATCCTTCCAGTTTCTCGTGCTAAAAGTGGTTACCCTCAAGGTGCTGAACCCATATAACAGCACGGACTCGGCGTTAGAGTGGGACAGTCGTAGCTTGGTCTTTAAACTAATTGCATTATCTCTACATTTTTTGGAGACTTTGATTTGCCAATTTGACTGGTTGTATCCAGATAGGTTCAACTATCGGCCGATAAAATATTCCCAAGATACTGGAAATTCTCTACTCTCTCCAGCAATAAATACTTGATCTGATGAGGTCATTTCGACTGGCGACGCCTGTGTTCATCTCCACACCTACTGACACTTGGCGGAGGTCCATAATTCTGTTAGAATTATCCTCTCACATGCATGCATGCAGCTGATGATGATCAGCTACTTAGTCAAGGTTTTGCGCAATCAGCTCAACCTTCGTCACAGTGTTACTTCGATCTTCAAGGTCAGTGGTAATTTAATAAAAGAGTGCGCGATTTAGAGCAAGTGTCTGAAATTGTTCATCAGCGCAAGCAAATTTATTCCTACCCGCGTGGCTCTCTGTGGTGGCAACAAGATATTTTTAGCGTATGCTTTATGAAGATGAATTAAACAACAATTCAGTTGTTAAGCACTTGACAAGAGTTTAATGAGGTAAGGGGTGAGTGAATAATTTTCTTCAATCCTTGATTCATTTGATTAAGCATCTGAGATGTTAAAAGCAAGACGTCAACAATAGTTCATGTCTATTGAACACAAGTTAATGGAATTATCCCCTCACTACGCTGCAAGATATTGTTAGGGAATAATTAAGTTAAATTAGTGTGGACGTTTAATACGAATTTCTGACTTTGATTCAAAGCCAATTCTTACTTTTTGAAGTGCGTCATTTCATTTACTTGATTGAATGAATTAGAACGAGTTAGGTTATGACGATCTGAAAGATTTATTAAGCCCCCACATGTCGGCAGCTGATATTGTTCTCGGGCTTACAATGGCCTGGACTCTCGTATTAAGCTGTAGGTAGTTATGAAAATACACATTCAGTCACAAATGATCAGAATCTGTTGACTATTTTCAGGTAACACAGAAACTTAAAAATTAGTTCATTGTCCCTTAAGGGTTTTAGAACATCATACTGCGGCAGGTTCCATTCAGCACTTCACTAGTTGTCTCAGTTGTTCTCAGCTAGCATAGAAACTTAAAAATTAATTCGTTGTTCCTCACGGGCTTTACATCATCCACTATACCCAGGCGCCGTTTATGACGATGCCCCTTTCCAGTATCCAGATCAAAGAAAGATGGTGACCCAAGGAATACGAACATCTAATAAATATTTTTTTTTTAAATAAGACCATGACGAACACGCAAATAAAAGAACTGCGTGGAAGACTTGTGTAAGTCGGCTCTATTGCATGCCATGGTGGCTTGCACTTAACATCCGCTTGCAGAATGTCAACAGTACATTGTCACTTTCGCTTCTATATCATCGAACCCATAATTTTGTCTCAGAAAGCGGAAATCGTGTGTTGGTGTTTAGCTTCCTGGTTATCCATATCATGGACGACATTTCAAATTAGTTCTTAGATCCAGTTCGGTGCCCTTCGAGACAATACTTCCAAGGTACAGGAAATTCTCGTTACTATGTTGATTTGTTAGACTCCTACATATCGTGAGAGCACAAGTAGCCTTTTTGTATATATCCTTCGTCCACCAATAGTAATGTGGCCTGGTGTTTTCGAGGTAGATCTGTCTTCAAAAGGTCAGCTCAACTCATAGTTGACAACACATTTACGAAATGGTTAAAATTGTTCAATTGTTCTAGAGCAATAAAAAATTCTGTACGAGCTACATACATATTTATCAAAATTAACGGGAAGTTTTGGTGAAATTAATCATCCTACTCAGTTCGCAACTTGTGAGCTTGTGTTATGGCTCCTTCTGGCCCAATTTGCGTCGGGACTAAAATTCTGTTCACACAAGAACTGTAGCCCCGAGCCTATGAGCAGCGAATAATTTGCACAGATTTGGAGTTAGAGGAGCAGGAAGTTGATTATTTTTCAAAGAAAATCTTCTCTGATGAGGCACATTTACACCTCCCTGGGTACGTCAATAAGAAAAAATGCAAGGAAAATCCTCATGCGATTCATTAGACACCATTACATGACCAAAAAATGACGGTTTGATGCGCATTGGGCCGTGGTCAGGCGGTGTCATTGGGCCTTACTTTTTTGAAGATGATGTAACTGAACAGCAATGGTGATAGCTATAGGCGCATGATAACCGAGTATTTCCGAAAGGGAATCAAAAATATTGAAGTGGAAGACATCCGCTTCCAAAAAACGCCACAACTTGCCATGGTATTCATCCATAAAAAGTTTATTTTAGTTTTACCCGCATTTAAACCACTTAACTAATCTGCTTCGAATTCTTAAGGCGGAATTTCCTTGGAAATCCAATCCGTTGATACGCGATACCAATATGACCCATGACTAACAATGAGGGCCCAATTAACAGCCCCTTAGATAACAACTCAAATAAAAACCAATTTCGAAGGCAAATAATTACAGAAATCTTCTAAGAATCTAGTTCCAGATACTAAGGCAATCTATTTAGTTTGAAAAGTTTTGTTTCAATCACTTGTTTCCAAGTGCAAACAAGTCCAATGGGCGATACCCCCATATTTTTAAGCTCCTACATCAATGAAAAGTGGATTTGGATGAATTAGTTTCCGAATTTCGATTGTACAGCATCGATGGGAATATCCTGACCCCTTTAGTGGGATTTGCTTACCCCAAAACCTAAATGAAAAATCAGCGAATGAATTGTATTTGCGTGCGTACCAGCCAGGCCACATCATCTCAGATTAATAGCATTTTCTTGTCCATCCTGTGTCCATTGGGCCTAATCGTTTACATGTCAAATATTTTCAAACAAAAATGTAATAGGCTTTTCCATTAATTATCCCATTAATTCCCATTTCATCGGTCGCTGTGCGCCAAAACCAACAAATCCTGCCGCACACTTTTGGGAGTACAGATTGGTCATTTACTAATTTCCCCAAGGTATACGCATTAGGCGTGTGTATTATTTTTTTTCATCCCTCTCAGTCATGAAATGAATGTAATTCACATGTAAAACGAAAAAGTTGTTTCAACCAATTGACTACAAAATTGCTGAAAAATTAAGTGAAAGTAAAAAATACGAAGAAGAATGTTTTTTTTTCAGTAAATATCCCACCCAGTTTTGAAAGAGGGTAAAAGCAACCCTAAGCAAAAAAAAAGAAAGGAAAACAAAGGGATGAAAGAACACCGTGAACATGAAAGCATCTTTCATTAATCACCTAATGGAGTCGACAGCGACAATAATGTCGAAGGTTTTGAAGGGTAATGTTTGTGGATTACCTTAAGTAAAAGGGAATGTTCTGTGATTTTGAATTTTTTGCATAAAAGACTTCAAATTCTTGTTGTTTGTGCTTAAAATCGAAAACAGTACTGTGGATATTTCTGTGCTAATAAGACTGACAATTCGAGATTCGAGATTGCCTCAAAATACAAGTTAACTTAAATTTGGAGTTAGAAACGCACAGATTGTCAGTGGCCTAAATGGGTTTCCAAATCATGCATCATCATAACAACAAGACCGATGCGACATGTGAAACGGAAAAAATTATTTGCTTTATTCCTACATACGCTTCTATTCGGTGTCAAGCAAAGTGCCGCAACCCACAAGCCCCTACAGACAACTCGATTTACAGTTTACTGACTTACTCAGGCGGCGCTACATTTCGGGTGAAGCTGGGCCTCAACAAGCTTCTCCTGATTCAAATTTTGCAACCCAACTAGTTAAGATACATTTCCAACTATGTACTCCAACTAAGTTGAGATCGGTCTCCTTTTCCTGCGTTCCAAAGACTGTCCTCTTGTACTCATCTTATCGAAGAAATTCGAATGGTTTTATACATGTCAGTGTCATTCATGGCCTTTTTTATCTTGTCTTAAGTTGTTCCTGAGTAACGAAAACTCACTCAAATACCTTGTTAGCGCAATGACTTCCAATATTTGTTGGATAGCAGTAGAGAATATTGTTCGACGAGCTCTTAAACAAACTTTTGAAATATTATACCACTGGTGTTAGCCTGCCAGTTTTGTGTAATCCTTTCAAGTGAGACGTTGAAGAAGTTGCAGGATACTGTATCGCCCTACATCACATCGTATCTAGCGTCCAACTTCTGCGGCAGGCGTTTATTAATCTTGTCGAAGCAAAGTGCAGTCTCCATCATTACATAGAAGGGCATGTCTTACAAGAATATCTCAACTAGACACGGCTGTGCATAGCTCTTTGTTTGAAAACCTTTTTTGGCATTTTTGTGGAAGGTCTTCAGTGAATAGAACGTGTCATTATGCTTGTTTATCTAAGACACTATCCACTATCGTCAATGACACATACACGTTGGTCTGTTGGCCATTAAAGTCGAAACACTGTACTGTGTTTTGTCGTATTCATAGTTCGATCACTTGTCATCAATATTCGTGTCTTTGTGAACTCGGTACACATTAGGAAAATGACACCATCCTAAGCAGTGTGTTGCTAGGGTAATCCTTGTTTGGAGTGGTAAGCGACGTTCTTCATTGACTAAAGGCGGAGGGCGGCCACCTAGGACTAGGTTCGGTTGGTGATTTATCGAAGCTCTAGGTTATATTGTATAGTGGATGGCGTTGGGGATTGTTGTCTCGACGTTTGGTCAGGTAAACAATTTTGATACCGACCGAGGATCATCACCCTCAACTCTAATAGTGACCCAGTGTGGTCATTTTGAAAAGCCTTCACTACCACCCTTCAAGCAGCAAAATACTAATATTGAGCGTAAAAGACCATCAGTGCCTAGGTTAGGTTATACAACGGGTGCCCTAGTTGGCAGAAAGCTGTCAACAGCTCACTAAAACTAACGATGTGTCTATTGTGGTCATTAGTTGACCCCTATGTATATGTACAGATACAGATATGTATATGTATGAATCACAGAAATTTGTTCCAGCTTCTCAGGGAAATAGCTCCCAAGAGTATCTTTCCTTTTGGTGGCTAGTGCTGCGCAATCACATAGCAAGTGGCGAATGGATTGTATTTTATGTTCGTCCCTGCAGTTCCTACAAAAGTCTTTGTGCGGTAGTCCTAGTGTCCTGTCACGACGCCAACCACTATCCGAATATCCCTGCGACTGAGTTTCATGAGATCTGCGGATCTCTTTTTGCCATAGGCTTGGACGTTACCGATGTTGACTGTAACGATTTGGCTATGACACATGTATTTAATCGATGCCTACCCCTGTTGGACTCAATGTCTATCTTCGCGTTCAAAGTCGTAAGCGGTGTGCTAGCCTCAAAAAGGGGCCTGCGAGGCGCATTGATGGGACCCTGCCTGGCAAGTTCATCCGCATTTACGTGACCTGGTATATCTATGTGGCCCGGTGCCCAACAGAGGTTCACTTTGCTGGCCACTGAGATATCACCCAGTCTTTTAATGCACGTTTTTATGGGCTTGGACCTCACTAATGTTGACTGTAGCGCTTTATTGGGTGCTTGACTGTCAACATAGATGCTTTCCAGAGATGTTACTCTCGCTAATCATGTCCGCAGCTTGTTTTATGACAGTAACTTCGGCTTGAAAAACTCTCCAATCGTCCTCAAGTCTCAAGGACCGGTTTGTATTTCAAAACTCGCAGCTAAAACCAGCACCGATACCTACAGCCATTTTGGATCCGTC
Source organism: Blera fallax (assembly GCA_946965025.1). Lineage (NCBI taxonomy): Eukaryota > Metazoa > Arthropoda > Insecta > Diptera > Syrphidae > Blera > Blera fallax. Next base: position 13,054,201 of record OX337247.1, on the reverse strand, counting down.
GGTTTAGATAGCCAGTACGGACTATCGCTTCATCCCACTCCTCTCTTCTTGGAATTCTGATAGAGAATCTCCGATTGCAGTGCGTTAGTGGGTCGATATAGTCCGTTTCCGTCTGGAGTCTGGGTATATTCCACCGGTTAAGAATTGATGGTAAGGGTTTAACCAACCATAGAGCGGCTTTCCTAAGGCTTAATCAAGTGGAAGAAAATTCAGTATTTTTTCCAAGGCTGCAGTTGGTGTTGATCAGCGCCCAGCTTTTCGCGACCATTCGTGTTGTGCATGTCACATTTTTTCAGAAAAATATAAAGGAGCTAAGGTTAAAGGCCCCATCCGAAAGGAGCATTGAGGAGCTTTCTCGATCGTTTGTCAGATATTCGCGAGAGGTGGGACCGGGAAAAATATTTTTGGTGTTTTCTGGTATTTAAAGTTCGAACATCGAGCTCAAACCAAAACTTAATTTTTCAACTTTATTCACCGAAATCTTTCTCAAATTACACCTTTTGTTTTATTTCAATTAAATTTCGCTGTCTCAATTGATTTTTATCCAATTCCGGCTAACAATAGATTCCCATTAAAATACAAATTATATACTACTGATTTGACAGGCATAATTGAGAGACGATTACCTGCCAAGTATCAATTAAATTCGTCTCGCTCGATAATAACCACGATATAATTTGTAAATAATCTAGTATAACCGAGGGACTGCGTTCTCTGCAACCACAATACCTCAACAAAGTTCTCACAGCCGTGCCCATTAATAACTGGCATACAATAGCTCAGAAACCATTCAAAAGTAATTTACCATTCATTCGAATCTCATTGTGTCCCCCCAAATGTCTGGAAACTTCAGAGAATTTCTGAAATATGAGGACTTGCTCTCAATCCACTTGTGTTTTTTTTTTTTTATAAATTAAAATTCATATTCACCGATAAATTTAATTGACAAATTGAAATTTTTATTTACTTTAATTGGTACTTGCAGTATCTCGAGGTGAATTGGAATTGAAAGAGATTTTGCGATAGTATCGATTCCGATAAGGGTGGATAGTATCCAGAGTATGTGTTTTCGGTTGCGGTTGCATTGACCTCTTAAGTTTTTTTTTTCTAGAAGTACATCGAGCATTCCTTTATAAAGGATAATTTTATCAACGAGGCATTAACATTTCATCCCATCAATATTTGCACTTACAGATCTACCGGAAAATTAAATTCGTGATAAATGCGGATTTTTCAACAACAGTCGGATGTAATATTGAATTATACCAATCTCGGCAATATTACCAATTTATTATTTGTTTACATCTGAGGTGTAAACAATAAAATTGCAACGTGCCTCTGAAAAACCGCAAACATGAAAATTCCCGAATCCCATTCGGAGGGTGGGTACGAGTATTCATATTTATCCACTCAGATAGATCATAAAACTTTGAAGATAAATATTTTCTAGAAATTAATTGCGTCATCTCACATTTAATCATTATCGGGATGAAATTATAACTCGAAAACCCTTTACGAGCTTGTAAACTTTGTAGGAGAGTGGGTAGTGGTAGTTTTCCCTAAATGCGTGTCGTACATGCGGGTAGTTTTAAGGGTTGAATGATAATTTTCGGCGCCGAAGATTAGTTCAACTTTTTGTTAAAGCTACCTTAGATACACTACACACGATTATCCCCAACGGTGGGGTGGAGGTGTGAAAACACTTCCGTGTGGATGATGGTGATAGCTAATCAGAAAATTGAGATCTATTAACAAAGGCTTATCCTCTGCTGAATATTATTAGGAAATTGAATAAGTTTGTGCAGAACGGCATATCGTGTGAGGATGGCACGTTTGTAATAATTGCGATGGAAATTTGGAGAACAATTAAGCGCTGTAAGTAGGTTATTTAATCCAATAAAGGAGGGTTGTTGACTCAAGTAAAACAAATTCGAGAATTACTGTCAAATTATTTGAAAAAGAGGAGTACATATATGTGGATAATTGTCAGCATAAGAGAGACTTATGAAAAGCTATTCTCGAAGCTTCCTCAATAAGGATTGTAACTGATTTCAAAAAGTCAAAACCAGCAATAAATATTTTAATTTCTAATAACGACCGACAAGTTCCTCTGCAGTACTGGACACGGTTTCAACCGATGCGCCTCGATATTCTTAGCAGACACAGAGTGGAGCCATTCGCATTAAAGCAACCCCACGGTGGTCTGAAAAAGATTTTAGCCACACGTCCATTCTGCACCATTCTGCATATATTCAAAATCTCTCTCGAAAACACTAACTACACCCGTCTAAACTTTGACAAAAACTTCCAAGCCACCATCGCCGCCATTCTGATCATTCTGGGAGCAAAGTCGATTCATTTCCATACGACGGCGGCTCAAAACCAAGGACGGGCTTAGTGGACGTGTTTTTTCTGATAGGCTTTATCTTAACCTCTCCCCCTCAAACAAGCCCTATCTTGGCTTAATTCAATATTCAGCTGTGTTGGGTGCCGGGGCATGGAGACATTCCAGGGAATTGTAAGGCCGATGAACTCGCCAGAATAGGAAAACTATACCAATCTTGCCGGATAAAGGCACCTTAGGTATCGCAACCTTAAACTTAAGCTGGATGCTGTCGGGAGTACAAATCTTAGGTGGACAAATGGATCAACATGTCTAGCGACAAAACAGATTTGGCCAAAGCTGGATCTAAAACGCTCTAAGAATTTGATTTCTCTCAATAGATTGCATATCGGCACCACAATAGGTAGCTTCACTGGACACTGTCTAATAGGCAGGCCTCTTTGCGAACGACTTATGTAGAAGCTGCATGGATGAAGAAGAGGAGGAAACTATTCCTCACCTTCTTTGTTTCTGCCCAGCTCTCTCCCGTAGAAGGAAACTCCACTTAGGAGCTCCGTGTTATAACGATATAGGCGACCTGATGAATATTGACATTAAGAGCAGATGTTTGTATCTTAGGGTCTCTATTGCAGAGTATTCCCATAGGAAGTGCTCGAGGCTTTCCTCCTGTTCCTCACATCCCGGGCAAGTACTAGATGTCACTAGTCCTAGTCTGTACGCGTATTTGTTCAGGTTGATGTGTGCGGTGTACAAACCAACTGATCTGCCTTAATTGCCCTCTTTGCTTGATGGGAGCAGAGGCACTCAGTCATGGCTTTGGCAGCTTTAGAGGCTTGCAGTCCTTTTCGCATGTTTTCGTTTTGTGAACGAGGTGCTGTATACAATAACCTTTAAGGCTACTCCTTTAGTCACCCCTTCCTCGCCAGTGCATCTGTGGCTTCATTTCCTGGTACCCAAAGCTGGTTCACCTGGGAGGGAGTTAAAGGAATCAATTTTTTTTACAGCGAAACAAAAGTGTTGCCAGGATCAAAAGAACATGCACTTAATAATGAGGCCATCACTCGAATACAGTGAGCCATGTTTGCCCGTATGCTACCACTCTCTGTACCGAAAATTTCACATCAAAAATTTACATTGTATCGGGCCAAGAGCCGTAATCGGGGGCCAAAATCGAAATTTGCTAGTTTTTGAGTAGATTAAGCTTTATTTTAAAAATGTTATCAGAATGGATAACGACGGACTTAAAATGGTTCCAAGAAATGTCTTCAAAGTTTTTGTCTTGATCACTAGACCCCGCCACCCTTATATTTCTAAGGCAGGCTATAAAAGTGAGGGAAAAGGTTTCGTACGATCCCCTTAAGGCAGATTGCACCCTTTACTTATTTCTTGTGCATGTACAATTTGATTTGTTTATAATTTTTTGTTTCTTTTCATTTTATTTTCAGGGCTTTTCGCGTCTTGCTGGTTTCGTGGATTCCTTGTGCGGTTCGCGCTTTATGATAGTATGCCGGTTCCCCTACTAAAAAATCTGAAAATATCAACTCCGGGTCCCCTTTTTTGTGTCTCAGTTCTGGTCATTCGGTTGAAATGATGGCATGCATGTGGACACTAAGTCCTGTGATTAGCTGTGTGTTGTTTGCGGCATCGTAGTCCCCTTCGCGTCGTTTTCAGTGTATAATTGATCGCATCCGAAAATGTATTCCTTCGCAAAAAAGCATCCGGTTCAAAATGGTTTGTTTTCGCGAGCAAAAATTTAATTTTCGAAAAAAATATCTTGTCTCTGTCCTCAACCGATGCGCCATTTTCTTGTTTTTTTTTTTAGTACGGTTCGTGGGTAGTATATCCTCTTATTTTTTTGGTCGGAGTTCATTATATTTTCGGTTGTTCTTGATCTGCTTACCTGCCGTTGCGTCAGTATCCCCTCGCGAGAAAACAGCAGTTTCAAGCCGGTATTTTTCAGTGTGAGTTCTAGTGGTTGTGTTTGCCTTTGAATCGTTCGTCTTGTGAAGAAATACATAAAAGATTGAGTGTATCGCGGTGTTTCATTTTATTGCATGCATGCCAAGTGTTCGCGTGTGTTAATGTTAATCGTCCTTTCGTCCGTTTGAAATTAAATTCAGTTCTCATTAAGATTCAACAGAGAATGATGACTTACAACACTGCTTTTATAAACGGTAAGTGTATTTTTATCCAATTCATTCACTTAAAAAGTTTTGAACACTTTCTATCTGCCTGGGCACTTAGGCTTTCCCCAGTTATAAATTGAGTTAATTTCTTGTCTTTAACTTGTCAAAAAATTTTTTTCCATCGTTTCTAGATCCCTTGTATTTGTTTGTAGTCTTAGCCTGGTTCCGTGCCTCTTTTAAGTTAGGATTCATCTAAATATATTGCAATCTATGTACCTGGCAGAACAGTGTTTGACTCCCATTCTTCCCTTTTGGGAATCTGACGAGCCAAATCTACCTCTTTCATTGGCCACAGATGTGAGCCCATATGGACTACGACCGGTAAGGTTAGGTTGAGTAGGGTTATGAGGTTATCATACACTACACTAGGCACCAAAGTGGACCCATCGCGATCCCTAGGGAACCTTTACGGCGAAGACCTAAACCAATTCTCTCATACACTTAATTTCCCTACAGAATTAGAATATATAGCTATTGTGGTTCCGGGACCTTCTAAGTTGATGAAGAAGTATCTTCCAAGGTACTTTAGCATTGTCCTGGCAATGCCCTGGTATTCACAGTGTGTTATGTGTGTTATATCCTCTGATGCATGTAGGTCGTTGCTTATTGATAAACCTAATCTCATAGCATGCTTCCTTAGAAGACAGTAGCCGGAGAGTATTCCTATTGCTGTTCTTAGCCCTGACGTTTCTAGTTTTATGATCTCCCCAGATTTCCAGCGGTATAACACAGGTCACAAGGCTTTGGACACCTTATGGCCATCTATCACGAATAATTCCCCTAGTCACAAACCTTGGTGGTTTAAAGTTACCGATTATGTTCCTACGCAGAAGCTCTGCTCCTCTTTTGGCCAGCTCGTCGGCATTTTCGTTGCCTTCTATATCGCAGTGTCCCGGTGCAGTGTGCAGATGCCTTAAGCATTGTGCGGCAATTCCTGACGATCTCAGATTTAATGGCACAAGATTCTAGTGCTTTTATCACTGCCTGACTGTCAATGTGGAACACACTCCATGTGTCCGGAAGTCTCCATGCCACCTGTAGGGGTGTATTACTTGAGTACATACCTGACCCTGTACCCTCATTGGCTTACAACCATTTGTGTAAACTGAAACTCCATTATGGAAGGAAATAACTTCCTTTGCCAGTCTTTCCTATCAGCATTTCTGCGTTTGGTGTGTCGAAGTCAGGGATACTAAGGATTTCATCCGATCTATCAGACATTTTGGGTAATCCTTCCTAAGAACATTAGATTTAAAGATCCACGCGTTAGTGACCCGAAGGACCCTATTGTCCGCTTGTAATTTTTTTTATAGGTCTACTATAGGTCACTTAATCCTTACGTTCTCCTTCAGCTCACAGAATACCAATAGATTTCGCATTTAATTCTCCGGTACTAAGCGCTCTCCAAAAGGATATTACCAGCAAATTCGTTAGGAATTTCTAAATACCGCCTTGAAAATGTACTTAAATCCAAGAACAGTTAACCGAAGTTATTCAACATGGGGTTACTTCCTGCCCCTACATCGTGAGACAGCAGACCATAAAATTGGCATGCGGTTAAATTTCACTCACAAATCCTTAATTATAATTGATTTTCGAGTGCTGGGATTTGTTTCCCTTATTCGTTTCGCCAACGAGAGGGGGGATTTTGCAATCATTTGAACATCGTGCGCCAGGATTGGTTCAATGTTCCCAGAACCAGCAGAAAGTGGTTTTTATATTACAGTCCGGCTGCAATAATGACTAAACACACGAAACTTTCCATGTTACAGTGGGGTTGGTTTTGTTCCTTTTCTTGTTACAAGCTGTAATAGTTTGATGTTTATTTTTTTATGATGATGTTTACCTGTGGTCTATGAGTATGTTCCTTAAGCGGATTAACGTTAGGCAACTCACGTGATGGGGAAAACGAAGTTGTATTCAATGCAATTCTGCGGAGCACTCGTTAAGTATTTTAGAAGGAGCTATCATCGTGTAAACGAATTATGCAACTTGAAGCTCTACTTTTGCTTATAAACTGATGTTTAAGTCTGTAATTGGATAGGGCTTCCATTTTCGATGACCTCTATCAAAATTGTAGCAAAATTGTTGAAATGAACTTTGATTTCTGATTGGTTACGTCGGTACGGTTGGGTTATTGGGTGCCATGTGACTAATAAAGTCACTGCTCACTTAAACCAGTTTGGGTGCATTGCGTCCATTAATTTAACCTGGGAGCACTGTAAAAGGGAAGCGAAAGATATGGCCTGTATATTAGAACCACCCAGATAGTGATACGAATCTCAGGAGGTCCATCAGCGCAAAATTACTTGGGACCTCCAGTTTCGAGAGTAAGTAACTACTAAAACTCAAAGTACATAGCGCAACAGACCATATTTAGTCCAGAGCCTAGCTTCTCGCGAGCATTCGTGTTGTGCGTGTTATAATTTTTCGCATAGAGCCATCCGATAGAAGCTTTCTCATGACAGTCTGACGTTTGTCAGACATTCGTCAAAGGTGGGACAGTGAAAAAAATTCTTGGTGTTTTCTGGAACTCGAACCTCGAACCTTCTGTTCAGTAGTCCAACGCACAACTGCACACGCTGCTGAACATAGCGCCCACAATACTAATAAGATTCCCCATTCTTCTGACGGGGCGGGACAATCACACAGCAAGTGGCGAACAGATTCAATTTCATCCTTCCCCCGCAGGTTCTGCAGTAGTGGTTTCCTGTACACCGAGGAGTTCCAGATGAATACCCTGTAATTCTGCCGTACGCGACCCATGTATTATGGTGACTAAGTTCCACCAGAGAAATGGATCTATTCTTGCTAAAAACCGGCTGGCTGTTGCACATATGTCTAGATGAACCCAGCGTCTGTTTGCTCGACCGGTAGCTCATCTTCTATTTTCTCTCTTATAGATCTAATTGGAGTCGCTACAAAAGTAGAGCCTTAGATGCATGCAGCTCGAAAACTTTTCTTGCAAGCTCATCGGCATTTTTGCTTGTGATATCCATTTGTCTCGGTACCCAGATGGGTACTATGCTTCCAGCAAAACCTTTGGCAAGAAGTGGGCACTCCACCCGAAGATGGTGACGCACCGCTGTGGTATGTCCTATACTTTCCTACGGACCACTAGTCTGGTGGCCTGCGTAAAGGAAAGAATACAACATCAAACTGATCAACAAACTGCAAAGAACTGCGGCTTTAGGCGCAACGGGGGCCATGAGAATATGTCCAATCGAAGACTTGAACCTCACATTATGTTTGTATGTATCTATCATCAGGTAGCGCGGTTAGACTAAGAGAAACAGGATGCTGGGGCACCAAACTTTACTGTCACAACAGCATCCTGAATCTGTTACCACGGGATCTGGTAGCTAATCCAATCGACTTTATAACTCCCAAAGTGAACTTCAGAAATGATGTCACGGTCAGATTCCCAATCAGGGCGGAAGGGGAAATAGGCGAAGTGGCAAATGAGTTCAAGTTTCCATGTCTTACCGGCTTCGTGATTCGTGCATAGTCTTCCGGCGGAAATTATTGCTGTATGTGAGGCTTGACGCCTTTTCAAACAAACCTCTACACCTTTAAACACCATAGCCATCCTCATTGAAGCCAGTCCGCTATCAAGGCTTTTGTATCTCCCACTACATCTACGAAGCTATTAGAACAGTGCAACGAGGAACTCACCTCGCTGGGTCATCGGTTCAGAATCAGTCTAAGTTAGGTGCCGGGTCACAACATCGAGGGATATGAGCGAGCTGATGAACTAGCGAGGCGGGGATCTGCCCTTGAAGGTTCCCTTGCGGAGGCGGTGGACGTCCCGTTGAGGGTCCTCAGGGGTAGAATCTTTGCGCACTATCTATTGAAGGCTAATTGTAGATGGTAAGCGGTGCGGAACTGTGTCAGGCAGATGTGGCCTTAATACTACTTGAACCAAATTGCAAGACTTCTGGCAATAAGAACTGGTCACCTGGTCACTAGACCACCGGGTTTCATGTGGCCGGAATAGGCATTACATTTAATGCACATTGTTGCAGCTGCCAATGGGAAAGTAACAAAACAGCATTTCCTTTGCAATCGTCCGCCTCTGGGCAGGTCTAGACAGCGCGCATTAGGTAAACCCTTCTTTGGCAACCTAATAGAGCTTTCGGAGATAAGCATTGGGGACATTATCATTATCTTTACCCTTTTTCCCTTATCCCCATTAGTTTACGCCCGCTTTTACATCCGACAGGTCACTCGTGTTGTGGCTTTTTGCGCTAATTATGTTTTCAGCTGGTTAGCTGATACAACCACTTCTACCTACCTACCATTTAGGTACTACAATTCTTTTATTGTTTATTCAAGTATAATAACAAGAAAGCTATTGAGAAAGTTAAATCGGAGACATGGGCTTAAAGAAGTAGTAAGCGTGACAGGCGTATGGCTATTGGGGTGTTGAACTGGCAACACTGGCCACAGGCAGTAATGCAATAGGAATGCAAATATTGACATTGTGAATATCTGCAAATGGTAATAAGCTCTGTGCTTCTACTAAGGACACCAATTCTGTAATTAAATCGAAATCGACTTCGCAAACATAAGGTCTAATACTCGACCTCAAAGGGCATTCAACTCACTACCTTCCCACAATTCATACTCGTAATCTTGCTAATTCGAAAATTTGCACAAAACAAACACAAATACCTGCAAAGGCAGTTGAAATCGAAAATTCGATAACGAGCTGTATCCTTCTGCCTTTAAATTAATCAGAACAAACCTTCCATTCCATCTAGAAATCGGAGCAGTCACATGATTTTCAACTTTACTTACAACTACAATCCAATGAACTCTGTGGCTCCGTCTCAGATGAATGACGTTATACAACCACCACCATTGCCACAACCCTCCCGATGTCAACAGAAACATATAATTACCATTTTGGATTATGAATGTCCTTACCGAGACGACTTTTACTTTTCACTCCTGCCAAGGCATGAACTTTGTGTTCAATTTTCACAAAATTCACCAGCCCCGATTCTCCCCCACCCCCCCAAGTTTACCGGTGTATGTATGCAATTGCTGTTACCTGTAATTGAATTCTGTGTGGAACTTTCTCTGAGCTCAATGCGGTTATATGGATTCTAGAGAATTCATAGAGTCAACAGTAATGCCGGCCGGTTGTCGCATTACCACAGAGAATAATAATTTAGTAAATGGACATTGAGTGGCAGATACTCTCGAGTTAGAGTAACAGAATGGTCATCTCTGTAGTCGATATAGAAGTATAACGGTACATGGTATTAAAGAGAGCGGATGTAAGCTATGCAGACACAATTTCTATATCCTTGGAATCAAGTATCTATACATATTCACAGGCTGTAAGTAGTCGTATAGTGAAAATTTACACAAGGACATTTGTAGAACTGATGCATTAGTAACGTTTGCTAGGGCCAAAGGCTTCCACAGGCAGACGTTGTTGGTTTGCATTAGGGCTGAAACATTATTACTTCGTGGTGCAGGAATAAAGGTCATAACAGATGCAAATAGATTAGCCTAATGAAATGACTGACATTCTTGGGATAATTTGGGGGATTTTTAAAACAGATTTTTGGATTAAAGCTGCATGAGATTGGATTGCATGTTATACATGACGGGTATCTATAGTGGGAGGAGTCAGTCACCTTGAGGAGCTACATTTCAAACTTAAACTAAGAAACAGATCGCACTCTCCTTCCATTATCGCGCCCCCTTTCCTCCGCGCTAATCCAATAAAACACTGCAAAATTTTATGTAGGTAACCCCAAACACAACATAACGGCGAAATATTTAAATACGAAGGAAAACGGAACTGCATGGAAGTCCAATTCCTTTCGTTGAAATTTATAACTGCTGACAGCCAAACGGTTTACGATTTGCAGACGTCCCACAGTCGTAGTTCCGATTTCTCTTGGTTGTGCTTTTTGTTTGTTTTGTTGTTCTCTTTGTCAGTGTGTGTGTGTGTGTGTTTATTTCATTTGCATAAGCGCCTCGAATGGAAAGGATATTTGCCCCTGTGTCTTATTGTCGACAAATGGGGGTTAATTATGACCCAACATGACACAAATTATGCGAGGGTGTCACAATTGACTATCAAGTGGCTGTTTAATTGCCATCCCTATCGTTTAGCTTACGTACGTATGATGGTGTAATGGGCTTGGTTTATTAGAATGTGTGCCATTTACAACAGTAAATCTTTTTGTGAGAATATGTAGTAATAACGTGAATGCAGGACAACGAAGGATCTAAGTATTTGCAATACATTCGTGAGTAAAGAATGACTGAACTGATTTCTACGGCATTTTCTTTGTTCATTAGGAGTTTTTTTAGAAAAAAGCTTAGAACAAGCAAAAGGAGGCTTAACTTAACTGTTGTTATATGAAAAGAGATCGGAGATACTTAAACTAAGAACTTAGCGTCCGGTAGGTTAAGAGAGCAGGGCATTGTTCAATCTGATTTTGCGATGGGCTCAGTGGTTAGTGCGTTGGACTATACTGTGCGGGAAGTTCGGATTTCGAATACGAGAAAAACACCCAAAATGATTTTTCACGGCCTCACCTTTTGGGAATGTCTGCAAACTTCGAAGGGTACTAACTGTCTTGAGAAAGCTTTTCAATTTGTCTATCGGATATGTCTTGAAATCCCTTCTGAGAAGCAAAACATACGGTCTGTTGCGCCCAATATTTGTATCGTTATCTGTAAAGTCAGTAAAGCGAGAACGCGTTATTTCTACAGCATTCCCGGCATAGAATCACTGTAACCTTAACTTGCGTGGTAATAGGCTAGGTAAAAAGAGGTATAAACCTGGATTTAGCCCCCTTCATGACGTGCCTCCATTCTATTCTGTCTAGCGCTGCATTTCTTCAATTTTGACCATTCACATAGTGCTTGTCTACCGTTAGTTACACCATCTACCCATCTTAGTCCTTCCATAGTATTGAAAAAATGTGTGAACCATCTGACAAAGCCCCTTACTACCCTATTTCAAGTTTGAATCTCCCAGAGCGTTGGGCACTGAATTTGTGAATTCGTGTCTAGTGCACGAAGTTGACGTTGAAGCCACAGACTTTAGTACAGCTTTTGAGGGAATTCCGCACCAACTTATCCTCTTCAAACTAAAAGCCCCTTGGATTACAGCCACGGTTTATCTCATGGATCAAATCATACCTAGAGGACCGTCAATGCAAAGTCCGCTTTAGATCCTCAGTGTCGGCGCCTATTATAGCATCCTCTGGTGTCCCTCAAGACAGCCATCTCGGCCCACTGATTTTTATTATTACAATAAACGATCTTGAATGTATCATCCTCCGATATTCTGGCCGCCGATTCTAGCCTTCTACAGGACGATCTTAAGAATTTGTCCATCTGCGGTTGCGGATGAACCCTTAATGGACCAACGGCAGCTCTCATATCCCCGAAGCGGAAAAGGGAACTGGTCCCCCAGGTCGAGGGTTGTGCGTCGGGGTAACTTCTCTACCATGGAAAAAGTTAAAGTTAATATCCTTCTTACAAATAATAAATTGTGACGTTCTGCGCGACCAGTTGATGGTAGTTCTTGTTGACGGGATATCCTTTGTTCTACTCTTTTCCATTATTAGGTAGATTGTTTTTTTTTTCCTGTAGGGAGGTGAAGAATGCATCATGCACCATCAGGTGGTCATTGTCGTTGACCGTACCTGGTGGAACAGACTCCTACTGACTAAACTCCTCCTCCCATTGGTCTCTCGTCTACTCCCCCCGGGACTGTTCTTCGCATTTCTTCAGGGGGTGTCTACCGTACATTCTCTTGGATTCACGCTCTGTTTTCTACTTCTGTCTTTTTTATCCTGAGAATATTTTCTATGAAATGGCTAATATTGCTCCAGTTTTGGTCGCTTGTCAGCATCTTTTCGACGACGTTTTCAGGGGTGATGACTCCCATCTGTTGCAGACGAAAAAGGTGTGCTGGGAATCGTCTCAATGGGAGTTCCCGTTCTGGAACTTCACGTCTCTGTATTGCTGCCATCTGCTTTCTGTACTTTCCTTGCCGTAGTGCTTCTGCCTAGATTTCACAGCCATAGAGAAGGATGGCGTGAGTAATCGTTTGCCGGCCACAAGCCCGCGTACAAAGACGTTGTAACTTTCGAGGCTCGCTCCGATGCGGACTTGATTTATTGCCAGAAAGAGAGCTTCGTATTTAGTGACAGCCCCAAGTACTTCACAGCGTCCTTGCTTCTGATGACCTCTGGTCCAATTTGAAAGTCGACGACAGCCGGGATCCTCTTCTTCGTCAACAGGACAATCTCGGTTTTTTCGATGGCCAGGCTAAGGCCGTGTGCTCCCATCCAAAAATTTACACGTCTCATAACCTAATTTAGTTTCCTTTGCGCGTTATCGGAGTCTGTTGCCGTAATCACTGCGGCGATGTCATCTGCGTATCCTACCAGGATGATATCTTGAGGCAATTCCATTCGGAGTATGCCATCGTAGAAGGCGTTCCAGAGATCGGGGCCCAGGATCGATCCCTGTGCTGCTCCGGCTATGACAACCTTTCTTCGGGAGCCTTCTACGGTTTCATATACTAGCTCCTTGAGATAGTCCTTCATCATCCGCAATATATAGACTGGGACGTTGAGGGTGTTTTCGAATGCACTCAGCAAATCACTCCACCTGGCTGAATTGAAGGCATTCCGCACATCCAACGTTGCCAGCAATACAATCTTTCTCGAGTAGTGGTTTCTGGTTTGGGCGGCCTTCACTACTTCTTTAATAGCTCCGATCATTGAGCGGCCCTTTCTAACGCCGTACTACCTTTCGGACATGTCTCCTGCTCTTTGAACTGCAGCTGTGAGTCTCGATTTCAGAGTTTCCCTGCAGTGTCCAGCATGCACAGGGGTCTGTATGCGGATGGGGAATCCGGATCTCCTTTTCCTTTGCTGATCAGTACTAAGCGTTGCGTCTCCAGCTTCTAGGAAAGACTCCTTCTTCGAGACAACTGTTATACATGTTAAGTAGTACCTGGGTCGATTTGGATCTCTCAATACTCATGAAATTACCACTGACCGCAATTTCTCGCAAAATAATGCCAAATTCAACGGTGTGTAGTTTTTTATTTTAAATTTAAACAAAAAAAAAAGCAAATATCCAAACCATAAGCCAATAAATCATTGCATGCATAAACAAATAAATAATAAACATTAAGACAAGTTTATGCTGAAAGCCATCGCCGTTCAGTTTATTTAAATGCCAATTATCCTCCCATTTTTTGAATGGATTGCCATAAAACTGCTCACCCACCTTTGGTCTTTTGGGCTTAAAACCATAATCTGTCCTCGGCACTCGAAAGCAATTGGAAAGGATTGTCCTTTTTTCGCCCTTCTTTACCTTTTTCAGTTCTTCGCAGAGGAAGAGAACATTTATTGTTTGCCTCCTGGCTTTGACAGAAAATCCTTTCTGCATAAATCCGAAAGCGGTAGCATTTTTTTTTTCTGATTGACTGGTATTGGGATTTATTTTCAATAGTCCTTCCGTTGGGGTACATAAGTATGTAGGTAAGCCTGTTTTTTTTTACACTAACTTCCTGCTTATAGTCTAGAAAATTTTAAATTACCTTTCACTGTTATTTAATTCGAACGTTAACAACGCGAAAAACTCATACAAATTACCAATTCGCATGTTTAGATACTCGTACTTTGCAAAAGCCGGCCGGGGATACAAAAAAAAATAGAAACGAACGCACGACACTACATCATTAAATCAAACGTTGTTGTTGTTGCTGTTGCTGTTATTGTTATATGAGTTTACAGGGGTAGTACAGAGAACCGTGTTTCTTGTTTGGAAAGGAAATCCGAATTGTTTCCTGGGTTTCATATTCACTGGCATCTGGTAATTAGCAGTTTTCACCTGGTGTCTGTTCCGAAACTGAACTGAAGTAAATACTAACTTTTCCCATTAAATGTGGCTGGTAAAAGTTTTTTCGGTGACCTGTCATGCATGTTGACAGGTTTCTAATTATGACTTTTTGCATATTGTACTCATAGTTGCAAAGATATCACGAGTTATTGTTCTGACAGCAACACGGACGATAATTCAAGAACAGATTTTCGAGTGGGGCTTTATTAAGTGGCGTTGTCGACTGTAACCGGGGGGTTTATTAAGCCTTTGATTGTTGTAGAGACAGCACTGTATACGAGTACATAGAGTTATGGTCTGTGTGCAGTTTATTTAAGGAGTTTTTATGATGTGGTTTTAGATACTGGGTTTAATTTGATCACCCATTTTGTGGGAACCAAAGCGATGTTGTTCTTGCTTTGGATGGCGTTATAGTGTGGCCCAGTCGCTAAATTAACATAATGAGCCTTTCTAACTCAATTACTTTTTAAGAAACTGTGCATTTTTTTCCATTGACCACTATCCGCTATTTCATCGTATGTAGATCCCTTAGGAGATAAAGACTCTGTAGAGGAGTATCTTTATTGTTTCCTATCTGTTAGAGATATCCTTGTCTGATTATATTCTTGACCACATATTGTAGCATAAGGCTGAAAAAGGTTGTTGCCTCGCCGGAGTTCCCAATTAAAGTCGGTGTGCAGCAGGGAAGTGTCTTAAGTCCTGTGCTATTTATTGCCATCTTAGATCATCTGCTTGAAAGAAAAGTGACGGTCTCCAAAGTGCATCAGTTGTTCAAATGGAGCCATCATAAGGATCAAACGTCCCTGCAGCGAGCAGTTCAAGTATCGGTGGATGTTTTTGAGGTAAATGGGTATCGAATTAGATCAAAAAAGACTGAGTACCTGTCCACCCCGACCTAGTCCAGACATTTATTTGAATGAAAAAGTTATTCCCAAGTGCGAAACGTTCAAGTATCTGGGATCAATGATCAACAGCGAAGCAACCATTGATGACGACATTAATCGTCGCTTAAGCAGGGTGGATGAAGTGACCGAAAATGCCCCCTAAGCTGAAAGGAAGGCTTTACACCGCAGTTGTTCGTCCGGCGCTCACATATGGTTCACAGTTCTGGACAATGTACAAAGAGTATGAGGGCAAATTAGCGGCAGCTGAGATGATGATGCTTCGCATGACAGCAGAAGTAACAAAGCTTAATCGAATTAGAAGTTCAAAGATCCGAGGAAGCCTTCTCGTCAAACCGACTCAGTTGGTATTGTTCAAACGAGGGATCGTACGAACCCTGTCAAAAAGGCAATGTCAATCAACGTTTCTACACAATCGCGGAAGAGAGGCAGGCCAAAAATGTCCTGGATTACACAAATACAAAAACAGCAGCATTTTATTGACCTCAGTGACGAAATGATCTGAAACCTGGAGGCCTGCAAACACTTTTTGAGGCCAAATTGGCGAACCGCAAAGGCGAAGCAGTAGGGATGTAGTAAAGGGGGAGGGTTAAGATTCCTATAATCCTGATCATAACCTCGCCGAGCAACAGGAAAATAAGAAGGTTGATAAAGGTTGTAGGGAGACAGTCACCTTGACTTACTCCGTTAGTATTATTATAACCTTTTTTTGCTTAAACATGACTCTGCCTATTGTATTTGCAAGAAAGCGAGGTGGAAGTTATTTAGAACCTGAGCCGCTCTCAACGAGCCTCTCCAGATAGCCCAATTACTACTACTAACTGCCTAAAGTCGGTTGAAGCTCCATTGTACTTCTACGCGCCACGTAAGTCGAGGGCCTCCTCTACTTTGAAGCCCGTCTGAGTTAGCTTAGAAGACTCTATCGCCTGAGTTTTGGAGTCCATTCGCTTCTAGATACCCTAGCCATCTTTGTCGACTCGGTCCATGACCTTGTACAGCTCGTAAGATTCGTCGTTAAATATTCTCATCCAAAGCCCGTCCACGCAAACAGGACCGAGAATCTTACGAAGAATTTGTCTCGCGAAATGACCGAGGATAATCTCTTTCGCTTTCGACAGAGTCCATGGTTCAGCGCCATAGAGCGGAACTCGTATAATTGGGGTCTTCTTTAGAATCTCCTTAGTTGTTCGTGATAGGTCTTGCTACTCAATTGCCTTCTTAGCCCAAAGAAACTGCGATTGGCAAGACTTATTCGCCGTTTTATTTCAACTGAGGTGTTGCTGTCAGAATTTATAACAAGACTAAGGCAGAGAAAGTCTTTTACTACCCTAAAGGGCCTTGAAGATACTCAAAATATATTGGAGAGAATTCATAGTCGGTCACTTGTTATTGTTGCCAGATTCGAAGTATGAGCTGTAGCAGCTCTGCGGTAATGTTGTCCTCACCTGGTGATTTGTGGTTTTTAAGTCTTTTCATTACAATTTTGCCATCTTCGAGTGTGGGTTCTGAACGCACCTTTTCGTATTGACTTATGTTGGTGTCCTCCAACGTTGTATAGTTCGTTGAAGTGGAAGGAAGTGAGTAGATGCATACATATGTGCGAGCATGTGCCCTCTTCTATTTGTTTGATATCTGACACATGTGGTCGTGATCCTGCAGAATTTATCTATTCTGGATAATGCGCATTATCTTACGTCATTATCCGTTCTATTCATTTTTCCGTACAATAGAAACATGATAGTATTATGCCCCGCATATCTTTTGGGCTATTATTCACCTTAATAGGCGATTTGTTCACAAAGCGCCATTAATTTTCCTTAAAATTTGTAATTAGGATATCGTGGAAACTGCACCACCTCCATGCATGTATAGCAAGCATGTTTATTAATTATGGGACAATTTATATAAAATTGATCATAAAACGCAAATTAACTCTTTTCTGATGGCCATGTCACTGCTGCGCGGCCTCTCCGATGATAATGATGATGAGGTTTAGTCCAACGGAATGAATTGAATATTTAATGAAGGAGTAATTAGCGTTTTCGGATTTTGACCATATGTCCTGGAATTTATTGACAATACAGAGGACTTTGCAAATGCAATTATATTAGGATAGTGAATTTGGAAGAGTATCTATCATAAGAAGAGTTTTGGTGCAGTTGCCATGCTCATATGACTATGAAAACTAAGTTATATTAGAGGTCTCTATTAACACGATAGTGGGCGCCGTGGCTCAAGTGGTTAGTGCGTTGGATCACTGAGCGGGAGAGTCGAGGTTCGAATCACGGTCCCACCTCTCACGAATGTCTGACAAACGTCCGAGAGTATTAACTGTCCTGAGAAAGCTTCTCAATATGCCTTTCGGATATGACTCTAACTGTAGGTCCCTTTCATTTGTGTGAAAAATATAACACGCACAACATGAATGGTCACGAGAAGCTATGGCCTGGACCACATACGCCACGACCGTCTGTTGCGCCAAGTATTCGTATTTTTTTGTATTAACAAGAAAGTAAATCGTGAAAACACTTCTTTGAATCCTTTATCACCAGCGTTTGGGTGATTAATCTTGTTTAGTCTGATAGCCTTCCCTTGAACTGGGCTCTTAAACACCAGGACTCATTGTCTCCTGTTGTTCTTATGCTGAATTTTCTTGAACTTTCGTGCGATATCCCAACCTGCTTGTATCGCATGCTTCGTGCTTTGTTTTTTTTCCTTTTTTGGTTGAAAAGCCCGTTTTCTTCTTCAGTGTACTGGTCACAAATAATTGTTTTGGAGTACTATCCATTCCAAGAGCCTTCTTGCTTTCATTGAGATCGCTACTTTCAGGACTTCTGCAGTTGTGACGGGTGGCAATATTTCCATACCAATCCTCTGGTACTATGCGCGAACGATGGGCACTGGTATACCTTGAGAAGAACCCGCTATCATGTTGGTGCAGCTGCCATTCAGTTGTCAATAACTATCTAGTAGGCGCACCGCCACGCGTTCTGTTGGAGGTCATCTTTTAGCAATGAAAAGACTCGGGCTTACACTTTTTTATGTGTTTCCGAAGTTTCTTTATTTTTCTTAAGAATTTTTCTTGTATCTCATTGGAGTCTTTTCTTTATCTTTGTCTTGCAAGCTGCTGGCGGCTTCGCATTTCAGGCAGTCTGTTCTCAGCTTAGCGATCCAATTGTCCCAACCGTACACCGGTATTCTTCAAAGAGACAAATTGTCCCCTGTTTGGCATGTTCTTCAGCTGTGCCCCTGGGTATTTTCATATTGGTCAGCCAGTCTCGATTGTTACTTTTCCAGCCAATCTTGTATTACGAGTTGACAGCCTCAAATGCTGGTTATTTCGCAGAAAACCTCTGCAGAAACTTCTCTGTAGCGGTAAGGAAGGAGTCATATTCCACTGCCTACGCATATGACCTACACTCACTAACGCTAGGAAGGCCTCTTATTCTCAATAACTTTTTGATTATGTATCTGATGGTGACGCTAAGCGGTGTATTGCAAAATGCGTGTTAAAAGAAAATACTTTAGGGAGTAGTTGATGGGACCCTGGAGTCCTAACAATACCATGGAAAAACCAAGCCCACCAAATATTTCAATAATTCCAAAAAGAAACAGTGGACCAAAATCATGAAAACCCTAGACCCCACAGCACCATACGCGCTACCCTTAGAATTATTAATTTTTATCAGCTTCACACCGACTGACATCTTCATGTCCTTTTTCAACAACTTACGTCGTGTAATTTCCCTTCCAATGCTCTATTCTGAAATTAAATTTGCATGCCATTCCATCATTACTTCTTCGACACTCAACCTACGAGTATCCTCCGTTCTCAACTCCCTGTTGACACACTTCCAAAACCACTAAATTCTACGCACCGGGCGTTTTTCTAAATGTGATTGATGCAGCCAGCGGGGAAATGATTTTCTTTTTTTCTTTACACTGTACCGTGTACAGTAAAATACGGACAAACTAATGTATCCTAAGTGAATTAAGTTGTTGCCGCACAGTGACAGTGAATCCTACTTAGATATTCCAGCAGGTTTACCACAGATTAGTCCTTAGAGATATCATTCGTTCTCGTTTTATATCTGTTTTCCGGCGGAACAGGTTTTTTTTGCGAATGGGAGATCCTTTGAATTACAAGGAAGTAGGAAAGCTTATTTTTTCGGTTCTTTATGTTTGTTACGCGCTATCATTCACAGTCCTATTTAATAATTCTATCCCTTGATAGGTATGATAAAAAAAAATAATACAAACTGTATGCGTAGTGGTATGTATGTTATTTGCACATACCACCACCGAAAACCACCCTTTCAACATTCTGTCACCATCTTATTGCCCAGTGTTTCTGCCAGGGGGTGGGGTACTATAAAAAATTTACAAAAAAGTTGTTCTTTTCCGATAAAGAGCGGATATTTTTATACCATTTTATGGTATAGACTCCGCCTTTGCATGTGGAACACGATACCTGATCAATGTCCAGCTCGACTTCTCCTGCAAGTGGCCATCCTTTTGAGGAATTTTTACCTGACGTTTTTGCATAATTGCGACTCAATTTCGCAAATAACTGCCTGAATACCATCTTTGAAGGTTTAACTTGTCTGTGGATCATTGACGTAGACCTTATCCTTAACGTGTCCCCAACGAAAGAAGTCTCTAGCGGCCTTATATCGGACGATCTACATAGGTGGTCAGTTAAAGTCTCCGAAATGCGAATTGAGGCATCCAGTAAATTTCTAGTGCGATGATAGGATTTTTTATGGTTTATGTGGCTCATAGCCCCATACTACTGGAAGAAAACATCATTCTTCAATTTGAGGACGAAAACTCGGTTACCTTTGTTCGGTATTGCGATCCATTGACTGTGGCGGAGGCACCAGATTCATTTTCGAAAAAATAAACCCCGATGATGCCACGAGCTTAAAAACTACACCAAATTGTCACACATTGCGCATGAAGATGTTGCTCGACAATCACTCTCGGTTTTTCGGTGCTCCAGATGGGACAATTCCGCTTATTGACCAAACCTTGCAGATGGAAATGGGCCTCGTCGCTAATAATAAAAACTCAACCTTATCTGCCTCCATCTCAATCACCCAATCACCGAACGAACGACGTTGTCCATGGTTTGCCGATTTCAATTCATGAGTCAAGTGGACTTTGTAAGCATCCATTCCCAGATCTTTATGCAAAATGTGGTGTAGAATGGTTTGAGGTATGACTAATTGCTCCGAACGTCTTTCAACGGACAGACCTAGATTTTCAGTAACAGAAGCAATTTTTGGCCTTACGAGCACGATTTTGAGTCTTCACATCACTAACCACGCTCGTTGACTCATATTCATTGATCCGGTTCACAAAGCTGGGCGAGAAGATGCTTCATAGCGACCGAAAAAAGTATGGACTTTACGTAATGTCTCTTCAAAATTTTTACCATTTTATCAGTGAATTTTCACAATTTCTGTGCGTTGCTCACTTGTGTACCGTTCCATTGTTTTGAATCGTACAGTTTTTACTTGACAGCTGTTAAGGAATGACAGCTTTATGCTTGAAAGATTCAAACTATCGCGTAATAAATGAAATCTCTAATGGAAAACCCTTCATGACTATCAGAGGAAAAGTAGTCGTACAGATCAGTCGTCAATCTGGAGCTATTTGGAACAACAGCGTACATATGTATGCTGTGAAACAGGGCCTCAAGCAACAAGCCTATCCAGCCAATCTTTAGCTTTCTGTGTCTAGTTACGTTCGCCAAGTTGATTGAGGTCACCCTCTACTTATGCGCGTCCCTCATGGATGGAGTCCACGATTTTTCAAGCTACAATAATTGGGATTCATCCGCTCTGTGTGAAATCGGCCCATTAGACATTGAGTACACATTTGTTGATTATGTTGATGTCGCTGTACAGTTCGTGTAGCTCTAGATTGAATCCTCTTCTCTATGTACCGACGCCAATAGAACCGTAGGTAGATCGAAGGTAGGACTTTTCTCTTTGAAGAACCCCGCTGCGCCGGCACATTACATGTTATCTGGTGACAAATGAGACTTACGCATCCTTCGTCTTGCATCCTGACACTGATGCTGGCTATAGACACAGCCAGCCGTAGCACTCGCATATACATACATATGTACATACGTCGACCTTCTCCTTGGCATATGGCGAAATTGGTTTTCATACCAAAGG
This sequence comes from Blera fallax, assembly GCA_946965025.1. Lineage (NCBI taxonomy): Eukaryota > Metazoa > Arthropoda > Insecta > Diptera > Syrphidae > Blera > Blera fallax. Next base: position 13,032,684 of record OX337247.1, on the reverse strand, counting down.
TTGAAAAGGACTACTAAAAAATCCTGTAAAACTGTTATCCAAAACTTTCTGGGAAGGATTAAAGGCATGCTTAATCGAAAGGAGCAAGCGTTTGGCATTTTCGTCGATATTGATATTGATTTTGATAACCCAACCTTTGATAGCATATTCCATTCTGCTAAGCAACGCGGCGTGGACTGTTAATCTTTTGGATAAAAGCAATGCTAGCGAACAGGTCGTTTGCGGATTGTAGTGAATGCATCATGGCATGAGTAAGAAGGGGCTGCCCATAAGGAGGCGGTATCTTTCCTATTTTGAAGCGAATTCTCTCTAACTGCTCTCAATGGTTCTCCCACCTTCAGGCTTATGTGGATGATGTTGCTATACTCTCTGACGGTTCATGTCTAGTGCGTGCGCTCCAAGGTGCAGGCATTCTTAGATATGATCAATGGGTGATGCACTAGTCATGGGCTTTCAGTTAATCCTATTAAAATTAAAGCAGTTCTCTTTACGAGCAGGAGGAAGCTGACCGATCTAACACAGCTAGTGCTTAAAGGTTTCATCATTCAAATCTCCGACGAAGTTAAATATCTAGGAGTCGTTTTGGATAGCACGTTTCCTTGGGCAAATGATATTAAGTCGAACACCACCAAACCTCCGTCGACTTTTTGGCAATGCAAAGGGACCTTTGGCAAACCGTGACAGTAATCGCCGAAAAGGGTCATTAGAATCCTCCAAACCAATAAAAAAAAATTATAGATGGCACCGACTTTTCTTGCGAGCTTAAAAGCAATTTGTTGCTGGGGAATGACCATTCCCTCTGGTGATTTTTAGAACCAGTCGTCCTTAAAAAATTCTCCTTTTATGAGGCGAGACCGTAATGTAGTGCGGTGTCGTGATTTTCATACCGGCAAACTTCATGCTGTCTACATGCCGTTATTACCTTACTCGATTAAAATTAGGTCACCTATGACTAAAATGACTTTCTTGACCCCACCACACTGTTGTATAATATGGTACCGCATTTAACAAGCACTTTGCAAAGTTTAACGAGTTTAACGCGCAACATGAAGGTCAGCATTGTAAATTAATTTCTTCGTAATCCAATTTGGTGTCCCTTAACAATTTTCTAGAAGCAAAAATGAAATTAAACGAGTTCCTTACACCTAGTTAAGCTGGGTAATTAAATTTCCACTTTGAAGTGGATTGTAATTTTGTATCCTAATAGGTCATAATTAACCCTCATTTGTCGAGTGCTACGACTATGGAAAGAGAGCGCGGTAGAATAAAGACCCAACTTCCTTTTTCAAGGATGGTTAGTGGTGCTCCCCAGGTCAGCCATAGACGTTCACAATAACAAAAAGTTGCGAAGTACAAAATTGCGACCGTAAAATGCCTGCCAGTCGTAAATATTTCTCCTGCTCCTACTGTCTGCCATTCTAAACTTCAACGGTATAAAGAATTATCCTAAGGGTGGTTGGTATGGTAGTGGTACTTTTATTATTGAATGGCTGTGCCTCTGACTGAAATCTTGGCTCTTTGGGATTGGAGTAATAAGGCAGCAAAAATGTTTTTTTTTTTTTTTCAAGTAACTTAGACCAATAATACTCTGTTTAACGTTCCTTTTATCGCATGTCTCCAATAGTTAAAATTTTTGGAGATTCCTTTTCCATTCTTTGGAAAAGTATCTGGCACATACCATATAGGGCTTCCATTTCGTATCTGTCAATAGCAGCTTTGAATGCCCAAAAGCTTGCCACTTGCGTTGTGAATATGCATATATGCGATCCTAAGAGGCACTATGAAGTGGATTTAATCCTTTCCTACCTTGAATATGTTGAGAACCTAAGAAAATTGATGGGTTTTGCCGAAAAGCTCTACGACCGACTAGGCAATCCGAGGCTTTAGTAAAATAATTTTCGATATCGTCAATTCCATCTGACGCTGATCCTTTCGATTATTTTCAAACAAATTTCAATTAAAAACATTTTTTTATATCTTCCTGGAAAATCTCTATCAGTTGATTTTTAAGGACCAGCGTTATTTTTTGACCCCCTCTGCTCAGATAATTGAATGGATTTCCAATCAAAGCATCGCCTTTAAACGAATCCGTGAACCGCATGTTGTATTGAAACGCATTTGAGTAGGAAGTGGCTTTTTTTCAACGGAAATTGGATTGAATTGGAATTCGAATTGAGTTAGTGGTAAACTATGATAGAAACGAGTACGCTGCAATGGTTTTTAATATCAAGGCAAACTGATAAAGTCTGGGCTATTGAAACTAAGAAATGTAGTTAGCCCTTTGAGAATCAATAGCGTTGCTGGATAGAATATTATATGCAGTCAAATATTCGGGAGCCTTGGGAACATTCCCAGTACGTTCCAAGTGGAGATCTATGCAATTGAAAGATTGCCCCCAATTGAACCTCGATAAAAAATATTGCAAATCCGTAACCATTTTGTGACCTGGGACGCATAAGATACGGAAAGAACTAAGGAAGAAAGAAGACTGCAAGAGTCCCAAATTTTGGGAGGAACTTCCTAAGCTAAGACTCACCGAAAAAGAAGTAACGTCCGTTTAAGCTTTGACGACAACCGGGCGTGCGTTCTTACGGGCTTCCTAGCGGGTCACTGTAGACTAAAGGGGCACCTCAGGAAACTGAGTATAGAGCAACTTAGAGACTACAGATTCTGCGGGGATGTTAAGGAAATCTCAGGGAACCTTGTAAAGGAATGTAGACGACATAATAGAAAACACCTGGATGCTTACCGAATATAAAATCAGGAGATAATCTACATACCATTGTTGGATCCACTTCAGGTACTCCGATTCATCAAGGAAACTCTTCATCATACAGAAGATTTGCGCCGTGGCTCAGTACTAGTGGACTGGACTACTGAGCGGGATACTCGAAATTCGAATCCCAGAAAACATCAAAACGATTTTTCACGATCCCACACTCTTACGAATGTCTGACATATGTACGTCTAAGAGCATTAATGTCATGAGAAAGCTTTGGCTTTCGGATTGTGCTTTAAACTGTAGGTTTCTTCCATTTAATACGCACAACACGAATGGCCGCCGGAAGCTACAGCCTGGACCACATACGGTCTGTGGCGCCCAAATATTTGTATTTGTATTTTTTTGCTAGCCTATGTCAGTGTTGGGTGTTTCCCTTTTTTTTATGAGTGCACCGATGGATGTGGTAGACTTCAAAGGATACTAATAGCACGGGCTATCAGCATGCACGATTCTTGAACCCGAATAAATCGATGCCCGAAGTATGCCTTAGTTCTAATCCACATCCTGCACACTTCTACCACTCTCCCCGCGGAACTGTCGTTAGCTATTCCTTCGCGGGTCATTTTAGCCACTTGTGAAATGTGCCCTGTACCTGACGTTTCGGCTTTTCTTAATGTTTCTTAACTTGCTCTGCACGTTGGTTATGTAGGAACAGATCTCCAACCAGTCGTCCCCTGACCTTGTCATATGGCTTACTAGACGCTCCGGTTTATTTTTCCCTCTGCGAAACGTCTGCAGTAGAACTTTACCTGCTCTGCGTCTTCCACTTCATCTTAAAAAAATCCGCCGTAATTGTATGAGGTGGTAGTGGCAGTCCCCGTGCCCGTGCCCAGGCCTCGATCGTGGGAATCAGCCTTTGTCCAGTGTTATCCCACCTGGTTTGCCAGTGGTGTAGACGTTGCCCTTTCTTCTGTTTTACCCTCCTGTTAAAGTTTGTCTCTGGTCGAATCGCAATTCGCCTAAGGTAAATCCCTCGCATCTCTGTAGTGAGAATGCTGATGGGGACCATGCCCGACCATATACAGATTGCTTCGTCCGAAATTGTTTTAACCGCATATTGTTCTTATTATGCAGATCCTGTTTGTAGACGAGAGCTTTCATTCTGTTTTGTTGCAAGTGCCGCGCCCAGATTAGAGCAGCGCTTAGAAGGATTAAGCTTACCACTCTGGATAGCAGAATATTCCTAGCGTATCCAGGTCCAGCGATGTTTGGCAGCATCCCGGGAAGCGCTGCCTGCATCCGTGACGCTTTTAACTGCAGTACTCGACGTGGGTATTAAAGTTCAGTCTGTTGTCGAGCATTACACCCAATATAACGCCTCAACTGATTGTCTAGCTCCCAACCCGGGAGTTGCATCTTCCACAGTCCTTCGGCTGGTTACTAAGACAGCCTCGGTCGAAGTATTTGCTGTACTTGCGAAAGAGGGTTCAAAGTGTTCTCCTGTTAGTATCAAAAATTCTTAAAAAGTTAAATGTCGTAGCTTCGTTTCTACAAAAGCCGAAGAGAGTTATGTGCAGTTATATACATCATCTCTCAAAGTCCAATTTTCGTAAAGATGATCGGCTCAGTTGAATACAACACAGGGATTTAATTGAACGCAAGTCAGAGGATGTAAGCAGTTTACGTTGATTTCAATTTCCGCAAAAATACTGCTTCAATAAGGAAAACATTGACTAGCTCTGCAGCTCTTCAAGTAATTTAAGAAGACCGTATTCATGTCTTGCATTCCTCTATTGCCTTCTTAAGGTTTCTAGTCACCTGCACGAATAGTTATTGCTATGTCCGATTCCCAAGAGAAATTTACAATAATCCTGATGTAATCTAAACAGGATCCATTGACAAGAGTTTGTCTTAGTGGAGATTATCTTCTCTTTTTCACGTCACTCCGTCACTGTGACTACTATGTACATAAACACTAGTTCAGCTCATCTCTCAGGGGTGCTATTTAACGTCTGATAAGGTGTACTCTCCTCCTTGATTTTGTTTTTATTTTTTTTTATAAAAATATTTTCTCAGAGTGACTGCCTATTTTAATGGAATTACAACCGTTGAGGTAACAAATTAGTTGCAAGCCGAATACCCTCCTCCGCACAATTACTTTTTTTTGACGTTGAAGGGTGGAAATCTTAAAAAGTCGTCCTCTCTCTTCTCAAATCCCTAAACAGTACCCCGACTAAACATTTTTTGCAGGTGTGATTCAAGTAATTCATGAAATGGGAATTATTTTGTGACAGTTCGTTGACTATTTCAAAATAAGTACATCTTGACACCATTAACCCTGTGAAGACTCACTAAAGCTCCAGTGACCTTTTCTGACTGGGCTACATCTGACATTTTATTGGATACATTTGTCTTAAATTGATGACTGTCAAAGTACTTGTCAAAGTGAAGAATTTTAATGTTTAGTGTCAGGAGTAGTTGAATCAGCTTACGTGGCAACAAGTATCCTTCAATCCAAAATGGTCAAATTAGTTGTAAAGTAATTGATCCACTCTGGATTGTAGATATGTCGTAGATTAGGCTGTAGTGTCTGTCAAATAAGACCAACATACTTAGACTAAAGATGGATCCATTGCGATACCTTAGGGATCATGGGAGAAATATTCGTGCCTACTTGCTAAGCCAATTTGAGATACTGATGAAGCAAAGCTTCCTTCTGCGGGAGAGAGCGGAAGGAAGTGATGAATAGTTTCATCCTCTTCTTCGACCATACAGCTTCTACAAAAATTGTTCGAATACATGCCTTGTTACATGTTTGCATATCAGACAGTGCCCCTTGATAATACCTATTGTAACACCAATCTGCAATTTGTTGAGAAAAGAGACATGTTATACTACTTGTGTTGTCTTGATAGCATCCAACTAAAATATGAGTTTGCGATCGGTATGCCGGAAAGATGGGTATGGTTCTCCCATATCTAACGAGTTTGTCAGCCTTACAATTCCATGGAATATCTCTGTGCCTTGGCACCCAACAGAGGTGAATATTGACTTGCTTCGCCATTTCTATATGAGACAATCGGCAGTCTAGAGCTGGAACTGAGTCTAGGAAGGTCGATTCCACGGAGCTTTGCTATCCGAAAAGATGCGGATATATCCAGCGTTTTTCTTTAGATAAGACTTCCTTAATCGCCATTATTTCCGCCGAAGGATAGGTTTAGATTCATCCTCCTTTAAAAAAAACGACTCTACCCCGTCGTTGGCTTTTGAACCAGTGTGTCGGTGTAGAAAAGAATCGGCTCTGTTAAAAATTTACACGGGAAATGGTGTAATCCGTGTTTTATGAGAATGGATGCGTGTCCAAAATTTGTTCCATGCCACTGTGCGGTTGCATGAATCCATTTACCTTGAAGCAGCCTGCACGGCTGTATGAGTTGCCATTTGCTTTGCAGCAGCCTCATAGTGGTCTAGAAAAGGTTTTAGCCACACATCCATTCTGAATAAATTAATGGTAAGTGTAAGGCGTGTTGATAAACATACCTTTAAATAGTTGCAGCCAACTCACTAAAGTTCGAAATATATCGAAGAATCTGTCTACCTTATTGTGCTTCCAAATGAAGTAAAGCTTCCAACTTGAACGTACAACTCAAAGGACTTTGACTCGAATTTAAAAATAACCTCCAACATCCGCATTGCCACTGGAATTTTTCAATTAAGTCCTTCAGCAATTGTTTTTCCGTTATAACCCACTTTCGAGGCTTTTCTAGGCTTTGAAGATCTAAAACAAGCGTTTTCGGGACACAAAAAAAAACCATCACCTTATGAGCGTAAGAGAAAATTTTCATATGAGGACACAACTTCTTCCCGAGAATAGTACCTTCGCGTCCTTTTTCTTTATATCCTCACCCCCAATTGACTGCGACTCTCTCACGTTTCTGTATAGAATTTTATTTCCTTCTTCTGCGGCATTAGGTGATGGGAGGAAAATCAAACAAACAATGATTCCGTTGAACAAGTTGTTTTCCGTTCCTTAAGTGCATGTCTCTGTCATAAAACGTGTCGAAGAAAAAAAAAACAAAAAGGTGGACAAAAAAAAAAAGAAAACCTCCCAGAGAGACATTTTCATTTTTAAAAGAAACATTACACGTCCATTGTACATGGTGCGGTGCTCTAGTGGTATGTGTTGTTCTACTGCAACGTAAAATAAAAGGAAAACAGGAAAACCAGATTCTATTCAATTTGCGCTTCTTATGGAGATGAGGACAAGATTTTCGGTGTGTATTGTCTCACACATGGTGCAGGATATTTCCTCAATTTTCAGAGGATTTTCTATTGGAGCCTACTTTTTAGTGCATGCCAGGAGTTGAAATAGGTGGAGTGTAGGTTTGTAAATACTACGAGTATGTGGTGTTCCTTTAGTCGGAAGGAGTAGTAAATTACAACGATGTACGCCAGAGTATGGCTTGGAAACCTGGCTATTTTTTAACTTTGTTTCCGGTTTTTAATAAATTTCGATAGATGACTTTATCCTTTCAATGCAAGTAGAGGCAGAGCTACTGAGTGAATATTTTTTTTTTTGTAAGGAAGCTTATAGGGACAGAGTTAGTTCGTTGTGTATGCTGCCAAATTTTGTACGTTTCCTAAATGCTACCATATCATCTGTGATGTCGTCCGAAGTTCGAGCCTTTCTCATAGTCTTCTGTGTTCAATCAAAAATTTCATACAGTGGAGGAAGACGTGATATAGGTCTTCTTGTAATGCTGCGATAGAATCAAAATTGAGAGTCATCGTGTGCGAGTTGGTGGTGTATGTAGGTGCGTTTGGAAACACCCAAAGCGGCTGAGTAACTACGTTCAACTAGAAGTCCACTTCTTTTTGTCAGAAAATTTGTTTCGTCTTAACGTTCTATAGGTTCAATACCTAATTTAGGTCTGACTGATTTAAGCCACTGGTTGACAGCGCTTTTGGCTTCGATTAAGGTCGATATCTTCTAAGAATTTTCTGACTACTACTGCAACTATAAGTATATACATGTGTCTTCCCCGTAGCCTGTCACATTTTTCCTGTAAGCTTTGAGAGATTTAGATCAGCATTACACCTTAGGCTATCAGCTAGCGCACCGAGTACCAAGCCATCTGGGACTGTGATTATTTGGTATTTCTGTACTGGGGCGCAGGACTCGTAGTTTTCGGCTTTTATGCTGATAATATCTTCCAGTATTTTGTACCTTTGATGAAACATATCATGTTCTAGAGTAGAACTTGTGCTACATCCTCCAGCTCTCCACAAAGTATGTATATAGCGGAGGACTGGACTCACACAGCAAGTTTGATAGTTTCGATACCTAACTCATCAGGTGAGACGATCCCTTCGTTCAGAATTGGCCATAAGCTGCGGTATGTAACACAGTCACCTCTGGCCGCACAGGATGTGTTGATCTTGACTCTTGCTGTAAGGTCTATAGCTACCGATGCATGAGTAGTTTCGTTCTCTTCTATATTACTTGTCCGGGAGTTTATCGGCATGCGGAGACTGTTTTCGATCTAATAATCTCGCTGCTTTCAGTGCACCTTGACCATCCATGAAGATTGTGACCATAGACGGGTTTAGTTTCTTCGCTTGTATAGTCTATGCTACTCTTTCAATGGCAAACACCTTGGCCCGGATGATACTACAGTCAACAGGGTGTTTGTGTGAATATTTGATGTTGAGGGACTCATGGAAACCTCCAGCGTTAGTTCCTCAGTGTGAAATTCTACTCAGATCTGTCTTGTCTAGAGACTCACATCACTTCATCATTCATCCACCGCCTGCCTGCTGCAGTCTGACTGGGTTCTTTGCAAAGACGAGGATGGTATCAAATATACATTGCAGATCCATGGGTTGTAATGTCCACATACCGATATCGAGATATATATTAGACTACACTGCAGATGTAAGAAGCACTTAGAAAACTAGGTTATATTGCTAATTCTGCGGAGATGTTCACGAAACCGAAGGGCACCTACTATGTTACTTACTTACTTATGTCCTGTATCCCCTTGTGGGTACTAGGGCCTCTACTACGCCTACGCGCCATCGTGTACGGTTTCTGGCAATGTGTCTCAGCTCTCCCCAACTTTTCCCCAACTGCCGTGCTTCCTTCTCGACTGTTCTGCGCCATGTTCTCCTTGGACCACCAGGTCTTCTGCCGTCCTGAGTGAAGGGGTTCCATTGCATAGCATGGTTCGCTAGGGAGCTGTCACCCTTTCGCAGCGTGTGACCAATCCACTGCCACTTCCGTCGTTGGATGGTTGTGCCTATTGGTTCCTGACCCGTTCTCTCGTAACTGTGTTCGTTAGAGATACGATTGGGCCAGAAAATCCTTAAGATGTTGCGCAGGCACCTATTAACGAACGTTTGAAGCTTTCTAGTGATAGCATTGGTCACTCTCCACGTGCTGCATCCATATAACAGCAGGGATTCAACGTTGGAGCGGAACAGTCTTTGCTTGGTGTTCAAACTGAATGCATTGCTTCGCCATATTTTGGACAACATCCCGAACGCGGACGTTGCTTCGGCGATTCTGTTGGCTATATCTAGTTCGGTTCCACCATCGGTCGAGACAGTACTCCCAAGATACTGGAAATCCTCTACTCTCTCTACCGGTTGTCCACCAATGCATATTTGAGCCGATGAGTTCGTTCCAAGACTGATAATTTTAGTTTAAGGGTATTAATTTTCAGGCCGATGACGCCAGCCTCCCTCTCCACATCTGTTGTCATTTGGTGCAGGTCCATAATTCTATGAGAGAGTAAGCACACGTCGTCAGCGTAGTCAAGGTGTTTAAGTTGGGATGTAAGAGTCCATCGAATTCCTACCTTTCCCGTCGACAAAGCTGCACGAAGCGCATCGCTAATCACCTATAGGAATAGTATTAGTGAAAGAATGCAGCCTTGTCTTACCCCACATCGGATCTCAAATTCCTCAGACAACCTTCCTCTGTGCAGAACGTGACATTTGGACCCTTCGTATGTAGCTTTGACAATAGCAATTAGTTTATCGGGAATACCTCTCCTGCGTAAGGCACGCCAAATAAACTCCCTATTAACACTATCGAACGCCTTCTCAAAATCGATGAACAGCAGGTGAAGTGGCGATCGATATTCAACGCACTGTTCCATGATAATCCGCAGGGTGTTGATGTGGTCGACACAGGAGGATCTAGAGCGGAAACCTGCTTGTTCGGCATCGAGAGTGTCTTCGAGATGTTGTTTGATTCGCTCCAGGCGCCTACTATAGGAATGTGGATCACTAATCCACAAAAGAAAAAAACACCAAGATGCCTATCACCTATCAGAAAAGTTCTACCACATTTATATCCACTTCAGATACGTTTTATCAAGGAAATTAGACTAGATTTTACTTTGAACTTGATTTGAATTTGATTATCCATTCAAAAGGACCTGATTGAAGAGAAACTTAAGACCTCTCTATTTAAAATGATACTTGTTTATGACTTTCACCGAATAGATACATAATCTCCTCATTGAAATTCTTGAAAATTCTAAATACAATGAATGGATACAAACCGAAATCCAATTTCGTGAAGTTATCATGTGGAGTATCTAATCGTGTGGCTATTATACTCTGTAGTTTTATATAAATATATGGAGGTTTTTGGAAAACGATATATTCTACGTGACTACAATAGCAAAATTCTGAGGTGTTTTTAAATAAAAAGAAACAGAAGAGGGTGGCATAAAGTTATAAATATAATAAAAAAGCACTTGCAACAAATATGGCGGTATGTCAATTCTTAAATACGAAATAATTTTATATTTTGTTTAAGGATAAGACCTGCTGCTGGGTGACCTTCAGAAATGAAAAAGCGGATAAAATAGCCAGAAAAGGGTCGGCTGTCTCTTAAAAAGCCGAATATTTTCCTCTCTCCAACTAAGTACCCAGTGCGTCTTCGTCCCTTCTACCCTTCTATCCAAGATCATGGAAACACTGATGAACCGTCCACTCATGAAATATTTCGAATTACGTAAAGTAAAGGGTCTTCCAATAGGGACTTCTGAACTTTGACGGTTGATAGCGGCCATATTGTTGAAGCTACATCTGTCAAATTGGCTGTCATTTATTCAGCATGTTTTGCCAAATCATCATGGATGGATATAGCGTTCAACAACACGTGCAAATAATAAAATTGTTTTACCAAAATGGGTGTTCTGTTCGGACAACATTCCGCGCGCTTCGCCCATTTTGCGGTCGCCATAATCATCCTTCCGAGAGGACTATTCGCAGTGTGTTGGATAAATTTGAGTCCACTGGTTCAGTACACGATCAATTAACATACGTACGTCGACGAAACGCAAGATCTGCCGAAAACATCGCCGCAGTCCGTGAGAGTCGATTTCGCGTCGCTCACAAGAACTCGGCCTTTTGCAGGACACAACTTGGCGAATTTTGCATCGTGATTTGGGCCTGCACCCGTACAAAATTCAACTGCCCCAGGAGCTGAAGGTAAACGACCATGGACAACGACGTGCGTTCGCTGAATGGGCTCTGGAGTGGTTGGAAACTGACCCTAATTTTCATCGAAAAATCATCTTCAGCGATGCGGCCCATTTCTGGATGAATGGGTACGTCAACAAACAAAATTGTCGAATTTGGGACGATAGCAATCCACATGAGATCCAAGAACATGCATCCCGGAAAAGTCACTGTTTGGTGTGGATTTTGGGCTGGCGGCGTCATCGGTTCATATTTCTTTGAGAACGACGTTGGCCAGGCCATCACCGTCAACGGTGAGCGCTATAGGTCGATGTTTATATGATGATTATTAATATTATGATGATTGGATCATATGGACACCAACGACTGGTGGTTTCAACAGGATGGCGCTACTTGCCACACAGCTCACGCCACATTGGAAATTCTGCACGAGCGATTCGAGGGCATGGTCATCCCACGTAGAGGTGATGTGAACTGGCCACCGAGATCGTGCGATTTGACCCCGTTAGACTTTTTCTAGTGGGGTTTTCAGAAGTCGCAGGTCTATGCGAATAAGCCACAAACCACAGCGGTCCTCAAAGCCAACATAACCCATGCCATCGGTTAAATTCAGCCTGATTTATGCGCCAGACTCATGGAAAATTGAACATTTCGGATACGCGCCACCCAGAGAAGCCGCGGCGGACATTGTAGCGATGTTATATTCCATACATAATGGCATCGATAGGTCTTTCAAACGAATTTCGAAAATTTCAATGATATCTCACACACACTTTGTTTTATTTAAATTTAAAGATAGGAAGCGCTTAATGAAAGACCCTTTAGTTGATGAACGGCAGTACGATTTTTTTAGCAAGAGATTCAATGGTGACTTGATGGCATAACTCAGCGAAAAGTGGAACCATTTTGACGCATTTGGCAGAGTTTGGAATCCAGCGCTTTTGTGGAAAATGCGTGTATTTAGTATCGATGAATCGATGGTTAGAAATTACCTTTTGAATCGTTCAATTCAAGTTGTCTTGGACGGTTTTAAGTCTGCGATCCACAATATGAGTGCTGGTTTTCCTCAAGGTTCCGCTTTGTCTCTGACTCCCTTTTTAACCTTCATTACTGTTCTACTACTTCTAATCCAATACACTCCTTCGCTGACGACAGTATCCTCAGCTTCTCATATTCAATTCCGGATTCGCGTTCCTCCTCTGCAGCCGTGGAACTCGAGCCATAACAAATGTTTAGCACATTTAATTCCGTTTTTGACAGCATAATCGAGTGGGGTTCAATTTAATGAACGGCGATTAGTTGCTGGCCTCGGGGAGACTGATTTAATACGGAACAGTAGCAGACGGCCCCGAAGCAACCGTGGGGGAATAAATCGCTATTGTAACAATATACATACATATGTCCAAGAGGACCCTCTAACATCAACCATATGACGGCTACGCAATTAGTCATCAATAGGCGGTCTTTACAGCGAATTTTGGAGAAAGACTTGAAGATGTTCGCGTACAAATGGTGGATCAGCTATTGCCAGCGGACCACCGATCGTGTGTAAATTAGAGCTAAGCACTTCTACCACGAATATGGCACGAAGCATTACAGTATAATTGAAACTTTGACCCAAACTTGAAACTTGAGGACGCCATCGGCAACACTGTGACTGCTGAGCGCTAAGAACAATGATCAACAACTTCTTGCTGCAAAAAATTGGCGAATTGGGCTTGGAGAACATGTGGTTTGAACATGCAAGACGTTGGAACCGCACACACAGCACGAGCGATAGTGGGCGTTCTGCAGCAAGCGTTTCCCGGCAGCTTAGTCTGTGGTTTTGACGATTTGCACTAGGTCGCAAGATGGCCTGGTTAGACCGTTCCAGTCTTCTTTCTTTTAAGTCATGGATCTATACGAACAAGCCACAAACCTTTGGCTGCACTAAAAGAGAACATTTGTCAAGAAGTGAAGAATTTGTCGAGAGAAGTTTTGCAAAAATGGAATGGAAATAGAAATGCTCTGGAACTAGATCGAATGTACAATACATCAACTCAAGGAACCAACAAACGGAACCAATTCTTTTAATTGACAAAGTTACTGCCTTAGGCAATCGAGTAAGGACTTTTGCGCCACTTGTATATTTTACGAATGCGATGTAGTAGTTCTATATTATCTGGTCTAATTCAAGGTCATTCAAGATGAGGTGTAAATCGTCTTGATTTCCATTGGAATCTTTATTGAACTTTTTATTTAAAATCATGTCTCTATCTCCATTAAAATTTTTCTTTTTTTTTCTTTCAGATTCACGCAACTGCATATGTACATACGTATGGAATTGTATCAAGTGAGTAGACGCATTTATTTATTTTTTTATATACTTTTTAATCACAAAACTTAGTGTAACTGCTCGTATTCTGCTTTCAAAATATTTCAAACCTAAAGTCACAACAAAAAGGAAAAAATTTGTGGTTATTACTGTGAATTGGTTGGGATCGAAATTGCACCGCTTACCTTCAATAGATACTTTTCCCATTTTTACTTGTAAAAAACTTGAAGATAGATTTACGTGGCATGCCTACTTGTTCTTGAAATTCTTCGTAGGGTCCAGCGAGGGTCCAAAAAAATTTACAGTCGTAGGGATATTGGCTCAAGAAGCAGAAGGTATTTTACTCCACCTCGGTAGTTACGTAACTGATTGTGTCCTTTATTTTTCTGGTTGCTATTTACGTTTATATTATTTACAGTGTGAATTTTTTTACACCTGCTGTTTCATATAGCGAGGAAAGGACTTTCCCACTTACTATCTGATTCCCTTACATAGAGCTTTACGTTGAAAACTTTAAAGTTTAAAATTTTGTCTAGGCAACCTTAAAAGGGATAACTACATTCGGTCGAGCCGCTGTAAAGTAAGAAGGCGAAAGCTAGCTCCATAAATCCAGAAGCGGTAAGGATATGGATATGCCTAATTTCACTGACTAGAAAAATAGGCCTGTCCAACCAACGCGATCCTTAGCCAGATGCCTCCAGTTGCGGACGCGTAGTTAGTCACTTTCTACTCGCACACGATATCGGAGATGAAATTGTTTTCTTCTGCGTAGTCCCTCAGGGGTGGGATCAGAGATTCTTCAGGCTGAAGCATTGGTGTTCATCCTCTCTACTTGACATAGTAATCTGTTATCATAATCGTTGTACACGTATCTTTTTGACCAAGTTGGCATCGCTGTACAGTTAGTATAGTTCATGGTTAAATCTTCTCTTGCATGAACCGTCAACGCTGGTGGGACCATAAATCAAACGGAAAACTTTTCTGTCGTAGATTCCAAGCGCGCTTTTATCGGACTATTGTGTCTCCTTGTATAGTGTCTTCTTTGCACTTATCCATTAGGCATTGCTAAATAGTTTCCTCTGAAGGTCATAGTAACAGTGACTAGCGATTATTATTCTGCGTTTGGATCTTCGATGTCGATGATGTCGTTGGCGGAGGTTATAGCAGAGCCTAGGTAAACGAATGCCTTCACTACCCTCGAAGTCATAGTTGCCTATTGTAACGTTCTGCCCAAAATATTGGTATCGTGTCTCGGTGTTCGTAGACAGCATATACTTCGTTTTATCCTCGTTTACAAACAGACTATTTTAGCAGCTTCTGATTCGAAGCTGCACTTGCAACAAATATGGCGGTATGTCAATTCTTAAATACGAAATAATTTTATATTTTGTTTAAGGATAAGACCTGCTGCTGGGTGACCTTCAGAAATGAAAAAGCGGATAAAATAGCCAGAAAAGGGTCGGCTGTCTCTTAAAAAGCCGAATATTTTCCTCTCTCCAACTAAGTACCCAGTGCGTCTTCGTCCCTTCTACCCTTCTATCCAAGATCATGGAAACACTGATGAACCGTCCACTCATGAAATATTTCGAATTACGTAAAGTAAAGGGTCTTCCAATAGGGACTTCTGAACTTTGACGGTTGATAGCGGCCATATTGTTGAAGCTACATCTGTCAAATTGGCTGTCATTTATTCAGCATGTTTTGCCAAATCATCATGGATGGATATAGCGTTCAACAACACGTGCAAATAATAAAATTGTTTTACCAAAATGGGTGTTCTGTTCGGACAACATTCCGCGCGCTTCGCCCATTTTGCGGTCGCCATAATCATCCTTCCGAGAGGACTATTCGCAGTGTGTTGGATAAATTTGAGTCCACTGGTTCAGTACACGATCAATTAACATACGTACGTCGACGAAACGCAAGATCTGCCGAAAACATCGCCGCAGTCCGTGAGAGTCGATTTCGCGTCGCTCACAAGAACTCGGCCTTTTGCAGGACACAACTTGGCGAATTTTGCATCGTGATTTGGGCCTGCACCCGTACAAAATTCAACTGCCCCAGGAGCTGAAGGTAAACGACCATGGACAACGACGTGCGTTCGCTGAATGGGCTCTGGAGTGGTTGGAAACTGACCCTAATTTTCATCGAAAAATCATCTTCAGCGATGCGGCCCATTTCTGGATGAATGGGTACGTCAACAAACAAAATTGTCGAATTTGGGACGATAGCAATCCACATGAGATCCAAGAACATGCATCCCGGAAAAGTCACTGTTTGGTGTGGATTTTGGGCTGGCGGCGTCATCGGTTCATATTTCTTTGAGAACGACGTTGGCCAGGCCATCACCGTCAACGGTGAGCGCTATAGGTCGATGTTTATATGATGATTATTAATATTATGATGATTGGATCATATGGACACCAACGACTGGTGGTTTCAACAGGATGGCGCTACTTGCCACACAGCTCACGCCACATTGGAAATTCTGCACGAGCGATTCGAGGGCATGGTCATCCCACGTAGAGGTGATGTGAACTGGCCACCGAGATCGTGCGATTTGACCCCGTTAGACTTTTTCTAGTGGGGTTTTCAGAAGTCGCAGGTCTATGCGAATAAGCCACAAACCACAGCGGTCCTCAAAGCCAACATAACCCATGCCATCGGTTAAATTCAGCCTGATTTATGCGCCAGACTCATGGAAAATTGAACATTTCGGATACGCGCCACCCAGAGAAGCCGCGGCGGACATTGTAGCGATGTTATATTCCATACATAATGGCATCGATAGGTCTTTCAAACGAATTTCGAAAATTTCAATGATATCTCACACACACTTTGTTTTATTTAAATTTAAAGATAGGAAGCGCTTAATG
The DNA here is from genome assembly GCA_946965025.1 of Blera fallax. Lineage (NCBI taxonomy): Eukaryota > Metazoa > Arthropoda > Insecta > Diptera > Syrphidae > Blera > Blera fallax. The sequence goes on along the minus strand of OX337247.1, from coordinate 13,016,273 downwards.
AAAGACCCTTTAGTTGATGAACGGCAGTACGATTTTTTTAGCAAGAGATTCAATGGTGACTTGATGGCATAACTCAGCGAAAAGTGGAACCATTTTGACGCATTTGGCAGAGTTTGGAATCCAGCGCTTTTGTGGAAAATGCGTGTATTTAGTATCGATGAATCGATGGTTAGAAATTACCTTTTGAATCGTTCAATTCAAGTTGTCTTGGACGGTTTTAAGTCTGCGATCCACAATATGAGTGCTGGTTTTCCTCAAGGTTCCGCTTTGTCTCTGACTCCCTTTTTAACCTTCATTACTGTTCTACTACTTCTAATCCAATACACTCCTTCGCTGACGACAGTATCCTCAGCTTCTCATATTCAATTCCGGATTCGCGTTCCTCCTCTGCAGCCGTGGAACTCGAGCCATAACAAATGTTTAGCACATTTAATTCCGTTTTTGACAGCATAATCGAGTGGGGTTCAATTTAATGAACGGCGATTAGTTGCTGGCCTCGGGGAGACTGATTTAATACGGAACAGTAGCAGACGGCCCCGAAGCAACCGTGGGGGAATAAATCGCTATTGTAACAATATACATACATATGTCCAAGAGGACCCTCTAACATCAACCATATGACGGCTACGCAATTAGTCATCAATAGGCGGTCTTTACAGCGAATTTTGGAGAAAGACTTGAAGATGTTCGCGTACAAATGGTGGATCAGCTATTGCCAGCGGACCACCGATCGTGTGTAAATTAGAGCTAAGCACTTCTACCACGAATATGGCACGAAGCATTACAGTATAATTGAAACTTTGACCCAAACTTGAAACTTGAGGACGCCATCGGCAACACTGTGACTGCTGAGCGCTAAGAACAATGATCAACAACTTCTTGCTGCAAAAAATTGGCGAATTGGGCTTGGAGAACATGTGGTTTGAACATGCAAGACGTTGGAACCGCACACACAGCACGAGCGATAGTGGGCGTTCTGCAGCAAGCGTTTCCCGGCAGCTTAGTCTGTGGTTTTGACGATTTGCACTAGGTCGCAAGATGGCCTGGTTAGACCGTTCCAGTCTTCTTTCTTTTAAGTCATGGATCTATACGAACAAGCCACAAACCTTTGGCTGCACTAAAAGAGAACATTTGTCAAGAAGTGAAGAATTTGTCGAGAGAAGTTTTGCAAAAATGGAATGGAAATAGAAATGCTCTGGAACTAGATCGAATGTACAATACATCAACTCAAGGAACCAACAAACGGAACCAATTCTTTTAATTGACAAAGTTACTGCCTTAGGCAATCGAGTAAGGACTTTTGCGCCACTTGTATATTTTACGAATGCGATGTAGTAGTTCTATATTATCTGGTCTAATTCAAGGTCATTCAAGATGAGGTGTAAATCGTCTTGATTTCCATTGGAATCTTTATTGAACTTTTTATTTAAAATCATGTCTCTATCTCCATTAAAATTTTTCTTTTTTTTTCTTTCAGATTCACGCAACTGCATATGTACATACGTATGGAATTGTATCAAGTGAGTAGACGCATTTATTTATTTTTTTATATACTTTTTAATCACAAAACTTAGTGTAACTGCTCGTATTCTGCTTTCAAAATATTTCAAACCTAAAGTCACAACAAAAAGGAAAAAATTTGTGGTTATTACTGTGAATTGGTTGGGATCGAAATTGCACCGCTTACCTTCAATAGATACTTTTCCCATTTTTACTTGTAAAAAACTTGAAGATAGATTTACGTGGCATGCCTACTTGTTCTTGAAATTCTTCGTAGGGTCCAGCGAGGGTCCAAAAAAATTTACAGTCGTAGGGATATTGGCTCAAGAAGCAGAAGGTATTTTACTCCACCTCGGTAGTTACGTAACTGATTGTGTCCTTTATTTTTCTGGTTGCTATTTACGTTTATATTATTTACAGTGTGAATTTTTTTACACCTGCTGTTTCATATAGCGAGGAAAGGACTTTCCCACTTACTATCTGATTCCCTTACATAGAGCTTTACGTTGAAAACTTTAAAGTTTAAAATTTTGTCTAGGCAACCTTAAAAGGGATAACTACATTCGGTCGAGCCGCTGTAAAGTAAGAAGGCGAAAGCTAGCTCCATAAATCCAGAAGCGGTAAGGATATGGATATGCCTAATTTCACTGACTAGAAAAATAGGCCTGTCCAACCAACGCGATCCTTAGCCAGATGCCTCCAGTTGCGGACGCGTAGTTAGTCACTTTCTACTCGCACACGATATCGGAGATGAAATTGTTTTCTTCTGCGTAGTCCCTCAGGGGTGGGATCAGAGATTCTTCAGGCTGAAGCATTGGTGTTCATCCTCTCTACTTGACATAGTAATCTGTTATCATAATCGTTGTACACGTATCTTTTTGACCAAGTTGGCATCGCTGTACAGTTAGTATAGTTCATGGTTAAATCTTCTCTTGCATGAACCGTCAACGCTGGTGGGACCATAAATCAAACGGAAAACTTTTCTGTCGTAGATTCCAAGCGCGCTTTTATCGGACTATTGTGTCTCCTTGTATAGTGTCTTCTTTGCACTTATCCATTAGGCATTGCTAAATAGTTTCCTCTGAAGGTCATAGTAACAGTGACTAGCGATTATTATTCTGCGTTTGGATCTTCGATGTCGATGATGTCGTTGGCGGAGGTTATAGCAGAGCCTAGGTAAACGAATGCCTTCACTACCCTCGAAGTCATAGTTGCCTATTGTAACGTTCTGCCCAAAATATTGGTATCGTGTCTCGGTGTTCGTAGACAGCATATACTTCGTTTTATCCTCGTTTACAAACAGACCATTTTAGCAGCTTCTGATTCGATGTTGGTGAAGTGCCAATGACTTCGTTCTGCCGATGTGAATGTAGTCTGTGTAACCAAGTAGTTCTGTTGATTTGTTAAAAAAATAGTGCCCGTTGTGTTGACGGAAAATGTCGCATTATTTTCTCAAGGACCAGGTTGAAGAAACTGCATGACAGTGCGGTGTTCTGTGTAAGACCACTTGTGTAGTATTGAAGGTCTCGGTTCCTTGCCTCTTTTCCGACCTTGACGGTGCTGCGAGCGTTCTCCATCGCCATTCCCATCCTATATAAGGGAATGAGTTTTGCATGAATACCAAGATTAGACATGTCGCAAAACAGGTCATCTCTATACATACTATCATACGCGGCCTTGAAATCGATAATTAGATGTTGAGTATGGATTTGAACACCCATTCATCACCTACAGTCTTAAACTGTTACTGCTCATATGAGCCCTCGGCTTTGTATGATCTAAGCCTAGCTATGGCTACTCCAACTTTGTTTCGTTCGGGTGCGTGGTTGTACTAATTGTTTCACCTTCAAGTTGAAACTATGAAATTGCCTGTGTGCGGGATTTTGGCTTTTACCACCGCCTAACAGTCCGCAGAAATAATCTTTGGATATGTTTAGTTCCAACTGTTTCTGTGCAATGGTATTCCCGTCTTTGCTGGCTCCAGTTTGGGCAGCGAAACCTTGAGTTGCCCTTCTTACCCTTTCATAGAAATTCCAGATCTCTTTCCTGTCATAGGATCTATAGATTTTCTGATCTCTAAGTTGTCATGCTCCTTCTTTTTTGTTCTGAGTTGATGCTTTTCGCCTTTTTTTCACTGCAAGACAATCTTTTCCCCAAACCAATGCCTAATTCTAAAGGATAAATCAAAAACCGCAAACTTAACAGATGTCGTATCTGTGCTATGATGCAGGAACTCCTTTCGCTCCTGGTCTCTACTTTGCTTACCCTCTGCCTAACATATCTACTTCCAGGAGCCGGATCATACTTTGACACAACTTTGAACTCTGAACTCTACTTATGTACACGCCGCTCTCCACAAGGATAGTCCTCGGACTAGTTTTTGAATTTTTAATTACCATCACTCATTACCTAAACACCATAACACCAGTTATCCCCGTTCGCAGGGACAAATCCAATTACAAGGATTATACTCTCAACGAATTCCGCCGTACTACAATGATAAACCAATTATCAGAGTCTCGTCAAACTTTGACACCGCGGCTAACCGGCAGACAAGTGTGAACGTGATGTACATTTGCAAGCCGGACGGTTTTATGGAGCCATTTATTTATGATACTCCGCAATCTGTGGTGGTATTTTAATTAACACTCTGAATACCATGACGTAACCGCAGAGGGGGTTATACAAACCCTGTGTGCATATGAGTGGGTACGGTTCGTGTGCTAAAGCCACAGTTGTGCAACGATACTTTGACATTTTGAGAAATATAAATAAGTTGTACTCTAGTGTCAAACCATCAGAAAATGGGAGTACTCATTGTCTATCCGGATCTGCTGTATCTCTCGAATGAGTGCTCAATGCCGGGCCTTTTTAACTCTTCCACCTGTCAGAAATGGAAGCTTTACGTCGATGTCAGCCACGTTAAGGTCCATTCTCAAAGCAAAATTTCATGTGAAAAAGTCAACATCAACTCTTTAATACGTAATCATTTTACGCAGTTAATTTGACTCGTTTGCGTTTAATGAATTAAATTCGTTATTATTCGAAGTTTTTTTTTTAATTTAAAATGCTTTATCCCCTGCGGCAATTTAACCAATATTGGCAAACAAAATAAAATGTTTTTCTCAAAAATATGTAATAATTGGTGGATATAACCACCGAACTTCACCATCAAGGGTATCCGCTGATACAGTGGGAAATCATAAACATAATCCTTTCATTAAGTATAAAGCTACTGCTAGCGACGGATCGATATCACTTACGTTAATGTGGAAAATATAAAACGGAATCGGAATTCTGAAAATACTTAAGTAATCCATAAAGGCCAGGAGAATGTGTACATCAAACTAAAAGCGATGAACTTCTTTGAACTGTGAATATCTTCGGGATACGAATTTGTCTGGTTCTGGTACGGATTTATGGAAAGGATCTTGGGCATGAAACTTTTTCTTAAAATTTATTGACTTGTACAAGTAAAAAATGTTCGATTTGCAGTAAGGACGTCAGCGTAATATCCTTAAATCGCATTTTCTACTCTTTAAAGCGAATCGTATTGAATTAAGCTGTGGAAGTTTATAATTTTAACAAGGGAGCCTTTTCATTAAGACTTAATGACTTGGAAACGATAAGAGTTGTGGCACTGTAGCTCTTTGAGCTTGCTTCCTTCGTTAGTTCTATAGTTCGGAGTGAATCTGGACATGAAACTACAAGCTAATTTGCTGTGCAAATTTAGAGTCGCCTTTCCTTGCGAGCAGGACTGGCTTTAGCTAGAGTCTTAGCCTGGAACGGTCTACAGTTGAATCTTTACGGATGGCTCCAAAAATGGTCCAAGGTCTGGCGCGGAGGTCTTCGTGTGTACCGACAACACTAGACTCTACTCGTTAGGTAAACATGTCGCTGTTTTTCAAGCAAGGGTTTATGGTATCTTAATGTTTGCCGACCATATTGTAAAGAATAGGTGGAGGGGTCAATAGTGACAGTTAGGCTGCACTTAAAGCCTTCCTCAACCCTCTAACCCGTTCCAAAGTAGTTCGAGAATGCAAGACTTTCTTTTGGAATTCGGTCGCGAGACTGAACTCTCCGACTCCTGTCTGGATCCCGGGTGACACTGGAATTACGGGAAATGAGATTTTCAATCAAATTGCTAAGCAAGGCTCAGGGGATATTTTCTCAGGCCCTGAACCTGGTTCGGTCTTCCGGCGTCAGGGCCTCCACCTGGGATCCAAACGGGACTAAACAAATGCTCCCGTTCTCTGTTTCATGGAACAAAATTCATTTCTTGCAGTGGTCCACTAATATTTTCTGTCGTGAGCGCTCGAAGAAAAAACGACCATTTGGGTGTTTCGAGGACATTTTTGACATCTAGCGTGATAAGAGCCTGAGATTTTTCAATGGCTCTCCTGATTGTGTCATCAACTTTCTTAATAACGTGATGCTCAGAAAGGCAACCAGATTTAACGCAGCATACCTCGCTTTACATTGTCGGTACGATTAAGGATCTTGAGATTTGTTTCAGAGCAGAACCAGGCCTTGCGCCACTTTCTGAGTTGCTGTCCTATTCTTCAAGAACTAAGGAGGTATCACTGGAATCTTTCTGAGCTTGCAAAAGTCGATCAAATTGAGTTTTTTATCATTTCTGTGAGCCAGTAAGAGGTAATAATGTGTATTGATTGATAGAACTCATTATTATTGTGGATCCTCCATGTCCTGTTGTATAAGGGTGATTTGTGTTGTTTTTCACATCCAGCGAATTTTTCTTTTAAGTGCTTTACAAATCTCGCATCCCTTAATCCACACAGGATTTTTGTTCTCAGTCTTCTTTTGTCAGTTGGCATTCGATTGTCACAAAGCGTTCGAGGACTAACCAAAAAGAGTAAGCGTCTTCCTTAAAGCACAGGTACTACAGTATACTGCCCTAAAGTTCATAAATTTCATCCGTTATCCAATGTCCATCCCACATAACGCATACATCCTTCATTCATCCTCATAATAGTCCACAATAATAAGAAATCGATTTTCTAACCTTGTACACCCTTCAACAGGACCACCTCTATGCAGTTCCCCAAATCGTGCTTGTATTGCCGACTAACTAATGCCAGCGTTTGTAATTATTGTTCTCCGATGAGTAAACACGTGAAAATCCTATTAATGATGTGTGATGACATATTTATATTACACAAGCTCCCTTGTCGCATCGAAAGTGGAATAATATCGGCTCGAATATCGATTCAAAATACCAAGTAAGCCGGTAATAGTCAGAAGTGGACGACATTTAGCAGAGGATGTTTAATTTGAGTCGTGTCACGAATTTATTTATAAATCCATTGTTTTCACATAAATCCCGATAGTATGGCAGGTCGATGAATTGGGTGAAAGAATTGTTTCAAAAAATTGGTGAATAATAGGATTGGCTTTATAAAATGTTCAAAGTACTGCCCTCGTGATGATGACGATTTGGTTAAAGAATGACAATGGGGAACTTCACTATCCAGTGGTTTTATAACTGGGCATTGATACCATGAGAAATAAGGACTATCAAGCGATTTAAAAGGGATTGTTCACTTCAATTGGGTAGCGTTGGCCTAGCGGATAGTATCTCTAGATTAATGGTTCACTTAAGGGGCTTTAAGGAAGTTTATGAATTTCTCAAGCTGTATCGAAGCTCCTTACAAGCTGAACTGATGCTAAAAGCCGTCATAATTCCAGTCTCCGATGAAACTACATATGTATGTATTTCGATGTCATCATGAATAGGAAGCTTCTGTTGCCAAAAATCTTGGGTCGAAAACCACTATCAGCTTTTTGGCACTTTAAAGGTATTTCAAGGCTACAAACAGAGTTCAATAAATTTTTACGACAGTGATAAGACGATTCCTCTCAGATACATGCATCTGTTGTATGGTGTAATAAGCTTCTGCGTAGATACTTTTCTGCTTAAAAGAAAGTCCTATCTCGGCTACACTAGATGCTTGCTTTCCTAGCATGCCTTACTCTGCGCCAGGTTCTTTCATGAACGCTCTTACCTTGGTATTAACTCTTATATCTTGAGTTATACGCTGACAACTATATTTTGTCCTAAAAGAGATGTTCGGTAATATCCTTCGGCCCTTGTCTTAAAAATATGCCCGCTTTTGCAATGACACCAAAAGGGTTTTGCTACGTAACTAAACATGAAGTTAACGTTTTTCAAGTTCGGAATTCGCCTAGAGAATTTTATCGTAACTTCAAGAATGCCTCCAGGACTAGGTAGGGGTCTGGTGCTGACTCTTTGTGAAGTGCGAGATTATTCCTTTTCGTCAGGTAAACATCCTTTTATACAATGCTAATGACTCTGTGGAATATGGTGATGGTAGTTTAGGCGAAGCTAAGCGCATTAGGTACTCTCCAGAACGGTACATGCAAGAATATCAAGATCTCTTTGAATTTGGTTGGAAGGCCTCCAGGTTACTCTCCATTAAATGAGATCTCCGATGAACTTGCCAGGCAACGTTTAGATGACAACTGTTCAGGATCTAAGTCGGCATTTGGTTTGCATTCATCTGTGGTTAGAATTTCATGGTCCTGATGCCGGATCTGTAAAAATGTTATGGCTTTCCTTTCATTCTTTAAAAGAATTTACTGCAGATAGCCTACAGATGTCGTTACGAGCCACTTTCCTTGTGTCGATCACAAGTCACTTGTGTTGGCTTATGTCACACCTACTCATTTGGCGGAGCTCTTTCTCTGTAACCATCTTGTTCTCGCTTATATTAGATGGCAAGCATGGTCATCACCTATGCTCTTCACCATTAAAGCGCCTTCCCATCTTTCTCCGAATTTACAAAGAATGCCGGTCTTTAGTATAATGGACCAGAAATTGGGTCTGATTACTTCAGCGAATAGTATCACCGGTATACCACCGAACTTGACATTTTCGTTTCACATAGGTATGTGTGTGTGGCCCTTGTGTGCATGAATCCAGAGTATTTTGAGCATGTTGGAAGCTTTTCGTTTATCTCTAGGACTAGCTTCGATTTTATCATCTCTGAGTCTTAGGTCTTCAAAGTAGCCAAAGAGTAATCTTTGTAGTGAAGGCGGCGGAGTGGGTAGGTCTTCCTGCTTTCTCCGGTTCTTCACATTTAGTCTTAATTGTCATGCAGGAAACAGGATGGTCTTTTTGATTACTGCAAGATGTAGTCATGAAAAAATGTACCCCTAATGCATGCACTCTACATGAGTACACTATTTCCTCAGGACCCATCTAAATAACACGGATTATAACGTCACAAAATACACAAAACATGTTGTCTGTAGAAACACAGGATTCAAAATGCTCTCATTTCATTTTCCCATCTACATATGTAGGCTACATTGACACACCATCGGATACGGGGAATATTTGCATTTATGTTGAATGCACAAATCTGATGATAATGTCAAATCTACCACTGTCACTATTTAACATGTTGTACCGGAGCGAATGCGCTATTGTGTAAAGGACCAAGTTTCTCAATTATCCTGGTACCTAATTAGCGTTTAACATGGTAACAGCTCATGATTCTGTCATTACTTTTGTCTCCATTTACGAGTATTATTAGCGATGGAATGAACATGTGACATTTGTGCTTAACGTTTGAGGATTTGAAAGTGAAAAGTCCGAAAAGGTTTACCTCTGCATCGGGATAATGTTGTTATTGTTGGGCTTTTATTCGATAGGAGTGAAATAGCCCCAAAGACATGAACTTTGAATGAGATTCTTTGTGGATAAAGTCTTCGTTTTCCTTACGGAAGAATGGATACCGAAGGCCCTACGGGATTCGCTTATTCTACGTTGAGGGCCAGTGCCATCCTGGCTCTAAAACCTTAGTTTTTAAGCACAAACTTGAGTTAGTGACTGAATGAATCAGTCAATACGAGCATTTGCGTTGATGTAGAATATAGGATAAAGTCCACAAAGAACATTTAAGATCCTAACCTACAAATTCCTTTTGCTATTGCATGGTATTTCTGTACCTACATATGTACATACATTCTCGACTTTGAATAAAAATCAAGATACAAGAACCCAAAACAACTTGCAATTTCAATTCGTTCAAAATTTGTCGAACATATGTGCAAATGCATATTCATACAAAGGACGTAACAATTTCACTTGTACATTTGGCGAGGGTGGGAGAAAATTCAAATTCTCAGCACAATTTCAAATTGACAATAGATAGACAGAGAGAGAGACCAATACCAGTTGGACAAACCGAACCGCATCAATGAGTGTCCACCGAAAGTCAATAGGATGTTTTACAATAAACAAACATGAATCGAGAGTTCGGTAATCCTTTGTATGTCCTTTCAAGCGCAACGATACGGATGGACACTCGCTTTATCTCTTTCTCTCTCTCTCTCTCTCTTTAGGAGCAAACAAACAACCAGACTCAACTGAACCGAATAATCAAAGCTAACACACATAACATTCGTACGAATTGTCGTCTTCGTCGTCGTTGTCATCGTCACACAACTGAGAGCAATGACATTTGATCTCAGCTTTGCTATTTCGACAAATATCCCTCGTACCGAAATCACAACAAGTAGACATTCAAGGGGGAACCGGAAACATGAATATGAAACAGTAATGTCTCAGCCGTTGGAGATGTGGGGTAGATGAAGGGGTGCTTGATTAATTTTTCTTTTCCACGTGCTGGAGTGTGAATAAGTAGCAATAGGATATCCTTTCAACGGATTCTTTCACTGAATGGCAGAGACTAACGGACTAAAATTCAATGGAAATTTTACTTACCAAGGTCTCAACGAACTCTTTTCTTAGCCCTGTCCTTAGCTAATTGCCTCTAGTTGCACACTCTAAGATGGTGGAGGTACCCTTCTAATTGTGTGCGAGGTCGTCTTCTACTTTGGTCTCGATTCGAAGACTCTGCAGGCCCGATCATTTCTCTATACATTCGCCATCTTAGGCGACTGACCAGGTTTTTGACCAAGTCTATATTGCAGTGCAGCTCGTATATTTTGTCATTGAATCTCCTCCTCCAAAGCCCGTGAACGCAAACGGGATGATCAAGGTCTTATTTGTTAGGGATAGGGCGTTAATGCTCAATTGTCTTCTCAGTCCAAAATCAGTCCGATTGGCCGGTCCGGTTGTACTTCGTATGATTTCTGCTGAGGTGTTGTTCTCAAAGTTTATAGCAGAGCCAAGGTAGACAAAGTCGCTTACTACCTCAACTGTCTGCAATTCTGCTTCGTTGATGTTGTTGACAGCGCTTACTCCGTTTTGTCCTTATTTACCGCTAAACTCATTTGTGGCAGCTTTGGCAACCCTCTTATTTTCCTCCGCATTGTCGTCGGCGTAAACTAACAGACTTAAACAGACGTAAACACAGACTTTTGAAAGATTGTGCTTCCGGTATTAGCCACTCTTTGTTGACGTCGTACGTCTGTGAGGGCATGAGCGCATATTAAGATAATGTTGGCGAATTTAGCATTGACGCGAATTAAGACGCACACTCACTTGTCGAAAGCTTAAGACTTCTTGCCTTAGTCTACTACAGCCATCACCGTAGTAGATGTCATAGTTTTTGGTTCTCCTTTTGCGCGGCCACTTTCATCGCCCTTTCTGGATGGCTGCAATATATGCTTTATAGAAGTCTAGCGCCTCTGGTAATTGTTCGGTTGCGCAGGGTCTGTTAAGCGTCCGAACCTTCCACATGCAGGTCCGAAGATCGTTGTCCTTGTTTCGTTAACCAGGGTCGTCAATAGTAAGATCGCCCAAATCTGACGCTGTAGGTTGGTTCGTAACTAACTTTTTTTATATGGTTACCCCGACGGCATAACCAGCATCCTTGAGAGCCAGATCTTTATATGAACCCCTAGGACGGGTGGTAGATAAACCGATATCAGTGACCCACTTCGGGGGTCTGAGCACTGCCGTTGGCCCTCCGCCACCATCTCTTTTCAAAGACCAGTTTTACTGACCTGAGGTCAAACTATGTTCGAGTACCTCAAGTTAGGCTTCCGCTAGTTTAGTTGTATTTCTCTTTCCAGAGGACCTTCCAAACATGCGTTAGAAAGACATTGCAGAGGCCGTGCGCGAGCGAGGACTTTAGGGTGAGATCCCTTCTTACTTTATCACTCTCTCTGTGTGATTCCGATTCAGTAGATGCTGGAAGTGCTCCATAAAAACATCTACAATTCCCTGCTTTGTGCTGTGAGGTAATTTAAACCAGCCTGATGTCCTCGAAAAACTGTAAATATCAGCAAGAGAAACATTAAATAATTGTGTTATGTCTTGAAAGTAGTATCTTCCTAGAACTATGTATGTCGTTCAGGTGACAGAAGCTAGAGTAGTGTCAAAGAAATTGGGGGCGTCGACCATCCCCCTAAACAACTTGTTATTCAGATGATTAATGCCCGTGCGTGTTATGGTAATTATTCTAAACCCATGGCTGGGACCACTACTGAACTCTAATACATAGGCTCTCAGAAAGGACAGCTTCGAAGATAAAGGAAGCCCGAGGAGATAGAATAGAAAAACAAACCTACCAGCAGATGTACTACTCCAAAGCCGGTAGATTTTAATCCTTGTCATTTCCCCAGCAAGAGATGTTATTTCGGCATTTTAATCTTTGACATTCAAACTTACATAAATTGCATTCTATTAAAAGCGAACTCGAGTGGGCACTACTCCCGTATAATCTACGCCTGTAATGCATTTATAAAACCGTGTCAAAAACTGTTTTAATTATGACAAAGCAAGATCGCGCTGAAAGTGTTATGTAAATGGACGACATGAATTTGATAATAGCCTCGTTTCTCCTATTTAGTAAGCAGTCGGCCGGTTTCGTCTCTCAATGCAAATGTAATGCTGTCACACATATATTTTGAAAACTAGGCCGAGTGCTTTTAGAATGGAAAAAATGTCTCCATGACACATTTCAAAAACTACATGACAATTCTGTAAAAATAAACCAAACACTAAAAGCCAACTGAACCTCAACCTCGCGTCCCTTTAATATTACCAGAATCCTCATCTTAACATAAAGGACACATTTTAACAGTAACTCAGCGGCATTAATGACAACAGCAGAGTAAACGAAACTTTTAGAATTTCTCTCGAAACGAAATAAAATCCAATATCCTCCACGACATTCGAAAACATGCGCAATTCACACGATACCACGTGCTCGTCAGGCAATAATAAACCGGTCGAATGGTGGTCGTGGTGGTGCTTTCGAACATACAAAAAATACACGAGAGTTTGTGTCTCACCTCAGAAGTTTTCGAAGATTTCCTATGCTCTGCGTGCGTGTGCTACTCTATCAGGATTCTATTGGTTTTCTTAGCTCACGCACGGCTTTCTTACGCCAGGATTCTATTTTCTTTTTTTTTTTTCCTTTGATAATCGATTTAATGTGCTTTTTTGGTAAATATCTGCTTGGGAAAGGAAAGAGCACAACCTTCAACATGGGAGGCGCCTAAGAAGTTTTGTATATAAGTAGGTATCTGTGTGGGAGGAGATAGAATTTACATACTCTTGGCATAGAAAAAAGAATTACAACTTGAAGAAGGTGTGAAGTGATTTGAAGGTAATGTGTCATAGGCAAGGTCAAGTTTGTTACTTCAATGGGAATGAATAAGGCGGTAGAAGAAGGGATAGTTAGATAGTTGAAAGGATGTATTCAAGGAGGTGAACTATCTGGTAGAAAGATGTTTTGATTATTATGAGGTGTACATGCTTAAGATGCCGAGCTTTGTTTTTTTTTGTTTAGCTTCACACACATCTTGACACAGCTCATAGAGTTAGCAGTTGTACCTCCTCATCTATAAGCCTTCACAACGAAAAGTATTTATTTCCTTCGTACCATCAACAATTTTGTTTTTTTAAATTGGAGCTTGGAGCTTACTTTTGCGAGTTAGGCTTCATCGAATATTAATTTTATATTTAGGTTAGGCTAGGTGGATGGGTTGGCTAATATAAGGAGAAACTCCTCTATACCGCACTCAGGTCAAATTATAGCCATTGTAACGCCCATTGGGAGAGAATACATATGTTTTTTTTAAAGCGGAGGCAGCCTTAAATAGGCACCGTGCTCTTCTCTGAGTTCCTGCTTCTCTGAGCTCGATTTGAATTCGTCCCGTTTTTAGCATCTATTCTATTATATCTCGAGTGTTAATTGCAGTACTTGTCTCTCTTTTCAATCTTCGTTTCTCCTCAAGAAACCTTGGGCAGTAAAAACCGACGTGTTCCGGGTTTTCGTCACAACCAGGGGATGTATCCCTAGCTCGTGGGGAATAACCTTTCCAATAGTAATGATCTAGTAGACTGTGCCTAGAATACAAACCATCTTGTCGGTTTGTATCTACAGATGTCGTTCACCGGTATGTCGACGTCCTGGACAAAATGTGTTCCTCTGCCACCGCTTGGGCAATGGCACAGAAAGTGGGTTGTGTCATCATAGACCTCCCCTTTTTCGCAGCCTCGACAGAGGTCTTCGTTGGTTAATATTCATTTCTTCATATGATACCGCAGAGTGTTGTGCCCCTTGATCACTCTTACAAGGGTAGATAGGGATTTCCAGTCTTTTTGTATAAGTCCGCCGGTTCTTCCTTTGGGAAAAATGTTCTTGTTGTAGATCATGTGCTCAGAGAACTCGATCTATTATTTGCTTTCATTAGAGCTTTATTCCCCGTTTCGTCATTAAGGGCGCACAGCTAGTGTGCACAATGTTATCGGCTTGCTCCGAGTTAAGTGACAAGCTTCTCCTGGCCAGTTCGTCAGTACTCTCACTATTTATGCTCTTACTCCTTGGTAGAACTACTCATTAACGACTCCTATGTTATACCAGCGGCATACTTCAGGTCTATGTTGAGAACCGATCTTTTGAACCGTTTCTTATATTATCCGGGGCCAGGATGTCCTTGCGAAAAAAAGAGTTACCTCCTGTAGCAGAGAGCCACACACTCTCTTAGTATTCGTATGTGTTCTACTGAGTCGTCTTCTTCTAGACAAAGTCGACATTCAGTTTCGTTAACTATATTTAATTTTAGTGATATCTGAGGCTACCTTGGCTGGAGAGGAAACTGACAAGCCTTTGGATATCATCCCTTTTGTGATTAAAGATGTTCTTAGAAGTTTTGTTCAGCGGTCGGTTTACTTAAATGCTGTCCCCAGAGTAAATGTGGTTCCTTTTCCTCATCCGTCTGGACTTGTTCGAAACGTAGAGTTAGAGACAGAAGGATTCGCCACTTAAGTACCTTTCAAAGCAATTTTTCCTTACTAGTTGGTCAGCGTTTTCACTTCATTTCACCTTAGGAGGTCATTGCTTTTTTATTGTTTTTACAATGAGTAGAGTAATAATTGCTACATGAGCACCTGCTTTATTTGAGCTTGATAAAAAATAGTCCACTTTTCTGCTGATTAGCGCCGTGCTTTCCGTTAATTACCAACTGAGCTATCATAAGCTCGTGAAGTACATAAAGAAAAGTTAAGGATCCATGCTCATGGTCTATGGAAGAATGCGTAAATCTCGACGCTCTGAAACATCATGATAATATACACTAGTTGTCGGTCAAATCATTCAATTTTAATGCTAAGCCACATAGCCACAGAAGCTACCATGCTTCAATACTGCCTTTCTTAGATCAAAAGGCGAATTCCAGCTAAATTGGTTTCGAGTAACCACTTCAGACTTTTGTCAGATACTCACGTATATTTTTCTTTTCTGTATTCTGGGATGTAAGCCTCGAATTTCCTGATCAATAGTTTCCTAGATTATTGGGCATTTTAGGACAATAATTTGAAGAGTACTCATGCATATAAGAGTACTTTTTTCTCTGTAGCTATTGGGGTTTACAATTTATATTTCATCGTGCAATGGAATTCAGAATTCGCTGCTCCTTTTTATACGAGTCTTAGTTATCCTTTAATATGGGTTTTGGTTTTCTATACTCCTTGCCTTTCCAATTTTATTGCATTTTCTAGCATATTTGTTACCATTTTTGCGGGTGTCGTGGCTGAGTGTTTAGTGCAGACCTAGCTTTATCGCAAATTTTAACAGATTATATAGATGTTCTCTGGAGAAGGAAGCGAAGCGAATCACATCCCACTTTTTCAAGGTCTCTCCGCTTCATTTGAATTTTTTGTAATGCTTAGCAACTTCTTGGTCTTCTCTGTAATGTGGGCAGAAAAGGGGGTTATCCTGGTATATTTAAGTAAGTTTGAAAATTCACTAGCATTATCAATGTCGAAGGGTGCTCACTTGAACCTGGGTGCTAAGTCCCAGATGCTTTGTTAGACCGTATCTAACATGTGGAGCAGTTGCCTGATGATCAAATGCTCATATACTCAATACATTTGTGTGATGTTCAACATCTAAAGTGCTTATAATAGCAACCCCAACTGCAGTCTTGAAACTAATTATTCGCAAGTAAGGCCACATACCGCATCGATTCGATGTCAGTGAAGAACCAGGAGTAAAGGTTTGAAGTTCCTCTCGTAATCTTTCCAGGACGTCAAAAGGAAACACTTAACTCTATGCATTCAATTCAAACCTTTGAACGCCGTTTTCTGGTCCTCCTTTTCGATCGCTTGGAATGGAGCAGTGAGTTATGAATTAGCTTAAAGCTGACGTTGTCTTATATAAAGATAGAACCGTTATTGACGATCGTTCTGGAGCCGTATGTTCGAATTAAGCAGCCTCCGCATCTACTCAGATAATCAAGCTGCTGTCAAAGACTGCACTGCCGCTGTAATTACTTCTAAAATCGTTGAGTAAGATATCATAAAGCTACCCAGGCTTGGGTGAATTAACTCTGTGACGTTATCCTGGATTCAGAAAGTAACCTAGAAGGACGAACTAATAGAGTTAAACCTTGTAAGTTATCTTAGCTTTCCAAAAGCGACTTTTTAAAGATCTAGGGTTCGTTACATAATCGCTGATTAGCAAGGACTTGCGGCTAAGAAGTCAAATTCAATGCAATACAATTTTGAAAACTGTAGCATTGGAATAGAAGCTGACTCTGGTAGAAGTCAATATTTTCTTGATTTTGCGATACGAAGTCAGTTCTACAGACCTGGGCACCATGGCTTAGTGATTAGTACGTTGACTAGTGAGCGAGAGGTTCGAGTCCAAGAAAACATAAAAAAGATATTCTACGGCCCCACCTCTGACAAACGTCCTAGAGTAATAACTGTCATGAGAAAGCTTTTCAATTTACCTTTCGGATGTGGCTTTAAATGCCAGATCCCTTTCATAAGTCTGAAAAATAAGCCACGCACAACACGAATGTTGTTGTGCGTCAGATACGAATGTATCTATGTACATATGTACTTGCAGAAATTTAACGTTTAACTTCCTTTCTAGTCATCATTAACTCCCTACACTGAATTTGGTTTCATAAATTGTACTTTCAAAACTACTGAGGAATTCCCCTATAAAGAACATCCAATGATGTAAATGTTAAAGGTTCGACAAAGGATCCTTCTCCAAAATAGTTACAAGCTCTACAAAGTTGAAATGTTATCGCCTTCGAACCTTTCACTAAAGGCATCACTTCTCACACCCAACTGTAGGGTAAAAAAAGCTTATTCCCTTCCAAAAAACACGGTCAAAAAAACACCCAAAACGTATACAGATACTCGTATATAAATACAGTAGAAGGCCCTAAGTTGTCATCCAACATATCTTAAGATAATCAGCATTTAATCATTCGACTCCTCGTGTATTACACTTTATTCCAGCAATCAACCCTTAACGCAGCCAATAGCATTATCCTGTAGGTAACAGAGCTTTTAATTTAATTTCAACCGAACTTCCACACAGAGACATTTTCGAAAATAAATTTTAGCTCTACAACCCCTTTTGCAGATATTTCGTAGTTGGCATGTAACAGGGTAAAATGGAACTTTCGAAATTTCACCATAGCCACACGCTCCCCTTAAATATTCTATAGACATACTCGTAGCATTTAAATTCTGTTAAGTGCGTATTTCTACATACACCTACACTAAATCATGTGAGCCATTAAGGAATCAACCTGCAATCAGTTCGAAGGCTATAAAGTAAATACTTGGTAGGAAAATAATTGTTCTTTTCAACGAATGGAACTGTTGGCCAAATACGCACATAAATCGCCACACTTAATAAATCCTTAATGCAATCGCCCAGGAATATAAATTTATTGCCTCACCACAGAAGCTAAATAGGTTAGTGTATTCGATCTGATAACATGGACGGCTTGAAGTCGCAAAAAACAACCTCGAACCATTCACACAGAGAGTGGCATTTTGTGAAAGTTTCAGTGCACGAAACTTCCTGCTTCTCGGGATGGTGAAGTGTTTGGTTTTGGTTTTGTGTGACATAAGTCCTACTCGTTTAGCGGGCAATGAAAATACCACCCGATGGGTTTGATTTCGAATGCAAAATAGTCTTGAAATCTAAAGTCGCACTGGAGTCGAATCTACTCAACAATTTCGATATGAATTCACACTTTTTGGTTGACATCCAGAGCACTTTAAATGAACTTCCCTGTCACCATCCCTTCCAGGTCACGCTGGGAGGACGATGCATTTTTAGAAGATGAATCAATTCACTTCTACACTGACGGGTCAAAAACTAAAGGCGGAGTCGGTGCAGGTGTTTTCTCTGATAAGCTTAACCTTAAGCTCTCCTTCCGTCTTCCAAATCATTGTAGCGTGTTCCAGGCGGAAATAATGGCGATCAAAGAAGCCCTATCTTGGCTTAAGAAAAACGTGATATCTGCTAGAGATATCCTTCTATCTTTATCTTTATATCTTTTCTAATAGTCAGGCAGCAATGAAATCCCTGGAATCGACCTCAATAAACTCTTTAGTAGCCCTAGACTGCCGTTCGTCTCTTGTGGGGATGGCTGAGCAGTTCAAAATTCATCTGTGTTGGGTGCCGGGGCATAGAGACATTCCAGGGAATTGTAAGCCCGATGAACTCGCCAGAATAGGAACAACTATACCCATCTTGCCAGATAAAGGCACCTTAGGTAAACCAATAGCTACTCGCAAACTTGAACTTAAGCTGGATGCTGTCGAGAATGCGAATCTTAGGTGGACAAGTGGATCAACATGTCTAGCGACAAAACAGATTTGGCCAAAGCTGGATCTGAAACGCTCTAAGAATTTGATTTCTCTCAATAGATTGCATATCGGCACCACAATAGGTGTCTTCACTGGACACTGTCTAATAGGCAAGCATGCTACAAGGCTAGGCCTCTTTGCGAACGACTTGGATGAAGAAGAGGATGAAACTATTCCTCACCTTCTTTGTTTCTGCCCAGCTCTCTCCCGTAGAAGGAAACTCCACTTAAGAGCTCCGTATTATAACGATATAGGCGACCTGATGAATATTGACATCAAGAGGCTCCTACGTTTCTTAAGAAGCTCTAATTGGTTTTAAAACGAGTGGGTAGAGAGAAACTTCTCCCATGATCCACGTGGTATCACAACGGACCTATCATTGGTCTAAGTTTGCTGGCGACTTCTAGCTGTCAGCCACTTCAACCTAACCTAACCAAACCTTGGATGAACTTCGCATCTTTACCGGGGGCTAATCCATTATTACTGCGACTTCAAGTTGGGCCTATTGTGATATATGCGTAGTTGAAGGTCATTCCAGAATTTAATATAAAGCTTCGTTGCATATACACACAGTGTAGCAGTCCTAATGTTAGCAAATGCAGGACACGTGCACAGGAAGTGAAGGACTGTTTCCTATTCCTCTTCGTATCTGCAACTTCTGCAAAAGTCATTGTAGGGGATGCCTATCTATCATGTTTGGTCCGCTTAGAGTAAAGAAGGTTTCTCTCTTATGCTTCAGAAGTTCGTTAGATCTTCTTTGGTCTAGTTTTGACCATTGTCGCCTAGCGATATGGCATTGGCGAAGTTGTGGTTAGCTTTTGGCTGTAATTATGTTTTTAGTACCGGAAAAGCATCGTTTAGTCAATTCGTCATCCACGCAGTTCCCTGGGAAGTCACAGTGATCGGGTACCCAACAAAGGGTGAGGTTGAGCTGCTCAGCTATCTCGTTAAGAGATACGCGGCAGTTTTTCACTTTAGATGTTGCGGTCCTGGATATAAGGGATTTGATAGCTACCTGGCTATCGATCGACCGCGAAAAGAGCAATTATCACAATGACTAAAGGACGCTGCAATGATGCGGAATTAAGGAAGGAGAGGCGGACGCCTAAATCCTCCAAGAAGACTCCTGTGGCGACTCCGTCCTGGGTTTTGCACCCATCCGTAAAGATTGACTCCGAATCGTTGCAAAGTCGAGAGTTTCACAGTCGAAGACCTGAGCCGATGGCCCTTTTTTTAACGACAATGTCTATGGGAAGAAGGTAAAACATGGTCTGAAGCGCCGATGCTAAAATCACATGTCGTCTGCACATATCCAATTCATTTAAGTTTGGCCGAAATTAAATTATTTATCGTCGTCTCTCGCCTGACCAAAATCGACACCAAACTGTGAGTTATTTTAGCTGTTTTTACTACTGGGACTGTTGGGGCACCGTCCCACATGCGGCGGTTTTGATTACTTCCACAGTCATTAGCCAAAGATACGCTTTATCGCTACAAATGATTGCGATTCACTGTCAACTAATCAAGGACCCAGTTAGCGAACGTCTGAAGCATACTTTTATGGATAAAGATCGAGAATTAGCCGAGTTCAACTTTCGGCAGCCCCAGTCATGGCGACCATACATTCCATATAGTTTGCGACTTGTTAGAGATTTTAACGCGTCCTGATCTTGTCCTGATTCTCGAGGCATATCGGCCATTCCTCTATACCTATTTTTGATCAGCTCCGAGTTAGCTTTAAGCACCTCTAAAATGAAGGAAAACTTTATGCAAAGTCATAGTAATTAACAAAAAGTAATTAGTAATAGTAATTAACAAAACAACTCAATTCCCAAAGACTTCCCATAATGAATGCCTTAATTACCATAAAAATCAAAACAAACACAATTGGGCATTCTAGGCAAATACTTTTTATTCATATGTCGTCGTAAACACATCCCATAGGAGCAGTTACACCTTGCCCCAACGGCAATAGCAATTAGCTTCGTCCAGAGGTAATTGCTGTTTAGTGTCATTTACTATTCTTGCATTATTAAAAGGACTAGTCTGTAAATAGTTTACCTGAATGGACATCACAATGTAGTTCAAGTAAAATAGGTCTTAGTTGACATTCTGTCTCTGCAAGTGGTCTTTAGAGGGTGGTAAGAATCGTTTGCAGAGAGATACTAGTAGTTGAACAAAGTGACTAAATAGTGCATGACATTGATTAGATACAAAGATTGCAAGGTTTCCCACTTCAATTGCGCTGTCTTCTGATCGGCAGATGAGCAGGAGTTTTAATATCTTAAATTGCCTCTCATGAGTATATACAGTTTTATAATCTTGAGCTGGACTCAATCCATTATTCTCATAGGCCTCGAAACTTACATCTAAGTCCGCAGGACCATGTGGTATAGTTCTCACCGGAATACAGCAGACTTAGTGGTACTATACCCTCATAGTTAGCTATCGTATTCGGAGGATGACCACACCTAGTTCACATTCCTGCGATATATTTAGATGGAAGTTAGTCCAGTTTAAACCTATCTACATACATATATGCCTTAAGTGGAAAAACCTGCCATATAAGGCCCAAGGACTCAGAGACGCAGTGCATACATACCTGCACTACGGCAACCATCGAGTATATTATCGGTCAAAAAAAAAACTAAAAATACTCCTTATGATCAGGTGGATCTCATGAAACTGCTATTTGACTTTCCCGAGCTAAAAATGCTCAGCACGGTTTTCGACTTTATGCCGAAATTACTTTGCTGCGGCAGGAGATTCGAGATTGAGATCCCTAGCTGTGATTCATAGACCACTAGGGAACTGCTGCTCGATCCACAAGGAAACGTGTGGTATAAGTTGATCAAAAATGGATTCTGGTGTCGGTGATGGAGTACAGAGCCAATCGCAAAATCTCGAAACTCCCAGAGTTTTCCAAGCCGAGCTTTGCGTCATAAAAATATGCGCCGGCATCAACCTGAGCTCTGGCATTAAAGGTACCACCTTTACCGGCTCAAAGCCTTGAGCTCCCACTTGATTAATTCTAAATCAGTCTTACGCTGCGTAGAAGCCAACGAATCTGCAGATTTGCTCGCAGGGCAATGCTCATCTGATTTGTTCATTGGAGCCAAACCCTTTTGTGGATCTCTGATTGTGCTTTCAAATATACGCTAAATACATAGTTGGGGAAGCGACGTGTGCATATCCCACTGGTGCAACAGAGTCAAAGTTCCAAGTCAGGCTAAAAGACACTTCTGACCTTTGCATAAAAAAGCAATAGTAATCCCTAAATATAGCAGAGACGACATAAGAAGGCTTATGAACTTCCTTTCTGGTCACTGCCAGCTCAAGTCCCACGTCCATAAAATGATACCAATAATACCATCTGTCGCTTCTCTCTAAAAGGTGAAGAAACCGCAGAATAAAAACCACAAGGATATCACAACAAAAAAATCTATCAGCGTGTTTTCTCAAAACCCCAGCGAGATTAATATCACATTCGCAACAGCATGGACGCGAACTTACTGTTGGCTTCCCAACATGCGTACGTACTTTTACAGCTGTGGTCGGCGTACCATTGCAAAATCCTTAGAGTACAAGGTATTTCGTGATATTCAGCGAACATGTAACAACGTTTAACCACAGGCACTCAGATGTACACTATTGAGCCTTGGTATAGAGGCTGCCCTTGGCGTACTCATCAACCAGGTCCCTATTCAGCAGCGTCAAATCACAGCTGCACTGTGACCAAGGTCTCTATGACGGCTGATGATACGGCAACCGAACTTAATGCAAACGATCAACTCTGGCCAAATCGATTGAATGCTTGCGCACCACTTTGTACCATCTTGCGAGAAACAACACCAAACTTCAAGACGTCGATTTGGACTGGTTTTGAGTCGAAGTCGATTGCTTGAGTTTACAGCATATTTGGTCCAGGACCTAGCCTTTCTTGACCATTCGTGTGGCGCGTGCTATATTTTCTAGCACAAATGGAAAGGACCTACAGTTAAGAGCCATATCCGAAAGGAAAGGCTTTTCTTTTTTTCCATTTAAAAAGTTGTCAGTCATTACTCTCGGATGTTTGTCAGATATTTGCAAGAGGTGGGACCGTGTTAGTGCTTTCTGGGATTCACTCCTCGAACCTCCTGCTTTGTAGTCAAATAACTAACCACTGAGCCACGGCACCCAAGTCTTGAAGCTCTACGTTAGTAGAAGTGCCTGGAAATCCGGAGAAATCAGTCTGTGATAGAGGTGTACGCAGATGCATTCAAGACAGCGTTTGGTAAGGTCTATTCCAGCGCGCGGGACATTAGTATTACCTACCGATCGGCGGATCACTGTAGTGGATTTCAGACAGAAATCACAGCAGTCGAGAATCCGCGGCCTGACTTTCAATTGATATAGTAGATTGTAGCGCTACTGCTCTGTATATAGATAGTCAAGCAGTGACAAAAGCCTCGCCAAAATTCGAATAAAGTTCAAGCATTGCCGCTCAACTCTTAACGAGATGCGACGTATCCCTATGCTGGGTTTCAGGTCAAAAAGACATTTTGGGCAGTTGCAAAGCATACGACCTAGGTACGGTAGATGAGGAGTACGGCCTCGCAGATAATGGGAAAAGACGCTAGCCCCTATTAAATCGATACAGTTGCACTTAGATACCGCAGCCATCAGTATGGCAAACAGTGGATGGAATAACATCAGTACATGTCTCTCATTTAAACAAATCTGGCCAAACCTGGATTGTGGGAAAACTAGGAGACTTATCTCCGCTAGGAGGAAACATTTAAGAAATTCAATAGGAGCCCTCGTCTTATGGGCAGACAAACAAGGAAGCTAAGTGCTATTTCTGTAGAAGCCACACTCGCCTCAAACACAATCAAAAATGTTCCTCTTAAGGGTACAATTCTTTCAAAACTTAGGCAATTTGATTCAGGTGTCCTCAACACTTTATAAAGATCTGGATCCTTGTAGTACCGCAATGATTGTGTCTCTGGCCTAAGTGTGTCTGCCCCCTAACCTATCGCTAGTGATCGGTTCAGAGAAGAATTTCATCCTCTCTCAAACTTCCAAGACTAATATATTCGTACAGGAAGGAGCTCCTCAAGTCTGACTTTCGGTTATGGCACTTGACAACTGTACCTCTTGCATAGCATTGGACAATTTTCTTAACCAATCCATTTAACAAAGCAATTTTCAACCTTAATGAAAAAAATAATTAAAAATCCAATCGTTCCATTCTTTCGATTTTGAATGGCGGCGGCACATCACTTAATTTACGTTATCCAATTAAACGCCGACAAATATCAAAATGTGTCAGATTAAATTGGCTGCGCTATTCCCTGAAATCAGAAAACGTATTTCAATTCAATTCAATTATTTTACCCTCTGCACGGTACATACCTGTGTGAGCTAGAGCAGGGGGGCGGCAAAAATCGACAATTTTACAAAGGCACAACGGCAATCCCGGAACAATAATCCTGTCTGCTATTGTCGACTAATTTAATTATCTCCTGGCAAAGAAAAAAAAATTCGATACCTGGCCTTTTCGTGGTGGTAGGTGGTGGTAGGTGTAGACGACGAACTGATGGTGATACCATAGAGTGGTTATTGGTAATTACAATCATGATATGCTAATCAGGAAATGAAAGCCATAATAATCCTTAAACAATAATATTACAGTTATTATAGGCATTCAATAACACGTTGAGGTCGACTACACATATTAGCATTTAATGGATAAAGTCGACAGGTCAGTGAGTCAATGGAGTGGGTCCTATTTTCGAATTTCAAATAATGCATAATTATGTGTTAAATTTCACAAACAAATTGCTTCCATTTAATGTGACCTTTTGTATATGTATTCTTCTGAGCGAACTCAATAACTTACTGAACTACCTTTATGCCATATGCAGATGGCGTTGCCATCAACGCTGGGGGCGAATTCGATGACACCACATTGGAAATGATACAAAGTGCCCTTAACTTAACCTCGAAGTGGTATAAGCCTAACGGCCGGGGTATAAATCCTGAAAAAAAACTACCGTTGTACCCTTTTTAACTTGATTTCAGACAAGTGTCACTGGAAAGCATCCTCATTATGCCTCGGAGTTATCCTTAACTAAACGTCTGGATCTCGCACCTGAATGAGGTTGCCAACAGGGTGCGTAGGGCAATGCTCATTGGCCAACGCCTCTACGGGAAGACCTGGGGACTGAAAGTTGATTTATTGGTCGCATAATGCCAATGATCACCTATGCGTCATAAGTATGGTGACCAAAAACGATAAAACATAAAATACAGGAGCAACTGAACAAAACAGTATCACTGGAGCAATAAAAACGTGCCCAACGGTAGCTACAGGAGCAAAGCTTAGTCTCACGCCGCTACATTTGGCGATCCCAAAGAGGCAGATACTAGACCTGAAAGCCGGTATCTTTACAGCTACCTACCTACCATTCCAGATACCATTCTTAAAAGATTTCGATTCTCTAGAAGTTTCCAAGTTGTTATATCTAGGTGACCACCGAGAATGGAAAACTTTAGTTCTCATAAAAATTCTCAAATCTGGTATACAGATGGTTCCGAATTGGAAATTAGCAGCATTGTTGTGGGACTATACATACATATGCTTCCAGTTTCAGCAGAGGTTCATGCTATTGAAGTATGTGCGCGAAAATGCCTGCGGAGAAAAATTCAGGGACCCCGCTACATATCCTTTCGGGCGGTTGAGCAGCGCTTCTAGCCCTTAAATCCTACACGGTAGCGTCTAAGCTCGTATGGGACTGTCTCAATCTCCTCGAAAATCTTGCATCCAGGAACAAGATTACAGAATTCTTGATACCAGGTCTTCGATGGTGAAGAACAGGCTGAGTGATTGACGAGAAACAGTATTTTTCACCCACTCGTTATTTCTGAGCCCTATTGTAGTTTACCACCTATCAGATGATGGGAGATGGGAAAAGGCACGCTGACTACTGGACAGACCTTCAAGACAGGCGAAAAAGACTATCAACTCCAACCAATATAATGCCAAAACCTTTTTGCGATCTCAACAAAGACCACTTAAGAACCTTTGCAGGGTACCTAATGGTACATTGCCCACTTCCATAGATACCATGTGCGCAGAATGAAAATGTCAGATACTGATATATGCCAGCTCTGTACAAAGCAAAAAGAGACGGCAGAACATATTTATTGCGTTTGCCCAGGACCTGCTAGGACTGACTAAGATTACTTCACTTAATGCAGGTGGCCGAGTCTGGAGAATATGATGGAAAAGGTTACAATTTTTGATTTAACTCGACCAGTTTTGCTGAGACACTTACAAACAAATGAGCTCTTTCGTAGCTGAAGAGCGTTGCTTTCTTTGCAAATGGGTCCGTTTTCTCTTACTTGTTAATTCCGTACACACTGTTTCCATTTATCTGAGAGAAAGATTCTCAATCTTGTAAAAGAGAACTGAGTTCATTCGTGTAATTTCCTCCTCCCCTTCTTTATTTTTCCCCCACTGTACTGCTGACTTGGGGAGGCGAAGACGACTTTCTTAAGGTTCATTAACTTTGTCGGCTTCCATTAGGACATATCCTCGTTTTATAAAGATGAATCTGTCGAGTCAGAACCCATACTGGTGCTTTCCGATCAGTGTATTGCTAGGATGTTGAATGCGATGTTTAGAACGCATGTGCTTGGATAGGAAGAGCAGGGCATGGGATAGTCTTTTTATAGTCTTTCGTCCATCCATACTTGGTTGATGATGTATACACCATACTAAGAGATTATCTGTACATATACACCTACCTATAGCGCCGTTTTTAGGTCATCGGAGCCTTGTTGGTCTGTAATTGTGGTCTGGTTAATCCACTCCTGCATATACATCCAATGTTAAATCTCCTTTTTGGTCATCCACAGCTTCTTCTCATGGACATTCGAGATCTTGCCGGACTCGAAGTTTGTCCCTGTGAATGCGTGTACACTTGAGATACTTGATGCCTGCCTCGCATCGACTGTCACTTGGTCGATTCGCCCATTTTGAGATAGCGTAGGGGCTGTGTAGATTCATAGTCTTGGGAAGCTAGTGCCACTTATCACCGTATTATGAGCTGTTGCAAAGTTGATTAGTCGGACGGAAGTTGTTACCCCGTGACGTGCCGAAACTTCCCGCCGATGACATTTTCTTTACCAATATTAGCATTAAGGTTCCCGAGTACCATTGCGACATTGGACTCTGGACAAGCCCGGGAGGTCATATGCTCGTAATTCCGTCTGGATATTGTCTTGAAGCTCATGGGAGTCACAGCCAGGCGATTGCTTGACAATGGCTCTTGACCAGAGGCAATCTGTCACCGCTAATCCTCAATTGGCTGCAATGTTTTATGACAGCTTGAATAAGTTCGCAAAAATGTGGGTTTCGCATCCATCGTTCTGTATTGTCTTACATTATTGCCTCTTAACTACAGATTAAAGATTTTGTGTAGAACCCTGATTGTGTAAAGTAGATACGTACTCGTGTGTGGTAGTCCTTCGATTCAAGGCTTTTGTCTCTATCATATTTATCGCTTTTTTAGGCGGCTGAGATGCAGCACAAGTCCAAGCCTGGAAGACCAGTTCTACTGTGAAAACCCCTGTAGCGACAGTCAGGTTAAACCAATGTCAGTAACCTTCTTCGGGGATATGAGCACTACAGTTGCATTATAGGTTCATCTGATCGTACGTGTGCTCTGCTGAACTTCTCTAGAGTCGGCCTTTTTGACGTTTTAATTTCATTGGCACTCACGTGCTACTCGTTTTTTCTGAAGCCTCCCTTCCGTTGCTTTATTTTATTTGAAAGTTACGCATTGCGTGATTCTAAGTTCCTCTTCATCGCTCTAAACGTTTCCAACGCATTTCCTCTTCAAAAGGTGTGTGTCCACATGAAGCAGATAATCAGTTTCAATTTCCCGTAAAACGAATCGTCTTGCTTATTTCAATCAGTCGGTCTACTGTGTGCTTCAATGCGACATTCTATTGTCAAATAACTCAAATATAACTCATTCTACACAAATTATTCCTTTGATATGCTAACCAAACTTGTTTCAGCCTCCCGCCCTCGACAGGATTTAATTAAATTTTCACATTTCAATCGATGACATGTATGTTCGAGTATTTTGGTTATCTGCAAAGAAATTCTTAACTGAAACCAATAACATGGACAAAGTGGACATTAGAACTCATACATGGTCCAAAACTGCTCCCGCCCTCCCCACCATCTCCGTAACATGGATTTCCGGTTGAACACTTTTCCCCCCCACAAAACAATAAGCAAACAGGCCCAGAATCCAAAGACTTACATACATACAGCCACATACAGGTTATGGATAAGCCTGCGGATCTTAAGGAAAGAGGAAAGAGTTTACTCCTTCAAAGGATACGGCTAACACAGATTTCGAAATCAAATCTCTTTTGCATAAACAACTTCTAATTTCTTGACTCCATGTGCGAGAGGTTGCTTTTGGTCTGAAAAGGGCTAGATAAACATTGACAGACACACAGAGGGTGGGATAGGTTGGTTGGTGGTTAATGGGCGTGATGCGCAAGGAAACATCATCTCTAGTTGGAAACCCTTAAGTTTGTGTCTGACCAGAGCAATTCAATATGACTTTGAGGTAACTCGATATCAACACATTGGTTTCGCATGAATTGAAACCCAAAGCCAGGACATTGCATTGATGTTAAATTGCACTGCAGCAGTGAAGGTGTGTGAAGTTAAGCAGAATGCGGGTCTGGGGCAAAACAAAGGGCTTTTGTTTGTAGAGGCTTTTGGCTATACATTTAAATGTAATTTGAAGATTTTCCGATATCTGGAGTCGATAAGCTGTTGCAAACACCCTAGACATTGTTTCTGAATATCAGGATAAACATTGGCATGCATAGATATTCATGAAACCTAAAAAAAACTTAATGAAACTTTGCTCTGCTCAGTTAAAAGTAGTGGTTCTCTATTATTTGTCCCTTTTTTTAGCAAATGGTTCTCCCTTTATCCCTAAACAAATGTGAACTCTTATGGTGGAGAGGAGTCAAAAGGGTTTGTCGCCCACGAGCTAGGAGCAAAATGGCATAAAGATTTCAGAGCTTTTCATTCTTCAGACCTGTCTTGAAAGACCAACGGGCTTCACTACGTTTGAGACTGAGTTTGGTCCTGGGATACCAGATGCAAAAAATTGTTCGGGATATTTCACATTTTAGGGACAAAGCTGACTTTATAACAAATCGAAGTTAATCCGCATCCAATGCGGCTTTGAACATTTTTAGAACTGCCATTGGCTAGCTAATAACTTACTTTCTTACTAAGCGCGGGGTGAACCTGAGCCTCAACCAACAAGCCTCTCTAGTTATCATGATACTTAGTTCACTGCCCCCAGTTGCGTGCTTCAAGTCGGTTGAGATCCTCTTTTTCATACATATGTGCGCCACCTAAGCCAAGGTCTTTCTCTACTATGTTATTCATATGGGTTGGATTTGAAGACCCTGCGGGTGCAAGCGTTGGTGCCCATTCGCTCTACATGTCCAAGCCATCTTAAGCGACTGATGAGCATGTTTTGGACTAGGGCGATGTCGGTTTCTGGCTCGTAAAGTTCGTCGTTGAATCTTCTCCTCCGAAGCCCATCAACGCAAACGGGACTGAATATCTTACGAATAGTTTTTCTGTCGAACACGCTATTAACACATCTGAGCTTCCAAGACCAAAAATCAACATAAAGTTGGGTAACCGCTAGTCTTCAGCCCTTACTCAATGGCTCGTTGAAATGATCGAATTTCTTGCTTTATATGTTCATTTCTAACCTAGAAAAGTTGATTGGTTCTCCCAAAAGGTATCCGCTGACGAGTGTCCTGCTTGACTTTCATGAAAATTTTATGGACACAGAAGTTTTTTGTTCGTCGTCGTAGCTTTGTGGGGAAACATAAACATGTGTACATCCTTTTAGTCGATATGGCTACTTGGCTAGGAACTACTTGGCTAGGAACCCAATTTTAGGGAGATGAATGTAAACAGATACTTTAACGAACGACATATTCGAGCTATAGATTGCGATTGTTTCTATTTAATTTGAAAATAGAATTCAATGGGTTCTATGAAAGTGGGGGGCTTATATCTACCTAGAGCTTATTTGAAAATTCTTACCATCTTCATTCAGTCTTGTTTATTGAGTTGCCTGTCGGACTTTGATCGACGTCTAAGCGGTGCCAGAAAGTTTTTCCTCACGGTCCAACCGCTCTCTTATGTCTAACAAACATCTGGAAGTAATATCTGCTTCTCAATTCCTCCTTTCGATTAGGCTATTAAACCTCAGGTCCCTTTCATTCTTGTGGAAAATGTTTCACACAGTAAACGAATGACAGCGAGGTCACGCCCTAGGAACCAACGGTTTTCCTTTTAAATTTATTTATTCAGCTCTTAAGTTGGTTTCAGCTTTCCTCTTCTGTTGATCACCTGGTCATGGCTATGTGTCTAGTGCTCGTATGCATGTTTTCCAGTTTGTCATTTGCACCATGCAGCCGACAATAGAGCCTGCGTTCGCTCTACAGAATGTGAATCTGGTGTTCGTAGCCACATTGGTGTCAAGCCTCTAGTTTTTGGACAACCCTATCGCTCTACAGAATGTGAATCTGGTGTTCGTAGCCACATTGGTGTGACGCCTCTAGTTTTTGGACAACCCTATTGGACTGTCCATGCATTGAATTCCTCCACAATGATCACTGATTTTCGTTAGACTTGCCCTCCATCGTTGAACTTGGTGGTGTGTGACAGCTCTATACGGTTACGCCATCGATATTTTCCTCCTTTAGGGCATGCTTTCGACAGATCTATGATAGAAATTTTATCGTAGAAGCACATATCCATACTTTTTTACGGTTTGCTAAGGTTAGCAACATCCGTTTTTTCTTCTGATAAGCACGATGTTAACAGACCATGTGGTGCTGTACAAAATACCTTCAATCTTTAAAACAGACGGTATGTCACGGGATTTTCGATTTTGCTACAAGACGACTTGCTGATCGCTTTACGACACAGTCTCCTTTGACACTCCCCACGATTCCAAAACCTACACACACTGTCAGCGCACAATTCACACATCACACTACTATTTCTAACAATTCGACAAACGAGGGAAACACAAGGGACCCAATGGAGGCCTAAGTAAAGAGCACAAGCTCACCTTCAGAAACCAACGACGCGAACCATGGACTTTTTTTTTAACAGGTCAGCCCAATTAGTCTAGTCTAGAAGCATCCGCTCCCCAGGCTTTTTAATTTATACACGCGAACCTTGAGTTGCAAAACATGGGCGATAATTTAAGTGACGAATAGTTGTTAAAGTGTTTGCCTTCAAAAGGATTGCTAGCCACATGCTTGCTGTTACAATATTGCATGTCTTCCATTAAAACACGCATTTCGATGGTCATATCGATGGCGAAATTACTTACATATGCAAAATTGTAAAATTAAAATATTTTACAAGTTCGTTGTACAATGCCGACAGCAACAAGGTATGAAAACTTAATTACCCTCAGCGCGCATGCTATAGAAAGGGAAGTTGGAACCTAATTGGAGCAGAAATGTGGTTTCTCCTTTGTAAGGTTGAGTATAGAAGACGAAATGCGATCTTCTTAAAGCGAAAACTAGCCTAGGTTCGTTATAAAACATCATTCAATCTACGAAGAGAAAATAAGGAGCTTGAAACTATTGATTGGGTCTGTTTAGAAGGCTTCAAAATTTATTTTTATTTCAAGAGGGAGTTGAAAATTTCGAGAAACACGAAGGGGCAAATGCCTTAGAGTCGTGTGTGATTCAAACGCCACTGAAACCATGCCCATAGAAAAACTCCTGGTGATGATCGAGTTTCGTGTGGCCAGAATTTCGCAATCTCGATCTTCCCAGATTTTGCCCAATTCAGCCACAAGGCCTACTTATAGGCACCATGTATGTAATTTTGGTCAGCTAGGTTAAGGATTCTTTCGAGAATAACTCTCCTAGCCGCACAAATTTGTGGTTTTATGCCTTCAATTAAAGCACTATTTGGGACCTCAGCTTCTTTTTTTGGCCTGTAAGTCAGCATTTTCGTTTCCCTCTATATTGCAGGGTCCAGGTACACAACGTAATCTGACATAGTTCTGCGTACATTCTGACTAGTTAAGATTTTCTGATTTAGGACTCTAGCGCCTTAAGAGCAACCTGACTGTAGATATAGATGGCGATTTCCTTGTCGGATATTGATCCCATCTCTTGTGAACCTCTGCACAGAACACGCTGAGTGCATCCGGAAGTCTCGGGGCCACCTGTGGGTTTATATGTCTCTAGTATGTACTCGACCCCGTGCCTTCACTAGTTTTGGTACCGTTCCTGTTCCTGTAAATTTTATTTTATTAAGATAAAAAAGTGCGTTCTTTTGACAGGTCTTCCTAACAGTGTAGCCGAAGCACGCTATTGCCCGTAGGTCCGCTATTAAAGAGTTGGTCCCAGGACACTGTCCTGTGGCACACTATAGGTAGCTTTAATTTCATTCACCTTCGAACATTTATTCTCTTGCTTAGTACTAAAAAACCGGTTAGGTTACGCTGGGATTCTAGAATCGTAAAGAGTTCTCTAGACGGACAATGCTTCAATTTAGCTATAAGTCCTTTATGCCATATTTTATCAAAGGCTTCACTTTCATCCAGGAATATCGCAAAACAATTTTTTTTTCTCTACAATTTTTCTATTTTGTCTGTTATTCTTTTGAAGGCGTATTTGAATCCAATTTAATGTTTCAAAGATACTTCCTCTATCATAGATATAAGCCTGTTGATCAAAAGTTTTTCAAATAGTTTTGAAATCCTTGGTAACAAAGATATCGGTCGATACGATGTGGCTTCTTTAAGCCACTGGCTTCGGAATCGTAATTACCCCAGCTATTTGCCAAATTGGAGGAACGTGAAATGCGGCATTGATAATCCGTGCTGTGTGTTTGATGATGACTTTTATCGCAGCTTTTTAAGAATCTGCCCTTAATTATATTAAAACCCGGACCTTGTTTTATTGTTTTACAAGTTACGTGCAAGTTACGTGGCGAATGAGGCATTCCTCCTCGTTTATCTAGACCATCGCTTCAGGTGCTGTTTCTTCATGAGACTTCAATATTTTGGAAAATAAGGCTGCTTTCGCTGGCTATTTATAGCCTGACTTTCATCAGTATTTCTTGAAAGTGAAACATGAGTTTTTGGTCGTTTTAGTGTCTTTGTCGCTCGCCAAAAAGTTTTCTTTCTTTTAAAGAGTGGATCGGTTGAGGGCTCTGAAAGGCCGATCAAAGTACTGCGATATTCAGAAAATCTTTCTTACTATCCCCTATGAAAAACATTTATAGTTGTGCCCTATCAAGTTCTCAAAGGAAGCTTAGTATTGTTTGGGCTGAGAAGGAGATTTTATTGGAAGGGGTCGTGAACCCTTTGTGAAAATGCTTTAGTCTGCTACGAACCATTGCAGTAAATTTGTGCATAATATGTTCCGTGGGTTGTGTCTTCGAGGCACGTTCTACAAGTGTCAGATTGACCAAAGTACTCAGTACTTGTAAACAAATCTTTGAAGCACTCAAACTCTATACGGTCCATTGTACTGCCAGGCAGCAGCTTATTTTTTTGTAGTATAAGTTGGAGAAACTCAGATTTTATTAGTTTCTCTGTTGTGCTTGTGATTGCTGTTTCCCGATTGCGGGTTGAACTTACACCGCCCTGGTGTACCTACTACTCCGTGACGACCAGTGAGTTACAGTAGAGATTTCTAAGATAGTTCCGCATCGAATCATTACTGTGCTTGAGGATGTCTTTTTGCAGTTTTTTGTTAAAGCTCTTTTTTTTTTTTTTCTTTATAATTTACCCGCACTCAAGGGGTTATGAATACTCTTTTACATGTTTTCACATGGTGCGGGCGTTGGAAAGATAGATAGAGAGAGAGAGAAAGAGATTGGTGTAGTGGTTTGAAACTCTGCTGTATTAGGTTTCACATTAGCTCCAGGGGTGGTGTCCAGAATAACTGGGGAGATTTGATGCTGTCATGTATTTTTTGCCTTCGCTTCTGATTCACAGTATTTTTTTCCCGATCCACCTGATGTCATGAGCATATCAATTATTAACAGGGCGATCAATTTCTCCAGCCATATGAAAAACCTACTGCCAGTGTTATGCCTTCGCAGTAGTGTTGTCACAAACTTTCGCAATTGATCGGACTGCCTCTTATCATATAATGCTTGCTGACATCAGGGATTGAACTGTGAACCATCAGCTCGACAAACGATGACGCTACCACTACACCATTGCCACCCTAAGTATGAGTATTGTCTTATCTACTGGAGTTCTAGACTCTCGTCATCGTTTTCTAGCTTTTCTCTTCTCGCGGATTATTGGAGAATTTGAACTTTTTTCCCACAACTTCAGGAGTTGCACTCCAGCTTTTTGCAAACGCTCCTCTAGATTGCATTTGAAGTAATCCCATTCTGTTTGATTCTTGGCCAGATAAACTTTTTTTTTCTATAATGTTACTTCCTTGGTCGATTGTTATTATTACTGGACTCTGATCTGAGTTTAGTTCATAACTTTCGTCTATGTCTGGCGAATTTGAGGACATGTTCCTTGAAACAGATCAGGTTGTCTCTGTTTGTAAAGAGACTCCTCTTCAATGACCCAAATCAGGTATTGACTTAAAGGACTTGTCTTTTTCGTTCACATCCCCACAAATATGAAATACTTCCCCTCCAACGAAACTGTATCCAAATAGAGCCCACACAAATCAATAAAATGTCTCTCACAAAAGTCAAATATCATGGTTTGACTTTAAATCAAAATCACCCCTAGACCACACACACTCTACACTCATTCTCTAAGGCAAAAACACGAATCCTTTTTGTCCTTTTGTGTGATTTCAAGCACAACGCTATGGATGGGCACGCTCCTCCACAAGGAGGAAATCCAAATGGAAATAATCGAAAAGCCAATGCAGGGTTAGGCCAATGAACCTGTGTTATTCAATTTGTCCAAATGTCGACATTCTATTGCATGCAGTTTGTGTATGTGTGTGTGTGAGTGTAGATTTCTGTGCGAATATTTCTATCTATCTATGAAGAGGACTTTTTGATTCACAATATACCACAAACAGTTTGTTTTTGTGTGTCTTATGCAAATCATTGAATTTAATTGAAGAAGATATCCCAGGACGAACGCATAACCGGAAATCATGTTATGGGAGTTTTTGATAGTCGAATGCAATAATTTGTTGACATGTGATACGTTTTCTTTTTATAATATTATCAAGCGAATGCCTTGAGGCGTGCTGTGTATAGAGTTCTACAGTGTACCAAAAAGAAAAATTAGGTTTGCGGACATAATTAAATGAAAACTTTGAAAAAGAAAATGAGGTTAGGTTAGAGTGGGGGGATATGCACCTCAACGAGTGCTTACGCGATGGCCTATGGTTCCATTCCCCTTATGAAAATAGAACCGCCATTTTGCTATTGCCAGTTAACTGGTTCCTGCTTGAACTAGCGTTTGCTCTCTATGAGTCACTTTAAATCCATCAGCGAATCTTGCGTAAGCACACTATTTCTTCCTCATCTTGGGAACTCCTCCAGTAGTCCGCGGAGATTATACGTAGGCTATGCCATAACGTCGATCGAAGTAGTTCCCCTATCAAGATGCGAATTTCCCTTTTTCCCAAACCTTTTGGTTCTTCCCTTATTAAATTGTGCCCATAGTATCCGGACCTGGGCCTCAACAGGCAACAAGCGTCTCCAGCCAGCTTGATCTTTAGCTAGCTCACTTCAGTTATTTTCGCATGCTAAAGTGGTTGAGTTCCCGTTTCACTATGGTCGCCGTCTTTCTCTAATGCGCCATCCCATTCGAAGATTTTTGAAGGCAGAAGGTATCCATACGCTCTACATGACCCAACCACCCTAGCTGCTGGACGCTGGCTAAGCCAATATCGCTGTGAGTTGTACAGCTTCTACAGTTCCTGGTTGTATCTTCTTCTCCACTCACCGTTTATGCAGACGAGACCGAAAATCTCTTGCAGAATTTTCATCTCGATACAGCTGAGAGTAACCTAATCCACTTTTGAAAAGTTCATGCCTGCGATTTAAACCCATCTTTGCCGCTTCCGTCTCAACACTCAAGAAATCACCACTGACATCACGCTGCGTTCTTCCAATTCCGTCAATACCGTCAGCGTCTGCGAATAATTGGACGAAATTTTTAAAGATTGTTCCACTGGTGTTGGGGTGTAAAGTTTCGACTATTCTTTCAAAAACGACTTCGCCTTGTCGCAATCTGTTTTTTACATCAGAAGTCTCGGTGAATTCTTTACCGACCTTGATGGAACAGCGTGGTATCCTCATCGTTATCCTGCCCAAACCGACTAATTCCGCTGGGATATGAAAACTAGGCATTGTTCTGAATAGTTCTATCTATAAAGGTAGTTTGTATCGATTTGAAGCTCCTGGGTTTTTTCCAAGATCTGCCGTAGTGTGATGGTAAATTTTCCTGGCCTAAAGCCGCACTGATATGGACCGATCAGGTTGTTGAAGAACGACTTCAGGCATTCTCACAATACACAGATAAGATGTTAAGAATATGGGTTCGGGGCTGCCTCTGTAGTTGACGCAGTTCAGAGCGTCTCCTGTTTCGAGGATCAGGCAAACAATGCTGAGGTACCTTTTATCGTGCATACTTTCGACCATCTTTTACAGATGAGTTGGTGCATGCTCCTTGCCAAGTGATCGTCTGTCGCTTTGAACAGCTCCGCAGCTATTCCATCAGCTCTCCAGGGCTCAAGTTTAGATAGGGCGTGGACGGAATTGTAGGTCTACAGCAAGATACGATTCGTCGTCGCAGTTGTACGGTCTTTTGAAATCGACTGCGTTTCTACTAAGGTGTTCCTTGATCGACATAAAAATACATATGTAGAGCGAGGAAATTACACGTACAGAAAAGGGTTGAAAATTTAATACAGTTTACTCCCTTATAAGCGGACACCGATCCGATCCGAAGAATTTGTCCGCTTATGAGAGATGTCCGGTTATGAGAAAACAAACAAAAGGACCTTTATGAGAAATGTTCTTTGAAATCTGTCCGGTTATGAGGGGTGTCCGTAAGGAGAAAGTACACTGTAATCCTTTTTGTTTCGGAATCATTAACTGCAAACGACCAAACGTTTAAAAGCATCCGTCGTCATTTGCGAGTTTACGGTAGAAAAGCTCCCAATTAAACTCCATTTATGTGTAGCTCTAAAGTTCGATTACAGTAAAAAATTATTTCCTCTCCTAAAAATTTCCAGCATGTTAATAACAATCGAAGTTGATTATCGGAACACGCATTATTCTCATATTATGAGCCATCAGTCATCAACAAAATTACCAGCATCAATCTGCTATTAATTACATATTCCAAGCGCAATGTATCTCTTTAGTGTTTTCCACTCGCGTTATTATGGCAACAACAACTACACACACATGTTATCCTTTCAGCGAGATAATTTTGGGGCCAGCTCACGCCCCACTTCTAATGGTGCAGTCTCACTTATTGGCGGATGATTTTGTGATTTAATTAATTTCCAATCAAAATGCAAACGGTGGTGTGAGATACTGCAAATTACTATTTTGATCCCCTGTAATCGATTAACCTCTCACTATGCTTTGATTAAACATTATTATTTGGATGCATTATGATGCATTTAGGACATTCGAAGTTGCTGAGGTTATTTGCTTATCCTTAATGAGAGTGCATTATTGACTGTTCAAGGAAGAGCCCAGAAGATCGTACTAGAGGAAGTGGTTACTGAGAATGTGAGAATGTGATAACAGCAATAGAATGCCTCAGGAAAAGGTAGATGGACGTATAAACCCATTCCGGTGATAGAAACATGGCTTAACTGAAGTCATGGAGAAGTAAATTACCAATTGACGCAATTTCTGTCGAGTCACAGCGGTAATCGCTTTAAACTCGGTCAACCTGGATGCGACAAAGACCAGGAATATGTAGTGGTTAACTACACAGGATTTATTGAAGAAAAGCGGGGAGCAAGTAATCACCTTATTAATCCGCATACAAACCGAGTTCAAACTGAGGGAAAGCTCAAGAAGAGCTGGGCAGAAGCAGGCAAGAACGGCCGTGTAGACCCGGAAAATCCACTCCGTGAAGTAATATCTGACGGTAGTACCATGGGGTGAGGGTTTGTGCAATCGGAAGAAGGGTTTAGTGAGTACAAATTTCGCACAGAAGAAGGGTGCCTCTGCTTACCAAAAACTTTTCCTACAACTTTTAGTTTAAATTGAATGTGTAGCACTACGCACGACACTGGCTTATTGGAAAATTGCCACTCGTATATATTTCCGATAAAATTAAACTAAAACCTCATCCATGGCCGACTCTATTACAAAAGCTTTGAATACTCATGCACCGAATACCATATCAATCATTTATGCAGATAACCCTAAGTTTTACAGTACCACGATGAATATAAACATCCCACATACAGTCTCTTAGCAGTCGCCATGTGAAAATGTTCACCTGTCGAAGAATCTATACACTCGTTGCGTGATTGCCATATTAATCCTGAAAATTGGTTTTCCTTTTTGCCGCAAACATGAAACTACTATAGCCATTGTCTTAAGAAGCACCAGGGGGTGGATATACCACCATGTTGTAGTTTCTTGTCCATTGTATCCCTTTTGTGTTGTTCACAGAAATATTGGATATCCTGTGGATTTATTGAGCATGCCATAGGGATTTTCTTTTCTCAGGATGAAGAGAACCAAGAGAAAGAGACAAGAGAAGTATTAGCCACTCATCTAACCTCTGTCGATTTGATAATTTGTCTTATAGTCTACCCCGACACTGAGGAAGAGGAGTGGGGTAAAATAACAGAAATTAATTTTGATCATTAGACGGGCTATAATAGGTGAGAAGATGATGATGGTGATGATAATAATGATTGCTAAGATGAGATAGGATTTTCGATCTTCTGGGTGAGTAGTGTATTAAGGACCAATTATTTTCGATTATGATTTTTACAAGACATGGGTTTGAAGGGGATTTATCCATGGCTATAGACACTCAGGTAGATGGAAGGGACTTGCTTGTGTAGGGATCTATATTTGGTGCATTAAACGACGTAAAAAAATGTTTTTGCGTCGGAAAGTGGGAATCCTTTGGAGTCGAAAGTGAGCCACTACTCAATGTGGGATTTCCACTCACTAAACCCACCTCTTCTCCTACCCCTTGCAGAACTGCCGATTATCGATTGCCGATAATAATGGCCACAGTGTTGCTAACTGCGTCCGAAACATCTTCGTGCTCATCATCTGTCTGGTGATGTTGTTTCGAGGTAAGCCCTCACCCAGTTTGTCCACCAGTCGCTACCTTTCTACATAATTCCTGTTGATCCAAGTGTCCCCCTGTCTTTATCAGAGTGACACCACCTCTCAAGCCATTCATTCAGACTTGACCTTGGTGGTACCCCAAGGTGGGTGATGGTAAGGTTGGGTAAATAGTTGCCATTGTTGACAGACCACTTAGAGTCCATTGTGCCCAATATTTAAAAACCCTGGGAACCTAAATCTCAGTCTTCGAACGCTAAGCTAAGCCACCCAGATAAAGGTATGAATCTCAGTAGTTTGCTTAGCTCAATGTTACAAAGGAGGTGACGAACGGATTCTCTTTCCTCTTCGTGCTTCGTCCTAGAGCTACTACAGTAGTCGTTATGCGGTAACCATAGCCGTGCTGCGTGATTATCTATCACACAGTGTCCTGTCACGACGCCAACAGCTAATCGGATGTCCTTGCGACTTAGTTCCGAGCTGTTGCGCATGTATCTAATCGACACCAGCGTTTATTAGCCTCCTCATTAGACTCAATGTCTACTCGTGTCTCCATGTGCAGGGTGCTGAACGATATACTGGCTTCTGAGAGGGCCGGAAGAGTTCATAACTGACCCTTCTCGAGCTAGTTCCGTCGCTCTTTCATTACCGGAGATATCCGTGTGGCCAGGTACCCAGCATAGGGTCACCGTATTGACCGCTAAGATGTCATCCAGTCGCTTTTTGCATATTTTCATGAGCTTGGATCTTATCGATGTGGACTGCAATGGCTGCTTGACTGTCGACATAGATTCAGCAACTTCAGCTTGGAAAACACTGCAAGCTTCCATGAACCTAAACAAGCGATGTGTATTTCGAGACTCACAGTATACACCGTCACCCTTACCGTGACCATTTTGTATCCGTCGGTGAAGATGGCCATTCATTGTCGAAAAGGACTTTGCCTCTGCCTGTCCTTATCTTCCGATTCTTTAATGTTGGCCATGAGAAGATCCACGCTTTGTCGCACTTCAGCATCTAAATTATTTAATTACTATCAGATAAGAAAAATTGCAAGCTCTTGAAATGCAGTTCCATAACAAAATAACTTCACCGTCTATGACGGCGACATTAAAGGACTCATAAGAAAATAAAAATCATGATGAGCTAGCAAAACTCAAAAATGTACTCGTACCCACTTGTTTATATTTATTCAACTCTAAATGCGATTTTCCAGCATCGTCGGGGAATCTCTGATGTAATTGCTACGCCAAATAGTGCGATACGATGAAAGGATAGACGTCTGTCCGCTATCGCCACTCAACCCTGCAATAAGGAAGGATGCAATCGCGCTGCTGAAAGAACACTTTTCGGGGAAAAGTTTCGCATTGTTTTGCGCAAACGATTAATGCAAATATTTGCGGTATCAGTTAATTTTGTATTTTCCGAAAAGTGTTTGGCTGCATTCTTTAGACTTTTGTTGTGGTACTTGCTTATTCAAGTTTATTTGTATTTAGGGTTTTAATTTATATAAAAAGGATGAAACACTTTGGAGAACTAAAATACACTTTTCAGTGGTCATTGTGGTCATGATTTTGACAAATGCACTTCAACTAGATTATCAAGTTATTAAAATGGAGTTTGTCCACCTTCTTTTGGTCGAAGACTTGTGAAAAAAAGGACTTCTTGCAGCATCAAATTCTTCCATAAACTATTCAGATACATCTACGATACATATCACATCAAAACTTATTCCTTTTCATTTCATTAAATTGTTCCACCACCAAGAGATTCTATTACAACATTAACCTGCCTTCGCGACGGAGGGAAATTCTGCATGTCCTTGGTGGATCACCTTCCTTGTTTCATCATCAACCACTGTGGATATTGGTTTACCTCTATTCCCAATGGGGTGTTTACACATCCTTAAATTCTGTTTATTTTCTGCTCCTTTCTCTTTTTTTTATTTCATCCTGTGGAATTATCCATGTTTCCCTTTTCCGTTAGAAGGTTATGTAAACACATAAACGTTGGTACACTGTTCGTCTTATTTTCTCAATTTTTTTTTCTTTTTTTCTTAAGGAAGTTGAACTTGTTCCTTGGGGACTAGTTTGAGTTGGCAATGTGTACAATGTCTCGGTGTAAGTTTGCATACCTTAAATAAATTCAAGTTTCGAATCCTTAGATTCATTTGAGTAAAAATGTTGAGAAAATATTTTAAGAGATGGCGTTGGTGTCTACTCATGTAAATCTGAATAAATGCCGACTTGTAGAAGTATTGCTTGTCTTTTGCGTGTCAAATTGTTGCGCGCTCATTCCTTGTGGGTACCAATTTATTCGCATTCCAAGCGGTGTTTCGCTAATTATCTCATTTCCAAAGCCCTCTAGGCCTGACAGTGCGGTTACATGGCACCGTGGCGGCCGCAGACAAGTGAGGGTTGTTGTTTGGATCCATGTCATCATTTTACAATTTTAATTAACCCCCGGGTAAATCACTTCACAACCACAAAATAATGAATGAATAATATAAACAACAACAGTCGGAGTTTTACTTCGTGAAGTACGACGTCGCGTCGGCAGGTGATGTAGTTAAATGTTTTGACAGATTTATTTCACATGCACAAGTACTTATGAGTACATATGTATACGATACAAGAGCATTTTAATTATGGGCTTTGTTTTTTGAAAATTTAATGTTCAGTGTTTTAAGTCTTAATATGCAGTGGGCTAATGAATCAGATGATTGAAAGGGCTTTTTACAGGATAAGTGAGATTCGAAATTATTTATGGATTTACATTTTTTAATGATGTGTCGGATTCGTGGTATTCTCTGCTTTTTTGTTAACTGTTACGTGACAATAACGCGATGATTTTCTACTTTTTTCTCAGACGGGTTTTGCAACATTCAATTACGTTCAACTACAGATTATGTGACAGATAGGGCCTGAAGCGACATACGTTAGGTCCTCCAGTGCCCGGGGTCAGGGCCTCCATTGACGATTGGGTTTCTCATGAACACAGTTTTGTGTAGCAACGCTCTGCAAGTGGAATAAAGATTGGTTCTGAACGTTGTGCAAAATCAGCGGCATTCTTGCTGTCTCTCAGCAAAAAAGACTGTTGACAACCTATAGACGTTCTCACGGGACATTTTCCTTTTGCTAAGCATCTAAAGCCACAACTGTCTACGACGCTTGTGGAGAGGGCGAATATACTTCGGATCATTTCCTTTCTTGTTGTCCTGATTTTGCTCAGACCAGGTGGCAGATTTTTGATGCTCTGATGGAACAGCGTGCATTCTCCACCGTCATCCTGCAGAAATGGAAGAGTTTGGCACGGATGCCAAAACCAAACATTGATCTGTATAGCTCGTCTAAATCTATGGAAAGGTGGTGTGTATCGGTTTGAAGTTAATGGGTTTCTTCCAAGATCTTTGTATCTTCGTGTGAATCTTTGTTCGGGGGTTGACTTTCCTGGCCTTAAGTCACACTAATATGGACCGATCAGGTTGTTGATGAACGGCTTTAGACGTTCCACTAACACCGCAGATACATTCTTTCTGACCGCGGGATTCGATTCATGGCCGCTGTTAAATTTTATAATGAAAATGAAGCTCCGGAAACTCCGTATCCAAAGCAATGGTGGTCTACTTTTGCCGACATTAACTCTTACCGTTCGCATAAAAAATCAAAGAAATTTATAAAAACACAACCGAAAAAGATGTTAACACTTCAACAAGCAGAACAATATGGGCATTCCTCTTCCAAACTAAGCTCTGATCCTTTCGCAAAACAAAAGATTGTCAAGCAATCACAACTTTGTTCAAATGTCTGCTCCATCAACTGGAAAACGATGAGTACTTGACGTCAAAGTTTCCCCTCTATTATATTATTAAAACTTTCAAAACAGTTTAGAAAGTTTTCAGTCTATTTTGAAAAATGTCATAAGACAAATACGTACACAAAACTATGTGGAAACATAAATAAAAGTCCTTAGAGAGATGCACATCTTCCATTCAACTTTAGATTCAGGATGTTTCTCGTGAATTCACAATTTACATTTCAATACACATCCGTTCTGTGTATTGAAAAGCGTGGCAATTAATTTCATTCATTCTCGTTGCGAGGACGTTTCACATGTCCTTTTCAGTCATTTTCAATGCTTTTCATCGGGTGTTAAAAGAGAGGACATCAACGCTTCATGTTGGTTGGTTTTATGCGCTGACATCAATGATTGATTAATTGACATTCCATGTTTGAGATTTGGATCTAGTCTTGACGTGGCCCAATAAATCTTGGTGTTATTCAATGGAGTGGATTTTGCTTGTGCAGCAGCATGGTGAGTTTATTGCCTTTAGCCTCTTGTGTAGAATCAGTACAGTGATAGTCCTTATTAGTCCTTCTCTCTATATGAACCACTTGTCATTCAGATATGCACATTGAGCTGGGAGATCTGACGAATTCGTGGTCGTGGTCTTTAAAGATTAGCAA
The DNA here is from genome assembly GCA_946965025.1 of Blera fallax. Classification (NCBI taxonomy): domain Eukaryota; kingdom Metazoa; phylum Arthropoda; class Insecta; order Diptera; family Syrphidae; genus Blera; species Blera fallax. Next base: position 12,972,850 of record OX337247.1, on the reverse strand, counting down.
ATCGTGGTTATCAAGGATTTTATTGAGTCACTAAGCAGTATTTTTAAGCGTGCTAATTTTGGTGAGGTTAAATCGGACATTAAGTCATGTTGAACAAAGGGTACCAGATGTTATCCACATCTTCATGTTGAGCTTAAGGACTGAAAGCAATGAAAAGGTGGAGTCTCTAGCAAAGCAAGAGTCAACCTCGGAGTTCTGTGGTCCGGAATCATTTGCTGCAATTAGCAGGGGAATGGTGAAGCACCTGTTTATCAACTGGGCCGCGGCAGAACACCAGACAAGGTGGTCAACATTGGAAGGTTGTAGGCAGGCTAAAATGGATATTAAAATGATGACTGGCAGCACTCATAGGGAAGATCAAATCAAGACGGCTCGCGGCACATATATTGTGTCAATTTCCAGTATTAGCTACCAGAAGACGGAAGGTCCTGGGGTGCCACTGGGTAGAAACCCAGAAGATGAATAAGATTTCCGTTAAAGAGATGCTGGTGTTAACACGAGCAATCAAGGCCAGAGAAGAACTGTGGAGTAATCCAGAGTGTCTCTTGGGCTACGACGGATCGTAGAAGAGAGACGAAAAAGGAAACCATCACTGGGGTCTAATTCGAAATCTCTCTAAATAATGTACATATGTATATGTATGTATATCATGTTGAGACCGGAGCCAAGGAATACACAACAGCTGAAGAAAGCCCCGAGTTACTTGATTACAATTTATGAATCTAGTTTTGTCTTGTTTTTGACTAAGACACAAACTCCTGAGAAGACACTTTTTGCTGGGGCTGCATTATCTTAGACGTTACAGTTTCGCTAAAATCCTGGAGCTCGTTAGAAGTACAGGACGTTTCTCGAAACAGTCAACCCTACCCGACTATCCTTCACTATGGAAGGCTTTCTTCGATCGACACTCGTACCAGCACCATTTACCAGACACATCTAAAACTTCTACACATAAACGGACAATAAAACTGTTTGAAGAGTCCTTGATTGCCCTCGTAGTCCAATATCTTAAAATGTCATATTCCTTTCCTTTCAAGTCTCTTCGATGCACACCATTAAGTCAACTATCCGAACGTAAAGTTCAAAATCAATATCACAATTGTCCTTTGAATAGATAAATAGTCCAATAACTACCAGTGTGTCTCATAACACTCTCCAGGCTACGTGCACTCATACCATACAATAAGGACCAGAAGAATATATAAATTAACATAATTGAGAAACCCAACTCACCCTCTAACTACATCATTGCCCATTCAAAGGCACGGGGACGCTTTATTTTTTAAAGCCTCTGCATTTCGAATCGTGGAACTTATTACCCTTGACGAATACCCGTAATGAAATTGTCTATCCAATCGCTAACTGAGCATGATAAGGACACCGAAACGTGCTCTGAATTGATTCTCCCACTGAATGAGAATTACCTTTAAACGAAAAGCTCGAATGTTAAACATTCACCCGAGAAAAACTATTTAATTTAAATTGTGAACTAAATTAAAAACAAAAAAAAATATAACTTGTAAGAAAATTCATCAGTGTAAAATATTCAATTACTACCTTGGATCATGACAGCAAACTTTCTTCCGTTTCGCATACAAATTGCATTTCCGCCTCTCTTAATTGGCCAGATGGTCAGAGGTGCAGACCTCCTTCAAATGGTTCCTTATTCGTTTTGCATCTATTCTAGACAAAAAAAAAGGCAGAGTTGAAGAAATGCAATTAACTTTTCAGGATTATTCGTTCGGTGTAACACTAGTTAAGTAGAGAGGTGGTCCTCAAAATGGCTTACTGCAAATTGACAGTAGGGATAGTTAAGGGTTACGTTATCCTTAGAGCCAAAGGCACAGACTATATATGGCCCAGGGCCTAACTTCCCGTGATCATTTGTGTTGGGCGGGTTATATTTTTTCGCACGATTGGAAGCGACCTACAGGTTAAAGCCATGTTCGAAATGCAAATTGAGAAACTTTGTGTTTTGTTGGATTCAAACTTCGAACCTCCCGCTCCGTTGTCCAATGCACTAACCACTGCGTCACGTGGCCCACATGTGTGTTGCTAGTACCCATTTTGAGTGCCATCTTACTTCTAATTTCTATTTTTTTTTTCTTTTTTTTTTCCTATTTATCGGGCGCTTCTTGTACGTAATCTCCACTATGGGGTTAGGTTATGTTAGGTACGTTGGTAGGCGAGTGGAAGAGGTCCATAATGCCAGGTCACTACAGACCCATTGTGATACCCATAGGCGAGAAAAGGCCCTTGCCCATTGATTAGCCACAGTTATACAAATATGGGTTCCTATCAACTAGCAACCCATCCAGTTGATGTAGTTCAAGATGTCCTTGACTGCTGTGCTGGATAATTCTTCTAGGTCACGGAGGAAGTGTGCCGCCCAAGGAATTTAAATCTAAAGTGGATAAAAACTGGACATTGACAGAGCAAGTGGATTGTATTCTCATTGACCTCCTCATCTCCACATCCACGACATAAGTTTTCTTCCATTAGTTTTAGTTTTTTCATGTGGTACCCCGTGATGACACCCATCAGGGTAGAAAGGGATTTCCAATCTTTATGCATAATCCTGTCGGTCCAACTCTTATCGAAACAAGGCCAAATTTTTCTTGTAAGTGCCTAGGGAGGATCATCTGATGTTAGCATCCCTTAGGGCTTTACTCCCTGCTTTGAGCCTCAGTGTGCAAGGCGGGATGAACACCGAGGTGTCGGCTAGTTCTGATGTGGATTCCGCAGCTCTTCTGGCCAATTCGTCAGTCTTCTCATTATCTGATATATCTTCATGTTCAGAGACCCAGCAAAACGCAACCTTGTGCTGTGTTCCAAGAACCTTAAGCTCTTCACAAGCTTGGATTTTATTTCGGTAGCAGAAATCGCTTTTATCGCTGCCTGGCTGTCGACGATAAAGGTGATACCTTTCTGTGGTAATACCTTCATCGCAGTCTCATGGGCAGCTTTTCTCACTACTAGAACCTCCGCTTGGAAAACTCTGATATGGTTCCGGAGGCGAACAGATTTGGATATGTCCAGCGGCTCAGAAAAGATGTCTGAACCTAGTCTGCATTCATCTTTGATCCATCTGTAAAGACAAAGATGGTGCGTGTATGGGTAGGCCGACCGCTTTTCTATTCTTCTCTGCTCGGGAACGAGCTAGTGAAGGGTCTCTTGAAATCTAGATATTTTTTTAGGATCATAGAATGAATTGAGGCTTGAACGAAGATATCCAGGGAAATCAAATTGAGGATAGCATCCAGTCCTGTAGTGAATGTGGTTTTCATGCAACTTGTAGTGGTAATACAAGCCAACTTCTGTAACTTTGTGAGAGCCGTTCAGTTGGTGGTCTTGCATTTTCCTTTTGTGAGTAAATAATACCAGCTCGGTTTTTTTGGGATCGGCCGCTAGTCTAGTTGTCTAGGGCCTTCAGCGCACCTTCCAATATGCTGTTGCTTCGACAGAACATGTACTAAAATTGCAACCTGTACGATAAGGTTAATCTGATTCTGATTTCTGATTGCATTGCAGACGTTGGACTACAATGTCGCCATGGGACTACCTCTGGCTCTTAATTCGGTTTCCTTTAGCTTTTCCTACACTGACGTTACTTTGAAGCAAGCCCCCACACATGCGTTCCTTATGTCATCCATCCTTGCCACACCAATGGCCCATGTTAGCATTTTCATTGGTAGTCCACTCGTGCCTTCTTTGTCGTCCAACATTCTGTGTTTTGTAGCATTAAGGTTATAATTGCTGTCTTACGCCTCTCCCATTGTTTTGATGGGCATATTGTGATCGAAGACGTCTTGTTCCCGGTATCGTTAAGAATCCCAGTATCCCCAATCTTTACCTCGCTGTTCCAGGGCAGTCGTAGAGGAAATGTTCCTCCTCCTCACAGTTGGCACAGATTGTTGTTTCAGCTAGTCCGAGTCTGAATGAATATTTGTTGGGATTGATGTCACCTTTTATAAATCCCACCATTAATCTCACATGTGTTCTGCTTGAGTTTAATGCTCGTTTTGGTGTGTTGTTACCCGATTCTTTTGCTACAAATCTGGCCGCTTTGCACGTCTCTAGACTCCTGTCAGCGGTTGAACTCCTGTCTGCACATTAATAACCGTTTTAATACTTGTCACAGAGACCCCTATTGTCTTTCCTCTGCAACTGGCTGCTTTCATTGAGAGTTCATCTGCTTTTTCGTTACCCGGTACACCCTTATGACCTGGTAAGGGGCTTATATGCGCTTTCTATAGCGGAACTCCAGTTTGTTGGCACTTTTTACGCGCTTTTCTCTTCTCCTTTATCTTATCCTTTATTCTCGATGGATATGTTTGCACGTAAATCAAAACATAGCGAAGAAAAAAGTTATTCTTTCTTTTTTGTAGCCACCCTGTACATGCAGACAGTATGTACGTCATTTTACTATTTCCATTTATTTTCACGTTTCTTTTTGCACACATTTGTGTGCATTAAATCATGTAATCAAAAAAAGTTATTCTATGCAATCGAACAATAAATCAACATGTCATCGCTCAATTCGTCAGTAATTTCGTACAAATCGGAACGCTGAAATGTGCAATTTTCCGCAAGTATCTTATGCAAATAATATGCCGTGAACATTGAATGCAACCATTCATTAGCTTAAATCTATACATGCATATGAAACAATTACAGTTGTCTGGTCATTTTTAATGGGATTTTTCTATAATCCATGACGCCACACGTATTTGATGGACATTTAGCCATGCATACGTATGTATGTACCTTGAATCTTACAGGAATTGAATGGTCCTTCCTATTTAGTACACAAATCGGTATGAAAACTAGTTTTTAAGGAACAATTTGTTCAAAAATAGTACAGAAACAGTGTGTCCTTAAATTCAATCAATCATTGCGGCGATATCTGTATCGGTAGCTGAGGGCACAAAAAAGGACTGAAGCTGCACGTATTCCAAATCACTGGCACTCATTTCCTTTATTGATTTCTCTGAACAGTTTTGTTTACGTGTGAAATTTGTCCCCCGAGTGACGAAACACGTGAATCCAATTAATTGTACGTGAGAAGACTCATACACATACTGCAATGTATAGGTGAATGGTACACATCCTGACTTTTGGTTGACACTCAATTTCAATGAATCGAACGAATGTGAATTTCTGTTTTTTTGTTTTACTTGGCAGTGATACTGTCGTCTAGAATGCGGTTGTGGATTTCCACATTGGCTCATACCATGGGGTTGTGCAATATTAATCGACCACCTGACGTTGTTCAGACAATTTCTGGAAACACTGTTGCGAATCCATTAAGAAATTTAATTTCTACCAGGATGTCTTAAGACAAAATTGTCTTCACAGTGCTGTCTTCACTTATTAAGGTGGGGACACTAACAGCCCGACAAGTGTTAAAGAAAATAATCCTACGACTTTTTCTATCAAGTTTTAGCAGGTTGCAGATCGAATTTAATAGTGAAGCAGTGATTTAAATTGGTCATTACAAATACAGACATTTGGCGCAACAGACCATATGTTTCCCAAGGCCTACATATGTAGGTTCTCGCGACCATTTGTGTTGTGTGAATAACATATTTTTTGCACAAATGGGAGGTTTGTCTCCCTTTACTGTGGCCGTAAGACTTAGTGGACTCTCTGAGCCGTCCGGTACAGCATAACGCTGTATCCTTGATGTGTAGTTCAAAAGAAATTTACTAAAGGAGCTCAGTTAAAAATTATGTTGCATGTGTAGAAATCTATGCATGCTTTCTTCACTCTTACTTACATAAGGTGGTGCTACAGTCCGGGATCTCAACCAACAAGCGTCTTCAGCTAGCTCGGAATTTGTCTCCAGTTTCGCATAACAAATTGGTTAAGGTCCCTTTTCACTTGCGTGTGCCACCTGATTCGCGGTCTTTCTCTATTGCGTCGTCACCCGGGGGTGGATTCGAAATTTCTTCATGCCGAAGCATTGGTGTCCATACGCCCTACATGACTCAGCCACCTCAGTCGTTGGATCTATACGCGCTGTTCAATATTTAGTTTGGAGTCAAATATGTCTAGGCACGATTCTCATATGCAGTTTTCTGACATATTCACACACCTCCTCTAGCCTCTAGTAAACCCAAAAACCATGATGCCTCCTGATGGTTAGTCGATGTCAGTGGTAAGGCTACCTGTAGAGAAACTCATAAACTGACCTAAGCTTTCAGAAAGAATGTACATTTTCACCAGCCTAAGATTGACTGCGACTTTATTTTTTGGAATTTTCGAACAATAGTACCTACGAGTGCTCGGGTGTATCTTTATTAAAAAAAATATTTCTTACTACCTTCCCACAGCTATCATAAATTAAATTAACCTCAAGTTCACTTTAAACGCATTAAGGGACTAAAAGTAGCGTCCACAAGCTCAAGTTGTTGCATAACTTTGTTTGCCAACTGCAGCATGCAGGCAGAAGTGGAAATTAGATCAAATGAAAACTTTTCGAAAAGTCTCTTGGAAAACTTCCTCAGTCCCCAGTTAAATCTCGGTTCGTATAAGTGCCATTAGTCGGCAGTATCATTTACCATCTACGGACGTTGTGCACCCTTTCACAACTAACTTATTTTTGACAGGACACCACTTCAACTCCCGGGTGAATTGATATTATTAATTCGATACCCAAGGAGTTGATGAGAACTGGAAATTCTCTCTCTCTCTGCCTGAGAACAAGTCCACCTGCGATACAATTTAGAAAATTAAATACTTCACTTCTTCTGAAATAAATTTTAGCACACTACCAGAAAGGATGGGTGGACGAACGATATCAGATTTCTAGTTGTAGTGAAAGGAAAGGAATGGTTGTAGAAATAACCCTTAATTTCACAAGTGACCGAATGTTTTCAGTTGATGTGTACTCATACGTTGACTGTACTCGTTTAGCTTGGTTAAAATATTTAACTTCTCCTCTAGGCATCTTGGATATTCCTGTTCTGAAATTTTGGGAAAATGGAAGTGTTAGCATTAATTATGGTTTATGGTACGGTCTGAGGCAAGAGCACCTTGGAAGGTGCTATAAATTGTGGTATTACTTGGCTGCCTCTCGGTTGATCTTACGTCAAACCAGCCTGTACTCTTGACGAAATTTATCAAGTTCCAGAGAGAAACTTGTATCAGATCCCCCAGTTCTTCAAAAAGTCTGTTTCCCATAAAGCGGAAGCGACGAATTTAAAGATTGGGACAACCAGACTGCAAGTGTTTGATAAGTTCGATTTCCTCTGTATCATGACAGCTCCTGCAATAATCGGAGTTTGAGCGTAGTCTGACCCACCTACCAAGAAATTTTCTTTTGTTTATTCTTTTAATCCTTTTTTCGTACAGAGTTGATCATAAGCTGCGAAATATGACACAGTTGTGACCCAGGAGGTATTGATCTTGACTATTGCTGTAAGGCTTATTTTCCTTTTTAGTACACCATTTGGAATGACTTCCGACCCATGGGTGAATTCCTCATTTAGTGCTGAGTTTGACTTCATGAGTGTTGAATATTCTGTTTGTAGTTTACCGACATGTAGAGACTACTTTCGATGTAACTCTCTAGCTGCCTAGTGCCTTGAGTGTGGCTTGACTATTCATTAAGATCGTGACCTTAGATGGGTCTAGTTTTTTGCGTCTGTGCTAATCTTTTAATGGCGAATACTTCAGCTTGGAAGATATTACTTTTACGCGGAAGTTTGTATTTACCTACATAGTATATTCGTCAGTGTGGAGTTGAGGGTCATGTGCACTGGTTAATGCGTCTCCTGTCTTCCGGGAAAATTAAATATTTCTGTTCAAAGTGTTTGCAAGTTACGACATGGTCTGTTGTTCTATCGAGATCAATAGGTCTGCAGCTTTGAAATATAGACGCAGAAGAATAGATCCATACCAGTGGTTCAAAACCCAACTTTACTTGTCAATGTCTATTTACAGATGGCGTCAGTAAGTTTGGCGTTTGCTGACGTCAATGAATGTGTCATTTTGAAATGTAAACTAGAAACCCATAAATTTCTCAAAACGTTTACAAGACCAAGATTAAATTTCGTCCTCGGCCTTGTCTCCCAAGTGTACATTCTGCACACAGGAAGCTTTTGAAAACCTCTTCTTACCCCAGTTGCTTGCCAGTTGGCATTCGAAGTAGAAATAATGCCGTCTGATATACATAATTACGGTATCGTGACTTCTCGCAATAACCACAATGAAATCCCATTTAGATTGTTCTCCCTCTGTAAATATAGAATCAGCGATAGAGCGTGTCATAGGCACCAGCACCACTGGCACCACACCACCACTCCAAATAGTTTGGATTGCATTTGAAAATAATTCCATTACTGGACGCGGGACATGCACTGTATGAAATGGTGGTGAAATACACAAGTCTGACAGGGGGTAGCTTAAATGAGTGTTTGCATTTCAATTCAAGGATAATATCAGAGCGCGTAGATTATATCGATGATTAAGGACGATTGTGTTGGAGGTAGTGGTCGACGTTCTTTTTTATACATGACACTGAGACGGAAAATATTCATGGGAATTTTATGAATATAGCGCAAGCTAAACTATCTTTTGAAATCAGGGAAAGATTTATAATAGAATTGAATGTCCTTCTGCAAATAGCTAAGTACATGGAGACAAGGCGAAGGGAAATCAGAAATCAGTAAAACACACACGTTTCAAAATTGTACAGAAACATTGCAACCCATGTGGAATGAATGGTATAGTACCCTATTTTAAGCCTTTATGCCCAACCTTGAAAAGAAGGCGTGGCAAGGTTTATTATTTTATGTAAATGCAATGATGTGTAGCTGCTTTGAAGCCATTTGATCAATCAAACTATTTTAAGGCACTTTTTAAAACAAAAGTGGGCGTTCGTCACTGCGTTTACAAGCCTCCTTTTTTGATTCCCATAAAATTGGAAAATATGTAGAAGCTGATTTCTGGAAAATCTTAATCTGAAAACGACCCCAAAAAGTATCTGTGGCTTTACACAATGTACGAACGAACTGCGGAAAAGTTGACCCGGTCCTTAGCGAACTGCCTCTGGAAGCACAATCGAAAGGATATACTACGTATTTACCTATACATATGTATGTATTTGTCAAGCTTAATAGATCTTCGACTATTGCTAAGATGGTTTCAGAGGTAAACATTGATAGTAATACGTCCTACTCTTGCCTAAAGACCCTCAGTCAATATCTGATTTTCAGAAGGCATTTTTCACATTTTTCTCATTTCCAGAAATGTATCCTTAAATGATGAAAATCGCTCGCTGGGAATAGCGACTTGGAAAAAACACTCGTTCCAAAAGAAGTCAAAATCACCAGATATTTAGTATCTATACCTTAATTTTAGTAGTCTCCCCATTACAAGACTTAGCATCAATTTCAAATTCATACGTTTTGGGGTGTATTCATGTGCAGATAGACTCGAAAACCTCTACCAACGTGTTATGGACGATTGAACATTCTGGGCTTTAAATTTAGCCCCAAACTCATTGCTGGATAATTAAATTCACAATAGTCCTTGAAAATTGATTAGCACACAGCTATGTGGGAATATTTGAACATATCCTGAACGGAGTATGTAATTAAATTCGTTTTTAACGTAACAGTATTTATTGACGAGTTTATCGTCCTCACTTAACCGCTAAGTGGTCTTATTTTGCCTATCCTGGTAGAAACCTTTGGAACTCCATCATTCATTATTCATGTTCTCGTCATCGTCGGGAATCGTCCGAAGAGCGATTGATATTTTATCCTAATTATCCACGTTCTTTCCAATCACACATACGTATGTGCATACATACACATAGCCACTCAACCGAAACGGTATCCTCGAACGAGTTGAATGCATTCATGCATACGCGTATAGATCCTTCTGAAAGGCAGAGATGTGAACACGTTTGGTAGTTGGATTTTCGTGTACGCCCAGTCAAAGGTCAGAATCACTTAATATGTTCGCCGGGATATTGATTTTGTGGTTTAATTAGACAAACAAGTTCCAAGCACAAGGCTTGTGCAACGACGAATACGATATGGAATGGTGTATATGTATGCATGTATCTAAACAGGAGGGGCAAACCTCACTCGCGGAGGTGAGTAGGCTTTCAATCTTTCACGTTGATTGATTGGAGGAACATGTGTTATACGTACATTGATTGTGGATGGATTAGACGTTGTATTTGGCGGAAATTTAAATTGTTTCACAACACGTTTACATCACGAATTGATTTCTTTTTGAGATGATCCAACCCATGTACTAGAAGCGACTATTCATTAGCGAGGCATAGTGAGGCTTCATAAGGTCTCCATGTGGACCCAGGTACTCTATTTGTTACCAAACGATCCACAAATACTCGTAATTTCTTGAGCGCAGCCAGATCCTCATATTTAAGGACGAAATTGCACATGTTAAAGTACCTGATTTGTGCAAAAGGAGCACAGTCGCACAGGGCGTATGTGGCGGTTTCGTCCTTTTCCAGACACATCTCACATAGTTCTGAACCCTTGAGTCCTATGGTTTCCAGGTGCTTATGAATGGAAATAAAACCCGTGACGAGCCCTGAAATAGTTCTTAAGTCACTTTTGGGTAGATTGGCAGAGACATAGCTCTGTCCGCACTGGATGCGTCGATCCACATCATCGTCCGCCGGCATGTACCAAGACGTCACCAGTAGTCGAGATGCTGTTTTGGAAGCAGCTCAGCCATTGCGTGTTTAAATAATGGCAAGCTGCAGCCTAGTGATAGCTGAGAACTAACGAAAGGGCTTATTGACACCTTCCTGGCAAGAACATCTGCTATTTCGTTACCCGGCATCTTGGTTTCAAGGTGTACTTTGAAAGCAAGTTTGGGGTCTAAGTTGGCTTCCACGTACTTAACTTTGCTCGAAAGTTGTAACAGGAGGAAGTTTCCTCCTCGTAGTGAACAGCATCATCTCAGTCTTAGCTGGATTGACGGGCAATGTCTTTCACGACACCAAGTCCCGGCAATGTTGGGTTCGGCCTGCATGCGACAACCAATCAATAGCAAGCAGGGTAGCCTCCTTCATTAAGCGTTCTTAGTACTGAGTCTACCAGTAGGTTCCACAAGGTGGTCAGCAGTATGTTTATGTGGGTTCGCGATCACAGGCAAGAGGGAAGGCTTTCGACGCCTTTGTACGTGTATGAACTGGAGTAGAGAGTAATTTATAGATTTCTTCTAGATCCAGAACCCCCATAAACATACTACTGTAGTCGATAGCACGTCTTTAAATGTATGATCCTCTATCACGCAGAATGGTTTAGGTCTTATAAAATGTTCTGCTGCCTATTGTGTTTCTAGGGAATAGGCCTCTTCGTTGCTTTCAATGCATATGGCTACCCAGCAGAGGGTAACCCTAGTGCAACTGGCAAGTTCACTAAGTTTTGTAGGCCTTTACTCACAGTTTTGAACTTGATTACCTGAGGATTAGCTTCTGTTACTGAATCTCGTGTATATGTCGATGGCTATTTTAAACAGCAAAACTGTAGGAGGTCCTCACGCAGACGTAGAGTGATTGGTGCCTATTTTCCCGAAACTAAATCACATAACAACGTTACTGTAAAAAAATGCACTACTAAACACGCTATCGCATGATTTATACTTTGACGCCACCGGTCAAACAATCGATCTTTTGCGTTATAAGTTCGGTAACCGTTTTATGAGGCATTTTGGAGACATGCGTTAGGCAATTAACTGCGATTTTACGCCGTTCGAACTCTTAGTATGAGATACTGTCAAAGATCATTGTTACTCCAACGATCCACAAATGTAATTGGCGTTCTTCTAGCTATTCCCAAAATAGAGACCGCACACGATCACTTATGTACTGCGAAATAGGGGGTTGACAGGACTAGCTGCTACCAAGCCATGTGAATAAAATTATCTCCCGGAAATAATCGGAAGATATACCCTCTTTAATGAAGTATCTATAATTGAAAAATATTAAACGGTTTAACATTGATTGGAATTTTAAAAAGAAACCAACAGGTGGCCACTTTATTTAGCACTAAGAAGACCTACTAAATTTTCAAATAAGCAGCCAGTTCAAAATAAAAGACGTATTCGCACAAATCTATGTTTATAATTAATCCACCCATCTCCATGTTACTTGATATACTCAGCACGTTGTTGACTACCGGCGTAGATACTTATTGTGTACTGCAATCTATGGAGTAACCAATGGGAGGCGGGTGGCGAAAAAATGTTCAACCCCTTCTCGTTCGAATTCCAGTGGAATTACAACACGATTCAGGATGTTGATTTATAATTCATGACGTTGCTTATTGAGCAGGACGATTGTTTCGATGCGAATGGGTGCGGTAACCCTTGCTAGGCACTGATGATGGTACTGATAAAGGCGCTGATGACGTTGGCAAGGGTGTTAGCATTACAAAGCAACACTACTCTCTCGTATAACATAGAATTGATTTGATTTCAAAATCAGTCTATGCCGAACGTGTACATATTCGATTTCGTTTTTCGTCGAGCTCCAGACGAGCACCAACATTGTACAACTTCTGTAATTAGCAATCGAAATCTAATCAGATGTTGGGTACTCTGAATTTTTTGAGGATGAGTCAGGTATTATAGGAAGGACTATAATAGTCCTTCAAACCAGTCCTTTACTTTCCATAAGGCTTAAATTTTACTTAAATAAACCGGAACCTGAGCTGTCTTAAATTGCTACCCACGTATCTTTGATAGTATCTATCGCATTTGTTATTTTAACAGATTATTTAAAAACATTTCTTTTTTATTGCACTAAATTAGCGTGCTATAAAAATGTTATGAATTCGCTTAAAGCTATTTAATTATAATTATACCTCCCACTGGATATTATGATGTCTAACGTCGTTGTGTTAGCTCCTGCATGTGCACCATTTCCCATACATTTCGAAGGAAATAATTAGGTTGTCTGTCGGAATATATTGAAATCGGGAATTTTTTTGTTTATAATAAAAAAAGACTGGTAAAATGCTGAATTACTTCCCGACATCATAAGCAAGGATTCAGTTGACAAAGCGGAGAATATCTCAAATTTTGCATTAAACAGAGCAATAGCAAGAAAAGGTAGATTGCGCGGGTTATTGGGTTTCAACTTTATATAGGTATCTTCCTAGCTTGAGTAGTCTTTGAGTATTAGACCAATTCTCCGTTTTTACCACTCATCATCCGTCCGTCAAAAGTTTGAGTCAATAATGGGATGAATGAAAGTTGAAACCTTGCGAGCCTTGCTGTAGGTGGAACGATGAAATTAAAACGCTTAGGGCAAATACCTTAAGGGCCGGCGCAGATCCCAGCGATCTAGGGAAAGACCAAAGTTTCAGGAACGTTTAGACAGACTGGCGAGAAGAACCTTGAAAAGGCAAAGAGGGGATCATCCCTGAACTATGGAAACTCCAGCATCTGGTATTGCAATTCGGGTTTACGAATCGTGCATGCTGACATCCCAGGCTATTAGTATCTTTAAAGGATTACCACACCCATTGGCGTATTCATAAAAAGAACCCATTGGTGAGATGTCTCTAAGCGGTAGACTCGGCTGTTTGGTCAAACTTTTTCCGTAGCTATGCGTCAACTTCTTACTTGGGGTGAGCTTACCCGGCTTCCAATTCATGTGATGTAGTTCAGGATGTCGTTCACTGAAAATTTCTTCCACTTCTAGGATGAAGTGTAGCCCGAGAAATTTATATCGAAGGTAAATGAGACTTGGACAGATCCAAAGAAAGTGGGTTACATATATTCTCGCTAACATCCCCATCCCAAAAAAAATGAATTTTTGCTGATTATAGAAACGGGAATAAGTTAAGGAGAGAAGTGAGAAAGATTGGATATATGTACATACAAACATGTGTATTCATTGCATAGCACTACTTTCCACATTACTACGTGTACATCAATTTTCGCGCCTCATTTGACACCAGGAAGCAATTACTTTGTGTGACCCACTTATGTATCTATTTAACTAAACTACATCCTCCTTCGGAAATATCCACTCTATACGCATCCTTAGCATATAAATTTCATATCCTAATTGATAATTTGAACTCAAGACGATTATCAAATAGTCAGAGACGAAAGGGGAAGCCATGCTCCCCGGATGATAAGCTAAATTACCTAAACAATTACACAGCAATTACCTGGTTCGCATAGCACTTTCGCACAATAATTTATATAGAGACGTGGTGTGGGAGTGTGTGGGAGTATCTATCTCTATTGTTGTGGAGTGAATGTCTGTTGACCCAAATTTTGATAAAATTTTAATTATTCCCTGTGGGGAAAATAATTTAATAACCCAGCACATAAAGTAATTATGTTGTAATCTGAGCAACATTAAGTACAAATGACTGCGAAGAGAGATGAGAAGGGTTACATTATGTCAGTCATTAAATTAGAGTTGAAACATGAAATTGTCGAAGACTATGTACGTCACTCATGGTGATGTGTCTATAAATCTTTTACATTGTAAATCGATTTTAAGTGTGTAAGTGCACTGCGACCTTGTAGATCTATTGTGCTCCACCGACTTGGAGCTCTTGTCGCTGACATATCTACTTGACTAAGGGCACCTCCGCCAGTCCAATTTCTCTGTTAAATCAGGGTACCTAGAAGTGGATCCAACAATGGTAGAGCTTCTTCTGATAGTTGGTAGACATCCAGATGTTTTCTTCTTTTATCGATCAGTGCTCCACATTCCTTTAGAAGGTACCATGGGGTTTTCTCAACATCTCCGCAGAATCTGCAGGCTTCTTAAGTTTACAGTGACCCCTTAGGATGCCTGTAAGAATTCGCAACGTTTCTTTTCTGGTTATAATTCCCGAGAAAACCTTTGATCTTAGCTCAGGCCCTTTCGCAGTTTTCTTCATTTCTTAGTTCTTTCCATATCGTATATGATCCCAGCCCACATAATGTTTCTGAGCCCATAAAGACGGTTTCTGAGCCTTCTCTTGCTAGTTCATCAGTAGCTTCATTTCTTCCTATTCCCACGTGACCTGATACCTAGTAGAGTGTCACTTGGTAAGGCAGTCCAACAACAGTGTATATCTGATTTCATAAGAGTGTCACGATGTCTTGCTAGCGATACTTTCTATCGAGGTTGAATTGGACGCATCTCTTGATTACGTAGACCTCCGCTTTGAAAATACTGGGGTGTGTTCCCATGGCTTCCGAATACATAGTTCTGGGCCCGTACACACCTGCTTCGGATCCTACGAATGGTTTCGAACCGTCTGTGTACGCTTTATGGTGGTAGAAATCGTAACTCAATTGAATATTCCTTTGCAAGGGTTCATTGCAGTGGTGTTGGCTTCTGTAGAAAACCAACGGCGATGATGTGGAACTACTTGTCCGAGCAAAAAGGACGATGTAGTGCCAATTACGTTGAGTAAAAGCTTCTACGTTGGGGGTGCAGCTGAACGAGATGCAGACGGTAAAACAAAACGTGACCACTCATTCTGTGAAGTTCTTCACTCCAGAAGAATACTTTTTAAATAAGACACCAATGCTACAGTTCAATGAGAATGTTTTTCACATTGACAAATTGACAAAAATTCCATAATCTGCTCTCTGTAAGGTTATAATCTGTGCTAGGCTGCCGGGCGCAGGAACTGCTCTAAATTTCCATATGTCTCCTTATGAGATGGCTGAACAGTTCAAAACTCACCTTATACGAGTACAGAGACAAGGACATTCGTCTGTCTGGTTGATGAAATCGCCTGGCATGGTACAACCTTATCGATTTTACCGGAGAAGGAGAATCTCGGCATGTCTCCCTTTGCATGTAAACTGCTGCTCAAACTAAATGCGATCAACATCAAAATCGAAGATGGGCATGTGGCACGTCCTGCCTTATTACGAGGCAGAAGTGACCTAAGTAAAAGCAACATGGACCGGGAGCAAGAGGAAACGATACTTTACTTTTCTTCACGCATCTAGACATCTCCATTCGAAGAAAAACTCTCCTTAGACTACCAAACACATATATCGATTACTTTCAGCGATTCTTAACAAACTCCAGTTGGTTGTTCGGGGTCTGGATACCCTTGTGGTAGTACAATGGACGTACATCAGTCAAGTAAGGCTGTTTCGTGTGCAGACTGCTACTCGAACCAAATCTGGATTGCTTTTCTTAGATATTTTTACTACTATTCCGTTTCACACTTCCAGGAAGCTCTAGCCCTCGCAAGCAACCTTCACAAATGTAAAGTTCAGACAAGTTAAGTTCTCAAAAACTATTCGTTTAAGATCGATCGCGTTAGATCCAGCTGTCGCGAATCGAATTCCAATTTTCCAACGAAAATATGTCCTAGGGACTGAGGACACGGAGCCCCAAAAAATTGGTAAACACCAAACATTGCCGATTAAATGGATGGATTTAGGTGAAAAGTCATTTACACTATTTGAAAGAAGGACAAGTCTGGTAACAAAGATAAATCTTTCAAGGTTTCTAATATTGCCGAACTCTGTAATGAATCCTCTGGTGCTCCACTTTCAAACAACAAACTCCTCTCTAGAGATACCCATCTCAATTCCGGTAATTTTCACTTCAGCAAGTAAACTCCTGTTGCGGATGTAAGTCTACACAGATTCATTTCACCTTAGGGAAAACTTTCGACGCTGTCATTGCAATTAATTTACTTCGTTAGAAGGATATCAGCCTTCGCAAGTATAGCGTGTGTGTGTATGTATGTATGTAGTCGGTTTACTCGATTCCTAACCGCTTATCAGAAAATGAAGTTTCCCCATATCTTATGGTTGACACTAATAACTTTTCGGCGCGCTCTGCATAGTGGATGAGTGTACAATCGATATGCAAGCGCCTAATACACTCGCATTAATTACACCTGAAACTTGGCAGCTATTCAATTAGCGTAAGCCATTTATCATATTTGCATGTACCGCTATCTGATGACGTTGGTTTACAGATGGCTTTCATACGTTGTTGATATATGCACATGGTTGGTGGGTGCATGTTTGTGATGTGATTCTGTGATAGCATATCCGACATAAATTTAATTTCAGTTTCTAAACGAGTGGTATTTAAAGAGCTTTAAAATTACGGGATAAAAGCAAATTGCCAAGATAAGAGTATCCTTGAGCTATACATATACGTTCTGCTTTTATCCAGCATAAGACATGAAAAACTTTGACATTTCGAATTGAGAATTATATTTGAAACGCAACTAAATGTTCGTGCGTACTTTAGAATACTTACACTACTGCAGTATTTTCAAATCATCGCAGACTATTCCTATATTGCTCAATGTGTTGGCCCAGATTTCACAGTACGAGTACAATCATTACACTGGTTTTCATTACATTTTTATGTAATTCATGATTTCATGAACCTGAACCTCAGCACGGTTTTCTTAAGGGATGGTGAACAACCACTAACCCGACTACTCTCTATGCATCTAGAAGATGGTAAAGATAGTAAAGCCTTCGATAAAATTTTCTACTCTATAGTTCTTTTCAAAATTTAAAGCCTTTCGCTTTCAACCGTGGCTCATTTTGGATTCAATCATACCTCGAAGTACGACAGTACAAAGTGATATTTACATATATCTTCTATAACTGACTTTACAACCCCCTCTGGAGTTCCTCACGGTAGTTACCTGAGTCTGTTAACTTTCATATCGTCAATCATGACTTTGATCGTATCATTAAAGATTCAAATATTTCCCTTCACGCTGATGACATGAAAATTTTTAGAATATATCAAGTTGACCTGAACTAAACGAATTTCCTTGAGTTCAATAAATGTCTAGCTTCCAGATATTCCCGTAAGCGCCTTCTACAAGTCCTTGGATAATTTTTCATCGGTGACGAGATTGTTCTTCACAAAGAACAAAGAACTCAATTTAGAGATGACATTTCGACCAAATCTATGCTCGGTTTCGCAAAAACTTGGTCTAAGAAACTCGAATATGCTAGACAAGTGTGGTCTCCCTACCACGATATCCATTCTATCCGAGTTAAAACGCAGATTCATCCATTTCGCTCTACTCTGTCCATCAGCTAATAACTGGAAACATTGACTGACCCCGCGCTGCTTCAAATGATATCCTTAATCTGTACCACTCCTCCTCTCAAATTTTCAGAGCAATATCAAGAATTCTATGCATGGCAAACTGAAGGGAAAATTCATTTACTCAACCTTCCCCTCGCCTTCTTAATCTAAGATTTAATCTGGTTAGGTTAGATTGGTGGGTTTGGCGAAGACGAAAGATAATTCACTTCGCCGTATAGATTCTACTGTAGCCGTGTTTATCCACAGAATGATTTTGGAGGCTGGTTCCCATGTTTTGCCCCTTCAATATGCGCTCTGAAAGTTAGAAGGAATTTTCCTGACGCTATCAAAGCTACATCATCCACATAGGCTTGTAACCTGGCCGGTGTAAGTTCAAACCACACTAGGGGAACAGCAATCACAGCCATCAAGCACAACAGAGAAACACAAAAAAAAAAAGAATTTGCTGCCTGGAACCGTATAGAGTCTGAGTGCTTCTGAGATTTGGTTGCACTTTTTAATATAAAAAAAAATATCCGCAAGGCTGTAGTTAGATATATTATTTGCATACTCAAAATCGAATTGATAAGGATGTGGTCTCCTGGACCTAATTTGGTACGAATGAATACATCTGCTAGTCGTTCGTTAGTTTGCTTGAGGGATGAGATAAGACTGATTGGTCTAAAGTCTTTCGCGGCAATAGGGCTTGCTTTGCGAGACCACTTCTTCCCCTCTCCATTTCATTACCGTAATACTGTTATTTCTTACAATATTTGTTCTTTTGGGTAATGCACCCCGGAAAGTGTGAATTTGCAAGTCCAATTACCCTCGGAGTCCTTAAAAATAGAAAATGGTGGTACAGTTCCGGGCGAATGTGGGCCTCAAACAACAAGCCTCTCAAGTTAGCCCGGTCCTGCCTCCAGTTGAGCACTCGAAGTTAGTTGAGGTCCCCTTCTGAGGTCACCTTAGGCAAGGTCGCCCTCCACTGCGTTATCCCTCCATGTTAGATTCGAATGCTCTGGTACGCACTTAAGCTACGCCATAAAAAAAAAGAAAAAATTTTTTTAAGCTAGATTTTATATTCTAAAAAGTTTGTAATAAGCTTAGTTAAATAAGTTATCTTCTCTTTTCAATTCCTATTCCTTCATAAACATGCTGACGACTTCAAGGAAGAAGGATGTATGATGTACAATTTTAGTACTTACTTAAGGTATGTACTCTCTGTATTCTATTATTTATCTTAGGGGGCTACTTTTAAAATATTCATAAAAAATTTATCGACACTACAACCAAAAAATGTCCTTTCTATATTTTATCCAACTTACATGAAAAAATTAAGATGCTTCCATTAACCCTAAAACGTTTAACCTTGAGATTATATTTATATCCCAGATGCAGCTATTCACAGTACGAACAAGGAGAATAGTTCCTAAAAACTTCCTTGACAAGTAACTCAAAGTGAAGTGTTGTTCCTGTGAATAATACATAAATCCATTACAGACCTTTAATTGAATTTTTTTTACTTCATCACCAACACAAAAGTCCATGTCACGCGTTCATCTTTAATGAAATTTCTAAATAAAAAAAAAACTTTAAATTAAAACAGGATGTGTACTAGTTACATCCTTGGCGCACATCTCTTGTTCAGGTTAATGGAAGCAATTGTATACTGTAATGGTTTCCCACTCTGTTAAGTATTTCTGAGAATATTTCCACATGTTGCCAACACCGGATGAAAGATGAACAATGGGGTTTTGGACAAAAGCAATTATAAAATATCCATTCCATGGTATTGCTATGCTGCCTTGACGATATGAAATTGTTTTGATGTTAGTGTATTAGTCGAGGAGATTTGTTTTGATGCGGTTGATTGTTCGTGGCAGGATTCAATTGCTTTTCAAGGTACATACTTGATGTAGATATGTTTCTGTCTGCATAATAGATTATCCTTGTTGTACAGATTTTCTTAACTTGAATCGAATTTGTTGTGAAGATCATTTTCTGTTTCAATTTTTGACGACACACTTATGAAATGTACATAAGATGAGGGCGGACGAAAAACTTGCATACAAAGAAAGTCTAACATAAGTACAACAGAATTCTTTGTTGCTTCGTTTTAGAACACCTAACATAGACTTTTTGGCAATAAAGTTAGCATGCTTTGAAAAATCTCGATCAGACTTCAAATAAGCTGCAAGGTCCTTAAGACGATATCAAGGTATATTCAAAAATAATGCTTCGTTCCAAGTTATGCATTTTTAAAATCCACTTAATATTTTTGGATCACCCTGTATAACAAACCGCAGTTAGTCTTTTACAAAAAAATCATTTTCTAATGTTTAAGAGCGTTCCAATGAAACAGCTTCATTGTCAGAGACGCCAATATCAGATTCTAACTACACTGACCTTGAAGAGTCTAAAAAGTATCAAACTAGTACCATTCTCCCTAATAACGACGGTAGTTGTCCTGACCACATCACATGACACACTACGTGATATAGCACTTGATCTTTTCAATTCGTACACTATTTTTATTATTTAAAAGGGTATGTTGCACTGCGACATGGTGGTCTATTGTGTCCCCTATAAATGCCTTGGGGCTGATTGTTCCCTCCTCAGAGTTCCCCTCTCATTGGAATTGAACTCATAATTATATTTGAGGTTCCCATACCCTTGCTTTGCCAATCGTCGGCCCTAGACCAGTCTCCCTAGTTCAGTTTCTCTGAGGACTCTGAAGATGAGATGCGCGTCGATGGACTGCATACCATACAAGGTGTTCTGAAGTCTCCCTGACGTCATTGCAGAATCTGCGGAGACCTTCTTCTTCTACAGTCAGTTTTCTTAGGTGTCCTTTAGAAGTTCTGTTAGTATGCGTAGGTTATTCAAGCTGATGCATGCTTCGAATTCTGTATAGCTCTCGAGTTGTTTTTTAACTTGCCTCAGGCCTTGAGTTCTATTTCAGACCCTAGCCTTGTTTTGTTTCTCTAACTTCCTGATTTCTTCCTAAAGGGTATGATCCCCTATTCCACAGCAAGGTTCAGGTCTTACAAAGGGTTATGCTATGCTGCCCCTTTTCTTGCTATAGAGTATGTTTAATCCAGGAGCACTGTAAAAAAAATAGATGCTGTGTTAAAACCATCCAGATAGTGATGTAAATGTCAGGAGGTCCAACAGCTCAAGCCAGGAGGTCCACATTCTTCTGATGGATAGGGCGGAGCAATCACACTGCAGATGGCGAATGGATTCAATTTCTTCCACATCCCTGCAGCTTCTACAATAGTGATCGTGCTAGGCATTTTGCATGAATAACAATGTTACGATGCACAGTAATTATCCTGGAGATGACGCAAGAGAAATAGAGCTCTTCTTGCTAAAGGGCCGGCCATAGCATCCTAACTGTTGCACATGTTCCTTGATGAACCCAGCGTCGAGTCGGTTTGATTGAAAAATGATTTTATTTTCTATATATTTATTTTTTTCTTGAAAATCTTATTGGTATTGCTACAAAAGAGAGAGCCTGCGATGCATGCAGCGCTGATCCCTTTCTTACAAGCTCATCATCCCTTTCGTTTCCTGCGATATCCTGGTAGCGACACAGTCATGATTTCGCTATGATACAACCAGTATGCGGGTTTTTTGTAGTTATGCTGACAATTTTTAAAGTCTCTCTTTAAATATATTGTCGTTACAAGGCAGTGAATCAGCGTTTCAGTACACTTGTGCACTATTTCCGAGACAACAGGCTTCTTCAGACATCTCTCACAAGAAAAGACTAAAAAAAGAACTCTTTACTCAAATTTATTTTGAGCTACATATTGTATACTCATTCAAATCAGTTTTTAAAGGATATATTGTATCCTATTCCACTTCCTCTTGATATGATCCACAGCCAAAAGCAAGCAAACTAATAATTTTCCTCTCGAAATCCTTCACACAAAGACGAGAAAACTTTTCTTTTCAACCGAATTTTTCTATCTCAAAATATATTATTCTTTTCCTAAAACTTATTCCCACACATACATGCACAAAGTATTAAACTATTTCAATTTAAATTGCCTCAACCTTCAGCCAGATGGACCCTTAGCATTAGGACTAAAGTTTTCGGATTCAATGGAATCTCTCCGGGAGTTTTCTTTGACATACTAAATTTGTATGACCTCAATAGTGTTATCAGTCCAATTCGCTCTTGCTGGTGAGCAAATCGAAGTCAAATACAATTTCTTGGTCCATCTCCGAATCCGAGGAAGGTCGTAGAGTCGTAAGCTTGAACATTGTCTGGACTAAACCTATCTGGGTCATATTTCGAGAATTTTGGATAAATATCCGGTTCGTGGTGAATAGCCCAACTGGTATAAGGACGGAAGTTTCTTTTTCTCTCATCAAATGGATATCGGCAATAGGGTAGTCGCCATTTGATTTGCGTGTCAAGGTGACATTGATAGAAGTAGAGCGCAGAGAGTTTTTAGTTGGGACCGAAATTTCTACATTTGACACTTTTGAACCGTCAGTGTACCATTCGGATTGAGATACCGATTGAGGCATTTGAAGATTATCCCCAATCACTGCGATTTGGAATGACAACTTTGAAGTGATTTGATTCTTTTCGACATGAAGTCCTAGGTGCATTCTGCCAGTGAAGACAGCAGCGGAAGCAACGATATTTGTATGTCCAAATAGATTGGTGATTTTGTTATTGCATAGGAGGTGAAGCTTTAAGGCGCTTACGGCCGCAGTCTTCATAACACTGGTGTGCGGGGTGAGAGGTCGAGAAGGACTTCCAGCTCAGCAGTCAGACAGGTGCGCATTGCATCCGTAAAACCAATGCAGGCAAATCTTTGCCATCATTCGAGCGATGCAAAGGTTATAATGGAGGTGATAATAGTGAGGTAAATCTTTAGTCTTAGACCCCATTTTTTTCCGAAAATTCTAGAGAAGGTTTAGAAGGCTTTTGTGGCCTTTTCAATAGTACTGTCTAGATGGGGTTTCCAGCTGAGTTTGTTATCTAGAGTTACAACGAGATATTTTGCCTCTTTTAAGAAATCAACCTTGGGGGCAACCTTTAGTAGTTTTGACGGAAAAATAGGAGAATTTTTTAAGGTTTACAGAAATAATTCTGCTGCTAAGCATGGAGCATATCCATCTGGTAGTCTGTGTGTGAGTCCATGTCTTGGGCATCACCAGCAATTCTGATGGATTGCAAAATTGTATTGTCAAAGGCTCCAGAAATGTGCAGAAAGACACAGAGGCTGGCTTCTTTATATACAGACTTTTCAATCGTTGTAACAAGAGGATGCAAAGCTGTTACTGTCGATTTAACTAGGTTAATAGGTGAATTGTTATCCAGAAGATTCCTGTAGTGAGGAAGACCAGACTATGCGAACTGAAGCTGCAGAAGCTTCAGCAGCCTTTTATCCCACACTTAATAGGGTCTTATGAACGGGCTATTTCAAAGCAGCCGTAGTAAGCTGAAGTATGACAAAAATAAATTAGACCTTTCAGTTAACTAGAGAGGCATCTCTTAACTAAGGACTTACTGAAAGCTTAATGAGTCTTTTAATTTGAAGATATCAAATGAAAGCACATTTCGGGCAAAACGACTTAAAAATTGGCCTATTCAGAAAGAAGCTTGAATCGATACTTTATAGGACACGGGTGCCTTCTGCTTGCATACTTGCATACAACCAGCTGTTGCAAATTAAAAGCAACAAGACAATAAGTGAAATCACAGTTTTCTTAGCCACAATTTCTGCATAATTCGATAAAGATTACAATTTTAAAAGCTTTCGCATAGATAGAACCAACACCTCAGCTTGGTACTCAGTTAGTTTCAACTTCATTCATCAATGGATCCATTGAAAGATAAAAGATTTCCTTTTGCTACCCTATTTCTGTGCAAATTAAGGTGGAATCGATCACCAAATGACGAGAAACATTTCGATTTAAACTTTCATTTCTGGCAATACTCCTTGGTTTCATCAACCATATCTATTTGCAGCGACATTTTGGTGAATTTTCTAGCCTTTTGGAGGCTACCAAACTATTCGCCTATAACGCATTCGTTATCAACATAAATGTGAAAGTATTCGCTGTACTTTCTGCCCTAACACGATTGAGAAATGTCCTGCAAACCACTGAAGTCCTTTATCCGAAAATACAGAAGAAAAACTCGCCTACCGGGTGAACGAGAACTTCTGGCCCAGATCAATTTACACGCTGGTTGAAGTATACCTTACAGCCGGCTGGACTATTTACTTTCTGCCAGGAATCAAGTCCATTTACGAGCATCTGAGATATGCAAAGGAGTTTTCCTATGGGACACCTTTCTGTGTGACCCATCCTTTCGATTATCGGATCCAGTTGCTTGCGTTACGGTCTGGTGTACTTTAGTGACCTCTGGGTGGACATCTGTGTGTGTGTTCGGATGTCGGAATTGACGTTGTCCTGTGCTGTTTGTTCGGGCAAATGTGCATGCATTTCAAATATATCGGCCAGGAGATTGAGCGGTATTGGCCGACTGTCAAGGCGGAGGACAGTGTTTTCCTTGCTAAATTAATTGAGCGACATCAGCTAATATTGAAGTGAGTCAGTAGTGGAGGTAGAGGTGTGCTTGCATTGGGAATTGTATTTCGAATTTGGTTTTTCTCTTTCTGGCCAACAGCTTGTGCTGTTCTCGTTGGCGTTCAATTTCATCTTGTCGTCAGGTATCTTGTGCTTGTTAGCGTTTCAGGTTACAGTCGAGGGAGTACGAGTTGAGTTTCTAAAATTTCTATTACAGTTCGTATCGGAGCCTGGTCAGCTGTTTATCGTGTGCTATTTCGGAGATGAACTGATATGTGTAAGTCTCTGCAATGTTTGCGATAATATAAGCGGGTTTCAACATACATATGTTGATGGATTTGTGTACAAACATCCTTGGTACAGAGGCACAAGAAGCAGCTACTGATGTTAATACTGCGTTCTCAGAAACCAGAAACACTTATTGCAAAGGAATTTTTTACGGTATTACTGGTGACTTTGAAGCAGGTAGAGATGACTTACAAATGCTTTGATAAAGCTGTTGATGTATTATTAATAACTTAGGTCATCAGCATGTCACACCGAGTCTTTGTGCTACTACATACGTTTCACAGGGTTAAACTATCTTTAGAGAGGTGCATATAAACAATCCTAAATTAGGGGGAGAATTTAGGGGATACGAGGAAATTCTTAGGTTTAGAAAATACTTTTATTTAAACTATTAAACTTGAATAGTTTTTCTAGGAATCGGATTCTCTTCTGTCCCATGGTAAATCCATTTTGTAGATAGGGTACACTCCCGGGCTTTTGAATATCAAATGTCAAGAATGTAAGATATCAAATGGATAAGGCTACGTGAGCACATGCGTTCTCCTCCGCACGACTATTTGGTCACAAAATTGGAGAAAATGCATATTTTATGATGATTTCGGAGAGATTCAAAAATTATAATCACGAAAAAACCCAAAATGGCTAAAATGCTATTTGTGCGTGCCTAGCCTAAATCTATTTATTTCCGCTGTTAAGGTCCATTCACAGCTCAGCGACCGGCGATTAGACGAACTGCGAACAAATCATTTTAGTACTACATTTAAAGGAACACAGTTGTCAACTTTACTATTCCAAAAGAACAGCACCTAATTTATCTATCAATTAATAGGAAAAAAGTTTAATTTTAATTCGTTTCTGCAAATAAACTAACAATTCGTTAATTTTTCCGCGAATAAGCGAATACTTCTTGCGAACTGTCAAAATTTACTCGCATTCCACAGATATGGAACGCAATCGACAATCGCTCGACCAAAATATTCGGGAGATTTCAACCTCACACTTCTTTGAAATGCAACGAATGACGAGAGAAATTCGCTGATTGCTGCGACTAGAAAAAAAGTTGTTGTGAATGAAATGTCAAAATTTACGAATATTCGGTCGTTCGTATTCGCAAGTTGATAAGCTGTGGATGTACCTTTATTTCTGATTTAAAACTCGAAACATTCCACAATTTTCGCAAATAAATTCCGATTTCGCAAAAAATACAAATGAACACATCACTTTGGAGATCTCCCCTATCGACTAGGTTTACCAGTCTATTAGCCCTTTTTCCGATCCATATATCCTTTGTCTTACATCTAGTAGAACAATGTGTGTACAGCCATAATTTTTGTTTTGTCAGGATTTATTTACACAAAAAGGATTTCCACGAAATCTGGTAGAACAAATCCCAATGGGAATTGTCCATCAATTATATTCACCACAAAATCCAAAAGTGGTAAGGGGAGGTAGCATTAACCTCTCTTTTATTTTTCACAAATTCTATTGAGCGGACGACTCGGTCTATTCATTTCCTTTGTGAGAATTCGTAAAATGCTCGTCCTTTTGTGCATTTATCAGTGCACCCTCTCATGAACAGGAGCACTTTAGTGTGGTCTATGTGCTTGGCAATTTTATTTATTGTTGGAACAATAAATGTTTGAGTATAGCGATGTAGTAGGTGCGTCCTAAAGGATAGTGGATGGTTAACTTGCTGGGCTTGTAAGTAAGTGGAAGTAAAACTTGAAGTTATGAAATTTAAATTATTGTTGAATGAAAAGGAAAATGATTTAAATTTAAATTTAATCTTCACTTCCCATGCATTATAATGTTAGCCATTGATACCTCCCATCTCTCTCCCATCTATGTTTAGCTTTAGGCTATACATCTTGATGTGGTTAATTAAATATATGTAAACTGTAGGGAATTATCCTTGTGTCTTACACGCATGTAATCCTGTTGGTCTATTGTACATCTATCATATCCAAGAACTACCGTTTGGCAGTATTTGAATGTAGGAGTTTCAAGAGTTCCTGTGTGTGATATGATTGAGTCAGTGCAGAAGTACGTTCAGGGGAAACAACGAAGATCTTGAAAGCTTAATTTCCTTCCTGTGGGAACTACTTATGAAATATTGAAGAATTCTCACATGTATTAAGGTTTACGAAAATCCTCCGACAAAATATGTCTTGCAAATGTCCAGTAACCACCCGTGGGTAATAATTATAATGAAAAGCTTATTCGTATGCCTTCGGGGCCGTACGGTATATTTCCGGCCCAACTCCAGATGGAGTTCGGAATCATACGACAGAAACTGTAGGCTGTCTGGTTCTAGAAACTATACATGAATCCCAGCCCGACGTTAAGGTAATTTTCATACCTAAATTTCAGACCAATTAGCTTGACATGTTAAACGCGAACATATGCGAATCTATCTGCGTATTGTATACTACATACTCAGAAGTTGAGTTATAATTGCCTCTTTTGGCGGTTGCTCTACCAAAAATCAGCATGACAGGCTACATCCAGGGAGGCGTATCGGAATCTTTGCTCTGGAATCTTGGGCTCAACGAACTCCTCTTGGAAATATAGAACTCTGGATGCAAGATTGTTGCTTACGCCGAATAACTAACTAACTAGCTAACTCTATATCAATAGAGCGATTCGCCTTAAATAAGTTAGTCAACTGGACTAATAGCTGGTCAATTTCAATAGAAAATATAAGATCTTCTACTTCTAGCCTCCCACACTGGGAGATTCCACTCTTAGTCTCTTAAACAGCGCTAGCTATTTGGGATTAAATTTAGACCGGACGCTACACTCCTTGAGTTGCCCTCTGTACCCTTTTATAGAAATTTCGGATCTGCAGTAACATCTCTGCATCTCCCCGTTCTCACGTTTCTTATGTCCCCTTGTCTGAGTACGCGCTTGTCGTCTTTCCGTCTCTGCTCGTAAAGCTGACGAGCGGCGCCTTAAAGGCACGCATTTTGTCTGCTTTTGCCTATGCGCATTTAGCGGTTTCTCGCAGGTGGAAGGTTTAAACCTAGCACATCAATCGCAGTATTCCCAATTGCTTGCTGGCAGTGCTGCTACTGGTCTTCTATGAGTACAGTTGCTCTGGGGAAACTCGCTCGGCAAAGGCTCTTTCGAGATTCTACTGAATGTGTACATATATATTTCATAACTATAAATACCTCGTACATGCATACCATCCTACTAAAAGATCGCGGTGATCCAACTTTTTCCCTGATTATCTGAGTTGCAATTAGAATGTTAATTCGTATCTACCACCCACTAAAGAGAAACGAACTACCAACCGATAATGGAAACAAGCAGCTTTAATCGATTTTTCGATTTCCATGGCAAATAATTAATTTGGTGTTGTGCCGTCTCTGACAAAAGGACAGCAACACAATGATTGCAGTTCAGTGAAATTATTCTACACTCAAAAGTGCACCTGCACACCGGCATTACGCCTGATTTCAGTTACGGATCAATTTCACGCTGAGGCTGATACATAAAGTCTATACTCGTACATCGAAATAATTGATTGGAAACATCACTTTTCTGTTTTCGGCGTAAACATCGCCGATTGGCAATTTTCCTGGACAGATTTTAATGATTTCTCCTCAGTCCTCCGCTATTTTGGTAGGTAATCGCCGCAAACCGATTGAATGCCAGGTGGAGGGAAGAGCAAGTGGGAATTGCTTTTTGGTGTTCATGTTGCTTTTAATCGAAAGTTATGCCACTCTTATTGGCGTTTGTTGTTTCAAAATTGCTTGTCAGGGATTAAATTTTTTTAAGCTTGTTCTAAAGTGAAGTCTCCCATTTAAGGCGAATTGAAATATTGTTTTTAATTAGTACCGTTTGATAGAATCACTCCAGAATTGGAAGACCAGACGCAATCCACGATAAATCCAAGACAAACAGATTTGTAATATCAGGTTTTAGACACATATACATATGTAAGTACTATTTTACTTATGAGTATGGGCCATAGGCTAACAGAAGACTATGTTAATATGCTAAGGATCCCTCTCAACACCTTCTGACGAAGTCGTATTTGAAGTAAATGAGAAAATCTGATACATTTTCATAGATAGATCCTTGTTCATCTAGACTAGATATTTAAAAAAAAATGCATTCACTGGCGTAAAGTTCAATGGCGTAGATTTCAGCCTTGAAAATCGAGGTTAAAGGTCCCAAAGAGACTACAAATTGAAATTTAGGGCCAAAAACTTTCCCGACTAATCCGTGTTCCATTTCAGATCCGTCGGTGTGCCATGTTCAGAGAGGGTTACGCAAAGGAGGGCCCCCATCGTTCCATTTGCCACGCTCGGAAATTAATATTTTAGAAAGGCGGAGAAGATATTTCACCAAGGGCATGAAATCTGTAAAATCCATCGCTCATATAGCGCGGTTATGTTTATGATTTTTAGATGACCTTTGGGATTACCCAATTTAAAATTTGATGAGAGGTGAAGTTTCGCAGCGTTTAATGCTTTCTTGACTCTGGATATGGATTGGGGGAATCTGTAGGAGGGCTTCTACAGCGGTTATCGGCCAAGAGCGCCTTACGCCTGTGATACTGATGCAAACTAACTTTTGGACTTTTTGTAATCCATTCTTGGCGGTTAAACCGTTTACCACCAAATTATAAATGCATGCACTATTGTTGGAATTACTTTGGTAAGGTAGGTTCCGGAGTCATTTGTGACCTTAGACCCCATTTTCTACCAAAAAATTTTGATCATATACTAATTGACCACAGTTGAGGTGAGCCGCCTCCTTGAGACAGCTTTTAATCATGCTGATTGTGGAAGATGAGTGGCCTAATACATTTGATAGTTGGTGTATTTACGTCTTTTACAGGGGCATCTCTTTTGATGGCGGCATTGGAGGTGTTATCAGAAGCTCTAGCAATATCCAGAAAGGTATATACATACATGTATAGTGCATTGTCTTTGGCATTAAGAAAAACCTCGATTTTTCTGAGGCGAATTGGAGTTGGTTTAGTGGGTGTTTCAACCTTACTTACTTAAGTAGGTTCATTCATGACAACACACTCATCTGTCCAAATAGCAAAGACGTCTGGAAAGATGGAGAAGATATCCGGAGAATGAGGCTTCTTACTTTTTATAAATCCCACGTGTCGGCAGTACTTTAATTGTGATTTCATCCTCCAGTATTTCAGCACAGATGCAGACATCATAACAAACAAATTTCTACGCTACTTTAAATAATCCTCAAAGAATTTACAAAACAGAGAATGTAAATATTTCACATAGATTCTTACATCTGTGTATAGGTAATTAAATTCCCAAGAACCGCTAAGTACAGAACACCTCGGTAGGTTCAAGTACACGAGTTTTTCTTTCTCAAAACTCCCAGTCAGTGGAAGAAAAAATCAAAAAAGTCGAAAAAGATTTTCCATCTTTTCACGACTCAACGATTTTTTCTTTTAAATTACATACCCAAAGCTTGTTTTTGTGTACAGGAATAGGTATAAGGATAGTGATTCCCTGATGATTGGCTTCTTGTCGATATATCAAATTAAATGGACCTCTCTCATGGCGCAGGTGGAACTTTTTAATTCCTTAATGGAGTGTAAACATTTAATTTGGGTAATTCAATTGAATTTGTAGACTTGAATAAAGAAGAAAATATTCTTTGCGAAAAAAAAGAAAAAAATTATTCCAAAGATTTTCATTTAAATAAAGAATAAAGAATAAAGATGCTGACGAGATTGCGGGGGAAAAATTTGAAAATACCTTTCTCTGTTGACCTACCTACATTACTTTCAAACAAAAATACTTTACAATGTTTCTATTGAGATTTTCAGACTGGTTTTTGCTTGCTAAGGATGAGTGAAATACTTTTTTGATTTGATTTTACGAGCTGGTCCTTAAGTTAGTGACTTGATTTGCCAAAATGTTCTGATTTGTCTCATGAATATTTTGAAGGTCATTCGATAATTTGGGGTAAGGACATATTCGGTGGTATAAATGTCCACCTCTGTTGGCCAACAGGTTGGGGCCTAAATTTACCCAGGTGCCGGTCTATCGGGACCATATTTTCATGTGTACAAATTTTTAGAAAACGAAACATTGAATGGAAGTATTTCTTTCTTACGGCTTCCTTTTGCTGAAGTTATCCCAGACGGATCTGGATTTGACCAATGTTTGTTGGTTGGTCATTCGACGGTGATATTTTTTTGGGTTTTCTAGTGAGAAAGTCATTGATCTGATTTAAGGCACTTGATGAACTGGGTCTATGGGTTAGGGCAGATATCTATAATAATTTTTGTTACTAGATTCACATTTTCCTTTTGGCCGAGCATTGCTTTCTTCCTACTTCCTACGAGAAGAAATCTAGGCGAGTAATGTTGTGTGATAGACACTAGCGAAGAGAGCAAATCGACATCTGCTCGGACATCAAAGCAGATTCGACAGGAGTTCAAAAACTACTGAACGATCTAAATATGTACGTTTAAAGAGGAAAGTTCGAGGTTCAAATCACGGAAAACACCTTAATGTTTTTTCACGGTCCCAACTCTCGCGAATAACTCACAAACGTTCGGGAGTAATTACTGTCATCAGAAAGTTTCTCAATAAAAAAAAAAGCCTTTGTGCACAAGAGTCGCAGTCTTCCTCTACTAAGACATCCTTCGGGGATGGATCCGGAGATTTTCCGAACCAGAGCATTGATGTCCATGCCCCAAATACATTAGTCGTTGGACCTTCTCTCTTCTGGTTAAATCAATGTCACTGTATAGTCCATACACTTCATAGTTGTATCTCCTCTTCCACTCACCGTCTATGCCGACCGAAATTCACCCGAAGAAATAACCAAGACTAGCCTCATCTAATTTTGACAAAGTCCGTCCCTCTGCACCATAAAGCACTACTAGGATAATTAAACTTCAATTGTTTGAAAGAGGCATTTGCAGTTCAATTGCCTTCTTAGCCTAAAGAAACAGCGATCGGCAAGAGTTATTCTTCGTTTGGTCTTAGAGCTGGTATCGTTGCCTAAATTAATAGCTGAGCCTAGGTAGACAAAGTCCTTAACTACATCAAAGTTATATCTGTCTGCGGTGACGTTCTGTTTGAGACGTCAGTGTTGGTTGTCCTTTCTAGTTGGCCACATATACTTCCACTTGGTCTTGCCCTCATTGACCATTAAACTCAATTTCGCCGCTTTCATCTCAATGCTCATGAAAACGCCATCGACATCGCGCTGCCTTCTTCCAACATATGTACATTTATCGTCGGCATATGCGAGTAATTGGGAGAACTTTTGAAAGATTTTACCCCTGGTGTTAACGCGTGATTTTTTCACTTTTCTTTTAAGAAGGAGTTTAAGAAGTCGCATGACAGCGCGTCGTCTTGCTTAAATCCTTTTTGATATCAATTACATACACCCGTCAACATATGTATTTACATATCCAAAATCACTGTCCTCAATTTGTGGGCAGGGACCGTCGCACTCGTATTCCATGCATGTCATAACCATTGCCTTAAAAGTACAACGTTCTGAAAATTACTTTAAAATCTCATTGCCAGATATATGCTCCACTTTCAATTCCTATGAATTACCACAGCTTATCCGCAGACTACCCAATATTATAGCAGTCTATGGCTTAACCCATTTGCAGATTATCCACTCGCAGCCT
Organism: Blera fallax; assembly: GCA_946965025.1. Classification (NCBI taxonomy): domain Eukaryota; kingdom Metazoa; phylum Arthropoda; class Insecta; order Diptera; family Syrphidae; genus Blera; species Blera fallax. The sequence goes on along the minus strand of OX337247.1, from coordinate 12,940,310 downwards.
TCATAAATACTCCGCATATGTACATACATACATATTAGATGACAATTTCTTTCCAACAAATTCAAATGAGTGTGCCTAATGACTTCTCCTGTCAGAAGTCCATTCCACTGCACGTGTCCCTACCGACTAACAGCAAAACTATGACATGCCATTCTCTTAACAGCCCGGTTAAAAGTATCTATCACAAACAGAGTCATACAATTTTAAATGGTTCTTACCAAGTGCGGCAGAGTGTGTACGCTTACCAATACCGAACCGACCTCCACCGACACATTTCTGTCCTGTCGAGTCGAGAAAACCTATTCGAACCAAAAAAAAAAAAAAAACTAAATAAATTCTAAGTTACGGGCCGACATTATAGCGAAAATGAGTGGAATACAGCCGAGGAGTTTTGAGGGAAAATCAATTCCATGAAACTTATACTGCGGTCGGAACTTATTTTTAATTCACAATCTAAATGGAGTTTCGGTTATTGTAAAAAGTCACGATACCGCATAATGTCAGTCATTTTGTGCGATTGAGTATGGGAACACTGGAAAATGCCATTAAAATCGTCGAGAATCAAAAGTAAATGCAGGTGAGAACGATTTGAACGTAACGTATTCCACATGCACATTCAATGTGCAATGGAGTCGTTTCGAAAATTTTCCAAAAGTCGAAAGTGAAAATGTGTAGTGACGCCGGTATTTCTTTGACAGTGACAGTAACAATGGGGACAGTAGGTAGGGTAGGCTACAATTTGGGGCTTTGGGCTTTCTCGACATAATGGTTTGTTGCTCTTCATAAACAGTTCATCTTCTAGGACATCCAACAAACTACAATGATTTGTTTCTTGCAATATTTAAGTTAAGAAGGTTCGTCTTCCTTACGTTCACACAAAATCAATATAAATTGATAAACGTCTTTAAGTAATTTCATCAACAGACTTCTCCATTGGATGTTTACATGTTTTTATTACACACAAGTCATAAACATATTTAAGAGAATGCATATTTTAAAATGCACCCAATACTTTGTGATTAATCTCTTAAAAATGTAGACTCTGTCACCCCCGGGGTTAAGACGGAGGTTATCAGTAGATGCAAGCAATATATTTGGCGCAACAGACCGTATTGGGTCCAGGACCTAACTTCTTGCGACTGTTTATATTGTGCTTGTTATATTTTTCCACACAAATGAAAGGTCCTACAGTTTAAATTCATGTCCAAAAGGCAAATTGAGAACCTTTTTCGTAACAGGAATTGCTCTCGGATCGGTAATCGTAATAGCCCTAATGTATTAATTTTTGACACATCTTTTATTGTTTCAGCATCAATGTTGTTCGCAGCGTCGGGTATTCTTCTTATGGTTGGGTTAAAGGATAACGGATAGCTTATGATTAAATGACTGAAGAAATTAAGACTTTATCCGTTTTCTTTTATGCTCAAGTAATTGTTAGTTGCTTAGTTGCTGTGTCCAACTTAAGAAACACACGCAGTTCTCTATTTGCTTAACCATGACCACTATTCCCCTTTTCTACATCATATCGCTGATTATCCCCAGAATAATAGTGAGTCTGTTTAAACTCGGGTTTTTAACTTCAAGCCCTCCAATGTTCTACCTCTGTGGACTAACCTCCGTCGTCTTTCAATAGCGATTTCCAAAGATCTCAAAGAATATCTCTCTCAAAGAAACTTTCAGGTCTCACCACGCTTACGTAAAAATTAACTAACTGACTTTATACTACAGAATATATGTACATATGTATATATATGTATCTACATTTGAAGACATTTTGCAAATTAGATAGTTCACCCTGTCACAGGGACACTAATTCGTTATTTAAAACTACTCAAATGGTATAATCCATCTCAAACAGACGCAATAGGCGCGTCAATGTTGAATATTTTTTAAAATACATATAATGACATTTTACTACCAGGCTAGAAAATCCACATTAAACAATTTTTTATCTTGGATGGGCATGTCTGCCGCCATTTACGGCCGTCTTATAAATTCTGATAACATTTTGAGAATAAAGCTCAATCGTGTTCATGAATAGCTCTGAAAAGGAAAACCTGCATATTTAGAGTAAACGCCTCTAATCAAAACAGTATGGGAAAGTGGGATTTTTTAAAAGCGTGTGTGTCTTTCTGCTTCTAGTCTCAGAACGCTGGTATTTAAAATTTAATTTAAGGCCCACAGACAGGCATGACCAATTTGACTCGGCTGTTAATATGATCAGTATTAAGAACCGTATCCATTCGTGTGTTTGCCTGTCGGGTAGAAATTTTATATACAAGCTCTCTAGAATTCTCCAAAACACGCTCGTTGAAGCTATCTTTCCCTACTCTTCAATCAAAAATTGTATAGAGTCAAAAATAGTCTGGGATACATCGTCTCATTCATAAACAGATAACTCGTCCTATAGCAACGAGCAGCGAGTATGTTCTTCGTACTTAAAAATCAACTACTGAGGTCAAATGTTCGACCAGATACATTAGTTTTGATAGCTGATATATTTGTTGTAAATAGCACGATCAATATTATAGTCAAATGAACAAATTAATTGAACCTCAAAGACACGTAGGCCCAACAGTATTGCGCTGCATGCTATAGGCAACCGAGACTATTGACTGCATCTCATGTCTGAAACCAAACTTTAATAATGCCATGAATTGATCTTTAGAAAAAAAAACAGATTTTCGATTAAAAGTTTTTTTAAATTTAAAATTATGTCCCTTCATATAAATTTAAAAAAAAAAGAGTTTGCACGCTCTGCAAAAATGTTTTTCCAGAACTAAATTAAATATATCATCCATAACAAGTTATCAATGTCGAGAATATTCTAAAATAAGAAATAATTATCGAGTGACTGCAATTTAAACCTCAAACATATTGTATTTTAAATGGGTTACATGCAGAATGAAAATAAAATATTTAATAGAAAAAATAAAATAAAATTAATTAAAATGAATAATAACTTCAACAATCGAACCACATACCCTTATAAAGATACATTGTTCCTAGTTCCCAATAGATGTCAGTGCACCGACAATTTGTTGCATCTCAACCGCCGGTCTTTTGACAGTTCGCGCCAAAACATGTTTAGACAATTTAGTTTTGCCAAATTTGTCTGCATTTCTCAAATAACTCTCAACTGAAAAAGTTCTAATTGCGCTTCTTAAGGCCAATTGAGTGCAAGTAATTAAAAATAATTAAAAGAAGAACTTAGTGAAGCAGTTTATTTTTATTCCAATAACCACCTGAACAAAGAGCAAATAAAAATGTTTGAAGCACGCCTGCTGTCCGCCACCACGCTGAAAAAAGTCCTCGATGCTATCAAGGATCTGCTCAATGAGGGAACCTTTGACTGCAGCGACTCTGGAATTCAGGTAAATCCTCTAAAAGCATTCGATTAGCAACCAATAAAATAGAGATTTATGTATAAATCAAGCTCCAAGCGATGGACAATTCCCACGTTTCTCTGGTTTCTCTTACCCTTCGCTCCGATGGTTTCGATAAATTCCGCTGCGACCGAAACATTTCAATGGGCATGAATCTCGGCAGTATGGCGAAAATTCTCAAATGCGCCAATAATGATGACAATGTAACAGTGAAGGCGCAGGATAACGCCGATACGGTCACTTTTATGTTTGAGTCACAGAATCAGGAGAAGGTCTCGGACTATGAGATGAAGCTAATGAATTTGGACCAAGAGCATCTGGGTATTCCGGAGACAGAGTACAGCTGTGTGGTTCGTATGCCGTCAATTGAATTTGCTCGGATTTGTCGAGATCTGGCGCAATTTGGGGAATCGGTTGTCATCTGCTGTACAAAGGAGGGCGTAAAATTCTCAGCTTCCGGTGATGTTGGATCTGCTAATGTCAAATTAGCACAAACTTCCTCTGTGGACAAAGAAGATGAAGCTGTCACCATTGAAATGCAAGAACCCGTGACTCTAACATTCGCCTGCCGCTACTTAAATGCATTCACGAAGGCCACCCCTTTGTCTAATCAAGTCCAGCTGTCGATGTCGGCAGATGTGCCACTGGTGGTTGAATATCGAATTACAGACTTGGGACACATTCGCTACTATTTGGCACCAAAGATTGAGGACGACGAGAGCTAAGAGGAGAGGGCATTGCCCTTTGTAGCTGTTATATACCTGTTTATCTATATTTACAAGTTTTTTTTCTATGTTCTTGATTGTAAACGTATCCAGCGGTGTGCACACTCTTCTGGGATGGCGTCGCCGCTGTATATTACCGATGATCTAAATAAAAAGAAGGTGTTGTGCCTTGGAGTAGAATTATATAGAGGTTGGTTTTTGTATTTTCTTTGTTGTGTTCTCATCTGGTACGGAGATGGAGTTCGATTCCATTCCATTAAAACTTGGGGAGGCAGACTGCCAGCTGCTTTAGGATAGTAAATAATCTACTAAGTAGTAGCCAAGCAGCTATTGGACGACCAGAGAAGCAGCCATTCTATTAAAGAACAGAGTACCTAGCAGCCTTTTTACTAAATTCTGTGACTCAAAAAGGTAAGAAATTTGCTACTCCAATAAGCAGCTGCACAGTTCAATGTCTGTCCGACTTATCATATCGTGTATGGGGCCTATAATAGAGGGTGGACTATCTGTTAGTTCCTTAAAGAATACACCTTAAGATTATTCATAGCAATAATTCCATTGAAATGGCTGACGCAATCAGCAACAACAGCAGTCCTTTCGTCTGTGCACACAGTACTGAGAACGCGGTAGCTTTTGTTATCCATAAGCATGTCCGTTTCATGACCATTTCTTATAAATTTCCTTACACCAGCCGTTCATTTCGAGTAAAAATTATTTTTAAATTTCGAACAATATCCGATACGCTACCCACTTTGGAAATAATTCATCAATATTTCCCATCATTCTTTAAGCGTAAAAAAACAGACGCCTTTCCATTTTTAACAGAATATGTCTCTTTATAAAATCTATTAACGTTATTTTTTCATTGCAGGCCTATCTCGACGTGATAACATCTATGTTTTTGCTGATTTTGTTTCATTCAAACAATACTATAGCTGACACACATTAGCACAGCAAAAGCAAACAGCAATTTCGACAGCCATTAGCTGATGTGATGTGAAGCACATTGACACAGCAACATCATACAGCGATATTTGACATTGCGGGAAAATTATTTACAAAACTAAAGTAGGATTACAAAGAAAATGATTGTGCTCTATAATTTAATGCAAAATTTGTTTATTTAACGTTGCTAAAACTGAAAAATTGTCAACGTAGTTTTGGCAGCATTTAAACAGTGCAGTTGTGCTAATGTTATCTGTCCCATTAAAAATGGACTAAAGTTGTCTAAAGTTGTTGCTGTGCTAATGTCTTTCAACTAGAAGTCTCACCCATGCATGCTCTTGGTCAAACACGATGATCGCAGTGGCAGAGCGTGCACCTTAGTACAACAATGCAGTTACAAAAAGAATATTAAAGTTATTACTGAATTAATAAATTATTTAAAAAATGGAATATTTAATCATTTCAGTTTTTTTTTTTAAAAATAAATACTTCGGCACCGAATTAAGACATAAGATGTAATGTTCAATCAGGTGAGCTAAATCAACTCTTACTTTTGAATTTTCAATTTGCTTAAAAAACAAATCGAATCGCTATGTCATCTAGTACATTTCTCTTTTGTAGCACATCTCTATGAAAGTGGCATGGCAGTTGTCACTTTTTAACTTTGGCGGGAAACTTACTGGGAGCAAATAAAAATGAGTATACCTGCTACAATTTCTGGGCGACTAGTATTTCAGCAAGATTTTAGTATGGAAATCCAGATTTTTGTAATTGACGCTAGTGGGTGGTGGGCGTGATGTTTGACAGATGTCAGTGATTGTATGGATAAAGCTCAAATAAATAAAAATAGACAAATGAATTTTGAGATGTTTATTTACATACATTTATTTATTTATTTATTTACATTTATGTTCATGAAAGATTTTATACAGATAGTGTGTTCAGGAAAAATGTTGTATTTGTTGTCTGGGGTATTGAACAGCTTGCATATATCTGGATGCCTGGATGGAGTGTGTAAATGTGTGGTGTTTGTTGTATTTCTTTTAAAAGTAGATTTAAAGCACGCATAGGAACCTGCAATAGAATAGTGGGATTAAAAGATAATAATAATATCTGTTATTCGTCAAAAAAAAAGGATATTTGGCACGGGAAAAACTAGAACTATAGGCAAGACAATTAGCACGGAAAGGAATCAGAGGTTGACAATGAATCACCTCAATGATGAACCCTTGATATATCGCCGATTTAGTTGAATGTAGCAGAAACCCAATGCAAGTAGACCTCTAAATCAAGTTCTTATTCTCTTATCAGAAAGACAAATTTTGTCGGAATATTTTGTTTATTTCCAGTGACTACTTTTTAAATCCGTCACAGAAAACAATTTCGTCAGTTCTTATTTTTATTAAAAATTTTATTTATTTATTTTTTTTCAAAAAAGAACTTCCAAACGAAACAAAATAAACAAGACAAACTTAAACTTAAAAAAACTACATCCAAAGCCACCGTCCTACTCAACAATATAATTCGGATGCACCACCAACAGCGCATCATCTTCCGAATCATCTGCCCCATCGGCTACACCACTCCGCGACTTCAGCTCTGTCGTCTTCAGTGGAATGATGACCTGATCGTGGTATATTAGACGGTCGATAACTTTCTCTATTAAGTTTTTTCTTGAAATCAACTCATCCTCCGATTCAATTTGATCGGCTACCTGTTCCAGATACCACGCAACGACTTCACTGCGTTTCATACCACTATCTTCACCTTCGGTCTCACAGCGAGTCTCCTCCTTCCGCATGTGCAAGACCAGCATCGTCGAGAGATTCTTGTAATCTTCGAAGCTCAATGTAAGTTTTTTCTTTTGAGGCATGGCAACTGGTTCTTCGCCATTCGTGCCATTTGTTCCATTTGTACCGTTTTCTGTTCCATTTTCTGTGGTTTGTTCTGTTTCATCGGTCATTTCAACATCAGCCATTCCCACATCTTCGTCGTCATCCAAATGTATATCAGGCTGCTCCACGCGAATGATTGATTTGTTCAGCAATCGAAATGCTTCCTTGACATGTCGTAATTGAACTTCATTCATACACTCCAACTTCGCCATTGCCTCACTCAAACGAATCATACTCTCCAACTGACGAACGGTGATTCTCCAGGTGCTACGGCCACTAACTCCAGTGTCACGTTGACGCAAATGACCATAGTTCTCCACCAACAAACTGGCTGCATCTACATTGATAATCGGTTTGAACTGTCGTGCGAATGTAATGTAACGGAGGACTTCCTCGCGAGTATATAAACGTTCTACATTGTCCTCGATGTTTGAGTGGAGGTCGACAATCTTCCTTGCGATGGCGTAGTCCACTACTTCGTTGCATTCGTCGACGAGAATAAAAAACAAGTCGAAACGGGACATGATAGGAGCTGACAGTTGAATGTTCTGCTGTAGAGACTTGGTGCGATCGTAGCGACCGTTAATTGGATTGGCAGCAGCTAAGATGGAAGTGCGGGCATTTAAAGTTGCACGTACACCAGCTTTTGCCAGTGATATAGTTTGTTGTTCCATAGCTTCGTGAATGGCCACCTGATCGCGAGGATCCATTTTATCGAACTCGTCGATGCAACATATTCCATTGTCTGCCAACATTAGAGCACCAGCTTCGATGACAAAGTCGAAACTTTCTTCATCTCTAACAACAGCTGCCGTTAGACCAGCAGCTGAGGATGCCTTACCAGACGTATACACCGCACGCGGTGAAAAGTCAGCGACTTGCTTGAGGAACTGCGACTTGGCTGTACTAGGATCACCAACGATGCAAACATTGATGTCGCCACGAAGAGTTGTCTCTGGAAAGAGGGAAAAATGTTAATAAAAAAAAAAAAAAAAAGATATCAAAGGGGACACCCGGGTTTGAACCGGGGACCTCTCGATCTGCAGTCGAATGCTCTACCACTGAGCTATATCCCCATATTAAAACCAATGACAAAACAAATACTTCAATGCATACTCACTTTCATGTGTTGTCTTGCCAACGCCACCAAACAGCTGCAACAAAATGCCTCGCTTCACCTCGTCATTCCCATAGATTGCCGGGAAGAGACTGCTAATTAAATTGTTGTATAAATTCTTGTCCTTGGACATCTCGTACACTTTATTCCATTCGGCATCCGTCATCTGCTTCTTCATATCTTCCGCAGTAACCTCACTCATTGGCAAATCTGTACCACCAAATCTCGCAGTCGTCGCCTGCACGCTACAAGCGAGAAATGCCATCCGGTAGTTAAGGTCTCTTACACCAAGTGACTTTAAACCACGAACGCCTTCTCCCTGACCCTCGCCCGGCTTGTGACGCGACCCGAAATCAGCCTTGGCGCCAGGCAAATTCAACACTGACACATCGGGAACGACAATCAGTGTACCAGTGAAGTCATAGCGATCTCCAGCCTGGACAGTCTCCACCAACTCAGAACGTAAAATAATCTCCACCGAACGAGGAATACAACCTCGTGGTAATTCTGCTTGCGTTTCTTGGATCCGGATTTTTTGGAAATCAATGAACAGACTCTTTTCCACGTCTAACATAAAGCGGCGTCGATTAGAACATACTGGATTGCGACAAATCGTCGGATTGGTGAACTTGAACTGTTGCTCAACGCCGCGGATCTCTGTTTGACAATCGAGGCACATGAATGTGCCCAAAACAAGCTCAGGATGAACTGGATGTGTGCGCACTACTTGACCAGAGATACGAATGAGTGTTCCGATTTTAGATGTGGTCAGATCTCGAACTTTGTGGCGAGTGGGCACCTCGGTGAACGACACATAACACTCCTTTTCGGTTTTCAAACCGATGCGGTCTTTCGCAAAGTTTGACACTGATTGACAAAGGTAGGGATAGATTCTGCAACAAAAATTAGTTTTCTCATTTCCATTTCATGCGATTTTACAAGAGTTCTTACCTGTAGTACTCTTCAATTATGGTGGTGGCCAAATTCTGATTGTATTTCTCAACATCATCGAAACTCACCTCGAGGGTGCAACGATCTGGTGATTCCAATTCGGTGACTGGCTTCAGATATTTGATTTCTCCATCTTCCTTAAATCTGAAATGCAATACCAATTGTTTAAGAATCCGACGCCGGTTTGCGGCTATAAAACTCACTCCTCCAGGAAATCTTGGAATAGTTTCTGACAACGAATACCAACATCGTCCTTAACACGTAGCTGTCCAACTTGTGTATCGGCTACATCCATTTTGGTAAAAGAAACTCAAATAAAAACGAATATAAACTTTAAAATCGCACGATGTTTGCAAAACACCTTCACTTCATCGAATGGAAGGGAATGTCAATTTTCCCGCCGAAAGCAATAACTTAAAACATGGCGAAGTGGATTCTATTATAAAGGAGATGGCAGCACAAACGATAAGTGGCTATGTGCTTCGATTTCATCGTACTCGTATTTAGCCAACAATAATTTTCAACCATTGGCTGGCTGGTTGGCTGGTTGATTGTGGAGGGTGAGCTTCCGCTTATTACTTAAGCCGTTGGTAGGCCCGTTCTATTCCCCTTGGTATAGCTACATGTTTAGAGCATTGAGGGCCACAAAGAGACACAATCTACTATTCTTCCGCCAGCACTAGTAATGAATACGTGTATTGTTTCAAGGCAAAGGTATTAAAATTGGTTACAGTTTGTTTATAAGAAGTTAATCAAAATATATACACACTCATGCACATATGTATAATTCTATTACTACGACCAAAAATGGGTCTTTTATGACTTCTTCTTAGTTAGAGCTAATTCATAAAGCTGAAGTTGGTAATAATTTCGACTATGTCATTATGTGAAATATATAAAGGTAAGTAACATACGAGAATGGCTGCTGGTCATTTAGGAGTCCTGTGACTAATCACATCGGATTCGTAGTCAGTTGTAGGAGTTGTTTCGTTTTTTTTAAGAATAATATTTGAGAGTACGTTATTGGCTCATCTTGTTGCTTCAGTTTCCATCAAGTAATGCTTTTTGAATTACTTAAGATGTAAAGATCTAACCGGGTGCCTCCTGTGTACTATACACCCCGTGTAAAGTTTAGTACTATACATGAGAATCGTTAGCCTATGGAGGTTTATTCCTTTCCCACTTATGGTTTACCCTCATGAAATTGCTTGTTCATTTTCTAACCAATTAGATTTTAAATTACAATAAAATTTTTCCTAGCTAAACAAATCGAAATATTACAAATTTCAGGAAACCAATATTTCGTACATTCTTTCTAAAACTACTAAGATGCAATATTCTAAAGCCGACTATTTAGGAAGGAAAATGCAAGACATAAGAAAACATAAAAAGATTTCTTTTAAAAACAAGTTTTTTAGTGTTTCGGAAATACTTATAGATTCAACACGGTTTTGACATGCCTGGTGTGTCTTTAACAATCTAGTTATTTGGGGTCTATTCGCTCTACATGCTATCTTAAGCGACTGATGCGCAGTTTTTTTTTTTTTGACAAGGTTGGTGTCGCTGTAAGGCTCGTAAACTTCGTCGTTGAATCTTCCCCTACAAAGCCCGTCAACGCAAACGGAACCGAATATTTTACGCAGAATCTCTCGCAACGACCTAGGATATCTTTACCCGAGTTTGACAGAGTCCATGCTTCAGCACCATAAAGCAGGGCTGAGTTGTGTAAGGATGTTGTATAGAATAGTTGTTTGGGATATGGCCTTACTACTCAATTGTCTTCTTAGCCCAAAGAAACAGCAATTGGAAAAAGTTATTTTTCGTTTTAATTCTGCTGAGATACTCGTATTTTCAGTCGAATACGTAAAAATATATTTTTTCCCGATAAAATTGTTTGAACAAACAAGATGTGGTTGACCTAAGGCCGGCACCTAATTTTGATTATTTTCCGAGAAAAATATCTTCGTGTCCATTAAACTTTTTCAGACGCGTGAGACCGATTATTCTACCCGACATGGATGATTTTCAAATGAAAATGCCTATACAAATACGTCACTTGAAATTTACAGATAAAATTTCATAAAAATTATTAAGGATTTCGTGAGCGGGTAAAAATGATTTATGAATTACAAAACCCTGCATCTAATTTTCATATTTTTTAGACGGAACCATCTTAACCTATCGACCAATCATACAAACAAGCATTTTTTAAATTGCTTGTTCTTAAGTGATGCGTACTTGACGATTTTTTTATGAATAAAGCAGGACATAGTGACACCATTTTTAATTTCTGTTTGTGTTTTCCAATCTTCAACGAACTGAAATTCAATACCACTACTTGAACATCTCCCGTAACCGCCAATTAAAGCAAATATTTAAAAGTCGATTAAGTCACATCGACCAAATAGCTTCATTAAATTGTCATCCGATAGGCTAATATTATATCAGAATCTCATTCTAAGTTTAATCGATAGAATCATTATTGAGAGCGTTTTAAATGTTAGATCAACATTGGCATCCTTTCCACATACACGTCATGCCATTTGTTGGCTCTTTACCATTCAGACCACAAAACTGTTGAAAGGAGCACACAAACACGACTGAAAATCATTAGTGGGGTTAGCAGCAACAAGTGGCATAATTGGACGATATATGAGGTAAGGACGGGTAAATACATGGTTTTATCATCATTGGGTGTACGTGTCGACATTAATTACATATTTTCTGTTTTTCATTTATTCAGTGTAAGCTACAGCATTTGAGTTTGAATTGAATTGGATTGGAGAGCTCACAGCTTACTGCGAAATCAAATATCAGCTGTAATGAGCACATTTACGCAATGCTTATAAGGAACAATGGTTCCGGGAAAAAATTGGAAGTGGAAGTAAAGTTCATGTACACTTTTAAATAAGAGAAGGCAATTGTTGATAATCACTTGAATTATGTATGCATACATATACATACATAATCTGTTTTCTATGCTCCGGACTGAGTGGTTTTTAAACTTCAAATGTCCGCGTAAGTGTTTCAGCCCCAAAGTTTTTAGTCCAAAAAGTAGTTTCAGATTTATAGGTTGCATAAACCTTATTTTTAACAATGTCTTCCTTACATTATGTTTGGAAAACCCAATGTATGTATGCACAGACATGTCCTTGAAAGTTTAAAAAAAAAGTTCTTATGGGGAGAAAAGGAAGGGTGGCCTTAATTCCAAAATTATATATTGAGCTTTAGATTAGAATAACGTGATGACCAATAACGTGTTGAAAATTATTCCCTCTGAATTAACATAAATTGGCCTTAGACTTTGATATAACACCCACATCTGGCCCCAGAATCACACTGTGGATAGCATCAAAGCTAAGAGGGGTATACGAGTATGAACATAGATTAGCTAGAAAATCTTCTTCACAAGGCGTACATAATTTCAAATTGAAATTATCACAAGCAACATAGAAAAGCAATATACAATCAAAGCGATGAGTTCTTACGAAGTCACATTCAAAATGGTATCTATGTAAGCGCCTGGACAAATTGAATAACCCAAGCGACATCAATTGTTTTACCCTACTATGGGCGACGTGGTTTTGCTAAAATTTGTGGAAAAGAAGAGACCAAAAGAGGAAAAGTTTTAAGGGCCGAGGACGAAAAGGGAAAGAAACTGAAAGATCTTATTTCTAGAGACAATTTTAAAACAAAAGCAAACAAGTATTTCTAGGAAATATGTCCCGAAAATGATCCAAAATATGCAGAGATTTAATTTAGCTACAAAAAAAATTTGAGGAACTTAAGAAAGGAACATCTCGGATATTAGACATAAAAAAAAACGAGTTAAGTAGATTTTACGAGAAAATAGCAAAGACTTCCGATTGAATTTAAGAAAGCAAACTATTTCAGAGGTTAATAGATAGGCGAGTGATACCACCTCCAGGTCAAATCCAAGTCCTTGTTAAACTTAAGCAGGAGAAATAGCTCGGCTAACAGCAGGAGGAGACTAAATAGATTTTTTAAAACACAGTGCACCTTACCTCCGTTATTCACTCAATCAATTTGGTTATATTTATTGCTAAGCCAATCAAACACAGGTGCTCTTTGGTCCACCATTTGGTGGAGTTAATATTGACCGGATATACGAGAACTTAACTCTTGCCAATCGCTGTTTCTTTGGGCTGAGGAGAGAATTGAGTATACCAAAGAACTAAGGAGATTCTATACAAGACCTCTTTTATCCCTGTCCTACTTTATGGCGCTGAAGCATGGACGCGGGCTAACTGGACCGTATAATTGGTTGAGTCGCAGGTTCACCCCAAACTGTGGCGCCATCTAAATAAATAAGAGAAGACCATTTCTTTGGGAGGCATTTTGAACTAACACCAACCGCTACACATGTATACTGGACTTATTTGTCATATAAACTGTAACACTATATTTCGAATTTGAAAATTGTTTTTATGGAAACGTTATTCGCTGTAAATATTTTAGTAGACTAGAACTATTATAGTATAAACCAACAAGCAATTTACATTTAAATTAATGAAGCTTACTACGATGAAAGCAGACGGACTCCTGCAAAAAATCGACGACCCTGAAGTATTTTTACAGAAAGACATTATTAACATACGCTTGATTTCTGAAACAGATTTGACAAAGAAATCTCGAGAAAAAATAAAAGAATAATATGCTTATCATACATACCATCCATCCCATAAGGGCTCGAGGCGGATCTTTTCTGTTTAGTAGAAACTGTATTAAGCACAACATGCACGAACGCAAAAAAATGAGCTCAATGCAATGCAATAAAAAATAGACTCTTAATACGACAACGAACAACAGAGCACACCTTCTGAGGTTTTAGATGCAACTTACAGAAACGCAAACTACTTTATAAAGCAATTTGGTGTTGACTTCCTTTCTTTCAACGGGTAACCGGCATAATTATCTTCGACAGTGCAAAAATGACTGCCTTCATAAATTTCTATATCGTTAAAGCAGTGGTTGAGGACAGACGTCTTGATCTCTCCTCAACTCTTAACAATAAGTGAAAGTCTAATGAAAAATACGGAGTACCTAGATTAACTAGCAACAAAACCCACTCGCAAACGTTGCCCTGCGAACAAATCTCGGTGTTTGTCATGAATTCGAGCAGTGTTTTAGTGTTCCCAAAAGGTCGAATCTAAAAACTAGAGATGTGTACTGCTCGGGCGACAGTGAGATTTGAACAGATTTCAAAATGCATGAATGTCCTGTGGGTCAAGGAAACCGAGAGTGTTGGTATTTAGCACAGGATGATGTGGATATGAAAATTCTTATTTGACTTAGCAGTGTTGTGTTCTTTAAAAGAAGTTGAAACAGAAGTTTAACAACTTAATGCCACCTTTCTTCTTTATCCTAAGTGCGGCACTCTACTAAATCATACTTCTAGGGGGTATAACCTATAATTTCAATAACAAAGTTAGATTTCATTAGCAGCCGCACATATGATTTTTTTGAAAGTCGTTCGATGTAAGTATTTAATGACCGTATTCAGTTCTACTTATCCGCATTAAGGTTTGGCATTCAACTTAAAGGTCATATTGTAATCAATTAAATACTTCTTAACAGTGCATTACAACCAAAAGGTCAGAAGCGTAAAAGTTATTCCTGAAAAAATTACTCCTGTTTCAATATTAATGCCACCCCACTTCCTTGCTGAAAGGTAGTTGCTAAAATACCTACTTGCTTACATCAGCGAATAACAATTGCATTTGAATCTCATCCACAAACAAAAAAAAAAAACCCACAATCACCTTCCTAATTACCCTCAAAATCCACAAAAAAATATTCGCTAATCTACAGGTGGTCATTGCATTCCCACACACGTTCAACCTCATCACTCACCGATCGGCTCACATCATTTTCGCGTGGGTTACTTGCAAAAAAACAAAGAAAAACACGACTACAAATCAAAAAAGAACAACCAATCCCTTTGGAATGAAAAGAACCCCCGCACATTGGCCAAGGCCCGCCTCCGAAAACTTTGCGTAGGAGTTAGAAGTCGGTGAATGTAATATAAACAGTGCGGCGAAAATAAGAGTAAGAGATATACCCCCACCCCACTCCAAAAATAAAGAACAACTTTTATCTCAGACACAAACCAACACCATTAAAAGCTTCAGTTTTTTTGCGCTACTGTCAACTTTCGTCACTTCCGCCTGTAGAGTGGATATCATTCACATAGTCCAGTGGTTGGCACCAAACTAACTAGACAAGCTAAGGATACTTTCCCCCATTTGTTGGGAGGAAATCGTATAAATACCCGTTGCGTTTAAAAGCTGCATCGCATTACGTTTTGAATAACGTATCCGAACGGTTGACATAGTGTGAAAATTTATAAAATTGTTTCCTATAACCAGTGGTATTTGTGCAAAAATTCTCATATCCGTTGGGAAATTCAAAGGAAAACATTTTGTCTATTTTCTAAAAATAGGAAAAAAAAAAAGGATTTTTTTTTGAGTGAGTGAATATTTTGGTGAAAAATTTGAATTCGAGAAATTTAATATTTTTAATCACAGTTACAAGTGAAGTGAATAAATTTGTTTGTGAAGAAATTTAGAAAATATACTCAAAAGTATTATACAATTTTCTTTAAATTGTTTAAAGAAAATTAGCAACGCATCAATACAACGTAAGTTTAGTTTTAAATAAGAAATCATTTTTATTTTTATTTCTATAAGTGTTAGGGACGAATCTAAATTTAGTGTAGTTGTCGTAAAATTGAAAAATAATAAAAGGAACCAATTTTGATTCTTAAAATCTATCTAAACTATTTCTGTAAATATTTTGTTACAGGAGGACAGAAAGAATTTATTTGGCACGTGTACCTCTGCTAAAGATTCAAGCGTGTCGAAGGCGGGAAAAATTAATTTACTGGATTTTTTTTTAATCAATCTTTAATCGTTTATTCAATAGATTTTTTCATAATTAAATACAATCAGTTCTATTGATTTTGAGCCGAAATGTGTAGTATTGGCATATTACCGGAAAATTACCCTTTCTAATAAGCTGTTTTCAACACGCGTATCGAGATTACTTATTAAATAAAAATGCGATATAAAAGCTGGACTTATTTTTCATCTCAAAATTTAAAACTTGTTGGATCGAATTTGTTTTAGAATGGTAATCTAAGTGCAGTTAAGGAGTAACTGAATAAAAACATGAAATACTTGCACTTGTGGCTTTTTGAATACATAGTGCTTATTCAACTAAAGAACTATTTCATTATTCCGCTCCACTCCACTACGTTATTAAGTATACATACGAGTATGTATTATCAGCTAACATTCTTAACCAACTCTGTATTTGTAGGATCGTTTAGATAGGGGAAACAATATTTATCTTTACAGATTTTAGTAACACCGTTTTCAAGTTTTCTTGCCGAGTCTTGCTTTTTACAATGAGGAAGCTAAAAAGAATGATACATTTTAAATTTGGCTTGAATTTTATTTGTTAAGCAGACCGTACGGAGTACTCTTTGAGTTCGATTTATTATAAACGATTTGCCGTCTGTTACAAAGAAAAATCAAGTTGTCTTGTGTGTGCGGATGAAAGTAGCATTTTTAAGACAGTTGTGAAAATATGCACCATGTTCCACATGTTCACGTCTATGTGAGGTTATCCTTGCTTCAATCCCTTTTACTATTTCATATATTTTTGCCATTAACTAGTACGTGAGTCACATAATGCACTCCACCTCAAATGGCAAAACTATCTTCATCTTTCGGAACACCTTTGCTTGTTCTAAAAGCACTAAAAATTCAAAATAGTTCAAGAGACTGTCACCTTGCCCTCGGAATGAAAAAAGATAAGTGTGGTCAGCTCATAGATAACATAAAGGTAATCAGATGGCCAAGACTATAAAATGCGTTACAAAAGCCATAAAGACAATATAGAATAAGTTCAGAATTCTATAAACCAAGGTTTACAACAGCAGCAGATTCAACAGCTTAGACTTTAGGATAGATGGATGTACTTTGTTTTACTTTCTCTTTTGCAAAACTTATTCACGGCAATATCGACTCTTTGTCTTTAATGCTTCTCAAAAGATTTAAGAAATACTTTTATTTTACATTGTTTTTTAAGGAAATTTCGTGTTTTTGGGAATTTTGTTCACTAATTCAATGAATTTTACAAAATCTATTACTAACTCAGCCGAATTATTTAAAAATGGCTATGAATAGGTGGGCGCCGTCGCTCAAGTGGTTAGTGCGTTGGATCGCTGAGCGAGAGGTTCGACGTTCGAATCCCAGACAACACCTAAAAGTTTTTTCACGACCCCACCTCTCGCGAATGTCTGACAAACGTCCGAGAGTAATAACTGTCATGAGGAAGCTTCTCAATTTGCCTTTCGGATATGGCTCTAAACTGTAGGTCCCTTCCATTTCTGTGAAGAAATATAACACGCACAGCACGAATGGTTGCGAGAAGCTAGGCCCTGGACCAATTCGGTCTGTTGCGCCCAGTATTTTGGCTATGAATAGTGTTGTCTAAAATTTAGAGATTAGATTTTTGTCGTAATTGCGCGGTTCTAGTTTTTCTTTAAGTATTTAAGTTCAACTCTAATTTTGCTAAATAGCTGTATTAGATTAGTAAACATCCTTTGAGTTGAAATTTGTGTAAACATGTCATAATCATGTCTTCCTTGAATGCTTTAATTAAAACTTTCTTTGTCCTCTAGAATAAATTTTTACACACTTGAAAGTATGTTAAGTTTACAAATTCTGAGATTAATTCTAAAAAGCAAATTCGGGTGCTTGCCGAAATTACATTTCCACGATGAATGGATGATCAATTTCATCCGAAATATCACTACAAACATCGCTCTGACAGAGCTAGAAACCAAGGAAGTAGGAAGGAGGTTAAATTTATTCTTTTGCACTTCTTCGGATATCCATTGGACACTTCAAAAAGTAGGGAATTATTATGCCCCAAATGCTGAATATTTCACCGAATAAAAAAATACAAATACCTCGCGTAACATACCGTATGTGGTCCAGGGCCTAGCTTCTCGCGGCTTTTTTCAAACAAATGAAAGGGACATACCGTTAATATCCGAAAGCCTTTTTTTCCCAAACTGAAAGAAAAATCGTATTGAACGACCCACTTTTCCTCTCCAATACATGAGAACACGAAACTAATATTTGTATTTGCTGAAACTACGAATGATGGATTTTCTCGAATTTTTTAACTTGCCTTGGACACTAATTTGGCGAACTGCTTTGAATGTATTAAGCATACAGTGTAATCTCCATTTCTACTTTTAACTATTGTTGAAGTAATCTTAGAAATGGCGTCGGAAAAGCTAGATATGCCAGTGGTAGTGTAATCTTTGTCGACAGTAAAGCCGCTTTTAAGGCTGCATTCGTAACGAAATTCTAACTCGTGAATTCAGAAGAGAGAAAGCGCTGTAAACAAGAAGAAGTAAGATAGAAGGCTGTAGATGCGACTATGCAACCAATAACATAATGTTGGAGATAGTGGTTTCCAAACAGCGGCCGGTGTTGCAACAAATTGCCGAAATTCGAAAAATTTAACTGATACTTTCATTTATGTACATAACTACCATCAGCGGAGGCCTACACGAAAAAGCCATCACCACGTTGTTCTTCACAATATAACAGCTGCTGAACCTGTCCTAAGGATAGAGTTGGGTCTAACATTAATAAAAGCCCTCAATTTGATTATCTGTCACAGCTTTAATAACAAAAATGACACGCAACTCCAGCTTATGTACGTAAATACTATTGAGCTACGGAGCAATAATTAATTTTCTTCTTTTAGTTATCCACATAATACACCATGGTATTATTCGTCATATGCAAGGTGTTCCTAAATACAAAAGTATAAACCAGATGCCCGGAATCTTTTTATGGAAGATACAGCCTTAATGGTTTCAAACTCAATTATGAATCTGCCGGGTATGAAAGACAGGTCTGATGCAACAGTACATGGCATTGCAAAATAAAATTTACCTAGCTATACAGAAGTTAGAATAAGTTACAAGTTAGACTTCGACTAAAGAATTGCTCTAAAGTTTGGAGGTCGACATAAACAAAAAATTCTTTATCTCTCAACAAATATTTGCTCAGATCTCGGGATGTTCTCTCAGCGATATGGAGTTGCCTCTATCGAGAGAAGGTTATAGAAAGAAAAATTGAATAAGAGTGCTAGCAGCTCTGACTATATCGCCAATAGTAATAAGATCCCGGACAAGAAGGATCTACCCCCACTGCCTAATTACAAACTGATTTGGTCAGAAACAGACCTATCCCCAAAGAAAAAAGTCTAGCGGCGCTTAATCGCACGATCTAGGGGAGGATTGAAAGCCTTCGAAACGTAAAATTAAGCGTCCAGAAAATTACCATGCAATAATGCACGAAATAGACATCATTCAAGTATAATTCTTCAATTTCAGACCATACAAAAAAAAAATCGGTTAACATTTTTCGGTAATGCAATCCATTGACAGTGACGGTGACACCGGCTTCATTTTCGAAGAAATAAGGCCCGAAGATGCCGCGAGACCAAAAACCACACAAAACTGTCACTCGTTGTGGATAAAGAGATTGCTCACCAATCACTTTCGGGTTTTCGGTGCCTCAGATGTGACAGTTCTGCTTACTAACAAAGCTTTGCAGATGGAAATGAGCCTCGTCGCTCATGCTGATTTTCTTGAAAAAAAAAAAATATCAGTATCACCTGCATTGCTACCATCGAATCATTGAATGCACGGCGTTGTCCATGGTCCGCCGGTTTCAGTCCCTGAGTCACTTGAATTTTGTAAGCATGCATTCCATAGATAGCCTAATTGCTGTGAACGTCTTTCAATGGACAGACCTGTGTTTCCAGCGACACTCAGTCACAGCAGCGATGTTTTTGACTGATCTGACTTTGCGAGCACGAGTTGGAGTCTTCAGATGACTAACCTGGTTAGTTGACTCAAATTTACTGATCGGGTTCACAATATCTGGGAAAGAAGGTGCTTCATAGCCACTCATTTTGTATGTGTATGTTAATCCATTTCTGAACAGTAAAATTTTTTTTTTGGCAGTGGTAGCGAAATGATAGCTGTGTATTGGAAAAACTTGCAAAATTCAAAATTAAAAGCTTTTAATAGAAGACCCTTTAGAAGAACGACACCTTCATTTTTTTTTTTAATTACATTTTGAACAACACCCTGTAGAGAATGTGAGCTCTTAAGTGTAGAAGGGTTCTACAAGGACTGCTACATTGAATTTCAAGAAAAACCACAGAGGACCTTAAACCCGGTGATCTCGCAGACATTACCCCAGGCCAGCCATATAAGCTAACTTCTAGTTTAAGTCCAGCTTCGGCAATGCCAAACAAAAATCGCTGCATCCTCACAGATTTCTTTGTAAAAGTATAAGCGGTTTCTGCATGGGTCATCATGGTAATATCATAAATCTGCTCATAGAATGATAGTCTTTCTGTTCGTCCTTTTTGAATGAGCAATGAAGTACGAGGAACTACTGCCAGTGACTACTTATGCTGAACAAGAAGTTCAAAATTCATTAATGTTTGGAATATTAATATCCATTTTCGTTAAAACTCTTTCAATTCCAATTAGACTCCTTTAAAAGAAAGCACACAAACATACTCATCAGGATACTCTTATAGAATCTACAATTTACAATACAAACAAACGATAAACCGGTTTGATGTGCTCTTCTTTGGAAATTAATTTCGATATTCGAAAGGAATATTAATTACCGCATACAGCTGCTGTTGGTACCTAGTGGCTCCTACGCGAACTGCGGCTTATTAAGCAATTTCTTCCGAAAGAGTGAATAATTAAAAAAAGACTCTAATCGGTATCCCTTACACAGCTTGGCTCAGCTGAATGTTATTTAAATCACATTCGCACATCCAGATTTCGTATAAATCATTTGGATATGAATTGAAAATGATTCACTTGCATTCTCGCAGTCATCGGAATGTTTTATCCTTTTTTCCTAATGTAAAATGCTTCAGTCTACTGAGACTGGTACATTCGGTTTGTGGTTTTCACCGTGGTAATACCCACATTGATGAGGTCAAGGCAGAGGAGTATAGTAGAATAGAATAGAATAGAATAGAAATTAAAAATATACAAACTCGCATACTCACACATTACATGACGGTGGTATTGATTTTAAGGATGTGGGAAGCCAAAATGAAGTCATGTGTGAAATGTTCTTCTTCTATGCGAGATAAGCGTTTTAGGTCATCAAAGTGTAGCCGTCGGTGTATCCAAAGATGATGACAGTGGATAAAAAGGATACTCCACCAGAGCTAGTGGTTGGATTTATTTTTAACGAAAACTCGATGGTTTCTATGCTAGTTAAAACTGGAATGAATTCATTTGACGATTAGTTCAGTTCCGGGCGTTTATGAAGTTGTAAATCGATATACATATGTCATGTGTATAGGTATGTGCCATATATATGTACGTGTGCCGAAAACAATTAGAAAGGACACCTGATAGATAATCGGCCGGATAATTGTGTGCAATTAGTTGGAGTTAATTGAAGTTTGTGGTTCGTGGTGGTTTAGTGTAACGATGTGGATTCATTGTCCTTAAACCGCTTCTATTTGCATAATTGGGGTCAACTTTATTTGTAAACAAGAGTGCTTACTTTAACTTAAGTATTAATCAATGTACGAAAGTACTACAACGCACAAGTTAACTTGACGTAACAGCTGGACTTAAGTATAGGATAACACGGCACAATAGCGAGACATATTTTCTTGGTTTGGGCTCAGACGTTACCCAAGGTTTTGCTGAAAAGGTATTGTAAGAGAAGGATCACGATGCTAGTAGAATTCTTAAAAAATAAATTGGATTAGTAAACCCCCTGCTGGCAATTTTCTTACAATTTGCAATGAAATTATCTCTGGGAAAGTTTGCCTCTGATTTCTTTTTGAAACCTTCGTAGGCAACCCTATCTTCTCTCGGACTATTCCCCTTTTTTGCAACTTCACCCAAGAGATATCTACAACTAAATATAAGGCAAGACAAATACGTTAACTGCTCATGACTTAACACAAAAAAATCTTAGGATATCAGTCGAGCTAGGTTGAGCTTGTACTTAGACCTGAGTCGATCGATGA
The DNA here is from genome assembly GCA_946965025.1 of Blera fallax. NCBI lineage: Eukaryota > Metazoa > Arthropoda > Insecta > Diptera > Syrphidae > Blera > Blera fallax. Next base: position 12,918,148 of record OX337247.1, on the reverse strand, counting down.
TGCTGGTAAAATAAGTTCCTCTTTGGCGTTTCACTTTTATTGCAGAGAAGGTACTATAACGCTGGTCTTGATTTTGAAATGACAGTGACCCGACCTGCTACTTCTGTTTTAGAGGTTACTTAAATTTATTAAAACACAGTTAATTTTTAAGGCATAGACGCCACAGTCATGTGGCTTATGCCAGAAGGCAGTATGGATGTACTTTATACGGTTTGGACAAACTAGGTAACTTCATATCAAACCTTGGGTGGGCCAATATAATTTGGATATACACTGCTAGAGAAGGAAGAAATTTTCAGCAACAGCTCTGGAGGAAGGCCACAGAAAGTTTCATCAATATTTTGTTAAAGGTCAGCAAGTGAAACACTCGATACAGCATGTTCGAAATTAGTTTTTCAGCGCAGATTTTTGTGTTAATTATCTTGGAATTGAGAAAGATTTCTGATCAGAAATGAATGTCCTTCATACACACGGAGCTCTAAGAAGATGGAATCTATGTAAAGAAAAGACATATTTCACTAGCTGAAGTAAGTGAATGCTATTGGAATTGCACTGAAAAAAGAAAGGAAAATGAAAATTCATATAAATCAGACCAGAGATAGAAACGAAGTGAGTTTCAGGCAATTAAAGGTTGCAGTTCCTCAGCCTACAGAACATCGAATGAATTAACTGTTCCAATGCGACTATTTGTAAAACCTTGGCACATATTGTCGTATGAAAATGTTAACAAATGCTTCAAACTTTGTTTAACTTAATAAGAAGGGACTTGAGAATAATCCTTAAAGTAGTTTTACTTCTTTAAATGAACATCTGAATACCACTAAACTTAGACGTCTGGGTCTTTGCAAGATGTCCATCGGGGAAGATTCCATATCTTCGAACTTTTTATGCGAAAAATTTATTCTTGCTTTGCAAAGTATACCTACAGGCAGACCAACAATTTATGTATAACCATGGACATGCAAAGTCTCCTTTTCTGGTGGGATCTATAAAATTGTGTCATTCCTGGAAAGGTTTAATGTTGAAAACACCCTATGGCATACCCCCTGACATAGGTTTAAAGTGACACTTTAGGAATATAGAAAAGTCCGATTGCAAGGACATTACGATAGCTAAAATGTCCATGAAAATGCATATTATATTATTAGACTCTAACCAGTATAAAGACTTTCTTGACCACCACTACCACCCTATAGGAAGATACTACTGGCATATATGTAATGACGTCGTTTAAGAACAATCTGATTAATCGAAAATAAAAACATCCTTCACAGGTTAAACCTTTGCATGAGACAGATGTTTAAATATCCTAGCTCGTTCTGCCTTAGATTAGATCTAATTAGAAGCCAAGGTCCTATAGGGGATACCCAACGATTTTGTACCAAAACAGATATGCCTGTCCACCCCATAATCAGTCAAATTGATAAGTCAAACATAGGTATACGCCTGTCACATTAAAATCAAAAAAAACTATTATTAATCACGATCTCAATCGAACAATACAGCGTTATCTCGGAAGCACAATCAGGAAAAAAAACTACAATACACATTTCAGTGTCAACATGGGGACATGACCACGAATGTTATCTTCCAATCATAGTTAGTTAACCTTTAACTTTAGGCCTTGTCGTTACGTTATTATGTTTCAATTTTGGCTCGCCCTCCTGAAAGTGATAAAATGGGAAATCAATCAGCTGCCTCGTAGAATTACATTAATCAGGACAAGAGAGATGTACCTATGCATATGTATGTATGTCTGCTCTTGGTGTTATCGAGATGTCTCGATTTCACACAATTAGTCCCCGTCACTTTATTACGTGTTCAGATACAATCTTTGAAAGCCCGCATTGTATCATTAACGCAAAAATGAATTCGATTAAGGATCTGATATTCAAAATCACTCAACCATTGGTTTCGAAATGTGCTATTTTCCTGTTTTCACCATAAAGTTTACGCTAATCCTAAACCTAACCGCAGGACGATCATTTAACTCCGTGAAAATTCTATTTCCGACAGTATAAGCGTAGGGAATTATTCCAGGACATCAACTCAGGCGTTGATGTCCATCGATAAATGGATTTTTATGACATCACAAGTGCCATTGGCTGCAATGTGTTATTATAAATAATTAATTTCGAGAAACGTTTCTGGCTATATCCACAACCACAACAGTTCCTTACGATGGAATGTACGGAAGGGTAGTGATGGTTGCAGGAAATCAATACGTGTTTGAAAATTAACAGTTTCAGGAGTGATATTAGGGGTATCATAGAGGTAATTGGAATAGGTTACTGATTAAGGGTTATCATTTCCATTTAACACATGTGCAAGAGGAAGCAATTTTTAGGAGGTTAATGGCGGTGGTATCGGCTGATTTAAAATGGATGATGATAATTTGCTGAAAAACTCTACTTTACTTTGTTATTTGCTCAGCTTCAAAATAACGTAAGCAGTGAATTTATAGCTTAAAATGGTGGGTGATTAGCACTATGATCGACGGAAGAAACATTGAAAGCGGATAAGCTTTTAAGAAGCCGCATAAATAACTCACTGTAAGCCGTTCGTAATTAACAAACTAAACAATATTGAAGTCGGAGGAACAGTTTTCAAGTTGCATTGTTGTATATTGTAAAAAAGAGAAAGATGTAGATTACTTCACTTCATACATAAAGAACACAGTTTAAAAATCGTGTAATTTTCAATAAGTAAATTCTCTCGAGGTCTTCTCTTGCCTCAAGAGCAGGCTGTGGAATATGTTGCGATACGATAGATCTCAAAGAATATCTTAGTGCTGGAATTTTACGAGAAAACCTGCAAGCAAAAGTCTTCGGCCGGAATTTAAGGTCAAGGTTAAGCACCAACGTTTGAGACAAAATGTCAAAAATGTTGATAACTAAAACCTCGAGCTATTTAAGGAGTACATCTACCCAGCTTCCAGACGACGAGGAAAGCCAAACTCCCGACTCAGAAATTATTTGATCACTTAGCCAGGGTGCGTGATTTAAACTATTGAAAGGAACGTACTCGGAGTCGGCAAGGTTGGAAGGCTATATGAAAACGAAGAATGAGTCTGTTATGGTCTAGAAATGGAGTGCAAAAATTGTAAGGATTCGAAAATTGTGTGCTAAATGCATACAGATTGTGCTCTTAAAATTATAACAGGAAATTACGCAACAGGAATATACCACGCTGTTTCGCAGATTAAATTAAAATATCTCTAGATACACATACATACATATATATCTCTAGATAAAGCAACTACTAAACCCTACAACTTCCGATGGTGTATGTGTAGATGAAACCTGAAACACATTGATATTCCAAGAAAAAAGAGACCTTTTGGTGGAAACATACCAAATGATAAAAGTCATACGAAAGGGCTTCTAATATGACCTGGAGGTTCCATTATAAACTGCAGTAGTCTGTGATATTCCAACATATGGTTCCATAAGAACGCCGTCAACAACGGTAATGGAAAGCATGAAATCTATTAACATTAACACAGCCAAGACATTCCGTCGTTTCCGACAATAGTACCGAACTCGATCTTCGGTATGCCATATAAAATTTTTAACAAGAAAAATGTTGGTACGAAAACCAATGTGCTTCAAATGCTGTTAGAAAATGAAATGAAAGTAAGAAAAGGCATTACGATGGCACGCAGGCATCGTTGCCGACCTCTCTTCTCCATCCAGCATTTTGAATGCGACACTAAGCACAGTGTCCTTTCTATTTATGCGAAAATATAACTCCCAAAACACAAATGTCTGCGAAAAGCCAAGCCGTAGAGCCTATACAGTCTGTTGTGCAAGATATTTCTACTTTGTTAAAAGAAAACAGTTTTACAATGCCTTTCGGATATGGCTTTAAACTATAGGTCGTTTCCATTTGTTGAAAAAAATTAAAATATAACGCGCACAACACGAACACAACAAATACGGTCTTTTGCGCCAAATGTCTCCATTTTGTATGTATAGCGACCATTTTGACTTTGTCAGAATTCGGTCTCCATTTTACAGATTAAAAATTGAGAGATTTAACCGCCTCATTAGTTATGGCGACGAGTGACATTTTACTCTACGTTAAACAATTTGTTTTCTCTTAAAATCAATGCCAAAGTAATTACGAACCACTCTTGTAGGCGTAACAGCGTTAAAGTAGGTGACAACTTTTCATTTGACAATTTTCAAACAATAAACCGAGATAATTGCTATGCGAACTACCAAAACTTTTAAGACACATGTACATGTTAAGCACTTTTAATTACCGCCACTGCAGTATATTACACAAGTTGACACTAAACAGGACTTTCGTCTCCGTGGAATATTTTTTTTTCATTATAATTTCCCCCGAGATTCAATTACCAAAACATGCATACACGTAGGTGATGTCCGCAAAGTAATAAATTTTCGGTCGGTTATCAGTGTCTAACGACTAAATATTGACTTAGAAGATACATTTAATCAAAATGTATCCCAACTGAATGCTATTAATTCAATTTTGTTTTCCTTCTTTTTTTTTTTTTTTTAAATGACTGCGTATGGACCCCGGTGTTTTTTTTTTTTAGTTAATTAACATGAGCTGCCAGTGGACTGGCAGTCTAATTTAGCCAAGAATACACCGGCCAGCCGGAGGATTATACGCACCGATGCTATAACTTCGCACAAATGTTAACATTGCGGCTAATTTTGTGTGAAAATTGTGTCAAGCACTTAATTAACTTTAGCTTGGTATTATTGTGCGGAAACTGAATTTCTAGATGGAGATTATACGGATGGGATGGTATGCTTTGACCATAAAATCTACCACTATAGCGACTATGCCGCATTGGCCTACATGCGGATCGGGATATTGGACGGGGGACATTCAACAGGTGTCAGTAGAATAATTTCAATTTATTTTCTAGCTCTTGGGAAGGAAGTACGTATGTAGAAGTAAATGTAACCTGACAGATATTCACAGTAGAAGAGGTCATAGTAGTGCATAAATTATAGTACAAATGGAATTTCTAATTTGTTTGCTGTTGGGTTAGGTCAGAACTTTAATTCCATCTCGTGGTAGTTTATCATTACCATCAGTTGCTACAATTACTGTAGGTGTGTAGTTTTACTTGTAGAATGAGAAATCTTTTACGAACTACAGTTTAATACGAGCCATTGACCTATAATTGAAGTCTCTTAGTTTTTAAAGTGTCAGTACATAGAATGCACAACAATTTGTTGTAATGAAATAAATTCATTGCATCTAGTTTTTGTAAATCATTTTTGGGAAAGTATTTTTGCTAAGATGCACGATCATCGACAATCGGACAGGGATAGAATCGATATCTCTGCAGAAATGAAATCGAAACTTATGAAGTGCTGTCGAGCAGAACTCAAGGTTTTTGGAACGCAGCATATTGGAGTAATCACGGGGCATAACACTCTGCGGTATCAAATGAAGAAATTACGATTTACCAACGACAACTTCTTTAAAGGCAGAGGTGATGATCTCTCCTGTTCCATGAGATCCACTCACTTTCTGTGCCATTGCCCATGCCTCTGCCACCAAAGATACAAATTCCTCCGAAAACATACATATCTTCCAAGGCATCGAGGTACTGTCGGACAAACAGTGACTTACCCTACCTGCGCATTCTTTAAGGCTTCCTAATGGGTCAATGTAGACTCAAGGAATACCTCAGGAAATTAAATATATGTAGAGTAACGGGAAGATTGCAGATTCTGCGAAAATATGGAAGGCCTAGGACACCTGTGGAATACTAATCCACAAAAGATGAAAACGCCTGGATGCCTATCAACGATCAGAAGAAGATCTACTATCATTGGATCCACTCCAGATACACTGCTTTATCAAGGAAATTGGACTAAAGAAGGTGCTCAAAGTCAAGTATCTCATTGACTGGAGCACTATAGGTCTGCAAGGTCGAAGTGCGCTTACACCTCTAAAATGAATTAACAATCTGCTGCGAAACTTTGAGACTGTCCAGGTTGATTAAATTTCTGTAAGCCTGCAATGTTTTCGAAGCGACGTCAAGTCACTAACGATAATCTCCTCTGCATCTTCAATGAATGCACTAACAACGGTCAGGCACTAATGTAAGCAAACGAGGAATGGAGCTTTACAACAAAGATCAGCGTTAAATCTTAATCTAATCTTAAGCTAATCCTATTATGCCAGAGTAATTCCCTTCTTTATTTACCACTGCAATTTACCCTCAACCCCTGCCACCAAAAAGACGCTTTATTGTCGAACACACATCCCTAAAATTTAATTACACACGCATTCTATAAGGAGAATTTGTGGTTATCATCATTGATACATAAAAGCAAAGTCATGTACGAAATTCTCTGCGCGGGAGAAACATTTTTGACTACCTTGAGGCAAACTTTCATAATTACAGCAACAGACAAAAAAAATACACGGAATGTATAGAGAGTTACTCGTAAAAAATACCCCGTGTAATAGTACACAGGAGATGTGCATCGCACAACCAACCCCACATACACCTTCCGCCAGGATAAGCACTACAGTGCGTAGGGTTAATTTATGACCTCTAAATTTGGTTTTGAGGTTTTACTTACTTAGACCTTGGTGTACACAACATGATAATTATTGTCATATGCCGCAAGATTGTTTTAGTATTAAGTTCACCGACTGCGGGTTGCCAGGTGGTTAGCCAGAGAATGTCAGGCGCATGGTGGTTGATACACACCACCATGAATATATGCACATCCCAAAGGTTGGAACGCATAGAGATACTACTAACAATATTTAACCAATAATTTCAATTTGGCTTAATCGAATGAGCATAATTCAATCGGTAATTGATTTGTGAAAATGTATGCTGAGTAATTATCGCTTCTGGCATATGCGACCTAGTGCGCCGCAAGTGGTGTATCAGTTGATATTTATTGGTAAATGCATGCAAGGCTAGAAGTTTAAAGGCTGATAGTTTGATGCACTTTAGAGAGAAATTAGGTAAAACTAATGGTGTCAATTGGTTGGTTTTTAAACAACATATTAAAGCATTTACTAAATATGGTCAATAATTGGAGGCATAAAACCACAAAGAGAATGGCTAGGAGAGTTATTCTCGAAAGAATCTTCTACTTGGCTGACCTAAGATGGTCCAACCAAGAACGGTATACGGTGTCTAGGCCTTGTGGCAAATGTCAGATCGGAAAAAATCTGGAAAAAATATAAAAATAAGTAGATCACGGATAAGAACGGAGATTGGGATATTCTCTGGTCATTGCGTTCTAAGGAAGTACACAACAAGATTGGGTTCATCCACTACGAATGAATGCAGGTACTGCAATGACCTACACGTCTCAGAGCATCTGCTCTGCCAGGGCATTTTCCAGAGCAGACCAAAACAGCTCAGAAGATAATTCTTCGATCAAATCTTTAAAATCGGTTTGATCTAAACTTATTAACAACTCTAGACTGCCTATCGCCTCTCATAGAGATGGCAGGGAATAGGGATATGCAGCGAAATTATAAGACGGACGAACTCCCCGGATAAGGAACAACTGCATCCATCCTTCCAGAGAAAGGTACTTTATGTATAGCGATCGTTACTTGCAAAATCATATTAAAGCTGGATGCTATCGAGAGAACAAATTTTAGGTGGACAAGTGGTATAATATGTCTAGCGATAGAACAGATTTGGCCAAAGAATTTAATTTCTCTCAACAGGTTGGATATTGCTGCTACAATAGGTGTCACCAGCGGGCACTGCAAACAAGCAGTGAGACGCAAGCATGCAAACAAAGCTTGGCGTATAAGAGGAAGAAACCATTCATCCTGCCCAGCTCTCTCCCACAGAAGGAAACTTTACTTAGGAACTATCTGCCGTTCTAAGCGACATAATAAATAAGGATATTAGAAGCCTCTTACACTTCATCAGAAGTAAATTTGTTTACAAGTAGTCAGGGAAATTTCTCACATGAACCTTGTGGTATCACAGGACGTATTTTTGGTCTAAGTCCGATGGCAATTAGCTAGGCGGCATAGGGCAGGGAAAAGGTGAATCCCGATATACACGTCGCTTCAGTTAAACTTTTACCCAAGCTCAAAACTATTAACTTAAACAATCACAGGTGGCAATGGTGTAGTGGTAGCGTCATCGTTCGTCGAGCTGATGGTTCACGGTTCAATCCCTGATGTCAGTAAGCATAATATGATAAAAGGCAGTCCGATCAATTGAGAAAGTTTGTGACAACACTACTGCGAAGGCATAACACTGGCAGTAGGTTTGTCATATGGCTGGAGAAATTGATCGCTCTGTTGATAATTGATATGCTTATGACATCAGGTGGATCGGGAAAAAAATACTGTGAATCAGAAGCGAAGGCAAAAAAATACATGACAGCATCAAATATCCCCAGTTATTCTCCCCAGTGGCAAGCACGCCACCCGGTAGAAGCTACATGATATCATCGAAGAGGAAGAAACCATGATACATCTTCTTTGTACATGCGAAGCTCTCTCCGTTCGTAGGAAACTGCATTTAGGAGCCTACAACCTCGACGAACTGGCTAATACAAACAATAGTAGCCTCCAGAAATTTATTACTAGCTCCTGCTGAACGTACAGAAATGTCAAAGTTTATTTGAAGGTAATTGTAGCGGATACCTCGCTATTCAGAGGCAAATTTAGTGGCTTTTAAGGATTACAGCTCTTAAACTCTTAGTTGTTTTTCTTTTCTTAGAAAAAAAAATGAGCGTGGCTATCTACATTCATAACTATTTTGTCCCCGGAAACTCTTCGCTCAAGACCTGTTTAACCCATAGGCAAATATCGGCAACCAACTGATTTACTCTATGAGTCGAAGTTCCTGATTTGCCTTTTATAGGTCTTTTTTAATATACCTTTAGAGAAAAGGTTTCAGTGTTGGATTCGAATGATAATAAAAGCCAGAGTGGCTTGATAAGGTTTCCATTTCAAAGAAATAGAATTTGAGAAGGTTAAGATCCGCCGCACCAGCTGGGTAGTTGATAAATCGAATGTATCCTTTTTTTGTGTGCCTGCAGGAAGTCTTAAATAATTAAACCATGCTAAATTCGTTCACCAGCGATTTTCTAATGGTCCGACAAATGAGTTAAAATCTTATCTAGTATTCATACTCATAATTCATGGCCATTGCAATGAGAATTTTAAAAGTATTTCATACTTTCACTCTCAATGTACAACGAAAAGCAAACATCTTTTCGAAGAAAGGCACCAGTTGGTAATAATTCATAAGTCAATGCTTCCGGTAACAAGGGGCTGCTAAAAACGGAAACTCTACGATTTAGACTATGGGGGCTTATAATGGCGGGAAAAAAGCATAGAAAACCATTTGTCCATTGGATACTATGAATACTATGACCGTGAAGTTGAAATGGTTTAAGATATTCAACAGGCACGAGGGGTAGGGAAACATATTTTAGCTAAACATTCCCAAGGGTGTAGAATTTGATTCAATATCTACTGAATACTTTTTTAGGAGTCAATTTATAACAATTTCAAATATTAATCCTTTCAGTATGTATCCTATACATACGTGAAATCGGAAAATATAACGTATAACACTTCGTTTCGCAGCAGCTACTTCAACATTCAAGCGACACAGGATTGGCAAGATTCATTGTTTGTTATGAAAATTAATATCAACATGTTACGAGTAAATAATAAACATGTTCGCGATTTTACACACATTGTACACCGTACGTTACTGATAAGCAAATTCGATCTGATAATCGATTTACGAGTATTTTTACTGCGTCATGGGAAAGTGAAATTTTTTTTTGTGTGTGAAGAGTGAGTGATTGAATGCAATTTCAATTACCACCTTAAAAAGATGATTTCAATTGAAATCCTGTAATTGTTTATCTAGAAAACACGCTCTATTTACTCTGCAACAGATTGCTGATGTATAGATTTTCCAAGGATAATAAAAAATATTGAAAAATAATTTATCTATTTTTCCGCCCTTTCTACACATGCTACTGAGGAAGAGGGCCAACATTACAGAATGACCAAAACACAAGGACGTGAGAACAATAAAATGCTTAATATGCCATTGCGCAGTGGGGAACAAAGACTTGGAGTGCAAATAATAGTTTTTTATGGGCTACTAATGTATGTTTGAAATTTTTTACTAATATGACAAAAAAAAAACTGTCAAAAACACCCTTTTGCCAAAATCAGTGTAAAATAATAAAAATAAAGCAATGTACTCACATATACATCCTGTTTAGTGCTTCTGTGCTTCCTGTATAAAAGTTGGTTGATCGTAGCGTTGTGTGGCTGGCATGTTATGAACCTAAGTAAAGAAATAAATTTTTCATGAGAAATTCTATAGAATATGCATTATTGAAATTGTTTAAAAGTAGGACAAATTAATAAGGAAGCTATAAAAATATACCCAGCTCTGCAAATAAGTAGTATGTGGCTTCTATGCTGGAGAATGAATATACTCCGACCGCATTCTACTGTGTGTTCTACTGTTATAAAAAAAAACCCGCTGTCATAACGATACGTACATACATCACGTTACAAGAACAACAAAATAGAAGGTGGCGTAAAAGTCATCACCCTACCGGAAGATGCTTTGATTTTTGCAAATGGCGTCTAATACCATCGCGACTTTGACATTTATGAATTAAACAGTAGCAAAATACAAGTAGACAAACCATGGAATGATACTCTTCAATAGCCTGGAATAAGTGTGCCAATATTTTTGACAAATAGCTTGTATGTGGTTCTGGATTAACGTGAATCCCATGGTCGATTCGCTGGTCGTGTGGGATCAACTAGCAAACGCTACGGTGTTCAGCCGCTCCCCTCTATAAGACTGGCTAAACACGGGACAGTAGTAGCTGCAGATGGCCAAGAGGGCCCCTCTTATTTCAACAAGGCGATGGGCCACGCAATTGAGCATCAGAATATTGTCTTTACAGTGAATTTTTGTAAAAAACTTGAAGACTGCAATTAATACAGACTGCAGAAAGTGCATCAACTGCGCAAAGGATGATCGCGTTTAAATTACAACCAAGCGCCCCTAGACTTCGATCATGGTACAGATCCTGGTCCTTTGGTACCAACTGGGCAAACACTGCGACGTTTAGTTGATCACCTCGATAAGGACAATAGTAGGAACAGCAGTTTCAGTGAATGATTTGTGTTATACATAGAACGGTGATAACTGACTGCTTTTGGCCATAATTGATAGATTTGAAGACAAGTGGTTCCAACAGAACATCGCAATCTGTTACACTACGCGTACAACAACTAAAATGTTGGAAGAAACGGTTTCAGGTCCTGTAATTTGAAGTATTGGAGATACGGATTGGCTAGCAAGATCTGAGTAACTTGACACCATGCGATCTGCTTTTCTGACGTTTTTTGAAATTGTGTTTGTATGCCAATGAACCACAAATAATTCGTGATTTTAAGGGGAAAATCAAAACGTGTTATTGCCACCCACAATTATTCAAGGATGTCGTCGAAAATTTCCACAATAGATCAAAAGATTGCTACCAAAAACCTAGGACACGTTTGCCTAACATTTTGGTCTATACTCAATCGCAAAATTTTGTACTTTATAATCAATTAAAAATATTATGATTTTTCTTAATAAACCATGTACAAAAATAAACCCTGAAAATTTCGGACAAATTTTGTGAAGAAATCGTCATTAACGTTCATGAACGTCACTTTTGGGTACCAATTTGGAAGAACTTGGACCAAGCAAAGCTTATTTTACTTCAGTATGTACCGCCTTTGTCTCATCTGCTTAAAACCAATGCCAGTACCAAAGCTTATAGCTTGCCCACAGAAGAAGAAAAAAAAGAAAATTAATATTCCCTCGCTATTTTTAAAAATTCATAAAAATACCACTCTCACCCTATCGCAAAACTATTATCGACCTCCTCAAATAAGTTAACTGTCAACGACATCGCCACTTTATTGCTCATTTGTATCCACATCTTAAGGCAATAGAACATAGTTCAAAGTCCTTCCCACTATTAAATTACATTTTCATCCGCAAACACACACTTGCTTTGCCCACTCGTTCTACTTCACCCACCACAGCCATTATCCCTTTTCATTTTCAATTAAGCACCAATAGACACTTTGAAATCAATCGACAGGATATAGATCCTTCTAATGGCTACTTATCTAACACGATACTTGACCACCATAGCATTCATTTATTACCCAACTTCATCCAAGGATGTATCAGAAGGGACTGTTGAGAGTCAAGTCAAAACACCCATAAACGCTTCATCGATTGTAATAAACCCAAGCAAAGTACACGAACATTGCAAGCATAGGAAAGGATCCTCATAAAAAAGAATGCAATTGAAGCAAGAACGGGAAATAATTTAGACATTCATAAGGAAAATTGATTGAGAAGAAAATCATGAGATTCCTTATGTCATAATTTGGATGAACCCATAGATGGGGATGGTGACAGACAGAAGAATCTATTTTCGAAAACAGATACCCAGGGACAATTTAAGGACCTCGTCGTAAGAGTGTTTTTAAGATTTTTTATGTGAACCGATTTACGCCCCATATGAGGTATGAATATTAATGTTAAGGGTAGTGAAGACCGTTATTGGTGAAAGTATAAACAGCGAAGAATATGTATCTGTGGATTATTATTTATTTTTTTTACTTTCTATGGAAGACAAAATCAATTCTCAATTTATGGTTTGACGTAAAAATAAGTTTAATTTTAAATTTTATCAAAAAGTTGTATTTTTTTTATTTTTCCTGATTTTTCGTATTAAAGTAGAATATAACCATTTTCAGAGAAATATTTTCTGTTTTGAACGAGTTTTGAGTATTATTTGAGTATTACACTTCAATTCAAGGTGAAGTACCAAAGACCACGCACTCGTAATAAGAAAACAAATATTTTGGCGCAAACAGACCATAAAGGCATGGGGCCTAGCTTCTCCTAACCATTCGTATTGTGCGTGTTTTATTTTTCGATCGAATGAGGGGACCGAAATGCGTGATAGAGAAAGCTTTGTCAGACGTTCATCACAGGTGGTTGATTGTTCAGTTTCTGTAACCCTTCATGGGTCATAGGGTGTCAATAATGCCTGCGCGCGAGAGACCTTGCTTCCTCCTCAACTGTCCAGCGACAAGTTTGCTAAAAGCCGCCCACTAGTCGTCCAGCTTGGGTTAGTGGATTCAATTGCATGACATATTTTGCAGTTGAATTTTCTGCGTACCGCAAGATGTGACCTACCTAACCACTGCCACTTCCCTCGTCTTATTGTGATGTCGATAGGTTCCTGGACAGATCTCCTTAAGAGATGTTCGTTCGAAATACAGTTCGGCCAGAATATCTTCAAGATGATGCGTAGACATCTTTTAACAAAGGTTTGCAGCTTATGAGTACTGTACCCATAAAGTAATACTGACCCCACATTAAAGCAGAACAGTGGTGACTTTGTTCTTGAGCTAACAATTCCGCTGCGTACTTCAAAGTCCCCTGACGTTTTTTTGTCTATGAGTTTCTCAGGAAAACTACTGTTCAAAGCATTCCAGATAAAATTCCTATTAACGTTGTCGAATGGTTTCTCGAATTCAATAAAAGGCAGATGGGGAGGAGGATCTACATATATCCTAACATTGGTCTATGATAATCCGCAAAGTACTCAATGTCAGGAGGATCCGACACGGAAGCCTGCTTGTTTGACATCGAGTGTTGAGTCCAGTTGTTCTTTGATACGTTCCAGAATTATTGTAGACGCTATTTTAACAACCGCACGTAAGACGCAGATATGTACCTCTCCAGTTTCCGCCCCTTTCGTCTGGAAAGATTTCTGTTTCCCACACTTGTTCAATGAGTGGGTGAGAGAAGTGGCAACTTAAAAAAATTTGTTGGTGTTTTCCTGGCATCGGGCACCCACAGCTACAACTGTACATTCTTACAAAAATTATTTGAAATTCGAAGGAATGATTTTTTATGTACTACGAAAAACGGCGTGGTTAAGATGGCATTGAAGGAATGAGGGATTAGGTGTCATACGGTTAGTCCTATGTGGATAGTAACTGCTCTGAAGATCTTCCCCAAAATCTGTTCATCATCGCGTTTGTATTTGCGTAACCAAAAAACTGCTCGGATAGAAGAGTTTTGCATATGATAAGGATTATAATACGTAGACCTACATACATATACCGGACTATCGAGTTGTCTAAGAATAGAACAAGAGAGTGTTTACGCGTTAGAAACTTGTATTTTTGGGACTATCGTCGCATTGCAGAAATGTTGGCATGACTTGGGTTTTAAGGAAACGAGAAGTCGACTTTCAATTATTAAAGAAAGCTCAAGCCCTAAACAAGTACCTTTTGCTTCGAAGATGTAATAGATTGTCCAGGTTGTCCAGCAATCAAAATACCGAAAAGGTATCACGCGTAAGTAAAAAAAAAACTATCGATAATGTCAGGATTTCCAGTACTGTAATTTTTGATTGCATGTTCAGTATATATATACTGCCGTTATTAGTTTAAATACTCTATTTACATTTCAATGTAGTAAATTGACAGATAAACTTTCACCTTTCTACTAAACAATTTGCATAGCAAATTAGCATTGTAAATACAAATAAAGCTATTGTCTCTACTTACACCGAAGCCATTAAGTATTCAACGTACAGTGCAATTGCAATTGACATCCCTGCACTCTTGTGCTGCACTTGAGAGACATTTCTCCACCAAGGAGATAAAATTCTGCGCGTTCTATTGGGACTCGTGCCACTTGTAACTATCATTATTTATTTATAGATCACCCACCCATTCACACAGACAAAGTTTGTAATTTCATGAAACACAACCTAACTCCGCCATAAGAATACACAAACCCTCACCACCCCCTTCCTTTTTCAACCCTTTGCTAGTTTGCTTGTTGGTTCGTTGTACTGAGTTGTAATCGAATAAACCGCGCAAATTGTAAGTGATACACACTAAGAGAAATTTACGGAATGAAATTTAATTTTTCTTAATTTACACTCTGTTGGCTCTATGTTTTTTTTTTTTCGTAATTTGCTTTCGGGATACAATTGCATACAGCCACTCAAAATGTCTGGATAGACAACGTGTTACTCATTGCAAGGCGGTCGATTTAAATTTACATTCGACACAACTCTAATTGACTTCTGTGATGAAAATTAAATTTATATGCTCCACTAAAACAGTATCCTTGGGTGAAAATGTTCAAATTGTGTATGCGTTGTGTTTTAATTGAAATTTTCACACGACTCTCTCGAGTTCTGGTGGTGGCTCCGGTTCTTTTAGTTGCCCCTAGGACTAGCAATTGAATACTACCTAGTGTGTGCATTCTAATTGTATGGAATATCCTTTGTGTAAGAGGGTTATTTAGAAACCACTCGTAGAATTTAAATGCTATAGTTACTCTGTTTTGTTTTTTAATCATTTGTGAACCCACACAGCCCTCGAAGGACTACAGGACATATCATAGTACGAATGAACGAAAAAAAATAAAGAAAGAAAAATAATAATCGATAGAAACTTTTAAAATTGTAGGTGGAGGCGCTTTAACGATGACGGAATGGGTTTAGAAATTTATGAAAAATGAAAACAAAATTTTAATTATGAGGTCAGTTAAAGGATAGAAAACAACAAACAGTTGTTGGGTGTCTTTTTGACATTTAAAGAGCTGACGTAATTGATAAGCCATGGCAATCCTTTTGTAATTAATACGTGGTTTCAGTTGATATTAATTTCCTTGTTATGTCAGCATTTATTTTGAGTTATTAATTAAGGTTGTTACGGACGATGTGTAGCCCATCCTCTGATTTGAAGAAAGTGGAAACAAATGAAAGCTGCATTCCTAAAATGTTGACGTAATAGACAGGACTTATAAGAATCAGTGAGGACCCACATGAGTTAAAAAGAATGTCGACCAAGCGTTGGTGAGTAGGTAGTTAAAGTAGTTCCAGCATCATTCAAAAGCTCATGCCAGTGAAGGGTTTATGACACATGGTGTTATGGGTTGGAATTTCTGAAAAGAGGGGGAAAAGTTCCAAAAAGGCTTTTTGGGGTCCTGAATACATATAGAAGCTGATCTTGTTCCCTCCCTTGAAGACTTTGAGGAGTGCGGTACGAGGTGACAATTTTGCAAGCCAACTTTTTCTGAACATGAAACCTTTAACGCAGACTATTGATAGGGTTGACACCTGAATTTTTTTAAATGATTTTAAGATGCCCAGACGTCTTGGCATTACATCGGAGATGAACCTTGAAAGCACTAACAGCACCAGTTTTCTCAACTTTTACTTTGAAGGGTGCGAGGTCTATTCAAGGCCACTAATTCTATTATGAGGCGAGCATACGTGATGATTGAAGTGACAGTGGTGAAGTAAATCAAGTTTGAGCTTGCAAAGTTATTCCCGCTTTGCTTTGGCTTCTAGTCGGTAATAAAATTCTTATGACTCCAAATGCAAAAAGAAAGCAAGAAGAAGAAACTCCCGTGTGTATGTAGTATTTTTCAAGCTGAAGCCTTCGCCATAAAAGAGCAGCATACTATAGGCGCCTAGAAACTAAACCTGTCAAAGGTCACAATCTTCGTGGATACTCAAGCTGCACTCAAGGCACTAGACAACGTGACATCTGGATCTAAAACAATCTCCGACAAATATGACGACTTGAGAAGTTAATCTCTGCTGGGTCCCCAGACATAGTAATATAAATGGGAATGAAACAGGAGATGAGCTAGCTCGGAAACGGTTAGCATTAAAGAGGAATTCAGAGGTAGATATCCTTATTGGTGTGCTGAAACGGAAAATTGATAAAGACAACAAAAAAGAAATCAACATCGTGGTGGGGGTACCAAGTGGGCATTATCCGATAGGCCCAATTGCCGCCAGGCTGGCATCAACTCACCTGACTAATGCCGTAGCTGTCATGACACAGAAGAAATCGAAACTATCAAATGCTCGCTATGTGGTTCTCACAATCTTCAAATTCGTCGCTTTCGATACATATAATGCAAACCTATGCAAACAATGCAAACTTACTAGCACAAAAAAAAACATGAGCAGGACCGCCCATTAAGGTCCTTAGTAGTGAAAATGATAAGAAGGTTTTCTAAGAAATTTGTAGTAATCCCTTAACGAAAGAAACATATTAGATCCACCCCAACAAAAAGCCAGGCCATGAATTGGACATAAATCATATTTACCAAGCTGCTTAGCCTTAATTACCACCACACCACTAAACACTAATTCATCAATTGTCTTCTAATTATTTTCCCAACCAACACCCCATGGTGGTCATAGAGTAATTTAAATACTAAATAAGTATCCTTTTTGCTTACCTTAACCGAAAGGTTACAGTTCTTTATGAGTAACACCTACACACCTGTCTTGCCGTTTAACCATTCTAACGTCACTCAAATGAATATGAAATTTTGATTAGCTTTCCACATGACGACGGTAATTCCTTCCAAGTATCGATTACATTACTTTCTCGCCGTCAGATAATTATTACTTATGACGACAAGAATGGTTATGACTAGTACATTGCGTACAGAAAAAAAAAAAAAAGAATTTCAAGGCTCATCTCCATCGTCATGTATTTTATAGTCCACCATTAGCAGATGCTGCAAAACTCAAATTGACGCTCTGTGCAAATATTCACGAAAATACTTTTAACGATGAAATGTTACACGTTTAATGTTGATGTAAAGTTTTTTAGGTCGAAAATGAGAAGAGCTAGGCTATCAGATTCGCGGTTCCTTGAATAAATACACTTAACAGTGTGTAGAGTCATTTTTATCGCGATTGCCTTAAGGCGAATCAGAGTTGCAGAAAATAAATATGAGAATAATTTTGTGGGAATAGAAAGCATCTGATGGCCTCGTTTTGGGTTTGAATTATTCCTGAGCGTAGAATTAGGTGGCAGACGGTAACTGCTGGTATCGCCGAGGCAATTCATATTCATTTAGGATTTTATTTTTCCTGGAAGAGGCATACGCCGTGCCTGCAATCAAAGCTGTATTATTGATGAAGTTATCAGGAGTTGTCACATGCTTGTGAGTCTCTGAGGGGGTAAGCTTTGCATGGATTGACATAAAAAATAATGATTTGATGGTACTTGCTGCATTTATATGAATATTTTTACATTCATAAAGAGGTTTGTCCTAGGCTACAGATGGCTTATAAAGAAGTACAAATGTGGCGTTCTTGTGGGACACCGAAATATACTTGGCTCAATTCCTAGAAATGTTTAACAACACCCCCGACATTATTATCAGAGACCGCTGTTTCGATAGATTGTTTGAGGCAGAGATAAATGACCGTGCAAACTGATCTAATTGCGAGCCGGTACTAGACCCTAGAATCCTGGTCTGATTCACCGACGGATCGGAGATGGAATCTGGAGTTGGAGTTGAAATCTTTAGAACCAACAGCAAAGACTGGATATCTATGGGAATGTGTACCAGAGTGTTACAAGCTGAATTAAACGCTATTGGTGATTAACCCTTCAAAAAGGTATTAAGAGCGCCAGAGTATATAACTTCGCAGATAATCAAGCAGCGCTTAAGCACTATCGTCCAACTCAATGAACTTCAGTTAAGTACTGCTACGATGCATTTAAACTTCTAGGCAGACATAACAGGGTAAAACTAAGTTGGGTTCTTGCTCACCAGGGAATTGCAGGCAACGAATTTGCTCGGTCTGGCTCAGAATCTGCTCTTATTGAAGCAGAACCTCACCGTGGCGTCAACTGGACTGGCGCCACAGCACAGATAAATGACTGGGAACACAAACGTCTTCTAGCCCACTGAGAAAATTTCCCGGGGGTTAGAGAAACCAAGGGATTAATCAAGCTATATTCCTACAAAGAAACCCTAAGCTAAAATTAGGAAAGCATTAGAAAACTAGTGAGGTTTTTCACAGGGTAATGTAGGCTGAGGTACTACCTTAACAAAATGAAACTGTGCCCAGAGACGGAATGTCGATTCTTTCTGGAGGACATTTTATCATCCGAACACGTTCCCTGTGAATGCCCGGTATTACATTAACTAAGGTGTTTTCCACCAAGAAATAAGTTCGTCAGTGGAGTTGGAAAACTCTGCTGTTAGGTATAAGGACGTACTAACACTCATGAGAGAGGTGATACGTCTATTGGGTTAAATCTTGCCCAAGATCTTTAAGGTCGCCGTTTGAGCAATATGTGCAAAGGTGCAATGCAAAAAAAGACGCTATTTATTAAGGAAACTTTATGCAGTATAGAGCCAGTGTTACTCATAATAAAGGGAGAACGAGTATCGGTCGACAGGCAAACAGAATGGTACTAGAAAAGGACTTGAAAATGGCAGTGAACACTTCCAGCGGAATATTACTTTCCTGGCCACGTATTCGTTGAAGCGTGGAAACCTCAGAAGACCCTTTATTGTGGCAACCGGAGTTCTTCTCGTTGCCTTTGACCTCCATGGAACCGCACCATACACAAGATGTGATCCGACTTTGCCAGTAGAGCATCTTAGGGCTTAATCCCCAGGCCCAGCTGTACATTCTACATCACTGCCAAAGGATGCTGATTACCCTTAAGATCTTGGTCTCAAGTCATACTTTGGTGCAACCACGATTCCTTAATCGCAGTGACAGAAAATCGCATGTGGGCACATAGCCTATGAAGAAACACCCTTTATGTAGCCGTCGTTTATTAATACTACTGCGCAAAAACTTTTTATCCCATAAAGCCAATAACCAAATGAATTGTCATAAATTTTCGGTATCACCATTTATTCATAAGTTCCGTTCAATTTCAGACTCAAAAGTCATATTTTTGCCCCTTTACTACTTTGAATCCCGTTTGCATAAAAAGACCTAATTTCCTAAGCAAACCATTTCGTCAGCCCTAATTTGAACCTTACTAGACACCATAAACACAATTTAGAAAATATCCGTATACAAATTATGGTTAGTTGATCTCTTTCAAATGATTTCAATCAAAACCAAAAATTTGTCTTATGCGGGGGATTCGGTCATTCAACTGACGCCGTATTGGATTTCGTTTGGAGTAATTTAAGACTTTCCAGACTCATTTGCTAAATCCAATTTCCCACAACACCCATATGAATGACCTTCAGTTCTTAGTAAATATAAGAATCCAAATTGTATCTACGTCCTCAAGAATATTATTCAAACCCACAAGAACATCAGCTCAATAATATTTTCTCTGCAAAAATTTACCCAATATCCGTTTGTCCTTTACCCCATACCCATGCACATTGGGTGTTCGTATCATCGACCTAAGGGCGCCATATACATACGAGGTATCGGCAATCAACTGAAAAGTATTTTCGATAAGACTAAAATGAATCCAATATACATGAGCGATACGTATCTTTACTAGTTTTTCACAAAATACATATGTACGTGAATATATTTCAATTCGCTTTTAAAACGACTTTATAGTTACAGGCGACGTTGAACGCACGTTGTAAAATTTTTCAATGTATCTACATATCTATTTCACAAATGCCCATGGGATTTTGCAGGCGCATCATCAAAGCGGTACACCTCTTTCATTTATTAGCAAGTGCTGGTAAGCATAACCAACGCAGGAAGTTCGAAATTGTTCCATTACCCGGAAAAAGTTCTATCTATAATATATTCTCATTGTATATCTTTTCCACACATGTCGTTCGCTTAGGATCCCTTTGTTTCATCCTCCACTGACTGGGGGCGGAATGCATTCACAATGAGGACTTGTGATAGTCATTAATGGAACTGAAATTCCAAATGATAAGAGTAGCCTGATGCCCAGATACACCATTTCGCATGGGAATAAGTTCCTCGTAATTGAGATTTTAATTTTTAATTTTTGCTATAGAGCAGAGGCTTTAATAACAAACAAAAAATATGTTTACAGGTTGTTGGCAATTAATAGATTTCCAATGAATTCATGGCCAGCCAATCACTAGTTATTTTACCAATTCTTTTGGTCATTCTAATGGGATTCGCCTTAATTTGAAAGGGTAACTTTTAAAAGCAAATAATCTAAAAATACTTTAAAAAAAAATAATTCAACCGCGAAAGAGGCAAGGGGGTGAAATAATGTGTTGCGAGATAACTTGAAACAACTTTAAAGATAATTGGAAATTGCAAAATTGGGTTTGGGATACATTCATGAAACGCTGAACCTAAATATCCTGCGCCTACATCTTACAAGCAAATTCCAAATTAAAGAGTCTTCCAGGAATTTAGCGTAATTGGAAATTATGTCGTTAAAAGATTCATTACTGTAAGCATTTTGTTTTGCTCGTCGAGTCGGTTGCTTCATGAAATCGTTTCAATAGTTGGTTACTTTCAGAAAAGAATTTCAGATTTATTTCTGAACTTGACTTGATTGAGAGTGGGAAAGACAGTTGTTTTTATTTCAAGCAGTCAATACAAAAATCGGTCCATTGTACTTTGACCTAGATGCTGTTATTTTTCTGATAAAAAAAACATGCTATCATGTAGGTAGAACGAGTGAGCCAAATTTCTTCGCAAGCATTTTGCTTTACAATTTAGGTAAGCTCTGGTGGGTACCAATGTATGAACTTATTGAAGGAAATCGAAACTGGGGATGAACGACAAGGTTGTGGGATTCGGTGAGCAGATACGAGCTAAGTGAGGCCTTCAAAAATAAATAAATGTGTATTCAAATTAAAAATAAGCAAGATTTCAACAACATTGTGTAGGAAAGAGCTCTTATCATTAGGTGTTTGCACCAAAATCAGTTTTCGGTGGGTGCCAACTCAAAGCAAAATCAAGTGGAGTCGACGATTTGGTGAGGAGAGAGAGACTGTCCTTCACAGATCTTTTGCAAAGGTAGCCCTCGCTCCGATGGGGACTGCTATATATATTTTCTGTGAAATATATATTTTCATTCTTTCTGTCGAAAGTCTTTGAGCAGATTGATGGCAAATGTAGGCGGGCCTACGAAGACTGCAAATGTCGATAGCTCACGCCATCCTTCTCTATGGCTGTACGGGCAGAAGCACTACGACAAGAAAAGTACAGAAAGCAGATGGCAGCAGGACAGAGACGTGGAGCTTTACGCGTGACAAGCTCGTGTCGAACGATGTAGAGCCAGCTGTCCTTGTAAACGCAGGAGTGACTCCCATCGATCTACTCGCAGCAGAACGGAAGCACATCCACGAAAGAAAGGCGGAAATTGGAGTCGAGGCGGCAATTGAGGAGGCAAAGGATTGTCAGCTCCTGTAAGACTGCAAGACCAGACGGCGAGACTGATCAGAGATGTAGCTGAGTGGAACAAACGGAAACACGGTGAAGTCAACTACTACGTCACCCAGTTCTTCACCGGACACGGGTATTTCAACGGCTTCCTCTACCAGATTGGCAAGGCCAACCACCCAACCTGGCAGTACGGGGACTCCCATTTAGACGATGCGCAGCACAGCTTTTTCGTCTGCAACAGGTGGGAGGCTCAACGCGGGGATCTCGAACGAAGCATCGGAGTCATCACCCCTGAAAACGTCGTCGAAAAGATGCTGACAAGCGACCAAAACTGGAGAAAAATTATCCAGTTCATAGAAAATATTCTCAGGACAAAAAAGACAGAAGTAGAAAACAGACCGTGAATCCAAGAGGATGCACGATAGACAACCCCCCATGAAGTAATGCGAAGAGCAGTCCCGGGGGGAGTGGACCAGAGACCAAAGGGAGGAAAGTTTAGGCAGTAAGAGTCTGACACACCAGGTACGGTCAACGACAATAGCCACCTGACGGTGCATGATGCAGTGGCAACCAAAAGGTGGAACAGTCAGCAGATTTCTGTCATTTTCTAGGCAGGTATGGCCCAACTACAGGGCCAGAACACAAAAACTTGAGAAAAGATCTTGAGCAGACGCTGCAATAATTGTAACTTTCAAATCTACGCTGCACAGATGGGAAAACAATATGTGCATTTCCCACTAGAATAACACTCAATAAAAAAGAAGAAGAGGTATCCTTAATCGCAGAGACAACATAAGAAGGCTTGTAAGCTTTCTTTCCGGTCACTGTCAGTTCAAATGGCATCTCAATAAAATGAGCATCACTGAGGATACCATTTGAACCATCTAGAAGAGGATGAAATTGCAGAACAAATTCTATGTGAGTGTGTTGCATTTTTCATAAGGAAATCACCTCTCAAACTGATCTGAGGAACTCCTCCTCCAGCAGCAATTCTCGCCTTCATTAGGAAAATTGAATTGTTGCTGGACTAAGATTGGCAGTGCCTTACGCTCATGGGCGTAGCCAAAAATTATTTTATTTTTTTTTGGCAAAAATTACTTATACCAAACAAAAGAGAAATACCTCAATGCAGTTCGAAAGGATTGTGGCAGAAACTATGGGGATAAGAAATCTAAATCTGTCCTACAAACGCTTCGTGAATTTCGCCTTGTATGACTCTAGACAGTCTATGCTTAGCTGAGATTCAAATTGGAATTCAGATGTTTGCAATTTTCTAGCTTCGACACAGGATATTCCATTGGAAGCAATAGATTTAATAAAGTGTCTACACGGCTATCGCCTCTCATAGCACATCTGTCGTGACATCATTAAAGTGGTATACCTCGAGAATTCCTTTATAAGGCTTCCCAGTAAGTGGGGAGCCTTTGAGAAACGTTATCTTGTTTTTTTCTGTCTGCCAAGTTAGGAACTGGGCAACGGTATAGTGACATTGTCACGCTCCTTTCCTTCTATTTGAGGATAAATGTTTGCCGTCAAGACCAAACCAGACCAGAATTTGGCATGTCCAGTGGATTGTTTCGAATGAATTGGTAGCCAGGTGTTTAGGAATAATATCGAGTAAAACAAGATGAAGGAATGTTTACAGCGTTGCTGTAGTTTAGCTTACTGAATGTTCGTTAGTATTTTTAAATTAGAATTCCTTTTTAAAACTATCCACCTAATTTATACGCCAGAGACTGGTATCGGCCAATGTGAAACCTATGAAATATTCACTGAAGGAACATCCACCTATCATACACAAATATGTGAATGTATCCGAATCCTTTATTGGTCGAGGAGAATTAGTACCAAACAAGGTTTCAAACTATACATGGAATGAAAACGTGCACCTACATGAAATAATGCACACGTAGGAGTATGTATCGCTAGCAAATTCCAATGCCACTCATGGTTTCATTTAAATTTCCTGTACAGCTACATATACATATCTGTGTCCAATACCAGAGAAGGCAGCTACTAAAAATCGATTAGCCTACGGCTATCAAGCTATCACTCGTCCGAAAGATGACCCCATTAAGATGTTAAATTTGTTATGGGCCGAAATTTAATTTCAATATGCAGTGAGTACAGGAATCGGTGCAGGTTTTTACCTCTTACTTGCATCGTTATTTTTCTAGGGCAAACAGTTATCGACACTGTAAACTTTATTATCATCAGGACATCCGTCCATGAAATCAAAGAGGAAAAGCAGAGCGAACGGAAGAAGGTCCACTGCAACCTGTGACTCAATAGGCAGGCATTGGAAAATGTTGTTTTTTCGGACGACAAATTATAATTGAAGCGGTAGATTGGTGGGACGAATAAATTGATTCAAAGTGTGTTGAATTTTTTAAATATTTGATTTTGTTTTTATTTGTATCTGCAGCTAAGTGTATTTTAAAAATGAAAATCTCTGTCAATCTGTCTGATGTTTATTTTTGTAACACCAGAACCATTAAACTCATTTTCATGTATTTTTATATATGAATATGTAATTATATACTTATGTGTATATTTTTACTTGGAAGAATTTTTCCTGCAGGATGTATGGATACATTCACCCTTTATTAAAAGGCAAGCGATAGAAGAAATATGAACGAAACAATACGTTCATGTAGGGTGTGAAGCATTTTCAAGCAAATTGCTTGTTTATTCTTTATGTTTAGACCGTAAAATTAAGCCTATGAGTAAGGCAGGACAGCCAACGCAGAATAAAGCGGGAATCATTCCATGTATGTTTATACATGTATCTAATTCATTAAATTAACTTTTTTAAGACTGCAGAATATATTACAATTTTACAATCCTGTGCGTATGTAATTCTTTGATATTAAATAAATATTAGGTGTTAAAGAATTTGTAGAAAGCGCCCATGCACTCCTTTTTTATTACAATACCTGGCAGCTGACGTGGGTAGTCTCGCAGCGTTCTTAGTTTTCCAAGGCCATTGGTGGGAGAATTGTTATACATATATTTACGGAGACATTTTTTTTTTAATCAGAACCTGCAAATATTTTAAATAAGGACTATTCGGCGCAACAGACCATTCGTGTTATATTTTTGCGCACAAATAGAAAGGACCTATAGTAACCATTGAACGACGGTGCCTAATTAGTACGCCCGGTGTCAACTGCCCCAATTACCATAGCTTCTCAACAAGTTATGGAGATAAAATACCTTAGAGGAGTCAGAAGAATCGCAAAGAAAAAAAAGAAGACATGTCAAATCGAGGATAAGAAATTAAGATTGTGAGGACACTAAGTGCGTATAGAAGAGAACCGGCAAGTGAAGAAAATTTGGAAAGCAAGGCCAGAAGGAAAAAACAAAAGACTGAGACCCAAGACCACATCGAATACTGCGTCGAAAAAAACCTGAAGGAAGTTGAAGAAACTTATCAATGTGCTAAGCATGTAGACCAAGTGGATAAATTTCATGAAAAAAAAAAGAGAATTACGGGTGCCATGTTAACACTTTAAGGGTAAATAAGGACTGAATGCACATATGCTTGCAGAGGCTGACCTGAAAACTCACTTGATTTCTGCGCATGTTAAAAAGACTAACTAGTGGCCAGCTTTTCGCGACGTTTCTTCTTGTGTGTGCTTATTTTTTCGCACAAATGGAAGGGACCTACAGTTTGAAGCCATACCCGAAATGATTCTTTTTGTTTTCGTAGATAGTTAAAGTTATACAAAGTTATACAAATACATTCACAAATACAGTCATATGAAGTAGAGGCATTGCCAAGACTCTATACTTTAATTCCCATTAGCCCATGAAAATTATGCACGGATCATAACCTACAAAAAAAAATTCCGCAAGATGGTTGCTGAGACAAACAGGTTTCCTGTAGTTATTTCAAAATACGCAGTTATCAACTTTTACTAATTAATTTCATTATTTTATTATACACCCGCTGACTGAAAACTAATTGTATCAACCGCGCTCTCGAAGCGTGAAAAGTCTCTGCCTAAGACACAACAGCCTGATTGTTAACAATCCTTTTATAAAAAGGAATCCCTTCGACTTTTAAAGTATCGATTAACCCTCCTCTCCGAAAATATCAAATCTCAAATTAGAACAAACGCAATTCAATTGAATACGAACCGTTTTTTTTTTTTTTTTGCCAGCCCTCTATTGTGCATTTCAAAACTGTTGCCTCAGTTAATTAACGATTTAGCTCTCTAAAATTATGAATTGTACAAGACGACGCCCCCTTAAAAAAAGCAATCTGGTTAAGTGCTATCATGGGTCTTTGATCTACAAAATGTTACCATGTTTGCCATTTTATCCATTTAATAAGTATAATTCGAATTCAACCACGTTTCAATGTAATTAACCCCTATAATCATTTTCGTTGTTGGTCTTTTGTTTACACGTGTATAATACAAAACTTAGAGTCAGTAATTCACTCTTATCTGGGTTACCATCCGGTAGCAAAGACGGCAAAACTAACTTCTCAATAAAAATGTCCTCCGACCACGCTGAATGCCATTTAGTAATTGTAACGAGTGTTACACAAAATATAATTGTTTGAACTTTTCAACTAATACCGGCTGAATAAGGATATGATATTTTGACATTACCCTTTTTCGCCTTCTGGCGCTAATTGAGATAAATACCGGTAGGCATGGTAAGAATTAGTGAATGAAAAAATGCCCCGGAAATAAGGACTTCCTTGGGTGGCAGTGGGGTCAGACAAATTTCGGTTTCAATGTTGTTTATTTTTTTCTACAACAATTGTTGTCCCTGACTGGTGCCTAAACCGAAAGTTTTTGTATATGTTTCGTATCTGTGGATGTTTAAACAAAACGATATCAGTTTTATTATGAAAATATCAAAACGGGTTCATAGCCTTAAATTAAAAAAAAAAAACCGTCCTAGACTTGTTGCTCTGAAACGCTGTCATCTTAGAACATTTTTTCAGTGTTTTCATTTCCCTGGGACCACTTGAATATGTAAATGTCCCACTGTGTCGCGCATAAATTCACTGAAGTAATTTAAATTCATAAAGCAGATGCTTTATACCCAAACTAGAAATACATCCAACTCTGGTTCCACCTTTTTCATCTTCCCATTCTCCTTCTCCATTTTTTTTTGTTCATTGTTTATTCCTGTGTTTTCCTAAAGTTTGTTTAAAATATTTATTTTACATTTTTTCCACCCATTAATATGGTCTCCTGGTAGGATTTTTTTCTTCACTGTGTTCTTGTTTTTGTACATTTTTTTTCCTATGAGTCAAATTATGAGGTTATGGATGAACTTTTAGGTAAATTAAAACGGCGAAAAATTGTTTTACTGCAAACTGACGAAAAGCAGAAGAAAAGAAAATGTGTATTAAGAATAGAGAGGTTCGCGTTCATGGGACTATTTATTATGTATGTATTCAGGGTGAATTTGTACCCTAATTACCGTTAAATAATAGTGAAGTGCAGACAAGAGGCATCTGATCTGAGATTTAAAACCCCTCGGGGTGACAGTGTTTTCTTTCTCTTTTGTAAATTAATTTTCCAGTGAAAGTGTGGCTAAAGCAATGCCGTCTGGGGGAAGATTTTCTGAATGAAGGGGTTAAAAGTCAAACTTGGATGAAGTTTGGATGAATAGGTCCTCCTCTTGTGGATGGTTGTTCGGATTTTATATCAATGACATCTATATGTCATCGTTTATGGAATTTTTGATAGAAAAATTGACATCAGCTATCAGCAGTGTGAATTGAAAAGGAATTCAGGATAGTAACAATAGCATTTAGATAAACAACATAGCCGGTTGCACTGGATACTATAGAAAGAGAATCAAAAAAATACGAACAATTTGCAAGACAACATCAAGAATTAGGAGGAAATGGAGGAAGAAATGGATAGATTATGTCCGTAAAAGAATGGTACAAGTGTGTCAGGTTGGTAGTTCAGTTCACATCTACTAAGACGACTCCAAGACCGAAAACTGGGTGGGGTGTGGTTCTTCTCCGAAAAGTTTAATCTGAGCATCTCTTTTTGCAGTATCTCTTTGACAGTAACTACATTTTCATTCTCGTAAAAAGTGTTTTCCTGTCGCTTAGTCTCTCGTTTTGGCGATTTGCGCTGGTCACACTTTCGGACTTCTTTCTTAGGGGTCTCTTGAAGTCACGCGTCTATATGAACAAGCCACAGACCTTAACTAAGTAAACATTGTCAACAAACAGAACCAATTCTTTTTATTACAAAGTAACTGCCTTACCAAATAGAGTGAGGACTTTTGCGCCACCATTTCGTTGGGTATAAATTAAGTATTCACTGCGGCTACTAATCACGAAAATCACACAAGTTTCCACATGCAAATTTCAATACATACTACATTTAATTAATTGAATATCCTTCCTATAAAATTATCATGTTGAATGGGTTTAACAAAGCAATTAATTTAAATTTTTTCAACGAGCCAATGAGTGCCATAATCCGCGCATTTGTATTTGGCAATTATCTATAAATCCAGTGTTCAAAAGCTCGTTTACTTTAAACAATGGTTCCGCATCCGGACATCCGACACATCCATCCATAGACAAACGGATGAACCTTGTAACATCTGTCATTAATCCGACTGAGGTTCGTTTTTGAACAAGTCACGGACCAATGAATGTAGACACACAGTCAGGATTGTTAAATTGTAAATTTTGTACAACTAAATTGGATTGTAGCATTGTAAAAGTACCATTGTAACGAGTTTAATGTCAATTGATGTGGATTTGAAAGAATGACCGTTTGAAACTGCACATATCGAGGGGCACTTTGGTTGATGCAAGTCTCAGGTGCGTGATGATGATTCCAATAGGAAGAGAGTGATACATTAAGAACTAATTGAATGAGTGTTGCACTTAGTAATGTAATTGACTGTTGAGAGCCAATCGAGAACAGAATTGCCACATAAAAATAAAGCGAGTATATTTTGAGCGTTGAATATACATTCGTTTATGATGATTTGAATCTACCTTTTCACAAACATTCCTTATAAAATAATGTTTTTTTTTTTCTTTTTATTTCAGGTGGACATAAACTGAAAGTCATTGGAACATCAGTAAGTTTTGAATACAAAATTACATAACTTTTCTCGCACTAAAAAAGGTTATTAAATCGATGTCGAACCAACCAATAGAAATACATTCTATACCTTCACAAAAATATACATATACATAGCACAAAAAGGCTTAAGTAAAAGTTAATCTAAACTGTAGCTCTAAACTGTGCGAAAAAATAGAGTACGCACAACACGAATGGTCGCGAGAAAATAGGCCATAGACCACTGTAGCTTCAATTATTAGTTTTTTTTTTATGCAGAATTTGATCAAAAAATGTAGAATGGAAAATCCAAAAGCATTACATACATATATCAACAAGTGATGCTTTTGTACAGATTAAATCAAAACTACTTGAAAGCTAAAGGACATTCTTAACCGTTGACTGTGCAAACATTTATAATTCGTTGAGCGCAGTATATGTTAATATAAAAACTAGCGTCTATGGACCTTATGAAACTTGCCAATTAAAGGAAAATGTTACACTTAGCTCTATTTATTCAAAGTTTTCAGTATTGACTTCATGACTATTCAAACAGAAAGAATAAAAAATGAAATTCATCCAAGCACTAAGGACAGCACAACGAAATTTATTCATACCTCCGCGTAAAGGAGGAAAGGTGCAATTTTTTATAGGTTTTAATTTTGTTATGATAATTTTAAGCATTTGGAAATATAGACGTGGGAAAATGTTGAGCTATATACGAGTAGGTTCCATTATCAAGAAATCGCAATGAAGCGGGATTGTAGGTGTAGAAGAAGTACACTTTGAAATTCTGCATTTCAATTTTGGTTTCTCAATGTCAATGTAACAAAGGTTAGGCTTTTAAGGATTACACAACTAGTTTGTACAGGAAAAGCAAAGATAGTGCAACAGTATGTTTATTCAGAGGTATCATATAGACAAACAGCCGTGACAGGATTTTAGGTTTTATCCAAGGAATTGTAGTGGATATACCAAAAGAGGAGCGCCTTAAGCATCCGAAATTTTGGACGAAATATACTCTTTATATGCCGTCTGATGCAACGACACCGGAACTTCAGCTGCTGTGCAAATTAAGAGTCGACTTTCCATGCCTTCAGGACTACTCTCTGCCACAGTCTAAGCCTAGAATGGGCTGTAGTGGAATTTTCGTTCGTGGACTTTCCAAAAATGGTCAGAGTTCCGGCGCGGGCGTCTTCGTGGAGATCGACAAAACTAAACTTGACTACTCGTAAGGTAACTATACCATTGTTTTAAAAGAGGGGGTCTATGCTATCCTAACGGCTACCGACTATATTGTAAAGAATGGGTTTAGGGGTCGGAGCATTTGCGTCTGTAGACTTCCGTTCCAAAATAGTTCGAGAATGCAACGTTTCCGAGTCTTGGTCAGGGCCTCCATTGATGATTGGGTTTCTCGAGAACACAATCGTGTGTGGCACGGCTCTCCAGAATGCAGGCGGACTAAACGATTGCTCCCGAACGTTTGCAAGAAATCAGCGACAGTCTTGTTTCTTCTCAGCAGAGAAGCCTGTATTCACTTCCTTTGTCATTGTCCTGCCTTTGCTCAGATCAGATGGCAGGCCATCGGTGCTGATGTGGTAAGTGCTGATACTGTCAGCTCTGTATCTCTGAACTGTTGTTTTGGCTGTCTTTGAAAGTCGAAAAATTCTGGTAAAATGGGTAACACTGGGTCTAGCTTCTTAGAATATAATACAATGGACCAGCTGCGTCTGAGTGCTCCAGTGGAGTGTTTCCCGACAAAAAAAAAAATACTAATAATAAGGTTTGCAAACCATATTTCACGTCACGTTTTTGTCACTATTGTTTGTCACTATTATATATGTAACTGGCCACAACAAAGGTTCTCACATCCAGGTGTCCAGACAAGTTCCAGTCACATACGAGTAGGTTACCATATTAAATTCATTCCACTCGAATGTTTAATTAAGTGGCTGCTTTTAATAGTACGTATTATCCTACCGGAACCAATTTTAAGATCTCTCGAAAAGGATAAGCCACTAGCGAGCATTCCTGCAGACAACACAGAGGAAAAGGATACGAAATTCACATCATCCACAAGGGGAATCGTTTTCTTATTGGATTAAAAGGTGTCATCAGCTGAGAATAACTACATGTGTTTCACAGTTTTTGATTCTATCTCTCGATGGAGCCCCTCCACCATTTATTATACACGTAAGGCCTTCGAATCGCCTGCCTTTGACTCCTAAATGAATAATTCCCAGATACCTTAAAGTTTCACCAATAAACCAGAAAATAATTCAGTAGAATTCGCCTCTGCACCCACGTACTCATTTACCATCCATTGAAGCCCCAAACATCACCATCATTTAATAATCACCTAATAACGTGTCTTCCACCTCCGCCATTGGTTGGAAATTTTAATGAACTTATGAATGAGTTCACAATAAATTTCCATACAAACACGATACGAACGAAAACCAGAATAATAAATTGCCCTAGACATCGGACCACTTGAATCAATATCTCATCTGGATAAACAAATTGGAAATATTCACATACTTGTTAGCCGCACAGCATTCCTAACAGGAGAGTAGAGGGCATATCCTGGCGAAAAGATAATTAATAATAATATGATGATTTATAGTCAGTCGCTGTTCAAGTCCATATACAATGCAGAGGTTTAAGTCTCGTTAGATCCCTTTTTTCCTACCCCTAAGCAAAGCAGAAAACACATTGATCGATATTCATGGATGTAAACATGGGTTAAGGAGTTTTGTCAATCATATTATGGGTCACATAGAAGCGGCGTTATTATCCTTTTTATTATTATTTTTTCTTTGCGTATTTATTTTATGGAAATTTCTCCACACAACTGACTCACACACACGTAAAGTCGAATGGCGCTCTTGGGAGTAAGCTAACAACAACGTTCAGAGAATGACATAGATAGACCAATGTCCTAATGTCATTTGCTTTGATTATTGATCAACCGAAACAAAACTGTTTGTCAGCCCACACTCTCTCTGGCGATGGTGATATGGTCAATAAAGTTTAAAGCGATTGCCAGGCACTCAGCTAGCAGAGGCACCACATGTGCGGGTGCATATTGGAGGGAGGGTGAACCTATCTCTCAGGAAAGTGGTGTGAAAGGAAGTGTTGGCTACGATAATCCGGATTCGGTTCTCGTGTCGTACGAAAGTGTCAGTTGGTTTCCTTTTTTTTTTTTTGTTATTGTGTCCATGCAGCTACTAAGGCATTACACTTAATTACACTATCGATTAATTATTGACAGTCATGAACTTAAGAACAACAGGGTATCCACCCCCGCATACATATGTGTGCGGGTAGCGTGGGACTGATTATGGCCCTTATCGGCATAAATGTGGGACTTTGGGCTGTCCACTGCGTTATTTAGGAAGACATTCTTTAGCAATTTTGGACAGCGAACCAATTGCTGTATGCAAACTGAAGGTTTAGTTGGTAATTCTAGAGTTTTACATATCCGAAGACTTGACTTTCAGAAGACTCTTCAGCGAATCAAATTGAATGGAATTTTGACGTCAAAATTAAACGCTTTAGATCACACATGCTTCAATGCCTTCACCAGGGTCACCATTAGCAATTACACACCTAGTAAACCACGTACATAAGTATTTAGAAGGCATTAGGGACATAAAATCCATGTTGCGATGGAATGGTGTAAAAAGTTTTCATGGAGCGTTATCGCTAAAAATGGACTACTTACTTCCCAACCTGCTGCGATTGACTATAAGGACATTCTTTATGGTCTCGAATTGGGAAAAATAATGAAGGAATTAGCAAAAGAGAAAATATTCAGATCAGCTTTTAGGAAAGCGACTCCAGTAGTTTCTATTTTCCACAGAAATTAAATGCAAATAAAGAGCACGACTTGGGTACGACTAGTGTGTGACCAGTTCCACATCTGCGAGTATCTGTCTGTGTATTCTAAACTTACTTTAATTGAATTTATTGTAGCTTGAAAGTTCAATCTAGCATTTAATTTGAAAACTCTTAAAATTGGGTGCAGTAGAAGTCATGAGGAGCGATTGTTTCAAACTTTCGAATTAAATTTTGATGAGTTTGATTTATCAGTTTGGTATAGAACGCAAGGATTATGAAAAGAAAAAAAATTTGCCATCCTTATGTGAGAAGGAGAACACTCGCCGCTCCGTCAACGTCGACCTTTAATACCACTGGAGGTTTCAGAGAGGCCGATGGACTGTTACATAGTGTCTTCAACCTGATACTGAAGTAAATTGTGTGAAATTCTCAGGCCGACACAGGAGGCGCTATTTGTCACAAATCTATAAAACTACTTGGTTACGTAGACGACCGTTGATATCATCGGCAGAACAAAGGAAAAGTGGCGCCTTCATTAGGATCGAATCAGAAGTCTATAAATGTTGCGTACGTGCACCGCGACACAACACCGACCTCTCGGCCAGAACGTGATGATGGACAATTTAGGTCGTTTGCCCAGGCTCTGCTATAAAGTCTGTCAACGACATTAGCGCGGAGATCCAATAGAATAAAATAACACTCTTCAAACGCTGTTAATATGGCCTTAGAAGACAACTATTTAGCAAGACCCTATCGAGAAGAACGAGACGCTATACAAAACCCTTCCTCATCCCCGTCCTGGTGTTTTGTGCAGAAGCATGGATGAAAAGTCAGTCGGATTAAAGCTTATTTGGAAAGTTTTATATTCGATTTAGGGTCGCACCTGCGTTGACTAATTATGAGAGGAGAAGATTTTACCACGAACTATACGAGCTGTACAGCGACACCGACCTGATCAAGATATTCGTAGATAGCTAGCTCATACTCGTATAGAGCGAATGAACACCAATGAAGCACCAATGGTCGCTCTTATCTTCAAGTGGAGGCAGCTGGCTAAGGAACGTACTGGTTACACAGGCTTGTTGGTTGGTGTCCTTGTTCACCCGGAACTACAGCGCCAGCATAAGTAAGTAAACGGATTTGCAGTTAGATTCGAACTTCGAACCGCCCAAGAAGCCCAACGCAGTAATTACTGAGCCACCGGGCCTACTATTTCATCTAAGCACCTATTAGGAAAAATAATTGTATCCGCCAACAGGAAGCCGTCTCGGTGGGAGAAAGAGATACGACTTAAATCGGTGTTTCTCTAATACATACATTCAAGTTCTTTCCTACTTCCTTTTCTATTAAAGTCGTGGAATTGAATAGTGACATGAAAATGGTTACCTCTTAAATTAGGAATGCCTAGATTACTCAGACTGGTAGCTTACGTTGGTATGCGGTGTACATTACTAATCCGAAATATTCTCACGCTACCACTATTACCACTCACAGTCACTTACAAACATTGAATCAGGGCAAAGATTAACAGTGTGGTTAAGCCAATAGACAAATTAGAAAAGTACCTACAGCTGTTTTTCCAACATCATTACTCCCTTTTAACACCAATTAATACTGTCAATCTCACCACAAACTGCCCCCTAATTCCGAGCAAATTGTAAAAACCTCAACTACCAAGATACAGATTACCAGAAACCCCATTATTGCCGTCTAATTCAACAACCTAATTAAAAGGTGTACCATGTCAACGACTGGTTTTCTGTCACACCAGAGGTGAACCTCCCTATGTAACCTACATAATATTAAAATCGAAACCCTCTCAACAGGACAACGACAACAGCAGAATTATCCATCCCCCGCCCTATAATTTGTACTATCCATCAACCCCCATGTTGTTTGACGTTCTCTTACACTAACTATAGGGGAGTCAACTCTCTCCGATGAAAAGCCCTCTAATCTGCAATTGTTTTTGGAGAACAAACTTCCCCCGCTGCGAATACAAACAAGAAAACGGGAAGCCTGAAAACGGAACCAAAGAACACAAATACAATAACGAATCTAATAACAATAATAGACTTGTTGCACTCTTGCCAGTGGTAATCGAGAGATCTCTTCACGGGTCTATAATAATGTGACAACGGGGGTTGCATAACATTTCCACCCCCTACACACACACACAGTACACACCGATTGTGTTGAATGATGAAATGATGGCGCTATGGAATTTCTCTTTCTCGTTTCGTCCGTGATTCTATAGAGCTTCCTTAGAATTCCTTCGTGTATGGGAAATACCTCAAAGAGGGTAACATTACACATTGTGCCACAATAAGGAAGCGGAAATGTTTATCTCTAGCTTTTCAATACGAACCGGCAAATTCAGTTGCTCCAGCGTTTTTGAAATTTTAAGCATGCATAGCTCGATGAGGAGAACGGCAAAATGTTAATTATTGTAAAATGTTTAATGAAAAAAGTTTTCTGATTTCCCAGTTTAACAACGAATGTTGGATGGATTTAGACCTAGAGGATGGGGTTACCTCCAATTGTGTACGCTTATTACGAGGTTAATTTTGTTATGTTCAATTGAGTGAAGGTGTGCATACACTGTGACGTATATTTCATTATGAATATTAATTAGTGTCGTGTATTAAAAGTACAACAAGAACCAAATTAACCGGCAAAAAAAAGAGGTAGCAACGAGTTGAAATATTTACGTTCAGCAAAAAAAAAAAGAAATATTAACTTTATGGCGAAATTTCGTTGTAAAAATAAAACCACTGGAATTGTATGACACGTCGACACTTTCACATTTGGTTGTTAAATTTATATGAAGACGTAATAGATGGGAGATGGATCTCATGGGAAATATTACACACGCCAAATATTAATCATAAAACGCCGACTCGGTGGCGTATACGTAACTTTTTTTTGTCAGGTTGACAAAAGTATGGACAAATATTGATTGGAGTTTTCTATATGTACGAGTAGGTATGAATGTGATGATTTAAAGCAATTTTAAAAGATGTCAAGTCTTAATGAAATTCCGAATTCAAAAGCACATTTTGGAGCACGTACTTGCTTACTTAGGTGGCGCGG
Organism: Blera fallax; assembly: GCA_946965025.1. Lineage (NCBI taxonomy): Eukaryota > Metazoa > Arthropoda > Insecta > Diptera > Syrphidae > Blera > Blera fallax. The sequence continues at coordinate 12,881,919 of OX337247.1, read as the reverse complement.
CAGTTCGGGGAGAACCAACAAGCGTTTCCTTAGCTAACTGCCTTCAGTTGCGCACTCCAAGTTGATTGAGGCCCCCTTCTACTTGTGCGCACCACATTAAGCGAGATCGTCTTCTACTGCTCTATTCCTCCAAGTTATATTCGAATACTCTGCAGGCCGAAGCATTGGTGTCCATTCACTCTACATGTCCTAGTCATCTCAAGCGACTGATGTGGAGTTTTTCTTGACTCGGATTGTTTCGCTGTATTGTGTCGTAAAGTTCGTCGCTTTCCTCCAAAGCCCGCCAACCCAAACGAGACTGAATATCTTAAGAAGAACTTTTCTATCGGAACGACTGAGATAGTGTCCATGCCTCAGCGCCATAAAGCAGGACTGGGATGGTTAAGGTCTTATACAGAGTTTTCTTGAGGTGTTGTTGTCAGGGTTTATATCAGAGCCAAGGTAGGCAAACACCCTTACTACCTCAAAGTCGCAACTGTCGACTGTGGTGTTCTATTTAACTCGCCGATGAAGTGTGTGCCTTGTTGTTGACCACGTAACTTGGTTTTGCCCTCATTTAATGATAAACCCATTTTCGCAGCCTCCGATTCTAGCAAACCTTCGCTGTGATCTGCCAGTTAATTTTCGCATTCTTGCCGATCTCGTTCGTTAGTTCGTTTGTGAAGGATGGCGATGGAGTATGCTCGCTGCTCCACCAAGGTCGATGCCGACCCCACCGAGATCCAAAAAAAGGATTCAGACAAGGCGATGCGCTGTCATACGACTTCTTTAACATTGTTCTTGAACGAATAGTTTAAAATTCACGAGCCAACACCAGAGGCGCAATCTTTTAAAACTCCATTCAATTACCCGCATATACCGACGACATTGACACAATCGAAAGAACGCAGCGTGGTGTCAATGACACTTTCGTATGTTAAGATGGAAGCGGCAAAGATATGGGCTTAACCATCAATGAGAGCAAGACCAAGTATATGCTGTCAACAAGAAAGGACAATCAACCTAGGACTTTTTATACCTAGGCTCCGCTATTAATTCAGATAACGACATCATCGTTAAAATTAAACCAAAAATAACTCTTACCAACCACTGGGCCCAAGTCCACCCCGGACTTCACGTATCCCTAAAGGAAATAATTCAAAGGCATAAGACCACACGATTTTGGAAGACTATTCATCAATAACTCAATTATTTCAGCGCCATTCTGTTAGAACTGTTTGAAATTTGGAAACAAATCATCCTTTTGTATCATGTGCCATTGACAGAAACGCACTGTATGGCTTCATTTCAAAGGAAACAATACATGACGATGCATTAAGAAATGGTTTACTCACTAATACCGGGGAATTTTTCTTATTAAGCCACAAATGAGCAGATAATTATTTTTCAATTGCTTTTGAGCCCAAACCCCGAATATTTCACGCAAACTATGGTCAGTTCTTGGATAAGAACCATGGCCCCATGGGCCAGGCTATAATGCAAAGCCTAATGAGCACAAGGTTAGTTACAACTGCAGAAAACTTTAAAAAAAATTTCAAAGTCCTAGTTACCTAGTGCGAGTATCTAAAAAGTATGTCCTGCGATAAATACTATCCGCACAACACAAATAGATGCAAAAACCTGTCCAATATCAGATGTTTTCACAAAATATTTGGTATTCTTCTGTCTCAACGATTCTGTGGCAAAAACCGCACTCTGAGTCGCCCAAACAGACGGCTTTAAGTTGAGTTCAAGTGTCTATGCAGTAAAACCAAAATTAAACGATGGTGGACTCTCAAAAACCTGAGCCTTAAACTTCTCCCGACGTTAGTAGAAGCCAATCGCTAATGCCGTTTTCTCAATATCCTTTCGCTGCAGAACAAGCAAAATTTGGAAATCACTATCAGAAGATACTTTTCTTGAAGTTTACTATCTGAATCAAATTTACAATCAACAGACATAAAAAAACAGAATCTGCTTTGTAGGCTTTCTACTCCTGAAAGAAGATCTAAGAGGAAGTTAACCTGTATGATACCATCTAAACCATCCCTTCGTAAGTAGATTGAAGTATATCAAGTAGGAAGACATTCGCTTTTTATGCCTAAAAATTCTCAAATCCTAACAATTTGCGAAAGACCAGTACGATACACGTGACCCTCATCATTTTATTAAATATCAATCATTCTTTCCAATGAACTAGGAGAGACAGATTCCGAGGAATTCTTCTTGGTTTCTATAGTTTCAGACTCGTTTCTACTAATTCTGTGTCATTTGGGGCCAAAGTTTTACATATCTCTTGCTCATCTACGTTCCTAGTAAGTAAAGCACTATTGAAAGGTTTTCAACGGACCAAATTTAATATATGATTCCTTAAAATGGTTTCGTGAATTTAATGGGAACTTGTTTATAAATGAGACTTTATTTGAAAATTGGTTTGTGAATCAACGTTGACTACGAAAATCCCTGCGTAAATTTACTCTTGACCTATATTTCGACATCTCTTAGAAGTTTACTGCACCACTTTTATCCTTTCAAAGTTAAATAAAAGTAACCACACTTAAAATCCCTTCGGCACCTTTTTCTTGCCGCACAAGAATGCTCAAGGATAATAGAGCAATAAAGAGAATAGCAAACATTAAATAGCGCCACTTTAAGTTTTCTCATGTTTTACCAAAAGGATATTTTTTTTTTCTTTTTTTCTAAACCATCCCTTTCGAAAAGGAATCTCATCCTCCCATATTAGTATTCTGCGTTACATACATATACTCATACGATAAAACTTGTATTATGTATTAAATAGCTTTTTAGGATGTGATTTGAAATTTGAACCGACCCACTTTCATAATCTAACACAACAACATACGTGTGCCGGCTGTGCAGACCTATGCGACCTTTCAAGTATTTCAAACACGCACCCGGAGACCTTACGGAAATAAGGACAAAAAGTTTCATATTTTTCAGAGAAATTTTTAAGCTATCGATGAATGAATCGAACCGGGAATTCGTTTATTTTCTGTTAAACAAATCTCAGGATAACAATGGAATAATTGGGAGCAACTTTTCTTATATAATCCTGTTTGACATCTTGTATTAAAGTAAGCATACCTTAAGGGTGCCTAAGCAACTGTGGGTACAAAGAGAATTCACGCTACTTTCGGTGAAAAAAAATCTATGGCAGATGTGATTGGGGACTGTATTCATTGCCCTACTTATGTCGCACTGATGGCCACCACCAACGATGGATTTGTTAAGTAAACATTAAATCTGCATAAACATTTATCGCCGGCAATATTTGTATTTATTTTTCTCCTTCCTTTGAACGTTGCTGTGTTTTTTTTTCTCTCCGACAAATGTTTTTTTGCAATGGCCTACACTAAGTAGTTACCTACGTCTTGATTGAAGGAGATATTGGATTTTCCTTGGCGCACCTCCAGGATAAAAATGGACCTTTTCACATCCCCTTGTCTATCTGTTATTATTTAGGAAATTATTTCTCGGCTTAGATGTGTTCATCCGAAAAAATAAATGTTATTAGGATGAAATATAAAAACGATAAGCGCTTGAAGTTTGCTCCTTGTTTTCTTGTTCGATGATGATTTCATTTCAATTCGAGGGGTTGGAGGTGAATGAATAATACAATTCACAGACAAATTTAATCCTCTTTCACTGACTATTGTTGGTTTATTGTGTAAGGGATGGGCTGGTATTTATTTCCGTACCTGAAAGGCAGGCTATTTTCGATTAGCGTGTCTACTTCGCGAATAGTGGCAAATTTAGGGTATTTTTGGAATACGTACTACAATTAAAGCTGCATAATTAGAGCAGTGTTGCGTTTTGATTTTATTTTTATTTCTTTTTCAAAGAGAATTTCTCTAGCTAACATACAGTCTATTGACTGATTTCATTATTATTCGGAAACAGACAGATGTGCAGACAGAAATTGTTCAATCAGTAAAGCATGAAACATAAACAAATTAAAGGTCCTTGACAATTTCCCCTGACAGAAAATTCAAATTTTATATTTATAGCTACGTAAAAGCTATATTTGCTTGTACGTAAAGGTAGCCTTAACTTTACCAACGATCCTTTTTAATCTTTCCATTTGGCAATCGAAAGGAAAAGTCAATACGTCTATTGCCAAACCTTTCATGAGGTTATGTAAGGAGTGCTGATAAGATATAAAAGAGATTATTTAGGAGGAACAAGGGTGATTGGTGGCATTCGCTCCTTACCCAATAAGATAAAGTATAAAAATTAATAAGGACATAACAAGTGTTCTAAAAATACTTTAAGGTACAATGACGCGCTTATTTTATATAAAAAAAAAAAACAATGTTTTGCTAGTGTATAAATTCTCCGAAGATGGAATCTATTCAGAGGAAAGTCAAGAGGAACGGTCAATGTGTATATATGAAACTGTATAAATTTCATTGAACCAGAAGTATGTATGCCCAAAGGAAAAAGTGGAAGTAACCATTCACCTCCGTCTGCTCTTATAGCAAGAAGGCTATTACTCACACGATTGTCTGTGCATTCAGAGAATTTTAACCTGATCTGTCGGAGGAATCGGAAAATTTAGAAGCACACATTACAAAAGCATAAAATTCCTAAAGCTGTTATAGCAATACGTCCATTGCCACGTGCTTAAGCCATGTCGAAAGACGAAAAGTGGCCATTCTATGTACGTCACTCTTTGAAATGAAGACCAAAAGACCTAAAAGACTTCATACTGATTACTTCTAATTTAATTTAGAGGTACTAAGTTAGGTAATAGTGGCAAACTGCACTAGGTACAACCTCACTTAGACCAGTAAGGTCCATTGTGTTATCACAGGATCAACATATCACAAGAGCTATCCCCTGAACCAGAAGGAACTGGTAACAAAGCTCCGGAGGCTAAGGTTATTGCATTAGCCAGTTCACCAAGGTTGTTAAAAAAGTAGACTCCTAAATGTAGTTTTCTACGAGCGGAGAAAGCTTAGCATGTGCCAAGAAGATGTAGTATAGTTTCTTCCTCTTTTTTATCCATGTAGCTTCTACAGAAAATTCAGTGCCTCCCGATAATTCAGAGCCTTGCAACCAAAATTACTGTTTGAAATGAGCAATCATTTCCTTCTAATGAGACAGTTGGAGCGTTTCTGATCCAGCTTAGACTTAGACTAGTAACGAAGCACGTACTGCCATTTTCCCATCTGCGATTGTTTAAGTTAATAGTGTTAAGTTTAAGCAGCAGTTTAACTGAAGCTATAGGCATCCGCTTTGTCCGGCAAAATTGATAGGGTGATTGTACCCTGTGTTGCGAGCTCGTCGGCCATGCAATTCCCTGAAATGTCCCTGGGGACCAGTACCGAAATGAGGTGGATACTGAATTGTTTGGCCATCTCCTTAAGGAATTGGCGACAATTTAGGGCAGTTCGTGAGTTAAAAGTGACGGATTCCAAGAATTTAATAACGTCTTGGCTGTCAGTAAAAATGATGATAAACGCTTAGATATCACATTTATGTTCTTTATCCACGACAAGGCTTCGTTTATCGCCATGATCTTCGACTGGAAGACGCTACAGTGATTAGGGAGGCGGAAGGAGACTTCTAAGTTAATTGTTTATTTGCTTCGAAGCTCTAGACATCTTTGCATGACCTTTAACCATTCCTAATCTCAGAGCACCCAACCCACCACCTCCTGAAGATGTCTCGAAAATAAGACTTTCGTTAATTTCTACCACTGCTTGTTTTGGAGATTTGCACTGTCCCGTAATAGCGGCTGATTTGAACGTTCCAGAACTATTTGGTGTTTTTAAAGTCACGGGTCGATACGAAAAAGCTACAAACCTTGATGGCTCTAAAGGAGAACATCGGACAAGAAGTGGAGACGCCACCTTATGCCTGCTTTCTCATATAACATTTTTACTAAATTAAACCGGCTCACTTGCATCAGATGAAGTTTAAGACCCTCTACAATGGCTACATTTATACAACAATACCCGGGTAATTGTTGAGATGGGTACTACCCAGCTAAAATCAAAAGCACTAGTGTATATTTAAAGCTGTGCCTAAATTACACGTGTACCAATACAAATCCGTCACATATAAAGTCATTTATACCGAATACACCGTTATGTTAATAACATCCATCGACCTCAGGACAATTGGATTTTGCATATTTAGTTGTGATATAACCCTTAAGCATTCAGATAATTTTCTGCCAAAAGCTGATTGGAAGACTACCATGAATAATTCAATAATGCATTGCTTTAAAGGCAATGGATACCATGCGAGATTCCTTTAACATGAGACATTTTAAAAGGCTTTATCCTTTATTAAGAATTTATAGAATTTTAATGTTAAACATATTCTACATAGTTTTCTGGTAGTACAAAATAAAAACGCTTGGAATCTGAAAAGGAGAAAGAAAAATAATTTTAATGATGTGACTTTGATTTAAGTCGATAAAACCACAGTAACCCTTAGGATCAATACGGGGAAGGAGTTCTTTTTAAATCACGTAGGTCAATATGTACAAGTTTAAGATATTGCCCTCTTTTTGGCCTTTTTCCCATCTTTGGAAAGGGAATTATTCACATAGCATGTCCCAGTGGATTGGCTTTATATTTGAAATCCTTGAAAAGGGTGGGGATATAAAGTATTCGTAGAAATTGACAGTAATCCGTTTGGGGCTTATGAAGTTTAAGAAAGTATTCAACAAGTTCTTTTATTTAAAAAAAAAGTGTTCTTTATTTTATTTCCTGTTTGGTTTGGAAAACCAAGTGAAAAGCATCATGATGGTAAAGGAAATTATTGCAATTGTACAGAAGACACATTATTTATATCGACTATAATAAGGAAGAGGAACGGCTAATATTCAACAGTTTTGAAAGCTCGATCCAGGATTAATCATTTTTCATGGGCCACATTGTTTATGCAGACTTAAACATTGTTTATATAAATTGAGACCATACCCCACACTTCAAACGATTGCGCCAAAGGCTATGCAGCGAAATCTACACTCCTCTCATTTAGTGATATATGTACATACTTCCAGGTGCCAGATTTTGGTGCAATTTCTGTTGGTAATGTATAGAAAGTAGAAAATGAAAATCGTAAACCATCCGCTAACACTATCCTAAAAAAATATAGCAGGCACAACACGAGTGGTCGTGAAAAGTTAGGCTCTGGCCAACATACGGTCTGTTGCGCCAAATATTTGTGTTTTGAAACACAGAATTCAAAGCATGTAATGAAAATATAAGTTTCATGAAACATTATCCATTGACATTGGCACTCTAGCTCGTTCTGTTTATATTTAAAAAAAAAAATCGCGATTCAGACCACTCACCACCAATGGTAGTTAGTACTATGCCTCCACATACAGCTATTAATTCTATCTAAAATCCGCCCAAGACAAATTAAATCCACGTCTCCGATAGGAGCTCTTTCGACAGTAATCATTAAAACTAACAATAAACAGTAAAAAAATCCACATACGCCCCCCTACATATAGTAAATCTTTAAATCTCCCACCTAAGCAAAATTGATTTCCCCTGAATTGTGCCATTTTATGTGATTTTTTTTTTTCGTATGTCAAATGCTATATAACAAGAGGATATTAATCATCATCATCATCAACAACGCGTCAAAATAGAGTCCTCTAGAATCCATACAAAGTTCAATTCAATTCAGTAACAACTAGGGCGTAGAGCAACTTCTATAAAAGAAACTCAATACGTCTGTGTCGCTATCCTAAGTGATTCTCGTGTCTTTTGCATCAGTCAGAGTATAGAATATCAACTAAATACCATTTGGCCTCTGGGTAAATCTAATTAAAAGTTCAATTCTAAACAAACACATCAAGCCTAATAGATACGCGGTATACAGTTCTTTTTGCCTTTTATATTGATTGAGGCGATATTGAAATTAAATAACGCTTTCAAAAAAGGACACAAACCATACCTATGGGCAAGGACAATAAAAAATAAGAATTGCAACACAGGGAGCTAGAACCCAATCAAAACCGATGATAAATCGGTTTTCCCACCAATCTGTCGACAGAAATAGAAGGAACTGTTGAAAAAATCTGACGCGCTTTTCCTTTTATTTGTCCTGATAAATGGAATGATAATAGATGACACACGAAAAAAAAGGAAAAACTTTCCCATTGTTTCAGGAGCAACTTGTGGAAACTGATTTGAAGAATTCACGTCAGCAATCATGTTTGGGAAATCAGTCATCATGTGTTCGCTAGATTTAGGGCAAAGGACAGGAGTAGTAAAATAAATTTTGTTTTAGAATTGGATTTGTTTTAATTTTTTTTTTTTTTTGTCTATACTAACAGTCATGGAATTTTCACGAAAATATGAACTACCCTCCAAGGTATTGGGAAATAATTCATGAAATTAAATTGGAAATACTGCCGATTTCAATCGCTTAATTGTGAGGACCTGCACAGTTGGGTTAGGTATAAATTGATTCGCGTATATTTCTTACTTTTACGTACTTCTCCTTTCACAACCTGTTACTTTTGAAGAAGCTTGTTACAAAAGGGAGAGCCTGCGATGCATGCAGCGCCGACCCCTTTGCAAGCTTATCAGCTCTTTTGTTTACTGTGATATCCTTGTACCCTGCTACCCAGCAGAGTGTCACCGCATTAGCTGTAGTTTAATTCTGTAACCTTAACTATTGCGATTCTAAAGTTCCAAAATTTTATTAATCATGTTTATCACAGATTTACCAAACATATGTAGGTATATCCAAACAAATATTTAATTGTGAGCTAAATTGGAGAACTTAAAAAAAAATTAATTAGACGTCTTACGAAAGTCGGACAGAAATTCAAGAATAATAACTGATATGAGCAAGCTTCTCATCCCATCTTTCAGATAAGACATAAGACTGTAGGTCGCTTTTATTTGTGTGAAAAATAGAACGCTCACGCTTCAGCCCTCTTATCCCAAAAGAAATTGTGCTTAGGAAAAGCAGAAGCAAATATGGGGCAGACTTTCACAGTCATTGCCCTAAGCTCATTAATAGTTTTAATATTCCAGAGCTTATTCCACAATTCCACAAAAACAAAAGTAGCAACAGGTGATTGGGCTTTTTGTAAACACACAGCTACTCAAAAACAATGACACTTGAAATCCAATAAGCAATGAGTAGGTGTATGCCCAGGAAGGCATAAAATTTTCCTCTTTCCCTACACACACACACACACACACATCTGTATTCATCAGAACTCTATCAATTAACACCCCCTTCTCTTTGACAAATAAATTCGAAACAGATTAATTTCTCAAAAACGAAGTGAGAAATGCATTTACACATGAACCGTAAACGAAGCTTATGCGGTATTATGTCGCTTTTATCCTACACCCACTTTTCAATAGCAACCAGGAGCACACTTAACCACATGAGTACCAAAGTGGTTTCAAATTACTTCAGGAATCTTTTGCAGTCAAGTTCGTATTCGTTCACTGTAAACGATCCTGTAAACCAGATGACTACATAGAACATACCACCCTGTGACACTACATTAAGGATTTTAGTACTTTTCAATTAGAGTGCTGATGCATACCAATACATACATACGAGTACGAGTGTACCAGTTGCAATTAAATTGAATTTCTTTTACATCCATGGAGAGTGGGTAGAATTGATGGACTTTATTTCATTTTAAAATTTCAGTGAGAAAGACATTTTTGATATTTTATGGAGGCATTTCGAAACAAGAAACTCTTATAATTCTCCAGCATCTGGTTTGGCATGGCTGTTGAGTAATTGTCTACATCAATAAAAAAGTCAAAGTAGAGCCTCTGACCATCGTTCATAAACTGGTGACCAAAAAGAAAGAAGAAAAAAAAGATGCCACGGTTAAACAATGGATCCACAATGGATTAACATTTCAGCCAGTTCCGGTGGCCGGAAACATATGTTTTTGTAATTTTATGTCATTAAATTGAATGGCGAAATAATGAGCGATGTCCAGCTGCGCCGGAGATGTGTTGAGACAAGTGTTGGTGGTTTGTTTTGTTCGACCACCTGTCCATGTACAGTAACTTTTTTTTATAATTATTTGTTTGGTTTTAATTGAACAGTGAAATCACTTTTGGCATTTTAATTACCATCATAATACACATAAATAGAGGTTCGAGGTAATAATTAATTCATAGGATTTAATACTTTTTCCGTATTATGGCTACGAACTGAATTTAATTTTTATTACAGTTTGGTCACTTTCATTCAACTGAGTTTATTTGGATCAGTTATAAATTTATGTAAAAACTAGATGATTGAAAATAGAAAATAAACCGTGAATAGTCAGTCCGCTAAGCCCTTTTCTTCAATTTTTATTTTCCGTTCTCCCCAATTTTGACGTCAATAAGCTGAGTCGATAATGGCTTAATTGAGAAGGACGATAGAAATGAAAAGCCGGACTTGATTAAAGAATGGACCATTGCAGAAGATCATAAACAGTGGTTAAGTGGCAAGACAGAATGACTGATAAAGTGCCTGAGGGCTATATCATAGAAGATGTTCTAAGTATACAGCGAGGAACACTCAAATGCTTAGTAGAGATGCTCTCAAAACATGGGATCTTGATACCTACAGACAATACCTGAAAGAAGTGGACATAGTGGGACATACATATACTGTGACAATATCCGGCATTTGCAGAAGAAAATTAATTTGGAGTATCACTGGGTGAAAACTTAAAGGACAAACCAGAATCCTTTTAAACAGATGTTAGTGTTAATGTGGGGAAGGAAGGCGAGCGAGGAACTATTGCCAAATTGACACGGCTGAAGCGATTCACGATCCAGGTGGCGGTTTAGGTATAAACATTGCATCTGAAGATTTAGTCCCTAAATAAAGCAGGCGTTGCAAGCAACCTAAATAATCGTCATTTCCATACACCTAAGATATTTACCTAGAAGTCACAAGAACCAAATATAAAATATAATTGTTTAGTTGACCTTCTTGAAACTGCCGTAGAGAGGGGTTACATATCAATGGATGGAAATGGCTTTGACTTGGCTTTTTAGTGCAGATCATTCGTTCATAAGCCTTTAGGGGAGCACACCCAATATTTCTCTTAGAATCAAAAGATTATGAAGGAGGTATACTTCATTTTTCAGAAAAACTTACAGACCTACTTCTGGCGATGGCTTACTGTGACATAAAGCTAAACTGAAATAAATTACTTTGTCAAGACCAAACTATTACCCTACCAACACGTACTTTCTTCACTTTACTTCGTTGTTCCCCAAAGCTTTTTTTTTTCTGGAACAGAAATAAACAAACTGCTCCAGAAATAGTTGAACGAAAACTTGAGGTAAAATTTAATCTAGAACTCCTATCTGTGGTTAACCTACAACACTTCAGAGATCAACTTGAAGGAATCACAATTTCAGGAAATTGTTGCATGCACTAAACAAAGTTAAGCAACCAGGAGCCATCCCACGATACGTAATCACATTTCAAGTTCAGGTCAAAACGTGAAAAACTTTCTCAACTTGTTTGTATCTATTTTACCTAAAAATTGTGTTTGGGTATCCATTTTCTATATTTGTTGGTTGATAACTGTATAGCAGCAAAAGGAATGCTAACTAAATACGTTAAATTTTTTTTTATTTTTTTTTTTTGCTTTTCGTTGAGAATTTTATTTTACTTTCCTAACGAATGCTAACCAAAGTTGTACTGGTGGCAGGACAAGCATGAAAAGGACGTTCTTTGGAGGGAGGCCATTCAAAGTTGTTTTTCACGTACACATAGCGTGAAATAATTTCGTGTGGACAATTGGAAAATATTTTGTAAAGTGTGAAAACTGTGTGAACTTTCTGCCGGTTTGACAGTAGAGGGTTTTTTTTTTAATAAGTTGACAGAAGTCGCACGTCAATTTGGAACTTTTTTTTCCTGTGAAATCTTTAAAGATAACAGGGTAGAAAGTAAATGTATTTTGGTCACTGAGTTAGACATGTTTAATTTATGTCCCAAATTTCCTTGAAAAATTTTTTTTATTGATTTTTATTTTATTTTCCTTCCCTCTGATGAAATTAAAATTTGAATGATTAAATGATGAATTTGATTAAAGTGCAAATGAGATTGGATGTAAATGAAGGGACAACGTTCGAGGTCAATGTTCTGCGATTTTCATTTGATTAGGTGCTTACTATTAGAAGCTAGACACAATGTAGACGAATTTAATTTTAAATGTAAAAACTTGAATAAATCTACTGTCATTTGGGAATGCAGCCATTAATTTTCGAGATGACTGTCATCACTTAATGGTCGGCAGCCATTCTTTTAGTTGTGTGTAATTCTGGATGAATTAAATTCAGATTTTTCTCACATTTCACGTAACAGCAGTGACTCTGGTCTGTTTGTGAATTTAGAAGGACAAAAGCAACAAATACATGTATGGAGGGATAAAGGATATGGTCAGTGCCTCTGCAGTGGTAAAATAGCTACGGAAGTACAATGTGTCTTATTTTCTCATTTCCTTAGCCTGAGCAAATTGTTTGCTTCATCCATCGTATCTAGTGATGTAAGTGTAGTGAGTTGATCAATTTACATACATATATCCTGACTGTACACATGTAAATAAGTACATAAGTGTGAAGCCTATTTGTAGTCATTTCATTTCCATTTTTGATATATTTTTGTTATGAAGTTTATGAGTTTTAGGAATAAATTCAAAATCTCTCCCGAAAAACACGGACTACACTAATCCCCGATACAAAAACTTCCAAATCATTGTAGCACGTTCGATTAAGGCAGTCCTATTTATGTATACATACATATATATTTTATTACTAAAGTAAAACGTGATATCCGCTAAGATAACCAAGCAACAATAAAATTCTTCGAATCGGTCCCCCTAAATTCAGTGACAGCTCTGCGGATCGCCCCTCATAAAAATGGCAGTTCCATATTCACCTCTGTTCGGTGTCAGGGCACAGGAATGTTCTGGGGAATTATAAGACTGACGAACACACCAGATATGGAACAAGGAAATCCAGATATACTAAGCGGTATATGATGACCGACATCGATAAATTGGATAGAACGTCACATTCGACAGCTATAACTTTGAGTTTTGAAAATAGCACGTTAGCAGAAATAAAACGAAGCATAACTTTTGCCAATCACTTTTTCTGTAGGCTCAGAAAGCAATTGTAAGGTCCTATCCCAAACAACTAAGGAGATTCTATATAAGACACTAATCATCCCAGTCCTGCTTTATTGGTCGTTTCGAAAGTAAAATGTTTCGTCAAATATTCGGCAGCCATTTTCATTGATGGGATTTGGAGAAGAAGATTTAACGACGAACTTTACGACCTGTACAGAGACAGTGACCTAGTCAAAAAAAAACTGCACATTAGTCTCCTAAGATGGCTAGGACATGGAGAGCGAATGCTCCGATCCGCAGCCTTCAAATCCAACCCGGAAAGACAATGCAATAGAGGGCGACATCGAATAATGTGGCGCGCAAGTAAAAGGGGACCACAACCGACTTGGAGTGTGTAAATGGAGGCAGTTAGCTTGTTGGTTGAGGCCCAGGTTCACCCTGAATTGTAGCGCCACCTAAGTAAGAAATATCAGAAGCCTTAAACATGTTGAAGGAAAATCGACTAAATTGAAACTTTGATGAAGCATAGTATCAAGATTTTTTTTTTTTATTAAAGCCAGCCCCGTCTACTTTTGCCGACTCATAGTATATTCAAACGAACATATGTACACATGTACTAAGCCCTAACCAAGCTGGGGAATCAATTTTCAGATTAGAAATGACGAAACAAAAGAAGTTCATGAATAAAATAAAGTCAAGTACCTTACGTATTCAACAATAAATTAAAGTCTAGTAATCATTAATAAAAGTTGAATGCACTCACCTTATCTGTCCATTGGATCTTTTCCTTTTCCAAACGCTGATTAAAGTAGAAAACTCGTACCACTAGCGAATGTGAACCGAACCTCCACAAAATGCGAAATTTACACACAAATATCTGAAAAATATGTAAACAATTAACGAAATAAAATTAAAATTTTATCGAAATTTGTGGTCCTTTACACTTTACTCCTTTTAATCCGACAGAAAAATCACTTAAGGCATTCGAACGATATTGCTAATGATTTCATTTTATTTGGAGGACTGGAAATGTTTGAAGATCCTTTGCTGAAAGAAGAAAAGAAAATATTTTTTTAGAAAGAAGGAAGCTCTCAAGTTTTGGTAATGGAATGTACTTATATTTTAAAAGTGATGTGCTTTCGACGGTCACTTTACACTGTGCACAAAAAAGGCTCTGAGCTATAGTCCCTTCCCTAAATTTCTGTGAAAAGTTCATACATATCTGTGATGGAATATAAGCACTAATACATATGTACATACCCTTCTTAATGTGGACAGAATTGATTGTCATTCGAAAGCATTTTTATATTTATCTATTTTATCAAGAGCCGTTCTCAAATAATCTTGAAGTAGAATGTGTTATATACGAGTACGAACAAACATATGTGGAAGAAATATCGAACTAAACAAACTTGTTGCGTCTCTGCCTGGATTTCTCCAGAGCCATTCTCACATCGTGCTAATGATAGTCTAAGAAAGCTAAATCAATACCGACCATATTTTTATCGATTTTAAGGCCGCATATACATACATAACAGAATTTATAGAGAAGAGCTATACAGAGCCACGTCTATCTCGCTGCTCCATCAAGGTAGGTAATGACCTTACCAAGATCTTTGAAGCCAAAAAAGGATTTAGACAAGGTGATGCACTATCATATTCTCTCAGACTGAGAGAATACAACTTGTGGAATCAGGCCACCCATGGACATGCGACAATATTACGTACAATAAAGAGAATTGGTGGGAAATTTAACTCTTAAAACTGCACAGCCACATCAGACTTTATAACCCCCTATAATGACTTCAACATCGACATCCCTATCATATTTCTAACGCGAGAAGATTGGGAGGCAAAAAGTGTAGATCAAAATCAAGAGATCACGATCTACACTGACGGCTTGAAGATGGATATTAGTACGGGTGCAGGTTTCTACTCGGAGGCTCTGCAAAAACAGGAGTGGTTCAGACTAGCAGAAGCATGCAATGTTTTCCAAGCTGAAATCCTGGTAATAGAAAAGGCCGCTATTGCATTGAAAACAGTCACCTCCCTCCGTCGGATGTAACTATTTTCGCTGACAAATAAGCAGCCCTAAATTCGATTAAATCAAATACAATCAAATCAAAGGCGGTTATGAAATGTCGCGATGACACATAAGACACCATTAGATCAAGCTCTGCTGGGTCCTGGACATAGCAATATTGAAGGGAAAGAAAAAGCCGATGCCTTGGCAAGAAGGGGGTCAGAAATGAACATCAGTGTAGCTCACAAATCCATACTGCCACCAATTGGTAGATTGTACAACATTATTGACGCCGTAATAGAGAAAGAAGCTGACTCTTCCTGGTCTTCCAGGTAGGACTGTGCCACCTCTCGTACTTTATGGCCGAAATTAAGTAAAACTAAAACAAAGAGCCTTTTGGCACTAGGCCGATCCTCCATCCGCACGCTGACGGGAGTAATCACAGGACATTGCGCCAGTGAAGCTATGATAAGGAGACTATATACAAGACCATTGTAATTCATCCCAGTCCTGCTTTATGGCGCTGAAGCATGGACACTGTCGAAACCGGATGAAGATATCCTCGGTCGTTCCGAGAGAAAAATTCTTCATAAGGTAGTCGATCCCGTTTGCGTTGACAGGCTTTGGAGAAGAAGATTTAATGACGAACTTTACGATCTGTACAGCAATATCGACGTAGTCAAAAACTGCGCATCAGCCGCTTTAAATGGCAAGGACATGTAGAGCAAGGTCTTGGAATCTAACTCGAAAGACAACGCGGTAGAGGAAGACATCGCCTAATGCGGTGCGCACAAGTAGTCTAGGACCTCAATCAACTTGGAGTGCGCAACTGGAGGCAGTTAGCTAACAATCGGGCTAACTGGAAGGCTTCTTGGTTTAGACCCAGGTTCACCACGAACTGTAGCGCTACCTAAGTAAGTAAGTACTCACGTGAATAAAATCTATAAGTGTAATGCTCACCTTAAAGCGAATTAAACGCAACGACTCATAAAAATTGTAAAAAAAGAAACTTATTCATATGTTTGTAAATACATTACACCAATACGTTATACACATGTATGAATGAAATGAAATCACACTGCAAACAAGAGAGTGTAGGTCATATTCTTGGATTTCAAAGAACTCAAGCAATTATCCTGCCTGAAATAAATCTCCACCTGTTTTGGTAGCTTAGTAACATCATCCCCTTAGCTTAAAAAATTGCACATCTCAAACCCTTTGAAAATTTTCTTAGCATTAATTAACAACTTTTTGACGATTCTTTTTCTTATAAAATAGATTATAAAATACGAAATTATTGTTGCGGTTGAGTTTGTTCTTAAAATTCTTTATTAAAAAATAATCCAATATATTACAGATCAAACGAGCACAAGGATTATTATAATTTTCGAAGAAATAATGTAATTAACTCTTAAAGGAAAAAAAAAAACGCCCACAAAAATTCACTCATTACCTTAATGTCATATGTCGGTTGGCAGCAAAGATTTCGGTATGAAGCTAGATCTCAATGTAATCATTGAGTAATTCCAAAAAGTTACATGGAACGAATCATTCATCTATGCTTCGATAATCAGAACGTCATAAATTTTTCCTTTTATATCTCAAAACAGCTATTTTCCCTGGTTCACGGTTGTATCAACGAATATCTCTAGACATCTACCAGCTATTGTGCTCTTCATGATAAAACCTCCAAGATGATACTCATAGGCACAGATTTATTATATACACGAGAGGCCGCCTACTTTATATTACGTCACTTCCTTTCAACCTTAACCTTTTAATGCAAACTTCCAATCCCATCAAATTGATAGATTACAAACTCCTTCTTTACCTCAAATTTTATTCTGAAAATATAGCATTTCTCCTTTTTAAAGATTTCAAAATGTCTCAATTTTATCTCAAACAAGGGATCCTTTATTTTTTCACGTATTCTTTACGATTTGCATTTATTTTTCCATCTGAATTCATCGCATAACATCAGGATACCCATTCATTCAATAATAAAAATAAGAAAAAAAGGGAATAACGTTGTTCGAGCAAAGACATTGCCATCGTGTTGCATTCAGAACACAGGATTCCTTCAATAGTTTCCTCTGCATTAAACAGGATTTATATTTTTCAGGGATACGAATAGCAGCAAGTCGAATTGTATTACATGACGAAATACTACACGTATACGTATGCAAATGGTGTAGATAAAGATTCGTCAATACGTTGCAAGCTTGAAAGGGAATTCCAATGAATGAATCGTCTTTCAACAAGCAGATCCTGGAGCAGCTTAAAACAATACCAACTTCAATAAAATCACCTTACAAAACGAAAAAAATATGTTTGATGACTTTTACTTGCGTGGGTGGTTCAGAAAATTCCTTCTGACGAGAGGAGGTCAGAATAGAATACCATTCCAGTGAACACAGTACACAAAAAAATCAAAAAAGAAACTTGAAGGATTCTTTTGCTTGTTCTCCTTTTTGCGTATTTCTTAAAGGATCGTACAAACAACAGCATAGAATGGAGCATTATAACACATAATAAGTTGTCTAGCTGGTTTACATTTCTTGCTAAAGGCGCTTAACATAGTGCGATTCATTTATAAGGCATACCTAAGAGCTACAAGTAGTTTTTCTTTTCATCCCAATGAGGATGTGTTCTTGAAAGGAGATACTTGAAGTTTCAACAGGAGTGGATTGACCTCTATGGGTGCCTGAAATTTAAAACTTGTATTTGAATGGTGTTTTGGAAGAGGTAATGTGTACGAGTACACTACTTGTGAATTCTGTGTTACGCTAGTTCACGTCAAAATCGACTAGGACAGTCTTGTCTGATCCGCAATACTTATGTCTTATCCATCATAATGTTGTCTCGCAGAGTCACACATACGGTCAAAGGTCGCATAGGCGAAGGTGAAAACGCCAATAGGGTATGGTTTCCTATCAAGCACGCATTGAATTCAAGCAACTAGATTTTAAAGCGCGGATACATGGTTTCCACATTGCTCATCCGATAAATGACGCATTCACAAAGCAATATTAGCAATGCAGAAACTAGAGCTCAATGTCGAAAAAGTAAAGGTGGTGGTGATTGGTAACGAACCAGGAGCAGCAAGACTGACGACGGATGGGAAGATGCAAAAATAGACGAACTTAAGCAGTATCATCAATAGCAGAGATAATTCAGAGACTATATGCGACATTGAGAAGGAATTTCTAAGACCACAGATTGGTGCATATGGAAGAGAATTGACAGGGGAAGAAAATTCGGAAAATAAAACCAAAACGAAACAACAAAAAAGGCAAACTCAAGACCACATCGAACACTACAGTCGAAAAAATCCTAAGAGAATCTAAAGACAACTCGCATTCGCCAAAGCTTATTGCAAGAGACAGGACGCAGTGAAGAAATTTCATGATAATCACGGATGCCAAAATCGGCACCGATTTATGAGAGTACATACATGTTTGCTACAGCTTTAATGATCACTATCATCTGAACCAAAGCAGAATTTCTACTGAAGCTTCGACACTAACAGCAAAGTTTTTAAATTTCAAAAAAATCGGATATCCAGTCCAAATATATTTTTATACGTACTACAAAAGAAGCCCCAACACTTATGGTTGGGCCCTCTCTCTTTATCTGTCTAAGGCCACATCCCTCATTTGTCCACCCTTGTACAAAGCTCTCATGTCCTCCTCAAAAGCGTAAAAAAAAGGGGGAGATGGTATGTTCTCATTTTGAATTCTTCACTGTTTTTTATACGACACCTTAAGCAATGAAAATACACATCAGGTATTCAAAAAGTTACATGACATTAAAATTGCGCGCGGTGTCGTACATACATATGTAGGTGCTACTAAGCACGTACGTTACCCTGTACGTACATACGTACATCGTGCTCTATGTGCTTTCTTCGAGTATTGTTTAAAGTTTCTTCATCTTAGCAGCACTTCAGCACTTTCGTTTAACTTGCATTTTTTCAAGTGTCTTTTTTTGCTGAAGTTCTTCCTACGATACTTTTGCACAAGGAACAACTTCTCTCACATTATTTGCACAATCCTAATGGTAAATCAAACTTACGTTAACCGTCTCCACTTTGCTTTGCTTTTGTTTCAGAAAATGACTTCGCAACGATTCCTTTACGGATGTGGAATAATTGTTTTGGTTTCGTTGTTTTATGGCACCAGTTTTGCAGAGTTGTCAGAAGGAAGTAAGTTATACCAAATTAAAGACACAAAATACTTATTTCAGATGCATTTTTTGTTTTTTTTTTTTTCAGATGCCATCAATAATTTATATGAGAACCTTCTGCAAAGAGAATATGCCGGACCGATTTCCTTTCCAGAGCGAGTTGAACGAAAATCTCAACGTTCACCATCTCTTCGATTGAGATTCGGACGCAGCGATCCTGATATGATACAGGAAGAAAAACGTTGGTTTGGGGACGTTGATCAGAAACCCATTCGATCACCATCACTTAGATTGAGATTCGGTCGCACCGATCCTTCAATGAAAAATAAGGAACCAATCAATTGGGATGAGGTGAGAATGCTTTATGATTGCATTGTTTACCGGTGTCATTATAAATTAGAATTTACAGAACGAATACCAACGAATAAGCCAGAAAGAACTCATCGCATCCATAATTAATTCGGAAAAATTAAGGAATCTTTTGGATAACTTCCGAGCATTAAATGAAAATGAAATAATCAGCTCTGGTGATGTATTAAAAAGAAAAGTCCGCCAGGATATGCCGAGGTTGCGATGGGGTCGCAGTATTGGTGTTTCTCCAAGTTCGGTATGTTTAGAAAAATTCAAATTGCATCCTTCAGTCACATAACATTATCAAAAATACTTTCTAGAACGAATACCAACGAATAAGCCAGGAAGAACTCATTGACTCCATAATCAATTCGGAAAAATTAAGGAATCTTTTGGATGATATCCGAGCATTAAATGAAAATGAAATAAACTCTGGTGATGTATTAAAAAGAAAAGTCCCCCAAGATAATCCAAAGTTACGATGGGATCGCAGTGCTGGCAATGCTCAAAGTTCGGTAAGATCAGAAAAATATACACACATGCACAATTTTCAAACTAACTATTGAACAACTTTTCCTACCCAAAAGGTACCTGATGCTGCTGGAAAGGCTTAAATTAATTTTCCTTGAAAAAAAAAAGAGAGACGACCAACATCATTTCACACCAAAATAATACACACACACAAACATTTGATACATCTTGTCCATAAATAACAACAACAAAAAGAAAGAATATAATATAAATATAACTTAACAGTTTTTTTCAAAATAATGTGATTTTTTAATAGTTACGTTAGGCCTAAACCCTTAAAACATTTCTCAGTTTTTTGTTTGTTAAATTTTAGACAAATAAAAAAGAAACACACATGTAAATAGCAAGTTTCTTCAAAAAATTTAACTGTGCCCCCGGAAGAGAAGAAATTAATTTAAATGAAGAAATGAAAATATTTAAATAAAAAAACTATACAGACTGGCCCAAAAGTCGCTGAGTTTTTTATTTATTTTCATGCTATCGATTTTAATAGCTAACACAAGTCTTTTTCTTTTAATTCAAAAAACATGTCACGATAGTTTTGAAAGTTAACAAAGTTTCTCTCTGGTTTATTTTCACAAATATATATTCATTTATGTGAGATGCCGGCGTCCCACCAAAATGAAATTCCATTCATATTTATTTGTTACAGTTCACTATACTTTTTTAATATTACATCTTTTAAGTTAGGTGCACTTTCAAATGTTACAAAAACTGTATAAAAATTCCAGTGCTTAACAACTTTACTTTCGAATCAGAATATTGAAGATGATGAAACTTAACGAATTTTACATTCTTAAATTTCAAATGATAAGTAATTTGGATTAGCGCTTTCGGACATGAGCCCATAGCTCTGTTATAAACTCGTCTTGCGAGAGATGTCATGTCTTCAAGTAATTGCAGAGTATTTAAGGCTTCGTTTCAAGTCTTCTCTTGATATCACTCTAGGCAGTATTTTATAGATTTTCTGTAAGTAAAGCTGCTTAGATAATTTTTATTGCTATTATTTCCACATAGAAGCAATAATATTCAGACCGCTGAAAATACTCCTATTTTTCATGCAACGCACGTCGGAGGTCAGTAATAAACCATTTCACTCTCAATTGAAGGGTTAATCACCTTTTTGGCACTTAGCTTGTACTTATTTGCTGATTGTCAGCAGTTTCATTTTGTACGCCTTTCATAATACTGAAAGTATTGTATCGTGAAGCGGTTCTAAAATTTCGATTGAACTCTCTCTCTCACCACTCGAGCCTTAATTGCTACAAGATCTTCAATCCACGTTAAAGGGTCTACAATACGTTGCAGACCTTTTAGATTCATTGCACAGTTGCAAAAAAATAATTTACAGCTCTACATTGCTCATCTTTCCAAATTTCTGGGCTTCTGAAAATCGTTGATATTTCATCCAAAATATATTTGAGCGCTCATGATTCGTTACCGAATTAAATCTTTATGCAAATCATGCAGTCAAAAATTGTCTAAAACTACATTGCCACTTGGATCCAACGCCGTGATGACGTATTTACTTCTCCCGAACACGGTTTGCGATACTATCGCCTTCACGGTGTGGGGAACACAGATTAAAGATTACATTTTAACATCCACCGCTTTGTTTTTATTTTTATTTCAACCAAAATGAATTCATCTGCTTTAAGTTTTAAAACAATTCACTGACTTTTGGTCCACACTGTATTTACTGAATTCAATTTAATTTAAACTTTTATTTTGATTTCAATTTACACCATCATTTAGGCAAATAAATATTTTATAGAACTATAAATATATAACTATATACATATATACAGAACATGTATATAATGTTCTCTGCATTTTTTGCAATAAATTTTATTAGAAAATGATGTTTAAATAAAAAAACAAACAAACAACATTTACCACCAAAAAATTAAATAAAAATATCCCCAAATATAAAACAAACAAAAAAAAAACACAAATTTGTCTAAATTTCAATCATTCAAAACGTAAATGTAAATAGAATTTGATGCATGTGTTATAAAATTATCATAAACTTAAAAATAAAATATTATATTGTATGTAATGTATACTTATAGTTTAAAAAAAAATTAAATAAAACATAACATAATTAAAACAAAAAACTGAATTATAAGTCTACAAAAAAATAAACCGAAGCATACAGTATAACAAGGTTTAAGTAAAGTGTTAATTTTATTAGAAAGAAAAATTAATGTCCAGAAAAATTACTATGAAGAAAAATTTCAACCTAAAGTATGACGATGATTAAGAAGAAAAAACAAAAGAAAGGATGTTGATTTTTTATCTTAAAATAAATGTATTAGGTACATTTTTTTAATTTAAAAATAAGAAAAATGGGAACTTGATCAGTATTTTCAATTATTAATTATATTATTAAACTAATTGTTATTATACATAAAAACAAATAAAACTACAGCTCTAGCCAATAAAGATGAAGAAAAGGAAATTAACTTGAGTTTTAATTTCTTATCTGGGAGGATTGTGATGCCGTTGACGAGTGGATAAAAAACCACGAAGTAAGTAGGATTAAAGTTCAAGAATATATCCTTTTTACAACAGGTTTAATTGAAAGCTTCTAACTGCTCAAAGTATTTTATTTTTTTAGATTTATTTTACTAATTAAAGCGAAGCTGTTAAAGCACTTTTATGAGCTGTGTATTCTCTATTTTAAAGCAAACATAAAGCTGTTTGCACACCTTTCAGGCAATATTGCTTTCATTACCGTCATATTCTACTCATGCACACACATTATTTCAGCTTCTTACTAATTAGCGAAGACGCCAAATTGGATATCATAAAGGATGCAAAATTATTAAATCCTTTTAACAGCTCTGACAACATAATGAATATGAGTTCCTTTTGAATGAAACCGAAACACCTTTGCATGCGGTCTATTGTTTCCCTTGGGATGAGACCGGACCCACTGGGTTTGGTGTGTGGGATATTGTTTAATTTAAGAATTGTCAGTCTGAATATTGATTACAGATGTTAAGGTTGATGAAGGAAAAATCGCACAAAATAGTTTTGTGCAGACTTTTGAGTAATAAAGAGAATAAAGAAAAGAAGCCAAAAATTAGGTTATGAAATCGTCATTGTAATGGATTATACATACATATGTACTCAATTCCAAGGTAGGGAGAGATAATACAGGGACAAGTGATGGAATAGATAATATTTTGTACACGTCAACTTTTTTTATAATGCATACGCGCATCAAGAGGTTATGACTGCCCTTTTAATTTTAAAACAAAAATCAGTGGGAAATTATAAGCAGATAAGATTATCTGATTACTGATTTTAAATGTCCGCGGGTTATAATGCAAAGCATTCCACTTCTGTGTTTCTGTATTTCTGTATTTCACCGCACGTCCGGAAATAGGCTTGGGGCAGACTGATGGGTGTTCATGGCGTGACGTATTGCGAAAGAATTGTTGAAGGGAAGCAATGGAACTGGCTATTTAACTGGATGACTTTTTGTAAAAAAAGCAATAAAACAAGCAGAGGGAACACCGCGATGTTTCTGTGCCTTACTTGTTTTAACCCACGGTTTTGAATTCTACCTAGCATTTGCAATATGGATTTGAGTGAACCAGGCCAGACAAAGACTTGGGGCGGAAGTACGCCTTATATATCGCACCAAGATCAGAGGGAGTGAAATATTTCTTGCATTGTTTAAGGAATCCTATACATTTAGCAACGTTCTTGGCGACGTAGTATATGTGATTATTCCAACGTAGGTTGTCATTAACTCACATATCAAGAGTACTGGGAAACGAATACAAGAAGCTGAAGGTACTGTCGTCAGCGAAGGAGTATATTGAATTAGAAGTAGCAGACAAGAGATCACTATTGAAGATAAGGAAGAGAGTCGGAGTAAAATCGGAGGCTTGGAGAATATCATCCTTTATATGATAGATTGCAGACTTGAAACGGTCCAAGACAACTTGAATCTAACGTTCTAAAAAGTAATGCTTGAATTCTCGACAAAAGAGGTAGATTTCAAACTTAGAAATATCAAGACCAACAATTTTAATTTCGTTGAAATATGACATTAAATCCCCAGTGGATCTTTTGCTACGAAAACCGTACTGCTAGTCATTTGAGTTTCCATAATCCGAGATATTTCATAAGCTGAAGGTTTATCAGCAAGGAAGGGACTTTCTTTACAAAGAAGAGAGAGAATGGGAGTGAAATAGATCGATAGTAAGAGGAAGAAGGGACAGGCTGGACAAATACTGTTTTTCATCCACTTGCAAAGAGTCCAGAAGAGTAGGATAGTTGAAAAAACGTACGCAGTTGTTTTGCCAGCATACGAGTAAAAGAACACGTCTTCAGATCTATGGATGAGGTACCATATGCACCAGCGAATTTGTGAATATTAAGATCTTTAAGTATAATTACTACTTTACGAGTGCGAAAGTAGAATTATCTTTTTTAATAGGGGAACCTTTCTTGAGTAACTGGGTTTCAAGCAATAGTCAGCGAAAATTCAACCAGATTGATTTGGCTAGAAGAAGGGTCTTCAGAAATTGTCTAAGCAAACGTAGAGCAGACATCGGTAAGTTACTCACTCATTTGAATACACACGTCTCAAACAATTCCGGTAACATGTTTCACATACCCAGACTCAGGATCACACAGTGAACAACTTTGGAACTATCTCGCAAAAGAATCGAAATTCATATGAGGGTCAGCTCATATGCGTCCCGATTACCATTAAACCATTAATACGATAATATCACTACATCATATACGAATGAGCTATCTCCGGCAACAAATACCCTAATCCCCAACAGTTTTTACTGTGAGACTTGAATCATAGCTGCGATCAAAGTACTCAATAAAACAAGCCTTGAGAGCATTCCCGCAACACCCACAGCCTAATAAAACCAACGGTTAGCTTCTAAGAAAAGTTGAAAAGAGGAATAACAGTCCAATCAAAATCATCAAAGTTTAAAAGGAACAAAACCAAAGAAAGAAAGAAAAAGAAAGATTGCGTACCACCTTACGGTGGTTTTCAAAATAATAGCAAAAGTTATACTGAATCGAATCAAAGACCATCTTGGTTCAATGTCAAAAGATCAGACTTCCTTATGCGTCGATCACATAAACATCTTTCATAGAGAAATCAGTTGAATACAGATCTCTTCTTCATCTACCATTTATCGACTTGGAAAAGGCCTTCAACGATATACATATGTATGTAAATCGGAATACACATTCCGAAAGATTCGTGGGCACAGTGGCAAAGACCTCCTGAAAGGCTTAATATATTTCTAATTAGCTCTGACAATTTACTTTCACACCCAATCACATTAAGTAAATCAGTTAGGCTCTGTCTATATTTCAGTGTATACACATCCGCAAAAGGAGGCTATTTAAGATAGGTTTAGGAGTGGGAGTGAGGACCAATGCCCATTTCTCTCAAAATAAAACTCTCGACAACGATGCGGTACAGAGATATGATAACTGATTTTTTATGGCGACAATTATGTTATTTAGACTTGAGCAGGTGTTGGCTCCAGCAAAGGTGTAGCGGCCGCAAGAAAGTTGAACGCCTAGCCATACAAATAGGTAAACACACTATAGAGTGAAAGCCATACATTAAGTATTTGGCGCAATGCTACCCATACAAGCAGAGTTTTTTAATCAATTTCATATATTCAATAAAAATCCAATAACACAAATTACTCAAATCTAATATCAATCTAAATTGGTCAAGGAATGTCCGACTTTTCTGATATATTCCAGGTAACTGTTACTCAGAGAAATTGCCCAGAAATTGGAATAAACTATGCTTTTAGACTTCGGAATGAGGTGCACCTGCTATGCAAAACTTAGAAGTTTCTATTTCAACAAAGAAAACGAGTTCAATTTCGGCTTCTAAAAATCCACTTTCAAAAGACCAGTGCTAGAGGCAACACAAAGTAGATTGCACAACCTTGCCTGGGACTATCTGAATATCCTTCGAAACGTTGTGTCAACAAACAGTCACCCTGACCTGCATTCACGATGTTTTTGACGAAAATGGATTCGTAGGGTATCTACATAGAAGAGGCACGTGTCGCCTACTCAATGATTCTGAAATATATTTCGGGATATTATCTTGCAGTGTATAGTCTATGACCTCGCTGAATAGTGGACTAGCTTAAAGGGCTTTCGACAAGCGAAACAGTTTACCAATCACCAACAGTTTTCACCAAAGTGAAAAAACAATACAGCCTAAATGGCCTACATTATATGAACGGAGACCGCCTAATAAGCTACCATATACCCAAAATTCGACATCATATGCGCCTTTGCAGAGAGCAACATCTTTGCGAAACATATTCTTTGTGAATGCTCTACGGAAAAGACTACTCCATCAGACTGGTACATATTCATAGAAACATGAAGAGCATCAATCTAAATTACAGTTTTCCCTCTGGACATTCGTCGCCCAATTGCCTGAACTCTTCAAAGGACATGGTACAGGTTTTGTATATGTGGATATTCATAAAATCCAAACCCTGAATTGCATAGAATGTTTACCAACTTCTATAGTCGATATCAATTGGTTTGTAAGACAGAACCCAAAATAATCGCCGATGGATGCAACCAATATTGAAGCGATATTGGAAAAGGGCCACAGATTTAGTCCATCCAACTACACCTAAAAACATTCTTTTGTGCATACTGTAGGCAAATTTCATCACTCTCCAGAGGATCTGTCTTGTGTTGGCAAATATTTAAACTTGCATGTGGAAAAAATCGCTAGAAATAGATAGTGACACAATGATAGCAGTGGCAGTCTTAGCAATTGATTGACTTTTCTTGACATCGAACTATGCAAACGTAAAGATTTTGATTTTTATTTGGTTTTCACAACCACACCTTTTCAATATAAAAAACTTTGAACACAACAACGAAGGTGAGAATGCAGCTTAGTATAATCAAAGTAAAGATATACATACGTATTCGCATACAACTCGTCGTGACAAAAAATGTCCCTCGAATGATAAAAGTAAAAGTTTATGCAAGGCATAGGGGATTGTCTGTTTATACGTCCCAGAGATATTTGAACTCAGTTGAAAATTACAGTAGGATGGCATAGTCCCAAGAGCTGTACGTAAACTGATGGCAATTGCTGCAATGAAAACTTCTCATGAATGTGTGTATAGAAAACTGGAAATGAAGCAACAGTCACGTAGCTGACAATGTCTAAAACTTTTCCGGAACGTACCCTAAAACAACAATAACAGGAAAACAAAACCTTTAAATTACTAGACAATAATCTAGCTAATTCTGCACTTATCACTTTTCCATAAGTAGATTGTGGGGGGAATGAAAAACTTTAAAGTATCCATTGGCAATAAAATCAACGACAAGGGTTTGTGCTTTCCGCAGTGGATATGTTGATCCTTGTGGATATCCTAAACCCATTTATAGTTTTATGGGAAATTTTTAGAATACGTTCATTTTTTTATGTTCCATTAAATCTATAAAAAAAAATACCATTTAATGCACTATAATGGTTAGACAAGTATGTACATATGTAGGTGCTTATAACGAGAGACCGAGCATAAGGAAAATTTACTAAGGCGAATGTTGTGAAGAGTAGAGACGGGTTATTCGATTGATGATTTGTAGTCAGAGTATTTATCCTCCGAGTTAAACAGCCTTAAACTAAAGGCATGGGAATGAGTCTCAAGGCATAAAAATGTGAAAATATCGCTCTGATATATATTGTAATATGATAGCAAAAATCGCTAAAAACTATAACTGTCTTCTATCCGACTTCGGAATCCCTAGCAATTCAATATCTACCAGGTAAATACGCAGTGTACATGTAATTTGTATAGAACGCATTTAAAGTATTCCAAACGTATAACGTTCGTCAATTCGGCTGCTTATATCAATTAGGGAAAGGAAATTTCCGTCCACATGGACCCTTATGCGTAGATAAGGCTAGATGAAATCGTGAGTGGTCTTCGACGGAAAAAAAATCGGAAGTTTTTTCCAGCTGAAAGCAGCTTAGTTTTTATATTTTTTCTGTTTTTTATTAAACAACTAACGTGAGTTACAAAATGTGTGAAACAAAAAGTATAAATGACAAAAATAAATGGCGCACGTCCTTGCTACAGCACCTGCCGAATCTTGAAATCATTTAAATCTGTCTGCGGTATCAGCCTTAAGTTAAAATCATTAGCTAAATGTAATATTGAATAGAATGCCACCGAGGGTGATAGTGCTTCTGTCATACTCGGCGTGAGAATTTCTGGTAAATGAGAATAGATATCCTGGAAACTCGCCACTCCAGGACCGTATTGCTCGTCTTTTGGTATTGGCAACTCGGGGATCTTTCCCACTACCGGTTTACTCATCTGGCCTTTCATAAGTTGCGTGCAACATTTCTTCAAGTTCTTCATGTCAATCACCTTGGCACGTTTGGCAAACGGTACAATGATTTTTGTAACCTGGTTTGGTGCACCCTCGAAATCGGTGGCAATCTCTAATACGGTTGTATCCCCATCCGCCTCTGCATCACCCGCATATGTAGCATTTAATCCTACACCATCGCTAGATCCTCCGGTAATCGTATCAAATTTATCACTGTCATTACCACACCCTCCATCGCCACCATGATGCTCATCGCTACCGTCCATGTGATGCGGTTCATCGGGTCCGAAACCATCGAATGCCGGTTCGGTTTGAAGATCCGGCGTCCGGGATTCCACCACATCCTCTTCTACTGGAATGCCTGGAGCGAAACGGAATTTGTAGAACATATTCGGATCAACTTGCAGGTCCGTCGGCAGTTTAAGCTTCCGCGCATCCCACTTCTTCTGTACGTTTGTCTTACGTGACTTAAATTTATCATCTAACTTGACGAAAAGATCATCGTGGAACTCTCCAAAATTGACGTACTTCGACTGTCGCAGTTTCGGTCGACCACGACTACTTTGTGGTTGTTTAGCTGCTTGCTGCTGTGGACCCATTACACTGCTGCGAGCGCGACCTTTCTTAAATTTCCAATGAGATGGACCGGCCCAGAACTGACTGATTTTATCCAACGGTCGATACGAATACTCTAGCTTTGATGACGAGTCAATCGGACGAAGATCTTCGATTAACACTGCTGCTTTGCGCAGTCCTTTGCACTGGTTTATTGCAACCCGTTCTTCACTAGTCAGGTCTTCGTAGTCCCCAAAATCTACATCAACAATGGGCGCTGTTTGTCCAGTAAGTGGAATAGGTTCCACATCTGCATTCATATCGAAAGCCATGGACATTTCTTGATTGAAATCATCCTCGAACGGTGCTGACGGTGCCAACGGTGATTCGCTGCGATTTTCTTTCTCTGCCTCATCATCAATGTCCTCGGGAGTGTCCGAAATTACATATCCACTGTGCATTGGGCGTAGCTGTAACTCATCGAAATTAATTTCGATTAATTTTTCACAAAGTTTCGTTGGCTCCTCGGTGCAATCGAAATCTTCAGTATAGTCGATTGCTTCAATAGTGGTTCCATCCCAGAATGGAAAATCCAGTCGCAGGCGCAGTTCAGAGTCAGTAGAGTGAAGGATATTATTTAGCAAACGATTGGAACTGTTAATACTGCCAACAATCGAGTTGAGTTTTCCAAATACTGGATCTGTAAGTGGCACTGTGTCCAAACGCGCGTTTAGCGATTCCTTATTTTTAGTTACCGTTGACACTGGTTTACGCGTTCGCTTGGGTTTAGCTGGTTTAGCACCTGCTGAATCACCAAGTGTTTTATCTGCACCTTCTTCATTGTTTTGCTCGCTAGTTTGCGGTCCATTTGGCAAGTTGTCATCTGTTGAGATAATAATTTAAGATTTTGCATTATATATTTTAAAGTGAATGAAGCTTATTGTATGTAGATGGCTTATGAGATGTCTTATAAGATGAGTTAGATGATGAGTTTTTTTTCTTGATAAACACTATATCTTGTTCTTAGTATTTGCCTTCTTCTGGATAAACTGCACTAATATCAATTACAGGGCTTGCCGCAATAAATTCATTCTGGCGAAACATTTATTATCGATCAATTGACCCGATACTCGTTTTTGTTTTGTATCTGAAGCTTAGTCAAGACTGGGAGTATGAGCTCTAACACTGATCCTAAACTGCCAGGATGAGTTCGAACGATAAATCGTGTCATGGCAGCTCTTCTCCCAAATATTTTGAGCCACATTTGAGCATTGAAAACAGGCTTTTGATGTTTTCTGTCACATCTGTACCTTAGTAGCAGCAGTTTTGAAAATGTGCGCCTTTTATAACAGCCATTAAGTGCACAATAAAATTTTCCATTCTATTGAGATACAGTTTTTCTTTTCCCAACCGACGAGGCAAAATAATGAAAATTATTCGGCTACAAAGTTAAGTTAAAACACAATGTATTTATTTTTTTTTTTTTTGGAATTTAGACAGACGAATATACGAATATAGGATTTAACAATAAGGCTCAACAACTCAACAGGAGGAATTATTGTGTATATTTTTGAGCGACTGTATTTACCTAACAAAATTGTGAGCTACTTGGAGCAAATTCTAAACACCACAGATAAGATGAATGGCGTGTGTCTTTTAATAAGATAGCTCAGCAATTGAAAGTGCCCCTTATTTGGTTGCCAGAACACAGGAACATTCCACGTAACTGTATGACAAATTAACTTGGTTGGCAATTCACAACTTTATCGAGAAGAAAATCTCGGCATTCCTCTCGGTATATGCAAATTGCAGATGTCTTTACAGGACGCTCCTCTCAAATGACCTCTGGTGAATTTGTATGAGCGTGGAGGAGAAGGAAGGGATCTTTCATGTGTCCAGCCTTCTCTACCCGACTAATATCTCACCTAGAAGCCTACTTTTTCCATAACCTCGGTTAACTGACAAACACAGAAATCATCTTCAGCGTTTCTTAAAATATTCGAAATCTAAATATATTCTGCATCCAGTGCAGATTACCACTTTAGCCTAACCTTAACTAAATTGAGTCGTATTCTTGAAGTGACCTTTATCTAGGATGCAAATCAGCTTTAATTTTTTTCGGTGCTCCTGTCAGAAACTTCCAATCGTCACAAATAGTTACAACTGGCACCAGAACTGGATTGTTGTGATATCAAAGTTTATATATAATTGATCACGAGTTTGAAGAATCGTGTCTCGTTACGGGCGAATAGCCCGCAGTTAATGTGGTCACATAAACTTTTTGTTCAGATCGTATTGACACATTCACGGAGGATATTTACAGTAAAAACTACTCGTTCGTTACAAATGTACACAACAAATGATAACTAAGATTATTCATCGAAAAAAAAAAAAAAACACCGACGTCTTGACCGCACTACATATAGGCCTCATATTGGACTTAAGAATCTAGAAATTAGTGAGTTCTTAACTTAAAAAACATCCTTCTAACATAAATTGCTCAATAGAATCTACACTTATGTTAATGAAATACATAAGTAGATAGATGACAAATTTCTAAGGCTAATTAAGACCTTCACCTAATGCATATTTCTTGGAATAATGTATTTCACAACTGTTAACTATGACTTGGCAAAAATTAAGCCTAATATCTATCACAAATTCACCAAATTCAACTCACCATCATCATCCTGTTCAATAACTCTGTTGGAGAATTTATGAGCATTCAATCCCGCTGACATCCTCAGTACATCAGTGTGTATAGAATCCACTCGCAAGCCGTACACTTTACTTGATGCCTCCAAAGATGAGCCAGCCACTTTGAAATTGTTTAGCGATTTATGATGCTTGTCCAACAATGTGGACAATGTGTCAATCAGCGACAATGACCAGGCATTCTCTTTACTCAACTTATTCCCATTGTATATTTCGAGGCATTTCTTAAGCGTTTCACTTTCCTCCAAAGTGGACGATCCGCTTTCTCTAAGCAAAGTCTGACGACGCGCTTGACGACGCTCCTCTTCGTCATCATTGATAAGAACATTTTGTACGCCATCACGGAATACGCCAACTTCGGATCGTCTAAGTGGCGAATCCGTGTGCGCTGGAGTCATTATAAGTGTCGCAATTTTGGCCTTTTTATTTTAATTCTGCAAATAAAAGAATACTTGGTGAGGGGAATTAAGCTTGGTGATGTAAATTGCGCGTTTATACCTTGAGCACACGTAAATACACAATCCGTTACACAAAACAAAACACTATTGGCAATTTAGTCTTTCTTTTTCTCGCCAATTTGTTGTAATCAAACGACTATTTATTATAAATACTGGAACAAAAATATATGCAATTTTATATTTTTATCAAACGGTAACAAAAGCTTTTTCCTCAAAGTATTGTGAAAGAAATTTCAGTTGCTTTTAAAAAAAAAAAACTATACTAACGCTATTTCTTTTCTTCTAAACATGATACGTCAAATTGAGGGCTGTAGCGTATTCGCTTGGTATAACAGTTTGTGTTTCACAATGATGTACTGAAAGTGTTCGATTTGAGATAAATTGTGATGAGAGTTGTAGAGGTAAGGGTGCTTATGATAATAGTGGAATTCTATTGGGCCTGGGGAAATACTAAGGTTAAGGCCTTTATTGTGAAGTTTTTTTGATAACAGAACTTATAGATCTTGATAAACATTTTAAAAGTTATTTCTGTAAGACGTGAGTATGCTTTGTTAAGGTGTATACATTAAATTAAAACTTAAAAAGAAGTCTGCGAAGGGTTGAGAAATGTTTTGCGTCTTTAAATTCTGTTGCAACAAGGAAAAACAGCAAAAGTCGTTTTACAATTTTTTAGGAAAGTCCTTCAAAGTTTTGATAAGAGTTTACAAAAAAAAATTAACCATCGTATGAAAAGGTTTTTGGTACAGAAATGAAAATAAGAAATTAATTTTTGTACAGTTCTAGAATCGATTATAGAATCCGATCCGATGGTATGATAACTTAATTAGCTTGACATAAGTAGACTTATGCTGTTTTTCCTCGTTGTCACAAAATTACTGACGTTAGTTTGCAATAAAATCGTCAAATAAGGAATTGAAAAGTGAATACATTTTTATTTAGAACTTTTTTCGTTCATTTACGCATTTTTTTGTATACGCCAACGCTGTTTATAATACTACATATACCCCAAAGAAAAATGTAAATGAGTTGAGTGTTTACCCACTAGTACGCCCATCCAAAATAGCTGTCAATAATCAATAATCAACGGTTAAGCAAATTTGAAGTAAGCAGAAACTGGAAAGAGTGCTTGAGTGGAAAACTTTTGAAATAATTTTGACACCCTTGTAGCAGGCTCTCAACCCCAAACGCAAACTCTTTGAATTAATGAAGGAAATCTTGTTATCGACAGGAGTGAATATTAGAAATATCTAGACAGCGTTTCCAATAATAATTATTGAGTGAAAGTGCAATAAAAGAAGATGCAAAAAGACAAAAAATAACAAGACCCTGGGGCCGAATTACCGCAGTCGATAACGAGTAACTCGAAATGTGAGGATTCGGCATTACCGGCTCTCGTGATCGAGCATTCACTATCGAAATTTGAGATGACAGCACACGTTATAGTGCGCCCTTTCACTCGATCACTATTGTGCTGTCGAGCTATCGAGCGAAGAAACAAAGATGTGAGCATTTTTGATTTCTAATTTTTTTTTTTTTAAGGGAATTTACTAATATAATGTTAATTTTTTTAATTAAGGTCCAATCAAAATAAGATCAATTTGTTGCAAAAAAAAATTTTGGCCGATTTCGGATTTCGATTCGGAGCCGCAAACCAAGGGTCTCATAGCACAGTCACTTCAACACCGTCTGCAACGACGGCAAATTAACCCCTGCATAAAGAGGGGGCACCGACGCTCAACGCGTTCACGGTAATCATCATCGGAATCCGAGGACAAATAAGCAAATTGATCCATTGTTTACTTCAATTTCACTGCAAATAATATTTTTCTATCTTTTTTATCAACCAGAGAAATTTCACTTTGTGAGTTGTAGTACAACTTCTCTAATACAATTTTATTTTCATTCGATACGTGAGCTTTCGAGTGCAATCATCCCAGTCAGGTTACTCGATCATTCGATCACGAGTCCTACTCACTCACTCGTTATCGACTGCGGTAATTCGGCCCCTGGTTCTGACGGCTTACCATTACCAATGCAGTGCGTGTATATGTACCCAATTAAATTAATTCAAAAGCACTTTTTAGGCATACTACGAGCGGTTAGATGTGAAATGACTAAATTCTTAATCTTTTCAAATTTAATCGACTGCACGAATTCGGAGAATAAACAACTGAATGAAAACATTTCACTGGAAAACATTTAAACGTTCAATAAGAAAAATCGAGTTCCAAAGAATTATCGTTTTTATCCTTCGAGGAGCTCCATAGTTTACTGTTATATAGATTTATAAGTCAAACGTATCCTACCCTTATGCGCCATCTACTCGTCAATATCTCGATTATAATAATTTTTTGCACTCAACATTCGAACAGGTCCTTTAAAAAAACGTCATCAAACCAAAAAAAATCTCCCACAATCATTTTTCCAACCGTAGCAATAATGTGCCGGTGAATATTAAATATACATGTATTTAGTTAAGTTAATATAATTTTAGGAAATAATCATCACTTTATGATCACAAGAACCATGAACACCAAATTGTTTTATCTTCCTTTGCTTGTAAGTTGGACTCATCGTAAATTCCACTCTATGGTTCTGTACTTTTCCTTTTGCAGGTTGTTTTCTCTTTATTCCTCTGTGTCCTGACGAAATTAAACTCTAAGGATGTGGTAGTAGATAACATAAACGAGTTTAAGGACTTGAAGAAACTCTTACGCACTAAAACAAATGTGCTCATCATGTTTACATCCGGTAGCCGTGAGGCGCAGTCGAATATTCGAGTTTTCCGCGAAACGGCCGAGGTGGTGAAGGGAGTTGGAACAATGGTCCTATTCGATTGCTCCCAGACGGAAAAGAAAAAAGTTTGTAAAAAGCTAAAAGTCTCACCGTCACCGGTTACATTGAAACATTACAAAGACGGTGATTTTCATAAGGAATACGATCGACAGATGACCGTCAGTAGTATGACTAATTTCATGCGAGATCCAACAGGTGAATTGCCTTGGGAAGAGGATCCCAAGGGTGTGGATGTCTTTCACATACCAGATTATATGACATTTCAAAAGTATCTCAAAAAGGATCCTAAACCAACAATGGTGATGTTTTATGTCCCATGGTGTGGATATTGCAAGCGGTTGAAACCCGACTACTCCGCTGCTGCGACAGAATTGAAACCGAAGTACGTGATGGCTGCCATGGATGTCGAGAGGACTGAGAATGCAATGGCTAGAAAGGTATACAACATCAGTGGTTTCCCCACAATGTTGTATTTTGAAAACGGTAAAGTAAAATCGACCTACGAGGGTGAGAATAACAAAGCTGGATTGGTGGCATTTATGGAAAACCCCTCAGCACCTGCGGCGACTAAACCAAAAGAAGAAGATTGGTCAGCTGACACAACATCAGAAATTGTTCATTTGACTACAATGGGCTTTGATCCAGCTATCAAGGATGAAAAATCGGTTTTAATTATGTTCTATGCGCCATGGTGCGGCCATTGTAAGCGCATGAAACCAGAATACGAAAAAGCAGCATTGTTAATGAAAGAGCAGAAGGTTCCGGGAATACTAGCTGCCTTGGATGCCACAAAGGAAAGTTCAATTGGTCAGAAGTATGCCGTGAAAGGTTATCCAACAGTTAAGTACTTTGTGAATGGGGAATTTCAATTCGATGTGAATGTAAGGGACGCTGAAAAGATTGTTAGCTTTATGAAGGATCCAAAGGAGCCTCCACCGCCGCCACCACCAGAAAAACCCTGGGACGAGGAGGAATCCGATGTGCAGCATTTGAATGAAGAGACTTTCAAAACATATTTGAAGAAGAAGAAACATGCGTTGGTTATGTTTTATGCACCCTGTAAGTTTATTTAAATATTGCTAAGAGCTGTTATAATTTTGATGTTCTAACAATAAGGCGTATGTACAGCAACAGACTAAGATTTTTTTTATAAAGACAAGTGGGATTTACCGATCTTTTGATCGTATGTAGTAGTAGTAGTAGTAGGTTATAGTGTTTTTTTTTTTTTTTTTTTTAATATATTTCAGAATATCAAGTAGTTCTAGAAACTTTGTCAGATTCCTTTTATTGTACAAAATCATAAGTCATGTTAAGCAATGTTTTAAAAAAAAAAATTGCAAAATTGCTACCCCATATTACATATTGGAGCAATCATATAATCCGTAAATACATTTGAAACAAGCATCG
This sequence comes from Blera fallax, assembly GCA_946965025.1. Lineage (NCBI taxonomy): Eukaryota > Metazoa > Arthropoda > Insecta > Diptera > Syrphidae > Blera > Blera fallax. Next base: position 12,845,405 of record OX337247.1, on the reverse strand, counting down.
AGTTTATTTTCTAATTAAACCATTTTTTTTTCTATATTCCATCCAGGGTGCGGACACTGCAAGAAAGCAAAACCCGAATTCACTGCTGCCGCTTATGCTTTCCAAGAGGATCCCCGGGTCGCTTTAGCGGCTGTCGATTGTACCAAATATGCGACAGTTTGTTCCGCTTATGAGGTACGCGGCTATCCAACATTTAAATACTTCAGTTATCTAAAAACCAACGTTGATTACAATGGTGGCCGAACAGAATTGGATTTTATCAACTACATGCACAATCCCGAAGGGAAAAACAAAGGGACAACAAAAGCAGAAGTGTCTCAAAAGGAAGAATCATATTTTCAATTTCCCGGTGCCGAGAATGTAATTATGTTAGGTGATGACATAGAATCCAAAACCAAAGGTATCAAACGACTGTTAGTGTTATTTTACGCACCATGGTGTAGCCACTGCGTTGCTTTAAAGCCAGTATTTTGTGCAGCTGCTGCCAAAGCAACTACCGATGAATATCGCTTGGGTGCAGTCGATTGCAATGTCAACCATGCTTGTGTTGTAAAGTATAAAATTCAAGGATTTCCTTCCTTACTACTCTTCCGAAATGGTAAATTTATAGAGGCGTACGATGGACCAAGAAATGCTACTGATATTTTGATGTATGTTAGCAAGAAATCAAGAGATGAATTGTAAATGGAGACTAAAATCCGCCGAATGTCTTGCATTTAATTTATTTTTTAAAACAAAAAAAGGAAAAGAATCGAAATACTAAGAAAACCTTAATAAACGAAGCCCGTAATCTCTTTGTCTCTCTTTATCTTATATCTCGAATAAACAATGAAAGTATTTTTTTACTTATTTTGTACTGTTTTTGTTTCTTTTTTTCTACGAATGGAATCTAAATAAATAACTGTTTATAATTTTCGTTAAAATTTAAAATTATATAGTTTTATTAATCCGAATTAACAATAGAATTGGCTTCTGGTAGTTTTATATCGAAGAGGCTTTTACCAGGCTCAAAAACGCCACCGGTTTATATGACCTCCCGGCAAAGCTCTTTAAAGGCAGAGGTGATGTTTTGGTATAACGTATGAGAAATCATCTATCTGATATGGTTGGACAAAAGCGTGCGTGATGGCTGGAGTATAAGCACTTAATGCGCCAAATAAAAGACGATGACATGTCTTTAATTTTCAAGAACTATCCAGCACACGGCTGATCGGTTCGTATGAGCAAACTTTCCGGCAGATCGATTAATCGACCTCTAAGCCATGTAAGACAAAAAATGTACAAGGCGATAGCCGATTTCAGGATGCTTAACTAATACATTCAAAAAAAAATTATATCAACAGGATGTCCCAGCGTGCAGTTGTAAAAGCTTTCACGCTAATGGAAGGCAAAAAGAGTGGATCATGCAGTCATTATTGATTACTTTTTCGCACAAATGGACCTATAGTTTAGGGCCATATCCACAAGGTTTTTCTTGATAATTATTTCTCTCAGACGTTTGTCACATTCGCGAAAGGTAGGACAGTGAAAAACTTGTTAGTGATTCCTGAGATTCGAACTTTGAACCTCCTGTTCAGTAATCCAACCACTAACCACTTGAGACGGCTGCATGCACGGTGGCGATTGTACTATGACTCGGAACAGTTTGTCCTTAGTTGCTGTTACATACTCCAATTTTCTTAGTTACGCCGAAATGATCTGAGAAACATCTTCCCAAATCAGCAAAATTATTATTTTGGATCAAAATATTTGTTGAAGAATAACCCGATCTGTCCAATGGACATGTTATTTCACATCTGTTAAAAAGACCTACATAAATTTTGTCGACTAGGAGAGGAATAGTAGACTACTGCTTCAACACTGTTGAATAGTAACAAAAAAAGCTTCAAATGGTTAACATTTGCCAAAAAATACCCAAGGTTTGCTGAGTTTTATCTTTTTTTCAGCAAACTAACTTGAATGCAATGCGAAAAAAAAACTTTACCCATCACCTTTAGATACGACGCTAATATTCAAACTCCATATATTGGGCTATGATAGGCATGCCTATACATACTACCATATGTACATTACTACGGCAGATATTTCGACTAACTTAATGGACAAACCCCTAGAAATATGACATTTAGACGTTCTTCCAAGCGGACTTTAAAGACGCAACCGCGCAAACAAAAATTTCTTTTGTAACAAATCAAGCAAATTCTGAATTCACTCACGGGAGACTTATGTACATATATACGTATATATTTCTCGATTTGAAACCCCACTTATTCAAAATTCTTTCATCCAATGCCCAAGATTGAAGTCAAAGCTTCTTCTAAATTAGAAGCTTTACAGCTTTGCTTGCTCTCACTAACTAAACATGCAACAGATTTTTAATAAACTCATAAATTACCTAGTTGCTGGTACTTGTAGGTCGTTGCATCGGCTTGAAGTGACTAATGATATTCTTAAAAATATGTATGCACATATAAAACTTGAGGTTATTACCCTTTATTTGGGTCTAATTGGGTTGGATATTGCACTTAGATCTAAAGGCCTCTATCAAAAACATAAGATGCTATTAATGATGAAGAATGAACTCAGCAGATCCTGAGTTGAGTTTTAAAGAGTATATTGAGTTGGATAGTTCTTATATCCGAAGGTTTTCTTTGATAGAATTCTAGTGTGGTTGATTTGTAGATGAGTATTGTTTGGACGTTTTCTTATTTGAAGTTAAACCTTAACATCTGGGAAATAAAGAACTCGTCAGTAATTTACACATTTTAAATTATGCAAAAAACACTGATTACACACCTAACTGGAGATACCACTTTTTTACGCGCACAAAAGGAAACACCATGTCATTTTTTTTTTACTTTGTTTAAAATTAATTATTCACATTAAAAACACTTGTCCACTCAAACGCCGCGTGAGAAAAATGCTTCTTATCGCTTGCCGCCAACCCTTGGAGCAGATTTTTGTGAAACCTTAGCAGCTTTTTGTTTAGGTGCCGACTTAGCCTTGGTTGGTGGTGGAGCTGTTGCCTTTTTGGCAGCCTTCTGGGCACGCTTTTGTTCCTTAGCAACTTTAATGGCTTGATCCCGTTGCGCCTTGCGTACCTCTGGCTTCATGTTACGCTTGGCCATGATTTCGGCCAATGATGCACCAACAATAGCGCGTTGGAACTTTTGTGTCCGGCGGGTGCGCTTCTTCTTCAGTTCCTCTTCGATACCCTTCTTGTGCTTGCGCCTGTAGAGAACAGTCCATGTTACTTTACGTGGATTGCGCTTCATCAAATACGAACGCTCGCATTTCTTGTCGAGGAAAGTGAAAGTCTACAAGGGAAATACACAAACATAATTCATAAATGTTTACATTTTTATAATTTAAAAAAGCATATCCACCTTTCCGTCGATCTTGACCATGGTCTTGCCATGGCCGGGGTAAATTTTGTACCCGCTGAATGAACACAAACCGATTCTGAAATATTGAGAAGAAATTTCACATTAATTCACTAGAACATCAAATTCATTATAAAATTTCGTGAAGATCTTGTTAAAAGTTCCAAGGATTACGTAGAAAATTAGAAATTACTTTTTTAATAATTAAAAATACGTACTTCATCTTGCTGTTGTTGTCACTAGAAAGAAACGGAAATGGGCGAAGAAATGACAGCTGTCAAATAAATGAATTCTTGTTATTGCCCGCCGCTACACCTAGCAGTGGATATTAAACTGAAGAAATTAAGATGAAAAAGTTTGAAATTTGTATTTATTATCTGTGCTTTTAATTTGAGTAAATTTTTAATTGAAATTCCTCGGCTGAATTCATTTAATGCACATAAACTTCATCTAAGGTTCTACTTAGATAATGATTTCGAATTAAACTCATAAACAATTGGAACTAAATTAGCATTTAAAATGACGACATTAAATTGAATTATGTACATACTCGTATGTACAATTATTAAATCAAAGCAAAAACATTTCACTTTTTATTCTGTTTTTGTTTGTATTTAACTGCTCCCTTCAGGTGTCGGGTCTTCTCAGATCATCTGTGTGTGTAATAAGCCCCGTTTGTATACCCCCTGCAGCACTTCTCTAGATAACCTTATCTATTCTCAGTTATTATAAGTAACATCCAAGTCCAAGCTTCGGTAACTAAACGTAGTTGTCGAAAAACTACCTTTTTCAAGAGGTTTCTCGCTAGAGCTAGTTCATTTTAATATTTCTATTCAACGGAATAAATTGCTACATATCTAATTGTGTATCTATGTAAATATTAAACGTGCATTAAAAAAGATCTAATCAGAAATCGGATAGATCAATCACTATTCACATGGCAAATTTGTATGAACCAAAAGTTGAGTTTGTCGATTTTGAGGCCATATTCGTGTTTACTTTAGTACTTTGTAAAGATAAATGTGAGTGATGTAATTAAATTTTCGTATGTAAAAGGCAATATGTTTCCACAAATAAGTCTTGTTTATGGAGACTCTGCTGCATCACTTGCCACCCTTTCATTGGCAGCAGAATTTAAGCCCTGTGATACCAGCTTGATGGATAACGACCATTTGAGACCAACAACTGTTAATTAAGAAAATAAATGTTATTATTCATTTTATTTTCAAATAAACATATTTCTTGGAATATTAATAGTTACTTTCCAACAGTAATTTCCCGGCTTTATTAAGCGCATGCGTTACGAAGATCCAAAGGACATCGCGATGTAAATGTCAAATGTCACTAAGGATATCCTTTTCGAAAACAAATTTTTGCAATTAGTCAGTCCATTCAGAAAGAAAACTATCGCGCAAAGAAATGAAATTAACACTGAGACGTTATTCCATGTTATTATCCTTTCAATTTACCTTTCTTGTTGCTGATTTGATTTTAAATAGTTTTACATATTTGGCTCGTGGGGAACGATATTTTATGATATTTATGTTTCTGTAAGTAAACTAAAGAATTGCGGGGGAATTCAGCTACCACTTACTTTTTATTTCAGAGCCCAGGATTTGGGAATAATATTCTCATATGTGTTGTTGGGATTCAGCATGTACTCTACTTATGTTTATCAGGTGAGTAATATAGATATATATACATACATATGTATGTACATATATGAAATAGTTTCTTTCCTCGTCAGTCAATCGACACCATGAAACCTATGATAATTATGGCTTGTAAAATCCCAAGGCTATAAAGAGTCTAGCAGGTCGAAATATTTCTCTGGAAGTCGAACGAGTACCCAATAACTTTTAGCTTAATAAGAGTGCTGAAAAGCATCATAGCATTCTTGTAAAAATCACAGTACCAGATTTGGATTATTCACATGTATTTGACTTGTAACTTAGTCTTACGCCTTTTTGTGATTTTTTTAAATGAAATATGTACTTCTTTTTCTATGGACTTAACGTTCATGTTCATGCCAATTAGAGCAAAATACCTATACTTCGCGTAACGGTCCGTATGTGGTGCAGGGCCTAGCTTCTTGCGACCATTTATGTTGTGCGTGTTATATTTTTCACACAAATGGAAGGGACCTGCAGGTTAGAGCCATATCCGAAAGGCAAATTGAGAAGCTTTCTCTTGACAGTTATTACTCTCGGACGTTTGTCAGACATTCGGGAGAGGTGGGAGCATGAAAAAAACTTTTTGGTGTTACTGGGATTCGAATGTCGCTCAGCGATCCAACGTACTAACCACTTCAGCCATGGCCATAGCCTCTTCGCATTTCACTACTTTTGTGCATACATGCGAGCATCTTAATGCAAATTATTAATATTTTCTTATTTCAGAGCCCAGGAATTACGAATTAAGAAACAAATTTCTGAAGATCATTTATTTATATGTAAATTTTTTTCTAGGCTGGTGTTGCAGATCTACTGTGCAAAAAATTCCGTCTACCTTTGGCCGCCATTACTATTTACTTTCTCCTATCCGTAGCTCATCACTTTTGGATCGTTCTCAATCATGAAAAGCATCCACATTCCTATGAATGGCCAACAGCACTCACTGTACTCTTCATCATTCATCGTTTATGTAAGTATTCTTAACAAATTTAGAAGACATCGATTTTGATTACTCTATGTAATAGCTAACATATGATAAACTGGAATTTGTTTATTACCTATTAACGAATGTGGAATCACCTTCCCTCAATGGGAGAACCGCTTTATTTTTTACAAAAAAAAAAAAATGCCAATTTCATTCCGTCTACCAAATAATTTCACTGTACTGATCAAAACAGGCTTACAATGCTCATGAATTCACATTACAATGGGAAACGTGTTTAGGAAGTAGGGGAAAAAATTCTCTTCTGTAAGATGAGTTACACACCAAAGCAATACTATTTGTATACATTATATCGAACGATATACGCGATATGTACTGTTTTGTAATTAAAGAGTAGAAGATCGAAGACCGGATGCATCTGAATAATTTAGTGTAGAATTATCTCAACACGAAGAAAGATTTTAAATTTATAGAATGAGCCCCTTTATCCCACTGTTGGTCAGTTGGACATAATAACAAATCACGAGCGATCCAGCGTTTTTTCAAAGTTTACTTTACTGCAATTTGTCTTAGAACTTATCTAAGAACCAAAAATCGCTGCTGCGAAGAGGAATATTATTTCATTATCTGTACGGTTACCAAGTTATGGGCGGCCAAACGATACTTAAAATCTTATATTTTATTAGATAAATAGCTCGGTCGGATTATTTAGGTTGGTTAAGGGGTTAAACAGTACCAAGAAGGTGTGTATCAAGAGTCTACAATCCGAACACGTTCATTTACTGTAGGAAGTCGCTTTCTACGAATTTCTTCCTTTTTTCCATGGTAAATGTGGTTTCAGTTTATCGATACGAATATTTTCTGAAACTGAAATGCTATTGCCTACGAAAAATACCAAAAATCTTTTTGTTGGATAAACAACTTAGTGAGTGAATCATATATTTTTGAAAAGAAATTAATGCTGCGCCGAGCCGTAGGTTATTTAATGACGTTGCAGTACAATAATATGAATATTTCGAAAATATTTGTTGAACAACATTTATTAAATTAATAACCTGATTTTTTTGATAGCCTATTTTTTGGATAGCCACTTCTTTTGGACACACTTTTTTATCTTTACAGTCTCTCCAGTATACTACTACCTTTACAAGCGAGCAGCCTTGCGTATGAGTGACCCAAGATTTCACGACAACATGGACTGGGTTGCTGAACAATTATCCATTCAATAAACTAAAGACACTCACAGACAACTAAACAAATGTTAATTTGTAATTACTTAAATAATAGTTAATTGTAGTTTTAATTAAAAAAGAAAAATATTTCCTTATATCAACAAACGTATCTCAATCCATTTTGAATGGTTCAACGTACATATAAATAAATAAAAAAAAAAACATTCATAATTATATTTCTTCATTCTGCATTTATCGCTTTATTATAGCAACCAATAATATTTTTCTGTAGAAGTCAATGTAAATAAAAACAAAAAAAGTAAAAATAAATTTAAAATGATTGAATATTTGATAGATGTCAAGTATTTACACATAAAAACGTTGCTTTATATAATGTTATCTATTTTGCATCGTCTGCTTTAATTAAATCTATGAAAAGTTCTGTATGTTTGTATAAATCCTAATATCGACATGTTAGTATTACATAAGTGATATATATTGCTGTCCTCTCTCGATTTATCTCTGTACTGTATGAAACCTCCATTCAGTAGCTTACGATTGCCCATGATTCAACTACATCACAATTAATTATTTAGCAAAGGCACACCGAATAGCTTCTCCCAGGATTGTCCGATTGCGTTGAGGCAACTTTCTGCATTCTCTCTCGTTTCAAATGTACACTTCCATAGTTCTGACTTGTCCTGAGTTTCGTCTAAGAAATTTATCGCGAAAACATTATCTTCGGGACGTTCGACTTCGACCAAATTACTCATAAATTGTGTCAGACCAAGTTCAATTGGCACGTCAGAATATCGAGTCAACCATGAGAGATTAGATGCAGTCAAATAAACACGAGTATCGGTGGTGAGTAGACCCGATAAAGGGAAAGTCTGTACACTATTTTCCGATTTGACTTCGCAAACATTCAACAAGGATAACATTTTCAACTGCTCATCATCGACTGTGCTAGTTAATCGATTAAGCACCTTCTCTGAGATCTGATAGTTTAACTCACATTGATCGGGGAGGACATTTTCTACAAAAAAAAATACACACTTTAATAATATTTAATAGACTTACAGTAATAACTCACTTGTAAAGTAAAACAATAAACTATCTGTTCGTAGGATATCCTGTAGGAGCAGTAAGAATCCTCCCCAATCACGTAAGGTAAAGGCTAATCCTACCTTCCATGGTAACAGTTGTATCGATTCTAGGCGATCTGCAGTTACGCTAATAATAGGACGTAACCATTTGCTAACATTATCATTCTCTGGTGCAAAGGCCTCCATTACGTAGCATTTGACTGTAGACATCACAACGATACCATCACTCAATGTTCCTGCATTTTCATTGTAGATTTTTCCTTTCACTATCCACTTGAAGTGTTCGCCCTCCTCTTCGAATTTTGTTTGATAAAAATAGAACTTAAGCCGGTGGTCAACATCACTGAAGTCTGAATAGTTGAATTTATACTTTTCACATTTCGAGGGCGAAGATTCCGATTCAATGAATCGTTGTGTTGTCCGCGACATTAGCATGTTTGTCGATTGGAGAAGACCTGAGGGAGAATTTCAATTAATTTTAAAACAGATCTACATAATGAAAATTCGCAGAAAGACATCTATGATTGTAATAAATGAGCATGCATAAAAGACGAACAGAAGAGAGGACGGATAGCTAAGAAAAAAACATTGCAGCATATGGAAGAGATATGGCAGAAGAATGACTACAAATTTTTAACAGTACTCACCTCCAAACATTGATGAAAGCATGGATTCCTCTTTTTTACTGCTCTCCTCGGCCAACGTCTGAAACTTTTTAGCACCATCCTCACCCTCTGGATGAGCTTTTGTTGGTGTTTTATCACCTTGCTCATATGTTGTGCACACACTATCCGTCACTGATCCAGAAGAACTACTCTCGGTTAACTGAATTTGGCCCAATGGCGTTTTCTTCTCAGTTTCACCAATATCTTTAGCTTGCAGCTGCTGTGGTGCAATAAAATCTCCTTGATCAACAGCATTACTTAGATAATCATTGAATGGTTGCAGATGCGGAGCCAGCGAAATATGATGCTCATCTGAATTCTTACGACTCGAATGTATTTGATCTAGGACTTCAATACTACTTTGGCTGGGATTACTAATGATATCCACATCACTCTCACAATTCGCTTTGAAATCATTCTCTCTATCCGTAGCCGAACTACCCGCCACACTTTGATTCGAATCAAAGGAGCTTTGCGAATGCGATATTTTTGAACACGACGATGATTCATTCAATGAGTTAACAGAACCTGTGAAACAAAACAAATAATGGAAAAATTGTATTAATCTTCAACTGCTAAGGATGACCTAGCAAGTATGATATTAACTTTGATTCAAGGATTGCATCAAACTCCTACTTAATTTGTTATTAGCAGTAAGCCTTGATGGTCCTTTACCTGGGTGACACAGGCATGCGAAGAGAAAAATAAGAAAAAAACAATAAAAAAAAAAATAACTCGAATTAGTATCAAAAGTGAAAAACAAAAACAAAAACATTTACAAGACAAAAGCCACTTCCACGATTAGTAGTAAAGTGCATTCGATATCAAACTGGAATAAAAAGGATCATCGATTTGTCTCACCTATGCTACCGTGCATACTATTCTCTCGTTCACCACTCGATTCACGTTTGTCTTCGTTTTGAAGAGTTGTGGATACTGCTGGATCATCTGCTTCTCCGACTTCGATCGCTGCGACAATTGGTTCCAGGATTGATTTTGGAGGAGTAAATGGTGCTTTTTCAAGGGATTTCGGCACGTTGTGAATTTCAGTTACAAAGGAACTCTTGCAATCAGGACAAATGACATCTATAAGATATGAATGTATATTAATATATGAATATAGTAAGTGGGTCGAATCTACCTCGTTTTCGATAGTCATTTATTGTGCTTTCTTGTGAAAATTGGCAACTGCAGTTGATGCATCTGTAGATTTTTTGATTCATCTCGAAGAGGTCACGTTTCGATAGAATTGCTCGTAGTTTTTTCTCCAGCTCCTAAACAAAAAGGAGGACGTGATAATGTTCAAACAGATAACGTTAAAACTGTTTATATAAATTTAAATAAGTAGTAAGAAAAGAAGGCCATCTTTAACAGTACAGAGGAGAAGAATGTCAGTTGGCGCTTGACTGAAAGGCAACAAAGTGTTAACTAACTTAATCATACGGCCATTAGTTCACAGGCCAGCACTTAGCAATTTAAATAGACCAGGAGCAAACATCGAAATAGACTGAATAAGTATATAAGACTAAATAGTAGTCATAACCGTTGTAAAAAAAACCAGGTACAATCCCGACGGGTTAAGGAATGGAAGGATATTAATATGTACTTTACCTGGAATAGCAAATAAGTTAACTCCGTATGGTTGTCGTCAGATACCTGCAGACCTACAAATGAACTATGTTCATACTCTTATTATCACCACCTCAGCAAAAGTGAGCTTGAGACTAACAAAGTCAGCATAAGAGTAGTGTGCGTCAGTACAAAGGTGAAGTCACTAGTGTTTTGGCTTGTGAATAGAGGAATGTATGAAACTTAGGATCGTATTTTTGCAGCGATCAAAACTTTCGAAGGAAAGAACATGGCTGGAATAACTGAACATCAATCGCGCCACCTAAGTATGTAAGAATTAAGGATATGCCTTAACCAATTAGGGAATACATCATGACATACAACCACAATTTTTAGATAATAAAGAGGCTTGTCTATTTAGACCGTGCTTGTGATTTTGTAAAGAACTAGATGGATAACTGCAGACTTTTTATCAGGCCCTCGTCCTTCCATTTCTGTCACAAAATGTTGGCAAAAACGGATTAAAATCAAAGAAGAAAAAAATCTTCATAGTATATAACTTCATCTCTCATTGCTTTAAAACTATGACCCACACCTGACAAAGTCCCTCTTCGACAGTATACACCCGCTCTTGCTTATCCAATTTAATAGTATCAAAGTTAATACGCAACGTGTTCGATTTTATCCGGTCACAACTCTCTAAGATTTTCAAGCTCCACTTAGTTTTCGTCCTGAAAACAGAAGAAATTACAATATTTGGCACATGTAGACAGTTATCGAGAATTTACCTTTGATTAGAGGTATCCTTCTCCCGAATATAGTTAGCTGAAACAGTCAAAAAGATGGCCTCGTTTTTATCTGTGGTATATACGATATAAGTTTCTTCGTCCTCCTCAGGTTCAGAAACTGTAAAGTTAAGAATTTGAAATAAAAGTAGCATACACGTTTTAAGTCCAATTACATTCAGGTTCATCAACTGTATTCGCGTATACATCCTTTAAATGTGGCGCCGTATCCACCGGTTCGACGTCTTCGGTCTTTTCTATATCATCGTCGATCACCGACTGATACAAAGTTTGATCATCTTGATCACTAACCATACTCTCATATCCTGTAGTGCAGTCTGTAATATTCGCATCTCTCTGGATCGTTTGATCAATTTCAGAAGCCGCTTCATTTAGTGCACTATTATTAATCTGTGATGATGAAATCACTGTCATATCTTCGCCCTTAACCCTTCCCGTTTGGGTTGTAATCACTGTCACATCATCGTCGCCTTTCACTCGCCCCACATTTATTTCACCAAGATAATCATCAAAAATCTGTTGCGCTGTCATTTCGTTATCAGAATTCATTGCCGGCGCCTTTGATGGACTCAATCCTAGCACACTGTGCACCATTTGAGCATTCGCATTCTGTAGCCAGCCAGGGCCGTATTTTTCGCGTAAGTTCTCAATCTGTTTCTTTGTTTCCAAGTGATCTTTATTGCCTTCAAGTGCGGGTTTTATTTCTTCATTTGCTACTGTCGCAGTCGGTTCCTGAACAGCATGCACTGAACTCTCGATAACAACTGTTCTTACTTTAGAGCGGCGGCTTTTCTCCGTTATAGATGAACTCATGTCGATTCCTTCATCCTCAGCGCTAAGTTGAAAACTTTTCGTTGAGCCAACACTTGAGGCTGGAGTTTGATTGGAGGACGACTGCCGCCCAGGGGTCGCGCGGCTGCTTGATTTCAACATATATTTTGAAGCGAACGCTCCATGTTTATTATGCTGATGAGTGCCAGTCAGGCCCTTTTCACTTTTCGACAGCGGCTCGAAGTCCAGTATAAACTTCACTGTGGATGTGTTTTTGTGCAAAAATTGCGCCGCAGCTAATCGGTGCTTTGGATGGCAATACAAAGGATTTCCAAATAAATTCAGGTACTTCAAGGTAATCAGCGCGCTCAGTGGATACAGGGAATTGTGATCCAGCAGGCAATTATCTGAGAGATCCAAGTCAGTTAACGAATCCAACTTTGAGATACCAACAAGATCCTCGATGAAATTGTTACTCAGATTTAGAATTTGCAAGCGCTTTGAAGTCTCCAAATGAAAGTTGGGCACTATAGTGAGCCGGTTATAGCTTAGATCTAGTGTTTTAAGATTAGGTAACCATTTAATCGCCTCCACACTAACCAACTGATTGTGGCGAAGATTTAAATGTTGGAGATACTGTGCGAATTCTAGCGAATTGTCGACCGTTTGCAAATTATTGTAACTGAAATCAGCCACTTTTAGTTCGTTCCAAACGAATCCATTTGAGTTATCGCCGCCACAGTGAGTGATTATCTCGATGACAGACTTAAGACTTCGCGTACATATTAACTGCTGCAGCTGGGAACGTAATGGTTGGATGCCAATGATTTGTTTGACGCTGGTCTTTTGCACTTCCAATCGCTTTAGCGACCGGAACTTTGATATATCAATTACCCCGTCAAAATAATCATCGCCCGGGTAATGGGTAATACAGAGGAGAAGGGTTTTTTGCACAAAATCATGCACCAACTGAAGGTCACGGAAGACATTGGATTTAGAGTTATTTGGTTTGACTACCTGGAACGATTGTGTGGAACCGAGTTCGGTAGAATCTGCGATTAGAGTGAAGGAATCATTGAGGGCGCGTAGCAAAGAACCTGCAAAGAAAAAAGAATAGTAATGAGTGTGCGGAATGCCTGGTACGTCTATTTTGTTTAAATACGCAATAAAACTAATTTAACGAACATGGAAAAAGAGTGGATTACATTGCACTGGAAACGAAAAATAAGTCTTTGTAAATAGGAAGGAGCGGGATGTAAATGAGTTTAAAATCTCCTCCGATTAGTTAAAATTGACCCTATTTTGGTGAAATAATCGTAATAAAACGGCGGTGTCATATATTGAAATCCATTTAAAAAAAAAAAAAACATGCAGGAATTGTTAATGTAATAGGTATGCCCCCACTTAAATAATTTCATAAATGGATGGAGCTGCAGCACACCCAGAAACGCGTGGGTATAGTACCTACATGCATAAGAATAATAAAAAGACAAAGAACATAAATAACACGGAGCAGATCTGTTATTATTGGAAGTTAGGGTAGTAGGTCAATTAAACTAGCACGGAGAGGATGCAATGACATAGCCATTTAGCAGGCGAAGTAAAATAAAAAGCGATCACATATTACAATTCCATTGTGTAGTGTGGGTGATAAAAGACATTTACGATTGCAGAGCTAAAAAAAGTGATGACAGGAAGAACCAAAGAAGAATCCGATTCTGCATCGCCAATTAATTGCTGCTTAATTTGAACACGATAATATCATACATACGTTCACAAATGTAATTAGACCCACCACGGCTTCATTGTCTAAAGATTTTTAGAAATCGTTTAATGAATCTATTTTTATAAGCTCTGTGAATATTTTGCGTCATGGAACTATCAAATGCGACGCGCGGTTTATTGGATCTCAACAAAAATTTATTAATTTTTATTAGTTTTGATTGCTTGGAAATCTTTGAGGTCAAATAACTCAAAGGACAACTTCAATTAGAGTTTTCCTCCTATGACAACCCCATCACGCTTTACTCACCTGTTAGTGTTAGTTTAAATTCAGAATTTAAAACTTTATCTCCGTTGTTTCGTAATAGATTTGCTAGATCTGTAATTTTCTGGGGATCCATAATGAAGATAGGTGGGTCAGACAAGAGATCTCATCCAAACAGTTGACAGCCAATAGGGATGTAGAAAAAGTGAAATTTCGTTGAAATATTGATGACTTTTAAGTTTTCATTACTTTATTGTTTTCTTTATTGTGCTACGCTTCTTAATAATTTCGTTTTTCCTTCTCAAATGAGTCACTTTATTTCGAGTTCATGGCTTTCTTTTGGGTAGATTATCACGGTGCAGTGTTGTGCTTCTCCTAATCTATTGAGCAGTGCGTTTTATTGTCATGCACTTTTATGGCGTTGTATATTATCAAATCTAGGTGAATAAATAATAAACACCAAAACGAGCAAAAACAACTAAGAATAATAAAAACAAATAAATTAGTTCTTTTGTGTAGTTATTTTCCGTAGAGATGACATTTTTTTTTGATGACATCAAAATGTGATGTTGTCAAAATAACAGCTGTGTGGAAAGTGTTTGGAAACTCTTCAGGATGATTAAGATAGGTTTTTTTCGAGATAATAGATGGCGGTTACTTTCATGTAAATTGGTGTGAAATTATTAAAGGCGGCCACTTTTTTGACAAGTGACACAAAGAGGGACGATTAAATTCCTCCTTGGCACAGCCTTTCTCCGCGGCTTCAAGCATTGCTGTAACTCTGTTTGCTAATGATCGATGTTATTTGTCACGACACTCGCCAGATACAAAGTTGTTCATTGACTTTTGTCTTCTATCGCTGTTTCACTCTCGGCTACATTTAAACTATAACTCAGAGACTAAAAAATGACAGCTATTTATATAACGCTAATGGTTTTTGTAGACGTGGCTGCTTACATTTACAATCGCTTTCTTTTTGAAGCGAAAATAAATTTCGAAAATGACTGGAAAATTTTTTCTATTGGGTTGGTGTCTCAACTAATGTTTCCGTCTGGTTGGAAGTTGTTTAGTAATGATTGATTTTTACTAGTCTTACAACTTTCAAGACATAGATGTCACCTTTTCGGCGGTTATTTACGTGTCAAGCAGTATAAAGTGATGCTATGGCGCGAACGGGATTTCCTTTCTGGTGAAATTAAAGTGTTATTCAAGTTTTTAAATATTTAATGGTTCTTGTTCGGGTGTTTTATGGTCTAAAAGCAATAAAATGATTGTTTTCTTGCGTTGTTTGATAAATTTACGATTTGGGGACAACGAAAGTTTCTAAAAAGAACGTCTAAAGTTTGGTGAGTGTTTTATCCTTAACTGAATATGTTTTGGTTGAAAATATATGCATATATCAACAAAAATACATATAATTGAGTAGAATTCTGATGAATACAATAGATTTTCTAAAAATAAAAAGCATGAATGCTATAATAGAGTTTTGAGCAGCATTGTTCCAAGAGATTAATTAAAATATTTAGCGTCGTACGCAGAAGCTATTTTCTAGAATGCTGCTCGTAGAGAAATTATAGTAACAGGGAATAGGGGAAGTAACATCTTAGTAGAGGATGAGGAAAAGACGATCTTATGTAGACTGTCGTTCGTTTTCAACTGAATTGCTATCAGGTAAAAGAAAGATTAGTTGAAGTGTAGGTGAAAAATAAATGTCAGGGGAAACGAAGTCAAGTCAACTTTTATTTTTTAAAGTTGAAAGAGAACATTCTCAAAATAAAACCTCTCGTAGAAGGAAATTGAGCAAGCACAAGTTACTCTTACTTGAAAGCATAAGAAATGACTGCTCCTAGTTGTGCATATTACTTCAATTTTACAAGATATATTCATTCGAAGTAGATTAACACCTCTTTTGCATTCCTGTTCCCAGAAGCGCTCAGACTCCACGTTCTCTACGTTCCATTGTACTTCTAGGTGGTAACTACTTTTTTGGTGTAGTTGTTGAAGAATCTCAGATTTTATTCGTTTCTCTGTTGTATTTGAGAGCTGTGATTTTGGGGCTTGAACTTAGACCGGCCAGGTCACAAGCAAACACACTACTTATCTACTACTCCGTTACCATCTATCACATTGCCTTGCTTATTGAAATACTGAGCCAACGGCCTTAGGGAGACATACATGCGTATACACATACATACGTATACACATACATACGTATACACATACATACGTATACACATACATACGTATACACATACATACGTATACACATACATACGTATACACATATATACGTATACACATATGTACATACATTCATATGCATTTATTTCGAAGATACAACTTGAGCTGTAGTTCGTTAGGTAAAAGGATCGCATTCTTGAAACTGATATTTCAGGCAAAATGTATTCTTTCTTTCGGGCTTTTCTTGATAGATTATTTGAAAACCTAACTTTATTCATTTGTGTCTGCATAAGCTAATTTATACTAAAAAAAAGGCATTGTCCTATCACCCTTATTCTCTTGTTGGTATTTGGTAGGTGTTGGAAATTATGTTTAAAAAAGTGCACTTAACTATTTTCTGCGGACAAATGATTATATTCTTGTCTGCCTTTTTTAAAATCTTAAATTTTGTATCAATTGCAAAATTGTTGAACTTTTTTATAAAATCTTTTACTTTGCTATTCTTCTCTTGTGGTTTTTACTTTTTATTACTGTGCTTGTTCGCATCCCTCAACTATTAACTTTTTCTGTTGTGTACTTTACTCTTTATGAAACCAAGAGTTATTTTCACATGTGGTGGATTATGTACTTGGTCAAGGATTTTTCATTAATAGTGCGATACTGGATGCTTTGATCGTTGGTGTTTGCGACTATTAATTGTAAATTGCTATGGATATGACTGTAAACTGTAGGTCCCTTCCATTTTTGCAAAAGAATATAACACACGCAACACGAACGGTCGAGAGAAGCTACGCCCTGGACCACATACGGTCTGTTGCGCTAAATATTTGTATTTGTAATTGCATACTGAATGGCCGTTTGCTCAGTTGCTTAGATCTTCCATGCGTTGTTAGAAATCCTTTTCGAGGCATTTCGCAGCTCTTTTCGTGTAACAGCCGTGCTCTAAGGCTTAAAATATGCTGGATTGTATATCATATTATGTAGCATTGTGTCACATGGACGCAATTAAATTACTATGTTCTCATTACGAGCTGCTATAAAATCGTCTAGTTTGAACCGGTCGTATGTTGTGCCACATGCGAAATCTGACTTGTAAGCACTACATTGGTGTTATACTCTAGAAAAACTTCGTAGATCCGGTTTATGACGCGATACTTCAAAAATCTATCCAACAATTATATCTCCATGATTTTAAAAGGCTTCTTAAATTATCAAGCACTTAATATCGAGTTAAGCTGCGTCACATGACTAAGAGAACGGGAGCGGAAAGTCAAATAAACCTCATTTTTACCGAGACAATTAATCTTAATTTATATTTTTTTCTGTTTTACACTTCATTTAACAAATGCGGAAAATAATGTTTACAATAAACCATAATACAATGTGCTCCATACTGATCATTGATCATTTTCTATTCTATTGCATTTAAAACAAAATTAAAAAGGACACAAAATTAACAGTGAATTAATTTTTTTTTCGTTTTGTTTATTTCCAAAATAAACTAATCCTTATGAAAAAAAATTATAATAATAAGAATCACCTTAGTGCAAAATAAAGGTTTAAGGAATTATTTAAAAATTAAAAAGAAAGTTAACACTAAACGATTATAATTTATATTGTAAACCTCCTCCAGACTGCCCTTGCGTGTCTTTCATTTTTTTACTCTTTGTTTTCTTTGTATTACAAAATTTGCATAAAAACTTAGTCCCCTATTTAATACATATTATAATCTTTTCTTTTTTAATCTGATTTCTATTGTGTTGGGGCCGCTGCTGGCTGTGGTTGCGGGCTTAGACGATTAACAAATGAAATTCCGCCGCGCAAAAGTTTCCCCACAATTGGCGGTGATCGTCCAGCGAGTGCTTCTGTTGCCATTCTAAGCTCGGCAAATGCGTTTCTTGTATAAGGGTTGCGACGTGAACCGTATCGCATCTGTAAGAAGTGGTAGTACACAAACGGTGTCATAAGGCCAGCTCTTCCCCTGAAAAAAAAAAAAAATGCAATGATTTTGAGCCGTAGAAAGTGGAATCCCGATTAAAACATCGGATCTGATTAAGGCGTGCTACAACATTTTAAATTTGTAAGTAAGCCGTAGCTACTACATCCACAACTTGATGCCAAGTTGCACTTTGTAAGCAGACTGTAGATAAGTCACAAGTTGCGGTGGTGATCTTGAGCATAGGTTCATAGATTTTTTTAGATCGTGGAGTTTTTTCTTTGCTTGATTTAAATCGAATGACTGCAATTTGTGTCGCCTGTCTGCCAAGCATATCTAGGATTATTTGATCCGACTTCATTAGATATAATGAATCGCCCAGCCTTGTGCAACAGGTCGACAGGTCGGAGTAATTTCGACAGGTTAAGTGGCATACAAAGGGATGGGACCAATACATTCAAGCATTTTTATCAATATCTCTATTCGGTCCTAATAAGTAATTTTTAGTCCTTATGCTCTTCCAACCAATTACACCAGAAAATACACAAATTTTGCAATAGACTAACGGCTACTAGAATTTTGACCTTTCGATCCTTTAAGTAATTTTTAGTTTTTAATGCTCTTCCAACCAATTACACCAGAAAATACACAAATTTTGTAATTTAATAGCAATTGACTAACGGCTACCGCAAATTTGACCTTTTTTTTAAAATAAAACGGTCGTCTAAATTTAATGAAGATACATTCTTTAATAAATGCAGTAAATAAACAATATCCTGGCTAACAAGATCAGATCAGATAATCAACAAGGATACCTCATTAAGATGTTTCAATACTTACATAAACGTCAAGATGATTGCCATTGGCATGATGAATATTTCTGAAAAAGCCACTGCTTTCAGGATGTTAGTTGCCTGGAATTCGACTAGTGAAATGAGGAATCTAGCTCCCCACCATGAGTTTTGTCCAATTAACTGTAAAAAAAAGACATATTCTCATTATTTACGACATTTAATCCATATAAGATATCTAATCCATAATGCTATGAACTAGATAAAAACAAACTTAAGTCCACAAACTAAAGCATCAATTTATTACGAGCCATCTTTACTTGAAGTGGCCATACATTATTTTTACTTAAGATCGTCAAAGAACGATGCCTGGCTTAATTGGATGGTTTGGATTTGCTTTTAATTACTAAAATCCGAGCTATATCTTCACAATAATGAATTAGAACTTCGTTTGTTCTGACTCTGCTATAGATCTTTCGAGACCTTACGTTGTTGACTTTATCTAATTGTGGGATCTTAGAGTAACTTCAACTTATCAACCATTAGCCATAGAAGGTTTATTATTTAAGTTCCACAACCACCTTGCTTCCTTTTAGGTCATTACGATCTGGACTCTGCTGCGATACTGATTCATTGATTTTTTAGCAACAGATTTGATTTTAAATTTTCTCGGCGGAACTCTATAGACATTAAATATGTAGAGAAAATGGGAAATGAGGGGCATACTCGAACTGCATAATTGCAGGAGATTATTGTAGTTGTAATGCAAAATTGAATCACTCAACACACTATGCCAATAAAAAATACCCTATATACATACATATGTACACCATATTTCACAAAACAATGCTCCTACTTACATCAACGATTTTCAGTGAATAACTAGCTGCATGTATTACGGCGAACAGCACAATAGGTACCAAAATGAACAGCGTTGGTTGTACATTAAAGAAAATCAACGAGAACATCAGGTAATGACATGAATCCTCCGTAAAGAGCCTTGCGAGAAACTCCCTCGAAAGTGCGAACCTTGGTAGCCTCTGATGCAAACGCAAAGCATTTGTTGCCGCATTTGCTAGAAGAACCTTATTGAATGAGCTCTGTGCGGTTCTGTAATAAATAAAAATGAATATTTTTTGGATTCGGAAAATTGTGCAATTCTTTAATCTTACCCAAAAATTGGCAGAATATAACCAGCTGTGAAAAGAATTGTTAGCATACGCGTTGCCCACATGGCCACGTCAATTTTATTCGCCTTTATGTGTTCAATAATTTTTGCCGGGACATTTTCCTGTGGTGCTGCTGATGACGATGATGATGGTGGTGGTGTTGGTCGTTCATTATCCTGCCGTTGTTGATCTCCTGATTCATCAGCCATTGTGAATTAGATGCTGTCGATAAAAATAGATAGAATAAGAACCATAGCAACATGTGAAATAGCTAAATATAATGACACAAAAAATTGTACTCTAGTCTCATTAAGAGTCAAGCAACTAAATTAATCCACTTAACAGCTCGATTATTATACGGTTAACAAGTAGCATGTACATTACACGTGCTAAGTGTCAATAAAATCTGTTGTATTTTCTGTTTGTCGGAAAATTGAAAGATTTTAATTGCCTTTGCAAGTCATGTAAATGCGTTTTCAAAGTCTTAAGCTATCAGTTGATAGATCGCAAGATATGGACACATTTTTTTGTTGTTGGAGAGCATTATGTCCCGAATGGATATTCTCGAATATTTTTCTCTACAAATTTCAAGACAATTTAGACAGGTAAAGTGTCCTTTTAATTGGTTCGGCCGATGATAATTATGATAATATATTAATTATAATAATTGTGGGTTTTAGGATTATGGAAACGGTTGGCAATAGAAGTGTCAAAGAGCCAATGAAAGACTGGCTCATGATTATTTATGCCTAGCCTAATCTCTAGTTGCAGAAGAGTTATACATACACACATCTATGTATATATGTAAGCCAATAAACATTAAATTTCATTGGTGTTATCAACACTCCAGCCAAAAAAAGCCTCACAACTCTCTCAAGAGTATAAAAAAAATATTTCGCAGCATTTCATGTTGTGTGTGTTATATTTTCGCTCGAATTAATTCCCCGATTTTTTAAACTAAAAATGTAAAAACCTTCCATGAGATAGCAAGACAGGTTCTCTTTTTGTTTGTTAATATGTATAAACTTTGTTCAATGACTAAAAAAGTAGCCTAGAACGCACAGAGCATTAAGAGTTTCTAAAAAAAACTAATGAAGTCAAGTGCGAGTCAGGCCCGCGGCATTCGTCCCCATTACCTTCATTATTACTAATCTTGAAAAGTAGGAAAAAGCTTTAAGGTTCAGCAAACACTTTTTGTGCTGATAAAATTTGATTCGTATGTTTCTTATGTTGTGTAGCGTTGTTCAAAAATCTTTAAATCGGTTTCCTCAGTCTTTGCCTTTTTCAAGGACGATATTTCTGTTATTTGGAAATACAGCTCATAGTAATCAGAAGTTTTACAAAATTTCCCTACTTTTATTTAATAGAACATATGTACATATGTCCTCCTTTGAATTTGATGACAGTCGTAGCCCGGTTTAGCATGCAGTTTCCTCTGGTGTTTTCATCCTGAAAGCATACGTGAATTCTACTCCAACAGCTTCTTTTTGTTTTCGTCGTAAATTTCATTTTTTCTTGTCTAGTCTTGTGGCACGGAACTGAGTCTTCTTGAAAGATCGGTATCGAAATTGTCCCAGGTCCATATATAAAACGCAGCCGCAAAACACCTGTCTTACGTGTGTTTCAGTAACTGGACGATTTGGGCTGTAGTTATAGTTTTACTAGAAAGTGTGCTTCATCAGAAAGCACTACACTTCAGTCTTCTTCAGTGCGTTTGATATACTTTTTGGCCAGAGGTCAACCTTTTTTTCACCAGAGGAGCTGTAAGAAGCTTCTTCTTCTTGGGTTTTATGGCCTTTCTTCCACGTTCTAAGACTCATCTATGAACTGTGGAATCATGGTTTCATTAATTTTTTTCTAAATCTTTTTCTCATGGAATTTCTTCCACGTTTTAAGAGTTGTTTACGAACTGTGGTCTTGAATTTTCACACGTATTTTTTAAAATCTTTCTGAGTCAGTCCGTTTTTCGTTGGTCTTCTTTTTTATCATACATTCCTTTTTTCCTTTTCTTTTCGTTTCTCTTTAACGGAACTTTTACTCCTTTACAATGTCTCTCTTTGTCATTAAAATATACTCACTAAGTGTGAAGATCTCTCCTCGACGTGATGTCCATGACGTGAGATACATATGTATGTATATGTACATATACAAAAAATGAACAAATGTTTAAATTTCTTCGAAAATGGTAATAACGCATGGAAAATGCTCTAAATAACATCTAATAAAATATATATTGGCGCTGGTGAAATGTTACGTTGAAGTTTATCCGATTTGCAGTAATAAAAGATATTAAAAATTAACTTTGTTTAGAGTAGTTCGCCTAATATTATTCATATGTACTGGATACTATGTTAGATGTGGTGACTATTAACGCACATAATTCAACTTTGCTTAGACATTTGTAGTTTCCCTATATCCTACTTTCTTGTTCGGTGTTTTGTCCCAGAAAGATCTACATGGGCGCCATGGTTTAGTGCGTTAGACTACTGAGCGGGAGGTTCAAAGTTCGAGTCCCATAAAATACCAAAAAGTTTTTCCACGATCACAGTTCTTGCGAATGTCTAACAAAAGCACAAAAGTAATTATGGTCATGAGCAGTTTCCTAATTACGCCTTGCGGACGTCATTAAAATGTGTGTATGCCTTTTCATTCTTGCGAAAAATATTATATGGATAACACTAAAACCCGAAAAGCTTAAAACGTTACAAGTTCACGAGTCGATTAAGTAGGGATCATAAATGAGGTCACTTCAAAGTGCAAATGTACAAGATCACTTCGAGCGGACAGCATAATTGCCATCAATTTGTCATTTGAAACGACAAAAACAAAGAAATGCGTTTTATAAAGAAAAATCAAAGTACATATCACTTTATTTAAAACAGGAATTTAAGTTAAAGGTGAAGGTAGGCAATTTGAATCCTAATCACCGTATTGTAATGTATTCCTCGGCAAAATACTTGATCACTCAGTACGTCCAACAGCGCAGCACAAATGTAAAACGTATTAAAATGACATTAATTCCTCCCGATAAGGACGGCGCACCAATACAGCTCACTTCTCAACACCACAAGAACTTAATTTTATCGATAAACTCCTCACACCTGTTTGCGACGAACTATTTACAATCTACTCACTGATTAAAGAAATTTTTTCGGCTAGACGTATTTTCGGCTGTGGCCCATTTGGAAATATCTTCTTTTTCTTTTCAAAAGCGTGTATAACTAACCAGAAAAATTATATGTATAATTAATTCTGTTCGCTTATCGCTTCTGTAATCTTTACGAAACAATTAAAAAGAAAACGTGTACTTTATGTACGGAGTTTTAATAAAACTCGAAAAAAAAAATATAAAAAAAAAGGCCTGCAAAAGGTTTCGCTGATGTGTGTTCAACGGAAAGATCGTAGCAATTGTGAACTCATTGGTATGGAAACATTTGCCCGTTTCTCCCCCCTTTTGATGAGCAGCACTTGATCGTGTGCGATGACGAAAGTGGTAAAAAAAAACATATTAAACCACGTTTGGTTTACTTTTACGTAATAACTACTATATGCTCAGTTAAATGCATAAAACACGCTTCAAGTAATAGTAATAATTAATTTAAAGTGAAAACACGAAACTAGACTAAAAGAAAATGACCCAAATTGTTCTATTGATTTCTATTCACTCCCCCAATGGAGGAACAAATAAACTTTGCGCCCATATACTCATGCACTATCAACTAAGAATACATCTATGTGGGTTGCATTTACAATAGAAAAAAATTTAAAAAAATCCATCTGTGTAGTACTAGGGAAAGTGAAAATGTGGAGACATTTCACACGTCAATTTTTTCCAATGTTTCCCACGAGAATTTCCCACCGGAAAACTTACCTCTTCGTTTTGATTTTCTTCGGTTTAAATCTGTCTACCTATGATAATATTTCACTTTGACGAATAGATTAATAAATATGAAATGTTTATGATTTAATTAACGAAGATATTGTGGAAAGTCCACTGATTTTTTTTTTAAGTTGCTCTTTTGTACCTTTTTTTTCTCTGAAGTCTTCAAAATTTGTTACACACTGACGTAGACAGATCATACCAATATTCAGATAATAAAACCTGGGAAGCACATGACATGACACATATCTCGAATTATAGAAACCTAAAGAACTGCCAGATAAAAAATATATTTAAAAAAGATCAATGTGTAGGCTAACGGCATAGATGCAAGCGATTCTTATTTTTAAGTGCCATAGACGCGTTTTGCTCCAATTAAAAAATATGTAATAAAACTCAGTCTCTTCCAGACGTACATACGTACTTTGTTGTTACTAAAATTTTAGAAAATTGGTTTAGGATAAAATGGGTTGTAGTACTTCATAGATTTTTTACTGAATTTTCATTCATATCACGAGACCGGTTTTACTTTATTACGTTTTTGAAATCAAGCCAGCGTTAGTTATGGCCTTTCAAATGTACCAAGATATCCGTTTAATTTGAATGTACATATATTATGTCCTCGACATTGATGACTGAACGGAGTTTACATTTAAATAATTAATTAATTAATTAATAATTAATTCAAGAAAATACGCTTTAAATATAACTACATACATATACTCAACTTTGGCGCCATCACCTGGTTTCCTGGTGCTGCCTCATTTTTGATTGGAAGGCAATGGTCTTTTGCAAAAGCTATAACCCCTAATCTTAAGAGAAAAGTGGGCTTGGCTGTCACCATTTATAGCTCCTGCCTCAGGATTATAATAAAAGCTAAGAAAACAAACACTTACCTTAGAGAAAACCCTCCTAAAAATTAGATGTGAATCTACATATTGTTCATCAAGTTTCGTGGAGGTATTTTTTTTAATTTCATATTTAAAGACGAGCCGCAGAAAGGTTATAAATTTCAGATTCGATTTTTCTAGCTAAAAATTTAAATGCATGACTTAGTCGGTGTCATAGTTACTCTCTCTTCATGCACGAGGATAGTTAAATTTATGAAATCAATTTATTTCGTTCAGTATTAAGGATATGGGCCCAGCTTACTTTTTTTTTGTATAAGCTCTTCTGAAATTATTAACGTGTAGTCATTTTTTGTATATTTTCTCTCAAAACAACAACGGAATATCGAATATCATGATTAATTCATTATTTGCTACAGGGTAGAGTGTATCTCAAATTTCGTTTCCTATTTCTTTAAATTTTAACACTTATTTCCCCTTGTTTCGTTTCAGATTGTTTACAAACAATTTCAAGAAAAAGTGTGCCCACAGCGTGAGTGTCGGTAAAAAATTAATCGCATGCTTTTTTCGTGATCCTAACGTGCTTACTTGTATCCCTGTAGAAATCGAAATGGTTCTCCTTCGCGGAAAAAAAATAGAAAGTAGCATGTCTCGGGTTTTTCCATCACGCTAATGCTCATAGTGAAACCGTTTTAAAATCGCGATGCTCCGGAAATTTTATACTATTTATATGCTAATCTCGAATCGATATTTTTTTTTTATTCTGTGGATCGGGATCGTCACAGATTCTCCTCACGAAAATCGTTCTAGAAAGTTTATTGCGCGGTTCTTCTCTTGCATCCTACACTTATGTTGTCATGTCAATTTCGGTAGTAATTAGCACAGTGAAAGTCCTTAAACGATATTCAGTTTGGTTGTTTGCCAATTTTTTATAAAAAAAATTCAGTATTTCTTGTGATGTAAGTCTGGAATGATGTGTATAAAGGATCTTCTTATATACGGTGAGCTAATTTCTTAAACTTATTAGATATACAATTTTTTTTTCATTTTGTAAAAGCATGTAAATACATATGTATACGTCCAGACCTACCAATATATCCTTAACGTTTTTTCGTCAATAACGAAGTGCTGCTTGTAGAATTTGTTGTACAATTATTTAATTCCCAGCTTCGCCGCGATTTTTTTTTCAAATTCTAATCAATATTATTGAACAGAAAAGCAAAAAGTATGAGGGGAAATGTGCAACCCTGAATAATCAATACCTACGTATAGTGCAGTGACCAGTAATGATACCAGACCCGATCTACATACATATGTCGTTGCAACTTAGCTAGAAAATGCGATCTTTTCTTGTTATAGGCCAACCTTTACGCATGTATTCGTATCTAGATAAATCCAGCCGTATTGGCAAACTCGTTCTTAATGAACTTAACTGAGTTTGATGTTATAAATTGTAATTAATTGTTCGCTCTTAAAAAACAATTCGTTTATTTAATATTCTAATTGCGTCAGTCAAATTGTTCGTATTTCGTACCAGGTCAAAAAGAGTAGAAAAACATTTTCTTGTGCTATGACTAAAATCAATTATTTAAATAAATTTTTCTTAAATTGAAATATTTCGATTCTCGAATATGTTGGATAACGGTGAACTCACATTAACTTATAAGGATTATGCAGATGCCATGCGCATCCTAAATACATTCATTGTTGGATGTTTAATATCATGGCCAGTCGTATGGTTGCATCGAGGTTTTAATTGGAATAAAATGAAGTCAAAGGAATGTCTGAAAGTATAAGTAGAAAGGTCAGCTGCACTTAATTACATTTAGGCATTTTTATTAACTTCATTTTGCAGACATTCTATCAAGCAAAATTTATTGGCCTCAGCTTTATATCAGCGGGATTAATAGCGGTTGGACTGAATAAAAAAAAAGAAGAATAATAGAAATTAAGAAATTGAAGAAAGAAAAGCGAACAAAAGGAATATGCGAAGAATTCTAAAGAAGAAAAAAAATAAAATGGCCAACAATATCTTCTCGTATCTCAGTTTTTTTTCTGGAAACCACCTAAATGATAGAAAATTTAATCCAACAAAATAAAAATAAGAAGTTGATTAGAATGTGCATGGACAAAGTCAAAGAGGTTTGCGGCACTGCGAAATATTTAGATCGATTGTGGATTGCATTTTTTAGTTTTTTGATAGACAGCCTGGAATGCTGATTTATACTATTCTGATTAGCATGGAAAATAACTTCAGAATAATATTACTTTAATCAAAAATGCTGTCCTATCTTTTCCTTATCCTTACAACTTATGTCGAAATCTATAAAAGTAGTACTTGGCTTCTTTTATCGAAGAGGCAGTGAATCTGTAAGCTAGGTTCTACTTTTGAACTTGCTTTTAGAGCTTCCAAAAATAATAAATTTTTAGCCCTGCTACACAGGCTGTTAGTCTCTCCTCCGTTCTCTCTCTGCCTTCTGGGATTAAAATTTGAATTAAGTGTATGGTAGGGTAGATTCATCTTTAATACTGTGCATTGAGGCCAGGTGTAAGGCAGAGAGCCGTGGTCAGAGTGTCGACTAAAGAAGATAAAGAATTTTCCTGATTGACTCAGCGATGATATCTATATTTTAAGACATACGATATTGAGGTTTATAAGGTCTTTTTAAATGTATGTTGGGGTTTTGAAAAAGAGATTTGTAGGTGATTGTTTGAGGGCCTCATTGCTAAATAAATAAATAAATATTGGTTAAAGTTAGGGGCATCGCCTGGGAATTTCAAGGTCCAAGCTCTAAGTTGTGCATCGGGGCATTAGAGTATACAAAATAAAATCTTTTACATTCATATGCAACCCAAGTGTCGTACGATTTCCTTTAAAGATTGGAGACTGAGAAATAGTTTGTGTTGTGTAAAGACTGTTTTGGTGTGAACAGTATTGGTTTAATCGATAATACATCTAGGTTTCTATGGTTAGTAATAATTCATAAAAGATCTAATGCACTTCTCTGTTACTTAAAAAAAAAAGCACCATCTCAAAAGTAACGAACGTCATATCAGGAAACTGTACAAAAGCTGGGCATTGCCCATGACAACTTCAGCAGATAGCAAATTTCCGACATCTGCTTAAGGCTTTTCAACTTAACAATAAACACCCTCCAGCAAAATCCTTGCCATCTAAAAGCTATGTTTTTGTGTAATTTGCACATGAAGGTCAATCGGATAAACTCTAATGCATGACCTTCGTACAATTAGAGAAATATTTATAATTCGGGGAATTCTAACGAATAAGGTTGCCATAATGTTATTGTGATCTCAGCGCAGCTCCACCCGCTGTCATTGTGAACTTTTGCTCTAATTTGACATTTCTCTCTGAAACATTCATTTGCCGAACTCATCTGCATTGACCATCGCAGGTGTAGTAATTTTTTAAAAAAAACCTAGTTAAACCTGATTTACCATAAATTAAAGTGCAATTAAATAAAACACCAATAAATAATGGCCACGATGGATATGGAACTAAAGAAGGTATTTATCAGTTTCAGTTCGGAAAACATGTTTGAAATTTTCACCAACAAATTTTTTGGCAGGCCTTCACCGAAGTGCAAATAAATCGGATTGAAACATCGAAAAAAATGAATATGCTGGACATTAAGCACGATATGGTTAAAACCGGCAAACACAAGTACATCCTTACGGAAAAGGGAACCAGTGATTTGCCGGAAGATGCAAGGTAGGTGACGAAACCATTGCTCTGGGCCAACTAATCATTTCAAGCTTTTTTTCAGGGTCTACTTGTCTGTTGGTCGAATGTTTGTCTTAACCGATGTAAAGAATATGCGTTCTGATCTCAAAGCTAAACAGGAAAAATGTGAAAAGGCTTTAGAATTGCTACAAAAGAAAAAAGAATTTCTGGCCAAAAGTCTTAAGGATCAAGAGGACAACCTTCGTGAGCTGGTACAGCACAAAAAAGAATCTGGCATGAAGGCGACACAATCTGAATAAATGGCATTTCAAGTTGAATATAATTTATGTTTATTTTATAAGAGTTCATCTAAATTAAAATTTGCGTAAGAAACAAATTCATTGCCGAGGTTTCGCTCGTGTTCCGGACGGAATGCAGTTTTATTCAGGTTGAGGCATTGTTTTACCCATGGTTCGACAATTTCTCCAGAACAAAATATAAGTTTTCCATTTGGCTTTTGCAATCTTTTGATGATGTAGGAAATTTTCGTGACGCATTCTTCAGAGAGGAAAGGAGGATCTGCTATTATCAATTCGTAGAGACCAGAGTGTTCCCTGAGGTAGTCTGGGTCTTCACCTTCGTTAAAGTCATAGAATACGAAGTCGTCACCGAATGCAGAAAATCGTTTATCATACTCGAAAATTCTCACTGGAATGTACATACATATGTATAATATTATAAACAGCGAGATACACTAACAGAATCTTACCAGTAGAATGATCTTTTCTTAATGTATTGTAGAGTGAAGGGCACGATAAAAGTGCCACACGGTCGTCACCCGTAATTAACTTTTTCACCACATTCCCTAGAGTATTCTTGGTTTTTTCACTGTACCAGAATTGACTTAGTTGCTAAAAAACAGTATGCTAATGAGGATCGTTTTACTTAATTCATGGACTTTACATACCCAGTCTTCTTGGAACATTGAATCTTTCCCCGATTTTCCTAATATATACTCTTGTTCTTCCTTTTCTCTTTCGGCTTTTTCACGAAGGAATTCATTTAAGATATTAAGGGTATCAGTTGGCAAAGCTATTTCATCGTCTTCTGTTGAATCCATTTTTTATTATTTAGGATTGGTGTCCTAAAGTGTGTTGTGGTTTTGGTAAACTTAACCTCAATTTTAGGGATTTTGACAAATTTTCGTAAACACTGAAGCTACCATAAAAGTGTTGCTGTTGAAGTTCACAGTACCGCCACTCAGTTTCAGTTTAGTTATCCTAATACCCTAACGGCTTAAAATGTTGAAAGGTAATCTGCAAAACGAGATTGATGAATGTGTGGATTGCTTAGAACAAGACCCGTAAGATAATTCACGTTCTATAAGCTAGTACTATAATGCTAACAAGACCTATAATATCGTCTATCTGCAGATTATATTAACAATCAATTCCATTTCATCCAGAGCCAACTCATTACAATAGATTGATACAAGTTCAACTTCGATAGTTATACTCTTGCCCGATTTCAGTTCAAACTTTCCTGATGTACATACATACATATGTATGTTCTCGTACAGATCTGGGGATGCATATAGTGCTTTACATTTTCTCATTTCGTTGACGAAACTTTGGCAGTTGTTTACTCATTTGATTAGCAAGGCAATTCAAAGTTTCAGTATAAGCACATTAAGACTTTTCAATTACTATCTGCTTCTTGTCGGATGACGCCCTATGTTCCACCTGTGGTTACACGACTTAATGATGATCTTCTCAGATACTTAGCAACTAGTGACTCAAAGAGTTTAAGTGTAGTTATAAATTTAGATACCATGTTCGACTCCTCGATCCAGGTAGTTGCGCATATTTTCGACTCAACTCCGCAAAAATAGTGCAGTCGAGTTCAGTCGATTTAGTTTCTTTAACTCTGCATATATACGCAGTGCATAGGGTTGTTTCGGTGAAAATTATGCAAAGCAAAGTAAAACCTTCGCATTAAAACAATTTTTTTTTTTTTTATAATTCGCGCGCCAAAGATGGTATGAATACCCTTATACTGAATTCTCAGGGCACGGGCGTTTGGAAGAAGGGGAAAGAGGAACAGGGGAAGTACCGGTGCACGTTGGCTTTAAATGCTTGAATTTTGTAGTGATGAGGAAACACAGAGCCTGGAAGATTATTCCACATACGTGTCGTTCCGTTCGGCTTATGAACGAATCTCTGTATTTGACAGTACGTCCGAAGATGGGCTTGAGGGTGAACTGATGTGCATTCGAAGCGTGACGCGTATTGCGGGTGAAATTTTTAAGGGGAGGAATGCAGGTGGCTATTTCGCTGGAGCATTTTTTAATTCTCAATCAATCTTGCTTAAAAGCTTCTTTTTTAAGATTTGAAAATTGGTGCACCTTCTTGCTATCAGCCTGACATCAGTTGTCAAAATATTCCCGCTGCACAAAAATTCAAATTTTTCTTCACCCTAAAGACGAAATTTGTATTTTATAAATAAACACAAAATATTTATCATATTAATTATATTTTTCTTTTTTCCTCCCCGTCCATTTTTTTTCAACGAAACACAAGAAATGTTAATTTACGATAAACTATCTAACTCCAAAAATAAAAAAAAAGGGTTTTCAGCACCTTCTTAAATTGAGTGTTTCAAACTATACATCGCAACTCACTGAACATAGAAACTAAAGTAGTTGCCAGTAATTTTTTGTTGCTTTACTCCGTTGTAAAAGTGTCATATCGAGTTTAAATTGTGTTTCTACCCTAAACCATATCTACAATTCCAATTATGGCAAGTCCCAAACAACTTCCAAGAAGAAGGAAACCACAAAGAGAGCAGTCCAAGAAATTCCCAAAACAAAGCACGAAATAAACAAAAAGAAAAACCAAATAAAAAACAAAAAAAAAAAATATCTACTCTCACGAATACGATACAAAGCAAACCGAAGCAAAAGAGGGCATCGCACAAACACAGTTCATAGACAACCCCACACAACGGAACGAACAGTGCCACAAACAAAGGAAAAAACACAAGTCCCTAGGAGAATTTGCATCCACAACACGGAGTGAAAATTTTAACAAACCATTTTCCGTTTTGTTCTTTGTTTTCTTATCAGAAAAAAAACGTTTAACTTTGTTTTGTTTGAAATTTCGTTTATTATTCTTCTTATTCGTTTGACGTTACATCCTCATTCAAACAATTTTTTTAACAGTGCGATCAATAAAATTACAACCCACCTAGGGAAACAGTGCTACAGTGAAAAATAAATCAATTTTCCTCTCGCTCTCTCTGTATTAATATTATTCTCTCGAAAAGAAGTAAGAAAAAGCCTAAACTTTTGTGTTCTTTTGTGAAATAGAGAAAAAAAATTATTTTGTCAGCTGTTTATTAATTCTCGTAAGAGGAGGTTCAGTTCTTTTGTTTCTCATTGTGAGAGTGAAGTTAATTTGGAAAATTTTTGTTTTTCGTTACAAACTAAAAAAAGAAAAGAAATCTCCAGCAAAATGAATGGATATAAAATTAATTACAATCAGGATTTCACGTAAGTGTTTTGTGTTTTTTTTATTACTAGTTTTGCACATTACCTAGGTACTGTGAAAGTGATTTGCTGATTTCGTGAAATATGTTGTATCTGTCGTGTACATATGTACCTAGGTATGGGTTTATAAAGTACCGAAAGGGGGAAGGAAAATTCATCCAAAAGAAAAAAATGAGACAGGAACTAGATAAGTTATTTATATCCTGTTAAAAAAAAGGGGAAAGGGATCTTACGGTAACAAGTGGAGACACTGGAAATTTGAGGTGTCTGAAAAGTTTATAAATTTGTGAAGTGATTTCGATACCAAAGGAATTTAGGGGAAGTGTTGAAAGTGGAAATAGGGCATCACCATTTGTGAAAAATACGTGTGTATGTATGTACATACCTACAATCTTTACGTACATAGGTTCCATTGAAAGCTGTCCTTTATACCTTGACAAAAAGTAATTTAAAGATTTTGTTGTTTTTCTTAAAATGAAATTAAGGATATGTAGGTATCCGAAAAAAAACCAGCACAACCCTTCAAAAGCAAAGCGCTTCAACTATACGTACATATTAATAAAGTCCTTAAAATACATTCCTACGTAGCAGGGTCAAAGGGGTAATATTGTATTTTGAAAAATAGAAACCAACAAGTTTTTGACGTCAACAAGCACTTTGTATACACAAGTGTCCTTGATGGCTCTCTGGGTTAGGGTAGCGAAAAATTGAATTTGATTTTTTGTTTCAAATAAAATACTTAGTTATGTATGTACCTATACATATGTACATATGTACACACATTAATAATTTTAGGATGTGTTAACCAACACATTTGGAAGTTAAAGTTCATAGTGGCGAATGTCTAATACCTATCAGGAGGATGGAAATGTTTCCAAGATTGAATTGTAGTTGCAAGGATTTTGTGTTCGTTTTTCACTAAACTTATTTTAAAAGCTATAAAACACTGCCAATTGAATAGAAAGCTTAGAATTGTTGTCTAGGACAGTGGTATTATATACGGCTGCATTTAAATAAACGGACAATTTTGTTTACGGTATACAACGGTCGGTTTTAAAATTTGTCTGTGACTCCCTGGGGCGTACACTGACGTATGTCATTTGTATGAGTGATTAGCAGTGACACCTTTCATTTGATACCCAAATATATTTCTTTCAACTTTTATTCTAGCCTTCAAAATTGTTTGGTTTTTCAATTTTTCGAAAACTTTAATTCACAGTTTATTTACAGTTTAAATTGCAACTTTGAACAGGCTGTGACGGACAAATGATGCAGCGACTTACGGACAGCTGACTTTCATCATTGTTCCCTCAACCTTCTTACGCTTCAGCGAATGACGGAAGGTGCTGCTTATAAATCGGTCATGACTATTTCTTTTACGTGTGTACATTCATGGTTTTATGTACACTGTGAATCCTTGAAGTCCTACTCATGTGTTCTTATCGTCATGTGCTAAAATACGGTATTTCCCAAAAATGTTTTATTTGTGACTTAGGAACAATTCTAAATAAGCAGTCCACAGTCTTTCAACTTTTAACGTTCATCAGTTTACTTGCGACACTCTCGGTGGGCGCCGTGGCTAGATTACTGAGCGGGAGGATTGAGGTTCGAATCCCAAAAAACAACAACATTTTTTTTTCACGGTCCAAATTCTCGCGAATGACATACAAACGTCCGAGAGTAATAACAGGCATGAGAAAGCTTCTCAATTCACCTTTCGGATATTACTCTAAACTGAAAATCCCTTCCATTTGTGTGAAAAAATACATATATCACGCACAACACGAATGGTTGCGAGAAGCTAGGCCCTGGACCACATAGGGTCTGTAGCGCCAAGTATGTATTCGCATTTTTTTTAGTATAGTATCGTGATAAAATTTTGAAGTCCAGTATTATAAAAAAAACAACACAAACCGTTTACAGAGACTATTGTCCATCACTTACATTAATAAAGAACTTGTCCAAATTTTTCGATGGGCAAGATGAAGATGAAGATGATCAACGTGAAGGAAAGCATGTTACTATTCTCTTTATCTTTCCCAATAGAACATGCAAATTGCCTCTTCTTAGTATAATAAAAACTTTATGGGTTCCTTTCTTGAGTCGATTGCAATTTGTTCTGCTCTCCTCCGACATTTCCTTCCCGATTTAGTCGTTTTGCTCGTTTGCTCGTAAGTTACATAGGAAGATAGATGCAAAACACACTGCTTTATGGACCACCTGAAGGTTAACGTAACAAGTCCACTTCGACCATCTGTAGCTTAGCATTCGATTTAAATTGGGTATATTTTTTATATTTCAAATGGCTCCTGTTCATTCCACTGAATAGTATGGTATCAGTGAAGGGGGCCGATAGATGCACGAATTTCGGTAATTTTGGTAAACTAGCTAGAGTCCATTGCTCTGTTCATTTTTTGCTTTTGTCGGATCTAAAATCCAGTCTCGAGGACTGGGCTTGATTTCAGGGTTGTTTAAATGCTTCTCAAATTTAGATGTTAACTAACTTAAATAAGTGTGTTCGAAATTCCACACGAGAGCAATACCATTGTACAATCATTTCTGTCTACAAAGCCAGAAAGTTGAAAACAAATCGTGGGTATCTAAAACCAAAAACTTCCACGGTTAAGTAATGGTATTTAAAACAGAAAAATTTTCCACAATATCTCGGTGTATTACAGGTTGTGGTTATTTAAAAAGAAAATTATCACAGGAAAATACATATGTAGCTCTCGGTGGGCGCCATTTAGAAGCTCATTTCCATTTTTCCGAATAATTGCACAAAATTCATAAAGGTTCATGTGACAGTTTAACACTCAAATTGAAAATCAACACGACTTTTTTGGTTTAATTAGGGCAAACCTCGTGATTATCACATTATATTATCCACTTTGAATCGTATGTTAAAAATAAGGATTTTCCTGTGAAGCAGACACCTGCTTACTCTCAAAAGCAAAATGACTGAAAGCTGTAAGGTCACAATATAAAATCATTTTTTTTAATTGGCTTGAAACAGCAATTAAATAATAAAATCACGCCTTTGTGTTGTTTTGTATTAAAAAAAAATTGAAGAAATATACAACCAAAAATGCAATTGCCTTATGCATGCCTAATGCACTCAAATAATTTCAATTAACCTCAAACTGCAATTAAACTCAATCACGATGACGACAAGGATTGAGTTAGTTAGTAATGATTTACTGTGTACTATACAGTAAATGCAAACAAAGCGAACAGTAATCAGCTGAGATAAGTTGTCACCTTGGACTTGTGATACCCTGATGTTTTTTTTTGTCTTAATTTTAGAATAAAGGTAGTAATGACCAATTAAATTTGACAGTGAAATACAATTGCAATGAAAGTGTGCACTAATTCTTGAACTACTTGGACGATTTTTTTAAGGATTCGTATCATTCAACAGCCTTTTAAAACTGGTTACATTTAGATCATCAACTTATCAATACAAACGAACAAACCGAGAAGAACCTGCATTCAACTCCATCTCAAGGTCACTTGTTGTTTATAATTTAGGAAAAAAAAAAAAAAAAAATGGAAACAAAAACTTGGTAAAAACTTGTTCTTTGGCATGACGCAACACAGAACCTTCTCTCCAGTTTATTCGCTCCATACACCATCAATTCTACTTGAGCGAATTGAATAACCAATACATCAGCTGATATTTCTTGTTTTTTTATGGTGAAATAAATACTCCAAGTATATTTAATGCATGAGTCATGGTTGACTGCAAATAATGAACGTAAAAAAAGATTCGCGAAGGTCTTTTGTTTCCATTAGCACACTTTTTGTTGTTGTACCTATACTCCAGTGAGCTGAGTTGCTTTGTTATCTATTTCACTGTATTCTTAGAAAAAAGAATAAGGCAAAACAAACAGATCGTTTTTGTTATTGCTTCATGAAGCTTGTTATTATGTTTGCAGGTTTTTTTTTCTCGCCTACAGTGGCTATCATGAGGTTTTCAATGGAAACTGCTAACAATTGTGGTGAATTCGCTTAAATCAAACGGTTGGATTCGTTTGCTTTTGTTTAAAATCTGATTCGATTTTTTAACAGAACATGATATTTATCTGTTTTCTCAGTTAAAATAAATAAACAGCAGATTTTGAATTTTGACACCGCGTATGTAATGTATGCCTAATAAAGCTTCAATCTGTCAGTTTCAAAACTGTGTTAGTTTGTTGAGATGTTTTGCTATACAAATTTTATCTTGTGGACCTATACACCTTCTACGTTAGCTTACTTATTGTGATGTCACTTTTTTGTTAACTTACTTACACGTTGCGCGTCCCACCCATCCGGAGTTGTAGTTAAGGTAACTCTCCATAAAAATTCTTAACTGAAGTCTTTTGTCCATTATTTCATAGAGATCGCAGTTGCACATTACATTACATTTTCACTCCTCCCTCATAGGACCTATGCGAAGATGGCGGTTCGCATTATAATTGAATTGGTAACCAATCCTTTTGTTATCTTTATGCTCTTTGCAATCCGTGCTGACTTCGATGTAGCTTAATATCGTGAGTACGACTGTAGTTTAAAATTTCGCAATCATACCAAGAAACAAATTAGGAAGTTTAGGTTAGGTTAGGTGATTATCCACCGAAACGGTGGGATAGGCTTAGACCAACTTAGGTCCATTGTATTACCACTGTTACTCGCGAAATCATTGACCTTTGGATGAATATCAATTTTTTGTTGGCCCGTATAGACAATATCTTGAAAGTTTTTTAAAAAGTATTCTTCCAGAATCCCCCGAAAGTCTGTTAAGATACGTAGGTTGTTTTTGCTAAGGGAAACATAAGAAAGTCACACAGAGTCAGATGAAGAGAATAGAGAGGATGAAGCAATAATTCAATCCCACAGTTATGGATTTCACCCATGGTTGACGCAATGTGCTTGTTGGAAAGAGTTCGCCTCCACCTTTCCTCAACTTCACAGCAAACCACGTCTTCGCCAAAATTATGACTACTGTAATCCCTCGATTTACGTTACCTCTGTTAACGTCGTCTCGATTCACGTTGTGTAAAATTATGAACCTTTTCTCGTTTAACGTCGTCCTATCTCTCGATTTACGTTGTCATATTCGGGGATTTTCTTAGCCGTTTATATTTGAAATTGCTTCATTTAAGCAGTTTAAATTTGAAAATTGGCAGTTTAAATGAAACTTAATCGGGGATTCCCATGGTTTGTTTTTTCTTGACAGTTGAAGAGTGATATTTTTCAAGTATTTAAGGATTCACACAAATTAAAATTTGACATTGTATGGGGTTGAAAGTGCATTCCCTTTGTTGTCTTACTTACAAAAACGTTCCGTGGTCGCGCGAGGTGATTTTCAAACATTTTATTTGTTTTTTTGGTTGAGACATTTATCTTTAATTTTATTAGGTAAATTAACCCTCACTATAGACATTATTTCTGATATCTAATCAACATTTTATTTCGTGAAAAATGAGAGGAAAACGGAAGAATAACTAGTATAGTACTAGTATAGTAATATGCATATATGTATGTATATGTTTGCTTTATTTCGACTTTTCGACTTTATGAACAGCCAATTTTTGTACTTCTCGGTTTACGTCGTCTCGATTTGCGTCCCCATTTCTTGGAACACCTCTCGACGTAAATCGAGGGATTACTGTATGCTGTATAATCTTATCGATGTTTTCGGCAAAAGACAATATAAAACAGAAGAATAGCCCTTAGGAAGTAATGTAGACATCAAATTTGCCAAAAAAAAATTTTTTGTGGTTTTTTAAAGAACTTAAGCTGTTTTTCAGAAGCAAACATAATTTCATCAGGTAGTACTCGCAAAATACCACAAAATGGCGCCATATCACCTCAATTCTCAATTTAATTCGACGAAAAGTGGTCTGAAGCTATTTTTTCAGTGGACCCTGCCCTGGTCAGTTCAGGCATCAAATTGCTTTTCATTCGGTTTATTTTCCCTGCTTCTGCCGGAACATAAGCCATCATAGCCATTTTTACTGGATTGTCCACAGGTTTCTAAAAGGCTGTTTTTTTTTTTTTTTTGTGGAGACGTATGCGTGTTATTTATATTTCAATTGACGTTTCTTTTGCCCCAGATGTTGCAACCCTCTGCGCATACGGACTAGGGTAGACTTGCAATGTTATTTTGTTTCAGGCTTTCCTTATGGTGCTGTTGGAGAGCTTAGTGTCGACTAATCTAGGCTATGACAGTTAAAAAATAATCAGACACTGGGGTGTGAGGATGAAATTCTACGAGTATCTCATATTTCAAGAGGTGTTCTGATTTACAAAAAGATTGGAGACCCAATTCGAAAATGATTCAACTATCTTCAGCAAACTAGCTTAATATTACATAATTCTCTCGAAATTAGAGTGTCAATAATCAGAATCTAATTGATAGAAAACGAAATGCCAGTCGTGACACGCGTACGAATCGAGGTTTAATAATAATTTCTAAATTAACCATCGATTGCGCTCTGGCTCAACGTACGTAGTTCTGAACTTGAAATTCGCGTTTTTTTTCGCTTGAGCATTCGCCTCCACTGAAGGCCAACCCCACCACCAGAGTATCAATTACCTCTACTGTGCGCCCTCTATGGTGTGTATGTGAATCATGTGAGGCACGTGTAATATTCAATGGCTCACGGCGTTATGTGTGCCAAATTTTGTTGTTGTTTTGGTCGTTTTCTGTTTTCATAACGCACTCACGTTTCTTTTTTCTTTGTTATTCTCTATTACGTCCAATTTTCTTGTGTTATCGCTCTTTGTCTGTTTGTTTTGGTCAAAAGGGGCTTATTTGGAGGGGACCAGCTGATGGGCGTTTGACTTACATATTTATTCGTATTTATTTTGTTTCCATTGCAGTTAAATATTTGCTTAAGAAGCTATGAGCAATTTTTAAGCTAGAGCGACCACTTAAGTGGGTTAAGTATACAACAAAATACAGAAATTATGCAGAGTAGCATGTAAACTTTTGTGTATATGGGCAAATCCATTTTTGAGTATGAGGTCAGCCGCTGAGATAGTCGAATGCGTGAAACTGAACGAAAATACAAGCAAAGCAAAGAGCGTTCGTTTAACTTTACAATCGTGTATGCAAGTACTTACAGTAAATATAACGACAGAGACTGATTGGTGTGTGCTTGAAAGTGTCATTCACGTGTTTGCGTCGTTGTTATTTGTTGTTGTCATGTTATTACACAAAGAATTGAAATGGGGCCGATGGAATGTATCACCTTTGTTATCAGTGTATATCTCCTACTCGTAGTTTTAATGATTAAGGCACATAGTTAGGGGGGTGTTGTGGGTATAGGAGGCGTAACGTCTCGACAGAGTCATTGTGCTCCTGACTAGTACAACTTAAGTTGAATTAAATCATTAACTAGTTGATTAGAATTTCGAAGAGATAAGACTGTTGAAGTTTGCAATATAGAGAAAAATGTTTTATAAACCATTAGAGAGAAGAGAGAGAGGAGGGTTAAGGAGTACAACATTATCGGTCAGCGATTTTTGTGCCTGTTTATTCACTTGGACCTTGAATATATTTTCTTTGCGACAGTAATTTTGTGGGAAATTTGTTTGTGCTTGTAATCTAATGTTTTTTCCCTTCACGGGAATTAACTTCACCTCAAGTGGGAAATGCATTTAAATGCCTGAAATTCTTTAACAAATTACTTCAGACTTACTGAAGTAAGAAGTACTTATACAGTACAAATGTTTAATTTTCTTACGTCATAAAAAGAAATATAATACGTAAATACACATAACGTATTAAACCTTATCCTTAATTACTTTTGACGCTGTTGCACAAATAAATTTCATTAGATATAGTATCTCTATCCAATTCAATCTTGCACAATCAAATTTCGTAAATAATCGTTAAATCGTTTTGACAATAATAATAACATTTCGTACGTCATCGGACTGTTAAAAAAAATATTGTTTTCCCACATTCTTAGAAATGTTTACTTGTAATTTGTTTATATTTTCTTACAAGCCCTCCACGCGCAATTAATAAAATTAATAAAACGACGAACTTTCTCTCTTTGTTTATCAAGTTTCAAAGGTTTTTATACCAGATTATGTCATTGAATAAAACGTAAATATTTTGATCGTGTTTTCTACAAATTCTACTGTTTTTTTTTTTTATTTTTCTTATACATACATATCTTCCCACAACATCGTAAAATGCGAAAAACCAATGAATGGCATTCAATTAAAAGTAAATAAAATATAATACAAACGGGTATGCATTGAATATCTTTCAAGTGAATGTCAATTCATTCAGTGGAGCAGTTAACATAAAACGTCATTATGTTATAAAAAAAATAATAATAATTATAATCTCGCACAGTATCACATGCTGTAAGTGATACAATGAATGCCATCTGTCCAACAGTCAACAGTTGGGGTATACATACTCGTATACTACATTAATTCATGGGGCACTAAAAACATAGAGAACAAAGCTAAATAGTTTCAAGATATTGTGACGACTTAAAAATTAAAATAAAAAATATAATAGATTGTGTATGTGTTGTACTATGTATCCGCGCGATGATGATGCTATCAGAAGAGATCCCAAGGCAGTTTTATTATGCGATTCATCTTTGAATACATAATTTGCTTGTACGTCTATGTATGTATGTTGACATACATTATGCTTAAGGCGTAGCACGTGAGCGTGAAATGGCATTAATCGCATGATTTCTTCTTTTTTTTTTATAGTTGCGGGCGTCTAAAGTTTTCAAGTTTTCTTTCAAAGCAATTTATGTGAGTAGTATGAAGCGAGATAGGAACATGCAGAAATCAGAAAAATCATATATGGACATATGTATGTACATACATATGTATGTCATATATTCAGGCATACAAACATATGTCTGTATGAATGTACATAGTTATGTATGTGCAAGCATTTTGTTACGAAGCGCGTATACAAAATTTAAAATTTCCTAACGTGTGGACAATTCGGTTAGCTCTTTAGATAAACCTGCTAAGAGTTTTCATTTCCTATCCTCCTCCGTTTCCTTACTTCCACACTTCCATGCAAAAAAGAAAGCCTTACTCGAGTAAAAAAGGAAATCTCAACTTTGGCCTGCTTTCTTTGCGATCTTTTTTTTTTTTTTGAAAGCGCAAAACCCTTTTATCGTGTAATTCGGATTCTTAACAGTTCTTTTTGTCCGAGGTGGCCTATGTTTTGAATCGTTGTTTGACTGGGAAGTTTGTGATTTTTCCATTGAACGTCCTTGGACTTTTCCATGGCAATCGAGCTTCCATCGGTGGGTCATCAATGAATGCACTGTCTTCTTTTTGATTAACAAACGTCAAATTTTTCTTAAACTCTTTGGCATCTAATCTTTTAAGGAATGTGGTGAGGTTTTGTAAATCCTTCCACTTGGAATTTTTCATGGGGATTCGACTGTTATAAGAGTCTTACTTTTTTAGATTTTTTGCTCAAATTTCCTAAAAAATTAGTTATGAGTTTCCTCTAAAATACCTTTAATATAGTGCTGTCCTACGTACTTTTGCAATAATTTGTGCCATTCTTCCATACACTCTCAGTGCGCAATGAACAGGAGGCAGTTAACTAAATTTTAAAAGGGTCAAATCCTGTCATTTAAGGAGGAAGGTGAATCGATGAGAGAAATTTTTCGTCGATTCAAATTGAACGATTCAACAATGAGACGATTTGAAAAATACCAAGAAAGAGGTTTTTAGAGCGAAAAAGTAGAACCCTCTATAAAAAAATTGACTACTCCTAGAATCGACCACCAGATAAAGAGGACAACGTTAAGTAGCCGGTTTTTTACTGCACCACAAGTAAGAAGAGATAGACAAATCTGTGATAACAGTTCAAAGACGGCAAAATATTTCTTAAGCCTAGGATTAAAAAAAGGCGTATGGAAGGAGCATCTGAAAGCAAAAATTGGACCTGAGATGACTGTCTAAAGATCAAATTTTCAGAGGATTCCGAATTCAATCTAGAATTTTTAGAGAAAGACCGTTCGTCGATCTGGAGAACGGTTGAAAGAAGAATGTGTAGCAGCTTGTTAAAAAAGCTCTAAAGGTGCCATGGCTTGCGAATCATAACTGCCGATGGATTCGACACTTTAATGCCAACTTGTGGATGGATCCATAAATGCTGTAAAATACAATACAACGAACATGGAGTGGTTCCGACTATAGAGATAGTGAGCCTGTACTAGACAGATCTTGTATTTTAGGACGATTTCACATTTGCCTATCGAATGGTCTAGCTTCCAAGGCACACTTTATACGGGATGGAAATAAAGCGCCTGTCGAATAAACCCAAAAATATGAACGAATGATATTTTTTGCAATTATTTTTGTATGTATTTTGTATGAACAAGCTTCAGTGGGTTCCTACTTGTGGTTAGACTATTTCCTGTTTTCGCTTATGGAATTGTAGTATGAGTCACTTTGATAGATTAGGAATATAATTGTTGTGTGTTAATTTCTACGGTTTTCTCCAGAAGAAAACCGATGTACCTTTAGGGATAATCGGTCCCGTCAGGAAGATTTGTGCGTGGTGGATACGGCGCAATTTGACTTATGCCCAAAAAAGGCCGGAGTTTATTGATTCGGACTTAGAACTCGGGGAACTCCTCCTTTCATAAACGATGCAATGTGCTGGTTTACATTCAACAGCTCTCAAGCTGTGGTGAAATTCAACCAAAGTCTTGTTTTAAAGGTAGATTTAGATCAATGGGCGTAGTACTTTGAGGACTGGTCCAAGCGCATGCGAATTGTGCACAACACGAGGGAAATATTTTGAAAACTAACAGAATTATTTACTTATTTACTTACTTTGGTTGCGCTACAGTTCGGGGTGAACCTAGGCTTCAACCAACAAGCCTCTTCAATTAGCCCAGTCCTTAGTTAACTGTCTCCAGTTGCGGAGACTATTTATCTTATTCTGTCTACCAGGATAAGAAGCTCAGTAGCTTCATGCCAACTGGCTAAGTTTTCCCTTCATCGTTACTAGTCTACAGGATGGTCTGTTTTTCCCATTAATCTTTCTGCAGTACACAAAGTGGTAGCGGGCAGAAAGATTTTCGACCACCGATTTAAGATAAATCCTAGTTTGTACCCCTCCATTATAGACCAGTAATTTAGGCCGACACTATTTACTATGCCGCTAAAAACAATGACCTTGATTTATTCGTATTACAGCAATTCTCCAAAAGGGTCTTAAATCAACAATAAATCTGAGGTTTTTTTTATTTATTTTGATCAGACAAATAATAAAATAAAATTTAATTGATCTTGCTGTTAAGATTTGTATGTCGCCCCATTAAACCTTAATGTTGACCTACACGCGAAAAAGTCATGCCCTGCAAATGCTACGAAAAACATTACCTAGCAGCAATGAAAAGTTAATTTATAATTGCCACAAGATTAGCATTTCTTTATTTATTTACTTTTTTTTTTTTCGTTTTCTGCCATTTTTACTGCACTATGTTAATTGAGCGAGCTATAAATAACATTGTTTAGCGTATGTCTACTTTTGGCTGGTAAACTTTGGTCAAACACAATTTTAAAAGCTTTATTTTCCAGTTGCGAGCGTATGATTGAAGAACACGCGCAAGAATAAATAAACAAAAAAATAAATAAAAAACAAAAACAAGCTTTTTCACTAGACCTAGACGTTCATAAGCCATATGTAGGTATGTTTGAAAACAATGAAGTCATGCGATAGTGTTTGACGGTAGAAAGTTGATTTTAATATCCGTTGCCGTTCATTCCTCCCGCATGATCGCGATTATGGTTTCGGATGTTTTGGTTAGTGAAAATGTAAACAGTATCATGGCGTAAACAAAAATTGCAAAAATTAAGTTTACTTAATTAAATTGTTAGCGATATATTGTGCGGATATCGTTCACCTGATGAGGCACAAAGAAGTCAATGAACTGATGAAGAAGTCTGCTTAAAAGTCATGGACAGAATGGTGTCTGGTGTCTGATAATTTAGGCACTTTGTTGCCTTATCTGGAAGTACTACGTATTACTAAATGTTCGTTGTTCGTTCGTTCGTTCAAAATAGTGACTAATTTTGTTCATTTGTTTAGCTGATCGAATGACCTCAGCTGTTAAACTTGAAATGTGACATTGGCTTTAAATCAACTTTTTAAACTCGTCTTCGGTTGGACGTGAGTCAGACTTCAAGCAATAAATCTCTCCTAGTTATCGGTTATAAATTCCAAAGTGCTCTACTCCTCCAAGTTATTTATAGTCTGACTCTTCGGTTCATTTGCTTTTGTGGGTTTTCGGAGATTTTTCAGCTATTGGAGTTCGTCTGTTTTGTCCGATAATGGTTTTCGCAAACTACAGCACATAGCCTAAACGTTAATGCATAGATTAAGGATGAACCGTCTACTAAAAGAAACTGAAAACTTCTTTGTGGGCATTTATTCGGAATGAATTCCAGATATTGAAATAAGAGCAATCGTTTTCTAACTTCTATATCTCAGCATACCGAGGATTAACAAACTCAAATTGCTTTGTCAGTTTAAAAATATGTGTCACCACAGTTGAGCGGAATTGAAATGTACTAGGAACGGGATATTCTATTCCATCGAGTCATCTTT
Organism: Blera fallax; assembly: GCA_946965025.1. Classification (NCBI taxonomy): domain Eukaryota; kingdom Metazoa; phylum Arthropoda; class Insecta; order Diptera; family Syrphidae; genus Blera; species Blera fallax. The sequence continues at coordinate 12,800,683 of OX337247.1, read as the reverse complement.
GCTAGCAAACTCCTCTATAATAGGCCAAGACATCCGCACTGCCAAAAAAGTTCTACAGAAATTAGTCTAGAATAGCAAAAAAGATTGTCCTTTTTTTAAACTTAATATTGAAGAACATTAATGACCAATAGTACACATCAAAACCCCAAAGCAAACGAGTCGAATGGTGTCAAATCATGTGACCTTGCTATCCAATTCTATCCTATCTGCTACACGCATTTCTTGAGATAACATGACTGGACATGGCAGTCGTAGCAGTACAATAGTGTGTTCAGTTCTTTGAAACAGTGTGTGACCAGTTTTGTCGTCTTCAAGTTCAAAATCAATCTGTTTTGGCCAAAAAACATCAGTTGTCATCGTTCTTTAACGCTAAACATTCACTGTAACCTCATTTTCAAGAACTCCACCAGCACAAAATCCACAAGTAGTGATGCGTGGTGGGCGCAGTTGGCTTTTCTTGAACCATCCTTAGGTTCTGCAGATGCCAAATTCGACAATTTTGCTTATTTAAGCACCTACACATAGCCGAAATACTATCATTCCTGACTTATTCGGATTTACTTCCAAAATCCACTTATTGCAGTATTCTTCTAGTGGATCTATGATTGCCTACATAATTTAAAGTCAACAGCCAATATTAGGATATCGTTAGCGTACATTACCAACCTTACATCCAAACTCTCAATATTGATTGCTTCACGTAGAGATGCAGATAAAACCGGTGACAACAAACAGCCTTGTTTTACTCCTGACTGAGTTTCAAAATGATCTGAGATTTCTGTGCCTGTCAACACAGCTGACTTTGTATTACTGTAGATACATACATATAACATTGCACGCACTTTCTAGCAACTTGACAAATTTTCTGGAAACTGTGATTGAGTGGCCATTGTTCTAAAACTCTTTTCGAACCAGCCTTGTATTCTGTCATGACCTTTCATTCAGGATTACTATATTTACCTTTGCGATTCGATGTTCATAAAGGATATTTCTCGATAGTTGCTCGGATCATTCACATCTTCTTTTTTTAAAGATAGGGAATACAACGGTCGTCGTAAATGTATCATCCTCTATATCTTTGTTAAGTATTCCATCATACGCACACGTTAATTTTTCCAAAAATGCGTCCGAAGCATTAATAAGGAACCCATAAGGGGTTCTATTCTATCTTCGTCTGGTGCCTTAATTTAACTTCACTTTGCCTTTTTTTCCTCTGCTACTGTCATTGCTTTATCCAGCCCTCAATTTTCTTGTAAAACGATAATCATATCTATAATTTGAACCATACAATTTTCGAGAAAAAGATAACTCTGAAATATCATCAGAATGACTGTCCCATTACCTCATTTCCGACATTTACGCTTTTATTTTATTTTTCCCTTTTTCTACAACCCGTCATTGTTGAAACTGCTGTATCTTCTTTTCCCATTCCTAATTTTCTGGTACATACTCGTATTTATGTACATACATATGTATGTATCTACATACATATGTACGTACTCGTACAACTTCAATAATTTGTTTATGATAAAAAAATCTGCTTCCGCTTCATGAAAAAAAGAAATCTCTCCGTTTATTGTGTCATAATTTCGTAGATACAATATGTGTGTATGTATGTATGTGTGTATCTTGTGAGAAAGAGTTGCTGGAGTGACTAAAGCTTATCTGCTCACGTCATCAATGGTTGCTGGCAGCAGCTAGAAAAGTTAGAGTTGAATGCCTAAATATTAAATTCGTACCTCCTTAGTTTCAGTGGAACACGCCACGATGCAAGGCATGTTTCCTCAAACTTCTTTTTAAATTTTTGTAATGCCTGCGTTGTTGGACTTATCATAATCACAAGATGTTATACGTATGCATGTGTTTGCCTGATTATCTGCTTAGATTTTCGACCTTAATTTGTCACCTACCACCCACACCAACTAACTTTTCGCCGAGTATGCTCACGCAATATCTGTATCGGTAATTCTGATTTTCTTTTTTATTCAAACCATTCATGCAGTACACAATCAAGTACCCTTCCCGTCTACTACAGTTGACATAAATTTGCATTTTTAAATTAAATAAAATTCTATTAAACAATCGCACTTCTAGACCACATCACAGGAAGCAGCACACACAAATCATAGAACACAATCCAAAGAAAAAAAGTAACCCAGCCACTTATCGAATCAACCCTCTAAGTACGCAGTGCACATAAGTACCTACATATCTACTCGTATGTGAATATTGATGTGTACATATGAATGTGTACGCAGGTACATTGCATGGTTTTGTACTGCATTTCGTTAACGCAATCTTTAAGTGGTGATGAAATTTATTCAAGTGTTCAGTTATTTGGGTTGTTTTCAAAAAGTATGCAATGCTATAGGCGGGTTTCTTTGGTTTTTACACTTCACATTCACTTCTTGCTGGAAAAACAACTAAAGAGATTGTAAGAAGATGTTTCGTTAGCTTTGCGCAGAGGCGATATCGTAACCAATGAGGTCCTACCGAGGTGCGATTATTGCTAGTTGAAAACTTTAACCAATACCCCGCCATGAGGACGTGAAATACCGTCCGCTACGGCAATTTTTGGAAGCCCGAGAGGGCTTATAATTATTAACCCACAAATTAGAATAATTGTAGTTGTTGTTTCGAAGAACTAGACTGTGTCTTCCACGTTTCTATAAAATGAGTAAGGGATTCGGAATAGCATTCCCATGTGCTGCAAAGAGGCAATGAATCAAGGATAATTTTTATCAGGATCAACGTTAATGAGCGAACTGTGTAAGCCCTTTAGTCATTTGAGGTCGATGGTTGGATGGATGGGATGTCTGTTTTTTATTTATTTAAAACTGGGTTCTGTTTAGAAAAGAGGTTTTTTTTTTTTATTAATTCACTGTATCGTCTTTTGTAATAGATAGGTTGAACGGAAATAATGTTGCGTTTGATATCCGAGTAAGGGGTAGACATATACGGGTACTAATAGCATATTTATAGCCAGTATTGACGCACCAATGTCTTATGCTAAGTATCCTTATCCACGCCGATGCGCTAAATAAAGTTAACCACGTATGGAGCTGATTTGGCTAATCACTAGAACTAGAAACTAAACCAAAGAAATTCTAATAACCGGATAAGGCACGATGGGCAGGCATGCTCAAATGTTGGGCATCCCCTATAATGACTTCTGCAGGTGTTGCCGAGAAGAGTAGGAAGAAGAAACAGTTCTTTACTTCCATTGCACGAGTCCTGCACTTGCTAACATTAGGAAGGCTACACTAGGCCATTACTATTTCGATGGTCTCAATAATTAATAATGCCCCTACGGCTAACATAAACAACTTCATAACGAAAAGGAATTGGTTGCCGGAGCGGTCAGAGTGACCCACTTGCCCCTACCTGGTGGCAGGACAATGGACCTACTTTGGTGTAAGTGTACTAAGGGTATCGAGGGCCACATCGACCAATTAACCAAGTGGCAGACATTTTGTTCACACAAGAAATTCTTAAATGGAAACAACGCTTACGTGAAAAGTGAAGTGAAATCAACTTCTGACATGTACGACGGGACCATGAAGTGCATGTGCAAAGGATAATAAGTGATCTCTATCAGGATCAGACTTGAAACAGTTCTGCGAAAATGAAAGCGGAACGTAAATACAAACGTGAGTCGAGCTTTCATTGCTAAAGTTTTTTTTGTTATTTTTTTTCTTTAAATAAATTTTTGGTTTGGATGAGTTGCAATTGTATCGTATCTGTGTTCTGAGTACTAGTAGTACTAGTTTCTAAGTGTCATAGGCTTGGGTAATGACGCAGTGGAAGTGTCTTCATTACCATTACCGCAACTCCTACAGAGGTATAATTAGTTAATCCTAATTTCAGATTTATTTCCCGCTTCGTGCCTTAGTATGCACGACAGGATGTGCATTGTGTTATCGGCTTGCTTCGGGTGGAGTCCCCTAGCCAATCAACTCTCTCATTTTTTACCTTACGCTGCGTTCTAAGAACCTTGAGCTCTTCTCGACAGGACTTCACAATTCAAGGAATGTAAAATCCGAATGGTTGCGAAAATATTGGTCCTATATGAACTGCTTACTCTTAGCTTTAACATTTTTGTTCGATGCGGCCGAAGCTGGCGAACCTTGATTAAATATCCATGTATTCCAAGGACAATTTCGTGAACGCATTTAGAGTTTGTACGCAAATCCTAACTCATCTTGGGTAGGTATTTAGTGATACCAGAATTCATAAGACGAAATGCAGCTTTTTAGGTTTAGATACATTGGCACACCCATGTAATGCAGATATTCTCAAAGGTACGGTCTATGCACAAACAGCTCTGATGGAATGTGTGATCGCCATGGTTCTACCTTATGAAACTGTTAAACAATTGTATGAGTCTTGAAACCTGATTTAAAACCCAATTTGAACAATAATTTCTAGTTCTAATCCAAATCAGTCCTTTAGTAAGTCGTGTTGGTTACGTATCCCTGTGTAGACCTTTTGATAAATCCAGAGAAGACAGAGAACTGAGCTTCTCATCTCGTTTTCATTTTCTAATATTTTTTTGATAATTTCTTGAGAACTAAATTTTTATAACTTTTCTCTTTACAGTTCCATTTCCGTGCTGAGTAAAACTGGCTACCGACTCTATTCGATCTCATCTGTCGACAAGGTCGATGAAATTTATTCCAAAGAGAATGAGAACATTCGAATTGTGGAGCGACTGTTCAACAGCAGTCTTGTGGTGTTGGTCACCGAAAACAAACCAAATTGCCTGAAGATGTTGCACTTTAAGAAAAAGCTGGACATCTGCAATTGCGTCTACCCATCGACAATTTTATGCGTACGAATGAATCGATTCCGGTTAGTTGTATGTCTGGCAGAAAGTATTCACATACACGACATCCGTGACATGAAAATCCTGCATTCAATTGAGAACATTTCACCCAATGAATTGGGGCTCTGCACGTTGTCCCTTAACTCACACCTAGCGTATCCGGTGTCAGCAACATCGGGTGAACTGCGAATTTTCAATGCAAACAAACTGAAACCCGGTCTAACAATTAAAGCCCATGAGACTGCGCTATCTGCGATAAGTTTCTCCCCTAACGGGGTACTTATAGCCACCGCCTCAGAGCGAGGTACTGTGATCCGAGTGTTCTGCGTCAAGAACGGTCAGCGTGTTCAGGAGTTCCGACGAGGTGTAAAGCGGTGCGTACGGATTGCCTCCCTTGTGTTCAGCGCCAATGCAGACTTTCTCTGTGCCAGTTCAAACACTGAAACTGTACATATATTTAAAATCGATTCAAAAGCTGTTGAGCTTACCGAACGAAAGGCTGTGCTGGATGGCTCCGAGATAATTGGAGCTTCGTCGCTGGAAGATATAAGTGCGGCGCAGACAACAGAATCGAGTGGTGGATGGTCGGGGTATTTGACGAAAGCTGTGTCCACATATTTTCCTAGTCAGGTCTGTGATGTTCTCAATCAGGATCGAGCATTTGCGACTGCAGTGCTGTCACAGCCCGGCCTTAAGCATGTGTGTGGCTTGGCGAAAGTACAAAAGGAACTAAAGCTGATGGTGGCGTGTGAAGATGGATTTATGTATATATATGACTTTAGTGATACGAAAGGAGGAAGTTGTAAATTGGTGCGGGTCCATGATTTGAGGAGCACCCTTGAGGGAGTAATTGGTATGGTAGGAGAGGTGGTGTTCTTTTTTTAAATACGCTCATTTGCTGTATTTTCTTTTACAGAACTGAATCTCAGCGAGAGTATCAATAAATTGTCAACAGCTCCCGCGGTAGTTATAGAAAATCCTGAAAGGAAAAAGGATAATTCATATGCTGGAATTTTGAAAGGAGATCAGGCCAACGAACTCACAGGTATTCATTTAAGATTGTAACTCTTTAAACTAAACTACACCTTTTACTTATAAAACGATCTTGTTACACGGGAGGATAGTTAGGTTTTTGATTTGTTATAAAAATGATCCAGTGATTCTGCTTATCGGGGTTGTTTTAAGGGAATCAAGGGAAGTTTAAAGAACTGCTGAAACGCTTTAAAACCAAAACTACAATTGCCTTATCTTAACATTGAAGAAGATGCGCAGAATGATGCCAGAAATCAGAGCGGAGGAGCTCGATGAAATCCAACCTCTAGGGCAAATGGATGCTTTAGACCAAATTAGGGCTCCATTATAATGACATTTGTTACTGATTCTCATTAAAGAACTTTTGTCAGGTGTCTTTTGTCTGAAATAGATTGGAATAGGTAATAATTGCAAATTAAATTTTGACTAATTGATTCTTAATCATGTTGAGATAGATTAAAACGGCAGTGAAGCTTTGTTATCATAGGGCATTAATAGTCGCATTCCGATTTCTGATCATTTATTAAAACAATTAATTTTCCTGCAAACCCTTAATAGCTGTTTATACTCAGTTTTAATGAGTCTATAGATATTCTATGCACTCCTACTGTAGATCATTGTTGTTTCGTAACCTTAAATGCACTAAGCCAGTTCAACTTCCACTCGATCGTCGATCTGTGATTATTTTCCGCCCTTTCCTGGTCATGTGCAAGTTCGTTGCCTATTATTCTAAAGTAATCAGGCGCCCAATATAGTCTTGTGCTCTTCTGTATACATAATACCTTGAGTATTGCGGAGCAGTTTAGGTATATTTCACGTCTGGTGATGTAAAGAATTCTTTAGACACTGGGTCCGTAGAGTACGCCCCTGTGGAGGTTTCTATGCCAGCATTATAGTCCTCTACATGAATTGTTATCTTATTACTCCTTCGTTATTGCATTCCATTTTTTTCGGAATACTCGACAAAGAATGGATAGAGCAAGATGGGCGAACAGATGGTGAGTTACCATTTCCTCCCATTCTCTCCTCTAAGGCTTCAGCAAAAATGTTCGACCAAACAAACAAAAAGAGCGCATCTATGTACCTGTGATCCTTAAGAGATCAACGGCATTACATAACTAACTAGGATTATTCTTTGACGAATCCAAGTCACTTTAAGTAACTTTCAATCGTCGGTGCATTCAAATTCTGATAAACTACAGGAATATATATGAACATTCGACGAAATCCTGACTTATTATTGTGTCCACTGAAGCCAGACTACTGCCTTTCGAATTTGTGTTACTTCCGTGTTAAATACACTACAGTGATCTCGCAGTTTCGTGGTATTTTGTACTTCATAATGTCCTGTGAGGTACAGAAAACTCCTTACTCACGTACCGCTTTCGATCCATCTATAAATATCTCTATAGTAGAACAGCTTCAAATTCCCCTGAATTCCCAATAAATCGTGCTTCCTTCCGGGTCTGTTTGTTTTTCCATGCTTTCACACGTTTGTTAGTTTTTGACTATTTTTCCTAGAGAGAGACTTAAAAAAATGTAGCAGGCATTGTATCAAAAGAAAATCTTTCTCGCCTCCATCGTGTTACATGCCACAGCTGGAGCCTAAGGAAATAGGTTGAAGTTCTCAAAATGCAGTCTGTCTCTTTTGCTATTTATTCGGGCTACGTGACCTAGCAACCTTAACCGAATATTTTTTGTTTTGAAGAATCTAAGAGCAATTTTATTCGCCTTTGACAATTTCCACTCATTCCTTGAAAATCTCTCACTACTTGGTTAGTGAGTCTGAGTATCGTCATTTAACGACATCATATACTCCTTATCTTCTGTTTGTTTCATCTTACCGATAGCATAAATGCTGTTGGCTTAGTGAAGTTGCACTACCTAGAGAATTAGTGCCGAATCCATAAAGCCTCTAAACATTGCACGAGTTGTTTCGAAAATCGTGGTCGTTATTTCGTTTGTACAGGACTTATTTAATCTAATTTGCAAAACGTACACCGCGCTTGATACGTTACATGAGTGCGGGTCCTCGGCCATACAGGTGCAGTATGTAGTAAAATACATAGCTAACCAACAGACATCGCAAGGATGATTCTGAAATGTTTAGAGGAAACGTGCAAAATGGATATTGGGTATAGTTTTTAAAGTGAAATATTACCGTTAATCTCAAATGACTCGACTACACGGATACCGCATATTACGAGTATAAGTCAATCTATATAAGTGTCAGACCATGGTGAACGCACAATACTAGCCTTCAACAACTTGCTGCAGAGCAATTGAAGAAGAAACTTACAGCTGTTAAACGCTTCTGGTATTTGAACTAATTCCATGGTACTTTCAAATTCTTATGACAAGACTGTGTTTATGTTACATCTGATCAATAATGCCTGCAATACAATAGCACGCTTCCCTGATGTGTTTATTACCGAAATTCAAAATGTCTAATACGTATAAATGTATTTTAAAATCGGCTCGCTCAAGCCAACATATCCTTCTGGACAATAAATGACTTACAGAGCAGAAGCCCACTACAAGAAAGACTCACAAGCACCAACCATTAGGCGATGGATTAAATATAACAGAGCTGACACTGTTTTGTAAAGTAGAACTTTTTGTTGTAGTTCATTGTAGGCAACATAGTGTACTTTCTTATTAAAAATTTATTCAAAACAGAATAGATATCTAGAGGGATTCAAGTGGTCACGCAAAAACATGTGGGTGTCGTGGCTTATGTGTTAGGGACCGGGAGGTCGGAGGTTCGAATCCCAAATAACACCCTAAAGTTTTTTTACAGTACCACCTCTCGCAATGACTAGTCTTTCGGATTTGGCTCAAAACTATAGGTCGCGAGAAGCTAGACCACATACAGTTTGTTGTGCCTAATGTTTGTAACAAGGAATTTGTCAACTCAGCCAGATGCAGGAATAAATTAATTTAAGTCTATGTATCTTCAGCCAACATATCGGTCTGAAAGTAAAACCTACAATGACGACATAAGTATCATTGGGGAAAAATAAAAGTCTGAACATCAAGAGGATTAATGGAGTCCCATACAAGTGAAATCTCTAAGAAAAACATAGACAACCTTTCAAGATGGTGTTGACTGGCATATCATGGGCCAGCAAATCTTATTTAATTAATGTTTCCGTGATAAAATACTGTCTTTCTAAAACGGTTTGTGCGTCAAGAAATAGTAAATCGCTCATAAGGGAAAACACTGGATCCGAAAATTATTCCATTCCCATGTCGACTATAGATAGCTCTTAGAAGGATAACTTTTTGCGTAATTAAATATAAAACACCTAGTGATCGCCTTGAAAAAGGCACTCAAATCAGAATCGTGGGACACACAAACTGAATTAAGCAAACTCTCTTCTAAGGAAGAAACCTCGAAATTATTCAAATTAAATGCGATATCTAACGCTACAGCATTTTGGACTAAGAGGTGCACTTATGATGCTGATCGGATAGCGATCCTTCAAAGATGTTAAAAATGGAATACTCAAAGACTGTTAATAGTCCTTATTGAAATCAATATATAAATAAATCGTCAGCTTAAGAAAAAAAAATTATAGTTAACCACCCACTCTTGAGCTTCCCCTAAACATTAATCTCATTCCAAAACTATTAATACAAAGCACACACTAATCAAGAACAAGCACTATTTCAAGAACACCATTCAACAGTCAACCCTCATTTTAAGTTAGCAGTCGTAAGCCTTCATATAACATTAAACCTTTAAAACTACACAATCTCTCTTTTATTTCAGCAGAATCGGCCAAATATCGCAGCCTATGTGACGCTATTGACTCGCCAGCAAAGATCTACGACGAAATGCAATTTCCTCCAGTGGCACCAGTGCGGGATTGACACAGAAAATCCAAATAGGTGCTACCTACTATAACTTAGTTTGTAGTTTAGTTAAATTCCATTAGTTAATAAGTTTTAATTACTCCAACTTCTCAAGAGACCTTTTTTGAAAAAAAAAAAAAACAAAAACAAAAACTAAAAACTAAATTTAACATTCTTATGATGACAATATTACCGATAAATATTAAATTACTTGATTCCATACCTTCATTCCGAAAGAAGGGACAAGCACTAATGGGGCTCTCTATTTAAATGTTAAAATAAAATTAATTTTAAAGTGAACCATTTTTTAATGCATGATTTTTTGATTGGAGTTTTTTTTTCTTTATGTTCTTTTATCTTTTGTTGTTTCTTTTTTTAAAATATATTATTCAGGCATTTATCTTTCACAGTACCTGAACAAATATAATAAATAAATAAAAAAAAAATCATAAAATATGTAAAATACGACAACTAGACGATGGGTTGAAATAAAAAAAAAGTAATACATATCCCAATCAATATTATTAACCAGAAAACAATTAATCATCTCTGCCATTAGTAGGACATACATACATATATTTTCCAAAAATCATCAAAGTGGCCATAAACTAAAGAATCGTATATGCGATATTAAAATGAAGTTATCTAAATTTTAATCACGTTCCGATGTCTTGTTGTAAATTATTTCTGTTCAGCGATAAGAATGATTTTTAAAGGTTAATGTCCACCTAAGTTTTCTCATATATGGTAGCATTTCGCTCGGTTTTATGATCTTTTAAGTTCTAAAAAAAGGGAACGTTTTGTATAGGCTATTGATCTACACTTTTGCCCTCTAGGGCGCTTCTATGAGTTTTCTTCAAAACAAAGATTTTGCCTTATAACGTACCATCTTGTTGCTTTATTTTATCACGCGTCTATAAACAGCGACTTCTCTTTTTTTTATCTAGTTTTAAGCTAGATTTACACAGCTTTGACTTAAGCCAGCTTTTCTACTGTTAGCTCTTAGTAGCTCTTGGTAGCTCTTGGTAGCTCTTGGTAGCTGACAGTAGTCACTAAATGTTAACACAATACTGTGTTTTAGTTTTGCGCTCTTTAACACGAGTCTGTCTATTTGGTTTTAATTATTCCCAGTTCGGTATTAAATTTGCATAATAATTTACAACCAGCATCCAGTATTCGTCTCTAACTCTACAAATCATTCCGAGCCCACTGTTGAATTTCACAGTCAATTTTCCAAAAGTGCATCCTTAAACTATAACTAAATGGTAAATTTTAAGTATATATACGTATATGAACACATTTATAAAGTGTATATTACAAAAAAGAAATATTTTCGTAGTTTGGAAAAAATAAATGCAAAACAGAGTAAAATAATGAAATTTATTATTCATGAGCACTAGAATTATTTTCTGAGATTTTTTGTGTGTATATTTTTGTAAAATATGTTTTTTTTTAGTATAAGTTAAGAGTTAAATTTATTTATTTATGTATGTGAAAGTTAAAAAAAAATCCAAAAAGTATTTGAAAAATAAAAAAAAATTAAAATAAAACATTATAATGTAATAAAAAATATAAAACACGATAAAATAGAAAAAAAATAAAAGGAACCCTTCGTCAAAATTTGCATTTGTACTTTATTTGTATTGTTCCTCTTTGTTTCGTACTCTCTTTACCTTCGGTATTTAGTTCCTACTTCGCTAACGATATAAACTCTACATTAATTATTGTACTCCTATATACACTGCCGGCCATAGGCACCTTGCTTCAGTCCTCCATCGTCCAATTTTTAAGCTCCTTGGCTCACACCAATATTTCAGGTCGATTTTGAGACCAGAGCAAAGGTATTCGAACTGCTTTTCGGCCTTTTAAGCCTGCTTCTGTCAAGCGCCTTTTCACGAAAGGTAGAGAAACAGGCTGTTGGAAACCAAAAAGTGATTCCAAACTTATGGCCGGCAGTGTACATATATTAATTTTATATAACCTAACTTGATCAAGAACACTCGCTATTGTTTTAAAGTTTATTTAATTTTATTGCCTTTCGCGTTATATGAAGATTCTGTTAATGTAAATCAAAATATTAGATAAGGTGAAAAGTTCTCTGCCTGTGGGTGAAAGACTTTGTTTTTCAGTTCAACAATGCATTTTGTTTTTATACGTAGCGCCTTTTAGCGTAATGCACTTTGCACGTTTTTCCAATGAAAGCATTGCATCGCTGAAGTGCGATTCTAGACGGTTTTCCAAATAATCATCTACTGCTACTATCACCTCTTAATTGATTAAGAAACCAATTACTTTTGTGGGCAGGTCCACTGTCTTGATGAAAGACGATTTTTTTTTGCAATGTGACGAATATGTTAATCCAGTGGAACCAGAAGACTTGTGTAGCATTTACACGCATCAGCGCCTGTTGACTTGTCGATAAAGAGCTAATGTGAGTTCTTACTTGCAATTTCGGCCTTTCTTTCATTACTTGCAATATCCATAATGCCCTGGTACCCAGTATAGGTTGGTCACGCGTATTGGCTTACTAGTCTTGATCTGATTACCAGAGAGTCTAAGGTCTTAGCAGACTATCACTACACCGCAATTTTCTTGCCAGTGATATTGCTTTCTAAGATAATTGTTGCAGACGTAGAAAATGGTACAGTCATTGTTAAATCTGAAGGAGTGGTTCGCTACTAGAGTTTCACAGTACACCCCAGCCGTCCGTGTAGAAAACTAGTTTCTATTTGGTTGTGTCTTGCTGGTTCTTGCAGTTTCTTCGGTTTCTGCCAGGAATTTTTTCCTAGTGAAAAGAACAATCCCTGTCTTTGAAAGATTGATTCCCAGGCTTCAGCTGGTGGTCCAATTATTAGCTAATATTCGTGCATAAAGGAGTTTCTCACTTACCACTGAAAGAAATTTACCTGATACCAGGATGATATAGTACGTTGGCGTAGCGTTTTACTGCAGTATGCCCAAAATCTCATCCACCACTAGGAGCCATATGAGTGGTGAAAGGACACCGTCCTGAGGAATCTTCCCGTTGATCTTTCTTTTGCTATGCTTACATGAGGTTGAGGTAATTATGCGCAACTCAAATCCAGTTGCAGAGGCATGTGCTAAGTTGGGCTGCAAACTGCTTACTTACTTCGTTGAAGGCTTCCTCTATATTGAGAAATGCCCCTATAAAGAATTCCTTCTGAGAGACTTTTTTTTATCGTTTATAGCACAACGGTGCTACCAAAGCCTCTCCATTGAATAATTTCGTAGAGTATATTTTCGAATTTATCTCTTGCAATAATGGCTGTGCTCAACGTGTACAGATGTCCATACGGTTTAACAGCAATTAATTTACTACTTGGGTCCATATTGATTGTGCAAGAAATTGCGTTTGTGAGCAGCATTTAATGATGCTTAACGTAATGGTTTTTGTTACACTTTCTGCCTTAACATTCCTAATTCTCACTTAGTTCTTGCTAGGCAGAAGTAAGTTGTAGATCATTGGTATGGGTGAAATATGTTTATTCTATTTTTTATTAAAAAAAATAATGCTAAAAAGTTGTCTTAATCAATTTATTTTTATTATAAGATAAAGCACTAGCCTACGTTGTGGTTTTTCATTTGGGAGCAGATTTGGTTAGAATTAACCTTCGGTCTTTGCCGTCGTGCCTTTTTCGTGGAATCTTTTATCACAATTATATAAAAAAATAAATACAATAATTATATTGACTTAGATAAGGATTTGAATGACCACTTGTACTGACATACTGACAAAAATTGAGTCATACGAGTGTACGAGTGTAAAATTTTATACAGTCACCTCAAAGAAAAGTCACGTTATGTAGATATTTTAAGGATTACATCTAAACTCCGCTCCCTTTGAAGCCTACCCATACAAAGTTTTTAATTGTGGTATTATTTCATACACAGTCCGCTTATTCATTTTGCCAATCTCAGGACTACCCTTGTTGACGTGTCTTTTGATTCCAGGGCGATGAACTAAAAAGGCATTATCCAGGATACAGAAATCATAATTCATTATGCCGAGTAAATCCGCCTTAAACAGAGATCATAATAAAATTCAGATTATCAGAGAACCGATTAAGACTTACTTGTATCTGCTTGTCGTACCTTCCTTCCCATGTATAACGCTCATCGTAAAACGGCTCGAAATTTGTTGTCACATAAAATGGCTCCCAGCCAGAACGATGCTTTGTAATCGCAAATAGTCCCAACGGTTGGGTTTCTTTATCGTGTATCCATCGACTGAGTTCGGGAATCGCATGGCAATACATGCAAACCTTCATATGAAATGGTATCGCTTTACCGATTTTTATCATCTCCTGGAGATCAGTTTTGGTGTTGGGGATCTCTTGATCGCCTTCGACTTCAAAGACTGCCAAAGGATAAACCCTATTAAAAGTTCAATTTAGATACAATTCTAATCAGAGTAATGCCTCACCTACTGACGTTTGGAAAGCAAAAAATCTGGATTCCTGTGGATCAAGTCTAGAAAATCTTCAACAAAGCTCCAATTTGGATACATCTCGATGTCAGATGGAAAAACAAAATGTGTTCTAGCCAATCGACGGGCTATATTTCGACCAACATTGATCGGGTAGAGAATAGAGTGATTATGGCGAAAGGATTCATTTGCTTCCGCTATGAATGTTGGCAATCGTGAGCAGTTGGCAGAGAAATTTTGGAATTCCTCTTGGGTTTTGGGAATAAAAGTCGGCATATGTATTGCCGGGAAGTAGACATGAAATGTCACCCATTCTTGAATGAGATTTTTCTCGTGAGTACAGCTGCGAAGATATGAAATGCTGTCGATGGTTCTGTAGAAATCTGAACTTGGTGCGAAAATTGCAACACTTATCGGTGCGCGCCATCTGTGAAAAAAAAATGTAGATAGGTTAGTTATAATTGTATTGTTAGACATTCCGAATTTTTTAATCAGAATCTTATCATGTTATGGCTACGAATGAGGAATATCATCAAGAGCGATGACCTGACTATGATTGATGACATGCGGGTAGTTTGAAGTGATCCATTATAGTGATAAAAAGTTGTCAAGTGAAGCCTTCTGATTCGTGTTCGTGTTAAAAAAGCGGTAAAACAGAATAAGTGAATACGTGTGGAGAGAGAGTTAATGATGATCTTCAGGACCCTTGGCAAACTTAATACTGGTGTTAATACAGTAAAAGCCAAAACTTTAGTGTCTAAATTCCTCTTATCATTTTAGAATATCAGCTCAACTTAATTTGGGTCCAGAAGGATACCAAATATTGGATTTTACTATTTTCTGTTACGAGTAATATCAGTGTAGGTGAATGAATATTTTAATTCTTGAAATGATCAATAGTCAGCGAATACTTAAGATATTAAAACCTCACAATACTCAGTGCAGGGTGTGACAAAATGGTTCTTCCGATACTTGTCTTGTCTGACCACAGTCAAAAATAAGTCGACTTCTACAGTCGAAAAGCGGTTGATAGCACACGGTTGAACAGCTACGCAAGGCAGTGGGCGAATCTTCTTGATTTTGGACAGATTCCATAGATCTTTGATCTTTCAAGCACAGGCGGCAGAGATCTGAGAAAGGTTGTGGACCTGTGAATGGTAGAGTAGAATCACGTCCTTCTAGTTCATCCGCGCATTCATTACCATCAATGTCTTTGTGACCAGGAAAGCAAATGATTGTGACACTGATGTGAGCAAGCTTAGACCTAAAAGGTAAGGAGTGGAGAGTTTTTTTTTATAGCCACTTGACTGTCGGATAGGATGTTGATGTTGTATCTACGAAGGTTTCGCCTTATTAATCGATATTTAGTATGGGTTCCAAATCTTATCCATCTTAGACACACATTTTTAGGGCGGCACTTATTTCAGGACATAGAAGAAATATACAGTAGACCAGTAGACGATATCTTTAACTACATCAATCTGATGTTGCAAGTTCATTACAAGTAAGAAGTTGAATCATAGATACAAAACAAGGTTAACCAATGAGCAAGGGTAGGCACATCTCCCCTCTTCGTATTACAATGGGTCTGCATTGACCTGAGTGTGGTGTTGTGAATGACTTCCACCTGGCCTGCTCACATACTTAACCTAAATAGTTTATAGGTTCCTTTATGAGTGTACCCATTATCGATTTCAGTGCTCCTCTTTCGAGTTTGCAAAAGTTCCACGACTGGGTTTAAAAGAAACTGCGATGACATTGCACACTTTGGGAAGAGCCGTTGTATTACAACATTTGTATATACCAGCAATTATGTCAAATACCTAAGCTAAATGAGGTGCATTTGAACCTCGAGTCATGATGCAACTATACAGGGACCATAAGTTCTTGATCGCTTTTGCTGCCCAACGAGTAAGTCTTACAAGTGTGTCCTTTTGCTCGGTACTATTTGTGGACCTTTTTATTGACAGGTTCAAGGATTGCTGTTAATGTAAGAAAACTTTGCAATTGAAATTTTGAATTTACTTGGAAGACGCTTTAAAAAAATATGACGATCCAACAACGCACAGAGGACAAAGATCTTCACAGATCAATTGAGACACCATGCTTATATGGAAAATACTAATTAGACAATGAGTATCTACTTGTCTGTTTATAGCAACGCATTACATTTAAAACAAAAATGTAGTATCTATAGATTAGGCGTCACAAACGTCTATGAGTGCCTCTATAACAGGCGTGTCAATGTCAAGGTGTTTATATTATTATTTTGGGTGTGAGACTTAGTACAGAAAATGAATTCATTTCCGATTAAAAGTGTATCGAGATAAGATTTTCCAAACAACACTCTCAAAAGTAGCTTAAGTTCAATGTTAGTTGTTTTTAACTAGATATCTCAAGCATTGAGTGATATCTTTTAACCTTCCTATACCCGCATGAAAAAAAATAACACGTATACCCGCGCACGGTCTCTGGGACCGAAATTCAAGAGCCCGTAGTTTCTCTTCTACTTCGAATATTTTTATGAAATTTGTTTTAATCAGTAGAGTGATATAATGTGAACGCAATAAAACAAGTTTATATTAGTTATAGTATTTAACAAATAAGGTACACTGCGCTAAATTGCACCGTTACTGAAATATTTGCGAAAAAGTAATTTGACGGTCTCACAGATCAATGCGCAGGTATAGGAAGGTTAAACGACGTTCCCAAGGTAGTTTTGCGCAAGAACCAATCTTTGAAATCTTCTATGCAACATAGAAAAGAAACAAAATACTCACAAACCTTTTAATCACCTCCTCTAAATTATCCAGGAATGTGTATTCACCATGCGTTGTATATGTCATCGAGTTCAGATAATCGACTTGTCTGCTGGCGACGATATAATTCTCCAGAATCCAGAACTCTCCATTTTGCCGTATCTGTAATTCGGGCGACTGAATTGTTGCATATAATTTATTTATTTTAACATTAATTTTGAAATTATCTAGATACGACATTCGTTTATCGTAGGTAATATGCCATGAAAAAAATAATAGAACACCGACGACAAAAGCGACCGCGATTTTAAGTTGATAATTGTTCTTTCGATAACGCATTTTACCGACTGTATGTGATTGCATAGGCGGTCTAGCGATTAAACTGGAACTGAACTAACGTAAAGACTGCAGAAAATAAAAGGCGTTATCAGTAGGTATCGCGGTGAGCAGATAAGGTTTTTTTATGCTTTATTTTCAAACTCATGTGGAAAATTCTTGGATACATAGATACAAAAAAAGGTTTTCTAATTATTGACGGTATTCTCGCATTAATCACAGAGCCGACAAGAAGTTGTCAGTCTAGATAAGGAGTCTATAAGGTGTTCCATTACAGTGGTGTCAAGAAGTTGTCAATCTAGATAAGCAGTTTATAATGTCTTTTCTTTTTCCTTGTAAATAAAGGAGCAAAAACGTTAGATCTCGAGATTTTGATTAATTTTAGCATAACCAATGATTTTCCCATATTTTAAGCTCAGATACAAGTACCTAACAGATAACAAAAATGAAGCGGGAAAGATTTTTATGAGTTCGGGTGTTTTAGCCGTTTCGGAACAAATACGTCGATTTGCCTATCGGTAGTATCGGCACTGTCCAGACTTCTGCCAAACGCCGGGGAACCCAGGCAGCCAATTCGGAATCTGCTGGCAACGGGGGCAAGTCGATCCTTATGTACGCGTCCCCCATATTGCACCAGCGACGGATCGGAAAACGTACATGAAATGGTTGCACTCGGTTCACAGAATCGCATTGTTGAAAGTAAGCTTCGCCTTCAGAACTGTGTCAGCGAAAGCAATCAACGTAATCTCTGGCCGAATGTCCATCAATCTGGAAATTGAAAAGTCCACAGCGCCAAGCGAGAACCGGCCGGAAGGCAGGAGAACGATCACCGAGGCTTGGCAAGCATTTTGACAACACAAGTTGAACAGTACACCCAAAAGACGATGGACACATACGCTGATCCTCAATCAACCATCCAGTTCTTATCGGGGCATGGATGCTTCCGGGAGTGGCTCTACAAATACAAGCACGTAGATGATCCTTACTGTCCAGTGTCCGGAACGTGTCCTAATGGAATGCCGAATGTATGTGACGGCCAGGAACCTAATAGAAATGAAAATTGGCAGCCGAGTTACACCGAGAGCACTCATAGTGCTCATGCTGATGACGATCGAAGTCTGGGATATAGCAAGCGAGGTCATCACAAGTATGATGCAGCAACTGCGCCTGGAGGAGACTATAAACCCTGGCAACTGAGAAGGTAAAGGAACGGGTTGTTAAATTCCACGGAAACACCAAACAAGAAACACACACGCAACACATAGATAGCACACATATGTGTGATAAACATATGTCCATACAGAAATAGACGAAGCATACACAAATTCTCATACTCTCGCCCAGTGACGCAATGCAAGCACACGATGGCAATGACATACGAATACATGCAGACGCAACAAACCTTCATGCATCCTGCACACACGACTAAACTTACAGACGATGCAGCTGAAACTAAAACGGTTGCACAATTTTACAGGCTTCCTGACGGCTTACTGCCGATTTAAGGAATACCTTAGAAAACTGGGTATAGCGCAACGTGAAGTATGCAGATTTCGTGGAAACCCCAGGATACCTTCTTACGAAATGTGGAGCACTCATTCACAAAAGAAGGAAACATCTGAATGCCCATCAACTATCAGAAGAAGATCTATAATCGTTGGATCCACTCTTGATACTCCGGTTCATCCACCCAATTTGGAATGGGCGAGTTGTTCTACGTTGAGCAACACTCCTCGAAAATGAACAGGAGAATAGTCTTTCAAAGAGGTAGAGTACTGTGTAGTCAGAAGTTTCTTTATGACCTAGGTATTTATTAAAAACTGTCATGCTTGGCTCCTAGTCATTTGTTTGCCTGTTCTCAGGACACTTCTGGTCGCAGATTCCTGCATAAAAGGTCTACTGGAAGGGAGTTGAGAATAACCTCTTACCCTGCCGTTTTTATGGTCCTCGTGGAACAGGTTTCCAGTTCAACTTCTTGTCAAGTACAAGTCCCAGGTATGATGCACTATCAGAGATTCTGACGAGGATGTACCCAACAGAATGTGTTTTGAATTGCGGTATCTCTCTCTTTCTTGTGAACAGTACCAAGTCAGTTTGCTGCGGGTTTATCGCCAGTCCATTGTGATGGCTCTTCTGTGGAGAGTTGGAATGAATTTGCCTGTTGGTAGTAGCACCACATCATCCGCATATACTGTCGCTTTGATTACTCTGCATTTAAATTGTTGAAGTATTTCCAGGTCAAGCGTTTGTTTTTTATTCCAACCGTACGTGTTTCATGCTTGTACGGAGTTCAAGAATTAGTTTGTTTACTTGGTTTACGTAATGCTTAAGAACTTCCTCAAAACCGTCAAAAGTAACATCGCTTCTCAGGACGTAAGTGGAAAAATCGTACCCTGAATGTTAGTTCACATTTCTGAACCCATATATGTAACTTGTAAATACTTTCCTCACATTGTCGTTCTATTTTTTTTTAAGATGATCCACGTTGAGTGTAGAAACCCTTGAAGATTCTCTAACTTCTTGGAAATGTTAAGGTAGTTGCATACTAGTTCAAGGAGTTAAAAATTTCACTCGAAGTTGCATACAGTGTATTTGGTTGTAAGGATTCTTGGGACAAGTAAAACTTCCTTTCATTCATAATGAAGTAAATACGTCTTAACTTATGTAAGGTTAAACTTTTCCCTTCGAGGTGACGAAGACTAAAGGAAAACTTTCGTCATTTCTCATACAACATGTTACACTAGAATTCTTACAATATATTTACGTTCCTTCTTCAAGGCAATTAATAAAGTTTCCACCAATTTCCATCATCGTGTCAAATTGCTAAATACATACACATTCAAACATACATACATATATGAGGCTTGGGTATACCAATTTGTGTGCACCTGCATCGGCAATATTATATCCACAGTATGCTTGTGCTCTACGCATTTTCCAATAATGTAGGCCAACAGCATGTGAACAAGGATGCTTTATAAGAGAGAAAACTTTTGTCCGTTGACAATGGTAACATACTTTCGACATGTGCTACTGTTTGTGTGGGTGTTTCTGTATGTGCATGTTGACAGCAGCATGCGTTATGGGTATGTTACATTTCATATAACAACTTAGACAACAATTAACTTGCAAAAGAGACATGTATTATGCCTGAGGTGATGTTGTGACATTTTTATGAGTAAAAGTTTTAAGTCGAAAAAGGATTTCCGAGAAGACGATGAAGAAAAAGGGATGAGTGTCAAAACGACAGAAAATGTTTGCTGTTTCTGTGTGTTTTATGCGTTAAGTGTTGGTGTACAGGATAATATTCTCTGTGTTTATACTAGTTACAAAATGAAGGGTCATGTCAATTAAAATGATGTTTATTTAAACGGTGCGTGGTGCTTGTACACATGTATCTTTCGTTGGTCAAAGAGAATTCAGTTTATGTGGACTTTATTACAGGCATAAGGTTAACTATGCAGAACGGACTAAAGAACACTTGGGTTTTATTTATTCGACTATTTTTTTCAAATACTACTCGTATGTTGAGGCCTCATTAAATTGTGTGTCCAAGTATGTAGCAATGTATCACACTTGACCCAGTTGGGAAAAAATATTATATGTATACGGCGTTACTGCCCTTCTTTACCTTTATTATTGGGCTTTGGCCTGTTATTTACAACACATTGGATTACAATAAATAAAAATAGAACCATATTTAGATCGGTGTTAGCCCGATTGGCTGTCGACTGACTCCGAGGTCGAGGATTCGTGCCATCTCTTCGTTGGACGTTCTGGAGTCGTGGGTTGAATATATGAGAGCCATTTTCGTCATTCTGCTGCTGGGTATCCTGCGGACATGCTCTCTACATTCTTCTTCGGTTTCTCGACCATAGATCTACCCCATCGATTTGGCAGATATCTCGGATGTCTGCATTTTTCTTTCCAGCCGTTAGAATCCAGCAATAGATCTTAAGGCGTTAATCTCAACGGTTGTTGAGTTCTCCTGGTGTCTGCTCCTTTTGCTAACACGTATTTTGTAACGGGTCTGATGCAAGCCTTTTAAATTCTCATTTTGTTTTCGGTGTTCATAAGCTTGTCAAGCTTATCTCCCAAGCAGCCTGATATTGAGCCGATATTATTAAAATGTGGTTTTGCCTCTTATTCAGATCTCTGCTGCTAGTTATGTGGGCTAATAGGTAGGTGCATTCAAAGACCTGTTCTAATGCCATGCTACTCACAGCCAACTTACATCGTCTCGGTTCCTTTCACACTACGAGTGATTTATTTTTTCCGCCGAGATCCACCTTTCGAAACTTATGCAGCAGCCGTCACAGGTGGACATGCAGTGTCGTGGCGCTGCCGGTAGGATCTCTTCAATTATGGCATCCATTATGACATTAAAGAGAATTGGTCTTAGGCTGTCGTCTTGTCGGACCTATTGGGATAGGTTCTGTTGTGTCGTCAACCACTCTAATAGATGTTCTATTATCTGTGTTGAGTTCTTTACTGATGGATAGGACGCTCGATGGTATACCTCTGCAGTTGAGGAGAGTGATGACGTCGCTCAGCCTAACTCGATCAAAGGCTTTTATTGATCGGTTTCTACGGAACCCTTGCTGTTCCCCACTATTATCTATTTTTGCGCTCTTTGCGTCTTTGTGAAAAGTTTATAGACAGAGTTGAGGAAAGAGATGCCTCGGTAGTATTGGGGTCATTTTTCTCACATTTCTTAAGCTATCTCCTTTGTCAAATATTTTTAAGAAAAACTGGTGTATTTCCATCTGAATATTCCTTCATATTTGATGACTCTTATTGGGTATCCCGTCAATGTCAGGAGTCTTTTAATTTTTGAGCCTTGATATATTCTCCCTGGTGTTCTGGAGATCGGGGCCACCAAACGCTGCGCCGTTCGGGCTTATCTCAGTTAATGTTGCAGATTGTAGATGAGATACTCGACTTAGAGCACCTCCTTCCGATTTCCTTGATGAATCGGAGTATTTGGAGTGGATCTAACAATAGCAGATATTCTTCTAATAGTTGACAGGCATCCAGGTGTTTTCTTATTTTGTGGACTAGTGCGCCACATTCCTTGTGTGATGCCCTGGGGTTTCCTCAACATCTCCGCACAATCTGCAGTTTCCACTTTGTTCAATACCCAGTTTCCTGCGGTGCTCCTTAAGTCTACAAGTTTCTGATACTTCTCCTGCTAATTTTTTAGCTGCTCCCACTTCCACGTGACCTGGTACCCAGAAGAGGGTGACTCTGTTGTTCTCACTTAGTCGGTTTATTTTTGCAAGGCACTTCCACTAGGAGTGTAGGTCTGATTTCATAGGAGCTTAAACCCTTAATTGCGGCCTGACTATCCGACAGTATCGCGATGTCTTGCCCGGGATCTTTGGTGATTCTTTATACCAGTAAATGTAGGAGTGACTCCCAATATTACTTGCATTGTTCCTGTGGGACAGGTTCTCATAGCCCCTGTTATGCAAATGCAAGCTAGACTCTGTATTTTTCAAGGGTTTTCATTGTTGTGCTCAACTTGATTTATCCAGCCCAAGCTACCACTCCTTACGTTCTAAGTTGATGTTATAATTTTTTTTTTCATTGCATAACAATAACGAGAAGTAGGTCTTCCATGTTTTGGATGCTATGGGTGATGTTCTAATGAGCTCATTCACGTTTTTTTTTTTTTTTTATCTTTCTGCCACTATATACATACATATGTGCATTTGACAGAGTTTGGCATCCAGATCTTTTGTCGAAAAGGTGAGCATTGGGTATCGATGAATCTCTTCTCTAACGGATTAGAAATTACCTTTCGGAGCCTTTAATCCAACTTGTCTTGGACGGTTTTAAGTCTACAATCCACAATATAAATGCTGGTGTTCCTCAAGCCTCTGTTTTGTCACCGACACTCTTTCTAACCTCCATTAATAATCTCTTGCCTCCTACTTCTAGACCAATACACTTCTTCGCTGATGACAATACCCTCAGCTCCTCATATTCGTTTCCAGATGCACGTCCCTTCTCTTCGACCGTGGAACTAGAGCGGAAGAGTATGTTTAGCTCATTAAATTCCGATATCGACTCAAACAATAGAGTACAATTTAATGCTTCGAAACTGAATGCTCTCTTCTGTCACTTGAGTTGAATTTAAACCGTCAGCCATTATCAATGAACTTGCACTTGCGTCAGTGAAAGCGAAAGACTTACTATTATCGATATGTGTGATAATGACGACCTACCTTTGAATGACCACATACTCGACATCACCAAGAACGCTGCTAAATACCTAGAATTCCTTAAACGGTGTTAGAAATATATCACCCCCTCTGAATTGGCTGCGATATACATATAAGACGTACATCCGCCCCAAGCCTAGTATTTTGGAAGAATATTTGCAAAACAAAAATAAATTCCACTTCGTAAGATCCCTTCCATAGTTGGGTTGATTATTTCTCTGCCTCAATTTAGTCAAACACATTCCTTTGTGAGGCTACTACTACCACTTATATACACATAACAGTTTCTACCCTATAACTCACACCAAACTCAGGAGCTTACCAAAATGATAAATTACCCAACGAAGAGTAGAAGTAGTAGCATGACGATGACCATGGTTCAGTAGCAAAACATACTCAGGATGTGTAGTTCAGCATGAAGGAGCGCCTCTCTGTGGATAGCCTGGAATGCACAGGAAATGCATGCAATAAATCTTTGGAGAGGTATTTCTTGAATTTTGCTCTTGTCGATACGCTAACAGAGCATGTCTCAGACGCACCTGAATAAATTAATACTCGAAGTTGCATCTCGCAATCTCCTGGGTTGTTATTTCCCTATTGCCGTTGATGGGATTAGCTTGTGGATCAATTAGATTAATTACGATATAGTGCCGAGATTTATCTCTCAGGTCTTGATAACGTTCGATGTATCATCTCCTAATGGACTTGCAATGGACTGATAGCCAAGTTGATGGAGAATGTACGAGTACATACTATGTAGATACAGATTTAGATGGATGGACTATGCAAATTGCTTTTCGGTTCTTCGATCTGTATTTTATTTTTTTTTGAATTCATGCTGTAATCCTTGTTACATATGCTACATGAGGAAAATAATAATTCTACAAGGAGTTAAATGTAGTTGTTTCCTAGAATTAAACAAGTGAATCGTTTAGTGCTGTGAACTTAAATTCAATGAGCTTGTACAAAATGGAAAGATATCCCTTTGGCTGCCACGGAGTGAGTGATCGGCTGTGAGAAAGGAGTTCTTTCCTAGTTCCTTAGAAAATGTTGTTTTCAATTCTCACTTAACAGATTGCCTGTCAGCTGAATCCGTATGAAAAATCAACCATCACTCTTCGCCAAATCTTGGAGAGGACATAAGATTCCCAGATCGATATCCACCATCCATTTTTGGATTGCAAGGCCGCATATGACCGTGCGAATAAAGATGAACTGTTATGAGCCATGTCTAGCTTTGGAATTCCTGCAAAACTCATTCGCTTATGTTTGATCACAATGGAGAACGCTCGCTGATCCGTCAAGGTCGAAAAAGACACCACCGAGACTTTCAATACCACTACATGTCTTAAACAAGGCGACGAACTGTCTACTGTTTCTGTAACCTGGAGAAAATCGTATAAAATTTCCAGGTCAAAACGACGGGCATTATTTTTAACAAATCAGTGCAACTATATACTTGGTTACATAGGCAACATTAACATTATCGGTAGAACGAATCGAGCAGTCAGGAGCGCCCTCGCTAACATCGAATCAGTAGCTGTTAAACTGTTGAAATGAATTTCGTTGTAAAAGAATGTAAAACAAAATATTTACATATATGCTGTATATGAACACTGAGACACAACACCGATGTCTCAGCTGGAACATTACGATTCACAACTATAACTTGAGACTGTGAAGGAATTCGTCTACCTAAGTTCTGCCAGCAACATCAGCCCGGAGATCGAACGCAGAATTACATTCATCAATCGATTTAACTATAGACCTAGGGTATAACTAGGAATATTTAACAGGGAGACGCTATACAAGACCATTCCTGTCGTCCTGCTGTATGGAGTAGAATCATGTACTCTGCCAAAGTCGGATGGAAGCACGCTTTGAATATTCGAGTGAAAAGTTCTACGTTCGATTTAAGATCCCACCTGCAATGATGGTTCGTGGAGAAGAAAATTTAAGAAGGAACTATACTAGCTATACGACGATACAGCCCTGGTTATAAAGATACGGACACTAACGCTCTAGCCCCAAAAATCTTTGATTCCACCCCTGAGGGACTACACAGAAAAGCACGTTTATCTCTTTGTTTAACTTCGACGGCTTGCACAAGTGGAGGAGGACTTTAACCAATTCCGTAACTGGATGCTAAGGTTCGTGCTAGCTAGAATATTGCTGGACTATAAGGTAAACTCAAACAAATTGTATATTTTGACTTGAAATTCGTCAATGCTCTTAACTCCGCGATCACAGAACTGACGCACGACTACTGCTTTAATCCCTTCATATAAATGAGTGCAAACACTTTGTCTCTATCAAGAAAGTAAAAAAAAAGTTCTAGATAATAGCGCTGCTCTGCTGTGACATCCATCTTGAATTTGACTTTCAGTCACGTTAGGATAAGTCGACGGGTTGGCGAGGGGAACATATTTCTCTGCTCCACAGTATAGACCCATTGAGATGCTCGACAAGGGGGGAAAGTATTCCTTGATCGCCAAAGCACCCTTCTATTGCGTTCGGATTCCGAACCACCTTGGAGTTTTGATAAACTTATAGATATCTTTAGGTATACCACATAGTTCGATATATTGGAACAAGTGCTCTCCAAGGGAGTTATGTTTTGCTCGTAGTTGCTCCACGCTTCAATTACCAAACCCCTCTAACCAGCTTGTCCTTAAGATCGCTGTTTTTCGCTTGGCACACATATTCGTATTGATCAAGATCGAGTAAAGTCTTGGCCTTATATCGGTTGGGATTGATGAACTTTTTAGCTGTCTACTGGCCCTGAAGGTTAGCCCAGTAATCAGTGTGTCTGTTCATCTCTCGTTGTGTTATCTTGGAATGGGCATTGTCGGATCTTTTCTCACTGCTTTGACTTGTTCAGTTGGAAGACTGCCTGATAGCGAACAGGTGATTGCCAGAAATGTTCTTTTCACATTACCAAGACCCACTGCAATCTTGCTACAAAGCTTTCCTTTTTCCCGTTCAAGTCTTATAGCTCTGGTATGTATTTTAGTGAAACTGCTCAACGTCACTTCTGCATTAACATCTTTGGTATTCGGTTTCTCTTTATTAAAAAAAATTATAATAAATCGCCTGCTGCATACATGGCACACGAAATTTTGAACATAATGTTATTCAGTTTCCAACGTTGTGCACTTAACTTGGTTAACCAAAGGCCTTTAGAAATTGCAATACGCCTCTGATAGCTATTGTAAGTTCCATGAGTTATTCGAAAGTGCCTTTCAAAGAAATTTTCAAAGAACTAAACAAAAAACAAACTCAATTGATATCAACAACTCAAAAGTCATAAAATATTAGTCTATCTCAAATATAAATTTACCATTATCCTTCAATCCAATTAAAATGTTGTCTTGTCACCTCTTTCACCAAGGAGATGCAATAATTGAAGAAGTCGAAAATCTCAAATCAACATTTCAATTATCTCTCTTGTTTGCCGTGCAGAAAATTTTATTTTAAATTTACAAATCAAAAATCTAAAAACTTCCTAAGGCTTGGCAATCTTGTAAATGTTTTACTCTGCCACCTGTTATACAGGAGCGGATTTTAGTTAACAGCTGCCAAGTCGAGGCCTGTAATGGAAAACTTTTTCGGGGCCCTTTCGAATTATTTTAAATAAAACTAAAAAAGAACACAGGGTAGGCTTGAAATATTTACTTTTTGTTATTAAAAATGGGTACGATGCATATTTTGTTTAACTTATGACCCAGGCAATGCTAGCGTTGCGATTAAACAATCGTGGCAGCAATAAAATATGGCAATGCACGCACTTATGGTTTCTGTTGCACGATTATTCAGTCATAGCTTTTAATGAGGATGCACTCATATACGACCAAATAATCGCAGCGATTAACAAACTCTATTTTGTTGACGATTGTTTTGTCGCATAATAAACTGGATTATTTCCATAAGCATACACCTTCGCGCATATGCTGCGATTATCGAATCTCATTGTGTGCATTCATATTAGAAAATGAGACACCATTTCGCTTAAATTGTCGTGAAATAGCAAACTACAAGTGAGGGCATACACACACTTTGTTGCGACTACGATTTCTTGAGCGATTTTCAGCGATTTAAATCGCAAATGTGGGAATACACTCGCCAGTACGATTCGTTCTAACTTGCGGCAATCACGTCGCCAGAAAAGTGGGGCAGATCACAGCTGCAATTGCTAAGTGTCATGTGGACTCGTTCACATTGAAAGTTATGCGTTGTACTTTTTGCGACTGAATAGTCGTGAACCGGAAAACGCGTGTGCGTGCCTAGCCTTACAGTTTTAGCTATAAACCTTGAAGCATCGATTAGAAATGAGTTTAATTGAGCTAGGGAGCTTCAACTTTCAATACCGATTCAGAATATTTTCAAAAATCCTTTGATCCACAATATAAATAAAAAAAGAGCAAAAAAGTACTGGAGCAAAGAAGGAACAGAGAAAGTATATGAATAAATCCGCTCCTGTTGAGAGTTTCAACCTCAACAGACCATTAAATTTAAAGTCGAACGTTCACAAGAATATCTCTCGGTTGTACGTACATACTTACATAGATCAAAAATCAATACGAAGAATAATTCACAATAAATTCGATATATTAACCGAGGACGTGAAAAGTCCTACTTTACAATGTAAAGGACATTGTTCAAAATACACACATGCTTACTACATATATTCGTATAATTTAAATTAACCACAGAATACGAAGAACAGAGAATTGTTGCTTGAATTGTTAAGATAACATTTTCGAAAGCTGGGTTACAGCAATATTTTTCGAGCACCATCTGACATGGGCTGGCACATTTACATGTAAGACCATAGTGTATCCTTTGCGTGCATTAAAATTTTGTGGTTAGATAGAACCTAAGAATTTACTCCACTGTGAATAACTTTGAAGAGAAGGATGTGTACTTCAGTTTACTGTGTTAACAGTTGATCAACTGTGGTTGTGTTATTCTAAGATACTTAATAGTTGCTTGATGAGATGCACTTCCCAAGAACACAAGCTGTGAATTTTGAAGTATCCTGTAGTTGCAAGACATGAAAGTACCTACACCTAAATTGAGTCGTAAAGTATTGACAGGTGCTTCAACAAAACTAAGGATACCACATACAAATAGTTGTTATGAAAGATTATGGACGACTTGAAGTCGTTTCCACTCGAACAAATTCAGAAATTCGATTTCCAGTTTATTGAGTTTGATGTGGTTAAAATTTGGTTTGACTAATGATCTGAGATTTGAGATTCTGGGAAAGATTATAGAGTCAACAATTGTATTTAAAGAATTTTTTATTTCCATTTCGGTAACCTTTCGAACGGCATCTATTGCTGAAAAAAAAATTTCGGAACCCATGTTCTTGGTCCAATTATTCGCTGCTTCTTTATTTGCTTTCTTTTTGTTTTCCATTTCTTCGAGAAGGGTCCATCCTGAAGGAATAGGTTCTATAAATTTGCAAGTGAAGTGAAGTACTTAAATAGATACGTTTCTATCCCGGAAACCCAGCTAGACAATAACTGTTGGGGTGACAGACGGAATAGTATTTGCATTGCAGGCAATCCAGCAACGATTTAAATTTTGATTTCTAGTTGTTCATACCTAGCTATGATAGGGTAATTTTTGATTGCTAAAGGTACTAGAGACTGGAGGTGACATACATAGCAAAGGGATTGTTTTCAAGTCTGCATTTAAATTGATTCTAAGGGTGAATCTTCGTGAGTACGATAGATCCACTTCTCAGACAAGAGTAGATTTGGAGCTTCGTTACTTCCACTCGCATTCTTAAAATGTCCTTCCTCCTCGGCACATTTTTAATGCTGTTTAGCTCGTATACTGTTTAACATTGGTAACCGTGTCCGGACTAACTTAGTCGAAAGTCTGCCCTTTACGTTGAGAGAATTTTTTTTTGTCGCCCGTATTTTCTCGCCACTTCATCTATCTTACACTCATTCTATGCCTTAAGACGTCGCATCAGCTTGGTTCTTTTTGGGTGGAAGCGCACTGCAATATTGTAGATCTGTTGTGCTTCCACCAACTATCAACTTACAGCATCTCCTCCAATCCTTGATGAACCGGATTATCTGGTGTAAATCAAAGATGGTAGATCTTCTAAAAGTGGATAGGCAGTTAAGAGCTGTCAAGTCGGGGCTTGGAAAACTTTTATACAGACCTTACTTCTGTTCCAGTCATAATTCCCGAGAAGCTCTTTGGCTTGCTTTAACTTTCCAAAGTTTTGACCTTTGCGGTCTTCCTCCTTCCGAAGGTTTTTCCCGTATCGTATGCGGTTTTAGCTTGCAGAATGATTCCGGACCGGTAAAAGCGGTCTCTGAGCAGTTTTTGCTACTTTATTTCGCTCTATGCCCACGTATTGTATTGCATTGTATATATATGTAGGGGGCTGTACATCATTGAACAGCAGCACGTAGTCCCTGAGGGACCACATTACCTCGATGAACAGATGCAAAGGAAGAAGGAAAATCTTCCCTGGCAGGAGTCGGAGTTCTCCAACCGGGCTAGTAATGCAGATATAGGCATTGTGCTGCAGTTTACCGAACTTGCGTTTGAGGAATTTCGCCCTCGACCACCATACAACCCTTCCATATACAAGATACGGTCTGACAATGCCAATGTATATGCAATGGAATATCTTAGGGCTTAATCCCAATGCCCTGCGGAATATTCTACGGCACTGCCAAAGGATGCTGGTAGCCCTTAAGATCTTGGTCTCAAGGTGTTCTTTGAAAGCAAGTTTAGGGTTTAAAGTAATTCCTAAATACTTAACTTTGCTTTAAAGTTGTAACGGGATGCCCAAGAAGGATGGCAATCTCGCCGGAGGTAACTGGCTCCTCATAGTGAACACCATCATCTCAGTCTTGGCTGGATTGACAAACAATGACTGTTCATGGGACCATGTCCCGACAATGGTTAGTCGATTGGACGCCACCTTCTCCAAAGCCTTTTACAACCTGCATCAATTTCGTGCCACTACCTAGAGGAGCAGTGATTGATTCTTCACCTAAGCACAGCGAGGATCCAATCTACTAGTATGAGATCGACTCCCTTGAATCTTAGGGCAGCTTCTACGCTGTTAAAGGTAGAATTGTCAAATGCAACCTGAATATCTAAAGAGACAGTGAAAGCGAACATGCTACCCTACTCCCACGGGGTCAGGTACCAGGTAGTGGGTGACTCTGTTATTCTTACTTAGATGGTTAATTTTGGTAAGGACCTTCCACAACAGTGTAGATCTTCCTTCGTGAAAGCTTAACACCTCGATTTAAAAACTTCAAACTTAGGAAGAACTAGTCCTTCTAAAAGTATGTCTAAATTATGTCTTAGTCGGTCCTTAAAGGACAGTAGTGGGCGACTCTGTTACCCTTACTTAGATGGTTCATTTTGACAGGGACCTTCCACAACAGTGTAGATCTTCCTTCGTGAAAGCTTAACACCTCGATTTATAAACTTCAAACTTAGGAAGAACTAGCCCTTCTAAAAGTATATCTAAATTACGTCTTAGTTCGCCCAAACGACAGATTTTAAAACCACTTTTTTCGACGGTCTCCTTTAATAAGCGCATTTTTTACATCTACCGAATCTCTGCGAAAAATATCAAGGTTACGTCTACTTGGTTGGCATGTAGCTTGTTTTTTGTACGAATATATGAATATTGCCAATAAACCTTTGCATACGAAACAGGCTCTAGAGACTTTTTTGTTTTTATTTCGCAATCATTTTAAATTACATTTCCTTTCACACACATTATACTTTTAAAGTCATTCACAAATGACTTCTCATTTACCCATTAACATTCAATCGAATGTCCTTGCAATTTTCTGTATTTGCCTTCATGATAAAATGAAGGACACACCAATGACGACGGCATATGCGATAAAAGCCCTCGAGGATCGGAATCAACAAACAAATTGATTTATGATTCTGACAGACACAACGTACAATATTCGTCCTTGTTATTGTAATAATTTTCGATTCGTATCCATTTGATGATATCGTATCACAGATAGAGGTCACGGGAATGAGTGGGGGATGGTTTTCTGCACAGGAAAAGTAAAACTCCAACAGCTGCCAGCAATCGATTTGTGTACGTATCTACTACAAGAGAGAAAGAGATTTTCTGAATTTTATTTGAGCGACATTGAGTTGAGGCGGCGGATTTGAAGGAATCCTCTTATGACACATTTTCGATGAAAATAATAGATTTCCTTCGAAAAATAGGAATGAGATATCGAAGAACATTTGTCAGAGATTTCCGGCCCATATTTGTTGTTAATGACAGTGAAATCTACTCCAGAGAATCTTAAGGTTATGAACAAGTTCATTGTACGACAAATACAGATTCGCGACAGATGGATTTTCTCCTCAAGGAGAAAATTTATATAGAACTACTATCCAATTCGTCCTGTGGATGACATAGTTGACAATGTAACACACTTTACTTTAAATGAAGTTCTTAGAAAAATAATTCTATTGTCACAGCTAATTGCAATATTTTCTTTAAGGCTTGATACAAGGTTCAGGATGTAGTAGATACATTTAAAAAAATAAAAATAAAATCCAACCTCTCTAATTTAATGCAGCATAAAATTTATGCATAAAACTTTACTACCTCGAGAAGATCCTTTGTTTGTGTTTACTTTTCTCCTTGAGGGTAACTCCAACATTTTCTGTGAAGCAAAGCGAAAAATGTAAAAGCGCATCATTTATGTCCGATGGCTAAGCCAAGGCATAAGGACAACCATATTTACCGAAAGCGTAGCAAAAGTGGACGATAATGGAATTTGTTTAAGTGAATTATGCAGGAGTAATTTTCATGAGCTATTTCGCACTTTGTGCGATATTTATTGGGTTAAAAAAAAGAAGGAATATGCTCTGTGACTATGGCGTTGGGTTATCTTTAAGATTTATTTTTTCATCTATTAAAAATGGAAACGGTTGAACGTAGGGGTTATGATGGGGGAAAAACGACGATATACCTGTGGTTTTAAAGACATTCATACACTGCGGTTGGTAGTTTTTTGGATAAGGAGTCGTAAGGAGAAGCAGTCAGAAATGAGTTATTTGACTGAAGAAGACTTAAAAATTTCGAAATTCGACGATTTGTTTTCAAGGACCTGGACAATGAAATTATTGCACGTTCTAGATCCAGTAGGCTCTTAGTGCATATATGTGTGTGGTGCTGGGTTTGCCTACCGGGTCTGATCCTCCTCCAGTTATCCTCCATGACGTTTTTGGGCAATTTTCGAGTATTTTTGTAAAGTTTATATGCCTTTGATGAAAAATTTAGTGGCCAACAGTGTTTGCATTAGCCAGTTCGCCGAGATTGTTGAAAAAGTAGGCTCCGCAATGCAGTTTCAAACGAGACAAAGAGAGAGCATCGCATGTGCAAAGTATATGTAGTACGGTTTTTTCCTCTTCTTCACCCTTGTAGCTTCTGCAGAAGTCGTTTGCGAGAAGGCCTAGCCTTGTGGGATGCCTGCCAATGCAGTGCAGTGCAATGCAGCACTTTGTCCTATCTAATAAGACATTTGGAGCGTTTCTGATCTAGCTTAGGTCAGATCTGTTTAATGATGAGACACGTAGTGCCATCTGGCCACTTGAGATTGGTTAAGCTTGAGTAGCAATTTAACTGAAGCGATAGGTATGCCGAGATACTCCATGTTCGGCAAAAACGATAGGGTTGTCCCCTGTGAAAACATCCTCTGAAGCTTGCTTAGCAATTTTATCGGAGATCTCATTTTGCACAACCTCATTGTGACCTGGGAACCAGACAAGAGTAAAAGATTCAGTCTTGCGACTAAATTTAAAGAATTCTTGCATTCTCGAACTATTTTGGAACGGTTTTGAGGGTTGAGCAAGATACTCCGCCCCCTCCACCCATTCTTAACAATAAAGTCGGTACGTCGGAATCCAACTGATGATGCTAAATGATCGTTCTGTTGCTGCAGAAGTTACAGGTGCCGACAAAATTCGTGCTGCAACTTTGCTTAAATTTTTTTTAGCACTTTCCACCAAATTAAAGGTTCTATGGAGGAAGCGCTTGCCCAAATAAACTCCTTTTCCCAAAGGAGAAGCGAGAAGCCAGGCCCTGGACTACATACATATGTATGTACGTCCGTTGCTAAGTTTTTGTATTTTTTTTGGTCTATGGCATGAATTTGTGCGTACTAGTAGCTAAGGTACTACTAAGTAATAGAAAATTGAAGGTTCGCTTATCTATAATAAATACCCAACTGGGTATTTAAAAACAGATTTCGGTATATACATATGTACCTGGTAAATACCCGGTATTTAACCTCACGAAAATACCCACCGTGTAGGTAAAAAAAAAGTGCCCATCACTATTCTTAACAATAAAGTCGGCAGACATTAGGCTATCATACACCTCTGCTTGAAAAACAGTGGCATGCACGCCTAACAAGTCTAGTGCTGTCTAGTTTAATTCCATCCTCGACTGTTCTGTTTTCCAAAAACCCTAGAGAAAACCTCTGTTTTTTTCGATTGAATTCCATAATTTAAGAATTACGAAGCTCATTTACTACTTATTTTATTTAGTATCAATCTCTTGATTCCGTCATGTTTATTTCAATTTCATACAGAAAAAGTATTTTTCTTCAGTTGACCGCAACAGAGCAAGTCCATACATTTGCACTGTTCCTGCGCTGTTTTTCTATTCACGGATTTAAATGCATTATTCTCTTCTAATGGAGACTTTTTTTTTCTCTTTTCCAGAGTCATCACAAAGCATTCATAAGCTAAGCTTGCAATGAAGCTTCAAATACATCCACATCTTCTACGTATCCAATGTATACAGACAAAAAAAACGAAAGAAAACGACCACCGCCAAGACCATTCGAAAAGCTTTTTCGTAATCCGCGGTCTCCGATCTCTTACACAAAGTGGAGACTATCGCAAAGTCCTGCTTATTCAATCGGGTTAAAACAGTCTCAAATCGCATTTTGAGCTGTGAAGTGCGCGGACCGTACGTTTCCCTTTTTCGAAAGTTCTCGAAATGTGTATTTTTTTATGTGTTGCCCCTGATACCCTGATCTGTTTTTTTTTTAAATTGCAGTGTTAATTTTGTAAAATTAATTTAATTTGTTTTGGTTTTTCCTAAATTTTGTAAATCTGTGTTCTTTTGTGCGATCTCCCATGTTTGTGCGTGTTAAAGCGTGTTGTGTGTGGAAAAAATATGCAAAAGCATGTTTCAGTATTAAAAAGCTCAGGAAAAAAGCTCATCTAAGTTGATGCAAAGCCCCTGAGTGTTTGTGAAAAAAGTGTGCAAGGTCATGTTTAATAATAAAAGTCCTTGAAAGCGCTGTTGATCCCAGCGTTAATGTGTTATATTGAGTGCGGGTTCGGTTTGCGTTTGTCTTCGCGTTCGCGTTCGCTCATACTTGTGTGGTACGAGATTTTTCCTTGGAAACTAATGCACATGCACAGCTGACGAAAAAATCCATTAATACAGGTGAGTGAGTTTATTTAATTTACCTTTTAATTTGCTTAAAATCGAACCAATTAAATTTGTTGTTTCACAAGTGAATGGGCTTTTAGGATTTTGATTAGTAAGGTTTTACGGTTTTATACAAAGCTACATATGTATGTAGAACTCTACTTAAAAGCTGGTAATACTTCTGGGTACGATGTACGATAAAAAGCGCGAAAGTTGTTAATTTTTCAAACGACACAGAAACGAATTGGTGTCTATTGGTTTCTGATCCATTTGCTGAAAAAGATTCATTAGGGATTAACTCAGACTAGGTTTAGAATGTTTCTTAGCATAAGGACATATGTATGTACATGCGACTACAGATTTTTCCTGATAGTGGCGATCACTTTCAATGTCAGCCATACTTCAGTAGAGATTTCCCAGTGTACCTGAAAATCTGTGATAGAAAATCTGTCTTGTTTTTAAGGTGTTTCCCATCGTCCAAAGTCAATGAATCCTGGCAGTCATTGGATGGTGATTTTTCACTTAGAGCTTAGAGTGGACACCGCCTTTTTAAGTAGCATTTTGTCGATTAGGAGCAAAGTCATATTTGAGACAAAAAAAAAGTTCCATTGGTGGTGTTTAGAATCCACGCTCTGTATCCTTTTCGTTAACCTTTCACATTGAATCCATTATAACATTGAAACACATACCTTGCACGAAACCTTAGTGACCTCACCAAGGTACATAACACTCAAGCACGTGTTTTGCTGTAAGGATTTCCTCATATCCCCATAAACTATGTACCTTAGAATCTGAAAGTCATACACGGCGTATCCTCTTTTCGGGTAACCTCATTGAAATTCCCTTTTCATACGAACTTTCTAAGGAAATCCAAGAGAAACCCCATTTTACATACTTCTTTTCTCGTGTCATTTTCTGGGATTTTTGTATGTGTTTCTGCATATGGATGTGGATTATTTTCAATCTTAAAATGAATTCAACGAAATCCGCCTTTTCGAAATAAATATTCGTACATGCATAATATATGGATGTAAGCATACACACTTACATAGGGAGTGCCTTAATTTGGTTTAAGGCCTACAAGAAAAAAATGTACAGCCACGCGAAATAGGGGTAAATTTTATGGTGTCAAGGACGAGTAAAAAGTAACGGAATACGAAAATCAAACCTTAGTCCTAAAGCAGCCCAATTGTTGTAAGAATGACGAAAGAAAATATCTTAATTGACTTTAGGCGATTTAATGTGTATCAACAGAATGATGACTCATTTTCGTCCCCATTCTAGACTTCAGTTGTCTCCTTATATTCGGGATGAGAGATGGAAATATATTTTGCTTTAATTGAACATGAAATTATCTTCTTATTTTCAAGGTTAAGTCATATCCCTCGAGCAGTCTTTTGCTGGCGCATTTGCAATATTTGCAATATTCGACCGAATGAGTTGCAATATTCGGCCGAATGAATTGCAATATTCGGCCCAATACCGAATAGTAAAAAAGTAGCCGAATAGGCCGAATACCGAATAGTAGCCGAATATTCGGTATTCGGTATTCGGCAAAATCACTATTCGTGGCATCTCTAGTATTAATATCTACTGTAGGACCTTAGTATCTAAGCAATGCGTATGCCCTAAAAGGTCGGAGAAAAAGAGTTTTACTAGGAGAATTCTGCTAATTTTTAGGCCATGACTCATGATGTGTGGTATCTAAAAGACGTGGTGTTAGTTGATAATTTTTGGTTTTTCTGAGTGATTGCCAGGTTTAGGTTATGATCTTTTCGACTATCAAAAAAGTTGGCGTTTTAAGGCTTTGGTGAAGCTGACTGCTTTGTGAACGTTGCTTCGCACCTTGAAGCTGTCGATACAGTTAGGGGTTAAGTAGAGGTAAAATACCTTTAAAGATACTCAATGGGGCACCGACAGGCAAGGGTTTCATTCGCGGAGAAGGTATGATATTTTGCCACTTCCTTCTTATCTGCCAGAGGCTAGAAGTTTCTTCGTTTCTTGCGCCGCCGCCCGTTCTTTTATTCGCAATTGTTGTATCATCGTAGTGAATACTTCGCTCGGCGTCAGCATGAATATTATTAAACTTCTTGGTGTCAATGGCCCTTCAATTTCCCTTTCCAATGTACTTTTAGTTCTTGAGTACTTCT
Source organism: Blera fallax (assembly GCA_946965025.1). Taxonomy (NCBI): domain Eukaryota; kingdom Metazoa; phylum Arthropoda; class Insecta; order Diptera; family Syrphidae; genus Blera; species Blera fallax. The sequence goes on along the minus strand of OX337247.1, from coordinate 12,763,570 downwards.
GGCATTCCGTCAGCACATGTTCCACGTTCTGTGGCCTACCTTCACAATGATGGCAGTATGGGTCATTCATGTGCTTGTTTTTGTGAAGATACTTCCGGAAGCATTCGGAACTGCGTTAGGCAATAGTCTCCCTCCCCGTGTTTTCTGTTGATCCACTCCTCTATGTTGGGGATGAGTGTGTATGTGTCTTTTTGTTGTGGTATTATACCTATGTTGCCTCATACTCCTTCTTGAGTACTGCCGCAGACGTCTACACTTCTAGGTTGATGGGCATTCGGCCTGAAATGACACTTATTGCACATATCATTCAATGCACGACTCACGGTTCGGTATGGTGCCCATATTGGAGCCGCGTTCTTGAGGTTTTCTGTGCTCACCGTTGATTGGCTGCCTTGGTCTTCCTTTATTTAGCATTAGTCTGCACAGTGTCACCACCACACGCGATGCTTTCTTGCCTGCATACTCCAAGTGTTCCCTAAAGTTGAGTCTGTTTTTCTATCAGCACTTCCAGGTTTAATGCCTTCGAGTCGATGGTGCGCCCACCGTCCTACATATGTATGTATAATGTGAGTCGTTCAATTCTTTTATGGCTACTGATAGGGACCGGTTAAGTTGTTTGGCCCGCTAGTTCCCAGCCTAATGTCTGTAGAGATGTCTTTACGTTCCTGATCACTCGGTTGCACCTTTGTCAATTCCTCTAGCATTTTGGCCGCTACTACTACTGCGATATCGTCACCATAACCGATGATATCTACTCTGCTCGGTCTCTGCGTTCTTAGTCCGCCGCCATACATTATGTTCCACAAGAGTGGTCCTAGGGCAGTCCTCCCGTGATTGTCTATGTCTTCGGGCCCTCTTTCGTGTCGTAGTAGAGGGATCTGTCTTCGAAATAGTTGGTTATTATTCGCTGTACATACATTGTTTTGTACTTGCAGTTGGCTCAATGGTACAGCTCCAGTTGGCTGAGTTAAACGTCTTCTTGAAGTCGAACGTTACTACAGCATAATAGCTTTGTCCCTCAGAGCCATCTTTCTCCTGCAATTGCTTCACTCGCTATGTCGCACACTGCCCGTATTGCGTGGATGGTGCTTCGTTTTTTCCTGAAGCCGAACTATCGGTTGCAAAGCCCCAAGTCTCCTTCGGTGCATTGCTCAATTCTTACGCGTATGACTTTTGCGAGCATCTTCCTTAACATATTTAGCATGCACAGCAGCTTGTACGACGACTGTTGTTTAGGTGGTTTGTCCCCCTTTTGAATGAGGACTAGTCAGTGCGTTTTCACTGTGATGGAAATTTTCATTCCGTTAGGCATGCTGTGTAGAGGTGCAAAAGTCTGATTTTGAACGCTTTCTTCAGGTCGAAGTTCGTGACCCTATCGATTCCTGGCGTCTTGTCGCTTTTGATTGCTGATGCAGCTTCCAGGACTTCTTTTGATGAAATGATGTCGTCGCCGTTTCATCTGCTGTTTCTCGTGGTATAGGCTCCCTACAATTGAATTTACAACTCAAGTATGCCGAACTTCGGTACGGTGGCTGCTTTCCCTGTAATATACGGCGAGTGGTACTTGTAGTATCTCTGAAATATTACAAATGGCCTTCAAAGAGATTGTGGTTGAAAAACAGTCGATGACTGAATTCAAAGTAGGTCACTTGCATCCACAGTGTCAATGCTCTTTTGTGCTTTTGTATTGCTCTCCACCACACATCATGATAAAAACTACCACACAACAAGTGATACATCAAGATGAAAACCTCAATTTCCATTATCCAACACGATAAAGTTGTCTTCCCATTGAAGTCGCCCCTCGCAAGCACATTCTCGTCAAGAAATAAAATGCAAGCAATTTTTCTGAAAGAGCGTGTGACAAACAGGATTTATCCGCATGATCTCTATCGGTGTTACGCATTTCCTTGACGGTGAGCAATTCAAAAAACCCACAACCCGATTGCATAAACTGATATCGTACCCCAAGACCAGGATATCAGGAACGCACTTCAACGCCTTAGTAAGCAAAAACCATGTTAACTCATTCAATTGCCCCCATTGCCTTGCGGCGGCATCCCTTCAACTTTTACTCTGTGCTCTGCATATCCTTTTCCTTGGTTGGTGGTGCTTGATAAGTCCATAAACAAACGTCGTGTACTATGGTAGGATATCGTGTAGCAAGTTAACCAAATGGAAAATAACTTATGCATGCAGTCCTGATTGGAAAACAATAAGCAGTGATAAGGATTGAAATTGCTTTTTGCAACGCTGTTCCTCTCAGTGTTCTCCTCCCTGGAGTAGATTTTGTAAACACTGTGGCATCCGGACACATACTGACTAACACACACCTGAGCTTTGTTCACAGGATGTATGTATGCTCTGTATTCAAAGTCTTTCTCTAGAAAAGGAACTACTTTCCTTTGCATTGTACTGGTTTGTATGCGAAGCGCTTACATCCCTTAGGAGGTGAAAAATAACAACAGGAAGCACTAGGATGCGTCTACAAAAAAAGGAAAAAAAATCTAAGACAAGAGTATGTGGTAGGATACTGTTCTAAAAGTTTCACTGCAAAGGAATGGTAAAATTCCCCCGGTGACTCACATGGAAGGAAGCAATCTCCTATTCTAATGGAACTTGATTTGAGGTAGGAGGAAATTTCTTGACGAGTTTGTTGCGTACGGACTTTACTGTTGCACAGTGGATTGGTGCAATTGGAAATGCAGATGTCGACGTAAGCTCCCTTGAAAGTTTGTGAACGCCTTTAGGCAATCGATGCAAAGGACGTCATGATTTAAAGTGGATCTCTATGCATGTGCATCAGCGGCCTGAGGACTATACATCCGAAAGAATACGATATATTCCATCATCCAAAAATATTTTTAGCAAACAAATGGCTGTTAGTGCAGTCGTTGGAGTAAAAGTCTCCTCACCGGGGAAACTTATCTGCAAGACCATACCTTGATCCTAGTTTACGCAAAATCTATAACGGAAAACATCGACTATACTCCCCCAAATGTAGATTTATTCCAAACTTTTAGGTAGCGATTCAGGTTCACATCCATATGGTGGTATACTCATATACCAAATTCTGAGCCCTACCAACAGTCACTTCTACCACTTACCGACTAAGGCAACGAAGTAATTCACCTGTGCCAGTGGTCAGGTCACAGATCTTACTGAAAATGGCCCCCACTTTCAAAAACTTGTCTCAAATGCAAACTTTGGTTCGCATTCGTCTCGGTAAATTACCTTGGATGCAGTCAGCTGAGCCGACTACTGATTGGAGAATAGCCCGACGTATAAACTCTCCAGATAGTTCTGGCCTAAGCTGAACTTGAAACGTTCTCAACTAACTAGCTAGTTGAGTCACTTTATGTCTCTCTCTTGTGGATCGTTTGAGTCGTTGTTGTGAACAGTTGTTCCATAGTCTTAATTCTCTCGGTTAAGTTAGCATCTTTTTCGAAATAATCTGATTTACGGTCTAAGTTTTGATGACAGTTTATGACGTTCAGCAATGTTCCATTTTTGGATAAAACCTCTCATAATTCCTTTGCTTAGGGTAGTAATGGATTGGGACCAACAATTTCTGAAGCTGAACACTATTTGAGTGCGCCGTAGCTTATGTGATTAGTGCGTTGGATCGCTGAGCGGGAGGTTCGAGGTTCGAATCCCAGAAAGATTTTATTCATTTCTCTTTGATATGCCCGATGGTTGGTATTGTTGTTCCCTAGGTGGACTTCGAATTTTCTCCGAACGATTCACAAGCAAGCAGACTATCTACTTCACTATTGCCACTTTCCGACGCATGCTTAGCCAGTGCGTCCGCCTTTACTTTTCCTTTAATTGTATATGGGACTTTTCATCCGAAGCTGTGTCAAATAATTATGAACTAAGTTTCTGCTCACATTTCATGGCCAATAATGCAATTACAATGTCAGCCTGCTCCATTCATCCGGTCACTGCCTTCTTGTCCATTGCTATTTGAATATTCCTCCCAGTCGCCTAACCCTTCTGGCAGTGATCGCGCGGTTTACTTACCTCTAAACCTACGTGACATGCTAGATTTATAAGGCATTTCTCCAGTTTTGTCATCATCCATGAATCAACCCGTAAAGACTATTATTTCGACTGTCTAAGGGTCACCATCTTCAAAAGGAATTCTGTGTAACCACGTATTCGTTTTACCCCATTCAAAGGAATATTCAGATATTTAACCTTATTCTCTACGAAATAAAAAAAATTGCATATACCAGTGCATGGCACTACTCTAGTGCCAATTACCATCACGGAGCCAAACATTCGTGGATTCCGCAGTTTTCCTTACAAACGAATACGTTGGGAGAATTCCTGAACTTACTTACAATGCGTGACTTGGTGTAGTTTTGTTCTTTTCGAGGGGTGCCCTCCTGATGATAACTTCAGTTACTTCCACAAAAGTACGTCTTGCAAAGTTGGACGACGAGTTTGAATGAACTATCTTCTATTGCCTGTCTAGCCCCATTCAAAAGAAAATTCTTTCCCTCATCGGCACCAACTACGATTTGACGAACATTAACGTTAGAAGCATGCTTTGCTTTATAAAGAGGTCCGATTAGTTAAATTGGTGACATATCCTGTGGTAACACAATCAAACCTTTTGGACTATGTCTATCTGTGTCCAGGTAGAGACTTCGTTTGGAGCATCTTAAGAAGAATGAAAGAGATTTGTGTTTGAAAAGTCTACCAAGTGGAGCTAGTGGCGAGCCTCTTTCAACTCATTTGACTCTAAAGATTTTTAATAATGCTGTTGACTTTTTTTTTTTATAGAAGGTGGGAATCTACGAAAGATACTGTAGAAGTAATCGGTTCAACAGCATGTTGGATTTTTACCGGCTACAACCACCTCCCCTCCTCTCCCCTGTTCCCCGTTTAAGCATTTCTTCACAGGGGGCAGCTTATTGTCCCGGTTGGGGTCTCTTTCCACGTGCTGCTTTTTCAGGCTTAGCTGTTCATCGCATTCTTTTGCCTCCTCATTTGTCGCTGCTCGTTCCTCCAGGCGCAGTTGCTGCATCATGCTTGTTATGACTTTGTTCGCTGTCTCCTAAGCTTCCCTCGTCGTCAGCATAAGTTTTATGAGTGCTCTCGGTATTATTTACCCGCCAATTTTTATTTCTAGTAGGTTCACAGTGCGAGCAGTACGGGTTGTCCACGTGCTTGTATTTGTGGAGGTACTCTCGGAAGTATCCATGCCCGGATAAGAACTGTGTCAGGTAGAAACTTAGCTCTCCATGTTTCCTCCTGGTCCACCCTCTATGTTGGGGATCAGCGTGTGTGTCCATCTCCCTTTAAGTGTAGTGTTCGATCTGTGTTGCCATTCTGCATGTAATGCCTCGATGGTGGTTCTCGCTTTGAACCGCGGACTTTTTAATCTCCAAATTGGTGAGCATTCGACCAGAGATTACGCTGATCGCTTCCACTGACAAAGTTCTGAAGGCGCAGCATATTTTCAGCGATGCGATTCTGTGCAAAGAGTTCATCCGCCTCGAAAACGTATTTTCGGTCCGCCGCTAGTGCCCATATGGGAGACGCCTACATAAGGATTGACTCCCTTACCGTTGCTAGCAGGTTTCTAGTCGATTGCCTGCAATGACTGCAATATCATCAGCGTAGCCGATAATGTCTACTCCGCTCGGCCTTGGAGTTCTCAGTATGCCATCATACAAGTTATTCCATAATGATGCTGTTGCGAACGCGGACACCTGGCTATAAAGCTACATAAACTACCTTCGCATTGCAACTACTCTATCAATACTGCGATATACGTATGATGTATAATTAAGAATACTCACCTGCCGTCCGGAATCTCAACGCCTATGCAGTCGCCCATTTCCATAGCACCACCAACATTGAAACCGGTTCTGGCTGTCTGCCGGAACCTAAAGACACCTCCAGCAATTATTATTGCCGCCACAACCGATGCCCACACAACATCCAATCGAGTGACCCTCGCGTTTGCCTCACACGCCGGAAAATTCGCGGAAATTCATAGGCATACGACCGAAACCAAGTGCGACGAGTGTTGACAAGGACGAAAAATTGTGAAAAAAGTATGACGTTTGGCAACCAGCTGGATGAATGCCAAAGTCGGGATGCGTTCGTCGCCTCGGTGGATGTAATTTTCGGGTGCGATTACATTTAAGGCAAAGGTGGGAAAGAGGCTGGGAAACGTTGCCACAGGACAGGAGAGGAGCATGGGACGAAGAGGAGAATCGAAAAAAATCCAATTAAAGGACAGCCATCATTTTGTTTGAATCTTTTACAGGCGGAAGCGAGGCGGCATAAGAGAACGGATAGGCTATGCGAAGGAAATTTTGGTGGAGACTTGGCATCCATAAAAGCTGTTTGTGGGGCGAATCTTTTTCTACCCATGCTGTATTTCAAAAGACAGGGTGAACAAAAAAAGAATAAAATTCTCTGGGGAATCAAATTTTGAAAAAATTAAGTTAATCAAATTTAATTTTTTTTTATTTTCCCCTTTGATTTCTCCCCCTTATAGGCTACAGGGTCTGCCCGCGTTCTTTAACTGAACCTCGGAGTAAATGCTTCACCGCCTTTGGGATTCAATAACCATCCATCCTTCTGACCAGATTCGGGGGTTGCATAAATAGTACAGATTACACAGGCAAATTTATAGCCTTTTACTATACACGTGGCTCATTGACCACAATTAGCTTTACCTGACCTTACCACTTTAGGGTGTGTACTAGCTTAATGATCTTTACTCTTGCAATGTAAACCTTAAACTTGTATTTCGAAACTTAGTAAATGTTCCACATAATTTTCTTAAACAAACTTTTCATTTTTGCCCGATTGCACTTTGGCAAATATTTCCTCTATACTCAACTGTAACATTATGTTGTGGTTGGGGCAGTGTATGGTTTATTTATTCGTTCTTTCATACTTTCTGGGTGAAATAGGAGGCAAGGAGTAAACATGAAAAGAAGCAAGACCAAAGTTGTGTGAATATTTAATATAATACTCTTGTAAGTAGAAAAACATATGCACCTGCTTTGAGAAAACTGTATTTATCCTTAGGAAAGTCAAAATTTTCTATACAGAGAGGCCCAAAAATACTACATAATTGGATTTTCAATTCGAACAACTTTTTATTTAATCAACGAATTTTAACAAAGCCAGAAGAATATTGAAGCTCAAGCTTTGCTTTTTTTATGGAAAGTAACATCCCTTAGCTGACCGACATTTTGGTTCACTGAAAACCCATATTTTTTTATGGAATTTTCCGTCACTTTTTTCAAAGTTTGGGATATTAATCTGAGTGCGAAATTCTCGTTATGTCCTAAAAATTGAGGAGTTGTGCCGAATGTAATATTATTCAAAATAGGAAATTGTTTTGTGCCACCCTGTATTTCATTTTTAAATGAAAAGTTGTAAGAAAACTAAAAAAGGTTCGAAAATTTAGAAACTAGACTAAATGTTGAAGGTCGAACTGCAATACATTCTTAGGAAAACAATAGACCAATTAGGGAATAATTGTACTAGTCCGGGTTGACCTCCCAGAAACCTGTTAAGATATCGATAAGTTTTAAGATACATGGATTACGTAAATGAAATACATACAGATATGATATTTGCTGTGCTTCTCAGAAAGCACAAAATGTTGGTAAATATTCCGAACGATGGACGGGCGTTAAGCATAGAATTCTGGCTCTTGAATTATTGGACAAATAAATACTCACAGTTACGGGAAGAACATCGGCTTCTCAAAAAAGAAAAAAGAAAATGAGAGACGCTCGATCGAATGTATTGAGACACTATACTTCAGGAAAAATGTACGCAAGTTTTACCAAAAGGTAAAAAGAATGTCTCAAGCCAAGAAGAACCTTACGGAAGCCTGTAGAGATTAAGAAGGAAACTTTGTAGCAGAATCACAGTCGGTGCTGAGAATATGGAAAAATCTCATCTGCAGACTGTATAACGGCAAGAAAGATCAACATGCTGCTGTCAGGCAGAATGAACCGTTCACGATTGTAGTCAAAACTTGGATCTACCTGACCAAAAGCAAGCGGGGATAGTAATATCCAAGCTTAAATAAGATTGAACTATTGAACTAAGCAGCTTCAGACGACTTGGCAGAGAGCATTCACCTAAGATTTGATGAATGGAATTTCAGCATCGCACATGACAGCATTTATAGAGACGAGCTACACAGAGCCATGTCTAGTTTTGACATCCCTGCCTAACTTGGGATGCTTTTAGCTGTAAATGAGGGCAAAACCAAGTATATGCTGTCAACAAGAAGGGAATCACAACAACGCCGAATTGGACAGAACGTCACAATCGACAGCTATAACTTCGAAGTAGTAAGGGACTTTGGCTTTCCTATTAATTCTGACAATAACACCTCAGCAGAAATCAAATGAAAAATAACTCTTGCCAATCGCTGTTTCTTTGGGCGAGAAGGCAATTGAGTAGTAAGGTCCTATCCCGAACAACTAATGAGACTCTATACAAGACCTTAATCATCGCAGACCTGCATTATGGCGCTGAAGCATGGACGCTGTCGAAAGCGGATAACGCAACAGTCTTTTAAGATGGCTTAGACATCTAGAGCAAATGGATATCAATGTTCTGGCCCGCAGAGTCCTTGAATCTAATCCAGAGAGCCAACGCAATAGGGGACGACCTCTGGAGAGACTCTTTGGTTGAGCCCCAGGTTTACATCGAACTATAGCGCCACCTGAGTAAGTTGTAAATACTCACAGCATATCGTGGTCTAATGGTCGATATAATAATCAATAGCTGTACATACATAGATGCCATTTAACCATTATTTTCTACATATTGTTTGGCGTTTTTACACTTTGAACTAAAGGTCGAAGAAAAGTGATTCGTCCTTTAAAACTACTCCATGGGTGATGAGGAGCCATGTCAATGGCGGTTCTGTCAAAGTGACATTCGGTATTCTGAATCTGAAACGTTAAATTCTACAACCATTCTATAGGCTCCCACTGACTGCCCAATTAATTTACATTAAATCCCAAAATGTGACCGCAACCCATCCAATGGCTTACAATGAATTACAAGGAAAAAACGTAATTCCCCTTAAGGATGTGGATTTTTTTGTGCGCCTCCATACACAACAAACTCATTGTACAGTGTAGGCGCCCACCGTCACACAATTTAATGAAAAAAACGGGGCCACGCATGCCACCACGCTATAAACAAAACAACAGCTACAGACATATTTAATTCCGCAATAACTGCAATTCGTGCAGAAACATTAATTGAAATTTCCTGTTGCGACAATTTAACCGCCACAGTGTCACTGCCACCATATGAAACGCAAAAGATGGGTATGCTTGGGTTAAGGAGAAACCTTCAGTTTTACCACCGACCACCCCACTGTCTAGTGCCCAGGAAATCCTCTTAGCCGCAGTAGGATACTTCAGTTTTACAAGGCGCGAATGGTGGAGTGAAGGAGCCTCGTTGTGCTTGAAATACGATGTGTAACTATGTTTTGGAGGAAGGACGTACATATGTACGTAACATTGGTTGACAGGTTATTGCGGTCGACAGAATTAACCCATGCATTTATGTATGTCTGCTACTGCTTGGCGGCGACGTGGTAAGGACGACAGAACGACAACTCTCAGGCCGTCATTAACACTGGAGGATTGCTCTTGAAAAGCGGTTTGCGACTATGGGTTCATTGTGGTGGTTATAAACATTTCAGTGCACAAAGTATGGTAAATTTAGTTAAGTTCCGCTTGAGAGGCTAATGAGGAGGTTCCATTAACGTTGTCAAAGACGCGTACTTAGTCTGAACACATGACGAAGAGGTTAAGTGGATCAAGTTGCTGGAATGCAGGCACCCGTATACTTATACTTTGCATAGCGAGCAGATATGGGCTTTCGATACAACAAATATTTTCTTATAGATACACTTTTCCGTTGGCCAAGTGAATGGTCTGGAAAAACTAAACCTGTGCAAAAGATGCCAGCTCCTGATTTTCCTGATACATCAGTCCGTACTGTTCATCCATTAGAGTTGCTTTCGTTCGTACAATATTCCCTTGTGAGAAAATTGTTTCGAATTTGTTTATGAAGGTAAGAGATTTTTCACATAGAGGAACCGATCATCTAACAACTAGATGGGTTAGAACGATGTTCGATAGCCGCATCATAACATCAACATCAGGAGGGGTTTCTGTGAAGGGTATCTGCAGCAAAAGCCTGCCGCCAAGGCGGCGTTCTCTCACCTCTACAACGGTTGCTAGCCTTAGATGACCTACTGGTAAGACTAAAGACTAAATAGCTTAGGCTTTAGTGATATAGGCTGTGCAGATTATTTAGTGATCATAATCAAGGGCAAGCATGTGGGCAATGTGTATCAAGTCATGCAAGCTGGGCTCCTTAAAGTTTCTGACTAGTGCGCTGGAGAAGGTCTATTGATCAACCTTAGCTCAGCAGTAGTAGTACTATTCACAAGGAAAAGGAAACAACCTTGGTTCAGTTGCCCCAAGTGGGGCTACCATTGGTTTCTCCGACGAAGTTAAATATCTAGGACCATGTGGCCTTGTCGTCGTATGTATGGTACCTATCCCCAATGTTGACTTACTGGTTATATTCCACTCATTTTGAGTTACGCATCCGTTGTCTGGTGGACGAAAGTCAAAGAAGATACAATCATCAAGAAGTTTAAACGCCTTCAAACTAGCACGTCTTGGCATGTCTTGACATCAGGCGCATCCATCCATCGAGGTTATTATCGGGCATTATACCCCTGCATACATATATGTATGTATTTGTCAAAAAAGTGTGATTTGCAGCGCGGTAAGTCTTCGAAAGTCGGACGAAAATACTCCCTGTAATCAGATGGATCTCATGGAACTGTTATCCGACTTGCCTGAACTAGATATGCTCGGCACGGTGTCCGACTTTATGCCCAAATTACTTTACTTTGGCAGGATGTTCGAAACCGAAGCAAGAATCCTTGATCTGTTCATTGGAACCGAACCCTTTCTTGGAAATTCTGATTCTGCTTTTAAATGTACGCTACACAGATGGGAGATATTTGCACATCTCACGGAATAACATTCAAGCACTCAGACAATATAAAGAGCTGCCAGACCGTCTAAAGAGCTGCCAGTCTAAAAGGGCTGCCAGACCGTTTCATAAAAAAACAGAAGATATCCTCAAATTTCGCGGAGACGACTTGAAAAGGTTTGTGAGCTTTCTTTCTAGTGACTATCAGCTGAAGTACCATCTCCGTGAGGTGAGGATACCCTCTGTTTAGAAGAGGATGAAGCCGCAGAATACGTACTATGTGAGTGTGTGGCTCTGTGCAACACTAGGAGATGCATTTTTCATAGAGAAATCATCTCTCACATTGATCTAAGGAACTCCTTCGCAGCAATGCTCGTCTTCATTAGGAAAAGTGGAATTGCTGTTGGAATAATACTGGCGTGTGGTACAGTACTTAGATATTCCATGGTCTCAATGCCTTTACGCTCATGTGCGTAACCAAAATTGTGTTAAAAAAAAGAAGATTTTAACAACATTACTTGGACAGTCCATAAGTGATGTGACTTCTCTTATTATTTCGGTAATTTTTGGATGTCCTGTTGTTGGCCTTGTGGCTGAAAGACCGGTAAATTTTTTCGACAATGCAGTTTGTCTTTAAAAACTTCATGATTATTGAAAGCTTTCTACATTGTTTATGCTCAACGTTTTCTATGTTCCGTCAGTTCAAAATGTCTACTACGATACAAGTGGCTGGTCACAGCTTCAAGAATTATTAGTTCACGTTTGCCTTTTTGTCTATCAATGTTTCTTGCCTAACAAAGCGGCACTTAACAATCCCTAACAACTTTAAACCCGATTATATCCTATGACTCACCCAACGATTACGTTCCATATATGAATATGAATGTATGTCAAACCTGACTAAAAGTACTTTCATCCAGATAAAGTACAAAACTGTCATGACATTGTCTAAAAAGTCAAAAGTCTAACATGAAGAGGTTCAAATGCACAACCCCTTCCACATTTCCAAACTCAATTGGAAATGTATGTAAAATTTTTGGTCACACAAAGATTTCAAAGCTGCAACCCCTACGCATAGTTCTTCGTCTGAAAACGAAATTATGAATGTGTCATGGACATGGCATACAATTTCAGCACAATACCCTGGTGGCTATTGAACAGAGAAAATTTAAGCGGGTTGTCCAAAGAGTCATGGTCACCGTCACGCACAACCCATCCCACAACTGCTTCGCCTTGCTTTTGATCAAAAATTATTCCTGAATATCATCCTGGAAAATTGCCATTTTAAACAGGCGGCCAGGCTAGGCTGGGCTGGGTTGAACACAAGGACACTCTGTTCATACGATAATTCAATATAATTTCGAATTTAAAATCTAGACAGGAATCGGTGTGGATGTGGACGTACCAACAGAGAGAGAGAGAGAGAGAGAGAGAGAGAGAGAGAGAGAGAGAGACAGAGAGAGAGAGAGAGAGAGACAGAGAGAGAGAGAGAGAGAGAGAGAGAGAGAGAGAGAGAGAGAGGGAGAGAGAGAGAGAGTAAAAGAGATAAAATTCCATGGTGAACGAACGAACGAAGTAATTGCTAGTAGACATGGCTTTACGAAGGTCTCTCTCTCTTCAGAAATTTTGTATCGGTTTCTTATAATTGTTCTGTGCTTTGGGGTAGGAGTCCCTTGAGGGATGAATGTCAACCGAGAAGGAGTACAATCACAGATTGCTAGTCAGAGTGTACATTTAAAATAAATTTCATGTGTTAAAATCGGTTTTTAATCTTTTATAAAGCAGACAATGAGATGAAGAGCTCAGTTCTTCTGGTATCTATGTGTAAACAAAACCTTGGTTAGGTGTACCAAAACTGGGTCATTGTGCTGTCATAAAGTAGACACAGAGTGGGTCACTACTCCTAGAACAATAAAATATTTAATTTTAACCGAACGTGTATAACTGAGATGGTTGGGAAAATATTTGCTTGATGAATCCTTTTTGATGTTGACAAGGACAGTGAACATGCAAATATAGTGGGTATTTAAAATGACCCAGTTGTGTTTCCAGAAGAATTTTAGATTGGAAACCTCCATTCTTACGTCATGTTAGGTCGCTGCCTTGCTGGGTTGGTTACGGGAGAAAAGACTCGAACACTCACTTCGGTTCTTGTGAAACATTGTGATGCCCAATGGAAGGGTTGGTCCTAGTTTCTGTTCTCGATTCCTACTTTACTGCTCGTTGGTAATTAGGGTCTCCAACCATCGTGACGTTCTCAGAAACCTGGAAAAAGTTTTTAGGGACAGTGTATGTCATGTTTTCGTAAACTTTTGTTTCTCAAGTGACGTAGGCTTGGGCAGTGACAGAGGAAGTGAGGTGTATCTTCCTAAGCGTCTTCGTCATCGCATCCTCTACATGTAAATTTTTATATATCGTATCGAAAGCGGCTTGAAAATCTATAAAAACCCATACGATTTCCTTAGTTTTTAAGATACAATTGAGAAATATTCGGAGGATTGCGGCGAAATGTCCTCTGAAGCCCTCCTGAAGTCGACTTAGCTTTTTTTATCCTTAACCCGTTTCGTTGGCCATCCTTTTGAATAAGATAATATAAATGAGTTTTGGAATTCCGTAGGAAAACTACCGTTCTTAGAATTAGGTCGCTGTTAAATGAATTTCAAAACTCGGTTTTACTGGTGTCAAAACTGCGTTTACAGCTACTTAGTGCAGGCGACCAGTTCGTTGAGAAAATGTTTGAGGACATCGGCAAATGTCAGCGGATTGTTTTCATACAATGTTATGGCGACATCGTTTGTGCGAAGCACTACTTTGATGATGAGCTCGATTTCAACGCTGTTGAAGTTTTCTTCTATATCAGTAAACGTCGCTAAGATGAGTCTTATTTCCGATAGATTTTTTTCATGGGATGAATAGTAATTTGTCGGGCTGTCTTTACGATCTGACTTTCACGCTAATTACCGTTATACTTGAGGAATGTTTCGTGAGAATAAAATTCCATAGGACTTGGGTGTTCGGACCTTTGTGAGATATGCCTTAAAGAGGACGAAACCGTCGCACACCCCCTGTGAGACTGTTCCACTTTTCACAAATCAGGCACTTTACCGTGGGCAATTCCATATTCAAGTATAAGGATATAGCTACGCTTAACCTTGCTGATCTGGCAGGAGCGCGGGCCGTACAAACCACGTAATGATGCATACTTTCAGGTGCTAGACATCAGCGCAATTTCAGTATGCCAAGCCATGAGACCTGTCGTCAAGGATATGAGTATAAATCTCGTAGGAGGCCAGATATCTTAAATAATAATTTAAAATTGAGGACTAAAAAACAAAGACCCAAAGTGGTATGATATGATTTAAATTCAATTGCCAATATGTATTACCATTGCGTCAGCCCAAGTTCCTTCTCGAAGTGCATTTTTCTACTGCTCTTTTGAAGGCAGAATACTTTTCTTCTCTATTTACATTCCTTCAGCTGAAATACCTAAATTTTTGCCTTAAATGACATTAAATTCGTCACCCCGACTTGCGGGATCAAATCTCGGAAAACTTTCTCGTTCCCTCAATATCGTAATAGTATCCTAATACCGTTGCCTGCACACTGTGCAGTACATCCTACGGAGCAGGAAATCAAAGTCCAAAGATGCAACTTAAAACTTTGTACATTGTTTGTTGAGCGAACGTCCCCAGCGAAGGATGAAAACTTTTGACCGTAATTCCATGGTTTGGAGTCGGTGTCTTATCACTTGATATTGCACGAGTGTAAATTTATAGTAGTGCGCGAAAAACCGCTATCACATTTGTTTTTGTTTCCTTTTGTGGAATGTTTGCTTCTAAGAAGTTTTTAACTCATGGTTTACTCATGACGATGAAAACTTTTAGATTGCTCGGAATTTTATTAAAAAAAAATTTAATTTTGGAAACCAAACATTTTGGGACTGAACTGCAGTTCTGAAATCTTCATTGAAGCGTTGATGAAGATGTCGTAACGCACATGGTGCATGTAAGTTGATGCAGGAAATGTATGTCCTTGGAGTAAAGACGGAGGCAAATAATCCAAAATCCTGGTTAGAGTGGGGAGAGAGCGAGAGAGAGGCATTTCATTAACAGCAAACTTTGTCAGTTCTTGGATTACATATTTAACTCTTTAAGCACACCATCCAAGAACGACAACACGAAGTTGACGTCAAAGCATAAAACCCCAGCAGAGCATAGCAAAATAGAAACGCAGAAACATGTGAAACCAGCATAACCCTCCTTTGCTGCAGCTCCACACAAAGAGAGACAAACAAAACAATTTATTTTAATGAGCATAAATCTTCGCAAGGATATGAATTTGATTCTTTGCCAAAAAATGTTCCCATTACGAGAGGAACAAAAAAAAAAAAGGAGAATAAATGACTTTCAAAGTAAAAACACCGAAATCTAAAGTGCTGGCGACAAAATAAATTTTATTTATTGCTGCGAATGCGACACGAGCGGGAAAGGAACGATGACTTTGTATCTGTTCACATCCTTAAGTTGGAAAGTAGGCTGTTTGGTATGCTTTTTGAAAAGCAATCTTGGAGTGGTACAATTTAAATAAAATTTGTCACACTTGTAAAAATTTTCAAATGTATTCAATTTTTGAATAATTTTGTCATAAATATTGAACTTAAAATCACATTTTTCGGTAACCATGTTTCACAAGGAAATTACTAAGGTTTGGCAGAGGAAATAGATTTTGACGTTTGATGTCCTTGTTCTAGCATAGCGGACGAATTCATTTTCACTTCGTTCCGTCCCGGTCTGATCTGTCTCGGTCTGATTTGGGCAACGAAGATTCTGGCATAACAAATTTGAAGTATAGCTTGGGGGCTAAATCTCCCTCAAGGAGAAAGGACTCTCAGCAACTTGGCGAAAACGTCATCATGGACAGCTATAATGTCGAAGGAATAAAAGATTTTGTCTACCTGGGCTTCGCAGTTACCTCGCAAAGAGGGAAGAGATCAAGCCAATCGTTGGTTCTTTGAGCTAAGAAGCATTCTCTCAAACGACCAATGAGACTCTATACTACAAGGCCTTGAACATCTCGTTCCTGTTATATGGCGCGATATCTGGTTGAGGAGATGCATCACAGCGATCGAAAAAGTACAAACTTTACGAAATGTATCCTTGAAATTTTCAGCATATTTGTAGTGAATTTTTCAAAGTTTCTATGGGTTATTGACATGTACATATGTATATCGCTTAATTTTCTTGAATCAAAGAATGACAGCTTTGTGTTTGAAAGGTCAAAAATATCGCATAATTCAAAATGGAAGACCCTTTCCATGATACTTGAAGGAATCAGATACTGAAATGAAGCGGATACCAAATTCGCCGAAAATACATCGACACTCAATTCCATATCTACGTACATGTGTCGATGAATTAAAAGGAACCCTCTTAAAATCCTTTTTTTTTATTTTAATTCTTTTGTGTTGCTTACTCTTTTGTTTGTTTCGCATTCTTACAATCGTCGCTTCGCTTTGTGTATGTTTTCCATTTGTAATAAGTGAAATCACAATAATTTACATATGTGACGTGAATTCAGAGGAGCTTTTACAATTATTCATTGTTTCGAGAATGGACATGAATCAAGACATTTACGGCATATGTACATACCGAGTGCTTTTGAATGATACGAAACTCTCTACGTTCGATAATCCTTCACAATGTAAAGGATTTAAATTATTAATTTTTCGCGAAGTGCGCCTTGCAAAAAAAAAAAAAACACGAAAAGCAAGTGCAGTGCAGAAGACCACTGCTTTATGTACATAAGTGATTCAGTAATTACTTGAGCAGATATTTACAAGCAGATACATAAGGATGCACGGATTGGCAGGATGTGCACTTAAAGATAACAATGGGCTTACATTTGCACTGCCTTTAATTATATCAGCAGTGAAGCTGTACACACTTGAGGGAACTCATTACATTTGCAAGGATTAAAAGGGCTCTTGCGTGGGTGTAGCTATAGTTTTAAGGAGACAAACGATTGAACAATGACCTGCTTAAGAGTTTTTAATTTGAACTATCGATTTATGGTACAATTATCGACTGAAATTTGTTTGATATGTGGAAACTCGTTGTGGAAGCTATCTCGTTTTAGCAGAAAGTAGTTTAGCACTGCGCTTGATCTTTAATTATATCCCTGCAATTTTCTTTTGCTTGCACTCTCAGCTATAAATCTAATATGCGCTGGTAGAATATTAAAAAATAAACGACTTCAAGTTCAAAGAATTATTGAAACTCCTGCTAACTTTACCAAGTACTTAGCTACAGAAAACTACATGGAAACTTTTTTTCGTTTGACAACCGCTTCTAATATTTGAGTACCTGGCAGCAGAAAGTTCACTTTTCCTCTACCAATTAAGAAAGTTTCTTTTGAAATTTCACCATCATTGTCAACACTTGTACATCGTGCAGTGTTATTCTGAAAACTTGAAAGTTTCCTTAAAATTGACTGCAAAGGAATGTTAACGGCGCGGCGGTTTGCATCCATGAAGTGCATATATGTATGTACTCGAATCACGCACTTTTTAGCATCTACGAGATGTGGGAATAACGTCATTATCAAAGGGAAAGTTTCATCGCCTTGGCATTGAGAAAGTGTCTGCGATGAAACGTTTCACACACGTGCACAATGGTGTGAAGGTAAACCTGCAATATGGAGTTAGTTGTCACCACATAAGGTTGTTAGACAACAATTTATCTCAAAGAGAGTTAAGTGTTAAAGTTAGCTTAAGAATTGTGAGTTAAAGTTTAAGTTGCCTTGAAGTAGTTAAGCAAGATAGTGGCTTCCCTGATCGTTATGTGTCCAAGGTGACGCAAGTGTCCTCACAGGATTGCCTAAAGCGGAAACGTTGTAAATAAAAAGAATTGGTTCTGTTTGTTGATTTTTTTCCGTTATGTTGCGAAGATAATGTGAGTCAAGTGGTCGCCGCCAGAGTTCATGCACATTCGAGCTCGTTCTGCATCATTTTCCACTTCTTGTCGTGTGTTCTCCTTTAAGGTCGTCAAAGTCTGTGGCTTGTCCCTATAGCCCCGTGACTTTGAAAAATCCCAAAGAAGGAAATGTAGAACGGTCAAAACGGGGTATCTTGCAGGCTAGTACAAATCGTCAAAAGGAGAGATTAAGCGGCCGGGAAACGCTTGCTGCAGAATGTTCTTTGTCGTTCGTGCTGTGTATGCGGCTGCACCTTCCTGCTGGAACTATGTTTTAGTTAATATCTATGCCAACTAAATTATTTTCAAAAATTATTCATTCTTCTGTAAAACTTGAGAAAAGTATCCTGCTTGCAGTAGAATTAACCGTTGGCAAAAAATATTTCGTCGACAAGGTACTTCAGTTCGGGTGAAATTGGGCGTCATTTAAAAAGTCTCTCCATTATCTGGGTCTTTGGCTATCTCTCACTCCGCGCACTCCGAGCTATGTAGTTTGATCCCCTTCTACTTCTTCGCTCCACTTACGAAGAGCCTTACTGCGTTTGACTTTAGGGTTAAATTCGAAAACTCTGGGAGCTGGAGTTTTAGTTTTGATTCGCTCGATTCTAAATGTTCCACGTATGACGTCCAATTTGCAGTTCTTTGACTAGGTCGATGTCGCAGTTCAACTCCTTCATTGTTGAACCTTCTCTTCATAGCCAGTCAACGAAAACCCGAGTGTATATGTACGTCTTGCGAATAACTTTTCTGCCTCCGGTGAAATGCGTGTTCCAGTGATGCAAGATAGAAGTATGATAGGTAGAGCCGCCTTACTTCTTTAAAATCGGGCTAACTTCTTATTCCGAAGAAACAGCGAAAACCAAGAGCAATTTATCCGTGCTTTGTTTGATATCTGCGTTGATGTAACCTTGTGTCACCTTGTTTTAATGCTTATTGGACATCAAATGCTTCGATTATGTACATAGTTACCGATATCTTTGGAGCAGCGAGCATTATCCATCGTTTACAGATGGTCGTGTTTGGCGGGTACGCGGAAACTAAAGATAGGTCTTTATCGCTCTTCGTAAGTAAGTCAATCTTTATTATCGATGCCACCTTTAAATTGTTGGTTGGAACTAGCATGTGAAAGTCTGCCAATAGAAATTTACAATCCCAACTTCAGTATCTCTTTACTGCAGAAACCCCCATCGCCCGAGGACAATGCAAGCTGTAGAGCCGAATTTTGTTAGCAGCTGTAAAATCTTTTCGCTGCTGGGAAAACTGATGATTGAATGCTCTTCTTTCTACCAGTCGAGGTTGCTGTCGGCTAAGAGTATCTCGTAAAACTTTGTTTCCCTTAAAAATACAAAGACCTGCATTTGTACTAGAATTGTAAGGTTTTTTGTTCTCTATCTGGTCGGTCACAAAACATCTTGCAAAAGCCCTAGAACTGTTGAGGATCTAAACCGCAGTTTCTTAAAAAAGTCTCATGAGGAAGCTCACATGTACATATAGAGAAAGCTTGTTTGTCCTGTGCTGGTAAAGGTTTCGCATCTTTTTCGTTTGCAGTTTCTCTACGTTAATTAGAGTTCAGGTCTTTTAATGCAGTTTTTTCCTTTGGTTTTCTCGGGTTCCATTCAGTAGAAGAGTGTAGTTTTACGACCAGCTCTTTGCAGCTCTTTCTACCGTGAAATATTACCCTCATCATTAACGTTCAAACCAATGTAACCTGGCACCAAGTACAACTTACAAGTCTTTGCGTTATCATCTTGGAGGTCATTTTGATGGAGCTTAGTTGGGTGATATAATTGCAATGTGCTATGCACGACAAAAAGTCTCTCTATCTATCTAAGTCCTTCAGGAAATATACTGGAACTATATCTACGGTCTAAAATCATAAGCCCTTACAAATTTTCATGCATTCAAGGTTTTTTTCCCACTACTTCTTCTTCTCGTTTAATCCAACAATTTGCTGTCTTGAATCACTACAGTCATATTCTAAACTCCATGCTCTGAACTTCAAGTGTTTTTCTACTGCAGATTATCTACTCATATCCTAATCACATGTTTCCTCATTGTGTGCAGCAGTTATCGTTTGTTTCTTCCTTTGTATCTCATGCATCTACTTTTCATCGGGATGACTTGCTGCCAAAGGTTCTTTCTCTGTGTAGAAAGCGCAGAGTGTAGTTTCTTAGATTTCAACTGCACGATCATCAGTCGTCGATCTGATTTCTGTGGATTAGTCCGCTTGAATGTTTGCTTCAAACTTTACATTTCTGTTCAATAATACAAGGGATGAACGACTGATAGGTCTGAAGCATTTGGTATAAACTGAAACAGTATCCAAGTTAGAGGATTTGTGGTTATCTAGGTACCTTCACATTTTTTCCTTACACCCTGTGTTCCTAAGAGAACTCTTATTCCTTTTCTTTTAATGAATCGATGTAGCCCGCTTAAGATATGTCAGTTCAAACTGACTGTAAGGCCTATAGCCATGGCTAATCCTCTCCGGAAAATTGCACACAGGATGAATGTGATATGTGTCCTCCAACTCTTCCTGTTTGTCACCAATCACACGTTTAGGTACGGAGAACCTGGATGATGATGCCGCGTAAAGTTTAGAGTAAAAATTGATGGACACACTGCTCCGCGTTGACGCGCACTTTGATATATCCTGTCGACCCTTTCAATGCCCAAAGGCAACTGACAATTCCCTTTAATTGATACCAGCTTATGACCCAGTTTATGTGTGCCTTTAACTTAGCTGAGTGATTCTCGCAATCAATCAGAATAACAAATCAATCAACGAATGCCTACGAAATAAGCCAATTTCTAGGAAGAGCTCGGTAAAACCTTTCTGCTTTCTTTATTACAAGTTGCGTGGCTTAAAGCTATACCTGGTAGGTATCTACATATATTTGCCCTCGAAATATCATCAGCGATTCCAATTCATCCACCAATTGGTACATTGCCTGTCCAGTTGTTGTGGATGGATCTATTCTATGCACATTGTGCACTTTGTCTATTGCGGATATAAATTCGTTTCCTTCGGTTTCACCGTCAAGCTGCAATATTTTCAATTCAACGTCCACATTTTGAAAAATTGTCCAAGGATAGCGAAACGATACATGCACGGCAGACAAGCACAAAAGGATACTACAACGCACAGCAACTGCGGAAACAAAATGTTGCGGAAGGGATTGTTCTGATTGAATGAATGCAACCGTATATTGCCGGTGGCGCAGCGGTGAGAGATACGATAAATATAGTTCGAGATAGATACGGTGCGCATTCATGACATGACTAATTGATGTGATCATTGCGAATTCACTGTCAGAAAAGTTAGAAGCGAGCGTGGAAAGGGAAATTGAATGCAATGTGCATCTGTGAGTTGAGGATGTATCTACCTATATGGGGACGGTGTTTAACGGTGAGATGGAATGAATGAATAAATCAATTGTTACGGAAGTGCACTTTTATCTTGGAAGAAGTAGGTCTGAACTACATAATTTGTTTATGAGCGAATGAGGGCAATTAGTTCCCTTCGCTATGGTCAACTAATAATCGTATTCGGGGTCGTAGTTTGATGATTACCTAATTGATGATTGACAACTGACACCTAATAGTATTTTTTGCTATAATTGTTTGTAATATGAATGACACTGTAGCTCGATTTCCAAACCTCTACTCCTCGTAGGTCCGTATAGTAGAACCCATTTAAATTGGGATCAGAACAGTCTCAGCTCTAATTCTTTGTTGAAAAGATTACTTATTGTAATCCTCAATAGCATACTGAACGCGGTGCATTAACATTTCTGATTCTGCTACTCACATGCAATTCGGCGCCACCATCGCCGAAACTATGATTCCTAGATAAAACAAATTTTAAAGTTCCTCAACTTGACTCCGAAGCTTGTAACCACTTGAGGGAGATTTGTAATTCTATAAAAAGCGGGTAAACATCGACAAAGTATTTAAGGTACAATGTCATTGTCCACTTCAATCCAATAATGTATGAAGTATGTCACTTATAAAAACAGGAAATAGTAGCTGTGAGAGTATGCAACCCTGATGTAATCCAGACTTCACATTTCTCCGATACCTTGCACTTTTGACTGGGATATCTCTATGGCGCGACTTTATCCAGATTGCACTTCGATTGAAACTGTCGAGCGTGGTATTTATTACAAATTTGGTGTGGTCTATGAAGGAGGGTTCGACCAGAAAGCTCCCGTGTTGTGTCATGAAGTTCTCCTATGCGTATTGGAAATCTATATATTCGCTAGTCTTCTTCAGTTCTCGCATTGTATCGAACTGTCCTTCTTTGGCAGATTAATTATTATTTCACCACCATGCACCATAGCAATGGAGACAGAATACCATCTTGCAGTAGCCCCTATCTACACCCGCCATAGCATAGCGGCCACAATCCGCATCTATACCCAAAATTCTGTTCATCAGCATTGCCCTAATCCACAATCCTAACGTCTCATCTACCCCCTGTTGCAGAGTCACACATAGATCAGTTAAAGGTCTTATTGTTGAAAGCGGTTTCTATATCGATGAAGATGTTGAAGCGCAGTCTCGCAGGATTTTTCACGCTTATATGTATGGTGCATCTCAGATAAAGGGTGCATCTTCAGTGCAGACCTACGCATGTAAATCTCGACTAGTCTCTCCAATCTTTTTAGCAAGAAGGAAGACAGACTTACAGATCTGAAACTCTTGGCCCAGTCGCCAAGGCGATACCAGCCGATTTGAAGCTATGCAACAGCATATCTGATAGCCTCTTTTGTTACCAAGGCCGATACCAGTATGCCCGTTTCGCCGAGTTTTACGACATAGGTCAAGCTCAGTCTGTTTATTCGGGGCAAGCTGTGAACATTGGTTTTCATCCGCTCTTAGTCGTTGTACACGTATCTTTTTGACCAGGCCGGTGTCGTTGTACAGCTCGTGTAGTTCGTGGCTAAATCTTCAATCTTTACCCAAATATAGATTAATTCTCTCGAAGATTCCAAGCGCGCCTTCGTCTGACTTTGACAGAGTTTATCCTTCTGCACCATACATCAGGACGGTGGTGATAAGGGTCTTGTATAGCATCTCCTTGATCCTACTCGACAGGGCCATAATAACAGGGATTGGTGAGCGTTATTCTACGTTGCCATCATGTACTAGATGCTAACTACTTTTCAGAAGTAAGTCACAGCAAAATTAATCACAGCAAAATTATTGAGTTGCAAATTGATATAACTACGAGCTATGTACGTTAAATCTGAGCAATTTGATCATCATTAATCAAATTATGGAACTGTATTCACATGACAGAGCGAAGGTCCTTAGTCTCCTATCAATTACTTACATTGAAGGCCAAAACATAATAAACGATGATGAAAACCGAAAAGTAGACTTTCATTCAAATCTCAATGAAAGCAAATAATATAGAGCATCAAATCTTGAAAGAAATCTCGATTATATGCAGCCTTCTCATCGATGCGATGATGATGCCGTGTGCGCGGCAGGCTTTGCCAACAACATGAAAATGCAATTCATCGTTACTGGAAAGCACCCACAGCAATAAGGATGCCATAGAAATGTTCCGCATTCATTACTTAGCTTTATACAACTCCTTAGAAGATGATGATTTTTTTTTTTTTTTTTTTTTTCATTCCTTCGACTGATGATTGGGGTTAATGCCATTTACATGGTACCTATATAGATGACTGAAAGACATGGAAGGAAATTTAATTTCATTTACGAGGTATCTTTGTGGCAAATCTATTTGGTCGTCATTTCATTTTAATGACAATCTGTGTGTATGCGCTTCGGGAAACTAACTCTAACTCATAAAATTGTTAATGGTCGTAGTCCAGATATGAGTATTCAATTTGCCAGAACGGCAGTTAAGAAGCTCTTTTATAAGTGAAACTAAAGTTCAATCTTTTGTGACAATCAGGAAGTATAATTGTCGTTAAACTAATGTTGGCTCTAGTCGAGCGATCTAAAATTAATGCCGTTACAAGTTTATGTGTTTCCTTAGGTCTTAAGATTTACGGAACTGTATCACTTGTCATAAATTTACACACGCTTCCAATGACTTGGTGGTAAAATTTTGGGCATTGTGTCATAAACATCGAAAAATCTATAAAGTTGCCATTTTTGAATAATAAAAAATGGTCGTAAAAGAAACTGTCAGAAAGTGGATCAATTTGTCAAAATAAAGGGTTTTTTTTTTTACGGTGGGCGCCGTGGCTCAGTGGGTAGTGCATTTGAGCACTGCGCGGAAGGCTCGACACCAGCACCAATAAGTTTTTCACGGTCCCGCTTTTCGCGAAAATTGCCCTAGTACTTGCTCTCCAAGTCACAGTTCAAAAGAAAGGACTCACATTGCCTTGGTTTCAAAAAGGCTATCACGTTTTCTCTCACGAGCAAATTAGACCAGTAGGGTCTTCTTCGGATTAACGGGTAGCCCTTGCCTAGTTCATCAGTGATTTTTTATCCAAGGCGTTCTGCACCTGATTGTGAAGAGATTTTTTCGAAACACAAACACTGCCTACATAGGCTTGGATGTGAAGTCCCATATTCGGTAATTCTGTGAGTAGTGAGTTAGCAATAACACACCACAGCCTCTCTCAAGTTCAGCTGTCACTTAATCGTGACACAGCTCCTCTCAATTTCAACTGCCACTTAATCGCTGTACCCACTCTCAGTAGTTACTCTCCAATGGGACAAAATGAAGTAGATTTATTTGACAATGATTTCATCTACTCCGTATCTTCGTAGCATAGTAAAAGGTATTCTTTATGTCGACAAACACTCCCTGAGTATAGATCCTCTTTTCCAGTCAATTCTCGATCTTGCAGACAAGGCCATGAAGTGCAGATTCGTTGGATCTACCACTCTGAAACAAATTCTATTTTCTAAATTTTCAATCTCAAACTTTGGATGGAAGGTATTTAACATCGGTTAAAGGGCCACGCTACGGGGGTTCTTGCAAACTTCGATTCTTTAATGTTCCATGACTTTTGGCACATTTGTGGCTATATTGCAGCCATAATGGCAAATTTTGGTTGTTAAGTACTCAATAGTTTGGAGAAATCAAACGGAGTTAAATCACACGACCTTAGTGGTGGCTTTAGCCGTTTTCATAAAAAAATACGACCGGATCTGGTGCGCATCGAACTGTCACCCGTGATGGCAATGACCTCTCAACAATCACATTTGGATCCTCATGATTCCCAATTCTGCAATTTCGGCTATTTACATAGCTTCCAAGTGAGAAATAGGCCTCATTGCTGAGGCAGATTTAATGTGCAAAATCAGCATCCAATCGGCGGCGTATGTTCTGCATATTCTATGATCAGGAGGCGCTAGTCAAACGATCAATATTGTAAAATTTCAATGCAAGAGCTAACTATCTGCCATTATGGATGATAAATGGATGATTCAAATGAATAACCCTTTAGCTAGAAAGAGAGGGCATCTTTGGTAGAACAGTCATAATGTAAAGCCTACACGACACCACCTCCGATAATGCACTCAGGCTGTTCGACTTTGCTGCGGGGTGAAATGTTGTAGCTAGCACCCGGTTCCCGCATCTCGATATTCGCAAGGGAACATGAAAATCTCCTGATCAATCACATTGCGATCAACGTAAGACATTCCTGCATTATTACCGAACATTCCGAGGGATTCACATTGACTCGGATCAATACCTTGTTGTGGCCAATGTGCGGTTGCGGATATCCCGAACATCACAAAGAAAAGTAAATACTGAAAGGAAATTTCACTTTAGACGGATATAATCGGAAAAGATCGACAAATCCATTTCCGATCGAGTCTCCAGCATCAAGCATTGAAGACCGGTGGCAAAATTGCCAAAAGCCATCAGAGATCTCGCCTCTGACGTGCTGGGTTTCGCTCGATCACCGCAACGAAATCCCTGGTTTGACGACGAAGGCCGGCAAGCACATGCAGCTAAACAAGAGGCATAGAAAGGGACGTTACATAGAAGGACTCTCTACAAAAAGAAGAGGAGAAACGAACATCGGCTTCTAACGAGGAAAAAGAAGGTACATAAGGGGCGGGCGATCGAGAAAATAGGAAGATTCTATATTTCAGGAATGAGGTTCGGAAGTTTTACCGAAGGGTAGAAGATCTTGTCAAGGCTTCAAAGCCCAAAAAAAGCTTGGATGGATGGTCAAGCGAACCTCGTAGTAGAAGCGCAGTCGATGCTGAGCATATGGAAGAACTATTTCTGCAAACTGTTTAACGGCGACGACGAACCGAATTCCGCTGTCAGCAGAGTGTACCGTTCAACCTGGACAACGCGTCAACAGCCTTGACCAATCCGACCGGAATGAAGTGAGTATAGCCCTATCTAAACTTAAGTCCAACAAAGCTGCTGGAGCTGATGGTGACTGGAGAAGAAGGTAAAACGAAGAACTCTACTGGCCGTACAGCGACATCGACTGATGTGGCTGGGTCTCCGACTCCCGGAAATCTTCGAATCCACTAACCGAGGGACGGCGCAGTAGAGGAACAGCCGCAACTCACGTGGCGCATGGAAGTGGAAGCGGAGCTCAACCAACTTAGCATATGAAACTGGAGACAACTCGGACTGTAGGGCCACCGTAAGAAAGTAGGAAAATATTTTTTAAATTAACTTAAATAAAATAAATAAGTATGCTGTAGAGCATGTACATATCTACTTGCTCTCTTTGCCATTTGCCGACATATTTAGCCTTTTCCTAGATCTAATCTCGGGCTTTCAGTCTCGGACGACAAACTTTTTAATAAATTATAAAATATCCATACATACTTAACGGAAATTCGCTCATCTAAATTATCGCCATAATAATTTGTCTACGAGAAAAAAATCCTTTGCCAAGTGAGAAGTATCTATAAAAAATCATATCCTTCTTTATGCATCCACTTACCGTTCGTGGAATAGATTGTAACACAAATTAACTTGAACGGAAAATATACACAAAAAAAAAAAAAAAAACTTGTTGCAAATTTTCCGTAGAGGAGTTAGCAACTTTGTTTTTTGTTCTATTCAAAGGAAAAGTTTTCACCAATTTTAAATTTTTTTTGCTATTTTTTTTTTTTTTTAGTGAAACTTGTTACCAATAGAGAAAACCGAATAAAAACTTTATCGTGTTGATTTTTAAAATATTTACGTGAGTTCAGTTCAGTTCACCAACAATACAGTCAATATGGTGAAGGTATACAAGAATATCTGTTGCCATGGAATAGCATTATTTTTTCATCGATTTTGGGTTCAGGTTTGATTGAGGACTTTATTTGGTAGGAAATTGCATGGAGTAGGTGGAAATAGGTAGGAAGTTAGAAAGTAGACACGTTTCCTTTTTGTTGTTGACGTGGTAAGTGGATGGTTGAGTTTTTGTTTTCAAATTCTTATGAAAGTCTGACTTTGGATTGTAAGGCTCATGGACGTGTATTTAACTGGAAGTGGAAAGTAGGACAGTGTGTGCTTATAGCTAAGTAAGTTTATGATGCTATGTTAGAAAAAAGTATACTGTTTTGCTTGGGTAAGTGGAGGGGGCATCGCGTTCCAAGGTACACGGAAGTGACTGAGTTTTACTGACTAAACCTCACCTCTGCTAGCTCAGATCCTCAATCCACTGGGGTATTGTCAGGTATTACTTCGAGCGAGGGTGTTCTACATTATACGGGCGACATTGCCTGTGTTCGCGGTACTATTCTCTTGCTTTTCGATTGTCTTAGCCGATTTGCATTCGGGTTAGTAGTGTGCACCCGCCGACTTTAGGATCCTCGCTATTATGTATATTCGAAGCAGCAAGAGTGATATTTAATTCCAATCTTCTCCCAAAAATCATGGGTAGATATAAACGACATGTTCCGGGTATTCGTCGCATTCAAGAGCTACTGGGTATTCTGGCGAGTTATCAAATCTAAAGCGTCGATAGCTGGTATGGTCTGACATAAATTGAATCAATGACTACTGCTTCTCCATGGTTCTAGCCTGGAGATTTCAGTTTTTTCATCTCTTATTACAAACTGTGTGTCTGTTAATCTTTTCCTATCTGTACCCTGACAGACTTCTTCCTGAGTTGCCTTTTAGCAGGAGTTCCGTGTAACGTTTGGTATGAAAGAGATCCACAACGCCACACTCAGGTCCCCATAGGGGAGATGTGTCTGCCCCTTGCTCACTGATTAACATCGCTCTGTATCTATGGTTCAACTTCTTGCTTGTGATGAACTTGTCTACTGGATATTTCTTCTAGGCCTGGAAGATGTGTCGCCCTCGAAATTGGTATCTAAGATGGATAAGACCTGGATAGCGACAGAGAAAGTGGGTTATGTCTTTGCTGACTACCTCATCTCCACATCCTCGACATCGATTTTCTTCCGTTAGTCGTAGTTTTTTCATGTGGTACCGCAGAGTATTCTTCCTCGTGATGGCTTCTATCAGAAAAGAATGGTATTTCTTTTCCTTCTGCATAAGGCTGTCGGTCAACGTTTTGTCAACGTAATGCCAAATTCTTCTTGTGCACAAGTGTCTAGGGAGGACTATCTGTTGTTTGCCTCCCTTAGCGCCTTAAACACTGTTTCCAGCTCTGGTATGCAAGACGAGATGTACATATATCGATGACTCTATTTGATCTGGCCCAGATCTCGAACCCTTCTTTCGGTAATTTGTCAGCTTTCCCAATACCTGGTATTCGTTTATGTTCAGGGACCTAACCTGTGTTTCAGGAGCATTTAGCTCTTCTTGACAGCAATTCACAAGCTCGAATTTAATTTTAGTAGCAGAAATCGCTTTATTGCCGCCTGGCTGTTGATTGAAAAGGTGCTGACTTTCCGTGGTATTCCCCTCAACATGGTCTCATGGGTGAATATTGAGTCCAGCTATTCAATTGGCTTATTCTTAGGGCATTAATTCCTGCTAAGGGTTTTGTACCAGGATAGCTAGCGGAAGCATGTTGAGGATAGCCTCCACTCCCGCTGTGGGTGTAGTTCTCATTTGGCTTGTGGTGCCAATGAACGTCAATCTCTAGATTCCGTTAAATTGGTGGTCTTGCTGGCGGCTTGCTACCAAACTAGTCGCCCATAAGTCAGTATGGGTCTTACTATAGCCATATGCATTTATAGTATAGTTCCGTGTTGCTCATGTCGCTTTTCCTTTCTTGTAGGCACGCATTTTCCTCACTCTTTTTTGATCACTATGCCTGCTTTTAAATATTCAAAATTGTCTTTTAAATAAGATACCTACAGTAAGGTACAGTTGTAAAAAAAGTCAAAATTTTCTTAACTTTTTGGTACCAAATTTTGGTTTGTTTTAAAGTAAGGGTAGTACACAAGCCTTTCATCCATTCGAATAAATTCAGTTTACCTGGACAGTTTTCGGTTTGAAACTTGGAAGACGAAATGGGTGCTGTTTAAAACATTGGTCCTGCCAGTTTTGCTCGAGTGCTGGACGATAAGCAGGGAAATCAACGCAGATTTTGAATACTTTTGAGAGCGTAATACTTCGTTGAATGTTCGGTCCTATATGCGAGGAGGACGAATGGAAAAGAAGATACAACCGTGAACTCTACAATCTGTAGCAAGATGTGGATGTAGTGCGAAAAGCCAAAACACATTAACTAAGAGTACACTATGGACGAGTCAGTGTGCAATGGCGCTCCAGCTAAGAGGGTCTTCGAATCTCAACGCCCAGGTTCAAGGCGACAAAAAAGACTGAACTGACTTTAAGGATCAAACAATTGCAGATGTGCTTGGCCTGGAACACTGTAAGAAGGCTGCCGTGTCTCAGGCAGGTACCGTCCACAAATTGGGAGCCCGGTAAGTAAGTAAGTAGTTACTCTGCCTGAAATTGAAAAATGTGCTCAGCATTAAAATTGAAAATTACTTATCCAACGAAGCTTATTCTTTTTTTTTTTATTAACATCCTGCGTGATTTATCTCGTCCATTAATATAAAACCAACTTCAGAAATTTAAGTAGTATACTTTCAATATCACAACATAGTAATCTGACACGAGCTTCCTAACTTCTTAACGCATATTCTTGACGTCCTTTCATAGCCATTATCTAAAGATACCTTCTGTTTAATTTAAAATCATCTCAAAAGTCTCCAGTCCTTCGCGAAAATGTCCACATTCAACAGTTTTCCATCCATAAAACCAGAAAGTCAACATTGCGTATTTTAATTTCCGGCCATAAAGTTTTACGTTCGTTCCATATCTGTCGTCATCGTTGTCCTTGTTGTCGTCGGAAGGAAAATGACACCCACTCGTCACATTACCTTTCCACTCTTCGTCGTAGTTGTCGTTGTCGTTGTCGTTGTCGTATTTTTTGGCTAACATCTTACTGTTTCCATCTCCTCTTCTGGTTTTTTTTTATTGTGACACGAATGGCCATGAACGTTGGTTTTACTGCTTCCTATCGTATACTTGTGATCTTCCATCCGTTTGGTGTTCATTATCAATTGACCTTGATAATCCTCCACTGGAGTATTCTAGCTTGGGAATGTACTACATACATATGTATGTAAATGTGCTCCTGTTAGGTTTTTATTTTGTTGAATCGTCAGACACATAATAATTGCTTCTTTGTATGGATGATGATAATATGTTAAAGGAAAAAGGATATTACAAGAACATCCTGTATTTTTCAATTTCCGTTCATTGTTGACGCGGGCGCTCGGGATACACGCAGCGATAAAGTTCAGTTATGATGGACTATGGAAACTTCATATTTCACATCAATTAGGAAAATTGCTTTTCTTTTTAGTCCTTGAGGTACTATAGGTGAATGGTTTGGTTAGTTTGCTTATTGAAGCGCGATTCGCACTAAGCCGAATGGAAGTATCAAGTTTCCGATTTTATTGGTGTAATTCAGGGAATGCTATCAATTTTTATGGCGAATCATCCGCATTCGATGTGATGTGAAAGTAAGTGCCACTAAAAACGCTACACCGATATGTTCGCACGTGTCGTTGTTAGTGGCTCTTATTTTCGTGTACATACATAGTTTGTTGTCCTGTTTTTCTATTGGATATTGGCTAAAGGCACTTTCACGGTCCACGGATGCATCAATCCGGAAACAGATACTTTGGCCGCCACGTAATTACCAAAGAGATTGACTAGATGAAAACAGTCCTAATTTGTTTATTGATTATTTTAAACCCTTTCACATTCATTAAAACATCCTTGAAAGTTTAGGGACAACCCGATGAGACAGAACCTGTGTCAAGGATAATACGGTATGAAATCAATCTGTCTCCTGTCTTTTTTTTTTTGTCTATTTCGAGTTTTATTTGTGGGAACTTGATGGATTTTAACTTTTTTTTTGCCTTGAAACCAGAGCCTTCTATTTGTCTTTTGTTCCAGAATCGCTGTTATTGATGGATAGGTGTCAGTACGAGTATTTGTCTTATTTTTCGGCTTATATATTCATAAAGGGAAATTTACCATACTGGCAATGAGAGGGAGAGGAGAGAGAAGGATATCTGTATTAGTTGTACCTGCTGTTATCGATTTTCTGTTGATTTTAAATTCAAATTAGATACGAATACAGGATATACACAGGTGAGACGCATTTTCAATTAAATTGAAAGAGGAGATGTTGGGATGATTAATGAAAGGTAGTGAGAGGGATGTTATTTATGCTATCAATAGCCTGTAAATGATTAAGGATAGAAAAAAGGAAAACAGATGAAGAGAGGAAAATTTTTTTATATGCAGATAATATTAAAGGATACTTTAAGGCTTCATGATATTTTAGAATTTCATGGCATCAGCTAAATTTTGGAAGGAGAGTTACATATATACATATCTGAGCTTAAAATTCCTTAATTTTACTTTCTCCTTTGTTGTTGACTGTCAACACTTATGCTCGTTGGGTGTCTTGGCTTGATAATTGGCTTGATAACTAACTTGATTTTTGGACAGAACCTGGCAGTTTTCTAGGGTACTTTCTCAATTTTTCTCGCATCTTATGTGGGAGACAGACTGCTGGTATTGATATCATGGTATGGATACCATGGTACAGTGAATAATATAACCACTGACAGACTGCACTTCGTAGTATACGTTGACTTTTGCGCTACGTGGTATACTTTGACATTTGTGTTGCGCCTCCTCCAGCTCCTTACACATTTTTTGTAACACTCCAATATTGCGTCATGCTCCTCGTAGCTCGCCGATATAATTCCTCTAAACTTCTCTTACTTCATTGTTTCCAATGCAGATAAAATTGTCCTAGT
Organism: Blera fallax; assembly: GCA_946965025.1. Lineage (NCBI taxonomy): Eukaryota > Metazoa > Arthropoda > Insecta > Diptera > Syrphidae > Blera > Blera fallax. The sequence goes on along the minus strand of OX337247.1, from coordinate 12,731,336 downwards.
TAATCCATTTTCAAAACAATTTTCGCTGTGATTGCTTGCTTTTGAATTGTCAAAGAAGCTATGAAGAACCACCAACAGAAAGAAAGTGGCGCTGCAAGCAATAAGATGCTGATATACCACCAAAAATTTGCGAATCTCAATACTAGGTTCTATTCATGGTATACTAGGTTTTAACGTGGTATTGTAGTATTGCTATACCATGGTATCAATACCAGCAGTCTGTCTCCCACATTAGGCGTGGTCTTTTTTTATTCTGTTGTCCGTATGAATTAGATTGAAATACTTTTTGAGAAGATGTGTTGGTGTGCAAAGGGACAGGTTCAGGGTAGGGGCAGATCAAATCAGTGAAAACCCTCAGCGCTCGTTAACTCATGTGGAATATTGTGCATATTAAGAAAAACTTTTCAATAACTGCCTGGAGGTTTTCAATTGGTCTGGTTCGTCTTGCTTGCTTACAAAAAGCCCCTCAAACAAAAAACCAGGAGCAGTAAGGCCGGGTTTTCTTGGGGACCAATGAAATTTGTGGTTTCGCGAGATTGTTTTGTTGGACAAATTTCCATGCAATTCTGTCAATCCGTCTGAAAAAACATGTGATTAAAGGGTATTCATGTGGGGCTCAGGTCTGGGGTCGGTCAGCATTTTTAGCTACATTTTCCATTGACCGTTTCAGTGGAACCGTTTTCTTCGAAAAGGGCAATGTCCTTAATGAAACTGCACATCACACAACGAGTCAATTTGGATGCACTTTCAACTCATAGAGTATTTCTGAGTCGAAGATTGTAGATTGCGATCTTCTAGATTTATTGTCCTCCCCCAACTTGGGAGATACTCGTTTTAGAACACTTTTTACAGTCCAATTTCCGGGGTATACGGAGTGGATCCAACAATGATTAGTGCTGTACATTCGTTAAGAAGGTATTCTGAGGTGAGTAGTTTCCTGAACTTTCCTTAAGTCTACAGTGACCTGTTAGGAAGCCTGTAAGAATGCGCAGTCCGTTTTTCTTAATGTTTAAGCAGAGCTTACTTCTTCTTTGGTTATAGTTATCGAGAAGCTCTTTGGCCTGTCCTCCCAAAGGCAGTTTTTGCGCTTTTTTCCTGGTTTTTCAATTGCTTCCTTTCCCTCTACTACCACATGGCATGGGACCCAGAAGGTGACTCTATTACTCTCACTCAGGCGGTTTATCTTTGCAAGACACTCCCATACCAGTGGAGAGCTGATTTCATAAGGGCGTAAAGCCTTGATGGTGGCCGGTCTATCGTACAGAATCTCACTGTCTGTTGCGACACATTTTCCTTTCCCTATGTTGTCTTTGATTATTCTTGGTTTGGTTTCTTTGGCAATCCTTTGCAGCGAAATGTGCTTCGTCTGACATAAAAGTGCTGTGCAAAGATAAATGGTACTTTGATCTCTGGGCGTCATAAGCTGCGGGTTATTACACCGCCCCCATTGTGCTGCCATTGTTTCACAGCCATATTTATGCTGACGCTATCTATAATGATCTTAGCTGCATCTGTATCTTAGATCCTTCCTCTCTGCAAGCGTTTTACCTATGTCAGAGCCATCTCTGACCTGTCGTTCAGTTGTTTCCCTTCTACTTCCATGTGACTAACGACCCATCAGAGCGAGATTGTGTGGTGAGTTTTAGCTCTAAGTGTCGTAAGGCAGTCCTTTACACAGTTTTAATCTAAGAGAATAGATTTCAGTTCAGATGGCTATATCCATAGCGGGTAGTTCCATTGCTAAGACAGTTTGTGCCGCCTTTGTAACTGCGTAGATGTCATTTTGGAAACACTGCAGTAGTCGTTTAGTCTGTATGACTGGTTAATGGCCAGTGCTTCTGAAAAATTTCTGCTTTCGCCTAAACTATCTTTTGACGGAAACTACAGACTCCAAGCGATAATAGCGGCACTATCCAGATTCTAGTTTAATTGCTCAAAGAAATAAAGTTCATCGGCCACCCTGTATGTACAGCATTATTTACCTATATTTCCTTCCCAACTGATTAACGCGCTATTTTCTTTCGTTTTTCATAACATTACCAAGACGCAAGATAACTTTTCTTTCCATTCGTCAGACAGACACTCAGGAAAAAAATACCAAAATGAAAGTAGAAACTACGAACTACCATACCAACAACTCAGTGAAATTGCTAATGAGTAAATCTCCAGGAAGCTACCGAACGAAATATCTATCTAGAAGCGTTCTTTATCCTTTTTTTCGTTTTTTATCCTTCTTTTAAAGTTCTTCTAAATATTATCTTGTTTTTTATGAGTGATGCTCTCAGTAGGTTTCCTTCCAGTGTTAGCGAAATGAAATATTAAAACGCTGACGCCTGGCAGGAGTTCTCTTAACTTTATCTTATTTCCAGAGAATATCTTCGTTTTAGCGTATTGAATTGTTTTAGATTGCATGAATCTAAAAGTTTCACATGCAAGTTGTAGGGGTTCCTCGAGTTGAAATTGCAAACTTATTCTAAGAAGGAGATGTAGTAGTGATTTGGATTTACGGAGAAAATGCTTGTGATGACAGAGGTAACTCAAAACGTTTACGAGTATCTTGTGCTGTGCATTTTTTCTTTAGCTTTCTGTCTGTATTTCTTTTGTTTCGATTTTATCTTCCTAAGGATTCTTAGCCTGACATTATTTTCTATTCACATGGGATAAGAGGCAAGCGAACCTTTTGTCTATTAGCGTTTAAAAGTTGCAACTTAAAAAGGATAACTAAGGTATCCCCAAGTAGAATTATTCTCATATTATCGTGTAGGGAATGAAAATTTTACTCACTTCGATTAGTAAGGTCCATTGTGTTACCACATGAATCAGCATCTGGTACCCGTTGAACCAGCAGGAGCTAGTTTTGAAGCACTGGAGGCTGCTAATGATAGCGTTAGCTAGTTGGCCAAGGTTGTTGAAGAAGTAGGCACCTAGTTTCCTACGAGCGGAGAGAGCTTCACATGTACAAAGAAGGTGTAGAAGGGTTTCTTCATCCTCCTCATCCATCCATCCAGCTTCTACAGGAGTCTTTGGTGAAGAGGTGCAGCCAAGTGGTATGCAAGGGCTATAAGCATGCACGATTTTTACATTCGACTAATCGATTGCAGCAGTACGCCTCCGTACTAATCTGCACCTCCTACCACTCTACCCGCGGAACTGCCTTTCCTTGTACCAAGTAGTCAACTTGTACCTAAGCTCAGACGGAGTGCGTTTTGGGAGAGCCAACTGTCTGAGGATCAGAAGTTTGAAACAGTTCGATCATGTCTGATTTGATCATCAGTCCTAAATCCTTCGTAAATACTTGAACCTACTTATGTCTTCATTTTCCGAAGCTTCCCAAAGATCCTTTCGGATTTGATTGCATGTCTTCTGCGAAGTCACTATTGTCACTTTAAGTATTGTATGTAATCGCGAAGGGGTATGCTTGCAGAAAACATACAAAAATCGTCCCACCTTACCACATTTCCTTCCTTAAATTCTATCTTCACTGCTTTCGCTTCCTATTCTTTTTTTTCCTCATTTATTCTAAAACTCTAGTGAGTGCCTACGTACTAGTTCTGTTACTATTCCTAATGCCGCAGCATCATCATTTTTTTTTTTTTTTTTTTTTGTAGATATAAAACAGTCTCAACGTTCCAGTGCACAACAACATGTCCTTCAGCTAACGCTAGTTTGCGATAACGATAGCTACTAAGTTCTCTTTGTAAATATTTCTGCAGGAAAAATAGGATTCGTCTATGTTGGGCGTTTGTAAGTCAGCATAATAAAACAAACCGTTCGTATGTCCTTCATCGTTGGTTGTGATGGTGGTGGCGGTGGTCGACTATAGACCACGTCTACCGGAAGTCAACTGGTAAACACAAAAAAGTTCAAGGATGCCCACAGAGGAGGAAAATTCTCTTATTTTTTTCTTTCCTCAGCGATACGTGTTTGTTTGGGTATTCCAAAAAGCCATGGAATCCCAAAGGAACTGCCAGTAAAAAGGGAATTCTAATAAAACGGAGTCTTTTTTTTTCCTTTGTTTAAAGGGCACTGCAACAGGGATATCCTTTTCGTAAAAGTGAATTCATAAAATTTAGAATGTAACTCGTAGAAATATTTTACGATGAATTGGCGAAGGCTGAAAAGGATAGAATGTAATATCGGTGTTACACACTGATGTTGATGGGATTGTTTCTCATTCAAACACCTTGAGAAATATTCATCCCAAAGAGGCTTAGAAAGATTCCTTTCCTAATTTTTTTTTCTTAACAATAAATGTTCTCAAAAATTCATTTTAAAATTTATGTGGACACTGTACCTTTTTTAAGCAATCAGTTCCTGTCTGTCCTGAAAAAAAAAATCCGGTAGGATTTTTGAGACGAGACATATCAGATTTTATATTATCCTTGCCAGGATTTATGCTCATTAAAATAAATTGTTTTTTTTTTATGTTATCTTATCTGTGGGGTTCTTTTGCCATACAGGATTGTTTACTTTTTAAGGGATATAAAATTAAACTGTCTGCGAATGCACGAAAAAAATGTCCTTGACTTCGTTTCACAAGATATAAATAATTAAAAGCTCCATTTGTGTGTGCTTGGAGATTATTTTGACGTTGTAACATGGAATAGCACTTAAAGAATACATACTTTAAAATTTATTCAAAATGATATTACAAAACGTCCTTTCCGGCCGCTGAATATGTAAGCGTATCTACTTCATTGCAAGCAACTCAAATAAATTATCCAAAGAATAGAGGGGTTGCAAAATATTAACTCACCACTCTGAAAAGGATATCTTGACTTGATGCTTACTTGCAGTCAGCAGAAAACTTCATTCTCCTTTTCACATGTTCTTTCTTTTCAATTTATACGATTTCTATTCATTAATTTTTTTTTGTGAATTCAAAGAAACTACTCGTACATGTGTACATATATTGTAGCTGTGAACTTTGTTCCAACACAAAAGCTCAGTTGGACTTCTCTGGCTGAAGGCGATGGCAACGGAAGGAATCAATAAACTATTCCATCCATTCTTTGTTCGTATCCGCATCCTAAGGCTGTGCTTGTTTCGTTCCTAAAATGATTCCACATCATATTTTTAGAACTCACTGAATCAGCAGGATGTCTTCTCGCTAGTTTAACCCATCAATATTGTAACACAACACAGAAAGCCTTTCATTTGCATCTTGGCATGTGCTTTCATTTTACTGACTTACTTGTGTAGTCAGGGCCTTCATGTGGAATGGTTGTGTAATAGTTATCTTTTTTTTTTGTATGGCCAGGAATAGCGAATTTCCACACAGAGAAGTGTGCTCTTCAGTTTTCTTTTGCTACTGTTGAAATGTGAAGAGATATTGAAATATGTATTAGTGATTGTGACAAGGTTACATCGAAGATACTGTCTCTTACAAAATAGAGAAGGAAAAAGACGGGTTTTTTAAAAGGTTGATTGACTATGTGTAGGGTGATTAGATTTACGTAAAATAAAACGGAACGGTTAATGGGGGTGTGGGAATCCTTTTCGATTTAGCTGTCCTGGGCGGACTTAGTCGTAATGCCTTACACAATATAAATGACTGCAGCCAATCAGTAGTCAGTTAGTCAGTCAACCCAAATAGAACACCCACAATACAAATCGCCAAACTCAACTAGAAACCTAATCAAAAAAATTCTGGTCGTCATCTAGACTTTCTGAAGCAAATATAATCCGCTGGACTTACAATTATTACCCCTATCCTATGCATCGCTTGTAGGGTGGGAAAAGATCAATCAATCGTACTCCCGCTGTGCTCTTTTGGTATTACGACTATAATGGGCACTGTAAGTCCTCCCACCCTTGCGTTTACATATGTGCATAAGTATTATGAAAACTGCGGCGGTAAGCGCCCTTCAGCTTCACCTCCTATGAAACAGCAAAGCCACCAACCTAGTTGGACATATCCATTCGAAGATCCTCGAATAATTCCACTGCTGTCGTCATCGGCAGTAAACTCAAACATTTGCATAAAGGCTTTATATCGCCTTCTAATGTCACATCCTCCTCAAGTCAAGCCTCATCTATGAAGCTGGTTTTACATAGCAAGTAGGCAGAACTAACACCAGCTTTTAAGAGGATAGCACAAATGATCTCTATGAAGTTGCAGTGCTTCTTGAGACTAGTTTTATAGCTCATCACCCCAATCCTTCAAAAAAAAAAAAAAAACGTGCTGTCCTAATGCAAATTCGCCAACTCGTCGAAAGCTCAACACTTATTGCCCAAGTCCGCCGCGTATGACAAATCCGCATCCGAATAAGCGCTATTTCTGCTCCTTGTATCAATCACCATAGTATGTACATTATTCAGTTTTTCATCCTCTTTTTGACTGGCACATCCCATGATACTTCCTGGCTGGGGGTGATATCTGCATTGTAGCACCTTAGGGCCTCTGGTAGTTGTTGGTTGCACGCAGTCTAACCGAACATTTCACGTGTAGATTCGAAAGTTATTGTCCTTGTTTCGTTTGCGGGGGTCGAAAACAGTTGAGCTATCCTTATCCGAGATATGGTTATCTCGTAACCTCCGACGTGGAGGGCTGGCCTTGGTGAGAATCAGTATGACAAAGGGATCGAATATGCCGATACCAGTAAATCTCTTCGACGATGCGAGCTCTGTCGTTGGCCTATCCACCACCATCTCAGTTTTGAAAGACCTTTATTGAACAGAGCTCTGAATCTGAATACGTCGAAGTGAAATAAAGCATCCGCTAGTCTGGCTGTAGACATCACCGTTGATTCCATAAGGGAACTCCTTTGCTGCCCGTCCTCCTTTTGAGGAAATGTTCTTTTGTAGAGAGAGACGCATTGTGCTCCCAATCAGGTCAGTAAGAGACGCCTCGCCTGGTACATGCACGCTGCAGCTAACCCAACTATGCACCAGCAGGTTCGACTCAGCTTACCCTCACCGCAAGTTAACTATCAAACTGCTATCCAGCAGACATCACGAGGAAGCCATCAAGCCATCTCTGGGACAGCTACAAGAATGAATTTATCATTAATTTCAGCAAAATGGACGGAAACCAGTGGAAATTAATTTGCCAGACAAATGAAATCCAACCAAAAACTACGGGATTCACATCGAATATGCTCAAAAAAAAAAGATTAAAGCTGTCAGATTAAATAATGTCGACGTATCGCGGGCTGTCATAAATGTGTTTAAAAACCTTGAATCGACGAAAAGGGAACACAGTGTTTATCTGATACGAACTCAGGCGTGAGTTCGACTCAGATGTGAGTCTATTTCTGTAGAATAAAACCTGGAATCCCATTTGAATGATTCAAGACTTACTATGTTACGCTCCTGCGGAGAATTAAAAATGAAAATTTTACAAAGGCTGCTGGCGCCATTCATGCTGAGCCCCCTTTTCCATTTCAATTTGCTTAGAATCCCATAAATTCATATCTTTCGCTCTTTTCAATTAAAAAAAGTGTTCAAGGACTCCCTCAAAAGTTCCCACTCTACAATGTACTCGATCAAATTTCTCTTTTCATTATAAAAATTCATCTTCGCACATGATTCCACTTTTCGAGGACGAAAAAAAAAATAACAATCATACGAATCCTGCAAAGGAGCAAATTCATATTCCAGATGCGTTGCTTGTTGCAGTGGCATGTGCTAAGGGGACCAACCCCTTTACTATCTTCAACCAAGCATGGAAGAAAATTTAGAGCATAAAAAAAAATCCTGGTAGCAAATGCACAGCAGCAGAGAGGAAAACACAATTCATTGCTGTGTGCAGTGCATGCATTCAGATACATGTACTTCATACATCATCTGTTGGCCTGAAGTTAAAGTTCATCTCCGGGGCCGACGGAGCTGGAGCCGAAGCTGTAATAGAAAAACGTGCCGAAATCAATCTTTTTGGTGGCGGAGGGGCCTTGCACCACTTGTTCTGTTTCGTTTTTCTTGTCTCTGTTTCTTGCTCCTGACATGGCATTCGTATTACATTATTTGCTGGCGTTGCTCACCGCTTTATTCGTGTTATCCCATTTTTAATTTAATCTCGTTTTCTTTTCCTTTTTCCTTTTTCATTTTTTTTAACTAGTTCCCATATGTGTAGTGGAGGAATTTAATTTCGTTTGCTTGGATGGTGCAATGCTCGAGAGATTGATTAGAGAAAAGGGAGTGATTTCATTTTGAAATAACGTTCTGTGTTTTTTTTATTATGATTGTGGTCTTACATGGGTTCAAGGAATGGTTATAAATGGAGCAAAGAGACATAACCAGATGTATGCATGGAAACAACAAATTTTAGTGCAGTCTAGATCAGGAATTGTACTGAGCTGGAAGTTCAAAGTTCGAATCCCAGAAAACACTTGGCGGTTCCATCTCTTGCGAATGTTTGAAAAACGTCCGAGAGTAACTGCCATGAGAAAGGTTGTCAATTTGCCTTTCGAACATGCCTTTGAACCACTGAGGTAGCTGGATCATGCGGAGCATATGGACACCAATGCTCTGGTCCGGAAAATCTTAGCGTGGAAAATTGAATGGTTTAAAACGCTTGTTTATTGAGCCCCAAGTCCACCCGGACTGTAGTTAATAAGTACATCTACGACTGGCGGCGAAGTTATGGTAAGAGACAGAAAATCTTTTGATTGCCCTTTTTGTAAATAGAGCGGTGCCATAGGGTTCCATTCTTGGACCACTTCTTTAATTTCTCTATTTCGACAAGTTTTTGGGGTGAAGAAAGTTATGAAAAGTTGATATTTGTGGCAAAGTTAATCTAACTATTCTAAACCTGCCTACTCGATAAGTGTTACCAAATGTTCACCGCAGAATTAGATCAACTAAAATATTCTCTGAACATGTGAGCAGGTGAGGGTGACTAGGTTATTCATCAGAAATTCTTTGTTAACATTTCTCATCTGTATTTACTGACGTTTTGTGCATCCTTTCTATGCACAGAGGTCTATTTGTTGTACACAAATATTGCGGTATACCCATATAAATTGTTGGTATCACATTTGCGTTAACCTGATCCTTTTGGAGCATCCAATCTCTTTACCTTTTTAGTTGGGATTAAGTTGATGTTGGGCTTAAGAACGATTGTTTGGATGTTGACATTAAAGTTTCTTTTGAGAGGATATGTGACAGTATTTGTTTATGTAATTATGTAATTATGTAAATTAAATGCACTTTCATGCGTCGAACAGTTAAATATGAAATTCGTATGTCATGACGAGGTGGTGTGGGTTCTATGAATGGTTTTTTTTTCTGCAAAAGTGTTTTTCATGGTCGATAGATCGAAGTGGGGTAGTATGACGTAACTAATTACTCTACAGCAGAAGGATATTTCCAACAAATCGCACGACAGCGATGGAACTCATTAGAAGAAGTCAACAGCCGTAATCGCATCATAGACCAAAGATGGTAGGACTACGCAGCTGCCATCAGCATCAGATTCTACTCGCGAGTTCTACGTGCATAAGAAACTGGAGAGGGACGAACATGAATAGTGCGCGATCAAGGACTTAGAGAGGTACTACTCCAAAACAAAGCCTGGACAGAAATCTGCGGAAGTAAGGAATGGAATGCTATTTAAGGAGAAAAGTTTAAGGAACATGGTAACCAACAATCTGTCCTCAGGCAGAATGGATCATAGTCGTACAACCCATGTGGACAAAATAAAGGGACTTAACTTATAAAGGCCCCCGGAAATAACCTGGTAGGACCTGGTGATATACCTGGTGAATGGAATCCCAATCCACAGAGAGAAGACTTTCGCAAGTGCCTCAAATAGCCTCAAATAACCTGGTAGGAAGCATACACCTGGTGAATGGAATCCCAATCCACAGAGAGAAGACTTTCGCAAGTGCCTCAAATAGACAAATAGAAAAGCATCAATACCCTCCGCATTACTTACAAGATTTTAAGGAAACATCTGAACCCCTTCGAATAGAACCAGATGGCCGATGGGTCTCTATGAGTGCAGTTTTAGGCAAGGAAAGTCTACAATCAGCCATATTCTTATGCTTAGGCATCTATGCCATACTCGTGTCTCTCTGCAGGATGATACTCGAAAATGCTCGTTGCCCCATTCTCCGAGATACTTGGTGTGTACGTAAGCGGCATTCTTGCAGGGCGCGGCAATGGTATATCAGATGTTGGACTAACTCCACTCCTTCTGCATCTCTGCAGCTTCGGCATAAATAATTGGAATCTCCTTTCCATTTGCGCAGCATGACAACGTAGTATCCTGTGATTATTCCAGTTGAGATAGGTAGAGAGGATCGATCTAATGCCAAAAACCTCTTTGTTTCCATTTTGTTTTGTTGCGCCCGTAACGTACGACAGATGGCATAGTCCTCCTTGTATAGCCAGGACGAGTTGGCTTCTTTCTCTATTATGTCGTCTATTATATTAAACAATTAATTAATCGGTGGCGGTAGGAATGTGCCCGCTTTTCTGATGTTCATTACGGATTCCATCCACTTCTATTGCTGTGTTCGGGAGCCCAGCAAAGTTTGACAAAATGGTGTCTGATGGCGATCAGAGCATCAGGACACTTCTTAACCGGCTTTGATTTGATTGTATTCAATTTTAGCGCTGCTCTACTGTCAATGAAGATAGTTATACCCGACGCAGGATATGCATTTTGCAATATTTCTAGCTGGTTTATATGCACAGGATGGATACTCTTATTGTGGGAGCTCTTTTTGTGGCAAAACCTTTTATGAACAGGTCCAGGGAAAGGCGATGGAGAGTTCTATCCACTCCTCCCTACGGGGTGTTAAACATAATTCCCGTGGTGCAAAATGCTACGGGCGTTTGTAATTTGAAGAGATCCTTCACATAGCTCCTAAATTCTGTTGTTGTCCACCATATAAAGCTTCAGAGGATAGGATAATGCATTACGTTTCCCCAAATTTCTCCCAAAGGTCCTATTATAGGTGTAAAGAGCGTCCATTCCTTTCTTTATCCTTTTTGCAACGGCTCTTTTCGAAGATAACTTGGAGTCTAGAACGACACCAATATATTTTGCAGATCTATTCTGATGCCAGGTATGTCACTGCAGATATGTTAAGATTCTTGCCAGTGTTTGAAATAATAGCTTCAAGACAGATGTAAACGTTACCAGATCCCAATTCACATAATACTCGTATGCTTAGCCTATGCAAGATTGTACCAAAATGGGCTTGTTTGGTTTTTAAACAGCCTTGTTCTCCTTCAAGCTTTTAAAAGTCTATGGGATAAGGTATAAGCACATTAAATCAATACAGCACGGCAGTTGGATTTACGCATAAAATACATTTCACATTAAAACGTGCAACTCCTTCGAGAGCCCATTACATTCAACATTTTGACGAACATAAATTTCCAATTAAAGATGTCCTACTGAGGTAAACATTTCAGAGAAACTTTTAGCCTTATACCCGTTGAAGGTCATCGCAAGAGAAACGATACCCCAAAGTGACATTACACACCCACGATTGGGTTACAATTTTATTATCTCGTGGATAACCCTACAAACTTTCCAACAACATATTTTTATTATTTCCTTGTACTGTTTCTTTTTTATACCTTTCGGTGCTCTATATGAATTGGTATTCCATAGCCATCTGTACAGGTACAACTATCGTAAGATTTTATTAAGTTGTAGCAGTCCTGACAGTCGTGCAATATAATTGCTACTTTATTTAACGAGTCCGCATTGTCACTCTATTGGGAAATGTTGTCCCTCCAATAACAGGATATTAGAGCCATATCCTGTGTTTTTCTCGATTTACGTTTTGTTATACTTTGGGGAACGGAAAAAGAAGTTATTGCCAAAGGAGGTTATCTTGTGATACGAGATATCCCAATTAGAAAACGAAACGTATCGACGTTTGCTGTTATCCTGATGTTGGGATATTTTTGTGAATAATATCTACTTCTTCGTTGGAATGTTGCCTCGTTGGAAGTAATATGCCGACGGAAGTATCTAATTTCCTGTAGTACTGCGGTTTTATTGACTTGTAAGCGATCAAATTTTATGATTACGCTTCGGGCTAAATATGTAATAACATGAGGATTATGTGTGGAAGTCGATTTTGTCTGAGTTGGTTGATATGTTACACAGTGTAGATGTGAGTTTGAAACTCCTTGGAAATTTTCATGGTTTATACATATCTTTAGGGCGTGAAAAAATTCCTGGATAAACGCCATCCACTTTCAACAGCCAAAAACCGAAGCAAAGTCAAAATACATGGTCCGCCAAGATAACACACCAAAAACAACACCACAATTTGCTGGCACATCCTACACTGTGTTAACTGGTTACCCGGTCACTGGTACTCTTTATGCACATTAACCACATGTGTATATGCTTAGCCATGCATGTGTATGTACATATATTCCGCCAGGTCCAGTATGTAGAGCAAAAACAAAGTAAATTCCTCCATCTTCATAGAACCCACACGATTTGCACATCCTTGGCCAAAGTTTTGCATACCTGTATAACATTCTCTCCAAGGTCCAGGATAGCAAGATAATAGCGTGGAAAGTATTAATCAGAAAGCTGTGAGCATCATGACCAGCGAGCGAATGGTTAAATAATGACTAAGGAAGGCATAATTTATCATAAGGAATAAAAAAAAGAGGTAGCTATCCCACAGGTAGAATGTCGGAAGGATATGCAACATGGAATGTAGGTTAGCAGAGAATAGTGCTAACAGCTCTTGCTTCCGATAGAAAGATTTATGGTTCGCTTACTATATCCTCTTCCATAATTAGCTTATGGGATATCTTCATCACTTACAAATTCCTTAATGAAGGTATTCTTTAGGGGAAAGTCTTAGCATTAGTTTGGGAGTTTAGAATTTCTGGAATGCAATTAAAAAAATGCACATAAAATTTAGTGGAATGTATCGGATGATAAAAAGTAAACCGATTTGCGTTCATATTTTCGTCCGGATAGAAGCAAACAGAGTGCCTGCAGACTGCAGATAAATCGTCGCTTATAAACAGGATCTACTATTAAAAAAAAATTGTACTTAATGCCAAGTGTAACCATTTCATGTCGCATAGCATTAGAAAATCACTTACTTTGCTAAGGTGTCTGTCACTTAATGGGTATTTGGGAATCAACCTCCACTGTAAATGGTTGACACGGTGACTTAAATGATCTAGTGTATCAGGGTGAAATTAACCACTTCCCATATAAAGGTTAGTACATCCTTAGTGGCCGAGTTTTTCAACTCCACTTAAGAACACACTTCTTTTTGGAAGTTACGTCTCCTTAACCAATGTTGTACCGGGCATTCACAGATAATATGTTCCAGATGATTCATATTCCCCCGAACAGAATCGATATTCTATCTGTGTGCACAGAATTATTTTGTTAAGGTAGTACCGCAGGCCACAGTGGGCTGTGGGAATGGTTACCAGCTTTCTAATGTTTTCCTTTTCTCAGTTTAGGATTTCCCTGTAGGAATATGACTTAAACAATCCTTTGGATTGCCTAAGCCACGGCAGATTTTTCCAGAGGACTAGACGAAGTTTGTGTTCCCAGTCATTAATCAGCGCTGTGGTGGCAGTGCAGTTGACGCTGCAGTAAAGTTCTGGTCTTATGCGAGCAGATTCTGAACCGAACCTAGCCAGTTCTACAGATTCGTTACCGGCAATCCCCAGCTCACCAGGAACTCAACCAAGTTTTACCCTCATATGTGTGGCCAAAGATTGTTAGGCACCGTAGCAACATTTAACTGACTTGAAATCTACTGAGTTTAGAGATAGTGCTTTAAGTGCTGCCTGATTATTTTGAAAATCTACCACCTTTACACGTCATTATGTACGTTTCAAGGCAATGTGTCAGCTGTTTTTTAAGTGTTTGGGTTCCTATTTGACTGCTCTGCTTGTGCGTCAGGAATCCTTTCCCCACCCACAGATAGGGGAATCACTTATGATTTGATTAGTTTCTGTAACCCTTTTTGTGACTTAGGGTATAAATTATGCCAACGTGTATCAACTATCTCCAGCTTATTCCCAGAGACCTTGCTTCCTCCTTAACTGTCCTGCTCCAAGTTTGCTTAGGGCGGTCCACTTATATTCCCGACCCACTTGTCTTCCGTTAGTAGATTCCATTACATGGCATATGTTGCAACGGAATTTTCTTCGGACTGTGAGATGTGACATATGCAGTGTCACCTCCTTCATATTATCGTAAGGGTTCTTGGCCCATTCGTTCAAGGTACGATTCGGGCAGAGTACCCTTAAGATGATGCGTAAGCATCTATTTACAAAGGCTTGCAGCTTATGAGTGGCCGTGGTAGTCACCTTCCATGTAATGGCAGCCATAAAGCAGTACTGAATCTACATTAGAGCGGAGCAGTCCTAGGTTTGTTCTTAAGCTGATAACATTACTCTTCCAGGCCGTATTTGCTTGATGCGAAAGCAAGCAGATATCGTCAGCGTAGTGTAGGTGTTTTAATTGCGATGCCATCGTCCATTTTAGTCGGCAACATTTTCTCGTCAGGGCTGCCTGGACCACTTCACTTATTTTCACCAAAAAAAGCAATGGTGATAAGGTACAGCCTTGTCACACTCCGCAGCGTACCTCAAAGTCCTCTGATGCTTGTTTTTTGTGCAGGACGTGACATTTTGCACCCTCATAGGAGATCACTGCTAAGTAAAATCCCTCGGGCTTACTGACGTGCAGATAGGTCTAAGATTAAGATAGGTCTTAGTTCAATGTTTCACCTGCGATTTTTGCAAATCTAAATTGTAACATATTTTAAATTTAAATTAACTGAAAGTATTCACAATCGATGGCATGCGGTTTAACGCTTGAATGATCCCTTCCGGTGCCGGCATAAGAACTCAACCATCCTAATCAATTGGGAAATCGGATTAACTACGGGACGACTTCCGTTCTTAAATGCCTTTTACTACTACTGCTCCTGTTATTCTGTGCCCCGTTCAAGGATACTTCAATTGACGTGTTCCAAAGCTGCGGGTTTTATGCTCGAAAGAGCCGAATAGAACAGGATTTCAAGCAAAAAAAGGAAAAAAAAACCGAAAATGGGTGAAGACAGAAGAACAAGAAAGGACGAACGTTGGTACGAAACTACCCAGGTAACATGTACGTATACAATGCTATGGGCGCCCCTATAATTTGTTGATTTCCCTTTTTTTCTTTTGTTTTCAGTTTGTTTTGTTTCAAAAAAAGTTAAACAGGTCACAGGATAAAACAAATAAACTCGTGAAGCGTATCCTTTTTTTTTCTGTTTTTTACTGCGCCATTCAAAAGCAGTTTTTTAGTATTAAGTTCTTCAGTGTTCACTTGCAAAAAAAAAAATAAATAAAAAAAATTAAGAGGCGCTAGATAGGGTCAAAGTCGTGGGAGTTGAAGTGTTGTTTTTGTTTTTACAGGGTGATTAGTGCTTTCCTGTTTTGGTTAAGTAGTGTGTGCCAGTTCGTTGTTTGAACAACTAATCTTAAACTTGCCACGTATTTCGTTTTTCTCATTCAGTAATGGAACGAGGCTATAGCGGATGGCAACAGCTTGTTTCTGGCAAACCGCTGTAAAGTGTTGTACAGAAATGCATTGTATTATCCCCATAAGGAGAGGGGTATCCCGATGGCCGAGGTGGACAGAAATCAATCAGTGTGTAAAGGCAGATGTCAAGTGCGGTCCCTTAGAGAATTGGAGAATTTTAAAGAACAACAGATAAAAACAAGAGATAAAAATTTATATAATAAGGAAAGCGTTTAGCTACACATGCACGTAGTTTTCCCTAGGTGCATGGACAAAGTGCTCATTACCATTCATTATGCGTAATGGAGAATAACTCTGGCTATCTGTGAACCAGGCAGTTAATAGTACTGCTCTGATCGTCAATGGCCCTTGGGACAACTCCATGTGTATGAATCGTAATGCACCGTATGTGGTCCATTTACAGACCGGAAATTACGACAAAGGCTCTAAATTCCTTATACTTTCTTCAACTTTTTGAAACAACTTGCCTGTTTCTTGGATGAGGTTGCTCTTGGCAGTTTTGAGAGTCTGTATAGAGGGTGAGTGGATGAGGAGGCACAACGACGAACTGTAGCGACTGTACAGCGAGAATGACTAAGCTAGAAGAGGGAAGGTCCAACGCTGAAGTGGCTGGGTTATGTAGTCCATACTAATCGGCACATACCAGTGTGGCTTTCGGCCCGGCAGATCGACAATAGACAAAATTTGCACACTACAACAAATCCTGAAAAAGACCAAAGAATTTCAAGTTGAAACTCATCACCTACATATATATCCACTTTAAGGCCGCAGATGACAGCATTCTTCGTCTCGCACTCTACCAGGCGATGGCCCAATTCGGGATAACGCTGGAAAACATGCGCTGCTCTGTGCAACTTGGAAACGGCTCTTCTGAGCTCTTCCAAACGTGCACTGGATTTCGGCAAGGAGATGTCATGTGACTTCTTGAATATCGTGTTGGAGCAGATAGAGCGCAGGGCAGGTGTAAACACGGAAGGCACTATTTGTCACTAGTCTATCCAACTGCTGAGATACGTAGACGATATTGACATCATCGGAAGATCCCGGTAAGCCGTCGTAGAGGCGTTTATGGCAATTGAAGTGCAAGCGAAACGAATTGGTCTTGAAATGAATTAGGATAAGACGAAGTATACATACATGTGTTATCAACAAACAAAAAATTATCTGCCCAAAACCTTGTACAAAACGTCACTGTTGATAACTACAACTTCGAGGTAGTTAAGGAGTTCACCTACCTCGGATCAAATACAAATCCCATAAATGACACCTTGCCGAGTGCCGAGTGCTGGACGATAAGTAAGAAAGCAGAGCAAATATTGGGCACGTGCGAGCGAAAAATACTTCGGCGGAAATACAACCGCGAACTCTGTAAGCTGTACCAGGATGTGGATGTAGTCCAAAAAGCCAAGACACGTCGACTACATTGGCTCGGCCACATCGAGCGAATCAACAACAACGCTCCAGCCAAGAGGATCTTCGAATCACAGCACCCAGGTTCGAGACGCCGAAGAAGACGAACCTCCGGTACAAAGACCTAGCTGTCGCGGATGCCAGAAAATTTGGTCTTCACAAGTGGAAGCAACATGCCCGGGACCTCAGAGGATGGATGGATGGAAAAATCTATTTTATAAGTTCTAAGGAAAAAATATGTGTATCTTCTTGCTGTGTTAGACAGGTCTTTTCTGGCACTTTTCTACCTTCAGATCTAATAATGTCACCATACTCCATTTATAATGAGTACTAGTAAAAATGTCCCAGCAAATTTTTATCCTCATATCCATACACACTCCGATTGTGTGCATTTTAAAATTGGTTACTCTTTCGCAGATGATGGAAATAACCTAAGGGTATGCAATGAAATCTGAACACATAGCATTCAACGACATACTTGCAGGTGCTAGATCTAATACAATTGCAGTCTCCAATGCCATGAAACCTTTCACTAACGATTTTCATTCGCATGTCCTTGATATTCAAAGCCAGCAAAGGATGGATGAATGACTATTTGACTTTTATTAAATATTCGCAAGAATGTTTACATTACCGTGAAATGGGTGTAGAATAAAACTGTCCTGAACTCTAATTTTATATCATTTTTCCGACAATAAAAAAGACATTTTTTTGGTTCATTTTCCTGTAGTCTGACTAGCAAAAGATAAATTTATGTAACTAAAATATTTTTTTTTCATGCCATCGTCATCTATTTGAATCGTCCTTGTCACCCTATAAGAAAACTCTCCACTTCATTAATTTAAAAGGGGCTCGATATTCCGGTTGCCTTTTGGCATTTTTTTTTTTGGTTCTTTCTTACCTTCCTCTTCTAACTGACTTTCTTAACATTATCACCCGGTCGAATATATTTGTTAGACTATACCTTGAATCATTTAGGGATGATTTTAGGGTTTAAATAGGATCAACGTGGATTGCAATTATTTATCTTTTTTTTTTTTTTTGTTTCATAGATTTGTATGTGTGCTGGGTGGGAGAGTATCTTTTTTCACTTCAATGGAAGTGTGTCCAAATAGTAGATAAACAAACATTATTTGCTGATTACAAGGTAAACAGCTGCCTTAAGGATCTTCGTTTAGTATTTGTGCTTTGTTATTTTCGTATCTTTTAAAGGATGGAGGAGGCATTGTGATGCTGCTGCCTGATATCCCTGGATTAATCCAGGAGGAACAAATTTTGTGGGCGGATGAAGTAATTTGATTTTATTATGAGCCCTAAAGTCTTATAGATTGCTTACCTCTGATTTGGTATAAGCTTTTGTTAACGATAACAGTGAAATTGCCATGGCTAGACGTAGCTTGTAGGGTAGGGAAGGTTGTTAAAAGGATTTTAATAAAATGGATTTATTTAAAGGATGAGAATAGCTTTCAAATACTATATGAAGCTGACGAATATCTTTTACTAAAGCTGTTTGAGTGAGTGAATTGGAATCATTGCGGGATTTGTACACCAACAAATTCAGCCTCCATTTATATCCATTTATTATTTCCGTGTTGTTATCGAGTCGATTACGGTGTACGTATATCGATAAAGGAATCAATACCCTCACTCATTTATAACATCTCTTGGTAAATACTCCCCACAGAGCAATTAAGGTTGATTTCTAAGTCTCACAACTGCGAAAACCTAACACGATAAATTGCAATAAAGTCAAAACTCTTCTCAAACGTGAGTATTTGCTTTAATTAACTGCAGAAAGCTCCAGCACAAGCACGTTACTGGTCCACAAAACTTTGCTACTGAAGGACTTTTTTTTACGCCTTTGTGAGTGAAGTTACATGCACGTAAAAGAGGTAAAAGGCAAAGGATTAATCAAAGGATTCATGTTATTTATGATGAAGGGATATCGTTCATTGAGCCATTAAAAAAAAAAAGTTGTCGAAAAGAAATGACTGAGCACTGTGCGGTGTGAGTATAAACCTTTTGCGGATGCATGGGAACATCAAAGGATGCTCATTCATTTTAAATTGAATTGAATAGTACAGAAGTGTAATGTACCTAAAAGTGGTGCACTTATAAAGTTTATGGACGTCTAAAATTCCCACCAAAGACGTAGACATTTCTGCTCACGAGGTATGCGTTTAGGGATGAGACGATTTGACGCTTGTTAATAGAAATATTTAGTAAACCTTATCTAGGCTTTGGCATCCGTAAGGGTGTACATGCATTTTCAGATACAAAGATGAGTTAATAGCGTGTGGACTACATTGGACCACTTAGACTACCTTTTGCCTCCTCCGTTCTTTAATTCCCACAATAACTGCTTTTTCTTGGTGGAAAGGGACTTCACCGTTATCTGCTTAGGTTAGGTTACTACTGTCGAAGTAGGTCGACCTGAGTGAAACTGTGGACGCCACCGTTGACTCCTTCGTGGAAGTTCCTCCGCTGTCTTAGTAGGAACGCCCTTTCCCCTCCTCTTTTTTTTTTTTTTTTTTTTTATATTTTACCTGCACTCAAGGGGATATGAATAC
This sequence comes from Blera fallax, assembly GCA_946965025.1. Classification (NCBI taxonomy): domain Eukaryota; kingdom Metazoa; phylum Arthropoda; class Insecta; order Diptera; family Syrphidae; genus Blera; species Blera fallax. The sequence goes on along the minus strand of OX337247.1, from coordinate 12,711,866 downwards.
CCTTTTAATGTGTATACACAGTGCGAGCGTTGAAGGAAGATAGAGAGAGAGAGAAAGAGATTGGTGTAGTGGTTTGAAACTCAGGTGTATTAGGTTTCACACATTAGCTCCAGGGGTGGGTGTCCAGATAACTGGGGAGGCTGTATGTCATTTATTTGTTTTGTCTTCGCTTCTGATTCACAGTATTTTTTTCCCGGTCAACCTGATGTCATAAGCATATCAATCATCAACAGAGCGAACAATTTCTCCAGCTATATGACAAACCTACTGCCAGTGTTATGCCTTCGCAGTAGTGTTGTCATAAGCTTTCGCAATTGTTCGGACTGCCTCTTATCATATAATGCTTGCTGACATCAGGGATTGAACTGTGAACCATCAGCTTGACAAACGATGACGCTACCACTACACCATTGCCACCCTCTCTCGTTTGCTGCCGCTAAAACCTTCCAAATGGGTTAGAACCCCGTCTCCAGTTGAGCTACTAGGCACCCGAACTTCAACGCATAAAGGTGAGAGTGGGTGAGGCTGATAGTGAGTGTGTCGGCACTTGTGTTTCCATAGAATGCGCTTGTCGACCACTCGAAAACCCGCCGCATTTACTTTGCAGCCGATTAACCAAAAGCTGTAAGGTTATGCGAAGGATTCATTCAAATATTTGCGCACATTTCCAGTTTCGTTTTCAACCACGAAACTTTATTACGACACAGCTGACACCATTTATGTTTCAGTGGTTTGTAACGTAATTAATTACGAACCACTTTTTCATTATAAACCTTGGCATTTCGTGCAGGAAAAGGTTCACTAAAAAATAATAATTATTCTTCAATAAAACAAATTAACATGAACATATATAATTTTTAATATGAATTTTAATTTGTTAAGCCAATGAGCGATAAATAAAATAAATAGAATAAATTTCATTAATAAATTTTATTTTTTATTAGTTCTCAACCGCAGGCAACCAGAAATGGTATATTTGTGAAACCCTGACGGCATGTTACATAATGACAGTTTAAAAGTCAACGCAGCTGCATGCTAGTCATATTAATAGACAGTCATCAAGTGCGTAAATCATTTAACGACTGATTTAATTATTATTCTTTTTACTTTTTATTTTTTTATTTTTTTTTTTAACCTACGAACAAGTGTTTATTGATTTATTTTTTTTTCGTGACAGTTGCAATTGAAATTTATTTATTTATTTTTTATTTTTTTTTTATTTTAATAGTACTCGACGGAAATTAATTTACTTATGCAAGCATACTCGAGGTACATGTTGATTTTTTATTGATGGTCAATTTTTCAAAATTTTACGCACTCCAACATCTGGTCTCCATAGTGCCGTAGATCCTTGTTTTATGATGTAAATTCATCTTGTAAGCGTTTGTCCATCTGTAGATATAATTTATTTGCTAACATACAGCCTCCAGTTATTGTAGGAATTTTTTTAAATAATTAAGTTAAACAAATAAAAGCTGATTGAAATGGATTTGATTGGTAAACTCTACTTTCATCTAATTCCGCTATTTGTGGTTGAAAAGCGGATTTGTTTTCAAATTAGAAGCTTCGTTAAATAATTCATTGTTTGGATTAATTAAGTATACACATTTTCGCCACAAATGAATCACTCTCGACTAAATCTACCTATTTGCGATTGCTATTTATCGTGTCCTCACTTTTTTTGGATTTCCGGAATGGTGGGCGTGGGCTAGTAGATGAGATAGTTTGTGATATGAATCGAATTGAAATAATTAGAAATCGATTGGACTTTAAAAATAAATAAAAAACAATCTGTAGTGAGCAAAGTTTATTAGTTTTGTCGTAGAACCACGCATTTTCAAAAATTACTAATCAGTGATGACGTCAGTTAGATTGTTGATACCAAATCGTCCAGTCCGTTCTATTTCGAGCACGCTTTTGGTTTAATTACTTGTTAAAGGGTACCATGCTTGGTTAGGTTAGGTTATAGTGCAGGAAATCGTTTGCGAGGACTTTCTGCCACAAGCAGTGTCATGTAACGACGCCTACTACATTTGCAATGAGCACCCTTTTGTGTCTAATAAGATAAGTGGCGCGTCTATTCCAGCTTTAGTGTAGAGATGAGGCACATACTCGTAGTGCCATCTGCCCACCTGTGATTAAACTTGAGTAGCAATTCTACTGAAGCGATAGTCATACTGAGATTCGCTTTGTCCGGCAAAATCGATATGGTTGTACCCTATCTGGTGAGCTCGTCGGCCATGCAATTGCCTGAAGTGTCCCTGTGGTTCGGAGCGTCTGGAGGGACCCTCTATTCTGCAATGGAGTTCGCGCCGTAAGGTATTGGCGATACTTCAGATAGTCGGGCCCCAATAAAGGCATCAATTTCTCATAAAATCATGTCTACATACATAAATTGTTGTTGGAGTGCCTTTTTAAAACAAAGCAACTGAGTGAAACAGATATAACAGAGTCACACTCTTCTGGTGGTGGCCACGTGGAAGTAGAAGGAAATGATTCAGAAGATGAGTTGACAAGAAGAAGGCTCTGGAACTTCTTTAACAGGCTCCGTAGAATACGACAGGCGAAGAGCTAGGGAAGGAGGACAACTGCAAAAGAACCAAACTTTGAGAGGAACTCCGTAATCTTAGACAGGTCAAAGAGCTTCCCGGAAATTAAAGTCGAAAAACAAGTATGCATTCTTACGGGCTTCCTATCGGGTCACTGCAGCAGACTTGAGGAACACCAGGAAACACCTGGATATAAAGCAGCGCGAAGACTGGAAATTTCTTAAGGAATGGCGAGCTTTGGGATTTTTCCACAGACGAAAAATAAATCAACAAAGTAGCAATGCGCTTACACCCTCAAGACTGCAATTAATTTTGCAAAGGAAAAATTTTCCTTTAATAGTCCTTTTTTTGTCGGGTTAGGAAACACTTTACTGGAGCACTCAGACGCAACTGGTCCATTGTACTACTAGAAAGCACATCCCAGTGTTACCCATTTTACTGGAATTTCTTCGACTTTCGGAGGAAGCCGAAAATGCACTTCAGTGATGCAGAGCTTACTGTATCAGCACTCACCACATCAGCACCGAAGATCTGGCATCTAATCCGAGCAAGGGCAGGATAGTAACAAACGAAGTGATTCGAAGTATCGTCGTCCTCTCCACTAGCGTCGCAGACCCCTGTCTCCCTAGCACGCTAAGATGCTTAGCAAAAGGAAAATAGGGAGCAAGAATGCTGCTTATTTTTTTTACAAAGGTTCGGTAACAGTCGTTTAGCCCATCTTCATTCTGGAGAGCCACACACAATAGTGCTCGTGAGAGACTCAATCGTCAATGGAGGCCCTGACCGAGGACACGGGAAGACCCAACGCTGGTTCAGAAAACATCCTCTGAGCCGTGCTTAGCAATCTCATCGGAGATCTTATTTGCCGCAATACCAGTGTGACCTGGAACCTAAATAAAAGTCAAAGAATTTAGTCTTGCGACCAAATTCAAAGTGTTCTTGCATTACCAAACTATTTTCGAACGGCCTTAAGCGCAGCCTGACTGTCACCATAGACGCAGATACTCCGACCCCTCCACCTATTCTTAGCAATATAGCCGGTAGCCATTAGGATAGCAAACACCTCTGCTTGCAAAACAGTGGCATGCACGCCTAACGATTAGTGACGACTCTTCACCGGTTTTGGAGCCATCCGTGAATTCGACTACAGCACAGTCCACGTTCAGACACTGGCCGAACTCAGTCCTGAACAGTCAGACCTGACAGTCCTTCCCATTCCGATGGAGTCATTTCCAACCCCAGAATATGTTGTAACCCATTTTAAATTCTAACGCGTTACAAAATTTGCTTTATAAGATTTGTTTCGTACAATTTAATTCAAAAAAAATATTTGCCATATATACCACATAAATATCTACGTATTCGAGAATGACGGATATTTTATGTCATAACCTAAACCATCAAAGCAAACTCTAGCGATGCTGTACAAATTTTACTCACAGTGATATAACTTGTCATCCTCTCATCATCGAAACTGTCGTCTTTATAGCAATTTTATGGCTAGACTTACATGCCTGCTTCAAAAAGTATGTTCAGTTCATTCATCTTATGACAATAAAATCCTTTGTCAAAACTTTTCGTCAGTTTTAGACGAATTTTATGCGAAACGTCTCATCACCTGTTTTGAACGAGAGAAATTTATTAACTTCTTACCACACACAACGGTTTTGATAAACTGAATTATATATTTCGTGAGCTTAAATTCCAGGACAAGCATCCTGTCCTATTGAATAGCGTACCTGTCGTAAAATAGAAATCGTAAACCGAGAACGTTGTTACACGTGAGTTTTGCTGGCAGTGTCCTGTCATTGTTGCTTTCCTTGCCGAATTGTGGTGCGGTGTGGATCGTAGATAATAGATAGATGCGAAAAGTTAGTTTTAGACTCTGAATGTTACGGAAAGTGTTAAACAGAAGGAAATTAATTATGTTCATTGCTTATGTGCAGGCTAACAACGTATTTTGCAAAGATATGACGTCATAACTTCGCTGCAGCTGAATACAGACAACATTTTCCAGGAATTCTTTATTTTCATTGCTTAAGAAATATTTACAAATCGAAAAGAATGGTTACACACGTTAAAGGTGTGCGTTCTCGCAACCTCTAGATGCTCTTGAGAAGCATCGCTATTGCTACTGACTGAACATGCAGACTCATCTCAGTCCATTGTACTACCATTCAGTTGCCTTTCTTTTTTGTGGTTGAAGAAACTTAATTTTTTTTGTTTCTCTTTTATATTCGGTGGTTGCGGTTGTAGTTCCTCGGGGGTGTCCAACCTGCATCTGACGCGTCACAACCAAGCAGACTACCAGTCCATCCTTGTCACCTCATCAAACATCGAAATGATACTGAAAGTTGGTCCCTACTGAAATTGTTCAACGTGATGTGAAAACGTTATCGGGAGAAAACTTTAAAGTCATTTGTGCAGAATACATCTATAGGTAGGTAGGTAGGTAGGTAGGTAGGTAGGTAGGTAGAAACAAGCTATCGAGTTCAGCGTTATACCTAAGCAGGTAAGATTAAGATATGAGGTTCCGCCCACCCATGCTAAAATAAAGCTGTCCGCAGGAAAAGTCCTCGCAGTAGTGTTTTGGGACCACATAATTCTGGTTAAAACAGTCTATTCTCAATATATTCTAATATATAAAAATGAATGTTTGTCTGTATGTCCTTTATAGAATCGTAAACTATGCATTTGATCATGTGATGATCTTTAGCAAAATTGTTGTGCATGAGCCCGCGAAGGTTTCTGAGTTGGTACGACCAATTTTCGACAGATGGCGCCACTGTCATTCCAATCAATTTCATATATTGCCGTGACAGTTCATGCTGATTTGAGTTGAAACGGAAACAGCGAACGAATGATGACGTTTCGAGTTGTGGGTGGCATAAGAATTTATGTAAATTGTGAAATTCATGTCCGGCTCACATGGAACAGACAATATTGTCGTTTTTCGAATAGTTTTGTGCATTTCATTGTGAGTTAAATAAATAATTCAATCGAATTGAATTTTCGTAGTTTCCGTGAGCTGATTTTATTCATTCTCTACAGTGAACTCACGAAGATCATCGAATGTGTATGTGAGGGATCTGACTGCTGATTGACGTTCCGAACGCATTTGCTGTGCAGTTTTTTTTCGGATATCATCGTGAGTGGAATTAAAATCAATTTCAACAATTCTCGAATGCTGATTTTTTTCACTTCAAATATTCCTCAGCGAATTGGTGATCACCGTCAATATTAACATTTCCATCCGTGTGTGAACAGCCGGTTCAATTGGATTGGATACATTGTGAGATTCGGATTGCTGATTGACATCTAATAAATTCAAACGCATTTTTCACGTCGTTCCCGTACAATTATGCCTCCAAAGCGATAAGCAGTTGGCCGATCTATACCTCAAGCACGAAAGAAAAGAGCATTACGAGCCTCAGAATCAGACGAGCAACGAGCATTAAGGCTGGAAAATCTTCGAGTACATGCCGCTGAGACCCGTTCGTCTGAAATATCTGAACAACGAGAAGTTAGGTTAGAAACTAATCGAATACGTACTACTCAGGCCCGTTCTTCTGAGACAACTGAACAACGGGAAAGAAGGCTGCAAAATGTTCGAATAAGCACCGCTCGATCAAGACGAACACTGCACGCTGATTTAAATCTTGGTGCATTCCATTATAACACATGGGCAGCTCTATGTGGCCTGCTCATGCGTCGGAAAACCTTCTGATTTATTCGTTTACGCACCAGATGGAAAAACAAGAAATATTGTGTATCCCACTGCACTTAAAAAAATATAGAATTGAAACGAAACGCTGCAATGTCACAATTTTTGGAAATGAACAAAATCAATAAAATGACTCAAAATGAGTTGAATATTTGTGTAATGTCTTTCCTTCAAATTTATTTTAGTTGGTGGCGTTGCAACGCGCGCAGGGTACAGCTAGTTCTCAATAATACTGCGATCATTTGATGCAGACGAATGCCGGCTAGGATAAGTTAGGTATGTGGGTTGGCGAGGTGGCAGTTATTCACATGTAGGCTAATGCAGGCCGCTGGCCCATTTTTTAACCCTGTTTTGTATCTATGGTTCAAGTCCTGGAAGCAGTCGTTGCCCTACAAAATTGTGTCTACGGTGTATGAGGCCTCGACTGTGACAGAGAAAATCAGTTGTGTCCTCGCTGATCTCGACATCCTCGACGTAGAACTTCTTCCGTTAGTCATAGTTTTTTCAAGTGGTACTGCAGAGCATTACGTCTTTCTGTCCTCGTTTTGTCAAAGTGGAGCTTGAGGTTGTAAAATTATCTAGAGAGGACTATCTGTTGTTTGCCTCACTTAGGATTCTGAGCTTTAAGCTATGTTAAGATGATGCGAGAAGCTTTGGCTTGCGGTAAAACTGGTTACATGTAGTCTTATGTACTTGCACACAGCAAAGAATATCGCTTCGCTGTGCGTAAGTACATAAGAATACATGTGAATGGTTTTATCGCAAGCAAGAGTTTCTCGTATCGCATCGCTTTCTCACATCACTGTGCGCGTAAAATAAGGCGAGATCTACATCGAGGAGTCTATTTGATCTGGTCCAGATTCAAAACCTCTTCTCAGCAATTCATCGGCCTTTTCATTACTTTGTATGCCTTCATGTGTAGGTACCGAAAATGGCGTAAACCTTGCTGCGTTTCAAGAACCTTCAGCTCTGCTCCACAGCACAAGTTCGGATTTGATTTGAATAGCAGAAATCGAAATTAATTCCCGCCTAGCTGTCGATGACAAAGGTGATATGTTCTTGTGGTATTATCCTCAACGCAGTCTCATGAGCGGGTATTTTAAGTGCAAAGACCTTCGCTTGGAAAAAATTGCTGTTGTCCGGAAGACAGAGATGGATTGCGTGTTAGGTGGCTGACCGTTTTCCCATATTTTCCATCTTAGGTATGTGCTTGAAAAAGGTAACATTACCTAGATATTTCTTCTGTATCATAGAATGACCCGTTGTATCTGGCATCCAGCTGTTCGATTGATTTCTTCCTAGGGCACTAATTGCTGCTGGGGCTTGTACAAATATTTCTGGCGGAAGCAGATTGAGGATACCGGCTACGACTCCAAAAGAGGAGACGATCCAACCAGGAATCTGCTTCTATTTTTTAAATAACGCATTAGACTGACTGGGGTAAATGCGTTGGAAGACAATGGATCGGCTTATGCTTAAATCGTTACGAGAATGCTGACACCCCTTAGCGGGACAGTAATTTCAATGTAGCAGTCGAATAGGAAAATTCGTGCGCAAATGGCTTATGGATTGTGTCACATTTCTTGTTCATGAAAGGTTCATCAAAATGTCTCTGGATGCACCGTCACCTTTCAAAGTATGTATGTATATAGTCGATCCACTGCCACTTTTGTTGTTGAATGGTGATGTCTAAGTGTGTAAAAGTAAAAGTGTCAATCCCGGTTAGAAAATCCTCAGAATATTTCATCGGAACCGATTCAAAAACGTTTTCAAACTGTCATAGTAGCAACTTTCCAAGTAGAAAAGCATGCAGGGTGGTGATTCACATTTAATGTTATCCGCAGTCTGTTAGTGTGATTGACACAGGAAGACCTATGCGGAAACTGCTAGTTTGACTGTATCATTAAATTTTTTATTGACTCAATCTAGTATTATTTTTGCCTTTACCGTCGTTGTGGCTTTCTTCCAATCACTACGCAATCCTTCTGCCTCCCAAGGTTTTTTAAAAGCGGATGCAATACCAATCTCATCTGAAATTTGTCGTCCGTACTTGGGAAGTTGATACCGCGGGCAGTATGGTGCGGGTGCATATCACTTGCTTCAAAACCGGTCTTTATCTAAAATAAAAGGGGTGGTCAACTATCAGCTTCCTGGTGATTTTATTAACAGTACGGATGTCCAGCCTATTCGTTGCCTCCTTTTTCGTCGCATATTGCCCTGCACTTCTCTTATCTTCACGCAATACTGGATCTCGATTTCTCCTAGTACTATTACTGGTGGAGGAAGCTTATACTTACGTTCGTTAAACCGCCTACAGGTATCTTCCGCGAGCCACCTGTGGCAATGCTTGGTAAAAATAGTTTTCACAGCATGCCAATGGCATTGCATAGAAGCGGGAAATTATATGTGATCCATTAAGTGATGACGCACTTAGAGGTCCTTTAGCTAGTTGATGTTAAATCTGTGCATTCTGGTACTTAAGTAGATTCTTTGAATGGATGCAATATGTAGTTGAATTGTAGATACCATGAAGTTATAGCATCCCTATGTCCCACCCCAAATTGTTCTTTTTTTTTACTGCAAGAGCACCCGGCATGACTTCGACAATTGATGACTAAATAAATCTATAGTTTTGGGGACCTGAAAATCGATTACCAGATCTCACGCTACTTAACCCTTATATACGGTTTTCCGTTTACCTATCCGTTTCAAAGTCTGTCGAACCCGTCGATTGTTCTACCAAAACTATAACGTGCGTAGCAACATTTCAGTATTGACGACGACTCCGTCCTTAATGTCCTATGACCATCGTTAAATAATTAACATTTTCTCTAGTCAATGTACGGTGTCGATAGTTCTCGCATTCATTTTGCTAATTTGATGGCAGAGTCAGTCAATTAATCGCATAAGCGTTCAAATGATTGGTCGAAAATGAATTTCGCAATTTCCAATGATTGCGTCGGGATAAGTGATGACGTATTATTGTATACGAGTAAATATATATCGTGTAGTACACGGGTCTAAGCTGCACTATTCCCTATGTATCTCCTCCATCTATGAACCTAACCAAACCCGAACAAGAAGTCGTTATCGAAGCTTTAATATCTAAAACTTACTCGCAAGTTGATTATTTTTGAACCGATGTCGACTCGCAAAAGTAGCACTACGAGCGAACTGAAGTTACATTACATTCAACAATGCTTCACCGATAATTTGTCAAAAATTAAGTCACTACTGGCCGGTGTGGAAAGCGTAGCTAGGATTCAAATTAGCTGTTCATCGTGGTTCATGGCTGTCTGTTGGGTTTGACGTGGAAAGCGCGGAATCATGTAGCTGTCGTTCCACAAATGATGAGTGTTGCAATCTGACATTCGTGAAGACAGAAGAGAGGTAGAATGAATTATATTCTGTAACGATCTGATGGATGGTAAATAAAATTTTCGGACTGTATTTGGGGTATTTTAGCGAAATGCATGCAACTTATATTTAACGGGCGCCAATTAAATACTTTTCGCAGTTACATCAAAGCTTCTCATGTTCAAGATGCAAAACATTTTTGCCAAACGAAAGCGTTTAGTGAGTGAAAAAGGAGCTCAGAGACTAGTTATCACCCTTATGACCACATCCATTGAATGGTATCTTATGACTGGGTTTTCAAATCCTTATTTACGGGATACGTATCGGCCATTATTTGAGCTTTGAACCTTATTCAATTTGCATAGTATTTCCTTCCATATTTCAGAGAGTCCACTTTGTTACTGAAGAGTAACAATTGGATTCAAGAAGTCAATTCATACGATACGTGTGTCATCAACTTTATGAATGTTACGGATGAGTTATTACACTTCAGGTTGACGTGACACACTGGGGTGTGTAGTTGGTTTACCATGGCTTGGTTGGCTACTCCACAGAGAGACGAGAACCCTAGCATACTCGTAAATAATTTCATTTTGGGCGTGAGTGAGTAGAGAAGGTGATGAGTAATGAGGCTGCGGTTATGCGAATGGTCATGGGGATGACTGATGACACAGGATACAAATTAGATTTGTGGGTAATCACCGGAATTGTTATCGAAGCCACGTACTGTGTGCTTTGTGTGGTTTCCATATAACAGATATTGTATATTTATGACCAAGACATAGGGAGATTGTGTAAATGGATAGGAGTAGAGATTTATCCATGTCTACTACTGATGCAGGCGCAGATCAGATCTCTTATTCTAGTTTGCCTTAGAAACTAAGGTTTCCTCGGTCTATTTGGCATGCCTCAAGCGGTTATACAATATGCAAATTAAGGACATTCGTAAAAGCAAAGAACACAAAACATATGTGTACTAAAATATTTATGCGGAAGATGAGCTTTGAGGTGGTGTGACTGTCAAATATGGAAAAGAATTTAAAAAGGTTCTGTTGCTAGTGTGCGTTATTGGCCATCTTTTCAATGACGCCATTCAGGTACAGCATTAAACTCTAGGTCCCTTCTGCGTGTGTGACAAATATAACACAAAAGGCTGTGAGAAGCTAAGTCATAGGCGCGTATGGACTGTTTGAGCGAAGTATTCGTTTTTATATTTATAGTGATGAGCGGGGTGTAGGTCTATGGTCACACACGGATATAAGCATGTCAAAGCAGATTTATTGCAATAGTATGGACGAATCGAATGATACGAGTTAACAGCAGGTTCATATCATAGTACAGTATGAGGGAAATACACCTTAGAGGGTGCTTGCACAGGGGCCTTTTGGTCCATTGTGGTACCCTTTCTATTTTTATTTTTGGTCTCAAATCAAAAACAAAAACATATCATGTTCCAAAGTGAAACTTGCGCTTGATCCTCTGTCTGTTTCCCGTGTATCGCAAGCGCGGAATTTGAAAATGGTTTCGATATCCCTTGTGTCATGACGGCTCTTGTAGCAATTAGGTGAGTTGATGCCTAGTCTGACGGCCATTGCACAATGGCAGTTAGTATCCCCACCATGACATTGGTTTCTTTTTTGTTCACTGATCCCAGCAGAGATTGACTTCTGAGTTAAGTTTGTCGGTATGAGGAGACTGCCTAGTGTCTTGAGTTTAGCTTGACTATCCACCACGATGTGAGTTCTTCTATCGTGATCAATTGATCTATAACTTTGAAATATGGATCTGTGTCTATAGGAGCTTTGGTTCCATGCGCTTGCCTTGCAGTATTGGACAAGTATTGTCCTTGTTTTCCACTCTTGCAAGGAATACAATCTCCATTCTCCATTCTCCATTGGAGGTGAATCTAGATTAGTTCTGCCTGCACAGTGTTGCATCAGTATCTGTACGTGCACAGACGGTTTGGTTGGCCTTCATTCTAGTAACTAAAGTCGACTTTTTCTCCTTTCTTTTTCGTAATATCACCAAGTTCTGGTACACCTTTCATTAAATATATTTTTAGTTCTCGTCCCATCAGCCATTACATTACCTCTGTTTGCATCCTGACTCCAGAATAAAAAAAGAATCGAATAAAGAACCTTAACTATAAGGCAGCTTAAGAGTACCTTCCCATAAATTTTTCAATCATTACATGCTGCATCATTTCGAAAATTATACTCTTCCACTTTTCAATATCGTTTCAAACTGAGCAGAAGATATTCCTACCGCCAGCAGAAGAACCAAAACTAAAAACGAACAAATTACAAGGGAACCGGTAGACCAGAGAAAATAAAACAAACAACTCGTGGATGTCTCCCACTCAACAAATTGCCACAGGAAACTTTTCCCATTTTCAATTCTGGATAACTTTACGTCTGTTGTGTCCTTCACACTTTGTGCCGCTCTGAGTTCTTTCATCTGAGAATGCAAATTCTTTCAGACAGAAAGGAACCGATTGGCGGAAGTTTTATTGTACATAGCCATGGTGATTGCAGGAAATGATTCCCTCACAGCCGCAATCCTTCTTAATAGTTTAGCAATAAATTTCATTTCGAATTTTATCCCTTCATCTTGACCGCGCCCCCGGAGGTGCTCAATTTCCATTTTTTTTCTCTGCTGTTGCAAGTTGTTGCTGTTATTGATCCTTGCATGCACACAGAGTATAATGTGCTAAAAGTCAATTTTAACTTTTAATGAGATTTATTGCATTTCTTTGCCGATGCTTCTGGAGTAGCGCAATATTAAGTTTTCAAGGGACTGTCGATGGCTGCTCTATGCCGAGCGGTAGGATCTACTTCTTTGAAGTACGTACTCATGTGTATCTCTGTTTATTGGGTCTTGGACTGGAGCACTGACCGTCATGTTGATATTTACGATATGAAGGAAGTTGATACAAAGCTTATCATGAGGTAATTACTAAGACAGTCTGTGTTGAGACGCATTGAGATAGCGTCCGAAAAGCTTCTAATGAGGCAGTTAGGAGAGCCTTCGATTCATAAGAATGTAGCAGAGAAGACCATAACAATATGTATGACAATAAGCATATTTAGAGGCTGCCCACAAGCAGGATGTCTCTCATAGCGAAGATAAGTTGCAGACAAACTACCGGAATGGTATTGGCATAAGGTTTCAAGAATACTCCATTGGCAAGGGGTAATTGTGAGATGAAAAAAAAAATCCGTGGACTCAAAGTAGTACTTCCGATCAACCCAACGAGAAGCACGATAAATTAAACTTCGATAGGAAATGTCTTACTTACTAAATGAGCCTCAACCAACAAGCGTCTCCAGCCAGCTCGATCTTTAGCCAGCTGCCTCTAGTTTCGCACGCTAAGTTGGTTGAGGTCCCCTTCCACCTGCGTGCGCCACCTGAGTCGCGGTCTTCCTTTACTGCGCCGTCCCTCGGGAACGGATTCGAAGAAGAGGGCCGGAGCATTTGTGTCCATGCGCTCTACATGACCCAGCCACCTCAGTCGTTGGAGCTTCACTCTTCTGGCCAAGTCGATGTCGTTGAACAGCCCATACAGTTCGCTGTTGTATCTCCTCCTCCAATCACCGTCTATGCAGACGGGACCAAAAATCACCCGAAGAATTTTCCTCTCGAAGCAGCCAAGAGCGACCTCATCCGCTTTTGACAGGGTCCATGCCTCTGCGCCATAGAGACAAGACTGGAATGATTAGAGTCACTTTAGGGTCACTTTAGTTGCTCGAGGGCTTTGCTGTTCAATTGCCTTCTTAGCCCAAAGAAGCAGCGATTGGCAAGAGTTATTCTTCGTTTGATCTCAGCGCTGATGTCGTTTTCTGAGCTCATAGCGGAGCCTAGGTAGATAAAGTCCCTAACTACCTCCAAGGAAATGTCTTAGGCAAACCATATTATCCGATAAAGACGGCACTGAGCTTTCACCCGATCAAGTCAAAATTGGTATGGGAGTAACATAATAAGACGTAGCACCTTCTACTTCCTACCATTAAATAGATCGATACAATCCTGCGGGCAAGGACCGTAGAAAATTCTGTAATGGCCTAGGCAAGAGGAATGTAAAAGCTGAGCTTTGGGATAAACTTCTTAAGTTCAGGTAGGTACATGGCTTCAACCAAAATGAAAAGGGATGGACTAGATTCGGTTTTGCAATCTGACCGGCTTCCTACCGATAGATTACGGAACATTTCAAGAAACTATGCGTAAAGAAAATGTCAACAGCAGTTGAAGGAAACCATAACTCACCTTGGTGAGGAATATCGATTAGACTCTCTCAAATACCTTGACGCTTCGAGGGGCATAGAGCGCAAACACCAAATATAAATACTTGGCGCAACAGACCGTATGTGGTCCATGGCCTAGGTTCTCGCAACCATTCGTGTTGTGCGTGTTATATTTTTGCACACAAATGGAAGGAATCTACAGTTTAGAGCCATCCATCCACCATCCGAAAGACGAATTGAGAAGCTTTCTCATGACAGATGGACCGTGAAAAAACTTAGGTGTTTTCTGGGACTCGAACCTCGAACCTCCCGCTCAGTAATCCAACGCACTAATGACTGAGCCACGGCGCCCACAACGGATCTGGGAAGCTCAGATCCTGCTTCTATCCTTTCATTGTATGATTTTTTTATTAGAGAAATTTTGTTCCCACGAGAATTAGGTCGGAAGAGTGGATTCGATTATACAGACGGCTCTAAAATGGACACCGGCGTAGGATCAGGCATCTTCTCCGAATCGCCAGGAATGTCAAAATCAATACGCCTCCCAGACCACAATAGCGTCTTCCAAGCGGAGGTCTTGGAAGTGACAACAGCCGCCCGTGAGTCTGCAGTAAGGGCAATACCACAAGAGGGTATCACCTTCTTTATGAGAGGCGATACAGCCAGGCAGCTAGAAAAGCAATCACTGCTACAGAAATTGAATCGAAACTTGTGAAGTGCTGTCGAGAAGAGCTTAAGGTTCTTGGAACACAGCGCAAGGTACCGCTCTGCTGTGTCCCTGGACGTGAGGGCATACCAGGTAACGAGAAAGCTGACGAATTAGCAAAAGAGGGTTCTGCAGCCATTTCAAGACAAGCAGAAGCAGGGAAAATAGCCATAAAAGAGGCGAACTTCAGATGCACCTCCTTGGATAACTGTGTAATCACGAGAAAACTATGGCCGTCCTTCGATAAAGACAGAACCGAGAGACTTATACGGGAAGGCATCCTCGTTGGGGTTATCACGGAGCATAACTCTCTACGGTATCATTTGAAGAAAATACGTCTGACGAAAGAAGAACTCTGTAGGGGCTGCGGTGATGAGGAAGCTCTTGAGGACACACCCCACTTTCTATGCCACTACCCTGGTCTCGAACACAGCAGGAATAAATTCCTTGGGAGTTACTTTTTCCAAAACCCAGATGAACTCGCCAGCACGCCATCAGACAGGATATTGAAATTCATCAAGTACTCAGGATGGTTTGTATGCAAAGACTCGCAACAATAATTAGTATCGGAAATGGGTTTCAATGGGCAAGGGACATCCTTTCCCCCAAAGGGCATCACAATTGGTCAGTATTGACCTGAGTGTGGCTGCTCCGCTGCTCTGGGTGAGGAGGACACGTAGGGACCGAGGGCAATAAAAAGGCGGACTCTCTAGCAAAGCAAGGGTCAACCTCGGAGTTCTCTGGTCCGGAACCATTTTCTGCAATTGGCAAAGGATTGGTGGAGCACCCGATTAACAACTGGATCAGGGCGGAACACCAGAGAAGGTGGTTAACCGAAGATGGTGGTAGGTAGGCTAAAATGGCTATTAAAGGGCCGACTGGCTACTGACGACTGGTCAAACTATTAGTTTGGAGCGAAGGGCACTGAAATGGGTGGTAGCGTTATCTACAGGTCATGGAAATTTCGGGTTTCACCTAAAGAAGATGGGTCTTCTGGAGGAGGATACCTGTGAACTACGTCTGGAGAAAATCGAGACGGCGGCAGCTAGCAGAAGAAGAGAGATCTTGGGACGCCACTGGGTAGAAACCCAGAAGATTAACCAGATTTCTGTTAAGCAGATGCTAGCGTTGATACGAGGAATCAAAACCAGAGAAGAACTGTGGGGAAATCCGGAGAGTCTCTCAGGCTAGATGGATCGTGGAAGAGAGACGAAAAGGGACCCATAACTGTGGTCTGATTCGGGATCTCTCGAAATAATGTATATAAGGTGGCCTTCAGAGTAGTTTTTGTGAGGTTAAGACTTAACTCGTTGGCAACGATAATTCTCCACTCAACATAGCCTTATGTAAAGTCGTAATCAATCCGTCTAAGGTACATTCGTACAAAACTATTCCAATTAGAATATAATTCCAGCAGTGAACAGGAAGACAACGGCGCGACAAAGAGATGAGTTGAATCCACATTACTCTCTTATGCAGTTGCAATGATAACCCAGCAGCAGCAGGAGCACATCTTCTATTTCGTCTTCCAATAAAAATTTATAATTTATTTCATTTTTAATTGAAAGCGTGAAATTACAGCGACAGACATCGCTAATGAGTAAATCCTCACGAAATTTCTCAACAAATTTGAACGTCGTCGACGACGTCATCATCATAATCATCGTCCTTCATTGTCATTTCCTTTGCAAGTGTTTCTTGCACAACTTCTGTCTTTCATTGTCTTAAGGGAACGATAGAATATTAAAATGCAAATAATTGAAGGAAGGCGTTGTATGTATACATCCCAGAACCCTTACGATGATGCTTGCCTGCCTGCTTGCCTTCCCTGTCTCTTGGGAAAAAATAATTTTTTTTTTTTTGGTACACAAATGAAAACATCTTGGTCTTGTAATTTCGTGGAAATTACAGAATAATGCTTTCAATTTTGTGTGCATTTGTTTCTGTAATTCGCATTAGTTTGTGCATTTTGGAGGCCACCATCGTTCCACTACGTTGTTGCTGTTTGCTTGCACAAGACGTTAAAATTTTGTTAAGATCCTTCGGTATGAGATTTCATGACTTTTCACAGTTCGTGTATTTGTATGTAAGGTGAAAATTTATGTAGAAGGAAAGCGAATAATGAGCGGAATATTGGATGCATTTGTAGTGATGTTTTGAAACAAAATCCTTAACATACATACATGTGTGCTTAACGGTACAAGGTTTGCACGAAGTATTGAAGTTGAAACCTCAGTTTTCGCCAATCATTTTGAGTAAACAACTGGTCGGTTTCGATTTGGATTTCTTGGTGTTATCCTGTCTTGTGGATCGGGAAAACGATGCTGGGATTCTATTTTTAAGGCACTCCTCTGACCCAGTTTTCGGTTTATTGTTCCTGAAGTATAATCTCGTAACATCTTCCATGGCGCGCTTCGCATGCTCTTTTTTCTTCGTTTGGAGAAGCCGACGCTCTTCCCGTCTCTTATGCTCGTAGAGCTCACGAGCAGCCGTCGTCTTTCAGTTTCAGTCTCTTGCGCTTGCAACTTTTCGACGTTGTATCTCTTCTGACAGTAATTCGTCTTCGTTGTTGGGCTTGGGATATCCGCATTCGTACCTTGACTGCAACAAGGTTGTAATCCAAGTCAACTGAATACGGAGTTTCATTTCTACAGATGGTATTGACAATCATACTAGTAAGTGCCAGAATATCAGACCCTGTTTAATGCTAGCCTATTGTTGTATCAGCAATGCCTAAGGAACAACTTAAATAAACGTATCCTTGTTTTGTTTTTGATTGATTTCAAATTAAAAGAAATTCACACGAGAAAGTATCGGTACTCGGTCAATAACTAGTTGTTCACTTATCAAAGGCCAATTGCTAACCATGTGCTGGCCTTCTTATTCTACCTGCTTTCCCTCCCAGTACGTTTTCTCTGTGTGAACCGCGTTAAGACATTGAATCTAATTTTCCTTCCTAGAGTCGCTTGAAATTACTCACTCTACCCTGAACCCTGAACCATAAGAAGGAGAAGACATGACGTCAAAACCTGCCCCTACGAAAGAATGCCTTGACCGGTAGTACCGTAGGGGGAATCACAGGACAGGGTCGGGGGGTGTTTTAGCCACGTAAACATGCAGGAGCATGGAGTCTGGCATAACTCGTAGCACGGGCTACCTAGTATTCATAAAGGATTTCACCCCCCAGCGCATCAAAAAAAAAAAAAAAAAACTCTAACTCTCTTTGACCCAAAAGAGACTCCAGACCCTCATCTTGTCTTGCCCAAAATTTTATCTTCAGTTTATACGAACTTGTTTCATATTCCTTCAACGCGATTGATCAATTTTCGGAAATCGCTACTTCCTTTATCTCAACAGAAAATATCAAATTTCCTGAACTGACCAACTACCTGCACTTCTAAATGCATATTACCTTGCAGCTAGAGGCGAGTGAAAATCTAACTGAAAACTTCATCCTTTGCTCCTTTTTACAAACAAACTAGCTCTTGATATTCCCTGAGCTGTAGCCAAATAGAAAATAACTTATGCATGCAGATACGAGTATCCTGATTGGAAAACAATCAGCAGTGGTACGGATTGTATTATGTAATCTGTTCTGCATGTCTACAAGTGTGGTAAAACTTTGCAATGTCTATGTCCGATAAAGATTCAATTTGCATCTGTCTGTTTTCAAATGGAGCTACTGAAACTGTGCGCACACATATCAGTGCTCTTTGGAAGGAAATTTTAAAGCCTTCGGATGATTGCGCTCGTACATATCCCAATCCTTAATCTACGTTAGTGTAGAAAGAATTTGCATTAAAGATGTGCACGCATGAAATGGGTAAGATAGGTAGATCATTATGATGCGGGACTCTAAAGAATCTGACCATCCTTTCAGCTCGAGCATTGTATGATTGAGAGACTGCCTACGGTTATTTAATGTTGGCATAATGCTGCTACGAATAGTTCCACTAGTAGTTTCAATTGAAACTAACCTGAACGTTTACGGATAACGGATGACTGCCTATTGTGTGGCAGTACTCTAATTACTATTCTCATTCGAGTTATTAACAGCTGATAACAATGAATCCTCTCAATAGATTTCCTATTGTTTTCAGAGCTGTTCACTTCAAATTTTCTTGCTAATTGGACTTTTCATTAACAACTCTCAGGTGAGTTGGATATTTTAGCGGATCATTAGCTAAATTGGGAGCAGTATTGCCCATTGTGTACATACAATCGCCGGTCGTACAATGCCCAATGATTTTATGCTAATTGTGAAACGAGAACAAATGAAAACGCATCTACATAATCGAATACCAATTAATCGAGATTGCGATTTGGATGCTTACTTCATATTGTAATTGTTGGAAACAAATTTCACAATTAAGTCACGAAGGATATAAGAATGATGTTGTTAACATAACTGTTAGCTGACTAAAGGCCTCTTTTTTAGTCCACTAGAACACTCGGACGCAACTGGTCCATTGTATTACCAGATAACAAGTCGAAGTATTACCCATTTGACTGGCATTTCTTTGACTTTCGGAGACAGTTAGGAAGGCACTTAAGTGATGCAGCGTTTACAGTATCAGCCCTAACAACATCAGCACCGAAGATCTGCTACTTGATCCGAGCGAAGGCGGGTCAATAACAAAGGAAGTGATCCGAAGAAAACCAATAGGTTGTCTACAGTCTTTGTTAAGTCTTGCGACCAAATTCAGGGATAGAAGGGGTTAAGGGGTTGATCAAGGCCTTAAGTGCAGACTGAAATAGTCCAACCATTCCACTAATTCTTTACAAAATAGTCGGCAACCGTTAGGATCGCACAGACCTCCAAATACTTACCTAACTCTCTATGAAGACACCCGCTCTGGAACATTGACCAGTTTTGGAGCCATCCGTGAAAATTCGACTATAGCCCATTCCAGGCTCAGACTCTGGCGGAAGCCAGTCCTGAACGCAAAAAAGTCTTAGCACAGCAGCCGAAGATCCAGTGCCATTATATCAGACGGCACATCAATGAAACCAAGGTTGTAGAGAAAGTACAGTGCAAGGTCATCGAAACTCCAGTGCGGATGATCCCAAAAGCCTGGGACAGTAGATTAAGGGGAGGTAAATCAAGCAGAGCGTCTAGAGCAGAACCATGCGTACGCGGAAAAGCTTCCATGCAGCCGAGATAGACCATTCCTTGAAGCTAAATGCAGAAGGTAGTCACGTACTAACGCGAGAGCTCCCTCCCTTTTAAAATCGACGCATAAACTAGAAGCATATATAGTATGTAGGCCTTGATTCCGAGTAAAAAAAGAACATCTGTCCTGTTTGAGGCTTACGTACTTACTTAAGGGGCTATCAATTTATGTAGAGGTTCCGTCTAAAGTCTAGCAACCTTCCATACCTTTCGAATATTGAAGTTGCAGTTGAATAAATAATCAATTGCTACAGGGATGCAAGTGAAGTGCGATCTTAGCTTTAGTCGATGAGATACTTGAGAGAGAGGGAGAACGGCCTTGATTAACATAGGTGAATGAGGTGAAAATCTAGCTTCGATAGGTCTACTTCATGTAGTCAAACAGCAGGTAGTTTTTTCGTTTGCGGCTTAATATTCTCTTTCCTACGAAAAAGTATGCCGGAGTATATCCTTCAAAAATCTGACTGGAAAGCTACAGGGAAGGCGATAAGGCGATTCCTTGCGTGATTTTCTTTAAACATACAGAGGAAGGATATGTAATATCGTTCCCAGTGCCACCGGGGGAGTTGTACGAACCGCATTGGTAACGCCAACACAAGCCGTCCCCTGAATTGTCCAGTGCTTTCCAGACTAGGATATGGTCTATGAGTATAGGATGCACTACTTCGATGTAAAGCCAATCTGTAGCCCAGTGCTACAAAGGTAAAGTGCAATGGCAGCCTTTGAATGCGGTCATGTTAATTCATTTTCCCGCCTTGTTTCCTGTTTAGTTCAAGGCCTCTGTATTTGGCATGGTCAGAGGAATCTAGCCGATACCTTAACGATGAGATCATCATTGTTCAGATTATTCAAAAACGATTGGCATGTATTTCCTCCAACCTCCAAACTTCCTCTAAAACTATTGAAATTGGATTTAAACAGCCACATAAAAAAATTCACTTCATAACTATTTACCTGAAAGTAGTCCCATTGGTCTTTACCCAATAAAGCACAAATACCCAGAACTATTCTCCTGTGAAAGCTCAGTATCAATTGCACATATCCTTGTGACATCATAAAGTGCCAGTTGAAGGCACTGTCAGAACGAACTGCTACACTATTTTAGAATTTAAACCCTTTCTCCTGCTCGTCGTCAATGTCATTGTATCCAAAACAAAGCTGCAGATACAACTGGCTTACTATGAACTTGACATTCGAATATCTTTCCAAACGACAATAGATTTGAACACGTATACCGAAAACCATGTCGCATGCTTTCCAATTTTGCTTGCAAAAGTCCACTTGATTGCCACGTGTCATTGGGTATCCTTACTGAGGAGCTATTCAATTTGAAGATGATATGACACATCGACGGCAGTTGGGTTATTGTGTTGTGAACTCAAGTGGAATGGCAGACTCGTGTGAGATCTCATTTGTAAGAATCAATAGAATGAGTATGCGAATGTATGTAGTGTAGTACTAAATATATTGTGTGATGGGTTCTGGGAGGGATGGCCTACAGCTATAGATGGCAAATTGGTTTTGTGGCTCATCACTGGGATTAATAATACCGATGAAATGTTATTAATCACATGTGGCTTTAAGACAAAATGAAATGGATTACTTGGGTGCACACATGTAGACAATGGGGATTCCGAATGGAGACAGCGTGAGGTGCTAATTTTGTATTTTACAGATGATTTTTAGCCAGCAAAAGCTATGCCTGCATTTTTTTGAGTTTAATTTAACGCTGCGTGACGTAAGGTGAACAGCAAGAGTATCCCTATGTCCTGGCACCCAGCAGAGCTGGTCAATTGAACTGCTTCGCCGTTTCTATGGGGCAAACCGAAAAGATACTGAGATCCCTAGCAGATATCCCGTTTTTCTTTACTCAAAATAAGTCTTTCTTAACCACCATTTGTTTCACCTGAAACACGCTACAATGATTTGAAGACGGAAGGAGAGGTTAAGCCTATAGTAAACTCCGTCGTTGGTTTCTAAGCCGTGGGTTTGGAAATAAATCAAAAATAAGGACGGAGTAAATAGAGGATATTTTTTAATTCCCCCTGAAGCTCGAGTGTTCAGCTTTAAGTGTGTATAAACGGAAGTGATTCTCTTTACGAAGAAAACCAAAACTAGTGCCTTTCACATTCCACAACTAGGAGGAGCACCAATACAACTCCGTGACAACGTCAAGCACCTGGACATAATATTGAACAGGAAACTGATCTGGAGAAAGAACCCAGAAGAAAGAGTTACCAAAGCTAAAAAAGCGTATTGGATATGCAGAAAATCTATCGGGAAGACATGGGGCTTGAAACTGAAACAGGTCCACTGGATATGCGAATGCATGATAAAACCCATCATATTCTGCGGAGTAGTTGTATGGTGGCCAGTGACAAACAAAAAGTATGCGAGAGATTTGCTAACAAAGGTGCATCGCATGGCCTGCTTGGGTATCACAGGAGAACAATACTCAACACCAACTGCGGCCAAGAAAGCGATCTTAAGCATTATACTAGTATACATACCTACTTAGAGAGGAAGAAAATTTCCAGCCTTTCAGCCACACGGCTTAGAACAATTGCCCATTTCAACGAAGGCTCATACACAGGACACCGAGATGATAAGAGAAATGACTCCACTTGTCGACTGTCCAGGTGATGTTGATGATAAATCTTATACGCTCATCAACAACTTCGAAACAATCTTGCACGAATGAAAGAACGACAAGCAACTTTAATGGGTCATCAGTATACACAGATGGCTCTTAAATATCGATAATACTAACCCACCGATTGAACTTTCTATTCATCTAGAGCCATTTGTGACGTCAAAGCAGAAGCAGAATAAAAACAACACCAATACTCGCAGAAGGTACTCGTGAAGAAAGGCAAATCGACATCTGCTCGAACAGCAAACCAACAATTAGCACGAGCACAAACCCCATGTCGAAATCACGACTAGTAAGGAAGTGTAACACCAAATTGAGTTTACATGCCAGTCGCAATAGAGTCCGTGTCATATGGGTACCAGGCATGAAGGTGTACCACGCAATGAAAAGCTAGATGAACTGGCAAGGAAAGGTGCTAGTAATAGCGAGTTTAAGACTGAAGAAATTGGGATCCTCAGCAAGAAAGGAATCGGTGACACATTGGAGCTCGGCGACTTCCTGGTACGACATAGTCTCCTATTTAACTCCCCATGTTCCCAGTACCTTCATCTCCTATCAACGCACTGCTAAACTACACTACTATTCCTAACATTTCGACAGATGAGAGGAACATAACGGGCCTAAGGGAGACCTAGTGAGCACCATAAGCTCGACCTCTGAAAGCAAGTAACCAACCAAGAACGGATACGTGTTCATCGTTAGTTCACTAGAAAATAGTTATCCAAGGGCAACTCGGTGTGTATTTATACATATGTACATACATGCACGAGCACCCACTTTGATCTGAATTAGCTTGATAGGATGTACAATTTAACAACTACATACAGCAATGGGAATATTTCAAAGCGTGTACCTTATTGACTGACGTCGTCAAATGAGTAGTTACGAGCGCTATGCGCGTTATTAATATTCCTTGGAAGCAAAAAGAAGGAATTACATTGACCCCATTCGAAAGTTTTTATCGCTTTTAGGAACAGTTCTTGTACTTAGAAAAAATCACTGCAAAACAGTAATCACAGTTTTTCAAATAATTTAAGCAATCACCAGGCTGTGACTCAACTCAACCCTTTTATGACACGCTATACCGTGTTTTCAGACACCAATCGACGTGGCAACAATATTATTTATGAACAGACTTCAATTCCAACAAACAAGTAAAATGGAAAGGACTTCCCAGAATAACTTTTTCGTTTGCCTTGTGATATTATTTCCAACGCCATTATTAGATCAAAAGATTGCAGAGCTTTTTATGCCGGTTTACGTTTCTTTTCCTCCTTTTTTATACAGTTTATGATGTTACACTTTTTGCAAACTGCATTTATATCAACGCCCGCCTACATGTCGACAGCGTCCATGCAAACCTATAAGTTCCTTTTTGAATCTTTAATTAACTCTTTGAAAAGGCTGCATGCATACATACATGTAAGCGGAATACATAAATGAATTTTAGAACTCAGAGGAGTCCTTTTGCAGACGACAACAACTACACTTTGTCCAAGTCAATTGATAGGCAGTGGGTGGTGTTGGACAGTGGAAAGAGGGAGAATGAAAAGTTACGGTATAGTGGTTAAAAAGCGCCCCCAAAAACTTCTCGAAACTTTATTTCAATTATTCATAAATAATTCATGAGATCATTTCTATCTCTGGCTCAAGAGTGTGGTTGGTCTCCTTTGGAAAAAAATATTTGTCTACTTTCGGCATGAATGGCATAGAAGCATGAAGGATAATGCACGAGCCCAGAGTATAGAAACACACAGAAGTGACTATAGAAGAGGATTGCATTTTGAAGAGAAAATATCAAGTCAGCAAATAGAGAGCCATAATTGGGTTTTTCGGGCTTGGATACCATGTATCCGTATCTATGCACAGAGAAAACCAAGCGACACACACCAAAAGCTGGTGGGAGGGAGCATAAATCAGCTGCTCTGACCCGACCATAAAGTGGATAAATAAGGTTTTTGGGGGTATATGTGTGTGTTGTGAATGTCATGCTTCATTGGTGTGTGAACGTTGTGATGTCAAGGCTAAGAATTTTCCCAACTATCTATAATTTGCTTGCAAGGTTTGAGAGGATATGTTGTTGGATATTTTAGAGAGGAACGGAGGGGCAAAGAAAAATTGGGATGAGTCTGCTATTTGGATTCTAGGAAAGGGAGGAAGATAGTTTCTATGTGAGTAGTTGGAGCATGAAATCTAGGGTAATTTGCTGTTGGAGATAAAACCAGTTCAATGTAAGTGTCGTATGAGGGTAGTCTTTACTGTAGCTGGTAAGTTTCAGATTTTGTTTTTTATATGGAGATTTTTGTGACATTATATAGTTCATGATAGTCACATTCAGATCATCAATGAAAAGTCTGAACTGTAATGAGCTCATAATAAACAGATTGATGTACTTATGGGGTAGAAGTAGGTCAATAGATACAAGTGGTCGTCACTTCAAAGCAAAAAAGGGGCAAGATGTTATTGTAATGGTAAATGTATCTTTTTTATAGCGAAAAATAGAATTGCATCTGTTGAACTCTGATGTTTAGAGGCATGGGGTGTCTTAGTTTTTTCGATTCTTGAGTTTTTTGGACTTAATTACACGATAGCTATAGCTATAGCAAGGAACATAATGGTTCTCAAAAGAAAAGTCGCTAGATGGATATGGCTTTCATCCTCGCACCTACTCGTGTTGTGGTGCATGTTGTATGTTTTTTTCTCAACGCTCGTCGCTTTGATTGCAGAAGTTGGGGGAAGAAATTCAGAATCTTTCATGACAAAAGCTACATGCAAATGCTACGTGCTATACTAATCAGAATCTCCCATTCAGTAGTCCTTCGTAGTAATTTTTGAGCCACGATACCTATGCCTCCTCAATTGTAGCCGTGGGAGGCGTTAGATTTTTTTGTTTCACAAATCGAATCGATCACATAGTGGAAGATGAGAATTATAACACCTATCTTGCAGTGAAATACTCTGCAAAACAGATTTGGAAATCTATTCCCAAGTCCTTCTCGGAAATCTCGCTTGCAAATACTCGCGAAAGGAACTATTTCACTGTGGGTAGTAGATACATATGTACATACATTGCACCAAATAAATATAAAATCGGTTTTAATCTGTGGGCTTCAAAAGTCTTCAAAGACTTTTTTTTCATATCTACATTCGTGCATGAAGCTGTTGAAACCCTAACCAGAATTGGGCGATGAAAGTGTGTGATGTAGGTCTTGGTTCCTAACCATGCAGGTATATTCGTTAATGGAAATGCTTATAGCTTAGTCAGATCAGCATCAGAGATGTTCTTTGTAAATTGTCGGACTGTATTCATAGAATGGCTGGACTTTTGTGGTAACGATACTTACTTTATCGAATTGCATGGGCTTCTACTGGTGTGTTCCTCTGAATCTGTACACTTATGAATTAAAGTGAGTTGAAGTCGTAGAGTATGAGTAGGATGTTTTGGTGGAAGGGGCTTTCACGTAAATAATAGTTATACCAAAAGGTAACTCTAACTTCGTGTAAGACGCAGGCTGCACTTCTCGTTGGGCAACTTACCTCTATCTCCCATGCGAAATATGTCGTTGATGTTCCTTTTACCAGCTTCAACATGGTTGGGGAATACAAGAACTGTCTGAACTTGGTTGCAAGGTTGGAACTTTTTGAATCATCTCTGGGTCCTAGGGCACACTGAAAGAATTGAAAATGAGATCTTCGATGTTATTGCTAAGCGAGGAGAGAAGCGGAGCGGAATGGAGTGATAGAGTGGTAGAATCGAGACATGGCTAGGCGGAATTGGAACGATTCTTAAGATTGTTTCGGAGTGGAAGTCAAAGGTGATTCGTCTATTGTTGGTCAGGCGCAACATTCTGGACATTATGACCATAATTTGTACGATGCGAAGTAAGACGGAAGAGGGGAATGAATCTTAGGTTACGGAGATTTGTGTTAAATGAGATCAGTTGAAGGAGCGTGGGGCAATCAGTGTAACCAGTGATTAGCTGATGAAGGAAGAGTAAATCGGCGATTTCGCGACGATTTTTGAGAAACTGAAGATTGATCAGTTTTAAACGATCAGAGTAGGGAGGTAAATTGTATCTATCAACCCAAGGAAGACTGCGTAGGGCGAAACGAATAAATCTGCGCTGGACGGCTTAAATACGTCGGATGTGGGCATCGTAGTGAGGCGGCCAAACTGGGCTAGCATACTTGACGATAGGTCTGATGAAGGTTACATAAAGTGATTTAGTGACATAGGGGTCAATATGGGAACGGAAGTTAAGTTCCCTATCACAGTTAACACCTAAGTTTCGCAGAGATGAGACTGATGGAACGATCTCGTCGCAGAGAAAGTAGCTCCTGTGGGGAATATTTATGCTGTGTGACAAGAACATCTCTAGTTTTGGAATTGATAAAAATTATTCCATCTAGTCCCCCGGACTTGCATGAGCTGGATCTCTTACGCTTTAAGATACACGTACCTGACTATAGTTGTGTTGTTGCGGTTTTATTATAATTCGGGAGCAAGCCATTCAAGGGTTTTGGATAACGACATCCACATCACATTTTTACTTTTTAAGAAACCTGGTGTTTATGGTTGCCTTGACAGGATTTTTCTTAGCCTTCTTGTTTCATTTATACTTTTCAAATCGCTGCCAAAATTGCTTCGAATTGCTGGTTTTGCTTTTCTTTTACTATTTTTGAGCTTTTGTAAGGTCGTAGTTTCTTTTTTTTTCATACTGTACCGAAGAGTATGACTTTTTTAGTCCAGCTAGGACTCTTCTTATTTTCCTTTCCCTAGCTTGTTTCCCTTGAAACTTTTGCGGCACTTGGGGGTAATGTTGGACGGACTATTTGACTGCATTGTGTTACCTGAACAGCTCTCCCATTTCGATTTCCTTGCATTTATAAAGTGCCTTGTGGCTCTACCGACTCCCGCTTCCACCTGCCCTTCCATAATTACCCCAGGAGCATCCCTTGTGTTCTTTCTTTTTATCGATCTACCAAACTTTACAATTTTTATCGCGTCTTGTGAAATTGTCTGCAATTTTATTGCCACCCAGCTGATGCTGCAGTAATTTTTATTACTAGGAACTCCTTAATGTTCTCATTTTACACGCATCCGCAGAATTTCTTTTCCTCTTTTCTTCTTCTCGTCATGGAATGCTTCGCGTAATATCCTGTTTTTTTGTGTCAGTTATTTTTATGATTTTTTATTGTGACATCCTGGCCTAGCTTCATCATTTTGGTGAATTGTTCATGGTCAAAAGGACGTCGGCGGGGCAAAAATACGCCTTGTGCGATATTTTCTATTTTTTTTTCTCATGTCATTTCGAAAAGGGACAAAAGGAGATGTTCCGCAGTTCTTTGAATTCTTCTCAATCGCCTTTCTTTTGTGTAAGATTTTTGCATAATGGCATCACTCACTGGGGGATTCACTATTGTATTCAGACATGGTGAGAATCTTTAGATATTTGGAACGAAAAAAAGGATTCTTATTTTTATATCCACGGTTTGACACGAAATTCAATGAACATTGTTGAACTACAAAAGATTATTTCAGGATACGAGCAATTTATGCGAAGCTATTTTATTAGGTGTCAGGGTAGCATAGAAGGAAATTTTTTCAAGGCCTTTAAAATACATTGTGAAGTAATCCTTTTTTTTAAACTTTTTGCAAAATTACAAAGCTAAACTTTTCAATCAACCAACTTTGCTATAGGGACTCGTCAGCCCCAAGCCT
Source organism: Blera fallax (assembly GCA_946965025.1). Classification (NCBI taxonomy): domain Eukaryota; kingdom Metazoa; phylum Arthropoda; class Insecta; order Diptera; family Syrphidae; genus Blera; species Blera fallax. The sequence continues at coordinate 12,683,741 of OX337247.1, read as the reverse complement.
TCTAAAACTATTATGCTCCCCCAAGAGGACTCTTTACAGTGACAATAGTAGAATTGACAAGGATTCTAATTAAAGCACAAGGAAGGAATTCGTTGTGCATTTAGGGTTACCGCATTCGTAATTTTTGCTTCCTCATTAGCAGCGATTGAGAGATTTTCGACAAATTAAATACACAAGGACAGGAACTATTTATTGTGAACGCCTTTCCCTGTTGTTGCTCAATTTGGTAATGCCATTGAGAAACTATTAGTTGGGTTCACCGCCAAATCTGAAAGTTAACTTTTATGGTTGCCTCTAATGATGATGACGTCCTCGTTAATACCCTAAGCGAACACGAACAGAGTGTGGTTAAGTCGGTTAGTTGTTTAGTTTCCCTAAACAATGACTATCGAATGTTTATGCTCCATTTAACCACATTTTGGCGATACTTAGCTAGAATTGGAGTAATGTTGCCTTGAAGAAATAGTTCAAGGAGTTAATTAAGGTTTATGAGAAGGATAATCAGTCAGGCTGGTAAAAACATTTTGGAAATGCATGGTATAGGGTGATTTGATTACACGTTCTAATCGATTTTGACTAGACGTTCGTCCTTAATTGATGGTAGACGGCGAGTTTTCGGTGCGTTAAATTAATCGTATTTGACTTCCATTAGGGCGTATCTATGATAAAATTAACGACGATTTATGAGAACCATAAGAGACTTCATATCAACAGCTAGGTTTACATGAGTGGATTGTTTTTTTTTTTATTAGAACTACCGCTCCTACCTTCCTACTTTTATAAACAGCCATGTCCATGCTTTCATGTTTTTTATGAAAATGTCTCAAGAAAAAAAGTCACTATGCCACCTCCAGGGAGTGGGGTACCATATGATCCGTTCCAAGCAGATTGTAGCTTCTTGTTTATTTATTATACTCCATGAATACACCCCGTGCAAAGGGGTACACAAAACCTTAAAATTTAATGCCAACAACATGTTTCAAACAAAAAAAAAAAAAAAAATCATGCAATTTACGATCCACACAAGATGCATTGCCAGCAGTGAAGACATCCTTCTTGAACATTAACTCCTAATCTATCTGAAAATATAATGTGTACGTGGGTTTAGTTGAAGCACAAGGAAAACGAAAAAAAAAAAAACAGGATCCAAGTGCCAGATTTATAACAGACAACTTTCTAAAGGAGTTTTTCTTCTGGCAAAATTTACGATGTGGATGTTGGAATTTTTACTGCAATTATTCACTACTTCGTACCCATTTGGTACTCATATGAAGAGACATTGACCTGGAAAACAAAAAGTAAACGTATAATCGAGGGAGTTAATTGCACAAACTCTGTTAGGTACATACTTATACGAGTATACGTTATCTGAGGACCTCTTTTCATGATGGAAATTAGAGAATGTTCTTGTGCTTCGAGAGTGCTTCTAGCGTGACTGCTGGAATCATCTAACCATGTTTGAGATACGTTAAATTGCATTTAAGTGAACAGCACTAAAGCCTCTGCAAATATGTGAGAAAATTACTCTCGGTTCTGAGTAGTAGAACAATGTTTGTGGAGAATTCCTGTTGATTTTGAGGAATTTTGTGCTCAGATACGATATCCTGTTTCCTTAAATGTGTACGCTTGAGTCGAAATTAGTTTCAACTTGAGATTATTAACTTCGATAAAAATTAGAGATCATTACATTTCTTAAGGACTCTGGGCATATGCCTAAACCACGACTTTCAGGTTGAAGGAGATATTTCCAAAATTCTCAAAATTAAAGTGAGGTTTGCTGGTTCTGCTTTAAAATGAAAAGGAACATCGTGCAGAGCGTTTGTGTTGAAGTTGGAAAATGCCGCACATTAAAAATGTAGAACCACTTCACGTACGTAGATGTGTATGGGTGTGCCAGTATGTGCATGTGATTGTGTTACGCTATTACACCTCTGTGAAAGTGCTATAAGGGACATGAAAAATCGAAAGGTGTGCATGTTAGCTCGAACTGAATTGGTGCTTTCCTATTCGGGGGATAATCATTCGTAATATGCCATTGACATGCACAGGGAACAAGAGCTTAGCTTTTCCAACATCTCGGATTGCCAGTGTGTGGATATGCATACACCTTCGGTTGCTGTACTACAAAGACAAAGTCCTGGGAAAATATCATGAACACATCTACATCCTACAATGGGTGGCTTGTGATTTCAGTAAATTTAAAGGAAAAATTCATTCATGCTGGTATCGGGAGAGTCTCCTGAATAATTCAGTGCTTTTGCCATACGAATGGTAATGGAGCATTGTACCTATAGAAGGTAATGTTGACTAAATTGATCGATTACGACAAATTGGAGATATTTTCGCATTTTTCTTACATAAATTATTGATTAGTGCGTAATTTGATGTTGCCATTTTGGGTACAAGTAATTTTTACGTCAACAATGAATACGCCTCGGTAGTAAATAGACGCGACAACACAGTAGTGCGTTACAAAGGAAGAGTTTTTGTAAGGACAGAATGGAGTGGTTGAGGGCGCTGCAAGTTCCATTAAAGAAGATCTCTTGTTTTGTCCTCTATTGGAGACATCTGTGTTAGTTGTATCATAGCTAAAATGAAGTTCTCGGAAGAAGCTCAGGATTGTTCGGGTTTAGGAGGAGTTATGTGTATCAGAAAGGGTAGTGAACCCATTGTGGAAACGTCTTACCCTGCTGCGAGTCATGGTGGGATATTCGCACATAGTATACTTGGCAGTTTCATCAACAATTATGGGCCAGAATGTCAAGGTATCTCTCTGATAGGCATGTCGCTATTATTATTTCGAAACATCTGGAGGAACACAAATACGTTTACAGTGTAGCCACCCTGTTGAGTCCTATTTTTAAAGAAGTTTGATGACTATTTCCCGTTTTTCTCTTCTGGAAATCATTTATTTTCATAAATCCTCTTGACGATTGTATTAGCGCTGCCAATGTATTTCGGTCTGCTTGATGAATACTATCACATTCAGCTGGAATGCAAGGATTTCAGTATTACTCGGTGAAACGGTGCAAATTCAAATAATTGTCATGGAAACTCGTCCGAACTTAGGAATGCTACGTCAAGAAACCGTTTAGACTCTCTGCAGGTTGCTGTTTGAATTTTGAACACCTACTACTATTTTTATCCTGTCAGCAACTCTTCTGCTGCATCTTTTTGCTGCTTCCTCAGCCGGTGTTGCACGTTCCTTAAAGCGATTGCGTTTGTCATGTTTTGCGTTACGTTGGACTTTCTTTTTGTGCATTATTCAAACTGGAAGTTTTCCTAGTACTCAGCCAGCTGGGATTTTACCATTTAGTGAAATATGCTCTTTGATCCGTTTCCAGGTCTCTGCGGATAGCCATGTGCTATAGTGTCTTTGTCTTACGACACGAAAATTTTGTACTTCAACTGCAAAAACATTTTCTCCGCTTTTAAATGCATCTAAGGCGAAGTGCTTTCTAAGGTACTATAGCATCCTAAAGCCTGTCGATATTGTACTTGGGAATTCGAAACATGGTGATGGAATTATTTCGGATGGATGCAGTACAAGTAAGCTATCATACAATGGTGATCATGCAGCGCACAAGTTCCAGTTTAAAGCGTCTGCTTACCTTTGGTCTTATAAATCCATTTGAATATTTGCTGATAATCATTTGAAATGTAGGTGATCTTATGGAACGCCTTGTACCCACAAAATGTGCCTCCAATAACTAGGCGGTTGTAGTTGCCGAAATCCATGGATGGATGTTCTGAATCAAGCATCTCAAGACGTTAGAGTCGAATAAAGCTTATATAATGGAGACATTCCTTCCTTTCATCCAGAAGCTGCAGAATGCTGTGGTAGTTATATTTTAATATTTGACTGGCGCAATTCTTTAGGCCATAAGCCAACTGACCAACTTATAAGCCACTAATGATGCCACCACTCTAAGAACCTTCCAAACAGTTACTTTCTGAAGATGTTTAGGATTCTACGACTATGTTTGGATCTTCGAAGCTCCTAATCCGTCAGCTTTGCTTGTTGAAATAGCGCCCGAGACGAAAATGAGCTTCAACGTCATTTTTCCACTCACTCAAAGCCAGCGTTGTAGACAAGCAATAACGAAGTGGAAGGCCATTTGGCTCCAACTCTTGAAAGAATCGAACCTTGCAGCCAAATAATCTGAGGTCTTTATGCTACATGCTCGTGAGGGAAGAGTGACTGATGTTCAGTTGTTAATCTCAAGTTTAGTCGTCCCCTGATATTCCCACTCTGAGGCTTTTTTACTTCTATCCACGAGAGGCAAACAAATAGGTCTGATGCTGCGCTGCACTAGTACGTGGAGGTATCCGTAGTTAAGTCGTAAGTGCGACTCAAAATGGGTCTGGTTGTATCGTATTCAGTTTCCTTTCTTTCCTAAAGCTACGGCTTCACAAATTGTGACAAATTTTACCCGTGGTTTTGTCCCCCTCTAACCCATCTAAAGGGACTCGTTCTAGTGATGGCATTCTTGCTCATGAATCTTCTACGTTAAGTCGCAGGCCGCGATGAGTATCTTTAGCACTAAATACCTCTGCCCACGCTAAAGAACATCGCTAATTCTGGAGACTACAATTGGATGCCTCTTTATGCGAATCTTTGAGCGGGTTTGCCTTTGGGGTGCTTTCTTTTGCATTGGAAAGCCTGAAACAGACGTGCAGCAATGCTGCTTGCAGCAACGTACGCCAGACAGACGTGCAGTAAATTGCACGTATTAGTTTTCTGTCATTTCTTCCATCGTCCTTTTGGCAGTGGACCTCAAGTGGTAAAATGTCGCATACATGAAACGTCATATCACAAAAATTGTACTAAATTGTACTACTGGAGGTTTCCATTAGAAAGAGATACGTCTTATAGCAACGCATGGTAGTGCGGCGAAACATGTGTCCTCTTACATATAAAGCCACGTTCTATAATTTTGCTGCACGTTTGTTTCAGGCTTAAGCCTTCACGATTATTCATGAATACAGAATGAATTTCATAATTGTCCTCGTGGCCAGTGCTGACATTTTGCCAAAAGCCACAGAAAATGGGTCGTGCGTTTTGTTGTAATGACTGACTTGAATGTCCAGTCTTCTATCTTATGTTAAGGTAACTATTAGCCCTCTTTTTAGCTGTTGCAACCCTGTTGCAGATGATAAGGTACTTGAAAAATATTGACCTTACGACTGTTAATGAGAATATTGCTTCTTTGGGATCCAAAATACTCTAATGTCATTGTCCTTGCAAACTGATGCATAATTTAATTCAAAGAATTTTTATGGGTAGAAAAATTAGATTTTCACTATAAGTCCCTTTCCGCCCACCAACATCAACTTAACTGACAACTTGATTACAGTTTTATAAGAATTTCTTTTCAGCAGATAGCTCCAAGGTGTCCGGAAAACTGACATTTAGGTTAGACGTAGCCAGTAAATGTAGATAAAAAGGCGGGCATTCAAGAAGATACCCAAAACCTATTCCCCACTGGCGCACTGGCGAAAGAAAACCTTAAAATCCATCTAGATACGACTACATCACAGGTGAACAGAAAAGCACAGGGTTTCAAATGAGGATTGGTATGAGAAACAATCTTTTATTCGTTATCCTCTTCGGAATTTCGGAAGGAAATAGAAAATTTCGTTGGCCTTGTGCCAATTGTCCCACAATCAGTGAAGACTTTTCTACTCTGTTCATTCATTTATTTTCTTGGTAACTATTTTCTTTATCCGGTTTCTTTTTGAAGTTTTAGCTTTCTCCGTGCAGCTGGAGTGTTAGGAAGTCGTGGTGGTGTATTTTGGTGCAGGATTTTAACAATCAATGCACTGAACTATTTTCATATTTCTTCATTCGGATTGTTGTAATGGCAAAAGGATGTTTCGTACTGATTTCTTTTATTTTGTTGGGATCATGCTCCTTGGCAACGCTGTTATATTTTTCCAATGCAGACAACGACAGTCTAAAAGTGGTTGAGATCAAAAGAAATTCGATGGGAAATAGGATGGGATTAAGGTCCTCCTTTTTGGAAGATATTCTTTGACTATCGCATTAGATTCAAGTATAAAAATTCTTTCAACAGTGATAGCTAGTTCCGATTTCCGATGAAATGATTTTATTGCTCGTAGCTGCTGTTTCAAATGGATTTAGTGATGTAAATTTTGCAAGAACCTGAGAAGCAATCCTTAATTTCAGTTTGTTATATGGAATTAGTGAATCAATACAAACAGTTCGGTGCCATTTTTTGCATCCATACAAGTATATCCTGATGGCTTTCGGAAAACATAAATTTTATTTATTCATATTGTTGTGCGTGACTGTAAAGTAAATGCCTGTGCAGTGGTTCAGGCACTTCAAACACAGATTTTTATAAAATATTCAGCTGAGGATGATAATTATGAACAAGCAGTCGAACAACACGATTTTTTCTCGTGTTTCCTTTGAAAGAAAAAAATGTTTACAAAGAACCCAGGCGAGTTTCCGTACACATACTTTTTATTTCATGAGACTTTTATTTAAATTATTACTTTTTGCTTATGACACACTGCAATACGAGGTCCTTTCGTTTGATACTTGTTTCGCTGGCGTGTAGCAAAGTACATTTTTGTTTCCTTTATTACCAATACTTAATACCGAATTTCATGCGTATTTACTTGGAAGACGAAAGAGTCATTAATTACACTTCACAATGCAATTGAAAGCACATAATCAAGGATATGCATTGCTGTGCATTCGTTTGGTTAAATTTTTTTTTTTTGACTTTAACGACTCATTTATTAAGCATTTATTGTGCGAAATTACAATCAGTGATTGCACTACATGCTGTATGGATGAGTAACTTAACGAATTTAATTCAGCTTTTGACGGGTTTGTGGATTTTTCCACGCAAGAGATACCTACTATCCGATCGATGTTTCTGCACTGTTATGACTGTCATTTTTGAAATTTGTGTTTTATGGCATCGTGGCTTTGACATTTGTGAAATCAGTAGAAATACGTAGACAAACCATGGATTGCTATACTCTTTAAAAGTGCGTAATAATTGTGGCAATGGGTTAGAAGCATAAACGGGCTGTGGTTTTGGCTCCGTTTGAATTTCTTCATAGATCTCCTGATCGTGTGTTGCCAACTGTATAAACACTACGGCTTTTAGCCGCTCACTGTGAGAATAATGGCTTAACAAGAAACAGTGGCTGGCCCCGAAGCAGCCGTTTGGTCGACAATATATGTAGCTGCTGCAGTTGTCCAAGAGGTCCCCAAACCAGACGAAGGGCCACGCAATTGGGCATCAATAGATCGAATTTTGGTGATATACCCATGCAAAGAGTGCATCAGCAAACCACCAATCATGTGTCAATTACAGCCAAGTATACTCCTAAACCTTGACCGTGACCTTGACTAAGTCTCTTATTTTGACAATTTGCACTGGCCTGCAAGTTCCAGACTTCATTCTTTGGGGGTTTTGGAAGTGACGGATCTATACAAGCAAGCCACATACCTCGGTAGTCCTAATAGAGAATATCTGACAAGAAGCGGAGAATTTATCGCAAGATTTTTTGAGAAAAGTCATGAGAAATGCTGGTGGTGGCCTCTTGACCTATATTTTGGTTAGCTAAGCCCTATGGTCATGCCTCAATTCTGCACTGGTGGATCATATCGAGACTCCGGATGGAAACGGACTACATCGTCCTACAAACTGCAAACGGAGGTTCTCTCTCAGAATTCCTAGCAGGAAGGAGTACATAGGATAAAGAGTTAATCTGTACCGTCTACTACGAGTCCCGAAATACAAACCGTTCCTCTAGATTTGAGGACGACTGCAGTATTTTTTAAGCCGAAATTGCTGCCATAAAACAAGCTGCGAACATGACTAGCGAGAGTAACATCTCTGGAAAAACAATCAGCATCTATGTTGACAGTTAAGTAGCCATTAAAGCTTTACAGACAACTTCGGTGAGGTCTAAGCTCGTAAATACGTGCATTCAAAGACTGCGTGATATCTCAGTGGCTAACAAGGTGAACCTCTGTTAGGAATATACCAGGTAACGTAAAGGCGGATGACCTAGCCAGAGCAGGGTCACATCTGAGCGCCTCGCAGACCTTTTTCGAGGCTAGCACACTGCTTAGCACTTTGAACAGAAAGATAGGCATTGAGTCTCACGAGGAAGCTAGCAGTCGTTAGTATCTATTATCGATTAGATGTACATATGTGCCATAACCAAATCGTTATGGCGAGTCTATGACAAAAAGAGATTCGCAGATCTCATGAAACTCAGTCGTAGGGATATTCGTATAGCTGTCGGCGTCATGACGGGGCACATGCAGCACGGCTAGAACTACCCCACAACGACTTCTAACTGCAGGAACAAAGAGGAAATAGAATCCATTCGCCACTTGCTATGTGATTGTCCTACACTAGACACCAATGGAAGGACACTCTTGGCAGCTATTTCCCTGCGAAGCTGGATGATCTTAAAAACATTGAGCTGAACAAACTCCCGATAATGCCATTTATGTTCTCAGGGATTTACTATTGGGCACAATGGACTTATCGTTAATCTAAGTGAGCCGTTGACAGTCTCCTGTCAACTAGGGTACCGCGGCTGGCTTGGCAGAAGTCCGTTCTGTCAACACAATTTTGTAGTATGTCAATCATTTGTGGATCGTTAAGGTAATGTTTAGAATGTTTCTTAACAGTTCGTCGTATAAAACAAATGACGTGGCGTCAAATTGCAGCTCTGAGGTGGATAAGCCATGTCTCCTAAATGGTTGATAACACGACTATCGTACTTAGTGCGTAGAAGATCGATTATATGACAGCTGGTGTGACACGTTGCGTTATCCTTCCAGAACCAAAGCTCATTCAAGAAAAAAACGTATTTCTGATTTTTGACTTCCTATACACTTTGGTGACGACTGCTTTTATAGTTTTGCGTCTTAACTCTTATACTGTATGTAAACCACAAGACACGATAACCTTTACAAAGGTTGACATTGAAATTATGCTTGCTACCTTTTTTTTTGTCATATTCAAAGAATACCCTTCAACAGGATGACCGGATGTGATGTTCTTTTCCTTTCCACAAGTAAACTACGTCGTGGTATATCTGCTCATATTTAACGAGAAAACTATGTAAAGTTTTCATTGAATAAAGGTAGAAAAATGGAAAAGGAAAATTCGTTGTTCAGCTTTTACAAGCGATTTTGCAACGTGCTGAAGGAGATTTCACAGGAAAGGAGCAAATCCAAATCTCTTGGACGCAGCATTATAATTTGAAGAATGGCAAATTTGTGTGTAGGATATTTCCTTTCATTTATTGTTCCTCTTATTCTGGTCTGGTCTGGCATCCCTTTCTTTTGAAGTAAAAAAAAAAAAAAAACATTGTGGTAACCGAAAAGGGAAAATAATCTCGAAAAATTATACTTTTTCCCTTCGTTTCTGCATATTTTTCTTCCTTTGTTATAAAAGTCACGTGACAGAATTGTATGTAGGATATTAGGAAACGTGACTTGAATCCCAATGATGATTAAATATAATATCACGGAATAGGCTCTCATCAGAAATGGAGACATTAGTTTAAGGAAATGACAGCGAAGCGTGCTTAATGTTATGAAAGGGTTTGCTGGCACTTGCCAATAATGAAGAAAGAAAATTTATTTAAGAAGGATAAGGAAATATAATGGTAATTTAAAAGAAACAATTTTAGAATAAAGTTTCAGCTTGCTATAAAAACTATTTCCAAATGGCAGTTTTAAGCATGGCTTTATAGAATTGTGGAAGCAGTGTAGAGTCTCCTTTCGCACAAATCCACAGGACGAATAATTCAAGAAGCGTTGCAACATCTTTGCTTCTATATCTAGGGGGCGTCTCCTTTGAAGTTGCATTCCAAAATCTTGAATAGTCACTCTTCTAAGGCCACCCTAACATGAAAAGATTTCCATCACTACGTTCTTGTAGGAGTGGAAAGCCACGTCGACATCGTAATTTCTTCGTAGAACACTTTTCATTTCATAATGATTTCGACACCCACTTCGTTTTGATATGCCGCGAAACTTGGTACTTGTGAAATTCAGTTCTACAAGTATTTAATCGAAATCGGTGGGAGTCAATGAACTCCCTTTGAAGTTCGTTAAATTTGGACGACCTTTGGCCTTACCAGCTATTATTGAAGCTGAAACAAGCGAAAGTAAATTTTATTCCCAGAAAAGGGGAGCTCGAAATATTGTGGGCTTTCATCCTTTAGTGTGCCATATCTTCATGGATAAGTAGATTAATGGATAGAAAGTGATTTGATTAGGATTGTGCTTAGATCATTGAATAAATATTCTCCTAGCGTAGTTTTTCTTATGGGAAATGTGCAGAGGTACATGCTTCTCCTCCTTCTGCAGCGCAACGTCATGTTTTCCGATGTCGCAGTACCCGCCGATAACGTTTGTGAGGTGGCCTCTTTAACCAATAATCAAGTCCATCCTTAGCTTTTGTTGTTGGTCTTAAAATCTCACTCCAAGTAAGCAAGGACATTTCGTCCTTTCGTCAGAAATACTCGTGCATATGTGAGAAATTATTTGCTTTGTGCAGCACTCTACAAATACCTTCATTCAATAAATCTGTGGTAGTGGACACTTGTTTGAGAGGAAATCGGTACAGTCATTCCGATTGCCAAAAAGAATATCGGCAACATTGAGAAACTTTTCCATCGACTGTTAGTTCATGAGTTACAGACGATCCATCTGAAGTGGTAGGTTATTGTTAACAGTTTGCAAAACGTCACCTACGTCACAGAACTTCAGTCGCGGTGGTATAAATTTCATGACAAAGCGATCAAATTTGGCTACTGCACTCGAGTAGAGATGTAAGAAAGTAATATTAAGGGATTCTGTAGGTAGGTAGGTAGATGGGTGCCTTGTGACATAGAGTCACTGCTCACTTAGACCAGGTCGGTCCATTGTGCCCAATCTTTTGTAAACCCTAGAAACTTGTGAAACCGCTGTTAGAACCACCCAGATAATGATATGAATCTCAGGAGGTCTGCCAGCTCTACATTTCCTAAGTCCTCCAGTACCGAAAAGAAGTAACTCCCAAGAGTCCTCATTCTTATGACGGATAGGGCAGGACAATCACACAGCAGATGACGAACAGATTCAATTTCTTCTTCGTCCCTGCAACTTCTGCAAAAGTCGTTATGTAGCATACCGAGTCGTTCTGCATGAACGCCGATAGCACAGTGTCCAGTAATTATGCCAGAAACAACCCGTGCGTTATAACGACTAAGTTTTACCAGAGAGGTTGATCTCTTCTTGCTGAAGGCCGGCCATAGCGCCCTGGCCGTTGCGCATGTTTCCAGATGAACCCAGCGTCTGTTTGCACGACCGATGGCTTCATCTTCTATCTTTTTCCGTAAGGAATTGATTGGGTTTACTACAAAAGGGAGGGCCCGCGATAAGTGCAGCGCCGATCCTTTCCTAGCAAGCTCATCAGCTTTTTCATTTCCTTTGATATCCATGTGTCCTGGTACCCAGCAGAGGGTCACCGCATTGGCTCTGGATATCTCGTTTAGGAGTGACTTGCAGATTCTCACAAGCCTCGACATGATTACCGCGGAGTCCAGAGCCTTAACGGCTGCCTGGCTGTCTATATAGACAGTGATCGTTTTGCCAACGATATTACTCTCGCGAATAATCTCAGCAGCCTGTATGATGGCTGTGACTTCGGCCTGAAAGACGCTGCAGTCGTCGTGAATTCTAAAGGAATGGTTTATTCTTAGGGCTTTACAACTCCGGCTCCCGTGCCAATGTCCATCTTAGAACCATCGGTATAGAATGCCAGCTCCTTTTTTATGCTCCTACGGTTCTTCCAGTACACTCTATCAGGAATTCTTGTAGCGAATCTCCTTTCAAAAGCTCGATGGTAGACGACAAAATGGATGCATGACCATAGAGGCTCGATGACCATAGTCCACCTTCTTTTAGTCTTACCGCGCTTTTGGCAGCCAGACTGCTACAGTATAGATCAAGCGGAATGAAACTAGGCATGGTTTCCATTGCCGCTGTCGGTGTTGTTCTCATTGATCCCATGACTCCGATACACGCTGCCCTCTGGATTTTGGTGAGGTTTGAGAGCTGGTATTACTTCTCAAGTACCATCCACCATACTAATGAACCATATGTGAGAATGGGTCTTACCACAGCCGTGTATATCCAGTACACCACAGCTGGTTTAAAACCCCACGTATTACTGAAGGCCTTCTTGCAAGCATAGAAAGCTAAGCTTGCTTTTTTGATGCGTTCGGTAATGTTATCCTTCCAATTTAATTTGGAATCCAATATTACGACCAGGTATCGAGCTGAATTTGAGAGACTTAGTTCCGTACCACCGATATTTTTGGGTCTGAAGGTAGGGATTGATCTTTTCTTAGTGAAAAGGACTACCTCCGTTTTTGAGGCGTTCTGGGAGTGATCCTTTGCTACCGATCCACTTATCCACTAGTTGTAGTGCGAGAGTGAGTCTTTCACTTAGGAAGGGATTCTGTAACATATTCGTATGGATTCGAGAATTTTACTTAGGATGTTATCCACATGAAAGCGGAAGTTTCATGAAAATGGGGAAGGTTAGCAGGAGAAGATATTTGTATACAAATATCCAAGACACAATAAAGAATATTGGTTCAATATGACTGCCTTGAAGTACCCCTCATGTTGCTTCGAAAGTATCAGATACTGAGCAATAAGAAAGGACTGCGTACTAGTGATCATCCAAGAACGAATTGGCCCAAAAAATTAACTTACACGGTGGAGAAGCGGAAGGTTCTGGGTCAAAAAGAATAATTTCCTGAGAAGATTTATCGAAAGCCTTACTGAAATCAGTCACAGTGATGTCTGCCTTTTTGCCATAAAAATATCTACAAATAGTAGTTGACCATAATTAAATAAAATTGCGAGTTAAAATATTATATTCTTGAGAGAAAACTGTTAGTCCTCAGAAATATATATGCAATAAAACTCGTGATAAGGTGGATATAAAACCGCAGTCCTGTCAAGGAATTATTTTATACATTCCATTAAAAAAAGATATTAAACGGTAAATTACCACAAAATGAGGACATAACTTAAATTTTTGATCATTAACTTGGATCAAAGAAATTATTCTCTTGAATTCATTGCCGTCTTTTTTATCAAAGAAGAAAGGATTTCAAAGTACCTGATGAATAATAATGTTCACTCCTTACACAGTTTAGGGAAAATTAAGGGAAACAACAAGGAAGTTAATGTTGCCGTAACCATTGAAGGTTATCGGCAATAAATATTACGCAACAGTAGCAAAAATTTAATAAAGATGACTCGTCCGGTTCTTGGAAAGCTGTCAGTTATTATAAATGAAATCTTTTTGTTGTGAACATTTTACAGGCATAGTTAACTCTTTTTGGAAAAATTCATCAAAAGCGGATGGACTGGACCTTAGACGGTTAGATGCTGAACCGCTGAATGAATTTGAATGAACTGGGGCATCTCAGCATCTTTAAGATAGGGGAAAAAAGAAGGTAGAACTGGTGATATGCTTGCATGTGTATATTTGCTAGAGATGACCATACTTTTAAAATTGACATAAAAAAACTTTATGCTGTCATTTCGTAGATTTTTACTTTAGCTTTGCACTTACCACCTTCATTGAAACACAACTCTTTGCGTCATTGATTGTTGAGAGAAGATTCCCACTGTTGTACTTGCAGTTCTTAGAACCAGATCTTCTCTAATTGTCGGAACCATTCTTTTATTGTCTTGCGTTTTTTTGAACAAGAAAAAGAGCAACGAAATCCCAGAGGCATTCGGACTCTATACGGTCCATGTTTAGCAGTTGGAGAAACATAGATTTTATTGGTTCCTCTGTTGCACTTGGTAGTTGTGATTGCTGTTCCCCAAGCAGGGTTTGAACTTACATCGGACAGGTCACAAGCAAACAAAGGCCTTCGATACCGTATGGCTAGAAGGACTCTTCTACAAGCTGAGTAGGCTGGGCATAAGTAAACCACTGCTATACATGTTTTGTAACATGCTCACCGGTAGACAGTTCATTGTGAAAAATGGCAATGTGACTTCTGCTGGTACGTTTGATATTAAAAATGGTCTGCAACAGGGTGCGGTAAATTCGCCGATCCTCTTTAACATTTACACAAGTGATCTCGTAGGATCTCTTCACCATGCTATAGCGTACGCCGACGACTTGATAGCGTACAGATCAGGACCAAAGATCGAGGTCATTGCAATACTCTTGCAGCGTGACTTCGATAAGATCAAGCGATATTGCGACGACTGGAAGTTGAAAATCAACTTCCAGAAGTCGGAAACCATCCTGTTTAGGACGTCGTTATCTGGGGCCTCTGCGGATACCAGAAAGAATTGGCGAAAGTTCTCAATCGTGGGACAGCACGGACAACCATTAGCGTCTCGAAATGTAGTCAGATACCTTGGGTTCTGGCTAGACCAGTATCTATATTTTAACAAACATATAGATGCTGCTCTGGCCAGAGCCAAAGCGGCTTTCGCCCTCACAAAGAGACTGTTTTATAGCAGCCAACTCGATGCGAGGGTGAAGGTAATCTGCTACATGGCCCTCATTCGGCCCATGCTCGTATATGGTTGTCCCGTGTGGTTCAACGTGGGAGCAAGCTCGTTGGAAAGGATTCGGGTGTTTGAGAGGGCTTGCCTTAGGGCCTGCCTTCGCTTATATAGAACACCAGAGTCTCAGTACATAAAATTCTACTCCAATGAGATCCTCTATAACAAGGCGGACATAAGCAGGGTGGATAATTTCTTGATCAAGATGATTCGAAGGCACATTGCACGGGCAATGAACTCGATGAATAACCTGATCTCTGGGGCCTACTACCCCAATGATATGTATCATGAGAGCGTGCGCCTTAACGGCTTCATTCCCCCAGAGGCGTTCCTCTATTTAGATAGAGAAGGTCTGATACAGGACAAAGTAGCGGTGCCGCTGATCTTCCATGTTGCCCGAACAGCTGTGGATAGGCGACTCAACTACGACCGGGACGTCGCGCTCAGCATGACGGAGCGTCTTCGGTTCAGTAGAGCGATAGCAAGTCGCGATTTGCGAGACGTTGTTAGGCAGCATCAGAGTTTCTGGTGGTTAGGGGACGGAGAGGGAACTCCCTCGTCGTTTCCTTTTGATTCTGGGTAGCTCCTCCTAAGGCGCAAAGTTGGCCTGGCCGGCTTACATAGGTTTAAGATTTAGGTGTAGGTTATCTTTAGGTATATATAAAAAAAAAAAAAATGTATGTGCATATACGTTGTGTATATATATGTATATATATTACGTATATATACATGTATATATATAGTTTAGAATAAGGTAGTTTTAAGGTTTATTTTTAAGGTAGTTTTAAGGTTTATTGTTAAGGTAGTTTTAAGGTTTATTGTTAAGGTAGTTTTAAGGTATTTTTAAGGTAGTTTTTAAGTTCTTATTTTATATTAGTTTTTTATAAAAAACAAGTTCATTTTTCTAAGTTTTTATATTTTCTTAGAAGTCTAGTTGTTAAGTAATTTAAATAAATAATTAATTTTAAGGTAGGTTACGTCGAAAGACATAGTATTAAGCATTAGGTTTAGCTTAGAGCACCCGCATAGGGTCAGTAAGTTAGAATAAGATTAAGTTAAGTTAGTTAAGCTAGTTTTAAGCGTTTTTGTCTAGCTCGTAAGTAATAATGAATTCTTAAAATAAAATGCATTGAAAATGAAAATGAAAAAAATGGTCACAAGCAAACATACTTCCTACTACTCCGTGGTCGACATAACTACTTATCTTGCACAAAGCCATGTAATGGAAGTCACTTTCGTAAAGCAGAAGAAGAACAAGTCATCAGCAAAGGCATAGTACGAAATAGTCGAAATAGAGTGCAAGTAAAACTGTGACAAGTGGCAAGAATCCTTGACTGCTTCATTTTAACCACTTTGGAGCCGAATAGTCGTAGCTTGGTGCCTAAACTTATGACATGGCCTCTCCAGATCGTAGACAATGTGTTGAAAGTAGTCTGCCTGCCTGATTTATGTTTCGTTGTCGTGCCAATGTTTAAACTTATGGTTCTTCAGCTTGTTTAGTCAGCGCGTCTCTGACTGTTGGCTCATGCTCATTTCCACCTTCGAATTATGGCTGCAGTACAAATTATAGGTTGTTTTCCGTTCGCGAATTTGTCTCCACGTACATAGTATATATCTGCAAATAGCAACGTGTTATATCAAATCTTTCTTTTGGCAATGCTGTCTGCTCCAATTAGGTCGAGATCTTCTTCACAGCTCTCCAGCACTCCTGTATTTTTGGAACTACTTCTCGTAGCAATTCCCTTAGCAAGGTTGTTGACAGATTACTCGATTCTCTATCTGTCAGCGTCAAACTTGGATGGAAATTGTTTTCTATTGTTTCGACGGCTAATGAAGTTCCGTGGCTATTATGGGTGTCTAGCAACCTAAAGATTGATGGGGGTGTGTTGTAAGCGATGACAAGATGGAGGAAACATCATGGCCATGTTTCCCGATAACATTTCAGAGCACTTCGTGGTTAGTTTCAATTTTTTGAAAAACTTGACAGTTCTTAATTTTCTTTATTTTTCAAGCTAGAACACACAACTCAAAACTCAAACCTCGAATGTCACCAATTGTGCATTAAAACAGTAGAAGTATTCTCCCTCTATTTTCTTAACTGATTTTCATCTGAAACCAGCAGAATTTTAAACCAGCTTTTAATTTTCCATCGAAATTGACGCGAATCTTGACCATCTGTCAGTACTAAATATGCTTCAGCTATCGCGTCTTTTTGCTGCCACACTGGACTCAAGCAAACTTTCAGACAGCTGACATAATAATACAAAACAGAGTTTAGCGCTGGAGTGTGGAACTCAATTGCTTCTAGCCATAATGTCTCCCTACCAAGAGAATGTCTCCCTATCCCGAGTAGTGAAGGTACAAATGTGGAATGACACCAGTCGTTTCTAGACTAGTATTACTGCCCTGAAGGTCTTGACACAGGTAAAATGACATCATTAAACCAATCTTAACTTGTAACTGAAAGGAAATAAGACTAGCTCGAGTAAATTCGGCGCCATGGCTAAGTGGTTAGTGTGTTGGAAGGTTCCAGGTTCGAATCCATGAAAGGGCCCACAATTTTCTCACAGTACCACAACTGTACGACAAACATTTGAGAGTAATGAGCTAAGTGTGACGCTAGTAAAAAAGAAAAAGATTGACAAGTGGTAGTACTACTAGTAAAAATTTTGAGAGAGAATGAGACTGTAAAGAGGTAGTTTATGCGATTTTCTCTTAAGGTGATTCACCTATTCTTACCAGAGAAGTGTCTATGTGGCATACATTTAAAGTTTCGTAGGTGAAGAAATGGCGCATTTTGTTTGACAGATTTTAGCTGGAAGCAATAAGATCAAATGAATCTAAATAATCGTCCATTACTCTTAATTCTGTTTGTCAAGGATGTTGGCGTGTAGCGTAAAGGTGGGGCCGTGACGCAGAGGTTATTGCGCGAAAGGTTCAAAGTTCGAATTCAAGGCATCACCAACAGGTTCTTGACGGTCCCACCTCTCGCTAGAGTTTAACAAACATCCTGGAGTAATAACTGTGATGAAAAGATTCTTAATTACGCCTTTCGGATATGGTATTAAATGTAGGTCCCTCATTCGTGCGAAAAAAAAATAACACGCACAACACGAATGGTTGGGAGATGCTAGGCCCTAGGCTCTATATACATACATGGGGTGTTTGCGCCGAATACATATATTTTTTTTGATTTTGAAGGACATGTTCCTTTGATATTAGGAATCATCACCAGATATCAAATCAAGTAGATTGTATTTAAAAGATAGACTTAGGGCATGAAAACACAAGAGAAAAAAATTCCACACCCATTGCTTCAAAATGAAGATTCTGCTTTTCACTCCTCTTTCCTCAACAAGGAGTACTTTGGATCCGACTGAAGCTTCCACTTTAGATATAAAACCTAATAGCCCCTAGATAATTTAAATCTCTTTCATTCTTGGAATTTTTTTCTTTCAGTTTTGCGCTCCGTTTCATTGATTTCAATTAAAAATTAATTTCCTCACACCTGACAAGTGGCCGCAGAGAATGCAGATGAACCACTTCAGCTCTGGCAGAACTTTTGCAATTTTCCGCTATTTCATTTCAAAGTGCATTGCTTATCGTATTTAATTAATTAGATAAATCAATTAATTGCCATCGCAGCATCAATGGACACTCTTAGCCGAATAGATGAGTCTGTTTTAATCTCTTATCTAAGCCAGCTAATTGCTTTATCCGTATTTCATTAAATTAGTATCTAAGAAGGAATAAAGTGTGGGTAGAGGGTTTCTTAAGGATTCATAACATTGTTGAGATGCGATCCAAATCTCGACATAGCGGACAGTTGTTTTCATTTAGAATATCCTTTTTGAAGCAATTCCTTCAATTAGTAATTATTCTTAGAACAACCCGTCATTGTTGCTGTCATTGCAGATACGGAAAAGAGCTGCATAAAAAATATGAAAGATAAAAATAGAAAAAGGAGACTTTTGAGAATCTCTTTGAAGTCAATAAGGATAAGGAGAAAATGCTGCTTGGACGATAGCGTAAGCAACGGTTTTCCTTCAGTTAATGATTTGCTTTGTGAATAGGAAGTAAGTTTGTGGAAAAAGTAATGCTGCAGATGGTCAAAAAGTGATTTGAAATATGTTAAGTTAATCAAAAATCCTCTAAACTTGGAGGTGAATCAATATTGCAAATATACAGATACATGAAATGTTGAAGGGTCTGCCAGAGCACGGTGAGGTAATTAGGTTCCTTGTGACTGTTCACTTAGGCCAGGAGTTTAGGTCCATTGTGCAACTATTTAATCCGGGAGCACTTTGAGAGACATATCAGCTGTCTTAAAACCACCCATACAGTGATATGAGTCTAATTGGGTCCATTCGCTCTTAAGTATGTTGAGCTACTTCTCCCCCAGTTCCGAGAAGAAGTGAATACCGAGTCTCCTCATTCTTCTGACGTATAGGACGGAATAAGCAGTCAGTATGTTGCGAACAGATTCAGTTTCCTTTTCGTTTGGAGGCGATTTGCAGATCTACAACAACTTCGATATAATTATCCCAGAGTCCAGAGTCTTAACAGCTGCCTGCCTATCCACATAAACAATAACCATCGATACTGCTGTCACGTATGTAAAATTTCCGCAGCCTGCATAGTGTCCGCAATTTCGGCTGTAGATACTGTAGTCGTTGCTATTTTTTGTTGATGATTCTATAGTTTTTCTAGTAAACTCTGACAGGAATTCTTATAGCGAACATTGTCGGTCTTCCCTCAGTCTTGCAGCGGATTTGATCGCCGAACTGGTGTTGTTCTTATTGATCCCTTGACAACCATACACACGCCTTTTGGGTTTTAAAGAGGTTTGGAAGCTGGTATTGCTTCTCAAGTACATTCATCAGCAGGAGTAGATGGTTATATACCTGTTATACTATAAAAAAACAGCTAATTCAGCCATAATTTGCGAAAGGGCTCCGTGGCTCAAGTGGTTAATGCGTTGGATCGCTGAGCGGGAGGTTCGACGTTCGAATCCCACAGAACACCAAAAAGTTTTTTCAAGGTGCCACCTCTCGCGAATGTCTGATTAACGTCCGAGAGTTATAATTGTCATGAGAAAGCTTCCCAGTTTGCCTTTCGGATATGGCTTTTAACTGTAGCCTTCCCTTCCATTTGTGTGAAAAAATATAACACGCACAACACGAATGGTTGCGAGAAGATAGGCCCTGGATCGCGTACTGTTGCGCCAAGTATTTGTATTTTTGTAGCCATAATTTGGCTTAAAGCGATCTTCTTGGTGGTTGCCTATGGATGCAGTTACTATAAGTAGATCGCTGTGGCCAGCCTACTATTAGAAAAGGTCTATCAATCTACTGAAGCTAAGCTGCAAGGACATTCGGACACTGCACATAGTGAGTCACTGACCCGCATTCCTCAGGGGCACCTTATCTTACCTTCACTGTTCGGAGTAACTTTAAATATTGACGCTTAATTCTTTCTGATACCTTCTCTCCTGCTTTATGTGTTAAAGCTTCACGACCCAAATTTATTGTGTAATTGTATACTGTAGTGATCCAGCAACAATTGAAGGATAATCCTCTACTGAGGATTATGTTGATGCCAGTGATTTTCTCCGTATACATGTTTGCGTTCCAAATACATATTGACCGCATGGTTAATACTCAAAGCTCATCCCTGAGTTTATCGGGTGGTTAGAAATAGCTAATGGATGGTTCAGAATGCACGAAATGTATTTTCCTGGTCTCGGTATTTGTATAGTATTATCCTGCAGTCTTCCTAATCTAAAAATGCCAAGTGTGACATTGAGAACTTAATTAAATTTCAATCTACTTGAATAACAGAGAGCGAAGTCATATTGAAAATTGTAGCTATATCACGACTATGACTATTTGAGAACAACTTTCAGTTTAGCTTCGTTACCTCGAATGGAATTGTATCAGCTAAGCATTCGATTTTCCAAGAAATTCCTTAATCAATCTCATAATTAGGACAGTTTCATCCGAAATTTCATTCAGCGTTCACTGTCCAACTCTTGACGGCATGTAGCTATTGGCAAACCTCATTATTCACATTTCTAGTCCTATCCGTCGTGGTTTTCTTTTCTCAAGCTCTAATTAATTTCAACCTCAATAATAGCACCGCACACATGCATACATACATACATAGGAATTCAATTTGTGAGAGCATCGTCATCTATCATGACCGCGATTCTTCAAACGACCACATCTTCATTATTCATCGACTTCAGCAATGATACATATCCCTCTAGTACCGACATTATTTACGAGTATCTCATTCCTGATCCGAATCGAACAATCAAGGTGATTGCCAACTTGAAACGTAATAACTCATCGATATCCATATCCATGCCTTGAGGGACTACTTCAGGTCGAATGATGGTAGGTTTTGATGGATAGGACAGAGCATTCTCTAGTTCCGAAGTGACTAGTATCGTACAATAAACAATTGCTTTCGCTGCTATGTATTCTAATACTGAGTGCATTAGGAATTGATATCGAAGAACATGTCGAAGGGGCTAAAAGGTGCAAACAAACAGAGAAACAAAAAAAAAAAAACGCCGCAACTCAGTTGAGAAATTCATTAGTTCGGGTTGTCTGGTATGATACCGCGCCGTTGATTGAAATCTCTTGCCTGTCAGGATATGCAAGCATATCCCACGTATGTAGGTGGTAATAGGGGAGCGGGGGAGAAATCATTCGATATTTCGCTTTCGAATGTAATCTATTGTGTCTGTTAATACTCCGAGGTGTTGGATTATTCTCATGTTTGGTCATGGAAGCCAAAATTCACGCGTTATGTATTGCAGATAGAGAGAGATATACGCCTGGCATCAATATCTCAACAGATGAATAGAATTTCCCTAGAGGAGATATACTGAATTGGACCGATGATGGGCAATATGAAATTAATTGAGAATAGCTTGCATAGTTGCCACTGTCAGGAGTGAAGAAAGATCTATGATATCTCACGTAGAAGCGTTATGGTTTGCTACACATTTGTTTCTATTGCCTAAGGCTTAAGGAAGTGCCAGTATGGTGATGAAGTTAATAGGTGTATCCATGATGAAGCCAAGTTGTAAATGCAGGACACACTAAGTGTAAAAATGTGGTTCCTGCGCGTTACAGTATCCTTATCGCTGAAATCACTACCACCATCACCTCCATCTCGTTAGTTATTACATCAGAAGCGGATTCCGGTTTTTTCCATATCTGCATCCTGCTCCTTTGAGTCTCTTTGTCGCTCTTGTCGGGGCAATTTTTCATTACAGTAGCCAAAGTGTTAGAAGCGCGTCTTCTGTGTTGTTACAAATTCTGGAATTGAGGTCTATCCTAGTTTTTTCCTTTAGATAATTCGTATGATATGTTTCGCACTTTACGCCTTACGCCCTGGAAAGCACTGACTCAATTAGCACTTCATGTTTTGGATTGATTGATCCATTTATTACTGATTATATGCAATATTGTTCGCTGTTCATCTGGAATCGTCACTCAAGTTGTACTCACTTTAGTCCTGTCATCTATCGCTATAGCATTTCGAGGGCTGCAATGCGATTCAGTTCTCTCCAAGTGATTCCCAAAAATTTGAATTCCTGTTTGACTCCTCTACTTCACGTTTGCTTACGGCGTCGCAGTTTTCGGCCTGATTGAGTGATTGGATTCCACTGCACGGCATATCTCGCAATCGTAAATTGTATAGCGTATCCTTTAGATTGACACTTCGCTTTTATATGGCGATGTCTATAGGTTCAAATTCCAGTTCGGCCAAAATGCCTCTAAAATATTCCACAGATATCTGCTTTCAAAGACTTGAAGCCTACGGACTTGACAGAATTGGTCACTTCCACTTTCACACTTCTAGCTATCGAGATTCTGCTCCCACATCCAATACGGTGCCAATGTTCGCCAAGACCATGCATCAATTTTGGTACATTTTCAGCCTTCGAGGTAACGGTTTTGGTGTGGGTATTCTGCTCAAATTCGGCATTAGGGAGTACTTCATGTGGGTAAACTGCACTTCTTTCTTTTTAATGTGATACTAGACAAGCAGCTATTCCACTTGTCTAAAATGTCCACCGATGTTCGTGTACTTCATGGACGACTTGGAACAAATCAATGTGATTAGCAACTAATACTGCTGTCATCTCTATGGCACTTCTGCTGCCAATGGGTTTTACTTCTGTTTTTTCTCTGCTATTGTAGAGCAACGCCTGTCAGCTAATCTAGCACAATCCTAGTGCCTAACTCGTCCCGAAACTTACCTACCAGAACAATATTCATCGATGAAGGCAAGTGCCTTACTTGTGTACTTTCACTTTACGAGTATCGTGGTAAATTGTATTCTTAATTCTGACCCTTGTGGAACGTCACCTGAGGCCATTCTGACTCCAGACTTCTTCAGATGAATCCTTTTCACGTCCACGTTGTTAATAGTATCTATCTATCTTTCACAAATCTGACCCGAAAAAAAGCGTTAGATTTGGCAAGACCTGATTGGTAGGCTGGCCAATCTTTGCCAAAAACGTCGTTTAATAGATGAAACTTGGCGATGGTATAGCTACATTAAGTGAGTATCACCCACTGCCATCGAATATGGATACTTATTGTACTTATGTACAGCCCATCCTCGCCTTCATTGTCCCGGCTGAATGTATTCCTCGTGTAAGATGGGTTCAAAGTACTTGTATCATGAATCTAGAAAATGATAAAATTGTATAAGACTCAGGGTAGCCACAAATGTCAGTGCTATTTTGAAAACTCACAAGTAAAAGTTGACTGGTACCGGTTTCATTCATGTTCAATTATTCTCTCCCATTGAAAACTCCACGTTGCGAACACAAGTCAGAAATATTATTTACCCACAGCGCACCACAAAAAAATGTTACGTATTCGCTACCGCGTCACAAAACTTTTTTTTATTTTTTTCTTACCGTCAAATAAAAGGCCATTCTTCAACGTCTCTATTTGAAGTTGTGTTGCCAAAGCAAAAAAAAAAAAAATATAAAAGTTTCTAAGACCTAAAAGTCTTGAAATATTTCTAAGTGATAAATTTTGAATTTTATGAATGCAGCAGCAGTAGCAGTAGTTTAGTTGTAGCTATATTCATCTCTGCAGTGCTGTCCTGTCAGAGAGAACTCCTTTTTTATTCTCTTTTAAAGGAATTTCATTTGGGAATTGCGCTGTTCTTACAGAGAATTGTGTTAGACGTTCAACGGTCTCGTGAAATCCTTTCCTTTTGCAAAAAAAAAACCTAAACAAAGTTTTTTTTTTATATACTAGGCAGGTGTCTACCAGTTGGGTTCTGTTCCATTCATGAACGGCTCATGCCAATGAAATTTCTCTAAAAAAAAAAAGAACAGCAAACCAACAGCGCCTCACTAGGATGGAGACGAATTGTGTTTTTATTTATTTTTTTTTTACTTACAGCTGACTACCTTAACGTGAAACCTATGGGAATCCTATATCCTGAAGGCCTTCTAAAAAAACAAAACAAACAACGATGCTAGTATACCGAGACGAAGAACTGCGGCAGATAGTCAACATAGACTGAAATGTATCTGAAAGTTTTCCTTTTACGACAAATGAAAAATTGTGTATCGTGTTTTCTGTTTTCCCCTATTTCAGGCAGTTAGACTGTGGGAAAATGCAACAACAAGAGTGGATAAATTGAAATAATAAAACCAGGCACAGAAAAAGAAACAAAAAAAAAAGTGAAAGAAAATATTGGGAAAATAAAGAAGAATATTGAATGAGAATTGAGTTATGATTGCTTGTGAGCGGTGAGCTCGTGGATGAGTGGAGATATTTTTTCGATCTGTTCCTTAGGGGAAAGTGCAGAGCGATACACAACAGACATATCTATTCACTTTATGAACCATAAATTTTTCATGGTTTTATGAAAGATTTTGAAGGCATGGCAAATGCTGAGTAATTGATATCTTATCGCAATGTACAATGTATGTGGAGTGATTTGTCGCTTCTGGTACAGCCATTGGGTTGGAAGTAATCCAATAGTGTTCTTAGAAAGGTCGATGTGCTCAGGGAATAGGATGGAATCCGTCAAGCAAATGCTCAATTGATTTGACCTCTACTTATGGGAAGTACAGACTTTACCGTTACATGTGGAATATGATATCTGATTAATAACCACCACGGCTTGTATTGCAAATGGTTATCCTTTTGAGGAAATTTCGCATGACAGTAACTCTTAGGTCTTCGCCGCCCTAGATGTGACAGTTCTGCTAATTGACAAAGTATAACAGAAAAAGCCTTGTCGCTTATAAAAAAATCAGATTCATCTGGTTGCATTTCTAATACGAACGCACGGTGTTATCCATGGTCTGCCGGCTTCAATTCTCAAGTCAGCTGAACTTTGTAAGCATGCATAAGTCTCTGTATCTTTAGGCCTTCGCTACCCAATTCCTTCTTAGCCTTGGCGGACCGTTGCTCTATCCTAAAAAAAATGGATTACAAATGGCAGGGAGTGTGCAATCGCAAGATGTTGAAAAAATACGTAAGAAAAGTCCCAGTATTTTCCAAGCGTCGGTATCAACCTAAACTCAGCTATTAAAAATGCCACCGTTGTACACTCTTGGAGAGTCACTGAGGTCCCAATCCGTAGAAAGACACGGAAGCCCACCATTTTCTTCGACACAGGGCACATTGGTTCCAGTTTTCCGGGCAAGCGCTCCAGCACCCGCAATAGCTTGGCTTGGCCCTTTAAACGGAGGTTCGGTATTCCTTGTCGTCTCAAACCTTAGGGCTGGAATTCGAAGATCCTCTTATCTCGTGCAATACTCTCCATTCGCTCGATGTGCCCGACTTAGTGTAGGTTACGTGTTTCGGCTTCAGTTCATAGTGTTCGCGCTTGTATCTTCTCCAGATTTGTCATCAATCTATGTAGCTTTCCTAGTGTATCAGCCAAAAGGACAATATTATCCGCAAATATGAGTATCTTGATAGTGACGTTATTAATAGAAACACCGCCATTCAAAAGCTGCACAATATCCTCTACGAATAATACAAATAAGAGAGTACTTCCTTACTGAACTCTCTGAAAAGCTGTCGGACATCTCCATTCCTTTCTGCACAGTGATGGCGCAATGAAGGTGAGTATGCCTTTCGAAACCCTACTTGGCACTCACTTACGATGTCACTTGTAGCTATCTTTATGGAGTGGAGAACCTTTCTGGACTACTTCTGTCCGCCCAATTTATCATTTAATATCTTTTTGGAACCAAATTATTCGATGTTCAAAGCGCAATACTTTAACTCCAGTCTTTCTTAATTCCTTGTCTACTGAATCCACTTGGTAACTTGACCTGGTTCACTGCTCTCTAGGATTTCTTTGCCTAGACCTAAAGACTGCTAGACTTTTGAATTCGTCATCCCCTAAAGTAATCTTTTCGTTGGATCATTGCCTCTAGGACTTAACATGCCTCCTTATACTTATGTATACCTTACTATTTCTGCGGTTATTGACTCACATACATATATCGTTTCAATCAAAGACGTTACGATTCCAGAAACTATTACGTAACAGAAACCAACTTATCGTCCAGCTTCCAGCTATGATTTGCCAGCTTTACTGAAAGAGTCTTGCATGTTTAAAAACTCTTGTTTGCGTTCAATGTATCAAATTCCTCAGGGCTATACCAACGGCCATATCCTGTTCCTTTTTTTATACCAAATTTAATTTCTATTACATTCAGTTCGGACCAGTTGGCATAAAATGATTCCCAATTTCATCACTGTTCAATGGGTTCATGCTATGTGTATCGGCAATCTTTTTCTTCTGCTCCGGATGCAATAGTTGCATCGCAATGTGTAGTAATAGAAACAGAAGAGAGAAAAAAAAAATCTATTTCCTAAAGAAACTCCCCGAAGGATTTAGTATAAAATCCTTTTAACTTCTTCCTTCCAGCTCTGGCCAAACATGTTGAACATGGAAAAATAAAAATCACAGAATAAAATCGGTGGAAAAAAAGAAGGAAAAACAAAATCGAATTTCTGCTTCGGTAGCTGGCATAGGATATGAGCTCCTCACTGAGAATTCATTGGACCATTATTTACAATCTGAGTTCCGTTGGGCTGTTCTTTTTTCTGGCTGGATCACTGAGTAAAATTTTCTTTAGAAGTTAAAGCCAACACAAGGGACTTTTCAATTTAGTTGATTGATTCCTTTTTTTTATGGTTCTTGACCTATGAAATGGTGTACGGTCTTCTGACAAGTATTTGTGCGCCAAATATTTATTTTTGTTGTCTATGTACATATGGATGTTGTACTTAACTCCGAATAAGAGATCAACGGATTTCGATATGAGGAATCAAAAAGATCAACATCTGCAGTTTCATTTGACAGCTGTTTTCTTCGACTCTGTAAGGAGTTCAATGAGATATAATTGGGAGGTTTTTGAATTAGAGATGGGTATGCATAACTCCGTCTACAGTTGTAGAATATTATTGTATTCGAGGAAAGCTCAGTTGGAAAAACGTTGTAAGCTAAACCCAAATCTAGTTCAGAATCATTCCCTTTCCTTAAATACAACTTTTTTTTACCTAGATGGCGCTACAGTTCGAGGTAAGCTAGGGCTCCAACCAACAAGCCCCTCCAGTTAATGCGGTCCCTAGCTAGCCAGTTGTGCACGATTGAGGTTGCGATTGAAGTTCTCCTCTAGTTTTGCGCGCCACCTAAAGCGGGATGGATTCGAAGACTCTGCGGGCGATAGCATTGATGTTCATTCGCTCTACGTATCCTGGCCATCTTAGGCTTCTGATTTGCGTTTTTTTTACTTGATCGATGTCGCTCTACAACTAATAAAGTTCGTCGCATGTTAACCTTCTCGAAAGTTTTTATGTCTATTTCCCTGTGTAACATACTAAATGGTATACTTGCCTCCTCTAGAGCATGTGGGGGTGCATATCCGACCCTAACATGACTCGGCACCCAACAGAAGGTCACCTTGTTCTCTCGTCTCGTTCAGTTTTAATTTCCATTACTTTACAAGCTTCGATCTGATCAGTGTTGATTGCAGCACCTTTATGGCATTTTGGCTGTCAACATAGATGGTGATTATTTTCACTGAAATATTTTTCTCTATAATCACGTCCACAGCTTCGGGTTGCAAATTTCTGCAGTCATTTAAAAGAGCGTTTTAAATCCCGAGTCTCATAGTAGACTCCAGCTTCCATATCGCTATCCATTTTGGATCCATTAGTGTAGATTGCTACTTTAACTTCGGCAGACTTTTCTCTCATTCCACTCAACTCTGCTTGGAATTCTGATGTAGAATCTCCGATTGCATTGAGAGAGAGGTATGATGCGCATCTGTCCCGTTCTCCACATATTGGACTATTTCAGAGGCTGGTTGAGTAAGACTAAGCAGCTTTGAGGTCAGAGTAAGTGTTATCTCATTTGAATATAATTTTTCGTACTGAGACTTTGATGGTCTGTATAAACGAAGGTAAGCCCTCTCAAATACCTGAATCCTTTCCGTCAAACATGCTCCCACGTTGAATCACACGGGACAACCATATGCGAGCTTGGGCCGGATGAGGGCCATATAGCAGATTACCTTCAGCATTGCATTGAGTTACTATATAACAGTCCCTTTGTAAGGGTGTAAGTCACTTTAGCTCTGACCAGAGCTGCATCTATTGTACATGTTTGTTCAAATATATGTTGATATGGGTCTATCGAGGTCCATCTCCAAGTCAACCAGACAGGCATTCGTGCATTGTTTCTTGCTTTTGTTCAATTGGATATTCGATACCAGTTTAAACGTGGCGTGTGCAGAGTCAGAGTGGGCACCGTGGCTCAAGTGGTTTATGCGTCAGATCGCTGAACGAGAAATTCGACGTTCGAATCTCAGAAAACACCAAAAAGTTCTTTCACGGTCCCACCTCTCGCGAATGTCTGACAAACGTCCGAGAGTAATAACTGTCAAGAGAACGCTTCTTAATTTGCCTTTCGGATATGGCTTTAAACTGTAGATCCCTTCCCTTCCATTTGTGTGAAAAATATAACACGCACAAGATGAATGGTTACGATAAGCTAGGCCCTGCACCACATACGATCCGTTCCGCCAAGTATTTGTATTTTTTTTTTTGTGCAGAATCATGCCTCGCCTTGAAACTGAATTAGTTATCTGGAACTATGTACACATGTCCTCAAACTACTAAGTCAGGTCGCTATCGATCACTTTTTCAAAATCCTCGCAAAGAGACATCGATGGGAGTAGTGCACTAGCCATTGACTTCTGGCACTCGAATGGAAGAAATTTTCTTAAGAGAGTCGGAAGCAGGAACAAGTGAAATGAACATCCTGCTTACTAGTCCATAACACTTACAACAAAGTAAGCTCACAAGACTAAGAGCTATAAATGGACGAAATACATAAACAAATCTATCTTCGCTTAAGAATTAATGGTATTTTAACTGGAGTGAAGCTCATTTACGAGGTAGAATATTTAGTCTTCAATGAAGTCCTTTCGTCATAAAATATTTTAAATTTTCAAGCAGCTTTGTAGAACTTGTCCACCCGTGGATATGACTTGTAATGCTGCGGTTCCCTGTCATGTCTATCAACGTCCTTACACCTGAATGGTTTTTATAAGAAAAAAAAAACGAGAAAGAAATGTTCCACAAAGAATTGATTCCTCAAAAAGACGTTAAACGAAAAGAATACTCTTCCATTCTTGCATTTAAATGAAAGCAATGTTAGCGATAGTTTACATTGCCGTTTGTTTGTAAGACCCCGCAAGTCAAAATGTAACTTCCTTTAGCCAATGTGTTGTAACTGCGCTTTCAACATGATTTTCAAATGCACAATCATGGGATAAGAAAAGCCATCCCGGTAAGGACGGGTGTACCCCGAAAGAAAACAAACATAGAGAATTTCTCACGAATTGTGCAAATTGGCAAAAGTCCAAAGAGATTTCCGTTGTTCGTTATTCTCATTCCTGCAATCGTGGCCAGGAAGGATTCACACCAAGTTTTCCTCATCTAGTTTCTGAGACTTTCTATTGCTACTTCAGAACGAGTTTCTTTCCTTTTTGTGTTTTGTAAGTGCTTAACGTGACATTCCTGCAAGATGGGGTTAGTTAACAGCTTGTAGGTAGGTAGGGCGATAGTTTCATTCAATTCTATTCGTACAGAGTTCCTTTCACGTCTTTCTATCCTTTAAGATTTTGTTTAGTGATGTCATTTGCATACTTGTACAATTGATTGAAATTGAATATATTTTCTGAGATTATTTCTAAGAACTCATCTATTTATTCCAAAGTAATGGCTAGGTCAACAGCTCCTGACTTCTTAGAAAATTCAAAGGCAACCCTCTGTGACGTGAAAACGGCTGTCCTCAGTTTGAAGTACGTAGAGAAATATTTTTCACGTTGAGATAAGTGTAAGTACTGCACAAGGTTGTAATATACGTAAAAATGAGAAAATAAAAGTATTCTGTAATAGCTTTTCCCCCTTCCTATGTCCTTAAATGCTTTAGTGCTCTATTTTTGTGCAATAAAACAAGAATCCCGGAAGACAAGGTCAGTCAAATGCCATCTAGAAAATAAAACATGTTGATGGACAAAGGCAAAGAAATATCTCTGCTGACAAGGGAATTTTTATACGAAGGGAAAGAGAGGAAATATTTATTCAGAGTGGAATAGTGTATTGATTCCTAGAATAAGGATACAGTTTCTTTTGATTATTATAATATATGAAAGGATCATCAAATTGAAAATTGAAAGGGGAATACAAAAGAATATGCTTGCTGACAGAATACAAAGAAGGAATGCTTCACAAAGTGGCATATAAATATCTTCGAGAGTCCTTTCGTTTGTTATCTATGCAAATGCTGAAAATTGAAGGGATAGAATAAAGTATTTTCACATAAATATTGTCACGGTTTTTCCGATTTTCAATATTAAGGGGGATTGTAATCCGATGAATATTGGTTGTAGAACAGTCAAATATTAACTGTGTTAGTGCGAGGTTAAGTTAGCGATGTTATAAACATACTGACCTCAGATAAAATAAAATTGGGTCGTCATCGTGAAAATGTGCACATGATTGATGGAAGACAGAATCTGTGAACGCGATTCCAGCGCATTTACTAAAATTTCCCTTTCGGATTAAGTTCCATTTCTTTTGTTAAAAAAATGGTAAACAAATTGAGAGGAAAAAATCTGCTCCTGAGCCCGTATCAAGCCCATTGCTCAGTGTTTATCTCGTAAAGCTTAGGTTAGGTCACTCGGATAATCAGAAGGAACAAAACTCTTTTTAGCCCTTTACATTTTAGCCCTTGTGGATCCATTGGGTCGGGTGAATTGAGGTGGTTGGTCCAGTTTGCGTACTGCTGCTGTTTGCTTATTGCTCAGTCGTGATAAGAGTCTTCAGCCATCGTGACGTCCTTAGAAACCTCAGAAGATTGCTTAGTGGAACATGAGATTTCAGCACTTTAATTCCTTTCCTAACGAGTTTGCCTTTGGCCGCCTTTGCAGTATTCAATATCAACTTATCCTGTTCGCTGCCTTTGAGTATTTGGACGATAAGTATTTTAATACAAAGCCTAATATGGCTACGGGTTACTCTTGTCGAAATACTTTACCTTTTCATCTTCTATGGCGTAGTTACGAGTATACCTTTGGATGCTTTTTGTAATGTCGAACACTACGAATCATGTGTTAAATTGGCGTTTAATTTGTAGTGCTAATATTCCTTTTTTGCTGGAATTTTTTTCTTGCAAATAATTCTCCCTATTTTATTCATTGTCGTCAAAGTTTGCTTTGAGCCTTAAAAGCGAATACTCCTTGGTTAAAATTTTAATGGATCCTAAATTGTACAAGTTTGTTTAAACAACTAATTTTAAAACCGTTTCGTTACATAGCATCCTTCCATTTCTAAGTGCGCCGTTTAAGACTTTTAAGGTTACATTTGGTTCTTTGCTTTGAGCTTTGCAAAGATACTCCAAAACTAGTTTAAACAGGAAAGGCCCTAGCATACTCTCTTTATGCATGCCGACATAGACCTCAAATTTCTTAGTTATACCTTCCGTGGAGTTCACTCTCGAGTACCCGTACATATGGACTTTGGATTGATCCGATATGTCTCTGGGACCTTTTGTGTCTTCAACGATGTCCATATGAGCTCCCTTGGAACGTTATTGAGTGATTTCTCATCTCGAGGTCAATGAAAACCATTGTGCAGCTTATGTGGCATTCTGTTGTTGATCCTTAGAGTTTGGATTGTTTCGATGTACAAGAAAAATTGCGCACTTAAAGTCGCCTGTAATGGAGTAAAAGTGGTCTTCATTTGTTTTTGTCTCCAAGTTCCTGTAGTATCCTATCATTGCTAACTCTCACCATAACTCATAGAAAAATACTTCAAAGCAACTTTCCATATACTTCCACCCACCCTACCTATGTTCCTATATTTTCTGTATAAACTTTTGATTTCAAATTTTAAAATAAAGCTAAATTAGCACTCCCCGCAAATGCTCATTGCAAGTGTTGGGTAATTTACTAACACCCTACCTCAAAGGCATTAGAAAATCCCTTAATAACATTCCAGAGCGAAGAACTTTTAAATTAAACTTTAATAATAATTCAAATAGTCAACGCATGGTGTTAGTGCGGGGGATGACTGTCTGCAGAGCTGCGGTACCTACCAACCCACGAGTCCGGAACAAAAGGGCCAAATGTTGTAGAAACTTTCATCTACTAACGCCCGCAGTAGGTATTACCCCGACACTACTTCTATGTACATATATACATAGTTGTAATGAAATTTTCCCCTTCCGGTTCTGGTTTTAGTAATGAAAAAGGAAGATTCAACAGTAGTTCCTGGAGCAACGATTGTGGCAATTCAACCGAAGCTTCTGGGCTGGCATTGTGGCAATGTCCATTTACAAGACAATTGTAAGCGTGAGCTATAGCTCATGCAAACGAACATGGGATATTGTAATTCAGAGTTTAACAGGACGACGGCGGCTAAACGACTACTGTGTGTGTGTGTGTGTGTACTGCGTTTTAAGTGTGCTACCGGCGACAGATTAGTTAGTGGTTAAAGCAATTGTGCGCAGAGTATTTAGAGCGTGTATAAATTTCAACCAGTAAAATAGAGACAATTCGCTGAAGTAATTTTTGCACAAAAAGACAAATATGTACTCAAGGATACATGCCGGTTTGTGGTATGTTGGTTTAGCTGTTGGGTCGTGATGCAGTTTTATCCAGAAGTGCTCTGTTGAGTGTGAATTTACGCTGAACGTGAAAACGCCTGAGAGGCAGAGTCGGAATATTGCCCTAAAAGAATAGCACAGCTGTTACCCTTTTTTAGTCCTTCTCTTATATTTTGGTGGAATTCTTATTTATCGTGTGGAGTGTGCAACGTCAATCATTTTCTTGGATGCTTTATCCTTGGTGAAATTTTGTATGTTATTCACTCGGTCTCCATGAATTTGTCTCCGTTGTAGATAAAAATACCCAATATACGATACGATGCAATGGTTGGGGTTCAAGTGCACGGCGACCTGTAAGATCTATGGTTAAGCAGAAGCAGAATTGAGGCTTTTGATAAACTCCAATAATGTCTTTGGTTCAAGTTTCCAAGTTTTCTGCTGGGGAGAACCATGTTTCTTGCGACCCGGGCATTCACAAAGAATGTTTGACGAGTCCTTCAGCTTTCCATTGTGTTATTGTGGAGTGACGCCGTTATACGCCAGATTCAAGGCCGACAAGTGGATGCCTCTCTTTCTTTCCCTTAATGCCTTGGTGTCTACCTATGCAGGTTCCACGGTTAATTCAGACAACTATGTACATCAGCGCTGATATTAAACAGAGACTCTTGGCAACCGCTGTTTCATTGGGCTAAGGTGGCAATTGAGTAGCAATGCCTCAGTCATATCAGTCCTGCTCTATGGTGCAGATGCATGGATGAGGTTGCTCTTAGCTGTTCCGAAAGAAAAATACTTCGGGTGACTTTCGGTACCGTTTGCACAGACAGTGAATTAAGGGGGAGATACGACAACAAACTGTACGGGATATATAGCGACATCGACTCAGCCAGAAGGGTGAAAGTTCAACGACTAAGGTGGCTAGTTCATGTAGAGTGTTTAGACATTTGAATCAACCCCCGAGGGACAGCGTAGGAAAAAAAGACCACGACCATGACTCCGATGGTGCAAGCAATCGGCAGGAGACCTCAACCAACTTAGGGTGCAGAATTGGAAGCATCTAGCTAAAGATCGAAAGGGCTTGACATGCTTGTTGGTTGAGCCCCGGGACCACCCGGACTGTAGCACCACCCCAAGTAAGTACTGCAAGTATATCTGCGGTTTGGTGTTGCGTGGACATGCTCTCATTTGTGAAGATGATAAGTGGTTTTCCAAGCGCTACCGTACGCTTAAAATTGGGACTATAGACTCCAGTTCTACTACTGCTATTTTTCAATTTGCAGCCACCTGTGTGCCAGATTTGTGCGTTGGGTGGTGTGTTAAGGATCTTTATTCCCCACTCTTGGCGGTCACTAATTACCGAAATTGTTGCGAACTCCCTATAATGTCCATTGGATTGGATTGGTTTACGAAAGATATTGCCTTTCGTATTGATACCAATCCTCTGTACTATCTCCTCTAGCGCTAAATTCAAACAAATCTCATGTCAGCGCGAAATTCGGTGCATGTCCGGAGAAGTTCTGAAGTTGAAGGAAGATGAGTGTTTTCTAGCGTAACGCGGCATAGGTGGTTCAGTTTTTTCGGGATCCTGAATTTGGCCATCGCCTTGTAGAGCCCCAAGCGATGAATACTGTCATATGAAGTCTTAAAGCTAATAAACAAATTGTGTGTTTCAGCTTGAAATTATTATAATATTACTAATAGGTAGGTGGGGTATATAAAGCTGACACTCTACTTAACTTATTTCACTACTTAACCGTATTTCATCTGATCCTTCTACCTAGGCATAAAAAGGCGGTTTAAGGCCTAGCTAAGAGCCTAGCTAGAGCTAAGGCCAAACTTCTAGAAGACAATCGTGCATTTGATATATTTTATATTTTGCACTGGAATGGATCATAGCTTACCCGCAGTGCTACATTGTAAGTCCTTGTCACGACGGCGGGTATTACTTTTCACCGTTTACCATACATTTGTCAATGTAATTTTCTTAAACTTAACCTTTCGCACAGTAGACCTACGTAGTAACCTCAATGGAAAGCCTCTACAAGTCTTGAAAACCAAAATTTATTTCAGAACCGGAACTCCAAATGGGAAACTCGTCAACTGAGAGTGGGTGAATGGATCGTTTTTCATCCATCTTTTATATTCAATTTTTAATCACCCTATTAACATACTTAATATGGGTGTGTTCAGCTAAATATATGCGTAATAACCACACGTTTGAATGGATTGTACCCAAATGACATTCCGGCAAATGACCGTGTAATTATTATGGCACTGAAGTTGTCCTGAGCATTGAATTAATGAACTCAGCCATAAAAAGGAATTATTTTCCTCTGTGCACTTTTCCAGCACAAAAGCAAAAATGTCGTTTATCCTGTGACTGCTGACCGGTTTATCGGTTGACTTTATGCTTTTGTGTATGCCGGCTTTATGGTCCAACACAATGCAAAGCGACTAATTTTAAATTCTGTCCCATTTAGCATGTGGATAAAAAATAGTGCAATTGAAGGCATTTTTAATTGCCACAAATTAAATACAATATCGGGATTCTATAAAATTAAACCAGTTGTGGCTGTATTGGGGTTGAATAGGCGGTTGTGCTGCATGTATCTCGTTTGGAAATACGTAGGCTTGCTGGATAGGTTTGGCTATATTTGTAGAAGATTGTTTCTACGTGCAGGACTTAACTCTTGCAGAAAAGAGAATTGGTAACAGTTCTATTTTGGCATCTACCATGCTGACAGCCTAAAGAGAACATTTTCGATGTATTTGAACTTCTACCAGCTCTAATTGCCCAAATTTGTTTTCGAGTGTCCAGTGCCAAGTTTTCCGCGGACCACTTGTTTTTTACGGGTCAGTGGGTTCCATTGAGTGGGCTGCCTAGTTATCACCCCTTCCCAGGGCTTAGTCAATTCACTGCCACTTTCCTGGCCTGTTCTCTCATAAAGCTCAATGTTTGAGATGCCAGAACTTTCGAAATATATTTCTGAGGTAATGAGTGTCAAATTTTGCTGCTTCCCTGTGATATTGCTGAACATTTTCAGGTGCTTCATGTGCATCCATATAATAGCAGCGACTTCACGCTTAAGCGGAACAACCTCAGGTTAGACTTTAAACCTATAACACTTAAAAATAAGTATTTGACGCGAACACCCCACATAGAGGTTAGGGCCTAGCTTCTCCTAGTCATTCATGTTGTGCGAGTTATACTTACGGACCTACGCTTAATGCCATATCTGAGAGGCGTAATTGAGAAGCTTCTCATGACAGTTTTCACTCTCGGATGTTTGTCAGACATTCGGGAGAGGTGGGACCGCGAAAAAACTTTTTGGCGTTTTCTGAGACTCGAACGTCGAACCTCTCGTTCAGCGATCCGACGCCAAACCACTTGAGCCATGCCGTTCATTCTGCTCGCCTACAGTATGGGATGAATTTAAACCAGAAATTTCCTGGTAACTGGACCTTTTCAATTCCTTTGAATCGCTTTTAAAACTGGGACTTGGCTCCTCTTGGTTTCAGATGACAACTGTTTGGCTATTATCCACACGAATAAGCTTCAGTTGCGGAATCATTAGAGGCCGGGCCGTCCTTACGCAATCAATACCTTTGGGATACTTACCCATGAGACTTTAAAAATCGATAATTTTTTCATTATAGAGTCGTACGAGTGATAACTCTGCCACGGCATTTTATTTTAAGGAAGCACAAAAGTTCCTATAACTTAAAATCCATCTACAAGAAAAAAAAACACTTGACAATTTTCCACCATGCATCCCTCGTATATTATCCTTTAAACATTTAAGTACTATAAGCTCCTATTAAATGTCTTCCCTTTCAAATTTCTTCACATCACCCATTGAAGAGAAAAGTTCGTTTCAACTTTTCATGGCTATAATGCCATACACCTATACCATTGCCGGCGTCTGTTATATTAACAGAGCTAGGAGAAAGGAAAGAGGGGGAGAGTAATTGCAATTATTACCTGTTCATGTAAGCAATCATCACCGTGTCGTGACTCCATTGAAGCCCCTTGTTGTAGTCCTCCAGACGTTGTTGGATACTGAGTTCGACTGTGTATACCAGAAGACTGACATTACTAGATCACTTTCCTCTACAATGACGTTTCGCAGGGGCTCCACTCCTATGGCCTTCCAGTATGTCTTCTGCTTGCTCTTTTCTTTCGACTTTTTTTTTTTTTTATTGTTACTACTACTAACCCTGTTTTTTGTTCTCCTTCTATAACGTGAGTTTATTTTTAAGAAGGAATGGTGGGCTTTGGGATATTCTTATCGTCGCACATGCACAGGAAGACAGAGGACTCTGGGTATATAGTGAGGTTTTTCATTTATTCCAAGTGGATTGCCTTTGACGAAACCGTACAAGTGGAAAATTTCCGAACGAGAAACATACGCGACGATGACGATGACGATGACGACGACAGCCCGAAAGGTTTACTAAAGTATCTGAGACGTAGTGCTGGGGGTATATTTAGTTCTTTCAACAATTCTTTCAACCTCACTCCCTACAGTTTCATATCGTGCAGAGCAGAATAGAATGGAAGGAAAAAGGGAAAGTAGGATGCTTGCCAGGTTAAATAAATTGTTTCTGTTCCATGCACATGTGGAGGATAAAAGTAAGAGTATCTAGTTTGACATTTTGTGTGTTTTGTTTTTCGTTTTTGTTTTCATTCAATTTCCTTCGAATTTAGCTTCCGCTTCACCTAACCTATCCACTGTGTTGAGGACTATAGGTATAGAGTGAGTTGAGCTACTGTGGGTCGGAGTCAATGAGCCGTAGAGTTTATATAAAAGCGACATTTTGAGTCCAGAATTGTTTATTGTGTTTTTGTGAGGATTTTATGTACTCTAGAAATAGTTATGAAGAATGAAGGGTTTGGTTTATCGTTAGCAGAAGCATTCACGTGAGGATTTTGTTATTTCATCCTTCAAGGACGCTTAAGTTGCGTAACGAATGGGTTTACAATAGAGTTTTTGAAGTCGACTATTCGTAAAATAAAACCAAATGAAGTCAA
Source organism: Blera fallax (assembly GCA_946965025.1). Taxonomy (NCBI): domain Eukaryota; kingdom Metazoa; phylum Arthropoda; class Insecta; order Diptera; family Syrphidae; genus Blera; species Blera fallax. The sequence goes on along the minus strand of OX337247.1, from coordinate 12,645,912 downwards.
ATTAATATTAACTCGGAAAATTAATGTCGAGAACATGATTGGAGAGACTTTATGTAAGAATATGTTAGTTAGAAAGAGGACTTATGTAGTTCTTGGTCACTGCTAAATAGGCTCATCTTACTTAATTCGGTGTAGCTTGTGTAGACTGATGATAGACTGGAGAATGTACCATATTCCATCTAGGTCGGCAAAGAACTCACCGAGACTTTTTATGTCAAAAACTCCCGCGCCTATACTAGAGGCAAATGCAAAAAAAAAGTATTTGGCGAAACATACCGTATGTAGTTCACGACTTAGCTTCTCGCGACCATTCGTGTTGTGCGTGCTATATTTATTCGCACAAATGGGAGGGGCTAAAAGTTCAGAGACACATCCGAAAGGCACTTTTTTTGTTTTTAAATTGAGAAGCTTTCTCATGATATTTACTATTTATTACTCTCGGATGTTTGTCAGAGGTGAAACCTTGAAAAAACTTTTCTTTCCGCGTGAAAGGCTCACCAGTTCGACTCCAAGCAGATTTTCTTAGAAAATTCTCTGGAACATGAATGTCCTAGCGTTATTCGCTAGCCAGTTCTTCTCCCCTTGTTGCATTGTAGTCAAGATTACGTATGTTGGCAGTCAAGCATTCGAATATATCCTGTCGATTTCAACCTCTCTGAATGCGTTGGATAGAGCCTTAAGAGTTGGTTTAATAAACAATTTGTGCTGCTTCCATACCACTAGATATACATACACTTTGGCCTTAGGATACTGAAAGGGATTTTTTGTGTAACTTTTGAAAAAAAAAAAAACCCAGGAGGCACAAAATCCATCTCCCTTGGACTGATGCATTCCCTGTGGTACCCACGGATTACCATTCATTCCTTCGCAGACGACCCTTTAAACTATACTAATTGCTCGTTCATATAATCCGAGTATCAGTTGAGTTCTTTGAAGTTTCAGATTTCGTCTAGTTTTTTCTTAATGGATTTTTTTATTAATCCTGGAAATTTGAAAAATCCGAATTCGGAGTTCTTTATCTATTCCACGATTGAGGACTATCGTCATGCTTGCCCTAATGCTCGTTCATATTTTAATTCACGCCTGGATGTACATACATATGTACTATTACAGTAGAATGTCGACCGATTAGAGGGATTCTGCATCAATTGAATCTGCATAACACAGCAGTTATGCGTTATGGGCGTTGTCTGCGTTCTAGTTTTACAAGTGAAGGATCAAGGTTGCTCGTCGAAACTGGTTCTCGTATGCGGTATGATGGCTGCATATGTATGCGTTTCCTTATCTTCAGCTGTTTTGAACGAGTTTTTAATGTCGAAACTTATTATCAGGGAATAGTTTCTAGAGTTCCCTTTTAATCTTCTTTACTTTATAACTTACTTTTGTGTAAATTATTGTAGTTTTGATTTATCTCTCGGGTGAAATGCAGCTTCAAATCCATTGCAAATAATGGGTTCCACGATTCTTCAAGGTGCATAAAGCGGAGTTACTGGTATGAATAGGGTTACCATCCACGGATTTCTTTTTTATGGTGATATGTTAGATGAGAACGTTGATTGGTCGCTATTTTCTCTTTAATTGTAACATGTATTTCTCCAATTAACTTATTTATGTCCTGTACGGACTAACTGCTTGGATATTCCATTGTTTCCGACGATGGCGGAACATAACTCTTGATTAAAAGAGCCTGGTTTCAACCTTAAATATGGACAAGCATGTCTTTTGACATCACTTTTTTTATTAAATTACTTTTTATAGTTTTATTAATTTCCGAAAGAGCCTTGTACACAATTGGCTGGTGGTCATTGGCTTTCCAAGTTGTCCACCGTAGTAAGTGACTTTGCAGAATGTTATATTTCTTTCCGTTTCTTGTTACCTTGGCAATTAGAGCTGTCAGATCTTTCCTTTCTTCACTGGGTAACACCTGTAACCGTCGCTGGCAATGACATTTACCAGTTAATTTAAGGGTTGTTACAAAAAAAAAGAAAAACTTTCACTTCTCAACATTAAAAAAATCATTTACTTTTTACCACCAATTTTGCATTTGCCTTGAAATCTTTCACTCGTCAAACTTGCACCTTTAATAAGTCCTTCCAACGTATTCAGCTACTACTAACCTACATCAACATTCTGGACACCTTTATCCACGGGATAAACGCCACTTTTATGGCACCAATAAATTTCTAGTACCACCTGACTCTGTGACCTATTATCACCAATTTATCGCAGCTCTGCTAGTTGGTCATAACAGTTTGCCGCCATCACCACCCCCACCATCACCAGTACCTGTCGAACGACAATACAGTGCCTAGATTTGATAAGGGTCTATGCTTTTTAGACAGAGGGAAGTGAACGCAATGGGTGTCAGTGAAACGGTTTAATATTCATTAAAATTCAATGTAAAGGTGTGTAGCAGCTAAAAATTATGGCTGTCTAATGGCTTAAACAGATGTGCGGATAAGGGCATCACCGTGCGCACTAAGAATATACATACATAGGTTACCGAACACAAACTGTGTCGAAGGACGCTAAGTGAATCAAAATTCATTTAATCTTTGCCGTAGGATAAATATTTGATGACTTAGGATAATATGAGTTATTGCCAATAATGTGGTGGATAATGTTTTAATTTTGTTCAGTTTATGGGGTGATCGAAAAATGGTGATAGATGGCGCGATAAAATATTTGAAGTGTGGGATATTATCGATAGAAAAACTGAGGAGACTACGAATAGAACCGTGTATTAATTGTAATTTGAAGACATTACCATCCTAAATGAAGAGTTAAATTTACAAACACAAACATGGAATGGGTCATACGATACCTATGCGCTCACAATTCCATCTCAAGTTGTACCTTACTTACTTATTGCTCTCCTGATCTGTAGTGATGTTGTGAATCGTATTTTATTCGAAGGTAAGCTATGTTATAACGAGCACAAGTTATGCACGTCGAAGAATATATCTAAGCGCATTTGGATGGCTCCGTTGGAGATTAGATAGGTGAGCCAGTATGTGGTAATCCTCAAGAGATACTATTAGTCCATGTTATCGGGATGCTTGATTCGTATACCGGAATAACCGATGCAGGGAGTACGCTTAAGTACTAATCCACACCCGCATGCTTCTAACCCTTTACCCACAGAACTGCCGTTACGTAGTACTTCGCGGGGCTGGCTAGCCAGAGACCCGTCCAAAGACTTCGTAAGTATGAGCATGCTGTGACCAACTGTGACCTTTGGTGATTCTGTACACGGTTCTGCTGTCGCATCTACTTTCTGCTTCTTTGGCTTGTTCAAGCCGTGCGTTTGTTATACTTCTTTTGTCCCGGGCACACTAGTTCGGATAGTTCTTGTCTTCATGCGGTTCAGGTGTTGGAGCTGGATTCTTCTGTTTACAGGGGTGGCTGCAATGCGAACTTTAAGTTGTTTCCGCTCTTCGATTCGTCTTCAGGCATCAGAAGATAACCACGTGACATGGCCTCTCCACGATCTTCTGACAAGACTTTCTGCTCCGGTACCGAGTATATTTTTCACAACATTCCAGTATTCATTATAGTTCACGGGGATGGTGCTGTCGTTTTCAACAAGATATGGCCCAATCATACCGCCGGTCCACGGCACGCACCAAATTGTCACCCGTGGTGGATGTACATAATGGCCTCCAACGAGCAAATTTTGGTTCTCAGAACCCCAAATCCTGCAATTTTATTCGTTTACTTAGCCACCGAGCGAGAAATGGGCCTTAATGGGCGTCACCTTGTTGATTTCCCAGGACCCAATCAACAACGCGTTGGACGGTAAGACAAAGTTATATAGCCGATGTTAGGTATGTAGATCCATTTCCTTCTCCTCGTAGATACATTGGATCTGCGGACAGGAACCAAAATACTTTTAATTCTACATGAATTTAGGTCCAGCCATAGTGTGCAATAACAGTCGCTCACCGTGAGCGGCTACGTAAGATTATGTCAAACGGCCTACAAAGGTCCTTAGAGTTGGCTCTAAGTTGACTCTCAACTGCGAGTTGTTCACATCCAAACTTGATGCAGATTTCCAGTAGAGATTCACGATGTAGTGCATAAGCCATTCTGTAGACATCTCTCCTTTTCACCACGTGACTGGCATTTTCCTATCTACCACCTTGAATTAGCACTTTTAGGAACATAGCTCGAAGAAAAATATGTCTGTCTCTGCAGTTCTGATTTCAAAAGTGGTCACATGTAATCGTAGAATGAGAGTATAACTCCTCAAGCACATTGAACATGTCAAAGAAAGAATAGTATTCTAAATTCAGTTTTGCAATACGAATAATGAATTCTAAGTTCAGTTTGTCATCTTAGTTGCAATACTCAAACCTTTGCCTTCATAAGCTGCTTTATTTCGTTGCCCTTATGCCCTTATGTGCGTTTTTCCTGTTAATAACGCGTACGACTTAGATTTCCCACAATTACACATTTATCCATCTAAAAAATACGTTACCTAGACAGCATCATTAGCTTTCGTTGAGCTTAAATCCCTTCTGTGAAACTTTTTCGAGTCATAAGGAAAACAAAAATTTGCATCGCTAGAAAATAAATCCTTAAAATGAATATTTACTCTCTGAATGCATATCGCGTCCCATGCTCTGGAAAAAAACTGGATTAACTATTTAGAATCCACATTATTCGTATCGTAAAACTGTGTTAGTGTTATCTGCATTAAAAGCGTCAATAAAATCATTTTTTGCATTCAACTCGGATGCAAATACATTCATATGTTAATGGATTAGAACTGAGCATTTACGGGCAACTTTTCTACTACTACAACTCTTCTCTTAGTTTATGTACATCATAAATTTTATCTTTTTTTGTGAATCGTTATCAAAAAACCACGCATTGCATTTTAATTTTTGCATTTCCTAGAGAACTAAATTTCATTACCATAAGTTTCTGAACGAGTTACGGACAATTCCTTAGCAAAATTATTGCATAAAGGATGATGGACAATCAAATGGTACTCGTAAAAGTGTATGTCAGTAATTGGGGTTTTCCAAGGACTAATAAAAAAAGTGAATACATATGGACAACTTTTTATGGTTCCTTTTATAAATTTTGGCAGATTAGTTAGTACAAATATTTTTTTTGCAGTAGAATAGTTTTCCCTAAAACCTGCTTGAAATTCCGATAAAACCTTATTGTTCTTGACCCACTGAGTAGGCCTATTATAGATCGGTGCAGCCCAAAGCTTTGCAGTTGTGGTCAAGCAAGATATTCCTCTGTAATTATTTATATATATGACTGCATTTTTGGAACCTTTCCAAAACAGTTGCGGTTTCGAAGATTCGGTTTTTTTTTTTTTTTTTTTTTTTTATAATTTGCACGCACGGGGTTATGACTACCCTTTTACATGTTTTCACATGGTGCGGGCGTCGGAAATGTAGATAGATAGAGAGAGAGAGAGATTGGTGTAGTGGTTTGAAACTCAGCTGTATTAGGTTTCACATTAGCTCCAGGGGTGGTGTTGATTGCTGTCATCTTTTTTTTGCCTTCGCTTTTGATTCACAGCATTTTTTCCCAGTGCACCCAGTGTCATAAGCATATCAATCATCAACAGAGCGAACAATTTTTCCAGCCATGACAAACCTACTGCCAGTGTTATGCCTTCGCAGTAGTGTTGTCATAAGCTTTCGCAATTGATCGGACTGCTTCTTATCAAATAATGCTTGCTGACACCAGGGTTTGAACTGTGAGCCATCAGCTTGACAAACGATGACGCTACCACTACACCATTGCCACCCTTAATTCTGTTTAATTCTGTCGTGAGCGCAGATACAAATTCAGCTGTACAATTTTATAATAAATCGAAGAGAATGCGGTCATCCCTCGGAACTTTATTTCTTTTTGAGTTCTGGATTACTTCCTGTACTTCTTGTAATGAAAATGATGCATGGAAAAATTTATTCGTGGGAAGAGGGGCTGCATTATATCTCATACTACCGTACAACCCTGAACTCTATCCTACGAAAAGTTCCCCTTCCGCTTACAAAAAAAAAACATTCAGCCAAAGCTTGCCATTTTAAAATTTAAAACCTTTGCGATTATCTTAATACTCGTAGCAAAATATAATTGAAGTAGATATGAGTATGACTAAAATGACTGAATTTCGTCATAAAACCGTTTGCACTCGAATGTTTTTATTCGCTATTTCTGTTTTATTAAAGCAAATTTATTTCTGAAGAACTCTTTGTGCTGCGAAATAAAATGCAATTTCACCGTGCTCCCTATTGAAGGATAATGCAAGAGTTTTTGAAATTAGTTTAGTGTACACTTTCCACCTTTTCGACACAAGCACTTTTATAATCTATTCTCTACACAATTACCATCTGGTATGAAAAGGATGGATGCATCAAACCTAAGTTTAATTTTGAAACGACGACGCCATGTGCTGTGTTTACTACCGAAAATTAAGCCAATCCACTTGGAATTAAATTGAAAATATCAGCACCCACCTTCTTGTTTGTAATTTTATAAGCTAATCTACTCCTTCCAACATTGTCTCTTACATGCAATTAAGCTCACAAAGCTAGCTGATGCGGTAACACAGTACCTACAATATGAAGAAGAGGAAGAATAATCAAGGAACTCCACACAGTATAGAGTGATCTAATAATGGCACACAACACGTAATGCCTCCCCCACATAATGAGTAAGTTGCCAAGTATTCTTCCTCTTAAGTGGTAGATTGGGGGAAAATGTGTATCTAGCTAGACTGTAAGAATTACTTGTACTATTACGGTAACTATAGGAGACGTGGCACTCATATGGAGGTTTATGGAGGTTGAATATCCAACCACTGGCAGAGCTGGGATTGCCTAAGTGATTGGAAAATAAATGTGATTACTTCTTTCTCAGTGTTTGCTTGGTGGAGGTGTCGAAATGAGGTTAATTTTTGGGAACTTGATGTTTATCGGTGGAGTGTGGGTGGAAGTTGGTTTTGATTTCATTGGCACGTCTTGGAGTACCTTTCAATATGTTCTATTGTAAAAATTCAAGGTATTCTACATATTTTTAGATTTAAAAGGAAAAGATGAAATTCTATTTCACACACTTGTACTATATAATAAGGTATTGATGCAATTTCACATACAATTGCGGCCAGAACTCTCGTAGAAGAACTATTGGAAAATCACACGAAATGAAAAGGCGAATGTCGTAACAAAGCAAGGCCCAGAATCGGAAAACCTTGCCGCCCTGACAGAGAGATAAGATCGAAAAAAATGATAAACCACAAGGACATGCAAAGAATCCAAAATAAAAAGAAGAAGCTTAAGCTTGAAGCAAGGAGCACTGAGGTATGTATGTACATACATATCAGCAATATCTTCTAGACAATATCTCCAGATTATGTCTTAACAATGTGGTTTGGTCAGGAGGATGCATATACTAGTAGCATAAGAGACACTGGTTGGTAACAGGCTGCAACTGCAGCTCCATCTTGTCGCCACTGATGAGCGGTAACGCAAGAGACTATGTCCACTCTCGATGCTGATTGGTGGAGCATCTGAGTAATTTCCTTCCACTTTTTTCCTGCTTCGTCCACCCTCTACTGCGAAAGCGCTTCTAAGATCCAAATCTGTTATATAAGCCAATGGCAAGCATGGATGCAAACTAGTCGCTGTTAAGCGTTGGATGCATGAGGAGGCTGTTGGTCAACATTTGAAAGTGGTCTACCTGCCTTCGTACGCCACAGTCCCTCTATACCAGCTGATGGCGCAAAACACCTACAAGCCAGCATCCATCACGACGGCACGTTGGTCGTGTGAAATTCATACAAATCATCGTGAAATACCAGGCCACCAGAAACACAGAGCAACGCGCAGTCTAGCACAGTCTCAGCATAGTCATTTCATTCTTTAACGCAGTAATCTGAGCATCATCTGAGTAATTTTGATCCATTTCTACTTGTGGGTGTAAACTAGTCGCTGTTAAGGATTCTATGCATGAGGAGGCTGCTGGTGGACCTTTGCGAAGTGGTCTACCTGCCTTCGTACGCCACAGTCCCTCTATACCAGCTGATGGCGCAAAACACCTACAAGCCAGCATCCATCACGACGGCACGTTGGTCGTGTGAAATTCATACAAATCATCGTGAAATACCAGGCCACCAGAAACACAGAGCAACGCGCTGTCTAGCACAGTCTCAGCATAGTCTCTTCATTCTTTAACGCAAGAGACTATGTCCACTCTCGATGCTGATTGGTGGAGCATCTGAGTAATTTTTTTCCACTTATACTTCGTCCACCTTCTACTTCAAGAGCGCTCCTAAGATCCAAATCTGTTATATAAGCCAATGGCAAGCATGGATGCAAACTAGTCGCTGTTAAGCGTTCGATGCATGAGGAGGCTGCTGGTGGACCTTTGCGATGTGGTCTACCTGCCTTCGTACGCCACAGTCCGTCTATACCAGCTGATGGCGCAAAACACCTACAAGCCAGCATTCATCACGACGACACGTTGGTCGTGCGAAATTCATACAAATCATCGTGAAATACCAGGCCACCAGAAACACAGAGCAACGCGCTGTCTAGCACAGTCTCAGCATAGTCTCTTCATTCTTTAACGCAAGAGACTATGTCTACTCTCGATGCTGATTGGTGGAGCATCTGAGTAATTTTTTTCCACTTCTACTTCGTCCACCTTCTACTACAAGAGCGCTCCTAAGATCCAAGTCTGTTATATAAGCCAATGGCAAGCGTGGATGCAAACTAGTCGCTGGTAAGCGTTCGATGCATGAGGAGGCTGCTGGTGGACCTTTGCGAAGTGGTCTACCTGCCTTCGTACGCCACAGTCCCTCTATACCAGCTGATGGCGCAAAACATATACAAGCCAGCATCCATCACGACGACACGTTGGTCGTGTGAAATTCATACAAATCATCGTGAAATACCAGGCCACCAGAAACACAGAGCAACGCGCTGTCTAGCACAGTCTCAGCATAGTCTCTTCATTCTTTAACGCAACGGACTATGTCCACTCTCGATGCTGATAGGTGGACCATCTGAGTAATTTTTTTCCACTTCTACTTCGTCCACCTTCTACAACAAGAGCGCTCCTAATATCCAAATCTGTTATATAAGCCAATGGCAAGCGTGAATGCAAACTAGTCGCTGTTAAGCGTTCGATGCATGAGGAGGCTGCTGGTGGACCTTTGCGAAGTGGTCTACCTGCCTTCGTACGCCACAGTCCCTCTATACCAGCTGATGGCGCAAAACACCTACAAGCCAGCATCCATCACGACGGCACGTTGGTCGTGTGAAATTCATACAAATCATCGTGAAATACCAGGCCACCAGAAACACAGAGCAACGCGCTGTCTAGCACAGTCTCAGCATAGTCTCTTCATTCTTTAACGCAAGGGACTATGTCCACTCTCGATGCTGATTGGTGGAGCATCTGAGTAATTTTTTTCCACTTCTCCTTCGTCCACCTTCTACTACAAGAGCGCTCCTAAGATCCAAATCTGTTATATAAGCCAATGGCAAGCGTGGATGCAAACTAGTCGCTGTTAAGCGTTCGATGCATGGGGAGGCTGCTGGTGGACCTTTGCGAAGTGGTCTACCTGCCTTCGTACGCCACAGTCCCTCTATACCAGCTGATGGCGCAAAACATATACAAGCCAGCATCCATCACGACGACACGTTGGTCGTGTGAAATTCATACAAATCATCGTGAAATACCAGGCCACCAGAAACACAGAGCAACGCGCTGTCTAGCACAGTCTCAGCATAGTCTCTTCATTCTTTAACGCAAGAGACTATGTCCACTCTCGATGCTGATTGGTGGAGCATCTGAGTAATTTTTTTCCACTTCTACTTCGTCCACCTTCTACTACAAGAGTGCTCCTAAGATCCAAATCTGTTATATAAGCCAATGGCAAGCGTGAATGCTAACTAGTCGCTGTTAAGCGTTCGATGCGTGAGGAGGCTGCTGGTGGACCTTTGCGAAGTGGTCTACCTGCCTTCGTACGCCACAGTCCCTCTATACCAGCTGATGGCGCAAAACACCTACAAGCCAGCATCCATCACGACGGTACGCGTGTGAAATTCATACAAATCATCGTGAAATACCAGGCCACCAGAAACACAGAGCAACGCGCAGTCTAGCACAGTCTCAGCATAGTCATTTCATTCTTTAACGCAGTAATCTGAGCATCATCTGAGTAATTTTGATCCATTTCTACTTGTGGGTGTAAACTAGTCGCTGTTAAGGATTCTATGCATGAGGAGGCTGCTGGTGGACCTTTGCGAAGTGGTCTACCTGCCTTCGTACGCCACAGTCAGTCTATACCAGCTGATGGCGCAAAACACCTACAAGCCAGCATCCATCACGACGGCACGTTGGTCGTGTGAAATTCATACAAATCATCGTGAAATACCAGGCCACCAGAAACACAGAGCAACGCGCTGTCTAGCACAGTCTCAGCATAGTCTCTTCATTCTTTAACGCAAGAGACTATGTCACCTCTCGATGCTGATTGGTGGAGCATCTGAGTAATTTTTTTCCACTTCTACTTCGTCCACCTTCTACTACAAGAGCGCTCCTAATATCCAAATCTGTTATATAAACCAATGGCAAGCGTGGATGCAAACTAGTCGCTGTTAAGCGTTCGATGCATGAGGAGGCTGCTGGTGGACCTTTGCGAAGTGGTCTACCTGCCTTCGTACGCCACAGTCCCTATATACCAGCTGATGGCGCAAAACACCTACAATCCAGCATCCATCACGACGACACGTTGGTCGTGTGAAATTCATACAAATCATCGTGAAATACCAGGCCACCAGAAACACAGAGCAACGCGCTGTCTAGCACAGTCTCAGCATAGTCTCTTCATTCTTTAACGCAAGGGACTATGTCCACTCTCGATGCTGATTGGTGGAGCATCTGAGTAATTTTTTTCCACTTCTACTTCGTCCACCTTCTATGACAAGAGCGCTCCTAAGATCCAAATCTGTTATATAAGCCAATGGCAAGCGTGGATGCAAACTAGTCGCTGTTAAGCGTTCGATGCATGGGGAGGCTGCTGGTGGACCTTTGCGAAGTGGTCTACCTGCCTTCGTACGCCACAGTCCCTATATACCAGCTGATGGCGCAAAACACCTACAATCCAGCATCCATCACGACGACACGTTGGTCGTGTGAAATTCATACAAATCATCGTGAAATACCAGGCCACCAGAAACACAGAGCAACGCGCTGTCTAGCACAGTCTCAGCATAGTCTCTTCATTCTTTAACGCAAGGGACTATGTCCACTCTCGATGCTGATTGGTGGAGCATCTGAGTAATTTTTTTCCACTTCTACTTCGTCCACCTTCTACCACAAGAGCGCTCCTAAGATCCAAATCTGTTATATAAGCCAATGGCAAGCGTGGATGCAAACTAGTCGCTGTTAAGCGTTCGATGCATGGGGAGGCTGCTGGTGGACCTTTGCGAAGTGGTCTACCTGCCTTCGTACGCCACAGTCCCTCTATACCAGCTGATGGCGCAAAACATATACAAGCCAGCATCCATCACGACGACACGTTGGTCGTGTGAAATTCATACAAATCATCGTGAAATACCAGGCCACCAGAAACACAGAGCAACGCGCTGTCTAGCACAGTCTCAGCATAGTCTCTTCATTCTTTAACGCAAGGGACTATGTCCACTCTCGATGCTGATTGGTGGAGCATCTGAGTAATTTTTTTCCACTTCTACTTCGTCCACCTTCTACCACAAGAGCGCTCCTAAGATCCAAATCTGTTATATAAGCCAATGGCAAGCGTGGATGCAAACTAGTCGCTGTTAAGCGTTCGATGCATGAGGAGGCTGCTGGTGGACCTTTGCGAAGTGGTCTACCTGCCTTCGTACGCCACAGTCCCTCTATACCAGCTGATGGCGCAAAACACCTACAAGCCAGCATCCATCACGACGGCACGTTGGTCGTGTGAAATTCATACAAATCATCGTGAAATACCAGGCCACCAGAAACACAGAGCAACGCGCAGTCTAGCACAGTCTCAGCATAGTCATTTCATTCTTTAACGCAGTAATCTGAGCATCATCTGAGTAATTTTGATCCATTTCTACTTGTGGGTGTAAACTAGTCGCTGTTAAGGATTCTATGCATGAGGAGGCTGCTGGTGGACCTTTGCGAAGTGGTCTACCTGCCTTCGTACGCCACAGTCCCTCTATACCAGCTGATGGCGCAAAACACCTACAAGCCAGCATCCATCACGACGGCACGTTGGTCGTGTGAAATTCATACAAATCATCGTGAAATACCAGGCCACCAGAAACACAGAGCAACGCGCAGTCTAGCACAGTCTCAGCATAGTCATTTCATTCTTTAACGCAGTAATCTGAGCATCATCTGAGTAATTTTGATCCATTTCTACTTGTGGGTGTAAACTAGTCGCTGTTAAGGATTCTATGCATGAGGAGGCTGCTGGTGGACCTTTGCGAAGTGGTCTACCTGCCTTCGTACGCCACAGTCCCTCTATACCAGCTGATGGCGCAAAACACCTACAAGCCAGCATCCATCACGACGGCACGTTGGTCGTGTGAAATTCATACAAATCATCGTGAAATACCAGGCCACCAGAAACACAGAGCAACGCGCAGTCTAGCACAGTCTCAGCATAGTCTCTTCATTCTTTAACGCAACGGACTATGTCCACTCTCGATGCTGATTGGTGGAGCATCTAGTAATTTTTTTCCACTTCTACTTCGTCCACCTTCTACTACAAGAGCGCTCCTAATATCCAAATCTGTTATATAAACCAATGGCGAGCGTGGATGCAAACTAGTCGCTGTTAAGCGTTCGATGCATGAGGAGGCTGCTGGTGGACCTTTGCGAAGTGGTCTACCTGCCTTCGTACGCCACAGTCCCTATATACCAGCTGATGGCGCAAAACACCTACAATCCAGCATCCATCACGACGACACGTTGGTCGTGTGAAATTCATACAAATCATCGTGAAATACCAGACCACCAGAAACACAGAGCAACGCGCTGTCTAGCACAGTCTCAGCATAGTCTCTTCATTCTTTAACGCAAGGGACTATGTCCACTCTCGATGCTGATTGGTGGAGCATCTGAGTAATTTTTTTCCACTTCTACTTCGTCCACCTTCTACCACAAGAGCGCTCCTAAGATCCAAATCTGTTATATAAGCCAATGGCAAGCGTGGATGCAAACTAGTCGCTGTTAAGCGTTCGATGCATGGGGAGGCTGCTGGTGGACCTTTGCGAAGTGGTCTACCTGCCTTCGTACGCCACAGTCCCTCTATACCAGCTGATGGCGCAAAACATATACAAGCCAGCATCCATAACGACGACACGTTGGTCGTGTGAAATTCATACAAATCATCGTGAAATACCAGGCCACCAGAAACACAGAGCAACGCGCTGTCTAGCACAGTCTCAGCATAGTCTCTTCATTCTTTAACGCAAGGGACTATGTCCACTCTCGATGCTGATTGGTGGAGCATCTGAGTAATTTTTTTCCACTTCTACTTCGTCCACCTTCTACTACAAGAGCGCTCCTAAGATCCAAATCTGTTATATAAGCCAATGGTAAGCGTGAATGCAAACTAGTCGCTGTTAAGCGTTCGATGCATGAGGAGGCTGCTGGTGGACCTTTGCGAAGTGGTCTACCTGCCTTCGTACGCCACAGTCCCTCTATACCAGCTGATGGCGCAAAACACCTACAAGCCAGCATCCATCACGACGGTACGCGTGTGAAATTCATACAAATCATCGTGAAATACCAGGCCACCAGAAACACAGAGCAACGCGCTGTCTAGCACAGTCTCAGCATAGTCTCTTCATTCTTTAACGCAAGGGACTATGTCCACTCTCGATGCTGATTGGTGGAGCATCTGAGTAATTTTTTTCCACTTCTACTTCGTCCACCTTCTACTACAAGAGCGCTCCTAAGATCCAAATCTGTTATATAAGCCAATGGTAAGCGTGAATGCAAACTAGTCGCTGTTAAGCGTTCGATGCATGAGGAGGCTGCTGGTGGACCTTTGCGAAGTGGTCTACCTGCCTTCGTACGCCACAGTCCCTCTATACCAGCTGATGGCGCAAAACACCTACAAGCCAGCATCCATCACGACGGTACGCGTGTGAAATTCATACAAATCATCGTGAAATACCAGGCCACCAGAAACACAGAGCAACGCGCTGTCTAGCACAGTCTCAGCATAGTCATTTCATTCTTTAACGCAACGGACTATGTCCACTCTCGATGCTGATTGGTGGAGCATCTGAGTAATTTTTTTCCACTTCTACTTCGTCCACCTTCTACTACAAGAGCGCTCCTAAGATCCAAATCTGTTATATAAGCCAATGGCAAGCGTGGATGCAAACTAGTCGCTGTTAAGCGTTCGATGCATGAGGAGGCTGCTGGTGGACCTTTGCGAAGTGGTCTACCTGCGTTCGTACGCCACAGTCCCTCTATACCAGCTGATGGCGCAAAACATATACAAGCCAGCATCCATCACGACGGCACGTTGGTCGTGTGAAATTCATACAAATCATCGTGAAATACCAGGCCACCAGAAATACAGAGCAACGCGCTGTCTAGCACAGTCTCAGCATAGTCTCTTCATTCTTTAACGCAAGAGACTATGTCCACTCTCGATGCTGATTGGTGGAGCATCTGAGTAATTTTTTTCCACTTCTACTTTGTCCACCTTCTACCACAAGAGCGCTCCTAAGATCCAAATCTGTTATATAAGCCAATGGCAAGCGTGGATGCAAACTAGTCGCTGTTAAGCGTTCGATGCATGGGGAGGCTGCTGGTGGACCTTTGCGAAGTGGTCTACCTGCCTTCGTACGCCACAGTCCCTCTATACCAGCTGATGGCGCAAAACATATACAAGCCAGCATCCATCACGACGACACGTTGGTCGTGTGAAATTCATACAAATCATCGTGAAATACCAGGCCACCAGAAACACAGAGCAACGCGCTGTCTAGCACAGTCTCAGCATAGTCTCTTCATTCTTTAACGCAACGGACTATGTCCACTCTCGATGCTGATTGGTGGAGCATCTGAGTAATTTTTTTCCACTTCTACTTCGTCCACCTTCTACTACAAGAGCGCTCCTAAGATCCAAATCTGTTATATAAGCCAATGGCAAGCGTGAATGCAAACTAGTCGCTGTTAAGCGTTCGATGCATGGGGAGGCTGCTGGTGGACCTTTGCGAAGTGGTCTACCTGCCTTCGTACGCCACAGTCCCTCTATACCAGCTGATGGCGCAAAACACCTACAAGCCAGCATCCATCACGACGGTACGCGTGTGAAATTCATACAAATCATCGTGAAATACCAGGCCACCAGAAACACAGAGCAACGCGCAGTCTAGCACAGTCTCAGCATAGTCATTTCATTCTTTAACGCAGTAATCTGAGCATCATCTGAGTAATTTTGATCCATTTCTACTTGTGGGTGTAAACTAGTCGCTGTTAAGGATTCTATGCATGAGGAGGCTGCTGGTGGACCTTTGCGAAGTGGTCTACCTGCCTTCGTACGCCACAGTCCCTCTATACCAGCTGATGGCGCAAAACACCTACAAGCCAGCATCCATCACGACGGCACGTTGGTCGTGTGAAATTCATACAAATCATCGTGAAATACCAGGCCACCAGAAACACAGAGCAACGCGCAGTCTAGCAGAGTCTCAGCATAGTCTCTTCATTCTTTAACGCAACGGACTATGTCCACTCTCGATGCTGATTGGTGGAGCATCTGAGTAATTTTTTTCCACTTCTACTTCGTCCACCTTCTACAACAAGAGCGCTCCTAATATCCAAATCTGTTATATAAACCAATGGCAAGCGTGGATGCAAACTAGTCGCTGTTAAGCGTTCGATGCATGAGGAGGCTGCTGGTGGACCTTTGCGAAGTGGTCTACCTGCCTTCGTACGCCACAGTCCCTATATACCAGCTGATGGCGCAAAACACCTACAATCCAGCATCCATCACGACGACACGTTGGTCGTGTGAAATTCATACAAATCATCGTGAAATACCAGGCCACCAGAAACACAGAGCAACGCGCTGTCTAGCACAGTCTCAGCATAGTCTCTTCATTCTTTAACGCAAGGGACTATGTCCACTCTCGATGCTGATTGGTGGAGAATCTGAGTAATTTTTTTCCACTTCTCCTTCGTCCACCTTCTACTACAAGAGCGCTCCTAAGATCCAAATCTGTTATATAAGCCAATGGCAAGCGTGGATGCAAACTAGTCGCTGTTAAGCGTTCGATGCATGGGGAGGCTGCTGGTGGACCTTTGCGAAGTGGTCTACCTGCCTTCGTACGCCACAGTCCCTCTATACCAGCTGATGGCGCAAAACATATACAAGCCAGCATCCATCACGACGACACGTTGGTCGTGTGAAATTCATACAAATCATCGTGAAATACCAGGCCACCAGAAACACAGAGCAACGCGCTGTCTAGCACAGTCTCAGCATAGTCTCTTCATTCTTTAACGCAAGGGACTATGTCCACTCTCGATGCTGATTGGTGGAGAATCTGAGTAATTTTTTTCCACTTCTCGTTCGTCCACCTACTACTACAAGAGCGCTCCTAAGATCCAAATCTGTTATATAAGCCAATGGCAAGCGTGGATGCAAACTAGTCGCTGTTAAGCGTTCGATGCATGAGGAGGCTGCTGGTGGACCTTTGCGAAGTGGTCTACCTGCCTTCGTACGCCACAGTCCCTCTATACCAGCTGATGGCGCAAAACATATACAAGCCAGCATCCATCACGACGACACGTTGGTCGTGTGAAATTCATACAAATCATCGTGAAATACCAGGCCACCAGAAACACAGAGCAACGCGCTGTCTAGCACAGTCTCAGCATAGTCTCTTCATTCTTTAACGCAACGGCCTATGTCCACTCTCGATGCTGATTGGTGGAGCATCTGAGTAATTTTTTTCCACTTCTACTTCGTCCACCTTCTACTACAAGAGCGCTCCTAAGATCCAAATCTGTTATATAAGCCAATGGCAAGCGTGAATGCAAACTAGTCGCTGTTAAGCGTTCGATGCATGAGGAGGCTGCTGGTGGACCTTTGCGAAGTGGTCTACCTGCCTTCGTACGCCACAGTCCCTCTATACCAGCTGATGGCGCAAAACACCTACAAGCCAGCATCCATCACGACGGCACGTTGGTCGTGTGAAATTCATACAAATCATCGTGAAATACCAGGCCACCAGAAACACAGAGCAACGCGCAGTCTAGCACAGTCTCAGCATAGTCTCTTCATTCTTTAACGCAACGGACTATGTCCACTCTCGATGCTGATTGGTGGAGCATCTGAGTAATTTTTTTCCACTTCTACTTCGTCCACCTTCTACTACAAGAGCGCTCCTAAGATCCAAATCTGTTATATAAGCCAATGGCAAGCGTGAATGCAAACTAGTCGCTGTTAAGCGTTCGATGCATGAGGAGGCTGCTGGTGGACCTTTGCGAAGTGGTCTACCTGCCTTCGTACGCCACAGTCCCTCTATACCAGCTGATGGCGCAAAACATATACAAGCCAGCATCCATCACGACGACACGTTGGTCGTGTGAAATTCATACAAATCATCGTGAAATACCAGGCCACCAGAAACACAGAGCAACGCGCTGTCTAGCACAGTCTCAGCATAGTCTCTTCATTCTTTAACGCAACGGACTATGTCCACTCTCGATGCTGATTGGTGGAGCATCTGAGTAATTTTTTTCCACTTCTACTTCGTCCACCTTCTACTACAAGAGCGCTCCTAAGATCCAAATCTGTTATATAAGCCAATGGCAAGCGTGAATGCAAACTAGTCGCTGTTAAGCGTTCGATGCATGAGGAGGCTGCTGGTGGACCTTTGCGAAGTGGTCTACCTGCCTTCGTACGCCACAGTCCCTCTATACCAGCTGATGGCGCAAAACACCTACAAGCCAGCATCCATCACGACGGCACGTTGGTCGTGTGAAATTCATACAAATCATCGTGAAATACCAGGCCACCAGAAACACAGAGCAACGCGCTGTCTAGCACAGTCTCAGCATAGTCTCTTCATTCTTTAACGCAAGGGACTATGTCCACTCTCGATGCTGATTGGTGGAGCATCTGAGTAATTTTTTTCCACTTCTACTTCGTCCACCTTCTACCACAAGAGCGCTCCTAAGATCCAAATCTGTTATATAAGCCAATGGCAAGCGTGGATGCAAACTAGTCGCTGTTAAGCGTTCGATGCATGGGGAGGCTGCTGGTGGACTTTTGCGAAGTGGTCTACCTGCCTTCGTACGCCACAGTCCCTCTATACCAGCTGATGGCGCAAAACATATACAAGCCAGCATCCATCACGACGACACGTTGGTCGTGTGAAATTCATACAAATCATCGTGAAATACCAGGCCACCAGAAACACAGAGCAACGCGCTGTCTAGCACAGTCTCAGCATAGTCTCTTCATTCTTTAACGCAACGGACTATGTCCACTCTCGATGCTGATTGGTGGAGCATCTGAGTAATTTTTTTCCACTTCTACTTCGTCCACCTTCTACTACAAGAGCGCTCCTAAGATCCAAATCTGTTATATAAGCCAATTGCAAGCGTGAATGCAAACTAGTCGCTGTTAAGCGTTCGATGCATGAGGAGGCTGCAGGTGGACCTTTGCGAAGTGGTCTACCTGCCTTCGTACGCCACAGTCCCTCTATACCAGCTGATGGCGCAAAACACCTACAAGCCAGCATCCATCACGACGGTACGCGTGTGAAATTCATACAAATCATCGTGAAATACCAGGCCACCAGAAACACAGAGCAACGCGCAGTCTAGCACAGTCTCAGCATAGTCATTTCATTCTTTAACGCAGTAATCTGAGCATCATCTGAGTAATTTTGATCCATTTCTACTTGTGGGTGTAAACTAGTCGCTGTTAAGGATTCTATGCATGAGGAGGCTGCTGGTGGACCTTTGCGAAGTGGTCTACCTGCCTTCGTACGCCACAGTCCCTCTATACCAGCTGATGGCGCAAAACACCTACAAGCCAGCATCCATCACGACGGCACGTTGGTCGTGTGAAATTCATACAAATCATCGTGAAATACCAGGCCACCAGAAACACAGAGCAACGCGCTGTCTAGCACAGTCTCAGCATAGTCTCTTCATTCTTTAACGCAACGGACTATGTCCACTCTCGATGCTGATTGGTGGAGCATCTGAGTAATTTTTTTCCACTTCTACTTCGTCCACCTTCTACTACAAGAGCGCTCCTAAGATCCAAATCTGTTATATAAGCCAATGGCAAGCGTGAATGCAAACTAGTCGCTGTTAAGCGTTCGATGCATGAGGAGGCTGCTGGTGGACCTTTGCGAAGTGGTCTACCTGCCTTCGTACGCCACAGTCCCTCTATACCAGCTGATGGCGCAAAACACCTACAAGCCAGCATCCATCACGACGGCACGTTGGTCGTGTGAAATTCATACAAATCATCGTGAAATACCAGGCCACCAGAAACACAGAGCAACGCGCAGTCTAGCACAGTCTCAGCATAGTCATTTCATTCTTTAACGCAGTAATCTGAGCATCATCTGAGTAATTTTGATCCATTTCTACTTGTGGGTGTAAACTAGTCGCTGTTAAGGATTCTATGCATGAGGAGGCTGCTGGTGGACCTTTGCGAAGTGGTCTACCTGCCTTCGTACGCCACAGTCCCTCTATACCAGCTGATGGCGCAAAACATATACAAGCCAGCATCCATCACGACGACACGTTGGTCGTGTGAAATTCATACAAATCATCGTGAAATACCAGGCCACCAGAAACACAGAGCAACGCGCTGTCTAGCACAGTCTCAGCATAGTCTCTTCATTCTTTAACGCAACGGACTATGTCCACTCTCGATGCTGATTGGTGGAGCATCTGAGTAATTTTTTTCCACTTCTACTTCGTCCACCTTCTACTACAAGAGCGCTCCTAAGATCCAAATCTGTTATATAAGCCAATGGCAAGCGTGAATGCAAACTAGTCGCTGTTAAGCGTTCGATGCATGAGGAGGCTGCTGGTGGACCTTTGCGAAGTGGTCTACCTGCCTTCGTACGCCACAGTCCCTCTATACCAGCTGATGGCGCAAAACATGTACAAGCCAGCATCCATCACGACGACACGTTGGTCGTGTGAAATTCATACAAATCATCGTGAAATACCAGGCCACCAGAAACACAGAGCAACGCGCTGTCTAGCACAGTCTCAGCATAGTCTCTTCATTCTTTAACGCAAGGGACTATGTCCACTCTCGATGCTGATTGGTGGAGCATCTGAGTAATTTTTTTCCACTTCTACTTCGTCCACCTTCTACCACAAGAGCGCTCCTAAGATCCAAATCTGTTATATAAGCCAATGGCAAGCGTGGATGCAAACTAGTCGCTGTTAAGCGTTCGATGCATGGGGAGGCTGCTGGTGGACCTTTGCGAAGTGGTCTACCTGCCTTCGTACGCCACAGTCCCTCTATACCAGCTGATGGCGCAAAACGTATACAAGCCAGCATCCATCACGACGACACGTTGGTCGTGTGAAATTCATACAAATCATCGTGAAATACCAGGCCACCAGAAACACAGAGCAACGCGCTGTCTAGCACAGTCTCAGCATAGTCTCTTCATTCTTTAACGCAACGGACTATGTCCACTCTCGATGCTGATTGGTGGAGCATCTGAGTAATTTTTTTCCACTTCTACTTCGTCCACCTTCTACTACAAGAGCGCTCCTAAGATCCAAATCTGTTATATAAGCCAATGGCAAGCGTGAATGCAAACTAGTCGCTGTTAAGCGTTCGATGCATGAGGAGGCTGCTGGTGGACCTTTGCGAAGTGGTCTACCTGCCTTCGTACGCCACAGTCCCTCTATACCAGCTGATGGCGCAAAACACCTACAAGCCAGCATCCATCACGACGGTACGCGTGTGAAATTCATACAAATCATCGTGAAATACCAGGCCACCAGAAACACAGAGCAACGCGCAGTCTAGCACAGTCTCAGCATAGTCATTTCATTCTTTAACGCAGTAATCTGAGCATCATCTGAGTAATTTTGATCCATTTCTACTTGTGGGTGTAAACTAGTCGCTGTTAAGGATTCTATGCATGAACAGGCTGCTGGTGGACCTTTGCGAAGTGGTCTACCTGCCTTCGTACGCCACAGTCCCTCTATACCAGCTGATGGCGCAAAACACCTACAAGCCAGCATCCATCACGACGGCACGTTGGTCGTGTGAAATTCATACAAATCATCGTGAAATACCAGGCCACCAGAAACACAGAGCAACGCGCAGTCTAGCACAGTCTCAGCATAGTCATTTCATTCTTTAACGCAGTAATCTGAGCATCATCTGAGTAATTTTGATCCATTTCTACTTGTGGGTGTAAACTAGTCGCTGTTAAGGATTCTATGCATGAGGAGGCTGCTGGTGGACCTTTGCGAAGTGGTCTACCTGCCTTCGTACGCCACAGTCCCTCTATACCAGCTGATGGCGCAAAACACCTACAAGCCAGCATCCATCACGACGGCACGTTGGTCGTGTGAAATTCATACAAATCATCGTGAAATACCAGGCCACCAGAAACACAGAGCAACGCGCAGTCTAGCACAGTCTCAGCATAGTCTCTTCATTCTTTAACGCAACGGACTATGTCCACTCTCGATGCTGATTGGTGGAGCATCTGAGTAATTTTTTTCCACTTCTACTTCGTCCACCTTCTACAACAAGAGCGCTCCTAATATCCAAATCTGTTATATAAACCAATGGCAAGCGTGGATGCAAACTAGTCGCTGTTAAGCGTTCGATGCATGAGGAGGCTGCTGGTGGACCTTTGCGAAGTGGTCTACCTGCCTTCGTACGCCACAGTCCCTATATACCAGCTGATGGCGCAAAACACCTACAATCCAGCATCCATCACGACGACACGTTGGTCGTGTGAAATTCATACAAATCATCGTGAAATACCAGGCCACCAGAAACACAGAGCAACGCGCTGTCTAGCACAGTCTCAGCATAGTCTCTTCATTCTTTAACGCAAGGGACTATGTCCACTCTCGATGCTGATTGGTGGAGCATCTGAGTAATTTTTTTCCACTTCTACTTCGTCCACCTTCTACCACAAGAGCGCTCCTAAGATCCAAATCTGTTATATAAGCCAATGGCAAGCGTGGATGCAAACTAGTCGCTGTTAAGCGTTCGATGCATGGGGAGGCTGCTGGTGGACCTTTGCGAAGTGGTCTACCTGCCTTCGTACGCCACAGTCCCTCTATACCAGCTGATGGCGCAAAACATATACAAGCCAGCATCCATCACGACGACACGTTGGTCGTGTGAAATTCATACAAATCATCGTGAAATACCAGGCCACCAGAAACACAGAGCAACGCGCTGTCTAGCACAGTCTCAGCATAGTCTCTTCATTCTTTAACGCAAGGGACTATGTCCACTCTCGATGCTGATTGGTGGAGCATCTGAGTAATTTTTTTCCACTTCTACTTCGTCCACCTTCTACCACAAGAGCGCTCCTAAGATCCAAATCTGTTATATAAGCCAATGGCAAGCGTGGATGCAAACTAGTCGCTGTTAAGCGTTCGATGCATGGGGAGGCTGCTGGTGGACCTTTGCGAAGTGGTCTACCTGCCTTCGTACGCCACAGTCCCTCTATACCAGCTGATGGCGCAAAACATATACAAGCCAGCATCCATCACGACGACACGTTGGTCGTGTGAAATTCATACAAATCATCGTGAAATACCAGGCCACCAGAAACACAGAGCAACGCGCTGTCTAGCACAGTCTCAGCATAGTCTCTTCATTCTTTAACGCAAGGCTATGTCCACTCTCGATGCTGATTGGTGGAGCATCTGAGTAATTTTTTTCCACTTCTACTTCGTCCACCTTCTACTACAAGAGCGCTCCTAAGATCCAAATCTGTTATATAAGCCAATGGCAAGCGTGAATGCAAACTAGTCGCTGTTAAGGATTCTATGCATGAACAGGCTGCTGGTGGACCTTTGCGAAGTGGTCTACCTGCCTTCGTACGCCACAGTCCCTCTATACCAGCTGATGGCGCAAAACACCTACAAGCCAGCATCCATCACGACGGTACGCGTGTGAAATTCATACAAATCATCGTGAAATACCAGGCCACCAGAAACACAGAGCAACGCGCAGTCTAGCACAGTCTCAGCATAGTCATTTCATTCTTTAACGCAGTAATCTGAGCATCATCTGAGTAATTTTGATCCATTTCTACTTGTGGGTGTAAACTAGTCGCTGTTAAGGATTCTATGCATGAGGAGGCTGCTGGTGGACCTTTGCGAAGTGGTCTACCTGCCTTCGTACGCCACAGTCCCTCTATACCAGCTGATGGCGCAAAACATATACAAGCCAGCATCCATCACGACGACACGTTGGTCGTGTGAAATTCATACAAATCATCGTGAAATACCAGGCCACCAGAAACACAGAGCAACGCGCTGTCTAGCACAGTCTCAGCATAGTCTCTTCATTCTTTAACGCAACGGACTATGTCCACTCTCGATGCTGATTGGTGGAGCATCTGAGTAATTTTTTTCCACTTCTACTTCGTCCACCTTCTACTACAAGAGCGCTCCTAAGATCCAAATCTGTTATATAAGCCAATGGCAAGCGTGAATGCAAACTAGTCGCTGTTAAGCGTTCGATGCATGAGGAGGCTGCTGGTGGACCTTTGCGAAGTGGTCTACCTGCCTTCGTACGCCACAGTCCCTCTATACCAGCTGATGGCGCAAAACACCTACAAGCCAGCATCCATCACGACGGTACGCGTGTGAAATTCATACAAATCATCGTGAAATACCAGGCCACCAGAAACACAGAGCAACGCGCAGTCTAGCACAGTCTCAGCATAGTCATTTCATTCTTTAACGCAGTAATCTGAGCATCATCTGAGTAATTTTGATCCATTTCTACTTGTGGGTGTAAACTAGTCGCTGTTAAGGATTCTATGCATGAACAGGCTGCTGGTGGACCTTTGCGAAGTGGTCTACCTGCCTTCGTACGCCACAGTCCCTCTATACCAGCTGATGGCGCAAAACACCTACAAGCCAGCATCCATCACGACGGCACGTTGGTCGTGTGAAATTCATACAAATCATCGTGAAATACCAGGCCACCAGAAACACAGAGCAACGCGCAGTCTAGCACAGTCTCAGCATAGTCATTTCATTCTTTAACGCAGTAATCTGAGCATCATCTGAGTAATTTTGATCCATTTCTACTTGTGGGTGTAAACTAGTCGCTGTTAAGGATTCTATGCATGAGGAGGCTGCTGGTGGACCTTTGCGAAGTGGTCTACCTGCCTTCGTACGCCACAGTCCCTCTATACCAGCTGATGGCGCAAAACACCTACAAGCCAGCATCCATCACGACGGCACGTTGGTCGTGTGAAATTCATACAAATCATCGTGAAATACCAGGCCACCAGAAACACAGAGCAACGCGCAGTCTAGCACAGTCTCAGCATAGTCTCTTCATTCTTTAACGCAACGGACTATGTCCACTCTCGATGCTGATTGGTGGAGCATCTGAGTAATTTTTTTCCACTTCTACTTCGTCCACCTTCTACAACAAGAGCGCTCCTAATATCCAAATCTGTTATATAAACCAATGGCAAGCGTGGATGCAAACTAGTCGCTGTTAAGCGTTCGATGCATGAGGAGGCTGCTGGTGGACCTTTGCGAAGTGGTCTACCTGCCTTCGTACGCCACAGTCCCTATATACCAGCTGATGGCGCAAAACACCTACAATCCAGCATCCATCACGACGACACGTTGGTCGTGTGAAATTCATACAAATCATCGTGAAATACCAGGCCACCAGAAACACAGAGCAACGCGCTGTCTAGTACAGTCTCAGCATAGTCTCTTCATTCTTTAACGCAAGGGACTATGTCCACTCTCGATGCTGATTGGTGGAGCATCTGAGTAATTTTTTTCCACTTCTACTTCGTCCACCTTCTACCACAAGAGCGCTCCTAAGATCCAAATCTGTTATATAAGCCAATGGCAAGCGTGGATGCAAACTAGTCGCTGTTAAGCGTTCGATGCATGGGGAGGCTGCTGGTGGACCTTTGCGAAGTGGTCTATCTGCCTTCGTACGCCACAGTCCCTCTATACCAGCTGATGGCGCAAAACATATACAAGCCAGCATCCATCACGACGACACGTTGGTCGTGTGAAATTCATACAAATCATCGTGAAATACCAGGCCACCAGAAACACAGAGCAACGCGCTGTCTAGCACAGTCTCAGCATAGTCTCTTCATTCTTTAACGCAAGACTATGTCCACTCTCGATGCTGATTGGTGGAGCATCTGAGTAATTTTTTTCCACTTCTACTTCGTCCACCTTCTACTACAAGAGCGCTCCTAAGATCCAAATCTGTTATATAAGCCAATGGCAAGCGTGAATGCAAACTAGTCGCTGTTAAGCGTTCGATGCATGAGGAGGCTGCTGGTGGACCTTTGCGAAGTGGTCTACCTGCCTTCGTACGCCACAGTCCCTCTATACCAGCTGATGGCGCAAAACATATACAAGCCAGCATCCATCACGACGACACGTTGGTCGTGTGAAATTCATACAAATCATCGTGAAATACCAGGCCACCAGAAACACAGAGCAACGCGCAGTCTAGCACAGTCTCAGCATAGTCATTTCATTCTTTAACGCAGTAATCTGAGCATCATCTGAGTAATTTTGATCCATTTCTACTTGTGGGTGTAAACTAGTCGCTGTTAAGGATTCTATGCATGAGGAGGCTGCTGGTGGACCTTTGCGAAGTGGTCTACCTGCCTTCGTACGCCACAGTCCCTCTATACCAGCTGATGGCGCAAAACACCTACAAGCCAGCATCCATCACGACGGCACGTTGGTCGTGTGAAATTCATACAAATCATCGTGAAATACCAGGCCACCAGAAACACAGAGCAACGCGCAGTCTAGCACAGTCTCAGCATAGTCTCTTCATTCTTTAACGCAACGGACTATGTCCACTCTCGATGCTGATTGGTGGAGCATCTGAGTAATTTTTTTCCACTTCTACTTCGTCCACCTTCTACAACAAGAGCGCTCCTAATATCCAAATCTGTTATATAAACCAATGGCAAGCGTGGATGCAAACTAGTCGCTGTTAAGCGTTCGATGCATGAGGAGGCTGCTGGTGGACCTTTGCGAAGTGGTCTACCTGCCTTCGTACGCCACAGTCCCTATATACCAGCTGATGGCGCAAAACACCTACAATCCAGCATCCATCACGACGACACGTTGGTCGTGTGAAATTCATACAAATCATCGTGAAATACCAGGCCACCAGAAACACAGAGCAACGCGCTGTCTAGCACAGTCTCAGCATAGTCTCTTCATTCTTTAACGCAAGGGACTATGTCCACTCTCGATGCTGATTGGTGGAGCATCTGAGTAATTTTTTTCCACTTCTACTTCGTCCACCTTCTACCACAAGAGCGCTCCTAAGATCCAAATCTGTTATATAAGCCAATGGCAAGCGTGGATGCAAACTAGTCGCTGTTAAGCGTTCGATGCATGGGGAGGCTGCTGGTGGACCTTTGCGAAGTGGTCTACCTGCCTTCGTACGCCACAGTCCCTCTATACCAGCTGATGGCGCAAAACATATACAAGCCAGCATCCATCACGACGACACGTTGGTCGTGTGAAATTCATACAAATCATCGTGAAATACCAGGCCACCAGAAACACAGAGCAACGCGCTGTCTAGCACAGTCTCAGCATAGTCTCTTCATTCTTTAACGCAAGGGACTATGTCCACTCTCGATGCTGATTGGTGGAGCATCTGAGTAATTTTTTTCCACTTCTACTTCGTCCACCTTCTACTACAAGAGCGCTCCTAAGATCCAAATCTGTTATATAAGCCAATGGCAAGCGTGAATGCAAACTAGTCGCTGTTAAGCGTTCGATGCATGAGGAGGCTGCTGGTGGACCTTTGCGAAGTGGTCTACCTGCCTTCGTACGCCACAGTCCCTCTATACCAGCTGATGGCGCAAAACACCTACAAGCCAGCATCCATCACGACGGCACGTTGGTCGTGTGAAATTCATACAAATCATCGTGAAATACCAGGCCACCAGAAACACAGAGCAACGCGCAGTCTAGCACAGTCTCAGCATAGTCATTTCATTCTTTAACGCAGTAATCTGAGCATCATCTGAGTAATTTTGATCCATTTCTACTTGTGGGTGTAAACTAGTCGCTGTTAAGGATTCTATGCATGAACAGGCTGCTGGTGGACCTTTGCGAAGTGGTCTACCTGCCTTCGTACGCCACAGTCCCTCTATACCAGCTGATGGCGCAAAACACCTACAAGCCAGCATCCATCACGACGGCACGTTGGTCGTGTGAAATTCATACAAATCATCGTGAAATACCAGGCCACCAGAAACACAGAGCAACGCGCAGTCTAGCACAGTCTCAGCATAGTCTCTTCATTCTTTAACGCAACGGACTATGTCCACTCTCGATGCTGATTGGTGGAGCATCTGAGTAATTTTTTTCCACTTCTACTTCGTCCACCTTCTACAACAAGAGCGCTCCTAATATCCAAATCTGTTATATAAACCAATGGCAAGCGTGGATGCAAACTAGTCGCTGTTAAGCGTTCGATGCATGAGGAGGCTGCTGGTGGACCTTTGCGAAGTGGTCTACCTGCCTTCGTACGCCATAGTCCCTATATACCAGCTGATGGCGCAAAACACCTACAATCCAGCATCCATCACGACGACACGTTGGTCGTGTGAAATTCATACAAATCATCGTGAAATACCAGGCCACCAGAAACACAGAGCAACGCGCTGTCTAGTACAGTCTCAGCATAGTCTCTTCATTCTTTAACGCAAGGGACTATGTCCACTCTCGATGCTGATTGGTGGAGCATCTGAGTAATTTTTTTCCACTTCTACTTCGTCCACCTTCTACCACAAGAGCGCTCCTAAGATCCAAATCTGTTATATAAGCCAATGGCAAGCGTGGATGCAAACTAGTCGCTGTTAAGCGTTCGATGCATGGGGAGGCTGCTGGTGGACCTTTGCGAAGTGGTCTACCTGCCTTCGTACGCCACAGTCCCTCTATACCAGCTGATGGCGCAAAACATATACAAGCCAGCATCCATCACGACGACACGTTGGTCGTGTGAAATTCATACAAATCATCGTGAAATACCAGGCCACCAGAAACACAGAGCAACGCGCTGTCTAGCACAGTCTCAGCATAGTCTCTTCATTCTTTAACGCAACGGACTATGTCCACTCTCGATGCTGATTGGTGGAGCATCTGAGTAATTTTTTTCCACTTCTACTTCGTCCACCTTCTACTACAAGAGCGCTCCTAAGATCCAAATCTGTTATATAAGCCAATGGCAAGCGTGAATGCAAACTAGTCGCTGTTAAGCGTTCGATGCATGAGGAGGCTGCTGGTGGACCTTTGCGAAGTGGTCTACCTGCCTTCGTACGCCACAGTCCCTCTATACCAGCTGATGGCGCAAAACACCTACAAGCCAGCATCCATCACGACGGTACGCGCGTGAAATTCATACAAATCATCGTGAAATACCAGGCCACCAGAAACACAGAGCAACGCGCAGTCTAGCACAGTCTCAGCATAGTCATTTCATTCTTTAACGCAGTAATCTGAGCATCATCTGAGTAATTTTGATCCATTTCTACTTGTGGGTGTAAACTAGTCGCTGTTAAGGATTCTATGCATGAGGAGGCTGCTGGTGGACCTTTGCGAAGTGGTCTACCTGCCTTCGTACGCCACAGTCCCTCTATACCAGCTGATGGCGCAAAACACCTACAAGCCAGCATCCATCACGACGGCACGTTGGTCGTGTGAAATTCATACAAATCATCGTGAAATACCAGGCCACCAGAAACACAGAGCAACGCGCAGTCTAGCACAGTCTCAGCATAGTCTCTTCATTCTTTAACGCAACGGACTATGTCCACTCTCGATGCTGATTGGTGGAGCATCTCAGTAATTTTTTTCCACTTCTACTTGTGGATGCAAACTAGTCGCTGTTAAGCGTTCGATTCAGGAGAAGGCGGCTGGGGGATCTCTACGAAGTGGTCTACCTGCCTTCATACGCCACAGACACTCTATGCCAGCTGATGGAGCAAAACACCAAAACACCAGGATGTAAATGTGGGTGAACCCCAATTATTATGCCACTTTCCACTTTCAAATATCACATTATATCTCAAGCCTCTGCGTTCTAGAAGAACTTCCGTACGTAGTGGTGTACGAAACTTATAGATTCATAAAAACTGTGGGTTGGCTTAAGAGTATGGGACTCACTCTTTAAGAGTACATATGTATATGTTAGAGTACAATGGATCTGTGTACATATGTATGTATCTATGTACATATATTGATCTAAGTGTGACGCAGTTAAGTTTCTCCGGCATCCCATTAACCTAACCTAATGTATTGGCGGACTTTGTATTTAAAATACTTTTCAAACTTTATTTCAATACCCTCGTCTACATTGTACTTTAGATAGAATTCAAAGTTCCAACTGTTTGCCACAAGTATCCTCACCTCGAGTTCAATTTTTCATTCATAAAGAATAATTTATCACACACAAAAAAAAAGAAAAATAAATTGAATTAACCCACGCACCTGACCTCATACTTTTCTTTATTCCTTGTCAATATTTCCATCTCTAAAATGAAAGCAAAAACACGCTGGAAGAAAAATAGAAATTGAATCAAAGTCTTTTGCTGGCGACTGATTTGTTTGCATTACGGTATCCTTGGTTGGATTGCGTGCATATCACTTTAGAGATTGCCGTTGCCTGACCTATTAAACATATGGCTGCCTGTGCCTTTATGCGTATTACTACCCTACTTCAACCCCTGAACAAATATGAAGAAAAATCGTCGTTCTTTCTATGTATATCCTTCGACCGCAATGTAATTTTCTGGAAGGCAATCATGGTATTATGGTGATTTCGGTATTCAAGGGATGGCGTTACACACATATTACGCGGAGGTTATTTTTTTCACTTTCAATTTCCTAATCGAAGGGAACTTTTAAAGTGACATTCGACCAACTTATTTTTTTTTTCTATGTGAGCATCAAACGAGGGTGAACAATTTTAATTTAAATTATTTTTACAGGAAATTATTAGGTAAATATTTACTTGAGCTGTTTTCAGTGTCAACGGTGCTTAAGTTTTTGTGTAAACAGTTTAAAAAATTGACCAACAGATGGGAACAATGGAACACAAAGTTTGTCCTGCGTATTTTCAGTCTTAAAATAATTGTATATGGATACTTGTAAATGAAGGAAAAAAAAATTGTAATTAGCCGTTGTTCGAGTAATTGGCAAGCGAGTTTATACATATGCATTTCAAGGAAGCGATACTTGATGGGGTTTTTTTTTAATATCTCTCTACCTCTTTCGGGAAAATCAATTTCATCAAAATCGTCCTGTATATCCCCTCCGACGGAAGGGAACACATGAACATTGCAGCCAAACACGATCGACGTGTCGTGATGGGTGCTGGCTTGTAGGTGTTTTGCACCATCAGCTGGCATAGAGAGTCTGTGGCGAACGAAGGCGGGTAGACCACTTCGCAAAGGTCGACCAACAGCCTCCTCATGCAGTGTTTAGTGCGTTGAGCTTCTAAGTGGGATGTTCGATGTTCGAATGTCAAAAAATACCAAAAAGTATTATTTCAGGATTTAACAAGTAAATGCGCATACATACGTTCAATTCAAGTGAAAAATATTACATGAATGACAGCGAGAAGTTTTCTTTAGTTGCAGGAATCCTTACGACGATCGAATTTGGTTGTCCCAACTCCCTTTGCACTCTAACGACTCCATTCGATTGCTTCGCTTTGTTGTCGTTTAGTTTCCACAGCGTATGGCGATGGATTCATCGCAATTTTTCTGTTCAGTTCTACTCCACAGCTCATTGTTAGATATGATCAGCGGCCAACCGATTTTCTCATTGTAACGCAAACACCTGTTAACGAAAGCCTGTCCCCTTCTCGAGATGTGGGCAGGATTTAACGTTGGGCTCAAAGAGTTTCAACTTGGTGCTTAGTGAAATTATGCTGGAGTTCCACACATGAGACAAAAATTACGATTTATGAAAAATAATATCGATTAAATCGGCACTTCTAGATCTCCTGCAGCAGTCGATCTTTCGTGTTATTTTTCGACACTTTTTCGTGAATTTCGGATCGTATCTTGGCTATTACCTGGAGGATTTTGGTTTTTAATCCAGAGTCTCGGGTTTGTTGGTGTGCACAGGACTTTTACAGAAGGCAATCCAACGGCATTAAATCGCATGAACTTGCTGCCAGCATAGGAATAGGATCATCCTTAAGAGTGCGTACAGTTTCCTTGCCGTTACGCTGGGTTTTAGGGCACTGCATCTATCGTAACGTATTACGTAAACATGCGCCTTTGCAGGCTGTTCAACAGTGCGTTTAAATGGACTCAGCAGACGATTTAAGGATTTCAACGATTATCTTTTATTATCTTTTTTATCTTGCCATTCTGTGGTTGGTCCTTTTGATCCTCTTCCTGATTTATCATTGACGTTCCACGTTTCGTAGTACAAAATACAAAACGGAAATTTTACTGACCTAAACGTGAAAGATTACGTCTCGCAAATGGTGGCCATTTTCGGCATTGCATATTCAAGCTATTCTCAAAATATTTTCAATCAACTTTCGTTGTTATGACAAGGATTTCATTGCAAATATTGGTTTTCATGTGGGATATGGTCGCTGACTTACTGTCGTATACCCGTTTTTTCGAATAGGCCCAAAGGAAATAGACGGGAGCCGTTTTCTTGGTTGAAATGGGGCGATAAAGCCCCATGGAAGTATTTGATCCTAGTCAAGCAACAGTGGAACATTCACATAGTGTATTTTCGGCAGTTTCAGTGTCCTCAAGACAGTCGGCACATGTACGGCATAAGTACGATCGGCTTATACCAATTTTCGTGAAGTGGTATTTCAAAGAGCAATAGGCAGTTAAAAAGTCCGTCAGGATCTTTGAGATATATTTACTCCTTGCAAGAAACTCTTTCGTTCTTTTTACTGAGAAATTGATAAATTTCTTGGCATGTTTTAAACCAGTTTGTGAATTCCAGTGAGAGAGAGCTTTTTCTTTTAACCCCGGTGGTAGCTCTATCTTCATCTTGTTAACAGGTAGACCACAGAATGGTTCTGGGCCAATAAATCCGGCCAGGCAAGTTCATCAGCAGCTTCGTTGCCAGAGATGCCTCTGTGTCTGGGATCCAAGTTAGTGTGTATTGTGTGTACAGATAGCTGAGAGACAATTCAAAGTCCATAAGAGGATTAAGGGCTGCTTTGTTATCTGATAGGATGTTTACGTATGATCTTCGGAGGTTCCTTATGATATATATATATATATCCGGCGGATATCTCGATAGTAAAATCCTCTGCTTGGAATATTGAAATAAAGCATTCTAAAGGGCGCGAAAAGTTTGTAATTGTGGTCGAAATTCCAATTAGTATTCCTTTTGATATTTTTGAAACGTCAGTATTCCATTTGGATTGAGATACCGATTTAGAGATTTGAAGATAATCCCAATAACTGCGATCTGGAATGACAGCTTTGAAGAAGCGTTAAATCCGATGAACACTGCGACCAATTGAATTCGAAGATGTTCCGTAATAGAGCCCTTATATCACTTGCAGTGGGTGAAATTGTCGCTGGGAAACTGCTCTTGGTTTCTCCGTAGTCCATAGCCTGCTGTTTTGCTTGTTAACGAAGCTATTTAATTGGCATCATAATTTTCAAATTGTTTATGAAATCGGAATATTGCCCTGCTTTCTGCCACAATTAATTGCTGATAGTCTGTAATTTACAGCGAATATAAACCCTAATCATTTGCAGATCGGCTGCATTTTTTGTCCCTCATTTCGGTCTTTTGAGATGGTTTGTTAGAATGAAAGCTTCGAAATATTTCGAACTCATTGCTATTATGACCTGCTTTGCCAGCACAGCGTGAACGAAATTGAAGTGAAGCTCACCTCTCAGGATTTGAAATGATTAATGCGTTCATGTGCATATAGGATACGGTTTTATTTACATGCAGCTGTGGTAGTTATCATTTTCGTTTGCAGTTCTTTTTACAATTCCAATCGATTAAGGGTTTGATGTACCTACGGTCTGGGACAGGCACACCTTCGTTAGTACTCTCTTCAGGTGCTCATAGGCTGGATGTGTCAGTCCCATAAATAATTAAAACTTAAGAAGTTTTTCGAAATGGTTCATGTACATTTACTAGCAGTTCAACTATTGCCGTCACTAGCAGTTCAAAAATGAAACGACAGTCGAATCCGGTCCAATTTTTCTTCCACTCAATTGCACATCAATGGTGGGATGAACAACATTTTCTCACATGAATGTATCCCTATCAATTTTATCGAATTCCTTTGAAAACAAATCGAGTCGTAGAACAAAAACAAAGCCATATAGGTGGCAACTTTCTTCCCCAGGAAAAAAAAACACCCAATCTACCCAAAAAAAAAAAAAGAAAAAAACAACAAAAACTTGCAGAGTATTAGAAGGATTAGTACGTGTGTAAATTATCCCAAGTGGCAGTTGACGTTAATGAAATAGTGTAGGTATTCCTTAGGGTTCGTTGACATCTTTGCGTCATGTCGAACATGGATTCAGGTCAGATTAAGTTAATAGGGATTTATAGAGAGCGTTTAGTGGACACTGATGAGGTTCTTATTATACTGTGTTTTATGTCGTCTTATATGCATTAACAAGGATAGGAAAAAAAAGCAACACAGGGTTTGCTAAGTGTTTTGGTCGGATAAGTGCATTGTAATTGACAGTTTGGCATAGCACTTAAGAAAGTTATTATTTATACATGTTAACTGAAGTACGTACATACGTCTAACAGTTGACCTAGTAAGGCTTTGTTGAATGGAATATACATGCATGCATGTAGGTTGTTGCTCTAGAATTGTGTATATTTTTATTTCAAAATAATACCTTGAACTTGACGTACTAAAAAAGACCAGGAAAGATACGATATATCAAAACATTGCTGAGAGATAAAATCAGAGCCAATTAAGTTTGATTTCAGTCAATTACATATGTAGGTATTCCAATTAAGTACGTTCCCTGCGAGATGTGCCAACTATGCATGTATTCAATCTACTATGTCACATTTGACATGACCCCCAATATGAATAACTCGCGGCAGTAATTGATATTTGAAATTCATATGTAAATTGCCAAAGTCCCCTAAAGTCCCTCGTGCTGTAAGGGTTACATAATTTTGAATATTTATTGCAATTTAACTGCTGCCCAGCCAATGATTGAATGTTTAAAGGTTTAAGCTATTTTCGAGATGCAATAATAAAGTTAAGGAGTACTACCAACAATAGTAAATAATCAATTTAAAAAAGTAGATCTCTCTGAAATAGTATGTATGTATCTCTGCCTCATTCTGCCTCACAGCTTGAAAAATTCGGCGTCAAAACCATCGCGTATGCTGACGATGTGGTGCTGCTGGCAACTGGGAAGTTCCTCCCCACCTCTAAGTGAGCCAATCGACGGGGCCCTTAAGACCCTTGGTAGATTGACTAGGAATTGCGGTCTCAATATCAACCCCCAGAAGACTGAAATGGTATTATTTACGAACAAAATGACAGTTTGATACACCATTTGTTGGAGGCAAACCCCTTAAAATCTCTGACAGCGCAAGATACCTAGGACTTATACTCGATAGGAAACTCACCTGGAAAATGAACATTGAAGAAGAATTAAAAAAGCCAGCCTTCTACTCATGTAGTAGAATTCTTGGGAAGACCTGCAGACCTTCTCCAAGAATAATACTCTGGATGTACACAGCTATTATTAGACCCATGTTGACTTATGGCAGTCTCATATGGTGGCCAGCGCTAAGAAAGCCCACCTATCTAATGGCACTCACCAAAGTTGAAAGACTAGCGTGCATTGGTGCCACCCGTGCAATGAGAACAGCTCCAACTGCAGGCCTTGAGGCTTTTCTCAACCTGCTTCCGCTAGATATCTTTACAAAAACATCAGCAGCCATTAGTGCCCTGAGAATCAGTCAGTCAGCGAAGTGGAAGTCAAATGCAACAGGGCATTCGACCATCCTTCAAGAATTTTTTGGCTATGTACCCACAACAGACTGCATCACGCCATACTTGGATTTTAACATGCCTTTTACAGTGACTACCCTAGCAGAGAAGAAAGGAAAAGCGGAAATATAGCTAATACCAGATCCATACCAATATGTACTGACGGATCGAAAATGGACACCGGGGTAGGTTCCGCCATCTTCTCTGAATCGCTAAGGATAGCAAGATCCATTAAACTACCGGACCACAGTAGTGTTTTCCAAGCGGAGGTCCTGGCAGTGACAGCAGCTGCCCGTGAGTCTGCCGTAACGCATACCACAGATTGGTATCACCTTCTTTATCGACAGCCAGGCAGCTATAAAAGCCGAAACCGAAATTAAATCGAAGCTTGTGAGATGCTGTCGCGAAGAGCTTAAGGTTCTTGGAATACAGCACAAGGTATCGCTCTGCTGGGTTTCTGGACATGAGGGTGTCGCAGGCAATGAAGAAGCTGATGAATTAACTAGGAAAGGTTCAACCTTGCATGCTCAAGCTTGAAGCAGAGAATTCAGGCATAAGAGAGGCGAACCTCTGATGGAAGTCCATGGAAACGTGTAACATCACAAGGAAACTATGGCCGTCCTTCGATAGAACAAGGACAGAAGAGACTTATACGAAAGAACAGAGGATCCCTTTCTATCCTCGTGGGTATCATCACAGGGCATAATAGTCTGCGGCACCACACGAAGAATCTGCGCCGGACGGAAGAAAAACTTTGCAGAGGTTGTGGCGACGAGGGAGTTCTTGAGGACACCATCCACTTCCTATGCCACTGTCCTGGACTCCAACATTCCAGAAACAAATTCCTCGGTAAACACTTCTTCTATAGCCTTGAAGAGCTCTCTGGCGTTCCTACAGACAAGATGCTGAACTTTGCCAAGTCATCAAAGTGGTTTGTACTTGAAAACAAGTAAGTAACTAGAGTAGAGTTGATTAGACTCTATGGGCGGAGGAGCACCTTTCCCCCTATGGGTAACACAATGGGTCAACACTGACCTTAGTGCGGCAGGAGGCTTTTCTCTTTCTTCCCCGCTTACCTAACCTAACCTAACCTATCTCTGCCTGAACTTATTTGTAATGGAGAATGGTTTCCTGCTTACATGTTTGTGTGATTCCTTATTACTCAGGCGTGGCTTAGTTTTATTTCGTTCTCTTTATTGCATTGAAAAATATTTTATTAAATCTACAAGCCATAGACGTATGTAACTTGTGTTTATTTTTGTAAATATTGGGTATAAGTCATCAGACTGTAAGTGGTGTATTTTTTTTTTTAAATTACTATTAAATTGCACCCGACAGTTTTCCATAATTCTTACTTTCTATAAGAAAGTACACCTTCCGAATATTTATTTGAAATGACTGCGGCAGGAATGCCTATTTACTTAGATCCTGTCACCCATCGAGGGCATAGGGTGTCAATAACGCCTGCGCATCATCTTGTTCAGTTTTCTGCAATGTATTTCAGGTCTCTCCAGCTCTTACCCAGTAATCTTGATTCCTCCTCGACTGTTCTTTGCCATGTTTGCTTAGACTGCCGCACTTTTTTGCCTAACTGGGTGAGTGGATTTCACTGCATGGCATATTTAGCAATGGAGCTGTTTTCACAACGTAAGGCATGACTAATCCATTGTCACTTCCTCCTTCGTGTGGTGAGGTCTATATTTTCTTGACCCCGTTAAATAAAGTTGCTCGTTGAAGATAAGCTTAGGCTAAAAAAAGTTTCGTAGACATCTATTTACGAAGGTTTGCAGGATACCTCTCCTACACAAGGCTATGCAGATAGCATCTCTTTCCAAAGTCGATAGACACTAGATGAAGCAGAGACCTGAATTCGATGCATTGCTCTATGATGATGCACTTTCAGCACAATTCAGCCTAAAAGCCCGCCTGTTCGACATCGGGTGTTAAGTACAGAGGCTCTCTTGTTCGTTCTATTATCTTGCTTATGGCTGGAATGCACACTTCTCTTTAGATCCCGCATCCCATCAAATTGCTCTCCTTTTGCATCCTGATGAGCATCCCTCTTTTGCAGTTATTTGGGAACCACTCTTTTTCCCAAGCTCTAAATAGTAGCATTGCCGATGCAGTTGGTGCCTTTTGATGGGATACCATCAATGCCTACTGCGCTGCTTGGTGGTCTGGTTCGATTTGTTGCTGCGCAACGCTCGTTGGAACTTAGGAGCATGACGCTGTCGTCTATATTATAAAGCACTGACGCAACTCTTCCAAAGTCAGCAGACTTCCATCTAAACGTTTAACTGGATGTTGTTAAGAATTTCAGCAACCAGTAAGTTCTTTAGTGATGTTTAAGACTGTCCTGCTGTCACATCTGCTAGCTGCTTCGTCAGCCTTCGAGGCCAGTTGATGTGTGATGTCTCTGACAGTTTTTCTTGGGAGGCAAAGAATGTGTAATCTTCTAAAGATACCAGTAGTCCGGGATGTTGGTATGTACTATATACAAACTTGCTGATTTCTCGATGCCAGGATGACGTACTAACCCACCCACTACACACTTCAATTACTCTTCCCACGGGACTGACGTTAGGCATTGCTTCGCGGGTCTGATTAGGTATGAAGCTGTACTTCGTTGTTTTTTCTATGACTCTCTCTTCTCCGAATATCTCTGCTTACTTGGATTTATTTGCAGCTGCCGGGTCCTACACTGCAATCCATTGTTGCTCCTATTGTCGCTTCATCATACTGATCGCCGATAAGTTACTGACGGCGTTTCAACTGCCACACGACATAATTATCCAAGTAATCATGTTTTTTGGGGCTAGAATTTCACCCAATCCCTTTGCCAGGATATGCTGTTCTATTATGTTCCGTGGACAATGGAGCATGATATGTCCAGCGTTTTTGATTGTTCCCGGACAGTCCACCATGTCATCCTGCCAAAACCTGTGCACATATAAAGTTTCCGTGTCATATAATGGGTAAGGACCTTCGTTGTTGTTTATA
Organism: Blera fallax; assembly: GCA_946965025.1. Taxonomy (NCBI): domain Eukaryota; kingdom Metazoa; phylum Arthropoda; class Insecta; order Diptera; family Syrphidae; genus Blera; species Blera fallax. Next base: position 12,607,670 of record OX337247.1, on the reverse strand, counting down.
ATTTTATGCGTTCAAAGTTCTTCATTAGAGCAATCCCACCTTTGTTGCCATTAGCATAAACTTTTCGTTCTTGCAGGAGTCCGGATGTCGATTGATGTTGTCCTTAATCTCGCCGTTGATACCATTCTTGCACTTCTTATGCTAGGCACCATAAGGCAAGCTCTGAATCTGTGACTATGCCAAGGTACACTAACCACTCTGTCACGTCGTTCAAAGTTAATTGCTCCAGTCCGTATTATTATAGCTCTCCTGGGTAATTCGCATACGACGCATGGAGGAAAGTCATCTACATTGGTTATGCTAAGGGTTGACGTGGATGTCCTTGAGAAAAAAAGTACTCGTTGTTATAATTTTTTTCATGCATGGATCAAACTCGATTGGAATTATTAAAAATTCTCCTCGAAAGTCCTGAAAGGTCGAAAAACTAATTGTTCAGCTCCTAACGTGTCGTATTTATAAGCCTTATGACGGGCAATAACTATTAAAACCATGTTTCTGTCAATAAGAATTAAATGCTTTGTCTTTTTTGTATTTGCAATGACAGAAGCTCCTTATTCATGTATGGGCATCAACAAGTTTACAACTGCTGGCAGTAAAAAGATAAATTGGCAAACAATCAACAAATTTAATCCCTCGTTAAAGCAGTCATAAATGGTTATACGAGTACTGTGCAATCTCGTGTGGAAAATACCTTTTCATCAAAATGCTATCCTGTAACAGCTAACGGTTAGATTGTAATATATACAGTGTATATCGAGTGAACGTTGTACGCGTCATTATTCATAGAATCCACTTATAGCTTTGCGTTGTACCCACACTAGAGCTTCGCATGTAGGAGGTTAAGCCTTGACATTGGTATCCAAACTACCCGATAAGGGAATATAACTGAATCTCTGTAGGGGGATTATGTGATGCTAAGCACCCGTAGGTTGTAAAACTATACGAATTAATTTGTATGCATACCCACTTTTTGGATTCTGTTACCAGCTTTAGTAATTGAAGGCATTCAAGGTGCATAGATGCGAACTAAACAGGGGGTTTGCCGAACCAAATCGTTCAAGTATTTTGGTCGTAAGACCTATTAATTCTTAATAAGTGTAACTATTCGACTAATGTCGGGATCTTAAACGGCTTTTCTTGATCGTTTTCTCTGGTTAGATGTTGTACAATTGGTGTAGAATCTGATTGGTGTCAACTAGAAGATACCCAGTGTTGTAACTGTTACTACATTATAAGCTTATCTTACCACCATGTGGTAGCCATCGGATATTGGTTTTGCCCACCCGGGCTCAGTTTGCTAAACTTTTTTTTTTGTTGCCGGGGCGGGCATACCCTACTGGAGCAGTCAGACTCAAAAACTGGTCCATTGTACTGTAGAGAAGCAGAAGTCCATTGTACTTCGTAGAAAGTCGAGAAGGGGCTTCAGTGATGAGGAGCTTACATCATCAGCACTCACCACATCAGCACCGAAAATCCGCCACCTTATCCGAGTAAAGGCAGGACAATCACACAGGAAATGTTCCACCGTGTCGTCGCCTTCTCCACAGGCGTCGCAGATATGGGTATCACTTAAACCTAGCACACTAAGGTGTTTGGCAAAGGTGTAGTGGCCCGTAAGAACGCCAGTAAGTTGTCTACAGTCCTTCCTGCTAAAGGATAGCAGAAATAAAGGATAATAAATAGTCGTCGATGGAAGCCCTGACTAAGGACGCTGGCTGACCCAACGTGGGTTCAGGTCCTGAGAAAGCCTCTTCTGAACCTTGTCTAGCAAGCTCGTCGGAGATCTCATTCCGTGTTATCCCGTTGTGCCCTGGAACCCAGAAGAGATTCAAAGAGTTCAGCCTTCCGACCGAGTTCAAGGAGTTTTTTGCTCAACTTACTAGCGCGAGTGTTTCTCAGAAGACAAAAATAGCAGCACTATAAACACGACAGGGGACGAATTGCACAGATGTAACCAACGGTGTCGTGATAAACTTTCGGAGCGGATATATATTTGGAGCTTAGGCCGATAAGGATTTCCAAGAATTCGTTGGGTTCTCGGAAAAGCTCCAAAGGTACCAACTCGTGCACTCACACCCCGCAGGGTGTTACAGACATCGGTTTTATCGACCCCTCGTCCTAGGGTACCCGAGCACGAAAAAAACAGAGAGTTACGAAGCAATAACAAGCCTCGGATACGGACGGATTTACTATTTGGTCCTGTCTGCATAGACGGTGAGTGAAGGAGTAAGTACAGGCTGAAGAGCGACGTTGACTTAGCCAAGAGAGTAAAAGTGGGTGACTAGGTGATTGGGACATGTAGAGCCTATGGGCACCAAATCTTTGAATCCACCCCCGAAGGATGGTGCGACTCAAGTGGAAGGTTTCCTCAACCAATTTAGCGTGCGCAACTGAAGACAGCTAGCTAAACATCGAGTTGGCTGGATACGCTTGTTCGTTGAGGCCCACGTCACCCCGAACCGTAGCGAAACTTTAAGGAAGTAAGCTTTTCCTGGTTTATGATTGCTTGTACCCGATCTTAGAAACGAAAGAATACAAATGCATTCTTAGATGTTAGCAAGGAAATTCCAATAAAAGTGATGATGTTCCCTTCGTTTTATGGTTGACTGTTGGCTTGTCGTTCACAACACAAAAGTATCTTTTCCTCTTACATTAATCATCTACGAGTATACGTACTTTCAGCTACCAACGGGACTTGTAACGATCTTTTCTTGGCATAGTTATACTAGAAATCCCTCTGCGTCTTTGCATTCATCTTCCTTCAATAGAGACAGACAGCGCAAAAGGTTAATGCAAAGCACGTGGATGTAAAAAAATATCCTTGCAAAAACGAGTCGTGTTGTTGTGCTGGCACCAGATTGTAGTGAATGGTGGCACATTTTGTGGAAGAATTCCCATTTCCATTCCATGTATTCTGTGCGAGCTCCAATGAAAAATCTGTTACAAGGACAATCATGGGAGGAAATTGAATTTAATTGTACACACAGGTTGTGCTTCATTCCGTGGAATAAATTGCTCCAGGGTTTTGACATCAACGCTCTAGTAACAGCGTTTTATCCGTTGAATGGAGGAAAAAAAAAATCTTTGTGACAGCGATGAGTCCTAATTGATATTCCACGAATTTGCATATGTGTATTTGTACCGCCTTTGCCTCAGCCTCTTTAGTAGTTAATTAACATTGGTCCTAGTTAAATATACTGCACAACCAAATGTCCTTTTAAAAGTACTAAATGAATGCCGCAAAAAGGCTTCCGCAGAGTGTTAAACATCCCTTTAGGGGAAATGCAAGCGAAACAGTTTGCACAGCGGTCAAGTTAATTTTAAACTCTTCTCCGAATGAGCGGTTAAAACGGTCAGTAAGGTCAGCTTTTGTCCAGCATTGCCCCTGAGTCCATGGTAAATATTTCCATTTTTACTCGAGACCTAAAATAGTTTCATGATTAGATGGTGTGACAAATGCTGCCGGCTGGTTTGTTAAGGAAATGGGTTGCTGCACTTTTTTTTAGTGCATACTGTGTGCATTCTTTTGCCTTTAGTGTGGTGTGAGTAAATGTTCAGAATGCTTTACTTTAATAGAGTACGAAATTTGCGTGTGGTTTGTATTTAAATATATCTTTTTGGTGCCTGAAGGGGAGGTGTGAGTGCGGCAAGATTGCTGAACTGTGCAGGAAACTTAATATAAAAATTAAGTTTGGGTCCTGGAAAACGAATATTCTGGAAAGAGAAGGTGTACTACAACATGCGTACTACTTAAGTCTCTTGACGTCACATTAAGTAGGCTATATGTGCACTGACAAATTTGGCAAAAAACACAAAAAAGTTCCTTCCGAATGGCTCTCCGTCTCAAAGAATTTCTGGTGCTCATCAAGGAAGTTATCTTGGACCAATATTGTTGATCATAGACATCAATCAGTAGTTCTTTCTAGTTACTTAGATCCTTTGCCAGCAGAATCCAGTTGTGTCCTTTTGCATTTGTTCAGTCCCTCTGAATTATAAGACACTCTGGTCTGCGGCATTAGTGTTCATTCATTATAAGTCACCAAGCCATCTTAAGCATGGAGTCTGTACATATATTTCTACTAGGTCGGCTTATTTATGATATATACTATTAATGTAGATAAGACCAAGATTTCATGAACAATCTTTCTCTTTAGGACTCCGAAGGCACTTTCAGCTAACGTTGACAGAAGCCTAGACTTGGTCAACCTTATAGCAGGACTGGTATGATGAGGATTAAGCTTCTCCTGAGTTCTTTTTGAAAGAGCGTTGCTAATCGATCACCCTCTAAGCTCATAGAAAACAGTATTTGGCAAGATTTTCCGTTTGAACTTCATGCTGTGGTCGTTGGAAGAACTAGGTGCGGAGCCTAGACGTGGAAAAATTCATTGATTGTAGTTACACCTTAACAACTTGATGTATTTAGTGTAGTGTCATTATTTGCCGCCAATGTCTGCAGTCGAGGACTTTCTCCTTTATTGTTATGATGCCTGAAAAGGTACAAAATTCTGGCTCTCGAACTATGACATTTGACTCAACAGATTTGTAAAGGTGCGCTGATCGTCTAACCAAAAAAGTCTCTCACAGCGAGTCCCTATCATCGTCATCCCATACTGATGAATGGTAGTCTAAAACTGGGTGTTGTACGTTAGCTTAAAATCGTTAAGCAGGTGGTGGTAATAATTTGGATCTATCACAGGACTACGGTTAAGTTAAGTTAGATGATTGCCAAATTACGAACTATACTAAAAGAGTTGCAATTAACGTGTATTATTATTGTTATTATTCGCCCTCTCACTACTATCGAACATCCAACGCATGGCTTGCCTAGGAATCACTGGATCATAATTTAGTACCCCCACAGCAGCCATGGAGACAATCTTAAATATACTCCCTATAGGATAAGAGGTAAAGAGATCGGCCGGACTGGCGGCTCTTAGACTCAAAACCTTAGGACATATCAACGAACGGACCGCAACAGGATATAGTACACGACAGCTGTATGACGTTAGCTGACAATAACGTTAGCATCTGCTCGGACAGTCAAGCAGCCCTTATGGCACTAGTAAACGCAAGAACCGACTCAAAATTGGTGAAGGAATGCAAGGATAAACTCAACATCCTGGCAACGTCCTCTCAGGTCAACCTGGTTTGGGTACCTGACCACTGTAACATACCAGAGACGAAGCCGCGGATAAACTGGCGAGGAAGGGGGCGGGTAACACGGACACACCCACGGTTACAACCATAGGAGTAGCCTTGAAAATTGTTAAAACCGCATATAGCAGCACGTTTGCAAAACACCACGACAACATGTGGAAAGGACTGGAAACCTGCAAAACTGCCAAAGCCATGATTGAGCGCCCCTGCGCCCATCATGCAAAGAGGACGCTCGATCTAGGCAGAGGACAACTAAGACAGATGGTAGGACTGTACACCGGTCACATCAACCTGAACAAACACTTCTACAGACTGGGACTAGTGTCATCTAGCACTTGCCCGGGATGCGAGAAAGAGGAGGAAAGCCTCGAGCGAATGCCCAGCATCAGGGGCGCTAAGATACAAATACCTGGGAAGACACATCCTACCCGGGCTGAGTTATCTTAGACGTTACAGTTTCGGCGGAATCCTGGAGTTCGTTAGAACAGGACGCTTCTCGGAACAGTGAACCCCATCCGACTCTACATCCCGAAAGCAAACCACCCTTCGATAACATCCTCCCCTACCCCTAGTTTACCGGACAGTTTCGTTTAGAGGGGAGCACAACGGGCCCAAACAGAGGCCTACGTGATGAGGACACTCCTCACCCTCCTAAACCAACCAACCAACCATGTATGGGCAATAATATGGTATCCCTTTTTTCACTCCCTGAACCCATAGCAGTGGTGATAGTACTTCTTTCTGAGGAAAAACGTTACGCCTTTCGCAGTGGGCTCTAAAAGATAGCTTCTTACTCTGTTTCTGTATGGAGCCCAGTTTTTGCATCTGCTGAGAATGTTGCGTTTTTGCTGCCACGAGAATCTACGCAAAGTTCACTTGATTTAGTTTTCCATCAAGGTGGTTACCTCTGTTCCTGTGTCCTCTAATTGGACATTTTTTGGAGAGGAGCTATTAGCAAACACGATTGCCATCCAATATATATCTCATAATGAGTTGAGCTTAACTTGGGCACAAACGCGTTTTAAGTCCAGCTTTATTAACCTGCCAACCAGTTACCTAGGGTTCCTGGTTTTCCAGGACTTGACGAAAAGAGAAGATTTGATCGATCGTCTGTTTTTTCGGCCGTATTCCCATAAGTTCATTGACGGAGGCTTCATGCACTCAGATAGTTTACTTATCGAAATTTTTTAGGCGAAACCTTATACTTGAATACTTTAACCTCGGAAGCCGGCACGTGAATAGAGATCGAGGAAATGTTGCCAAACAAAACGAAGCAAATACAAAGTATCTACACGGTATTGTAAAATTTCAAGAAGCCATCCAGAAAAGTCAAAATCCATTGCGCTCTACCTCTGAACTCTTAACCAAAATCCAATGTATGTACTATTCTATGAATTCTATGAATAAAGAACGTCTGTATCTTAAGAGTTTCGAATAAAAATTCTTTCTGCGGGTAGAATTGTGGCACGAGATATGTAGTTTGATAAACAAAAATCTCATGACGAAGTCTTCAGTTTGCACATTTTTACTGAGTTCCCAGAGCAAATAAAGAAATTCCACAATTCTGAAATAATCCTGTTTGCCTTATTTCACTATACCCTCTGATAAATTCTCATTTCACCACGAGATTCATTGCAAGAATAAAAACATACATTCTGTTCCAATTTGTAGCGCATATTTTAAGAGCAACAGCAAATGGTTGCCCTAAGTAATCGTTGTGTCATCAAGCGAGAAGGATTTGTTCCACGCACATGCATGAAGATGATACATCAGCACAAGGATATCTAAAGATATTGTCAACTTAGCAAAAGGAATTTTTGATAAAATAGGTTCCCTTATTACTCCTCGTGGGGATTTCATCCAGCAGATGAACATCAATCAAGATGGGGTTGTTGTAACATGTAATCCAGGACCTTCTTTCAGCCTCTTCGTGCTTCTTGTGCTCTTGTGCTCCTGCGACTTCTTGCGAAATTACAGAATATTACATTAAAGCGTGGATGTTGCCGCTTATACCAAATAACGTTGCTTTACTGTAATAAACGTTCGCACTCCCTCCTCTCCTTTTTCAGCGCTTTCTGGCACTCTGTTTGTGTATAATTTAATTCATTTTTCCATGGTCGTCCTTGTAACATATTTTTATTCAACCGAATGAGTCGTCGTGAAGCCTTTGAAAGTACAAAAAAAAAATATAAAGCATTTGCTGGCATCGCCAAAAATGCACAAGGAAAAAAATTATCTCCATTTATTTTGAGTGACAATGGGAATGTAACGAGAAAAGGTGATTTTTTTTTTTGAAAATGTGCCAAGGTGAGAACCGTGACTCGTGAGTTAAAGACAAGACTAAATACTGAATTAAAGTTGAAGAATGGCCAGATGATCGCCACGTTTAATGCACTTGATGCCGTAAAAAATAATCTCTATACGTACATACATATCTATTCACGCAGCGTTATATTTAGTTCGTGGTGAACCAGGGCCTCAACCATTAAGCCTCCCTAGTAAGCCCGATCCTTAGCTAACTGCCTCCGGTTGCGCACTCCAAGTTGAATGAAGACCCGTTCTGTTTGTGCTCGTCACCTTAGGTGTGGTCGTCCTCTACTGCGTTGTCCCTCTGGGTTGGATTCGAAGACTCTGTTTGCCAGAGTCTTGATGTCCACTTGCTCTGCATGCTGTAGCGGTCTCATGCGATTGATGCGCAGTTTTTTTTGACTAGTTCGATGTCGCTGTACACGTCATCAGCTTCGTCGTTGAAATTTCTCCTTAAAAGCCTGTCAACACCAAATATTTTACGAAGAACACTGCGGATATCTTCATCCACTTTTGTGTCAGCGCCATAAAACAGAGCTGGGAGGAATGATAAGAGTCTTGAATAGAATCTCCTTCCTTGTTCGGGATAGGGCCTCAATCACCTTCTCAGCCCAAAGGATCAGCGATTCTTCGTTTGATTTCCGCTAAGATATTGTTTTCAGAGTCCATAGTAGAGCCATAGTGACAAAGTCCATTGCCTACTACCTTAAAGTTACAGCTGCCTACTTGACATTCTGTCCAATTCGCCGGTATTGTGTGTCAGTTAAACCCAATTTGGCAGCTTCCGTTTAATACCAGCGAACGCGCCAGTATCAGATTGTGCCTCCGGTGTTGACTTATGAGTTTCTTTCAAGTATGCTGTTAAAGAAGTCAAATGACAGCGAATCACCTCGTTTTTTGACATCAAAGCTCTGTATGCTCGTCTCCATAAATAGAGAAATAATGACGACGTTTGTATTGTGTTATATTAAGGTTCACCAAAAAATTCACCAGCTACGAGTATATTCATGTAGTTTAACTTTTGCATCTTGTGTGGGAGTACATAGGTGTCTAGTATGAATTTAGTAACTGTGCCCCACACTTTCCTGTCATTTATTATAAACAAACCCCATGCGTTCTAAATATAGCTTGACATTTCTCAAGGGTTACTGTTGACAACAATACGAGTAATAATGACGATGAACGGCATTCGCTTCAATAAATTGTCAAGTGTCTTCTTACATGAGAATTGCTGACTATAAAAGCAAAGGGATATTCAAGAATTCCATTTTAATCTGACTCCTCTAGCTAAGGCTTTATATATGACAACCCATTATATTCGATTGTGTTCCAGCCATCCCGCACACACATTGTGTGGATGCGAAGAAAAAGGCCAAAGTTTGTGGCTCATCGTCACAGTGCAACTCTCTGCATTCTTTTGCATGTAGAGATGAGGATAGCTTGTCTACATCCTTTTGAAGCAATTTAGGCATTTAACTGGAAAGTACGAGGCAAGTTCGGGTAAGGGTAGACACATCTCATCTCATGCTGTGCAGTTATAGTCTCATTGTACTTCAGAGATGCTTGTGCCCCGAACAATGTTTTGTGACCCTCTTTGCTTCGCTTCTACTGTATGTACACATGTGACGGAGTCGAAAACATCCTTCGAAATAACAACAAAGCCTCAAATGTCATTCTGGAAAACTTTTCGAATGTTTTTAGTTTTCTTTTATGAAAGTGCCTTCCATCTGGCATCGACTATCGTTGCTCTTGAGGTGCCGTACGGCACAGGGACACTGTGTTGCCCAACCAACTATAAAGTGGATTATTTATTTCCGCTTTAAAAGTTTGTGGTATCTGGACGCAAGTTTGTTGAGGGGATATGTTCAAATATAGTGGTCGTCGTAGTTTGGGACCAATCATTTGATTGTTGAATATTAAATGAGATGTCTTTCTGTGACTTTTCTAACTTGCGAATGTTCCCGATGATTAACATTTGAGATGAATTTTATTTTTGAGCTTAATAGGAGCATAGCTGTAGTGGAAAGTGGATTTTGTTGTGTCAAATCAAAAGGGGAGGTCTCATATACATGTGCAGCTTAATAGTGCCAATGTTGATCTCGGTTTTGGACATGTAAATTGGCATAAAAAAGCTGCTGCCTTTTTGAGATTGGAAGAAAAATGTTGACTTGAATTTAGGGCTAAAGGCACGTTAGTTCCAGTGAACATCAATGATTTCTGGCAATAAATTGCCCACTTCTTGTCGGATGTTCTTATCTGTGGCTGTCACGGTCTGTGGCTTGTTCATATAAATTTCTGAATTCAAAATGCCCAAAGAAAGAAGTCTAAAACAGGAGTCGGTCTATCTGGCGGGCCAGTTCAAATAAAAAAAGAACGAGAGATCAAGCAGCCGTAAAACACTTACTGCAGAATGTCCGCTGTCGCGCGTTCTTTATATGCGGTGCTGAGGGCACATACATATCTTTCAAACTCAATTCCTTAATTTGCGGCAGAAAGAAGTGATTGATCTTGGTTCTGTACCACTAGCCAATCACAGTAACAGTGTTACCGACGCCGTCCTATAATAGGGAAAATACTGTACGTAGCATCAAACAATAGCTTTAAAACAATGTAATGGCTCTTAGTGCCCTAGAAGTGAAAATCATAGCCATCGCGATCGAGGTTTAGAGGCGGTTCGTTTAATTAAGGCGCGATTGGGGATATGCAGGCAATAACTGATGGCCCTTCGTAAGGATACATCTTAAAGCACCAAAATTCGCGGTTGATGCTTGAGCCGCAGCAGCGATGTTATCGACCGAAGAACTGCTCTAGGCCGACCACGTCTTTTAATGTCCCGCGCTGAGGCAGTCTCTTTGGAGCAGTGTTTGTCTAGTGGGAACCATACGACCAGGGAATGGCCGATGAAATTCATGTGCAGCCACCGACCGATTATTGACAGAATTTTTTTACATTTTTAAAAAAGTAGCGTAACTCATGGTTTGTCTATACGTGTCTCTTGCTTCTGTTTACTCCATTTGTAAAAATGAGAGTACTTTCCAGAAGCAATAGGGTGATGACTTTTGGATCACCTTGTACAAATTAAGCGCCGGCTTCATTCTAAGCTTCTGGATCTCCTGGATTGTTCTTCGATGAGTTTTTCGCTGAACCGCTGCCCTGCCTTCGTCCTCACTGCGGGTTGCTCTGCTCATTTTTTTAAAAACATTGGATGCGAATAAACTTTTCACTTAAGCCTTCCTCCCTATATTTTCATCTTAACTAAACAACGCATTGGATTACGGACTTACATATGTACATCGTTGTTGCGTTACTGGGCAAAGCCAAGGTAAACCCGCCCACTCACCTCCAACTAACAATTGGATGAATGCTGTGATATTAAGAGATAGTCCTTGAAGAATTACGAGAGTATGTACTAAACTTTATCTAAAGGTAGGTAGTTTGAGAAATCTTGTACATACATTTTTAGAAGGCACAATCTGTCCTTTGGTTTTTATGTCAACCTCTACAAGGCCATCAATGCAAACGTATGCAAAGCTACGAAAAACAAGGTCGCCAATCCACCAATCTCTCAAGTCAGCACGATCCTTTGGTAAATGCCACTGATAAAGTTTTCTAAATCAATGGAGTTCGTTTATGTTCATTAGTTTTGATATCTCACTAGGCCGCTGTTAAATCCCTGATCCAATCAATACCAGCTTACTACTGAGATACAAATCTCTGTACTTGTAGTGCCATATAAACGAGTGACTCAAAGGAAGTGAAAGCGAAGTCACAAAGATTCGATAAACAAGCGATAATAAGGACGCGAAAAAGAAAACTTAAAAAAAGATTTACTACTTTCGCTTTGAAGTTGTCCTTACTGCAGTCCTGTATTCTCTCTGAAATTAAGTTTTCATTATCCTCTTCGCTTTAACTGCTAATTGCGTGGCGTTTCTTATTTTTTTTTTTGTACAAAAAGGATACATTGACCCAATTTCAAAGAAACACATCAGATAGGAACAGAGGCATGCTGTAAAAACAAACTCACGCACAAGTGCCTTTTCTCAATATCCTCAAGGCGGAGTCTTAGTGGCGTCTACGGAGGGGATGAGAAAAATTCTAAAACAAATAAAAAATCGACAGAGAAAACAAAGGATATCGCTCGATTGATTTTTTTTTCAAGAAAACATCTGCCAAGAATTCTTTTTTAAGAGGAGAAGAGGGCACTCACCAGCAACGCAACAAAAACATAATCGATGTTCCATTGAGATGGGAAGCAGAAGGACATGAATACCATTTGATACTGAGATGCTGTAGTAAGTAATCGGAACAAGTAATGCCATAAGGATCAATGAAATAGATTCCGAGGTGATACAGTCAAAATGTTTATAGAACTGTGTTTTCCACAGTGCAACTGCATACATCAGGTGAGCTTGTGCGAGGCTCCTCTATTTTATCCTTTACTTTGAGTTCGGGCATCCACTGTAATTCTGTATGGATTATTTTCTTTTTGACTTATGTACATCGTTCGGTAGAGGATAGCAGCTTTTTTCTTTTTTGTTGACCTCAATAACATGATGAAATGTGTAAGAGTCTCATTTAAAGGCAGGGGAAGGAGTATTACTGTGTTGCTTTATTGTTAAGCATGGCTTCGTTTGATGTTACAGTTTCGACAGTTGAACAAAATACAGGGCACGTGGATATAATTGAATGTATCCGTAAATTGAGGAAAATATTGTAATCAGTTAATCCTTAATCAGATTAAATTGATTTTTCCACACACATATGTAACCATCACAAAGCCTTCAGCTACCTACTTTGAATAAATACCTTCGAAATGGAATTGGACAGATTTTGTTCTCGGTCCATTATTAAATTTTAAATTAATTAGCCTGATGCAGTTCGCGCACCTTTTGAGCTTACATTTTTCAAGGAGTTTTAAACGTTAAATTCAAGAAGTGAATCTGGCCAAGCCTATCTCCTCTAACAGTTTTACACCCCTCATGTGGAGTTGTATGCTTCTGCAGCATTATTTTGAGTGCGGTAAAAGGTTAATCGGTAACCGAATATGTGCGTAGGTATGGACTGGAAAGGTTTGTTGATTATGGCTTCTCAAGGTTAATTGACACCAAACTGCCTGTTGGCCAAACTGCAACTTTATTTAGATGCTCGCAGCTAATCGTGTTGTGGTCGTTATATTTTGTAGGGCTTATTGGAGCGCATTCGCAGTTAGATTATTCAGCATTTTTGGTATTCGCTGACAAACTTGTAGAGAGCTTGGGAGTATGGTCTTGGGAGTATGGTCTCGACCGAAGGTGGAACCGAACAGGATATTGTCAACCGAATCGGCAAAGCAAAGTCTGCGCTTGGAATGTTGTCCAAGATATGGCGAAGCAATGCAATCAGCTTAAACACCAAGCTGCGACTGTTCCGTTCTAATGTTGAATCCGTGCTGTTGTATGGGTGCAGCACTTGGAAGGTGACCTCCATTAACGAACATCTTTACCAGAGAACGGGTCAGGAACCAATAGGCAGAACCATCGAACGACGGAAGTGGCAGTGGAGTGATCACACACTTCGAAAAGGCGACAGTTCCATTGGAAAATACGCAATGCAGTGGAATCCGTTAACACAAGATGGTAGAAGAGCGGGTCGGCCTAAAAATACATGGCGCAGAACAGTTGAGGAGGAGTCACGACAATTGGGGAAGAGCTGGAGAGAGCTGAAGCTCATTGCCAGGAACCGTACACGATGGCGCGTAGGCGTAGTTGCGGCCCTAGGACCCACAAGGGGAAACAGGACATAAGTAAAAAGAAAGTGACAAACTTGTATATGAGCTATAGAAATGGGTGCCATTCATTTTCGCCTTCTGAAACCTTATGATTCGTCGTTTACTTCTTAGAAGTTATGGCGTATTGCCGCCTGCTTTGTCTTATCACAGATCCAATTATTGTTCTGGACATTTACACATGCATATAAGGTTCGCTGGTCATGACGACGTCCGCTCTTTCTTTCTTGGCTGTTTGTGCTAGGATGTACTGAGTTATTTCACCGTAACTAAAATTCATCCGTAGTATCTTCATGGCTTCCTGTTTGCAATAGCTCTCCGGAAGGCCTGACAGTTGCTACTGTCAGCTAAGTGTATAACATTGTCTAGATGGTCCTTCTTGTAGAACATTAAGGATAGTTCCTTGTCGCAGTGGAGTTTTCTGCTTCACATTTCTTACATAATATTTGCCAGAGCGACGATCTCCAACCCACCGCACCCAATCCAATCGGTCCTACAAACAGCTTAATTCGAGTACCGCTGAAGTAAAAACTTACCCCTAAATATTTAACCAAACCAACCAATATTGCTGAACAACCAAAATCATTTTTAATCGCAATGTAGAAATTACTACAATCAACAAATCATTAAAAAAATTAATCTAAGAATTCCGTGATGAGCCAACTTGGAGCACTGCAAACTGTGAGACAATAGCGCAATGACGCAAAATCATTCAGGATGTTTTGCCTGTTTTCGCGGAACAGTACAATCAAAATAATATATATTTACCTTTGAGTTTTATTAAATTAAAATACACGTTCCGTAGCCCACTCTCCCCTTGACAGGACACCAGCTTCATGGTAAACATTTCAATATACCTTCCCACCACTTTGGTGCAGGACCGTAGGTCGGATGGTGGAGAAGGAATTGTTTTACTTTTCATAAATTTTTCCGTAAGTCTCTTGCAAAAGATTTCTTTGAACTTTTTTTTTTTTTTTTGCTTGTATCTCCATTGTTCATCGAGCTGCGCTGTGAAATAACCAGTAACGAAGAAAATGTCGTTGGGTGTTGTGTCCTGGTCTTTTGGTTCTCTGCCTGTGGATGGGAGGAGAAAATAATTTGAAGCGAAAATCCTTAACAAAATAAATCTGAAAATCTCGGATTACCACTTTGGGCTTAGGCGGTGGGCGCTGGATGTACAATTTTTCAAAGGCAGCGATAAGAAAAAGCCACGCCAGTGTTTAAGAAAAATGAAAACAAATAACTCAATTGGGGGATGAGGTATGAATAGTAATAATATTATTGTTCGCAATGAAGATATGAGATTTCTGGAATGTGCACCTTTTTTCCCCTCGGTACATAGTACTCAGAGTACCTACCTACTTTTGATTTTTTTTACATTGCTGTAGGAAGTCTTTGTTAACTTTATTTCATCATTGTCCTAAATATGTATTTGTACTTCGGGGAAATGTAGTCATTCAATTTGTTATAGCTTCCTAGAAATACTTAAAACTTAATTGAATTTGAAGTCGAAACCCCGTAACTACAAGAATGAAATTGTAAGCCTGTACTTCCACAGAAGAGAATTAGAAACTTTTTCCACGTAGGTTTTCAAAAGGCACCGCTAGATCGTGTTTACTAGGGTGTATGATTCTGACCTAGAAAAACTACTACTACACGAGAAAAGCAAAGCCTTGAATCCTTATTCTCAGTTTTTTGATGGATTTGTTAAATATTTACGCCGATTTAAGACACCTTTTCCTCGTGGCACTGTTGTAAGGCATTTCATCGAGACGATGGCTTCTGTATTGAGTTTGCAGTATGTTCCGTCTTCGTATGTTGTGTCTTTCTTGAGCAGTTTCATATTTGCCGGGGTGACGTTGTTGCATTCGTAGCGTGGGTAATGGGGTATTGAATGTACACATCTTCGAATTTCCTTGAGCTCGTTGCGTAGGTGGTGGAATCAGTTGCTTGAAATCGGTGTACCCGATTCAATATCTGACCTAGGTAGGTATGTACGAGTGGCGGTTCTGTAAGCAACCTAGTTAGCACTGCGATCCATTTTGTGGCCACATGCCAGGCATCTAGATCGAACCTGTGGAATCTAAGAAAGATATTAGTTCCTCAAAATTTTTTCTTGAGACCTCCTTAAGAGTTAAAGAAGAGTTTGCGTAAAGCTCTGGCCCTAGCTAGTGCCGGATAAGCGCATATAGTATCGGTAAATGTTCGGTCGTGATCGCTGTTATTCTGGCGATATTTTAACGTGTTCTGTTTAGGAAGTCGTTCGCTTTTGCCTGGTTGTAGTTTGGTTAGATCTTTCAGTATATGATACTGTTTGTTAGCCTTGTCCACCTGTGTCTTGCTTAAATAAGAAAGTTTGAGGAGATTTTTGCGTTGATTGTCCTCAGAGGACTGTACAATAATTCCTGTGTTTACCAGTGGAGCGCTTACCTGGCCAGTTTGTCAGACTGTTCGTTTCCATAGACTTTTGGCCCTGGTCAGATGTAGACTGAAAAACTTATTTTTCATGCTATTGGTTTATTCAGATATGATTTTGTGTCTCCATCTGCCTTTGTCAGAGGATCTCCGTCTTTATGCCAAGCAATTATACTATCCACTCTTGCTTTCGTCATAAATTACCGGCAGAGTAGGAGAACTAGGTATATACGTACATACATTGGAGGACAGTGATTACCTAATGCCTTAAGCGCTTTATTGCGAATTGCGGGGCTTATTTTCGGTAGAAAAATCTTCGACAGGTACTGACGAGCTTCAGTAAAATTAAATACCTTTTCATTATCCTCCTTTTTTATACCACACGGGACTACTGTCAGGCATTATTTCGTGCGGCGAATTTTAACATTTTTAGCTTTCTTTAGACGTCCTCGTCGTCAAATCGACAGGTATGTGCAATGTGATGTATTTTGCAGCATCATCTAATGTATCTCAGCTCCCTTGAGATGTCTTTTATAGACTCGGGTGTAGGCGTTTTGTCCAGACTTCCTCGAAGTTCTTCTCTCTTGGTAATAAAGCGACAACATTCAACAAACATGCTCTGCATTTTCTTACACATTTTTGTATGCCCAGTAGTATGAGAATTTTTCACTTTTAAAACGATGCAGGTATTGCCGAAAGCATCCATATGCAGTTAAGAGCTGAAAATGAGGGATTATCTCACTTGAACACACACTCAAGCTCATAACCCTAGGATATTTTTATAGATGAAGGCCATTCCTGCATTGATAAACCTGAGTGTAAAGTGAGCTTCGGCCTTCTCTTTAAGTAGCTGCTTTCAATTTACAGCATAAGATACACTTTATATGTTTACCTATAGTGTTTAACTTGCAGAGCAGGCGATAGAACGAGGGATCAAGGCATAAAATCTTGTCATTATCTTCTGTATTTTAGCTCACTGTTGCTAAAGACTATTTAATTTGGTCATTATGTTTCCTAAAGTGATTCGTAGTTAGGGGTGGCAATGGTGTAGTGGTAGCGTCATCGTTTGTCGAGCTGATGGTTCACAGTTCAATCCCTGATGTCAGCAAGTATTATATTGTCAGCAAGTATTATATGATAAGAGGCAGTCGAATCAATTGCGAAAGCTTATGAGAAAACTACTGCGAAGGCATAACACTGGCAGTAGGTTTGTCATATGGCTGGAGAGATTGTTCGCTCTGTTGATGATTGATATGCTTATGACATCAGGTGGACTGCGAAAAAAATACTGTGAATCAGAAGCGAAGGCAAAAAATAAATGACAACAAACAAATCTCCCCAGTTATTCTGGACACCACCCCTGGAGTTAATGTGAAACCTGTGAAATAACACCTGAGTTTCAAACCACTACACCAATCTCTTTCTCTCTCTCTATCTATCTTTCCAACGCCCGCACCGTGTGAAAACATGTAAAAGGGTATTCATAACCCCTTGAGTGCGTGTGAATTATAAAAAAAAAAAAAAAAAAAGATTCGTAGTTCTTGACATTATTTAAAGACAGTTTGTCGTTCTGGCTTTTAAGCTTCGTCGTACTCGTATCTGTACAGTGTTTTGTGCTACAAAGGTCCTTACAATTTTGTTAAACAGCTGTGTAAAGTTCCGATGTTTGCTCAGTTGAATTGCAACTCTTTAGCAACTCTTACACCTCTTCCTTGGGACGGTTGGTATAATCTTTCCGAAAGATCGCACGTAAATTTTGAAATATCGTCTCCATTAATAACTGGCAATATACGATAGTTAACAATTCCCCTAGATATACTATATACATATGTATACGTCTGTAGATCCATCAAATGTTATACCGACAACAGGGTTGCTTAAGTTGGCTAATCGCAGCTTGCAATTTGTTTGGCAGTGCATCCAATCGGTTTTGTGGTTCTCACACACTATATGAGTACACTAGTATAGAAAAGATCAGCCTTTAGTTAGTGCTTCAAATCCAATCACTGTTCAAATAAGTAATAGGTACATGGCCAATATACTTCCGAACGATAGCCGTATACCCTATTGCACTTGACTGCCATGTTTCTGACTGGCTGATTGTGATGGCGCTTATGGTTGCAGATGTTTTGGTGAAGATATTTAGCGGAAGCAGATTGAGAATAGCCTCAAGTCCAACGGTTTAAGTTGTCCTCATCGCACTGGTGGTCCCGATGCACGCTAGTCTTTGAATCTTCGTGACGGCCATTAGGTTAGTGACCTTGTTTATCGCCGGCCACCATACAAGACTGCTGTATGTCGGTATGGGTCTTATTATAGCCTTATACATCCAGAGAATTATTTTAGGAGAGGGACCCCAGGTTTGCCAAAGGTTCTGCTGCATGAATAGAAGGCTATAGTTGTCTAATACAAGCCCTAGGTACTCTGCGCTGTCGGAGATCTTAAGCGGGGTACCTCCGACAGATGCCATACTAAACTGTGGTAGCTTTCTTTTATTTGTGAATAATACCAGCTCGGTTTTCGGGGGTTTACCGTGAGCCCGTAATTCCTGGTCCAGGTGTCAAGGGATTTGATGGCCCCTTCGACTTGTTCGCTGAGTGTTGGAAGGAATTTGCCTGTTGCCAGTATCACAACGTCATCTGCATAAACAGTGATCTTTCAAATCCAATCACTGTTCAAATAAGTGATGGCAATGATGATTCTATTATCTTGGAAGTGTTTGCGGATATCCTGCACGGTCTACAACAGCATTAATTGAGGAGTGAGTGCCTTTAACAAAATATCAGGTAAAAAGCCGCTATGTGAAAGCATTTAAGGCCCAGGATAGGGCTGTATGGCCAAGGTTTCTCTCTAAAGATGTGTACAAAGGTTTCAAGTGAATTGTTGACCATGAAGACTTTTAGAACTTTTTATGACAGTCAACTTTACAAAATTCTTTTAAGATCAGTAAACAAACGCATGTGCAGTATAGAGAAAAGGGATGAATGGAAGAAACGTAAAAAAATAAAATTGTAGATACACTTATGTATCTTTACTTTAATTATAATCCAAGTCGTTGCTGGAACAAACAATTTAATGGAATTATGACATCCATCACAACCGGGCTTACCGAAAAGAATTATGGTAGCTCATTTGAATGTTTCTCCCTTGCATTCCAGGAAAGTAGCGCACAGTTAGTGACAGTATTCCTCGTTCCATCTCTGCATTTGAATTTTTTTTATTTTTTGGTTCGTTTTTGTTCCCGAAAAGACATTCACTTAACATCGCATCACAAAGTAAAACGAAGCAGAGAACGAGATGAAAAATCATTTACGGAATTATATCCGTTAGAATACGTTTCTACACTATGTACATATGTACTTGTGGTAGTATATCCGTGTAGGACGAGTGAGTATTCTTGTTAAATTCTGATCTCTTTTCATTTCCCCTGACAATAGACCACCGACGAGATACTTTATTTCTCTAACTGCCAGCAAACAAAGAGTACTTTAGCAATGTGCAATGTAACAACTGCATTTCCTGAGATGGAGCAAGTGCTACACTTTTTGTTTTTTTTTTGTTTTGTGAATAACTTCCTACAGAAAGGATAAAACGACTTTTTGTGCATGGCTGGAAAAAGTGTCCTTTCTGTTTAATTTTTCCCGCATTTTACTTGCTTTCTTTGATTAAAACATTTGTGCTTTATAAGGGGTACGTATTGGTTTCCAGGGAATTTGAGTCATTTTAGTCAATTTCGAGCGACTTATGCATGATAGGGAGTAGTCCTGAGATGATTGATTTTCATACATTTGCCATTCAATTCGAATGCTGATTTTATAAAACGTACAAAACTTGATTCCTGTCGCATTTAAGAACAACATTATCTCACCTAAACCGTAAATGAGCAAGTATGCTCGACCCAGTCCCATCCTTTAAACATTTTGCGTGGGTGCCCAGATGAAGGTTTTATTTTGGAATTTTTCGCTCTGAAGTAAGAGTGAACATTAAATGTTTTGTCCATTTAAAATGATATGAATGGTATGTCTGGACTGCAAATAGCATTATAATCAAGTTGAGATGAGATGAGTGTGCATACGAAAGTATTTTCAGGAGACCTAAAGTGATTCTTATGTATATGATGGTATGATGGTGGATAAGGTCATATTGACAGCCCTCAATACAAGAAGTGTCCGTCCATTAATGGCCCCCCTTTTCTCTAAGGCACAATTTGGTCTTTTCATGGCATTTTGTGTAACTTTCTTCAGCGTACTGCACAGTATGTTGGCAATTCCTTGGCCTTAAAGATTTTCAAAGTCTAAGGATAATTGCGCGTTAACCCAACACCAATAAGGCTGGTGCTATCAATTTGGATGATTTTATATGCAGTGGTACAGCCATCTGAGAGTGTGACCTGTGTCGCCATTTGCTCACATAAATCATATGGTTCCTGCTTTTCAGTTTTGATCTCCATCTAGTAATCCAACATCACTCTTTATGTCAACGCAATAGCAATGATTGGGTTCCCTGGGGGTCCTTGAAGTCGTACATATAACCCTATCGCCCATCTTAAGCTATATCCTTGTCAATAGTCACTTTTTGGGTCGTGTTTATTGACAGTCAAGCGGCTATACAAGTCATATATGCTAGTTCGTAACTGTCAAAGTCACTAAGCTAGTTTGTCACTGTTCTGAAAAACTGAAGATTCATATCTTGCAGCACAATATGCTGGGTCCATAAGGACATATCTGGAAAAGAGATAGCTGACGAACTGGCAAGGAAGAGTACAACAATTGACCAATACCGAGCACTTCCATCAATCAAGCCTCCACTCTGCAACCTTAAAGAGCGAGTGGAGCATAAGATTCTAATGGCAGACAGAAGACGTGTGATGTATCAAAGCCAGAACCAGCAAAATTCTACGAATCGATAGAAAATCGCCGTCAATGTCGGTGGGTGCATTTACTGGCCATAACCTTCTACGAAATCACACAATGAAAGCCAAACTCAACGTCGACAATATATGCAGAGGCTGCGGTGAGGAATAGCGTCTCGAGAACACACTTTACTTTCTCTGCTATTGTCCAGGTCTTTGTCACTCAAAAAACAGACCATTAGAAAGCTACTACCTTCAGGACATATAAATCAATCCTCTCATTCCCCGATATGCCTCCATGATCAGGAATCCAGCGTACCTCATGCTGCGTTCGAAGATCATTGAGCTCTTTTCGACAACAATTCATAAACTTCGATTATATTGCTGCAGAAGATATCGTTTTTATATTTTTAACCAATAAAATAAAAATAAGAACGATTATGGTAGTATGCAATGCGCGGGCATACAAGTTATTTCTTAGTTAATAATAATTACTGTAATAAATTTAAGTTATATTCCCATTATATGTATATTTGCATGTTTTTATAACATCTAGCATTTCAAGGAGTGGAACTACTCATTTATTACCATAAATCACGCAAAGCAGTGTTGCAAATCGTGACATTCGCCAATATTTACAAGTTACCCTGAAATATTATTATGAACCCGAAACTGGAACCACAGCATCGATGAATTAGGCAGAACATCACTATGGATAATTACGACTTGGGGGTACTTAAGGAATTTGCATACTTAGGCTTTACAATTAAACCTTAAATGTATATCAGTGCTGAAACCAAGCGAAGAATCTTCTCTACTAATTGCAGTAGGTGTACTGCGAAAAAAATACTGTGAATCAGAAGCGAAGACAAATAAATAATGACAACAAAATCTCCCCAGTTATCTGGACACCACCCCTGGAGCTAATGTGAAACCTAACACGTCTGAGTTTCAAACCACTGCACCAATCTCTTTCTCTCTCTCTATCTACATTTCCGATGCCCGCACCGTGTGAATAACATGTAAAAGGGTATTCATAACCCCTTGAGTGCGTGCAAATTATAAAAAAAAAAAAAGTTTCTTTATGTTAAATCAAAAGCAGCCATGTTTCTTACTTACTTACTTAGGTGGCGCTACAGTTCGAGGTGAACCTGGGCCTCAACCATCAAGACTGTCCAGTTAGTCCGGTCCTTAGCTAACTGCCTCCAGTTGCGCACTCCAAGTTGGTTGAGGTCGTCCTCTACTGCGTTGCCCTCTGTGTTAGATTCGAAGACTCTGCGGGCCGGAGCATTGGTGTCCATTCGCTCTACATGTCTTAGCTATCTTAGGCATCTGATGCGCAGTTTTTTGACTAGGTTGATGTCGCTGTACAGCTCGTAAATTTCGTCGTTGAATTATCTCCTCCAAAGCCCGGCAACGCAAACGGGACCGTATATCTAAAGAAGAGTTTTTTTTTTTAACAGCCATGTTAATTGTGCTAAAAATATTTAGTACACACTCAAAAAAGCAGATGGAAGTGTATGTATACATATTTGCCTTTTAATGACGCCAGATTGAAGACTGTCAATACAGTGCTGAAGATGGCTCGGACCAGAGGGTGAAATAACACCAGCGGCGACCTTAAGAGTCTTTCAGTCTATGACAATGTGGCAACCCAGAAGAGGAATACAGGATGTTTGTACTGTGATTAAACTTTAAGCAGGTTCAACTGCTAAACCAGTTGCCATATCTATCTAAGTGAAAAATGTCAAATGTTCTTCATCCTTACTTTGGCAAATCATCTGATCTGGTGCACCCAAGACCGTTTTGCACATGCTAGATAGGGTCCAGAACCGCGCGATAAAACTAATAGGCGATAGAGACATTGTGAGCTCTATAGACTCACTTGAACATCGTAGAAATGTCTCTTGTCTTTCCCTGTTTTATCGCTTTTTCCACAAAAAATGTTCCAACGAAATAGCCACTTGCATTCCTCGTCTTCAAAATTTCACCCGCAATACGCGTCACGCTTCGAATGCACATCAGTTCACCCTCAAGCCCAACTTCGGACGTACTGTCAAATACAGACATTCGTTCATAAGCCGTACGACACGTATGTGAAATGATATACCAGGCTCTGTGTTTCCTCATCGTTAGAACCTTTAAACGCCCGTTCCCTGAGAGATCAGCATAAGGGTATTCATACCCCCCTTGGTGCGCGCGAATTATAAAAAAAAAAAAAAAAAATCATGGAAACGATGCTTCTAGAAATTTGCTTCCAAAGAAGTGTTCTGTTCGTCAAACTTATAAAGCACTTCGTCCATTTTGTGGTGCGATTAATTAAAAAATTGAAAAAAATTTACGAAAACTATAAGTCGCAGGAAAGTTGCTGACGTAATTCTTCACAAGGAATATTAAAATGGAGGATGAAAATAACCTCGAATTTTTTAACGGGGGCTGTATTGCATTTTGTGACTATGTCAAATAGTAGTACAGCCGCAGCATATAACCAGCGGCAGATTCGGATTCAGCAGGGTTGCGGGCTTAGTTTTGCCTAGAAAATACACTGTACAGTGATTTAACCTGGATGTATGTATTTTCACCCATGGAATATCTCTGGGTTACTATATTCAAATTAATTTTGTACAGCTTAAGCCGTAGATTGAACATAAAAATAATGTTTATAAAGTTGTCGCCCTCTTCCACACTTTGCTTGAAATTTTTGATTTTTTTGGAGTCACCTGCAGCGACTATTGGAAGGATTCAATTATAATGCAGAAGCAACCGCACTAATCGTGTTTTAATTCGGCTGTTTCAAACGTGCTATCATAAAATCATTAATACATCCTCTTCTTCTTTCCTTTTGTTCGGCGAGGTTATGATCATGGCATGGTTCATCTGTGGGGTCCGCCGATTTGAAATCAAAAAGTATCTGCAGGCCTCCGGCGGGGCATTCCACACTTGTCTTTGCTCCTTCATACATGTACATGATCATCTGTACGTAGAGTTCTCGAACTCCTTGATGCCTTACCGCCAACTACATATATCAGATCTCTTGATTGTCCGTCGAAAGCATTTTCAAGATCAACCAACACCAACACCAGATGCAAATCCTTTGGGGAATTTGCTATCCCCTGGAAACCAAATAGTTGTAACCCGCGCATTTCTGTTCGTCCCAGAATCACAACCATGCGCACCATTAATGGTGCCTTTCTTTTTAGCGACACATGCATGGGCCTATTCTTTGTTGTTGTTTGTTGTTTTCTGTTGCATTCGTAGCATGCTGGACATCTTCGTTTTGTTTGTTGATTTGTTGCTATAGCAAATGCAGTTCATGCTTAAGATTATTCATTTCACTAAACAATGACTCATTGAAACCACTTTTGTTTTTCTTCACTTTTCCTTAGTTCACTGTCAGCATTGATTTTTTTGCGTGAAATGGTGGTTTTTTTCCAATTTTTTCAATCTTTTACCAGGATTTATAATACCGACCTCTCAAGAGAGTTGATTTAGCAGTATCCCATCATTTCATCAAAATCATTTGTTTTGTTAATTAAATATTTCTTTTATTTGAGTTTAACTTTTATTCAAGACCGTAAAAGTCTGGATTTTAGTCGTATTTTTCGACAAACATAACTACTTTCTGTGTATGCATAGTATGTATGTGTATTCCTCCATAAAAACGTTCATTGGATGAGGTCCTGTTCCATTCCCGATTATAAATACGTAACGAATGGTTACCAATGTGACAGACAGATTTCAAATATTTGCCTGTCCCTCTCAACACTTTTGCAAATGCCAAAAAAGAAATATTTTTTGTACAAACTACATTCTCCACTGTAAATGGCTGTGAATGAAAATTTTATTAATCCCCAATGAACATTCAAAATTAATTTAAATATGTACCTATAACAAGAAAACAAAAAAAAACATAAATTGCAGCCTGACATAGTGTTGTAGGAAAAACAATAAATTCCATGGTACTACCCGCGGAGAAGGCAATTTACCAATTTATCTGCAGCTCTCTATTTTTTATCTTTTTTTCCCTGCCGTTTCCATATATGCACCTACAGATTGAAATAATTTCCTATAAAAAAGCCATCGCGTCAAGGTACAAAAAAAAGTAATTCACAGTTTTTTGTACCTTAACTTGATTCCTGAATAGTTTCAAAGGGAGGAAAGCGCCACAAAAAGTAGACTGAATTTTTATAAATTTGAATATTCGCTGACAGAAATGGGCTGAGGTAGATGGTAGGTTCTGGATATGAGACTAGTGTATGCGTAGATATAAACTAAATGAAAAGTCGACGCCATATTTTTTCATAAAATATGCAGATTTATGAGCTGCTTTTAAAATAATTTCAACGTTCGAGGAAAAAGTGCTTAAGCCACAAGTTAAAAACTTACTAAAATATAAAAAAAAAATATATTGACCTTCGGATTTTACAGAAATGAGAGAGCACTTAAATTAATCCTGAAATTTGTATCGTTCACTATAAGTAGAAATTTATTTGGTACGTTAGCGTGAGAGATGTACTCCATTGGAATTTTTTTTCATATTGGCATTGGCCCAAAAGCTTGACTTAGACTTTTCCAATTAAGAAATTAATTTTGCATTACATTGAAGTCTGTCAAGTTGGTTAAAAGTAATTACCTACCCACGCTACGGTTACTGAATTTTAATTATCATTTTATTTAACCACTTTTTATTAATTTCAAGCCGGAGAGCTGTTATTAACAGAGAGATACGAATATAATATTACATAGAAATATAAAAAATATTTCATGATCAGGTATTGCCTTACAAAGACTGACCAGTCAGTTTTGTGAAATAGGTCATCGAAATGAAAAGTCTGCTGAGTTAGATTGGTTTTATCCGAGCGATGACATGACAATCGCATGGAATGTGTTCTTAGGTTTCTTTCTGTTCGAATGTATATGAGAATATTTATATGGGAATATATATTACATCTACATATATCTATATATATAAAAATGAATGTTTGTCTGTATGTCCTTTATAGAATCGTAAACTATGCATTTGATCATGTGATGATCTTTAGCAAAGTTGTTGTGCATGAGCCCACGAAGGTTTCTGAGTTGGTACGACCAATTTCCACCACTGTCATTCCACTGAATTTCATATATTGCCGTGACAGTTCATGCTGATTTGCATTGAAACGAAAACAGCGAACGAATGATGACGTTTTGAGTTGTGGGTGACATAAGGATTTATGTAAATTGTGAAATTCATGTCCGGCTCACATGGAACAGACAATATTGTCGTTTTTCGAATAGTTTTGTGCATTTCATTGTGAGTTAAATAAATAATTCAATCGAATTGAATTTTCGTAGTTTCCGTGAGCTGATTTTATTCATTCTCTACAGTGAACTCACGAAGATCATCGAATATGTATGTGAAGGATCTGACTGCTGATTGACGTTCCGAACGCATTTGCTGTGCAGTTTTTTTTCGGATATCATCGTGAGTGGAATTAAAATCGATTTCAACAATTCTCGAATGCTGATTTTTTTCACTTCAAATATTCCTCAGCGAATTGGTGATCACCGTCAATATTAACATTTCCATCCGTGTGTGAACAGCCGGTTCAATTGTATTGGATACATTGTGAGATTCGGATTGCTGATTGACATTTAATAAATTCAAACGCATTTTTCACGTCGTTCCCGTACAATTATGCCTCCAAAGCGACAAGCAATTGGCCGATCTACACCTCAAGCACGAAAGAAAAGAGCATTACGAGCCTCAGAATCAGACGAGCAACGAGCGTTAAGCCTGGAAAATCTTCGAGTACATGCCGCTGAGACCCGTTCGTCTGAATCATCTGAACAACGAGAAGTGAGGTTAGAAACTGATCGAATACGTACTACTCAGGCCCGTTCGTCTGAGACAACTGAACAACGGGAAAGTTGGTGGCGTTGCAACACGCGCAGGGTACAGCTAGTGTATATATAAAAATCAATGTATGTACCTATGTACCTATGTTTGTATGTTTTCCATGGACTCCGAAACCACAGAACCGATTAAGTTCAAATTTTTAGGCAATCGTTGGTAATAATCTGAGAGTGTTTCCGTGAAGTTTGGTCACAGTTTGCACAACTGTTCAATCTGAAAAGCTGGTAAACTTAATAATAGGCCCCATACACGATACGATAAGTCTGACAGACATTGAAGTCCATCCGACCGATCGCATCGTGTGTGGAGTTGTTGGACGGTCTGTCAGACGGTCGGCTGAATATCAAGCAATGTTTGATATTTTGAGGCGGTGCCAAGTTGTCGTCCGACTGATTGTATCGTGTATGGTAAAATCTGTGCAACTGTCGTATAGTGTGTGGCAAAGTAAAGCACGCTTCGGACAGACTAGGTCGAATAGACAAATCGTATAGTGTAAGGGCCCTATAAGAGAAAAGCCGTCTATTTTGTTCCATCTATGTATGTATATAAAACTATAGACTCATAAACCACCGCACCGATTAAACTTTCAGGCAATCTTCGATATTGGCTCGAGAGTGTTTCTGTGAAGATTGGTCAAAATTAGTCCAGTAGTTTGCCCACAACTGCGTTTTAACAACTGCGAAGCAACGCACTCCGGGTACCCGCTAGTAAAGGGTGTTTTTTTTAGAGGTATACAAATTCAATATGAAATAAAACACTTCAAACTAATGTTAATGTCTATGATATTAGGTTTATTTAATAGATAATTTTATGCCATTAGTGTTTAAATATGATTTCGGGCATATACGCCCCACGGCTAGCTCCAATGAAGCGCAATCGTGAAGTCCAATTTTCGACAACTTTATCGCTCAGCAAATGTTTCCCGTAATAAATTGATCGTGTCGCGCGCTGTGTGGCATGTTGTGCCATCTTGTTGAAACCAAAGCTCTGTCACGTCAATGCCATTCAACTGAGGAACGAAGAAGTCAGAAATCATGTTTCTATAGCGCTCTCCATTGACGGTAACATTCTGGCCGGCATCGTCCTTAAAGAAATATGGGTCGATGATTCCACCAGCCAAACAGTGAGTTTTAATGGTTGTAAGGGCGTCTCGACAAAGGCTTCTGGGTTTTCTCCACTCCAAATTCGGTAATTTTGCTTGTTTACATATCCATTTAACCAAAAATGGGCCTCATCGGAGAACAACATTTTGCGTTGAAAATGAGGATCAAGCTGAATCATGTTTTCGGCCCATCCACCGAACCTACGACGCGTATAATGGTCACGCTCTTTCAACTCTTGCACAAGCTGGATCTTATAAGCTTTTAAGCCAAGATCTTTCCGTAAAATCTTCCACAAAGTGGATGGGCATAGCTCCAATTGCTGGGCACGATGGCGAATCGACTCATTCGGATTCTCCTCAACACTGCGCTCCACAACGGCAAAAACTTCTTCTGTTCGCACTATTTGTCGCCTTTGGGGATGCGTATTATCCACTAGAGTGTATATTTACTATTTGCTCCCACAATCGCAAGCTTGTTTAGTATCGTTAGCAACAAGTCGAACTCTAAACTTTAAAATCGTTGCCCGAAGAAATGTCCAAAAGGTTCCCCACGTTTACCTGTCGACGGCTGCTCTGGAAGTTCTCTTAAATCTTCCACCCGCACATTTAACTATTATGGCGACTACTTCTACTGGCGCACTAAAGCTTCTCCTGTTAAATAATAATAAAGAATAATGCTTTAGTTGGACACATGAAAATCCTTGAATAAATTCCACTCGGGCTTCATGCCGAAAAGAATCAATTTCAACCGCCACTTCCAAATCGCTGCTATTGGGATAGTTGTCAAATGCCTCAAATAAGTCCGGAACTCAACTGGTTCACTGACGACTTAAAAATGTCTAATGGGGCTGGATATGAAATCTTTGATCCCTGCTACTCGGAAAACAAAATAATATCTTCTAAGCAGATGTTCATTCAATGTGCATGCATCAGAAGAAACCTCCGAAGAGCACACATCAACATGCTGTCAGATAGCCAAGCAGCCCTTAAAGCTCTTATGTCTTTCTTTGTCAACTTTAAGTCTAAGCTAGTTTGGAACTGACTCCAGTTTGCAGCTGGCCGCGCATAATAAAATCGCATTTGTATCGGTACCTGGACATAGAGGCATCCCTAGTAATGAATGCAAACGTAAACAATTTTTAGGCCTCAGTTTTCTTTGGCTACTCCCTAGTTCGCTCAAGATATGTCTTTCGTTTTATAACGTGAGCATTAAATTGTCACATGCGCAGCTTGTTCAACAAGGTTAAACCTAATCAGAATGCTGTAGTATTCGAGCCTATCTAGGCTATTTTCATGTCTTGGGTTATTTCCTCTGCTGAGTTATACTTTGTCAAAGGAATTGCGGCTCTGTTGCCATTCTTTTGTACTTGTCATTGCTTCCTGTATATAAGCACATACATATGTATATCAGTTGTCAAAAAATGAAGCGAAATGTGCTCATGCAACCAGCCTGTAATAGCAAATAACTTACGTTTGTTCAGATTCGGGAAGCAAAATGGTCAACGTAGACTATGAGAGTTTGGTGTGATTTTTATTATGAGAATATGCAGCGGGACTTGGTTGCCGTAGCTTAATGGCTAGCGTGTTGAGCTCGAAGTTGGGATCCGAGAAAACACCAATAGTTGTTTCACGGTCCCAGCTCTCGCGAATGTCTGACAAACGTCCGGGAGAAATAAGGTCATGAGAAAAGTCCTCAATTTTCCTCTCACATAAGACTTAAATTGTATTTGGACATACACAACACAAATGGTCGCGAGAAGCTATGCCCTGGACCACATACGGTCCGTTGCGCTAAGTACTTGCAATTTTGTATCAAGGACATCAAGTCACTATTTTGGTGATATACATTTGTTCGATTATTTGGCTGAATTGACAATGTTATTAAGGACATGCTTCCTTTCCATATATTTTCTTAAGGTGCTTATTAAATGGCAGGTCTTATAAAGCTTTTCGCAGCTGAACGTATTCAAGTTTTCAAATATCTGCGAAGATGTCTTTAAATACATACATTAGTTCAGATAAAAGTAATTCTGAGATCCTAACAAAATTGCAAAATTTAAGAACTTGATCTTCTAAATGGTTTCGGACATAAATTTGTCTTAAAGATTAGTCAACTTGATTCAATAAACGTATGTAGAAAGGAGCTTTCTGTAAGATGGAATTTGAAGCGTATATCCTTGTAGTATGCATGAAGTCCGTGACATTTTTCTCTGTGTAAGAAAGCATTGCGATGGCCAATAAAGTGGACCTTTAACTCTTTTAATGAAAGACAGGATGTATTTTCCGTCTTAGAATAAGAATTTTGTATTGTATTGTATTGTATTTGTGTAGGGTCATCTTGCACTGCGACCTAATGGTCTATTGTGCCCCCTGCTATTGCCTTGGAGAGGTTCGTTCCCTCCTTAGAGCTCTTTCTCCAGACCAGTTTCTTTTAAGAATCTGAGTATGAGAAGCGGGTTCATGGTTGGCATATCCTCAGCTGATAATTGGTACTTGCCCAAGTATTTCAGTCTTTTGTGGGTCAGTGCCCCACAGGATTCCAGAAGATGCTCCGGAGACTCGCTTGACTCGTTGCAGAATCTGCAAAGGTCTTCATTTGTTATTCCTATTTTCCTTAAATGCTCCCTGAGTTTGCAATGCCCCGTTAGGAAGCCTGTTAGGATTCGTAGGTTGTTCCTGCTGAGGCTTATGTAGGCTTCAAATCTTTTCCGGTTATAGTGTCCCAGTAGTTTTTTAGCTTGCCTCAGGCCTATGGTGTTGTTCCAGGTTCTCGCCCTGTCTTCTTTCTCCATTTTTCTGAATTCTTCGCGGATGGTATGTTCCCCTATTCCGCACAATGGTTCAGGGCCAATGATGGGTTCTGCAGCTCCTAATCTTGCTAGTGAGTCTGCTATTTCATTGCCTTTTATCCCGACGTGACCGGGTACCCAGCAAAGTGTAACTTTATAATTTCTGCCTAATTCATTAAGTTTGTTTAAGCATTCCCAAACAAGTTTCGACTTAATAACATAGGAATCGGGTGCTCTGATAGCTGCTTGACTGTCTGACAGTATTACTATGTCACAGTTTCTATATCCTCTTTCGAGATTGAGTTGTATGCATCTGTCTATAGCATGTATTTCAGCTTGGAAGATGCTGGTACTTTTGCCCATGGGTTCTGAGTGTTTTATTCTTGGCCCAAACACTCCTGCCCCTGTCCCTTCCTCAGTTCTCGAGCCGTCTGTGTACCACTTTATCGCGTGGTTACTCAGTCCATATATTGCGGATTCGTTGCTCCATTCTTTCTTGTTACTTAACTTGGTGCGAAAGTTTTTCCCAAAGTTAAATTTTTTAATATTATCATCCCTAGGGATTGCCAGAAGGGGAAGTTTTTTAAGAAGTGCATCATATTCTTTCGAGCTGACACATTTCTCCCTTCCAATACCTTCCTTTGCCATCCTTAGGATCGTTCGCTTTGCACTTTGCTCCACTACGAGATGAAGCGGAGTGATGCAACCTGATTTTTTGGTCTTCCAATTGTGTTACAGTTCATAACTGAAGACTTCCAATGCAGATGCCATATGAAAATAATTCATTTTATGCAAAGCATCAATATCATTGACATACCTGTCCAAAAAATTGGTTTCAATTTAAAATTGATTTGAAACTGAATGTTTTACTCCCTGAATCTGAAATTTCTCAAATCGCACCCAATGGAAAGGAACTACCCTCACGCTTTCGATTACTTTCAGAATTTATAAAAAAAATTTTTAAATTAGTATTTCCAACTGTGGTGGTGGCATTCGCCAGCTAATAAAACCAAACAAACATTATTTTTGACGCATGCCAGAATCAACCCCTGTAACAGGCAGTAGCAGCAGTAACTTTTGATCTGGCCCGGCTGTTTATTGTCAACCCTATTAAAAATGCAGCAAGCATTTTTTTACACTCTCATAAGTCACGACAAGGATGACACGTTACCAAAACGACAGCCATAGTAATTGTGTATTCCGCCCATGCAGTTCCAGAAACGAGCACGATTTAAGAATGTGCGAGTAGGATATTTATTTTTATTTTTTTAATGGATTACGCACAGATTTACAAGTGTAAACAAGAGTTACCAATTAGGCTTTCAATGGGGTGTATTGCACACCCCTTTCATATCACATGGCAATCATTGTTATTGAGAAAAGTGAAGGGAAATATGACAGCTGGTTTTATTGTACGACCCAACTTGATTGAAAGTGCGAGATTTTGTAATTTAAATTCTGACATAATATTGCCACTCGTCACCAGCCCTTCGTTTCACTTTGACAAACTGGAACAATGGTCAATTAAGAAATGCATGCCACATACACGTTCTTGTGACCAAGTTTTTGTGTTTTCGTGGGGAATTATATGGCGAGAACAAATTCATAAAACATCCCTTCCGTCACAAAATTTAATTGGTACGGCAATTTTCGAAAGTACTATGCACGCAATCAAATTAGGTACACCACACGACATAGGCAAATCAGGGGTTTGTTAAGGGCTTTTTGAAAGGACATTCAAGAGTGTGTGGTTTAATGAATGAATTCATCAAAGGCACCTATGGTGAGTTGTCATGTCATGATGATGCAATTGAAATTTGAACGCTAAGTGTTACATGCGAATTTATAAAGATTCTTTTTTTCAGTTAAATTTAAACTCTACATAACCTCTCTTTTAATTTTAATTCCTGTTGCTAAAGAATGAACCCGTAAAGCAAAGTAATATTTTTTTATGCTGTTACAATATTCGCAGTGCATTTAATTTAACTATAAACCTTTTATTATTATTTCCCCTAGTCTGATAGATTTACAGGACTACGCTCACATGCAATAAAACTAAGAATAGTCCTTATGACCATAACATAATCATCTCCTTGGCCATAACATAGTCACTTAATCTTCTAATGAATTACGCACATTACGTGCAATTCATTAATTTTTGTAAACGTTTTTCGAATTATAATTTGCTCTCAGAGCTATAATTCACTTCATCTGTCTAGACGCTTTGACTAGACAGTTGTCTCGCTACACTAAAAGATTCAAAATGTGCATTAGATACTTTATACAAGTTGCGTCAGCAAACTATCCTTGATTAATATGAAAATGTAAGCAGTTTTTACTGCTCTATTTTACCCTTTTATAGGTACACAGTTCGCCATCAACTATCTACTTTCGGAAGAGCGGATATCCATTACTGAAATGAATTTATTCGTCACTGGTTTTCGTTGAAGAGAAAAGAGATACGAAATTTTGAAGTGAATGACTCATATTTATCTTATATTTTATTTATCTTTGGTTTTTTTTTTAAGATTTGGTTGAAATCCTATGAGCACGCGATGAAAGGAAACTGCGACCCTTGTACCTGATTTAAAATATTGCTTTTCTGTTGGTGTCGTCGCTTAGATCTGCAGAGATTTTTAGTCCACTCACTCCAAATTTTATATCACTTCCAATCGTCGATGGAAATATGTATGTATATACAGCCTTGGCCAAATGTATTAGGCACCCTTTAAAATTCTTAATAGCTTTAAAAGCAAAATGTTAAATGAAATGAAAGGAAGCCGATATGATAAATAAAGATTAGTATTTGCTTGGGCCACCTTCGGCCTTTATGACCACAGCTACTCTGTTGAGCAAAGTGCTGACTAGCTTGCGACACATGTTCGAAAAAATATCATTCTACTCTTGCTGTAACATATTTTTAAGTGCTTATTGTTTGTTTGTTTGTTTATTGTTTATAAGCAATCGCTGTACATGAAGAGTAAAAACAAAAGTAGTACAGGTACAAGTTAATAAATAGATAACGAACAAGGATTTTAAGAAATACATATAAATGAAAAAGAATTAAAAATTAAATATGAATTAAGTAGAAAAATAATTTTATATTTAATAATCACCAAGCAAACTCCGATTAAAAAGTGAAAGTGAGAGCAATTTCAGTTGTGCACAAAGTGAGAAAAACACGCTGAAGAAAATTGTCTATATTCGAAATTAGACCTCACCTGGTGAGGCAGATGATTCCAGAGACCAACAGCATCAATTAAAAACTGTCTGCGAGATGTTAAACAAGTATGTGTTAATGGTCTTATCGTAATGCAGCGGT
The DNA here is from genome assembly GCA_946965025.1 of Blera fallax. NCBI lineage: Eukaryota > Metazoa > Arthropoda > Insecta > Diptera > Syrphidae > Blera > Blera fallax. The sequence goes on along the minus strand of OX337247.1, from coordinate 12,574,066 downwards.
TAGACCGGGAGAAGGTAAGTTTATTATAAAGATACTCTTGTTGCTGTCTGTGAATAATCTTGAAGAGTAAGATACAAGACCGATATTTTAAAAAAGCATCAAATTCACAACCAAGAAGTTTGCGACATTCAGCTGAAACGTAATCATATCTGTGCAGGTTAAAGACATACCGAGCAGTCGAATTAAGAGCCTTCTTTAGCTTTAGAATGGAAACATAATCAGAATCAGCGAAGAGTTCACAGCCATAGGAAATAATTGGCACAATAAGTGCATCTACAAGTTTGAGCTTGACTTCAGCGGGAAGTATTGCTTTGCTGACAGATAGCCCTCTGAGCGATGCATATATTTTTGCTACAATAGAACAAATATGGTTGTTAAAGATAATTCCGAGATTCCTTACATGGGTGACATATTCAACATGAGTGGAGTATAGTTCAATAGGATGAAAGTCAGAAAGACAATGATCATGTTTGGAGATTGGAATTATTTTGGTTTTTTTAGGGTTAAGCATGAGAGCATTTTTTGTCGCCCAGTTTGTAATAGAGCGAAGATCCTCATTAATTTTTACGACAGAGTCTTCCACCATACCAATAGGGAAGCTAAGGTAAAGCTGGACATCGTCCGCGTATATATGAAATTTGCAGTGGGCCAACATGGTTGGCAATAATAAACATTAATAAACATTGTAAAAAGCAAAGGGCCGAGTATAGACCCTTGCGGAACACCACTTTTAACGGCACGGAAGGATGACATTTTGGAGTTGTAAGAAACAGCTTTGACACGGTTAGTAAGAAATGAGAATATTAGCTTGTTAGTAGGAACAGAAAAGTTAAATAAAGTGGACAGTTTGTTACAGAGAATAGAAGGGTTTACACAGTCAAAAGCTTTTGAGAAATCGAGCAAGGCCAGTCGGGTAGTTTTATCCTCATCTACAGCCTGCCGAATGTCATCAGACACTGTTATTCAAGCTGTTATGCAACTGTGTCCTGATCGGAAACCTGATTGCATAGTTGTTAATAGCTTATTGCTTTCTAAATGTCCTTTAATTTGGTGACTTAAAATCGATTCGAATACTTTGGAAAGAAACGGGAGGATCGCGATCGGTCTGTATTCCGGGACATTACCCTTTTTCGGAATAGGTACAATTCTTGCTTTTTTCCAAATGGATGGATAAGTGGATGTCATAAGGATTGTATTGTATATGTGTGTAATATGAGGTAAAACGAACGGAAGAAGTATTTTAATGAAATCTGGATGAATATTGTCCAGGCCAACAGATTAACATTTCGCGGATAAAATTGCCATTCCAACAGTATAAACGTCTACTCTATTTAATGCGAAGGCATCCAATCTACTATTATTGTAAGTCAATACAGTTGGAGAGTTGACATCAGTGAAAGGAACTGAGGCAATAAAACGATCATTTAACTCATCTAGGTCAATGTCCTCGTTATTAAGTGTAAGATTTTTCTTATTGCTTCTTATGATGTAATAGAGTACTCCTGGATCCTACGCTTTATAATACTCCAAAGATGCTCTATAGAGTTGAGATCCGGGGAGTGCGCAGGTCACTTAAGCAGGTCTATATTATACTCCCCAAACCAGCTCATAGTTAGGGCTGATTTGTGGCAGGGTGCATTGACTTGTTTGAATTTGACATTTTCCATGTTGGTGTCCTCGAAAATTTTGGACAAAGAAAGTTAAAGTACGTTTTCCAACACATTTATGGACTTTCATGAGTCCATCCGACCATCACAGTCATGTATTTCACCCACATCGCATACCCAGATCATTTTACTGCTTCCACCGTGCTTAAAAGTCGGTACCACGCATTCTGGGTTTTATTATTTTCCAAAGCTTCGTCTCACCAGGGATGCCAAATATCCTAAAATTTTTTAAAAAATAAGTTTTTTTCAAAAGATGAACTCATCTAGATAGCATCAAAATTAGTTACATTTTTTGATGTGCAAATTAAAAGCGATCCTTAAATTAATCGTACCGCAAAGTAGGATTCATCTGACCACAATATATTGGACCAATCTTCTTCAGTGAAATACATGAATTTTTTCGCGCACTCCAAGCGCGACTTCTTGTTTTTTTCCAAGAGCCGCGGCTCTTTCTGCTTTGGATCCTTTACATCCAACTTCCCCAAGTCTTCATCTAACGGTTCTTGAAGAAATTTTTTTTCCCCGATCCTTCGACAATTCAGAATCAAGCTCAGATTAGGTTTTCCTTCGATTTTTTGCGAAGATCATTTTAAAAATCGTTCCTCCCGAGGCCTTTGGCCAAGGCTGTATGTATTCCTACAATTAATATTTAGCTATGAACAAAGTCGTCTAAACAGTACTTTCATTATATGGTTCTTCTTGGATGAATGCACTCGATGTTGTAGGAAATTTCATAACATAACTAATTGTCGAGTGGTATGCAAAATATTCGTAAGTTTCCCGAGTCCAACCAAACAAATTTTAACTCATATAGTATTATTAATCGGCAGTATAAGTTAGGTTCTTACTTATTTAGGTAGCGCTACAGTTCGAGATTGAGCTAGGCCTGAACCAGCCTCTCTGACCAAGCCTCTCCCGTTAGCCCGGTTCCAAACCAACTGCTTCCAGTTGCGCACTCCAAGTCAATTGAGTTACCCTTTTAGGGTGGTTTTAGGTGGCGTGTTTGCTATTTCACTAAGGTCTTTGAACTGTGGTTTTCCGAGGGTTGAGAGTCTGGTTCTGAAGAGGCTTGGGCATTCGCAGAGGAAGTGTTTTGAGTTTTCCTCTACCTCTGTGTCGCCACAGCCTCTGCATAGGTCGATGGTGCTGATTCTCATTTTCCTGAGATGGGCCGCCACTGAATTGTGGCCAGTAAGGATTCCAATGAGGAGTGACAACTGTGGTCTGTTTAATGAAAGCAGTTCTTTGGTCCTCTTTGACTCAAATTGGGTCCAAAGTTTTCTATAGACTCGGCATGTGTTGATGGTGTTCCACCTTGCGTTGGCCTTATTTAAGAAGTCTGTAGAGATTTTGGACATGAGGAGACTGATGGGCAATAGTACAGAGTTGTCTACGTTTAGGTCATCTGATTCTGAGCCTTTCCTGGCCAGTTCGTCGGCCATCTCGTTCCCGTGGATACCCATATGGCCCGGGATCCAACAGAGCGAGATCTTGTGTCTCGTGCCGAGGGATTTGAGTTCCTCTTTACATCTTTCGACCAATTTAGATTTGGTGGGGATGAAGGGTATGGCTTTGATGGCTGCTTGGCTGTCTATGTAAAAGTCAACCTGTCTGTTGTTGTTCGGTGTGGAGAGGTGTCGGCAGGCCTCGATGATACCGTGAATTTCCGCTTGGAACACACTTGCGTGGTTCGGAAGTTTCATGGACCGGGCAATTAAGGGTTCCACTGAGAAGATGTCGGATCCCGTACCTACGTCCATTTTTGATCCATCTGTGAAGATAGATATGGAGGTGGGGTCTATGATCTCACCATTTGTCCAGTTTTCCCTGGAGGGCAATTTGGAATCGGTGTTGAGATTCAAATCCAAGTGGGTGGCCATGTAGTGCGAAGGCTCGTTGGCGTTTATCCACTTGGTAATGGTGCTGTGACCAATTTGGCTGTTTTTCCAAGTCCGAGTTTCACTGAGTCGTAGGGCACTTTTGGCCGCTACCTCTTTCGTGAAGAGGTCAAGTGGGCATAGCCCGAGCATGGTTTCGAGGGCGGCGGTGGGTGTTGTTCTGATAGCACTAGTCGTGCCTATGCAGGCTAGACGTTGTATTCTAGTGAGGGTGTTCAGGTTTGTGGCTTTAGCAGCTGCAGGCCACCAGACCAGACAGCCGTACGTGAGGATGGGTCTGACGATGGCTGTGTACATCCAATGGATGGTAGCTGGTTTAGGACCCCATTTTTTACTCATTGCGCCAAGTATTTGTATTTTTTTTTCTTCATGGAAATGTTTGACTAGGCTCCGGGCAATACCGGGACATTCACATAAGATATGCTCGGTAGTTTCAGTTTCCTAAAAGCATAGTCGGCACATGTCCTAGTGGGTGATACAGATTTTCTTTAGGTGACATTTGAGGGAGCAATGTCCAGTCCAAAAAGTCCCTTAGGATATTTGCGTTAAAGTTGTTCATTGCTAGAAACTTTTTCGTTCTTTTTATTGAGAAATTGATAAATTTATCGGCATGTCTTAAGACAGTTGGTGAGTTCCAGTGAGAGAGCTAACAGGTAGCCTACGAAATGGTTCGGGACCAATTAATGGATATTTATTGTGTACATATAGCCAAGAGAGTTTAAATACGATTCGAAAGCAGTTTAGTCTGAAAGTTGAAGGACATGAGAGCTTGGCTGTCTGATAGGATGTTTATGTGTGATCTTCGGAAGTTTCTTCTGATGCACTCTCTGGCACAGAGCTTGATACGAGTAGCAAAATGCTTTAAGTCCCCAGTGTAGTTTTTGAAATATCGAAAGTTAAAGTAAGGAAAGCCCGAAACAGGTTAGTTCCCAGTAACGTTAGGTAACTGAGTAAAAGCGTTTCACAGAAAATACGGTTCTTCATACTCCAGAAATTTATAAATACAAATTTAGAAAGTTTCTTATTGAGCATGAGTACATGGTCATTTACAAGCAAGTTTTCATGCCAACGTAATGTATTTAACAAGAAGTTTGACTCTTTAATTATCTCAGCATATCAGAAACTCCCTAAGCGAGTAACAACATTTCATCCTTATTCACGTTCAGTATGATACACTGCATTCCAGATACATAGATCACACGAATAAGCTTTCAATCTTCTCTGCCAGAGTAACAATGGTTTGACTATTTTACTGCGTCCTTTAATATATGTTCATTATAACCAATTCCACACTGTATCCTTGCTTTACTTTATTGCTTGGTTAGACAGAAAAAAAAAATAACACCCTTATCTATTAGATTACTTCCTTTCTCAGGTTCTTCTCGAATTTCTTTCGAGTTTATTACCCACCCAAACTGTGGACTTGACTCGGATTCACATTATCCCTCTTTAGAGTTGGTTTTAACATAATTTTAAGCCCCCCTTCCGGTCAATTTGCAGGCGGTGGCATCAAGTTATCGATCACCAGTGGAGCCACATTCTATGCCAAAATTTGATACAATTTTCAAGGACACACGTTGAAGTCATGTCCACCCTTAAGGGAGGGGATATACTTTTCCTCATAGATGGTGATGAAACCAATTTGTCAAATTTTTGATTGAGGACATCACAGGGTGGTAGTATGCTCGCGGTGGTCCTCAGGTTTGATGGTACTGCTGCTGGTGGTGGTTAGTAGTAATCAGTTTCCTTCCTTTATTTGAGGGTTGCGGGATTTTATTACATTGCAAAACTGAGAGTGTCATGCGAAGCATGAAATCACTTTCGGGACTTTTGTAACAGTTTTATGATATCTCCGCCTGCCTCTTAGAGAAACCACTAAATCATACTCATTCCTAGTGCAGCATGGACTTTAAAAACAACCCTTTTATCACGAAGTGGCGATTCAATCGAGAAACCGAAAGAGAGAAAAGCTGAACGAAAGTTTTTTTTTATTTTTTGTATTTTTACGAGTATTTAATTCCGACGGGGGTGATGGGGTGGAGTGCGATGGGGTTGTTTTTATTTAAGCAAATTTGTACAAAATGAGAGGTGGAGGGGGTCGAGAATGTATTTTTATTTTATGGCTGCTTAACTGAAGTGAATAATTTGGGGGTTCTCATTAAAAAAAAATGGGATTTCAAGCCATCCTCGATTGAATTGTGTTATAAAAGATGCAGATTACTGGTTACTTTTTATTAATGAATGCAATTTAGTTTGGGGATTTTAAGTTGTCTATTTAGTTTGATACAAAATGGTTCAGGGAGGGATGTGATTGAATGAAGGTTTTTTGATAGTTTTTGGGTTAAAACCAGCAGAAGAGAGCTTTAAACAAAACAGTCAAACGAATTGATTAATTTGTTTCTAATTTCTTTCGCCTTTCTTAACAGAGTAAGTCCCCAAAGCTATCAAAATTTTGTGAACAATTATTGATTTCAAAATGGTACGTAAGAGAGACGTGTTAAGCGGTAATGCCCTGAGCATTGCATTAGAAAAGAAAAGATCATCTGCTGCACTTCGGACGCTTCCAATCTTTAGAGGATGGTCTACAATGAGGGAGTACTAAAAAAATAATTTCCTTCGAACTGCTCCCAATTTCAGGTCACTAAGGCCCCAGCCTATATACATATGTATGTATACCAAAGTTGATCATTCGGTTATCAGTCCACCACTCCAACTAACTTTCAATTTCTTAAACCATGAGGAAGGGTAAATCATTATCGACACATGAACCATATTTGGCTTCTACTTTAGAAAACAAGACCTTTTTTGAAAGGACCACGTTGATGATATTTTCCAAAAAGCCAGTGTTGCATATGACTTCGAAAGTTGGTCGTTGCATTTTGGCTGTCGAGAATATTTTGTCTGCAGCCATCTCAAGACAAGCAGAACCACTCGTGAACATCCCGCCTTGCGCACTTAAGCTTGAAGTAGGGAAAACAGCCATACAAGAGGCGAACACCAGATGGACCTCCTTGGATTCCTGTGTAATCACAAGGAAACTATGGCCGTCCTTCGACAAAGGCAGAACCGAGAGACTTATACGGGAAGACAGGAAGTCCCTTTCCATCCTCGTTGGGGTTATCACGGGGCATAACACTCTACGGTATCATTTGGAAAAACTACGTCTGACGGAAGAAGAACTCTGCAAAGGCTGCAGTGATGAGGGAGCTTTTGAGTACACAACCCTCTTCCTATGCCGCTGCCCTGGCCTCCAACACAGCAGGAACAAATTCCTAGGAAGTTACTTTTTCCAAGACCTAGATGAACTCGCCAGCACGCCATCAGACAGGATAATGATGTTTATCAAGTCCTCAGGATGGTTTGTATGCAAAGACTCGCAACAATAATTATCGGAACAAATTAGTATCGGAAATTGGTCTCAATGGGCAAGGGACAACCCCTAAGGGGCATCACAATGGATCAGTATTGACCTGAGTGTGGCGGGGAGTAATTCTCTCTTCGCCAGCCCACATACCTAACCTATATTTTGAGAAGCCTTCTAAAGAATTGTCTAATTTTGGAAGTGATCGTGTTGTCTTCGGCATCTGTTGCTGGTTTCAAAAATAGGTTGATAAGTAATCATCAACAGCGGACATTTTTAGTTGCTATTCCCCAGAATGGGTCGAACCTGCACCGGTCGCGTCACAAGCAAAGATATTTTCACTACATGGTAGCCGCTGACACATAGTCCCTCTCCTTGAACAAGTCTTTCAGAACTAGGGCGAATTAGATTACGTTGATAATGAGAAGCGGTTGAAATGTTCGGGGACTTCCGTCTCACCGATATTCCCATTGTGCTGCTCCTTGGGGTTTTAATCGTTCTAATTACTCCAGAAGCCAGCAAGGAGTTCACCAACTTCTCAGAGTATTAGCAACTAAAAAATCCGCGTTTTTACCTATTAAGAGGGAATCAGTCTTTGAATAAATGAAGAGAACTCCCTAGCCATCCTGTAAAGGTGGGATCAAGTATTAGATTATTTCTGTGGATAATAGGGAGTGACCACTGATGGTACGGAATTGCATTCTTCGATGTTTCCTGCTTAGAAACAACTGTAAAGAAGTCGTGCAGTGGAACAAATACTTACTGTCTTTGTATATGTATGTATGCCCTGGAATATCCATTTGGCAGGTTCCTTGGTATGATTTATTATTGGTTTGGTATCAGTGAATCTGGTTGATCCGCCCATCTTGGCCAATTGGTTGTGCCTCGGATTACAAGTTTATTTGTTTCTGCTTAAAAAATGGTTGTGTATGCGCCTAAGCTAATCCAGAGTACTGCCTTTTGTGAGTCGCTAAAAACTGGAGAATCGGATTCACTACCGTCTGATTCTGTGACTCTCAATGTGACCAGTCTCTTTTTTTAAGGAGTATGATAAACTCGACATATCCTCATGCATTGAGTTTTTTCACCCAAGCATTTTGTTATCAGAGTAATAAAAAGTTTTTCGAAGCTATCCGTTTGATCTCTAGAATCTCATTAATTTAAGAATCTCTTTCCATTCGTCGTCTTTACAATGCTCTTGGTTGAGATATCTAGATTTTAGGATATTCTTTAGAGCCAATGTTACTGACTGTTGGCGTTTCTTCTCAGAATCGACCCGAGCTTCTTATACCAATAGTCCAATGGTCTTACTCCACCGGTCGTACTGAAAACGTAGTTTTTCATACATTTTCTACCTCTTGTGAACCAATGGGCAATCGGCTATAGAAGGTTGCGGGGAAATAATGGTTGTTCCGGTACATTACCAAGCCAGAGTACCAGCTCTTTCGATTCCTCTCATTATCGTGGCCAGAATCCCAGTGCAGCGTCACAGAGTTACATCGGTCCAGTCAGCTCACTTAACCAATTTACTAAGTCTTGCATATTTGCGGTGGAACCATGTCTACTGTATCTTCGTTACTCATTATGTAGTTCGACTAAGTTCTGCCTAAATTTTGTGCTGTTTTGATAGTTTCGAATAAATTTTGTTTCGACCTATCAATGTCGTCACTGTTTCGAAAATGTTTCTGACTTGAATGTCATCAAAATGTACAAGAAGAGCTGTATTGGTTCCCACCATATGGGGTGATGAATGAAGTAGAAAAGTATTCTCATATATGAACGTAGTAAGATTTTCGAATCTTAAAAGTCAGAATGGTGAAAGAAATGGATGTATAGGTATAGGAACGCTACTTGGTAAATTACTCTACGAAAAGGGGGGGACTCTCTTACGTGGAAGCAGAAAATAAGCAATCTTATACCCTTTAAATGACTGTTAGTAAGAAAACTCGAATACATTACCCTAAAGACACACTAACAATATTCAGCCTCACAGATTCTTCTCTTTTCCTCAACTAGCAGACATTGTAGCTGAAAATATCCCTAAACAATTTACTAGACAACCGAAAGTGTATTTCCATGTAAAGTTTCTCCTCCTTCGGAATTCATAAAGAAACGATACAGAAACAGCCTGACATGTTTCCTAATTGGTATCCCTCCGGTGCTGAATCATAAGTTTTAAGGATACACAATTGTTTTTTTTTTTCTTTTGTTATTATTTTCCCTTGATTTTGTTTCATTTAGCTCGTGCTGTGTTAAGTGCTATTCATTTTCTATACTACCTACCGCCACAAAATAACGTCAGCAGCACTCAGTTGAAAGCCATTTTGTAGGGAAGGAGTTTATACTACTCCCCACCTGCACCTGTAATGAAATCGAGAACTTAATTATCCCCAAAGAAAAAGGTGATGACAAAATAAAAACAAAACGAACGTAACCGGTGTGTTGCAATGAGTCTCACTTGGTCTTGAGAACTTTTTTAAGCAGAAGCTGCTACGTTATACGTTGGGTGGATTGGTGTAATGAGTACCGAAAAAGGCCACTTTAGATAATTGCTTCCTCATTTTTATGGGTTTTTAGTGTTTTTTTTTCCATTTCTTGAACTGCTTTCGGAGAACGTGTCACCAACTGCCGCTGGATAAAGTCTTTGCAAGAAATCTGTCGGCGTAGTGTATACTGTTCTGGATCTCTTTGACTCAGGATAAAGATTTTTTTCTTGTGAAAAAGACTGGGAAGTACAAAGTTTTCATTTCAGTTTTATTGTTTGTTACTTAAATTCGTATTAAGTAAAAGCGAGAGTGGGGGTTCCGATATGTGGATTACAAACTTAACTTCGCTTCGAAAAAACTTCGAAAAATAAACAATCAGCGATTCCATCCGATGAAAATTAGATTAAAACAGATTTATGAGATATGACCTTATTCTACATTCTTAGTTTCCTTAAACATGCCAAATTAATTTCAGTTAACATTCACACACAAGTTGTACTCCTGGCAATTCATCAGGAAGTTCCTTGAGAAATGTGTGATGGAATATGTTTCCTACATTCCCTGGCAGATTGTCAATCACAAGCAAAGCAGTCTAACTTCCATCAACAACATGAAATTTATGATCCATGAGCAACATTTGTTCGCATCGTTCGTCTAACAGATTGATATCATTTCTTTTTGGCAAATCAGAATTCTCCTCTAATCTCATGGGAAGAAGATGAACGTTTTCGTCTTAAGTTGTTGGATGAAATTCCATGATGATGGAACGCAACATCTCGCTCAATGTCAGATTTACCATGGCAGACATAAGGAATTAAACACTTGAACACAACACTGACATTAGTAGCAGCAGCAGGATGAGAACAAATTGAAAACAAATTCCATTCGCAGTTGAAGATATATTGCTGTCGAGGTGGTGGAGCCAGGGAATACAAGATGGTCCCAGAAGTCTAAAGTGGTGAAGTTTTTGTGGATTTGAGTGTTAAAAAGATAATTGAGTGGTGATAGATACATGTATTAACTTTCTGTAAGACTTTCTCATTTTGTGATTTAGAGGTGAATAATATCTGCGTATTCAATACTCCATCAAATGGAAATTTTTCATATATCCGATCGCGCTACAGTTCTATGGTATGGTATAAAAGATACCATACCTAGAGTCAACAACAGCAGATTCATTCCTATCCGAGGCTTGTAGTAGCTTCGTAATTACGGGTTTTTTACGCGGTAGGGAAGCTGCCCCGACGCACAACCTCCAACCTGGAGCGCCAGTTCTCTTTTATACCACTAGGACGAGGGGCCGGGTTTTTCGGGGGCCCACTTCGGGGATATGAAGTGACTCAGTATTGGAGATCCCTATAGACCTGGGATTCGAATACGTCGAAGCAGCTCTAATAGTTCGGCCTAACTGGAACTGGTTGATTCCATCTAGAGAATTCGTCCGCTGCGGCCTGGAACAAGAGGAGGTGCCTTAGTGAGAAAGCATTCCTCCCCCCTCTCTCGTTTGCGTTCACGGACTTTGGAGGAGAAGATTCAACGACGAAATTTACGAGCTGTACAGCGACATCGGCCTAGTTAAAAAACTGCGCATCAGTCGTCTAAGATGGCTAGGGCATGTAGAGCGAATGGACACCAATGCTCCGGCCGGCAGAGTCTTCGAATCTAACTCGGAGGGACAACGCAGTAGATGACGATCTCGCCTAAGGTTGCGGGCACAAGTAGAAGGGGACATCAACCAACTTGGAGTGCGCAACTGGAGGCAGTTAGCTAAGGACCGGGCTAACTGGAGAGGCTTGTTGGTTTAGGCCCAGGTTCACCCCGAACTGTAGCGCCACCTAAGTAAGTAGAGTCGTGGCAATGGCATCTACCAGAGAAGTTCCGAATGGCAGAGAGCATCATATTCATAAGATTGACATCTGCAATACCTACTCAACTGCATCATTAAGTGGACAATGGAACCATAGGGAGAAAGAAAACTCTCGGATTGGAAAGCTGGTGAATTGAAGAACGTCACCTTTTTCAACTCATGCCGGCATGGATATCAGTGGCAGAAGAATTTAATCATGTTGTCCTCCCTCTCCTTCTGCTAATATATGACGCAGATTATCATTTTCATGGAGAGGAGGAGTCCGAAGGAATGTAATCTGTTACTGGCCCACTTTCAGTTTCAAGTGCCTTGGCTTCGCCTGGAGCTTCGGCCTTGCATAGCGATGCCATCGGTCCGTATTTATATTCTAGAATTTACCATTTTTTTTTTTTCTTATGTGCTTTTTATTTATGGAACTGTTCTTGCACTTTATTTTAATTCTTCTTTAGAAAGGCTTACCCAAGATACTTTGAAGGCTCGGGGTGAAGGTCATCTAGGGCATGTATTGTAGAGTTTAAAAGTTAAAATTTTAGGTTGTCTAAGCCAGACAGATTGGCTCGACGTGTCTTATATTTATTTATGCAGATCTGGTCTAAACTATAATCAGAAATAGGTTGGTTATGCTAAAGCGATCACAGATCAGCCACGTAATCGGTGTCCTCACGAGATGCCGTCTGATAGAATAATATGCTACAGGGTTGGGCCTCTTCTCAAATGACTTCTGAAGGAGCTACAGCGATGAAGATGAAGAACTGGCATCCATAAACGCCTAGACCATACTCTGCTTCATTAAAAGCTCCGACTGGTTTGATTGGTCCCTAAGTGTGTCTGCATCCTGTTATAGGTAGCCACCATAACCTAACCTTATCTAAACGGGGCGCTATATCTTTGACCTGGCCTGGTTGAAACTGTTGAACTACCTGGTACATGATATTATGTTCCCTGCATATTGTCAAAATCATCTTTACTGCTTGCATCTACTGGTCTCAGTTTGGCTAGAGAAACGTTGGGTTGCTCTCTTATTCTTTTTGCAGAAATTCCTTACGTCGTCGTTTATGCTGTATCATATCCCTGATCTGTTTCCCCACTCTCCGTTACGCATGCTGATTTAGTACGGCTTTTCCGGTCCCTAGTTCCTGAAAATACGCATTAAAGATCGAGCCAAAAGAAGTGGTTCAAAGGACTTGAAGGAGCGGACATTTTTTTGTTGGATTGATACAAAAAATTCAAAAAAAGACACCTGAACTGTTAAAGAGTGAGATCAGTTCCTTTCGAGAGCCCAAAGTTAGCTGTTGTCCTATTGTGTAGAGTGTTGCCTTACGATAGATTATTAAGGACTCAGTCATGAACTTCGTATTCGTAGTTGTCATAGTTTTTTCCTAGCAGTTTCAGATATAAAATATTGAGTTTAAGTGCCTAAGGCTCTTCGCAGTGGACACCCGTTTTAATAAAGAGTGCTTCTGTGTCTCAATAGTTGGTTGCTATAAGCTGCTACTGCTGTCTCAGGAAAATAGTTTTCGTACTTCTATTAAGGTTTCCAATCAACTGAATGTGTCATGTGTCGGACATTATATCATTTCGCTAGTCACTGTGCATATATTGGAAAGTAGACAGTATTAATCACGTTCATTGGTCCTTTTCAATTTGACTTGACGTACTGTACCACAATCCCTGTACTCACTGTTCACGTAACTCATTCATAAGTCCTGAAAAACTAGAAACCAATAAGCTCTGATGCGTACTCAACTTACTCTCCGATTCCAGCCTAGCATTTATTTCGAATTATTTTCTTGTCGTATCTGAAAGTTTATCGTAACGCGCCACCATATAATCGGTATAATAAAATGCAAGGACTTCAGTTCTTGCGCGAATTGTTGTCACTTCCTTTGCGTTTTATGTTGGGTATATTCGTACACACACTCATGTACATATGTATACTGTATTTACGTTTGGTGGGATTTTATCGCCGCCGAGCACCTTTGAATCCCATTAAAAAGCACTTTAATGTCCTGATTGTATATATCGCTTCAAGGGAAGTTAGGCAGACGAATGATGGAGGGCGGTGGGCGTATGCCCCTGTTTTGAAATCAACTCACACAAACCCCTATACACACGACTACAAATCAAGTTACCGCATGGAATTTTGTAGGCGGTAATAATGTGATATGTGTCCCGTTAAAAATGGGAATTAAATTGTTATTACGGAGGTTCCTTAGTTGAATTATAGCACTCATTTATGAGCAGCGCTGCCAGTGAAATTTAAGATATGACCTGTTTATAATGATTTCAAACAGCGTTATCTTGTGGGTTGTGTGCGTATGTAAATGAATTTAAGTTGTATTTAATAGATTTTTGGAAGGGCTTGGTGCTATACATGTGCTTGAGTTATTTTATGAAGATTGCTTCTGTTGATTATCATTTTTCTTTTATGTGTACACTGTATCTTGTACTAGATGTTTGGGAATTGTGAATAGCATTGGCAAGGAGTTGTTAGTGAGTTGATGAAACAAAAAAGACCTTGAGGTACTTTCAAAAGCTAGGTAGTGTATGGCTAGTTCCTGTGCAGCTTATTCCTCTTGAAGATCGTACTGGAGCATTCCATAAGTGTCTTTAGTTTAGTTTTGCTGAGCCTTGCTATAAATTCCGCATGCATTAGCGAGCCTATGTATATGTATCAGCAGCCTTTCATGAAAGCTTTACAGAGATGCTGCATTGACTTCCCTTCGCACGACATTTTGCTCCCTACGAAGTCTCATCCATTTACTGTAGAAATGCTGTTGTAAACGATGCAACGGAGCCAGTCCAATTTCCAGCTGAAACAAATCGTTAAGCGTATTCACAGGCAATCTGAGGATTTTTGAGGAAGAGCCTGAGTTTTTAAATAATTTATGTATAAAGCCACGATTCCTTTGCCGAGAATGCCCTTCAAGCTACAGCTTGTTCCCTGTTTGGCTTCCTTGAGTTTCTCTTCTTGATGTACTTGGTACGTATTCTCTTTGACCTTTAATAGCCAGGAACACTGTTCATTCCTTGAATACCGCCCAAATCCTTTTCAAATTACAATAATTTTCAATTTGCTGGTTTCATTATAATTTCCAGTATGTTTGGGATTTCTGCCGCGTACATAACAAGCCTTATGCTGACTCCAGCAAACACAATTCCTCCAACCAAAATGATTTTAAATTGTGTAGTGTCGTATAGCCTATCATAAGGCATTCATTCAGAGCCCAGGATGTGCTGAAGCAATGGCTCCTAGTTATGGCTTTTCTGGGGTCTAGTTACGTTAGTAGGTTAGCTTAGGTTGGCTTGGCTGTCCGCACGGGAGTGCAGACACACTTTGTGATAACATGGATCAAAACCAATTCGCTACTCATGGACTAACAGAACCAACCGGAGCTTTTGATAAAGCGATAGATGCGCATGACGTCTAAGGACGCTATGTCACCAAGGACTTCAAGGAAGGGGGACCCTAAATGGAGCATTCTTTTATGCGACAGAGCTGGGCAGTTACATAGGAGGTGAGGGATACTTTCCTCCTCCTCCTCGTCTCTGCAGCTTCTGCAGAAGTCGTTTGAAAAGAGGCCAAGTCTTTTGGCATGTTGACCTATAAGGCAGTGTCCAGTGAGAACACCAACAACGCAGCTGATCTGTGATCGCTTTAGTTTGACCAAGTCGGCACTGTGTTTATGATCCAGCCTGGGCCAGATCTGTCTCGAGATGAGACACGTTAACACGTTTTCCCATCTGAGATTGGTCTTGCTAATAGCATTCAGCTTTAGTAGATGCTTACATGTAGCTAGGGGCATGCCCAGGGACTGCCTATCAGACAGAATCCTTAGAGTATTGCCTTGTCTGGCGAGTTCGTCTGCCCTGCAGTTTCCTGGAATGTCTCTATGGCCTGGCAGCCAGCATAGGTAAATATTGAACTGCTCTGTCATCTCCATAAGAGATAAACGGCAGTTGAGAGCGGAGTTTGAAGTAAACGAGCACGATTCCAGAGACTTGATTGCCGCTTGGCTGTCAGTGAGAATGGTAATATCCCTGACAGATAGTACATTACACTTCAGCCAGGACAGGGCTTCCTTAATCTCCATGATTTCCGCCTGAAAAACGCTACAATGATCAGGGAGGCGGAACGATAATTCGAGGTTGACCTTTTCGGAGAAAAGCATCCCACCCCGCCTTCGGTCTTAGAATCATCTGTGAAAAATTGTACCGAGTTACCATCGTGTTTGAAGTTATGGAGATCAAGGATCGAGGAGTGGCCAATGTGATAGCTAGACCACTGAGAGGAGGCTTTCAGACGGATGGCTGTACAGGCAGCGATCTGTTTACTGAAGATGTCTAGGGGCAGCAAGTTGAACATAATATCCAGTGCCGCTGAAGAAGTAGTCCTCAGTGCACCACTGATGCACATGCATGTAGATCTTTGCACCTTAGCTATTTGAGTGAGGTGGACAGCCCTGTTAAGCGCGGGCCACCATACGATCACGCCATAGAGTAAAATAGGCCTGATAACGGACACGTACAGCCAGTGAGCGATTTGGGGTTTCATACCCCAGCTCCTACCTTTGGCCTTTTTACAGGAGGAGAGAGCTGCATTAGCTTTCCTAACGCGTTCTAGTAGATTGGCTTTCCAGTTTAGTTTTCGTTAGTAGGTTACATTTTTATAAATGTTTCTATCACAACAGCTTCGGCATACGCCTTTATAAAATATCTTCTTGAGATTATGGGTAGTTATGGCTAAGAGCAGCATTTTTTTTTGCATAAGCTGGCTTTCGTTCTGTTATTTTTTTTTAGGGCTTTCTTGATGTTTCACAAGCAGTCACGGATACTTTCTGACAGGATTTCATGGCTCAGTCTCTCTTTTTGAAGTTAGAAATAGGAGGTTTGACTGCTTGATTGGCTTGTTCTCATTGTAAAACAAACCCTTCTCTTGCTAAGTCGCCAACTGTTTCACTGTCTGGTATGCCCCCTATGACCAACTATGGATTTTGAATTTGAATAATATTGTGTTTGATCAACAACTTTTAACGAAACCAGAAAAATATTGAAGCTCAATCTTGGCTATTTTCTTATAATGTTAAGAATCTAAAATAATATCCTTAAGGTGACCAGCATTTTGGTTTTTGCAAAAATCCAATCTTTTCATGATTTCATGTCGGTTTTTTTCAAAGTTTGTTATCTCAAGGCTTATATGTACATGGGCCTAACTAGACAGGGGACTATTCTCGTAAGCCTTTCCTTTCAGATGACCGCATAGAAGAGGCTTTTTAAGAGGCTGCCGACCAATGTCTCTATTTCTTGGATTGTTCCGATTATTCTGGCTGTATGTGTACTAGCGCCGTCTTGTTGAAACTATGTATATAGGGGCAAGGTGACTCAACTGCGGATGTATAAAGTTTTCGAGCATTGCTTTATACTCGTCCCCATTTGGGTCTTCAAGGAAATGGGGTCCTATGACCACTTCAGATGACTTATTACAACAAACACTGACTCGAAGGAGATGTATCTGCCGCTGCTAAATTATTCAATGATTTTCCATATCCGCGAAATGCAAATCTTGTTTATTAACGAAGCCATTAAGGTGGAAATCTGCTTAGTTTCACCTGACATAATCAATTTCTCCCAGAAATATGTAGAGATAATGATATTTTCTTTTCGTGCACAGTGCCGGTTAATAATAACCGACTTGTGTGGTGTCTAGTAAGCAGTTGATGACTACATTTTGTATGCAAGGTCATCCGAGGTATCCTTAGGAACTACCGCGCTTGTCATCGGGTTTTCGTCCACAGATGCCTACATGCAGCTTGTCTCGGGACCATCTGGGACCAAATGGAAAAGAGAAAGAAAACAGTACTGTGCTGTAGTTACGCTGGGCGTCAAAAATGCATTTAACTCGGCCAGCTGGAACTTCATCATGAGAGCGCTGAGGAATATTCGAGCGCCAAACTACCTGCTACGAATTATTACCAACTTTAAAGACAGAACCCTCGTCTACGATACGGACGAAGGCCCGAAAAGATACAAAATCACAGGAGGAGTCCCACAGGGATAGTGCTAGGCCCAGCTCTGTGGAATATTATGTATGATGGAGTACTACGTATCCGGAGACTAAGAGGAGTGGAAATAATTGGATACGCCGATGACATTGCGGTGGCGATTGTGGGTAAAACCCTAGAGGAGGTGACTCAAAACTGCAACAATACCATCAAAGACCTGAAGACATGGCTTCGCTCAACAACGGAGGCTGTCCTCATTAGCAGCCGCAAAATGTTGAGCGCCTGACCATACAGGTAGGAGAATACGCTATCGAGTCAAAGCCTTACATAAAGTACCTAGCGGTACTGCTTGTCCATAGGCTCAACTTTAGAGATCATCTAAACTACACAAGCGTGAAAGCTAATCGGGCTGTTGCCGCAATATCCAGGCTGATGTCAAATATTGGAGGACCCAGGCAGTCAATAAGAAATCTTCTTGCGACAGTGAGCAAGTCAATCCTAATGTATGCAACCCCTAATTGGGCACCGGCAACAGCCATAAACTCGTACATGAGAAGACTAAACTCTATGCATAGAAGAGCATTGATCAGAGTATGCTGCGCATATAGAACGGCATCGGGAGATGCTATGAGTGGGATAGCGGTGCGGATACCTATCGAGCTAGAGGTCAAAGTAGCAGCATCAATATACAATGACAAAAACGGAGAGAGAAAAGCCATCTAAAAAGCTGCTGAAATAGAATGGCAACGGCGATGGAACACATCAGAGAACGGTCGGTGAACATTCAAACTGCTGCCGAACATAGAAGAGTGAACCACAAGAAAACACGGTGAAGTAAGTAAACTTTTACCTTACCCAATTTCTGACAGGGCATGGAAGCTTCCGGGAATTCTTCTACAAGTACAACATCACAGACGACCAATTCTGTCGTCATTGTGAAGGAAAAATCCAGAACGCCGAGCACGTGCTACAGGAATGCAAAAAATACGTAACAGCCAGAAATGAACTACGGTCTGAAAATCAAACACCGAGAGCCCAAGAGGAAGGAAACCCTGGGCCATAAAAAGGAGAAGACATGATGTCAAAACCTGCCTATATGCAGGAGCATGGAGTCTGGCATAACTCGTAGCACGGGCTACCGAGTATCCATAAAGCATTTCACCCCTACAGCGCATCAATAAAAAAATTGGCTCGGGATCGTACGGGAGCAGATTTCTCAGTAGAAATTAACATGACTGCGAAATTCTCCTTACAATGAGGAGTTGCACCGAATATAGGATTCGACAGTGGAAATCCGTTGTGGGTTCGTTCAGTGTACCATTATTCAAAATCGGAATATTTAATCTAAATGAAAAACAGTTGACAGCCACATATCAAAACGTTGACGAAAATTTTGAACACGACTTACATATAAAAAAAATCAATGGCAACTGATCTCATTTCCATCGTATTTCATTTATTCTCCAATAATTACAATATTGAAATCATAAAAATAAAGGAACGCTCTTATTTGCCAAATGATGCAAATGGAAATTACAAATACAACGACAGGAAATTGAAGAAAAACAATATCCGATCCCAGAAAGGGAGTTCAAGATTAGTATCATGATGAATGATGTAGACAGTGCGGTTACAGTCTTCCTTCTCATAGTCGTCGCCTAGGAATTGTAATATGATGTCAGCCAATCGAGGATAATGGCGAATATTTCTTCGATGGAAAAATGTTAAAAAAGGTTAAGTAGCTTGAGGCTACGGAATTATGGATTTTACTACTTTATTGATGTAAAACAACAATTGGGTCTTGACTTATTGGAGAAGTTCATGTATAAACTCAATTGCAATAATATTGTCCCCTGTGCATGTTTATGCTATGAAAGATGCCACTGCAACATGTTTTCTGACGATTTTTTTGGACCAAATCTACATCCATGTGCTTACATATGTATATTAATTGACAACTTCTGCAATCAACTGAAAAAATATTGTTATCTATGCAAAATGTGTCTTATTTAACAAATTTGCAAATATTTGGCGCATCACGCCGTGAGTGGTCCTGCAAACCCATATCCAAGAGGCTAATTGAGAAGCTTTCTCACGACGGTTATGTGTAACACTCGGACGTTTGTCAAACATTCGCGAGAAATAGGACCATTTCTATCAAAGTCCTTAGCATAAATAATGAATTAAATATTAATGAATTTGTAAAAACGGCGCGTACTGTACCGGGGGAAAACTCTGCCCACCTTTGAAGAGTTTCTAGCTGAAGGAAGGCTGATGTGCCTTTTTCATTTAGGGCCCTTTGGACTTTCTATGATTTCTTGTTGCTAGATGTGGATATCGGCGGAACGAAACACCGCCACAGCTGGTATGCGATTTCCACAGAGTGCGGGATATTCACAATACGTATGCGACTTAGTGGTCTCCTGATCAGCTGAGCAAAAATTTGATTTATAATACTGAAATCGCCCCGAGTCGCTATTCCAGTGCAAAAAACGACTCGAAGCACTACGGAATTGCAGGTTAGATTCCATTGCCCACATTCCTAATTTAACATCCTTTGGACGGTTCTAAGCTAACTAGTGAAAATGTTGACACAAACCATGTGATATACAAGGCTTCACCAAATAGCAACGTAGAAGGCATGCTGCAAAGCAAGTTGTAAGGACTAGAACCGCTGTTGAAATCTATGAGAAAAGAGGACCATTATCTCCTTCGAAAGAGTGACAAAAAAAATAATTCCAAGAATACAAACTTTAAGATGAAGCCTGCAGAGATAGCAAGTCAATCTATTAGGAATCAAGTTGACTGTCGGTGCTAAGAAAGTGGAAAGAATATTTATAGAGACAGCTTACCACGGTGATAAGTAGCGCCCCATTGTGGGGTAGACTTTTAATTTTTTTTAAGCCAAAAATATCGTTAAACTGATGAAAATGAGATAAGAATGAAATAGTTGTCAGTCTAGTTAGGCCCTGAACCACATACGTTTTGTTCCGCCAAGGGTTTGTACTCTCAAGAAAAAATACCCCAATATCGTGCACAAGACTTTGTCAGCTGTACTATCACCCGATTCTTATGAGCATGATCCCAGATAATATACCCACATCCATCACTTACCATGTACTTAGAAAAAATAATCGAAAGGAATTCCAAATCTATAACCGATTTTATCGGTTTTAAGTTCACCTATATCAGCGCATGTAGGGGCAAGCTATATTGAGCCATGTCTACGAGTCGAGCTCATTGCTTCGATAAAGTCAAAAAAGAGACCACGGTGGCCAATGATGTTAAAATGGTCTAAGTCTACGTGCTGCTGCTAACCGAATTGTGCGTGAAAACCAAGCGCCAAGGACCTCAACTCGTCGCATAACTAAACAACTGAACATCAGACTCACTTCTCTGAAGTTCGCTTCGTTTTGGTCTTATGCATGGACTTTAAATGAATTGAAAAATGAAGTCCATTTAAGCTCATTTGCATCTCGGAAGTTATGTATGTCAACAAGCAGAACTGTAGGATTTTGGATCCCAAAAATCAATACGCAGTCATACGGAGGCCAAAATATTCTCAACGAGTGATTGTTTGGTGATGGTTTCGAAGTAGTAGCATCATTGGTTCGCACTTTTTTGAAAATGAGGCTGCCAGCAACGTTACGGTGAACGGAGTTCGCTACAGTGATATAAGAACTGCATTTTTGTGGCTACGATGCAACTATTTGGACTTGGTACCAGCAGGATTGTGCAACGTGCCACACCAGCCGTCAGACAATCGATTTTTCGGTAACCGTGCTATCAGTGCTCTTAGAGACCACGTGGCTGCAGTTGTTGCCGTTGTTGAGCTCTTTTTATAAGAAACTTTGAACGACCGTTGTTACTCCAGTGATCCAGAAACCATTGACGGGCTTAAGAAAAACATCCTCAGAGCGATTCGCGATATAGACAAACAATATTATGTCTACCTAGTGCACGAGTTTATTTTAACTTCAACTTTATATTTAACTGGAGATTCCTATTTTTCGTGGCTCATAAACTGGCTGTACAACTATTTCAAAAGGTCACACCTCAGACAAAAAAAAGTTCCAGGGATAATAACCGCCCAATCAATTGATGGGACATCACACCTGAAATTATAGCTGTTCCATATCCTGCCAGCGGACTGATAGCTGGCATAGTATCAAAGCCTCGCCTACTAATTGCGAGTGAATGTACAATGTGTATCCAATTCCGTTGCCTTCAGCTAAGCCCCATACCGGTGTCAAATTTATTTCATTGCCTTGAACTTTGTAGATGATATCAAGGAGGTATTCATTGTCATACCCCCCAACGTCCGTACACGTAAAACATTCCAAAAGACCTTCCATTTTGGAAAAAGAGACAGGTAAAATCGAAGTTTCAAGAGCTGTTATATTTTCGCAATTGGAGATAAGATCGATTGGTGGTCTGCATAGTTCTACATCAGAGATTCACCTTCATTAACACCTGTTTAGGCTATTAGGCAGATTTTGGCAAAAGTCATGTTTTTCCGGTGTAAAATGTTCAAGAAATTAACATCCCTTCCCGTTGACTTTTCAAAAAAATGAAAAAAGAAGGGAGGAAAACTTTCGCTGAACCTCTATCACAGCAAGTGATGTCGTTTGACAGGTGGCGCCTTAGCATGATTTTGCTCATTATTCGTAAACTCAGTTCAAAATAAACTGCGAAGGGATGGTAATAATGAAATTGTCAGGTCGGATAGATATCCGTTTCTGTAGCAAGTGGTGGAACGGAAGTTGTAAGAGTTTCGAAAATACGCACATCTTAAAGGAGGCACAGTTGCTTAGATAGTACTCAAAGATTACATTTGAAATGGATTCAAAAATATTAAAACTAAACTCACTCTTCACTTAAACTCATTGCAAATATTAAATTTAAATTATTTTTGTAAACTATTTAGTTTACGTCTTCTTCTATCTAGAAATGTGCAACTTCTACTGAAGTGAATCCTCTAGTTCTCTTCCTCATCTTTCTCATGACCGGTCCATCCCCCATGACTCCTGAATTCCCGTCATCCGAAGTCTGAGATCCATACTAATTCAGAGATGAAAAAAAGCCTTTCTGATATGACTCTAAACTGTAGGTCCCTCCCATTTGTGTGAAAAAATGTAACATGCACAACATAAACATGTGGCCGTGGTTAGTGCATTGGATCGCTGAGCAGGACGTTCGACGTTCGAATCAACAAGACTTTTTGTACTACTTCGGTAAAGAGCCCCTTCTTTTTCTCAAAATCCCTACTGCAGGCATATATCCACTTGCTTTTGGATGCCCTTTTGAACAGTTTTTTTTTAATATTTTGATCTCAGATCCTTTGCACTTTTTCACAGGTCAGGGGACAAGCCTTCAAATGCTAGTAATTATTTGTTCGGCATTCAGTCAGGAGAACTTAATGTTTACCTTGTAGTCCGCCTACTCATAGCTAAAAGTATGTCCTTTTTTCACTTCTGTGTGAAATAAAAATACAAAAGTTACTCACACCGTAGAAGGATTCATGCAATACTAAGAACAATTTTCTCCCTGTGCTTCCTTTTCCATTAAATTAATCGATTAAATTAAGTTTTCTTAGAAAAAAACTGCATGAAAATCAAAGTCTAACAAACTCCGCTCCACTCTTGAGTTTACCTTTATTGTAACTTCATTCTCTTTAATCTATAAAATCCTTGATTGTGCAATATTTTTACTAAATACCGCCACCACATCGTTTGCAAGTCAAAGGAATCATTAAGTTTCAAGACAGTCCGATCCCTTAAAAACCCTTAACGAGTGTCAAAAAGGACAAATTAGTTCTTGTCATGGAAAAAGGACCCTAAAAAGGACGACGACCACAAAATGGTTTAAGCAAAACCAAATTCATGTTTTTGTCGTTCCGTTCATCAGCTGTATGGATAGAAGAGAGTATATATCTAGATACATCCACATATGTATGTATAATCATTCTCATCAACATCCTCGTTGTCAAGGAAAGGAAAACTATCTTCATTACGAACTTAAACTACTTCCAAGGACTCTCTTCTCTCATCTCAAGCAATATATATGTACATAGTTATAAGTACATATAAAATGGAAACCTGAAGGAGTAACAAAAGGAAATGAAAATTCTCAAGAAATTTTCGAGAGGAAACTCAAAATATTATTCACAGGGTTTTTTTTTTCCTCCCGTCTCCTGGTTTGTATCGCTCTCTGTTTCTGTGTGTGATTTTATTCACTGCGAAGAAAATGATCCTTTTACCTTGGGTGGTATTCACAACTTTGTACTGGTTAAAGTTTTGAGCTGGTATCCTGCTGAAATAATTTGAGATGAAATTCATTTTTTTTGTTTCGTTTCACAAAAAAGAAAAATCATACAAAATTGGCTCGTGTTGGCTCGTTGGAAAGAAAAGTAAAATGTTTCTTTCTCCTTTTCTCTTTCATTTTTTCAATGGATATATGAGTAACAGAGTTCTACCATTATTACGTTGAATAACAGTTTTGGAAATTGTTACTTCTGTGAAGGTTAAGTGGGGATAGATACTCGTTCTTCTTTGAACGAAGGTGTGACGAATTTTCATTTAAGACGTAAGAGCAATACATTATGCATAATAAAAAGGATTACGTGCTTACGCAACATTGTGTGTACTAAGACCTCCTTATACTCGGCAAGGTTAAGGATAAAGATTCCTAACATCGTTCCACAGTTCAAAGAGCAATGAATTTCTTTTCATTTATCTCTAAACTTAACTTTCTTACTCTTTCGTGCGCAGTGTGTTTGAATTTAAAAGAAAATACGCTAACGAATTTTTGTCCTTGATTTTCTCTAATGCTCTCAGTCCTCCATTTTCTGCAACAATCACCATTTTAGATCGCAGTAATAGACGATTCTCAGTGTACGAGAAGAGAAAGTATGAAGTCAAGAAGGATAAAAGCAATTAAATGCACAGTTTGCAGAAATTATTTTGCAATTTCCTTGAAAAATTGCAAAACTAACCGAAAAGTTTTCTTCTCTCCTTCAAGGAAAGATGAACAAGTATTTTCTAGTTTGCATAATTGCAACCAACTACCTATCTGGATTAATATTTCACCCAAATAGATAGATGTTATAGGAATGAAGCTTCTGAACATTTGTTTTCAATTTTGCAGGAATTTATTCATTAGGAATCCTTTTGTGCGAATTGATTTGTGTATTTTCGATTAAAAATGTGTATTGTTGAGAAAATGCTTCATCGAATGTAGAATTGGCTAATTCTTGGGAATTTCGAGAGTTGAAACGATACTTTTGGAGAACATCGCATCAGTTCCAGTTCAATGTCGAAGATATTGAAGAAATCCCCATTTTTCCTATTAATAGCGCAAACAGTCCACCTGCCAGTCAACCTATTAAGAGATCAAGAAAGCAATTAATCCGAGTACATCCAGCTTACTTATAATATGTAGTTACGTTCTTTTTAACAAAATGAATTTCGTTACTATATGAATGAATAAGTCCATCACAGTACTGAAGCACTAGGATGAATAGACCGCCATACTTACACTATGACCCTTGTGATTTCAGCTTATAGACACTAGGATATTTTTCCAAACGCTCCCTAATACCTTGCCCATATGTACATATATACATAGGTATGTTGCCGCTGCCTGGACTATGGACATCTTGCGAGGGACTGCAAGAGCGATAATCGATCTGAACACCGCTACCGATGTGGTGCAAAGGGTCACAAGGCAAAGGAATGTTCCTCAGAGCCAGAAAGCATGCTCTGTAAAGGAAGTGAGCGTAACGCTAACCATAATACTGGAAGCATAAGATGCCCTGCATTCCAGCTCGCGCTGAACGCTTCTCGGAAGCGAACATGAAGGTTATCCAATTAAACCTTAACCACTGCGAGGCAGCTCAGGACCTATTCACACAGTTAGTCCGAGAGTACTATGCGGATATCGCTATACTCAGCGAGCCCTTCAAACAGCTTAATGAGAGTATATGGACGAAGGACACTTCAGGCAAAGCCGCGATATGGATATGCGGCCAACGAGCCTTCGAAGAGAAGATGGTGATGCACACATTATGTTCCGCTGTGGACGATACCATGAAGAGCGTAACTGGCTGGCGAATAGACTGGGCGTGGGCTTAATGGACTTAACACCAGAGAACAACACCAGAGATATGCTGAGGACGCAAGAAGCTTGGGAAGCAGTAAGCGAAACTTTGGCTACCATCATGAGGGAGCAAAGAAGACAGGAGCGACAGCGAAACGTGGCGTAGCTTTAGAGCTAACCAGCCCCGCGAAGTAATACCTAACGGCAGTTCCGCGGGGAGAGTGGTTGAAGTGTGCAGGGTGTGGGTTAGTACGTAGGCGTATTCCTGCCATCGATTATTCAGGTTTGCTAATCGTGCAAAAAAAAAAAAAAAAACATAGGTAAGGTTGGTTTAGGGTAGATAGCTTTCCTCCGTAATCGTTAGGATTCACTAAGACCAACTGAGGTCCATTGTGAGCCGATTACTTCCGTTCCTCTTGGAACCATTTCGATTTTCGGACTAATTTCCAGATATCTGTGAGCTCCTCAAAGAAGTGTTTCCGAAGTGTTTGTTTTCTAGCTGAGGATAGTGCTGGACAGCCGCAGAGAAAGTAAAAGGGGAATTCCTCTTCTTCTTCGTCCATTCAGCTTGGAATTCCAAGCCTCATGGCGTGCCTACCTAGTGCGCAATGACCAGTAAGCAGTTCAACTAGGATACTTATGCGTGGTCTGCTGATCTGTAGCAGGCGTTTTGTTTTCCTTTTATTGAATTGTCTCGGATGGTTACATGTATCAAGATTGCGCCATCTCTCATTGGCCTGATTCAGTGCCACTATAGAGATTTTGTATCTTGCCGTTTCTATGGGTAGATGCAACCCCCTTCTGCAGTAGAGAGCTCCTTCTTTGTACCATA
Source organism: Blera fallax (assembly GCA_946965025.1). Classification (NCBI taxonomy): domain Eukaryota; kingdom Metazoa; phylum Arthropoda; class Insecta; order Diptera; family Syrphidae; genus Blera; species Blera fallax. Next base: position 12,547,856 of record OX337247.1, on the reverse strand, counting down.
TTTTGGGAATTTGTCTGCTCTGCAGTTACTTGAAATGTCCGAATGACCAGGAACCCAGCAGAGAGTGAGATTGCAATACTTCGATATCCTGTTTAAGGATGCGCGACATTGCTTTACCATTTTGGATCCTATTATTGGTGATTCGAGTGCCCTTAAAGCTGGTTGACTGTCGGTATAGATGACGATATCCGTGTTCGATACCGATCTCATCAACAGCCATTCACCCGCTTTCCGAATAGCCTTAACCTACGCTTGGAATATGCAGTGATCTGGTAGTCTAAAAGATTTTTGCATATCTAGGGCTGCTGAGAACATGCTTGCCCCAACGCCATCCTCTGTCTTAGACCAATCGGTGTATATCTCCAAAGCGAAGATGTGATTCTCCGCCCAATTCTGTCGACTGGGAATGCTTGTATTGTATTTGATATTGAAGTCTAGGGTCGGTGTTAAGTGATCTGTGACTTCTTCTACGTTGCTGAATAAGCTTAGGATTTTGGCATGCCTTGTATCATAACTGGCCCACTGTGATGATTCTTTCAGTCGCAAAGGCGATTTTATTGCTTCCTTCCGTTAAATGTCTAGTGGAATCATATCTAACATCGTTTCCTAGTTGTGCAGAGAGCACCGGTCACGCGGACACATGCTGATCGCTGAATCGTACTTATGGCAGTAAGATAGCTGACCGTTTCCAGTGCAGTCCACCAGACTAAGATTCCGTACATGAGTATCGGTCCTACTACTGCTGTATGCAGCCAGTGCATTATTTGCGGACACCCCTTTTGTAGACCAAGGCTCTTTTACGCGCGAATAGTGCCAAAGCGGCCTTCTTAGTACGTTCATGTACGTTCATTTTCAAGCTACCCTCACTACATATGGGTTAGAGGATGGGGGTTAGAGCATCAGAGAATCAGCTCACCGCCCTGAATTCCTTACCTGGCACCTAGTAATTGCCTAACATTTCCCAAATTTTAAAGGATAACGTACATGTGAAACGCATTTTGATGATGATCATTTGGACGGTAAGCCGGTGAATTCTATTCGTGAAGGCTTAGAAGAATTAATTCATAGATGAAGAGAGTTTATCCACGTTCAAGGATATTGATATTGATTGAGGTATCAATCTCTTTGAATTGAAATTGAAATTTAATTCCTGTGTGATAACAATTCCGTTGAGATTAATCAGAAATCGAGAAATTAGAGAAAGAAGCAAAGTGAAAACGAATGCATGCTAAAAACCCACACACATTCAAAGATGTTAAATCCAATTTCTCTCAGTTCCATCTTCTGGAAATTATTTAAAAAAAACATTAAGAAGTACGTATAGCAAGAGTATCATGTGTATCTTTGGGCAACGTTTACATCTGATCAGAATAAACTGGCAGTATCCTTAGTCGCAGTCATATGCAATCTCCAATACATCTTCGGTCTTACCTGCAGTCAAATTATACTGAAAATTTAATTAACTTCCCAATGGCTCACAGGATATGACTTGATGAACAAGATTATGGAGACTTCTCTAGGATATCATCATGCAAGTACACAGACGACTGAAAACGTAGCAATTAAGTACACGTCATGCCTTCTAATGCGTCTGTTATCAATTTCTAACCGCTCAATAAATCCAAGGAGTATTAATCATACACGACTAACGCGTATTTGTGTGTCAATTGTGTTTGTATATGAATTTTAATTCATTGGCAAGGAACAGTGACACTCTTGCCAATTGAGAGTTACCAAATGGAGGTTAATCGATACTTAAATTGGACCAATATTCTTAGTATATAGTCCCAGGAAGATCCCTTCAACCCTGTTTATATGACATGCTTATGGATATGAATTCTTTGAATTTTTGAGTTGTAACCTAAGGCTTGTGTTTTTCTTTTTGTTAACTGAGAACACCCCGCAATCTACAGTTTCTTCGTTCAACAACAAATCTATTTCCCATCAACAAAATTAATTGGTTAATTGCCTACTTAAAGAAAGTCCTTCGCTTCGCTTTATCGTCATACTCTAGGTATAGTACTTAGTCATATTTAGCAATTAACTTCAAAGATATCCTTAAAAGTTTCATCAAAAATGAAGCAAGTCTTTTTTCCTTTGCATACTATCATTCAATATTCATAATTATAACGACGTTCCAGGGATATAATAAATAAATGATTGGAATAACTTAAAAGGGATAACTTAAACGGAAACAGCTGTCCATGTTGCCAAGGATTAAGGTTACTTCTGAATGGAATTTAGCTTTGCCAGAAAACTATACTTGATCTTAATAATTTGTCTGTACATTCCCCTCATTTGACTCCATTCGGGGAAAAAATTAACTGAGATAAGGATAAAGCAATTAGCTAGCTTAGAGAAAAGCTTAGCATAGATTTATCTTTTGTCGGCTTAGTGCTGTTATCGCCTTAATCGATTTTCTTATACATTCAACGAGAAAAGGATTGATATAGGAAATTAAATAAAAACAAGAGTTAGAATCCGGTTCCAATAACTCCCACTTTCATCTACGGATATACATACATACAGTCTACAATGAAGCAATGTTAAATATTTCATTGAAATATCGTTTCTTATTTCCTATAAATTTCTGAAGAAAGACCGCACCAAACAAGGAGACACAGAAAAAGTTGATTGCTATGGCTGAACTCTTCAAACGATTATAGGAAAGAAGTCCATCGCTAAATTGAATAGAAGGGGACTTAGTCTTTAACCCTGATGTATGCCGATTATTACTTTAAAATTTTCGGGTAATAAATGATTTCATTGAACTGATCTAGGTAGTAAAAGCAGGAAAGGTAGAGTACAGCACGGGAAGCTTCAAGAGGAATTCTTTCTCTCTTGCTGTGAATACTGGTGGTGGATGAACTTCTAAAATCACTGGAGAGCAATGAGTTAAAACGATAGCTTATACTGATGATCTGGCAATCTTTAGTACGGAAAAAAACCTGGGCATAGCTGGGTGAGCTGGGTGCACATCATGAAAAGTTGGCCGGACCGCTGCAGTTTGATTGTCAATCCGGAAAAGACCGACATAGTAGTCTTCGCAAGAAGATGCAGGCTAGAGCATTTCCGAGCTCCATTTTTAGATGATGTAAAACTAAGCCTAAAAAAGGGGGTAAGGATCTTGGGGTCATCCTGGAAAACAAGTTAACTTGGAGAAGATATCTAGAAAACAAAATCACGAAAACCAGGATGGCACCCTCTATATTCCGCAGGGCTTTTGGTAAGATGTCCTACTATATGAAGTGCTAACAGACCCAAATATTGGACGAAGGAACGGGCGGTGTCGAGTTTAAAAAATTTTGAACGCTCTCATGGGAGGACTTCCCTTTGATCGTGGACGATAACGGAGAATAATAACTTATCCTCACATCCACCGTAGTTTGGAGGTAAGAAGGTCGCGAAATATCTTCAAATCTTCCGTTTCCGATACTTTATTGACGTGTTCCCATTCAGTATCCGATCGGAGTATATGAAAAAGTAAGTGTATTTGACTTAGAGCAAAAACGAAACACCCCTACCATCACCAAGTTTTAAGCTCTTCCGAAGGATAAAGCTTCATTCTATTGAATAAATTCAGCTGTTAGTGAGATTTTTGCGCAATTAACGACTTGCGGTTGACAAAAGTCTTGTCATGTTTATCCACCATGGCGGCCAATGACCAACGTAAGGACAACTACATAAATGCAGAACTGATATGACCGATAGACGTTACTAATGAGCTTAGATTAATCGAAGCTGATATCAATGGAAAACCTTCGGTTGCGATTTATTCTTACTGTACATATACAATCATAATTTGGATACAATTTCACATGTACAGTATGTACATATTGTCAGCTTTCTTACATCAATACTGCCTTCGTCGAACGCAAGCCGCTTAAATGTCTCCTTTGAATCAATTGTGATTGCTTTTCCCAATTAAAGCGATTTCTTCCTAACAACCCTCTCAATAGTCAAAAAAAAAAAAAACAAAATCAAGCAAAAAAAATATGCCATAACCACCAAGGACATAAAATCACAATAACTTCCCTTTCTCTCTAACTACAAACACAGCATGTTGTCTAATCAATTCGATCTGTAGTAAGGATGAAAGAATAATATCGCTGAATTGATGTTTTGCACAAAAGCGAGGTCGGTTGATGATGGGTGCTTGGGTGGCTGGTTGGTTCACCCAGCCACAGTTTTTATGACAGAAAAGAAAAACATACGCCAAGGACTCAACCAAAGGATAATCGCGTGGAAATTATGAGCTTCACAGGATTTAACGTAATGCCTGTGTGTACTTTTAGACAACTGCAAAGAAAATGGTACTATTTCCCTTTGTTTTGTGTTTGTCTGCCAATTTATGGAATATTAATAGGAAATTAAATTAATAGGAAATTAAATTAATAGTAAATGAGGCGGTGGAGAAAGAATAATAGCACTTAGCTAAGCAAATATTGTGGTTTACTAAGGAGCGCTCAGAGGCAATTAGACGCGACAAAAGCAATTCGGAAAGAAATATTGTATTTTATGAGAATTTACAAATTCTTTCGGTAGACTTCACAACCGTAAGTGAAACAATTTCGATGAAAAGTAATCAAACTTTTTAAGAGGAATAAATGTATTCGTATAGCGTATAACCATTCATGAAAATTTTACAATTCTCAAATGTGATTCAGGCAATTTTGGCCTTATCACATATGTATGTATCTATGGACCTTCCATGTGCTACCCTTTCCGTACAAAATCAGGACCACAGAGCATAATGTTTGTAACACGCATCTAGGTCAGGTTAGGTTAGATAGGTGGGTTGACTAAGATCAATATAAACCCATTGTGATGCCTATTGGAGGAAAAGTTATATCCCTTAACACGTAGAGCATAGCCTATCAAATAGTTATTTTTTATTTTTTTAAATGAAACCCTTGCCCATGTGGCAGACACTGCGACCTAAAAGATCTATTGTATCATGAGGGTATGGTTAGTCAAAGAGACGTATTACCTCCCAAATGAAAGATATAATATCCCTAGTAGCAGAGTTTTTCATTTCCGCTGGCGTACATATTTCTTTATAAAAAATACGTCTCCTTAACCAATGTAAAGCTGGGCAATTGCAGAGAATGTGTTCGGATGAATCCTCCTCCTCCGAGCAGAATCTACATTCCGTGTCTGAGCTCAGGTTAAGTTTGTTAAGGTGGTGTCTTAAGCCACAGTGGCCCGTGAGAAAGCCCACCAGCTTTCTGATACTTTCCTTATTAAGGTTAAGTATATCCTTATAGGAGTAAGGTTTGATTAGTAATATGGGACAATTTCCCAGTGGCAAAGTTTATGTTCCAAGTTACTAATCAGCGCTGTGGCGAAAGACCAGTTGATGCCACAGTAAGGTTCAGGTCCTATGAAGGCAGATTCTGAGCCAGCCTTAGCTAGTTCATCTGCTAACTTGTTGCCTACAATCCCATACAAGTTTTACCTTGTTTAGTCTCGCCAGGGATTGCAGTGCATCGTAGAAGCTTTTAACTGATATGGAGTCCACTAAATTGGACGACAGCGCTTTGAGTCCCGCCTGACTATCTGCAAATATAAATATTCTAGCGCCCTTAATACCTTTACTAAGGTTTAACCTAGCGCAAATTTAAATGGCATTGAGTTCAGCCTGAAATACCGTGGGACACATTCCCATTGGTATCGAGACTTTGGTGTTGGGTCCAAAGGCACCAGCTCCAACTCCAGATTCCATTTTCGATCCGTCTGTGAACCAAACCAGACCTCTAGGGTCTAATGCTGGAGCACCATTAGACCAATTTGCACGATCTAATATTTCTACCTCAAATAACCTACCGAAACAGTACTCCTTGACCATGATGTCAGCGATGGTACATAACATGTCTCTTTTGGGGATTGAGTCAAGAATTTTCAGATGTCCCACATGGTCACCTGATTTATACTTGTATTCTATCTGTAACTTGATAGCACACCTAGCGGATGTCTTCCTAATGAAGATATCAAATAGTTAACTTTTGTTATGTCCATTGTGGGTCCTATGACAGGGCCTCTACTACGCCTACGCGCCACCGTGTATGGTTCCTGGCAAACTTTTTCGTTTCTCCCAACTTTACTTCGATTGCGAAGCCTCCTTCTTGAATGTTTTGGTTCCTGACATCTACACTGCCGGAATCACCATCTAATTTTTGCATTTTTCGTTTTTTTTTTATATTTGGGCTCGTCAGTCCATAGCACCTTGCTCCAGTCCTCCATCGTCCAATTTTTATGCTCTTTGGCCCACAGCAATATTTTAGGTCGATTTTGAGACCAGAGCAAAGGTTTTCGAACTGTTATCCGGTTTTTTAGGCCTGCTTAATTCAAGTGCCTTTTCATGGTAGTTAGAGAAACAGGCTGACGGAAACCAAAAAGGGATTCCAAACTTATGGCCGGCAGTGTATTTGTAATGGACAATGCTTACCTAAAAGCAGCATTTTTAAGAAACAGTGAGTGGGTATTTGAATGAATGACTCTCCACTGACGGTCAAGTCGATGGCACATTTTAGCTAAGGCATCTCACCTATCCCGACTACTTTGCTGACCAGAAATATTTGAACTGAATTAAGCGATAGTAACTCTACTTCTGACTGATAACTGATGGGCCGCTAAATAGTCGCTAAATATTTTCAAAACATCGGCTCCCACAAAAATAATGATTTTGGTTGATATTTTTCGTTTTGCATGCTGAATCAGAATTAATAATGGGAGCTTAAACTTATTAGTAAGGCCTAGCGCTCTCGTAAGCAAGCTTCAGGTAATGCTGTTGGAAATGAGCTTTTTAAGTAGTCACTTAGGACTCTTCGAACGGAGCTAAGGATTACTTTGTACATATAAAAATTTCCTCATTGGTAACTTTATCAAATTTCAAATAAAACATCCCTGTACAAGATTGAAATATTTGGCGCAACCTTATGTGATCCAGGGCATCTCACGACCATTTGTGTTGTGCGTGTTATGTATAAATGGAAGGGGCCCATAGATTAGAGCCATATCGGAAAGGCTTATTAAGAAGCTTTCTTATGACAGTTATTACTTTCGGACGTTTGTCAGACATTCGCGAAAGTTCGAACCTTCCGCTCAGCGATCCAACGCACTAACCACTTGAGCCAGGGTGACCACAATATCCTTGTAGATCGTCCAATTCATACAATTTACCCCACTTACGCTAAATATTATACTGAGCAAAACAATATTTTATTCATAATTTCAAGACCACTATTGCATATACTTATTCCACTTATGTATGTGTACATACATATATAAAATAAAGCCGTCACCCATTGTGGTCAGAATCATAAGAAGATAATTAAAAAAAACTCTTACCATTCATGCTGCTCATATTGCAAAGGATTACCTACACCCAACATGCAGACAAATAAAATCCTTTCAAAATTTCTTCTCGAACAACACAAACCAGTTGTGTAACAAAATTCCCAGTTCATCAAAAAGTGAAACTTTAAATTTTTAATCCGCCCTAATCCAGGATTTTAGCTCAGCATGCAATTGTATCCGCGCTTTCAACGGAGCTTTGCTTGTGACCTCATTTCATCAACGTCTCTCACTCTCTCTCTCTCTCTTTCTCTGTAAAACACTGAATTCATCCTTTGAAATGTCTGAAGGCATGAAAATGCATAAATACATCTGAAACTTAGGCGAAACCTTCCAAAATGACAAATACTTTGTCGTCGTCTTCTTCTCCGTTGATGGAGAGTTAGTCGGATAGTAGCAGAAGGTGGATAAAGGCATGCCACGGGTGCAGGAGTTTAATGGTGGCAAATCAAAAACTTTCAAAACTTTATTTTAATTTTTCATAAATAATTCATGAGATCATTTCTATCCCATCCATCCAACCAGTTTCAGCCCCCCCACTGTATGCAGTAGAAAATTGTCTCCATCTGCCTGAATTGGAGAAGATTGGGTGAAGGATATTGTAAAAGACAGACGATAACTACTACAGCAGAGAAAGACGAAACGACAACGACGGCAACGAACGATTGCATTTTTGCTTAGAAATTTCGAGAGAATATAGCAAGTCAGCAAATAAAAGACCATAATTGGGTTTTAGGGGTTGAAATGATATATAGCTGCCTGGAAGAAGGAAGAGAAAATAAATCAGCTACTTTTCCTTGAGTCAACCATGCATTGGGTAAATAAGACTTTTGGGAGTAGAAATGAATTCTATGCTTCATTTGAGTATAAATGTTGTGATGTCATGGCTAAGATTTTCGCATATCTATGTGGCCTCTGTGGCTTGGAATAGTTTTCAATTTCATGCGAGGCATTAAAAATATAGAATAAGTCGGGACATTAAGCTTAAGAGGAATAATTCCTTAACTGAAGATTCCTGAAGTTCCGGTGAACAAAAAATCGTATGGCAGGGGGGTCTATTTTCACCCCATTTCGAGTTATAGCTCGTCAAAGTGGGACATTACGACCTTGAGTATTACCACTTTAAATGGTATAACTTCTGAATTATTATAGCTACGAAAACAGTTCTGTACATTTTAAAAACACAATTCAGTAGCGCATAAAATATCTACAAACTTTTTGTAATTTTATGCAGCCTCAGAAAAGTTATAGCTCGTTAAACTCAAAATCATAAAGTTTGTTGTTCCAATTTTTTACTTAAAATGCATTTTTCTCAAAATTTTTACTTAGTAAGAAACGTTTTTTTTTTTACAAAACTTTTATCTTTGATAAATTTTCTATAAATTATGTAAAACTACTTTTTCACGTACGATTAACGCCAGCTGTAGTAAAAGCCATTTTTTGTCAGACAAAAATGGTCAACAAACATTTTTTTAAAAAAATCATTTGTGTTAGGTCAGAAGATCTGAGCGCCCAAGGGTTGGGGCCATGAGGTTGGGCTTTGTAAAATGTTTGGTTGAATAACAAAGTTACCCTGCTGCTGTTGTGACAAGGTGCCCCATCTTGTTGAAAGAACATTGCCGTTCTCTAAATAAGAGGAACACTTTGACGGGCTATAACTCGGTGAAAATAGTATGTCGGGAACAGATTTTGTAGCCAGGAGATTGTAGTAGTGCGTACCTTACTCTCCAATATTTGGAAGCACCTGTCCCACCTTAAGCCCAATACAGCTTCTTAAGTCTAAAGAAGAAACCATCTGTCTTCTGTGGGTAGTTTTAGCCAAGGCTACATAGGACTATAGGTGCCGAATATTGGCACAGTCTCTACCACTTCAAGGTATAGCCTGCGGGTAACATCCTCTTGGAGACACTTAGATCGCAAACAGCCATTTGAGTGTTTCTGGATCCATGTTGGTAGCTTAATCAAGTTGCCTTACCCCAAAAACAGCCGTGCAGCTTCGCAATAGATCTTCTTCATACTTGTGGTCAAAGTGCAGTTATTCAGTCATTCAATCTTCTTTGTAGTGTTGGAGACAACTGTCTTCTTAGCTGCGGTGTGGTCAAACCATATGTATAATAGCACTTGTGTAGAAGTGATGACAGTTTTCTTTATCTGGTAGCCCCGTAGTCTACTTTTTAAGAGTGTCTCCGTTGATTGCAGCAACGTCGCTGAAGTTCTTCCAATCGGGACTGTTGTTGATAGATGATAATTATCATTATCATAATCATAATTATCAGAAGAACTATAATTCTTCTTCTTTCAACTTGAAGGCATTGGATAGCAGAAAGAAAGGCTGCAGATACTCTGATTCGTTGCCAACGTTTCACGTAACGATCTGTAAATCTGTAAGGTTGTCGAGGTCATTAACGTCAATATCAGTTGCTTATCCGAGGCTTATTGTGTTGACTTCCTTATACGTTTTAGGGGGTGTAATGTATCAGGATCAATGAACGCAAGTATTAGTATTGTATGCGTGACATCTAAAAGCCTCATATGAACGCAGTCATTCATACGTGACAGCGAATACCAACAATGAACGCAGCCATTGTAGGCGTAAGTAAAAAGCTCGTATCCTTCCTTTTTGTGTGCCGGCTCCTGAAGCGATCAGATTGCGTTTCCTCCAAAATAGATAAGAAATAAAGAGTTAATTGTCAAGTCTCAAAACATAATAGGGGGTACCCAATTTTAGTTCTTACGACTTATTTTAACTTCGGTGTCAGTGTCAGCAGTGTCAGCTGTAAAGCCGATAAGAGGGCGATATTAATCGGACTGAAGGGACTTATTGTCTATAAAAAACTAGTCAATTTCGTGACTGGCTGGAGTAAGTGCGTTCCATTAGAAACAAGAATAGCAAATTTGTAAACCGTAATTTGAAAGCTTCTCAACAGATGGAGTTGACAATTACCTCCACGAAGATAACACCATCATTAGACCATCAATATCTCGAGTTTGAAAAAAAAAAACTCTCTTTATCCTCCTTCATTAGATACCACTTTGTCCCTCGTTATCCAATGGTCATCAATCAAACAAAGCCAAGAATATTAATTTAATTTCAAGCCCGCAATATAGAATGCGCATTTCTTCCGTTCCCACATTCCAGTTAATTATAATCCTTACAGATGGGAATTAATGGCGACGAGTGAAACTCTTATATAATCTTTTTCTCATTGTTGCTGAGTGACCTTAATCTTGTGCTAAATGAACAGCTGTTTCCATTTAAGTTATCCTTCCTAAGCGCGCGTCAGTAAGGCATTTAATAATGTTGAAGATTTTGTCTTATTTTTTTCTCCTTCTTGCATTGTCCTCATTTTCTTTCGCGGGCCGTCATTCAGACAGATTGTTTTGACTTAAGTGGAGGGGTATATGCAAGAAGAAGGGAGAAATTAAAAAGCAAATTATGCCGAGAAAAGAAATGAAACAGGAAATGAGAATTTAATTGAATTTAGTTGTTTTCCTTCCAAGGATTGAGTTACTCTTCCTCTTTTTTAAGTAATTTTCTTCTCAGATGAGATAAATTAGATCAACAAAAATAAAAACAAAAAATTCCACAGAAGTATCTACTTAGCGGGGTATTACTGAGCCTACGTAGAATTAAACACACGCGAAGAAGTTGTTTTGTTGTCGTTTTGCTAAAACAAAAAATACTCTCCGTGAATACAAGGAATCACATTGTTTGGCGTAAGCCTTGAAATATTTGGTTTCGTAACACCGGGGATGGCGATTACTAAGAGTATATCTTAATTAGAAGAAAACATTTCCTTTTTTGATGGGCTTTTGGAGGTAGGGGTTAGATTGAAGGCAAAAGGAAAGAATTTGAGTATCGAGGTAGTGGAAGTGGTACTCACCACACTAACTCTATCCGAAGAGAAGTGATTCTTTATTCTGTGATGATGGTTTCAAACTTAGGTAAAGTTAAGTTAGTTCACTAAAAATGACTCTACAGCCAGGATGGAACAGAGCCATAAGCAACAAACCTCTCCAAATGGCTTGATATTTAGCTAGCTGCGTCTAGTTTTGTACACCAAGTTGTTCGATTTCCATTAGGTCTTCCTCTAATGCGTTGCCGTGGTGTCATCACGTTTCACATGACCTATCTATCTTAATGGCTAGATTTTCATGTTTTTGACCAGATGTCCCTGAAAAGCCAATCTTCGCTGAATCTTCTCATCCACATTGGGTCAAAACAGACTGCACCTTCGGGCAGGTAAGGTTCTAGTTGAACTTCTTCGAAAAGAGAAAGCTTAGCGCGTACATTGGAGTTGAAGTATCGTTTCCTTCTCTTCTTCGTCTCTGCAGCTTCTAAGAAAGTCATTTCAATAATATTAGGGCCTTCCTCTTCCAGGATCAAGCTCATTCACATATACATAGATTCCAAAGAAGCAGAGAGAGTACATTGCCTTGCGGGTGTGCCTCATTAATTGGAACAGAAAATCGTTCAAAATTCAAGGCAACTGAGAAGATTTTAATTTCCCGTTGCGTATTTACAACTGAGCGGCACGTTTGGCAAGCGTGAAACGATGCATGAGGAAATGGCAAACCTTACTGAATATTTTGACAACTGGATGTCACTGGTAACTTTGACAGCTGCTGAAACATAACAAATTAAAAAAGTATCATTGCTATCTGGTCACCCTTTATATAATTGTCGTTTCAAACACTTTCGACTCCGTTCTTTAAATCCAAAAAAATGTGGTGGGTATCGATTTGCTAAGTTTTCCAATAGTTACGTTGACATAGTCTGCTATTTTCTGATATGATTGTCAAATACTTCTCCTGCGGAAGACCTGTGGACTGCACTGATTTATATTATTGTTGGTTCGCTGATTTGGATAGTTCCAGGATCCCTAGGGAATATTGAGATTGACTGTTCCACGAAGGCATTATTTTAAATCGATAGCCTTAAGTCGCCAAGCACCACATCAACGTCATATTTCGAACACTGATATTCAGCTACGCGTATTTGTTTGCTGAACCTCTCTTTTCAGTGGGGAGCTGAGCTCGTATTTGGCCTTAATGTGAATTTTCAGACGTAGTTTTGGCTAGGATGATATTTTCGAAAGTGCGTGGGCTTTGCATGTATACGTGTATATACGAGTAGCAGCAAAAACTCTCTTTTACCGTCCGCTCTAATTACTAAATGGTTTGAGGCAGCTTTTCATCTGTTAACACAGCGGTCTTCCACAAAAATTGAAGATTACAAATCGGTTCGACACGTTTTTCTTCCTTGTTCAATATCTGTGTTTATAGCAATCAATTTGTTTAATTATAGTGGTAAAGAGAGTAATACTCCTTTGAAAGGACCCTTAATAATTCATTATGTATCTGATACATCTGAATTTCGTTTCCAATTGAATACAATAAACATGTTTACTCACTTGGCCCGGCAACAGATCGAAGCAATTTAAACTCTAAAATCATAAATCCTCAATCACAACACATACATAAATGGTTGACTTAAAAATTAAATTCTCACGCCGTCGCGCCGCCTCTGCCTCAACTCGAGATTTTATTTCGAGAATATTAAAGAAAATCATACAAAACAGTCTTCTTTTCCAGCTGTTATCCTTAAACAAAAGCCAGATAAAAGGACATAAACAACAATTTATTTTAATGAGCATAAATCTTTTCTGCCGACGAGAAGTATCGCTGAACGTTACCATTTTGGAAAACGCTCATGAACAACGAAATGAAACACGTGCGTAAATAAGAAAACACAAAACCCACCACTTTAGTGACGCCAACAAGAATTATGTTTATCGTTAGCGACATTGTGATGGTACATACCCATATAGACGCATATTCAGGAAGGAAAAAGACTATGAATTAAAATTCACGTTGTTACGGCATTATATAGAATATTTACGCTTTCTATCCCAGGGGGTATATTAACTTTAAACCATAAAAAACGTGTACATAAGTGATCAGGTTAGAGCGTTACAATATGGTTCTGTTGGTTTCGACTTTGGATTATTGTAGGCACAGGAAGTTAAATTACTTCATCCTCCAGTGGACCGATAGGCTTTATGTTCGCGTTGTGAGTAACTAAAAGCTGATGGTGCTTCCTTTCACATTCAAGTAGAGTTTGGTTATAAATACATGAACATGAAATTTGTGAGCTTACCTGATATTCAGTCAACTGAAAAGGTATAGGTCGTAGAAGACCGCGTCGTGGAGCACCGCTTCTAACACACTACAAACTACTATTTGAAAAAATTTCAAAAGGAATTTAAATGTTTCTTGCGAAGGAACTTTAAAGGACTGTCTTTTAGTTAAATTAAACTCCAATGGAGCCCTCGCTTTGTAGAGCCTACTTTATTGAATACTATCGGGTGGAACCGCAAGATCGATGAAGGCGAAGTGGGTGGTAGCTACTTAAGATTCGTTGGTCTAACATGCATCTCTTAATCATCGATTGGCAGTCTTAGTGATACTGTTCAACTAAAACTGTGTCGTCTTTATAAAAAAAATCACCACCGATCTTATTTGCGTTTATCTTATCCATAATTTTAAGGATACCCATTTGGAAAATTGTATCCTGTACCGATCTCTTATCTGTTGTGTGCTCGATTCCTTTGCATGGCATTAAGTAGTTTATTCCGATAGATAAGGATTTTGAGATACGGTGGAAATAATCTTCCTCTCGATAAACCGCTGAAATGATTTCCTTTTTAGTCGAGAAAAGTACAACTCTAAAAGGTTTCATTTGTGGACTTTTTCTTAGGCATAGCGAAATTTAAAGTCGCCTTTTCGAGTCAAGTTTGGTTGTTCTTGTTGCTGCCCCCGAAGTGTACCACCTATAGAATTTTTGTTGGATGAAGCGCAAGATTTTTTCCGTTCTTGGAAGGAACCATCGCCAAATTACTTCGATAGGAAGTACATATGTATGTTGAAACATATAGGTTCAACAATGCAGGACACATTTTTTGGGGTAGCTGTGATTCTTCTTAGAAACTGCAGACATCAGTCAAACTTATAGGCATTTTGTGATTGAATGTACAGTTATGGACAAAACAATAAGACCAGTAGGGAAAAAAACCGAACATTTACCCTTTTCTCATTGAAATCAAATTAACTGTAGCGCCTGTCTGCATATTTTTCGTTTTTGGTAACGGTACTTTCTTCCCAGCAAAAAATAACAAGTAAACAAGAACATATGAAGAAAATTTGTCAATAAACGTGAAGGAACTGCCTCAACGTGCGGACAAAACATTAAGAACACGTTACTTCTTTCTTGTTTTTTGATTGTGGGGAGTTGTTTCATTTTATTTTTGAAGTACTACTACTGTAAGTATAAAAATAAAAGATATCTGTGTATTTAGATGCATAGAATTATTTATGAAAACAGGCAAAATGGGCCGAAAGGGATTTAATCCTAAAACCCACACAGGAAGGAAAGTCGCAGCGGGAGGTGTCCAGACTCATTGGAAGATCGAAAACATTTGTTTTTAATGCCGCCTTACAGCTACCAAAATCCCACATGCCAACAGGTCGACCAAGAAAAACATCTCTGAAAGATGACGCCCAAATGAAACGCCTATCCAAAAAAGACCCGTTTAAGTCAGCTGCAGATATTAAACGTGAATTGGACTTGCCAGTCTGTTCTAGAACAGTGCGAAGAAGACTAGAAGAACAACATCTCTTCGGAAGAAGTCCCAGGGAGGTACCACTTCTTACCAAAAGGCACAGAAAGAATCGTATCCAATTCGTTAAACAACATCTGGAATGGATAGGCCCAGAAAACGAAAAAAAGTGGCGAAATATTCTTTGGTCCGATGAATCCAAGATAAATTTGGTGGGATCAGATGGTAAGAGGTGGGTCAGGCGCCCAGAGAATGAGGCATGCCAGCCCCAGTACACCAGCAAAAGGGTCAAACATGGAGGCGGAAGTATTATGGTTTGGGGATGTTTTTCATGGTATGGCGTAGGTCCACTATTTTGGATAAAAGACACCATGGACCAGCATTTGTACGCCAAAATATTGGAGGAAGTCATGCTCCCGTATGCTGAGTGGAAGATGCCACTAAAGTGGCAGTTTATGCACGATAACGACCCGAAGCATACGGCGGGCAAAGTAAAAAGGTGGCTGGAAGAGCATAATGTCGATCCTATGATCTGGCCATCCCAATCTCCAGACCCCAATCCGCCGGAAAATTTGTGGGCAATCGCAAAAAAGTCTCTGGGTGCCGAAAAGCCTAGAAATAAAGAAGAGTTGTGGAGCAGAATCCAAACAGCTTGGTACGCCATGCCGACGAGCGCTTGCCGCACACTGGTCGAGTCCATGCCGAGAAGAATCCGTGCAGTGATTAAAAATATAGGGTATTCTACTAAATACTGAGAATATTTAAAGAAAATCAAAAAGTAATTATGAATTCCCAACATTTTGTATAGTGGTCTTATTGTTTTGTCCCCTTTACATACACGTTTTTTGAAAAAAAACATTATTTTTTTATAAAAGTCTGAATATGTCTCAACTTTTTATGAAATACTTTTGTTTTCCTTCATTAATATAACAATAAAATGAAAAAAAAATGTCAAAAGTTACAAAATATTTTAAGTTTTTCAATGAAATCTAAAACGATATTCGGTGGTCCTATTGTTTTGCCCGTTACTGTAGCTTTAGGTTGGAAGGGAATTTGGCCTCACAGATAAAGCACTTGAAGACTACATTATATTCTCCAGTTATTACCACTTACACATAAATATTTGAACACCAGATTGTGTGGTCCAGGGTCTAACTTCTCGCGACTATTCGTGTTGTGCGTTATTTTTATGGAAATGAACTACAGTTTAAAGCCGAATTGAGAAGCATTCTCATGACTGTTATTGCTCTCGGATGTTGGTCACACATTCGGGAGAGGTGGGACCGCGAAAAATCGTTTTGGTAGCCAGTTCATTGTCTAAGGTATACTTAAAGGTTTAATGAGACCATTCATTTAAATTAACTGAGAATCTATGACCTTCTCTCCAACACTCTCCACTGGAATATAGACCAAATGTTGAACGTGAATAACTTCCCATAACCTTGAATCCTGATAAAACCTTCTTTCCGTTTGCTTGTGTTGTTTCCTGACTTGGCTTCCGATTGCGATGTTTTGAGATTTTGCCTTCCCCTTATAAGCTTGTCCAACGCACCAACCAATGAACCACTCGTACCGAAACGCCAAAAATTCATCTTTTCATCCTCAATCATCACTTAAACCACGTGTGGTAATACTTTTTTTCCTCTAAGCACACTCAACTCATCTCTGCAGCTTGATTGCCACTCAAATACTCCACCGTTATCCATAGCCTTATAGTTCTTGCCCTTCTTCACTTTATTTTATGATTCAAATTTTCATTCAACACAAGGATGCTCAAAATTTAAATCTATGTATTATACACACTCCATGGCAGTGTTATGTAAGTGACAATTGCACAACAGGAACACCATCATGATACTGCCAATGCAAAGCCTATCTTTATCGCCTTTCATTTGTTCCACTCAGTTGACAAGGTTAGTACTTACACTCATAGTCCTGCGACAATAGTCCCATTTGCCAAATTGGCAGTTTCCTTGCGGGAAATCCATTCCTACCTCTAAACAAGCTCGTATCCCTTTTTCCATACACAAACGCGAAGCAGCATTGTGGCCTCTGTTTGAGATACATACTCGTACCTATATTTATGTTTGTCGTGCGAGGGCTGGCATAGCACAGACTAATGTCCTTTTTGAGGTTAAGTTTATGCTCTAGAAACTCTGCACAATCGTTAAAACAATCTATGTATAGTATTCTACAAACAACGTACATACATTCAGATCTACTCATACGCCTTGCAATCTACACTTTGGTAAAGGTGTTGAAATAATAGCCAAGTTCATTTAAATGAGCTCGGGTGAGGAGAATGGTTGATGATAGTCACCGGCTTATAGTCCTGCTGTCGTCTGTTGAAAACAAAAATTGAGAGCAAGGGCACTAGGAAAATCTTTATTTCAATGTTTTCAGTGAATCAAAACGACTTTCGAGACGACTTTGCCGCCGATGTTAATTCAATACCAAACGAATGTAGAACCAAGTTACGAAAAGGAGTTACCTAAACTATTTATCTAATAGCATATAGCATCACTTAAAATGTGACCACCGATTCACATCTAGCTAACAATTTTAATTGGGGTAATTCAAAACGTCATTGAGGTGGTAAAGTATTAATTGCTGGACGCGTGATGTCATATAATTAGTCCACCGCACATCATAAACGAGTCGGAATTAACCCGTTGGGAGCGTGAAGGACATCATTTCGGTGGGTTGTATTCATATTCATCAATTTGGACAGATAAAACACTGCCCACGCAAACGAGGAATATGCGCTAATTTGGGGTTTATTTTTATTTATTCTTCAAATTTAGTTCCGACAATAAATTGCACGGGGAAATTCTTTTAATGGAGCATGGCTCGCTAATTCAATACCCAATTCGCTGGCAATACCACAATTATTGGTCATTTGCTTGAGGTCATTTGGGTAAAATCCACTGATGTGTGATGCTAATAAATGTTAACATTCACAAAACGCGTATCCGTGCATACGAGTTTGAAATGTATACTACACTTATGGCGATCAGAATTCAGAAAGCATTGTTTTCGAACAGTATGTGCAGCAAAAGTGAGTTGAAAAATTACGTTTGATAGAAAATTCTGCGAGTCGAGTGACTCTGCGATACTCAGGTTGGGTATTGGCTTTAAGTTGTTGCAATTAGAAATCTACAAATTTAAGTCCACCTGAAATCTCTGGGCGGATACAATATTTTCTCTGATGAATAATATGGGTTCAGGAGCCATCTTAGCACCTCTCATCAAGTGCTTAGAATATGTCAACATATTGGTAAAAGTAATTTTATTCCGTTTGTTTTCTAGTTCATAGAAGTTTTAGAATGGCAAGGCATTAACTTGGCAGCCAGTTCATAGAGGTGTGCCGTAGGGTTCACTGATTGGCGCACTGCCTTACAATATATAGAACTCTGACTTACCAAGGCTTTCGGCATATGGACCAGCTATTTACGCCGAAGTCAGAGGTATTCTCATCACATGAGTTCAGTCAACGGAATATTAGTTGATTATTTCGGCAAACGAAAATTTAGCTAAATGACGAAAAGGAAAGAATTGCTATCTCTCAAACAATTTCCTTAAATCTCGTATTCTTAACTAGCGAATATTCCTCGCCTTTGATTTTTTCAAAGCCGACAGCCAACACTAGACAATATACTTGATATATTTTCACCACCGACGCAGCCTTTGCCAATGGTTAAGGTGTCCATGCATGAGTGCCTAATGCGACAAGCAAACTCAGTTACCATTGCTAGGTTAGGTTAGGTATGCGGATAGGCGAGTGCCAGAGATCTACAACGCCACATTCCGGTCACTACAGACCCATCGTGATACCCATAGGGGAGAAAAGTCGCTTGCCCAATGGTAAAACCCTAGTTCTACAGGTATTGGATCCTGTGAACTAGCAAACCATCCGGTTAATTTGATGTAGTGCAAGATGTCATTGACAAGTGTGCTAGATAATTCTTCTAGGTCGCTGAGTAAATATCGCCCAAGGATTCTAAGGTGGATAAGACCTGGACAGTGACAGTCTATTAATCTTCGTAAAAAGCAGTGCCTACAATGTGGAAGCAATATATAAAAGAATAAACTGTCTAAAGGACTAACGGATGAACTAAGTGAAACTACGTCAACTTGAGAATAACTAGGGTGAGGGTATAGCAGACCTTTACAAATAACATGCGTTCACGGCAATCACAAATTGTAACATGTTAGTCACTGCCATGACAGGCAGGACATATCATTATAGAAAGCCTCGAAAAAGACCTTTCTCGTTCTAGCACGATCTCCTAGGTAAATAACACTACGTTCCAATAATGACAAGTTCTATTCAACGGCATCTGCAGAAGTTGTCAGCGTGAGAAAGCTCATACAACACATTCAATACCACCTTTTCAAATTCTTCGTACATACATACACATAACAGAAATAAGAAGATCAAGGATATTCGATTTACTGGGTTTTATATCATAAGGGATTTACGATCTACCGAGTGACCTTGTTGACCACGTACATAACCTAACATAGTCCACTATTAGTGGTTCTAATTCTAAATGGGTATAAAACACCTTCAAATTTATGTATGTCTATATAAACATACATATGTGTGTACATATGTAAAGATTGCTTTCAAATAATAAAATCATAACTAAGAATGGTAATAAAAAAGGATTCACTCACTGGCTCAATTAGTTGTTAAATTTCTTGGTGCTTCCAAATACATCTTCATTTCAGGAACAATCACACGCGAACGCTAACCGAGGGGAAGGCTTAAAGCTTTTTTACATTAACAAAAGGGGAGATGACAAAAGACTAGAGATGCTGGCCAATATGGAAAAAGGAGACACTGGGCCGCATATTTTATTTAAATTTAAGATGAGGTAAACACATTGTCAAGCAACTTAAAAGAGACACACTTGTTTTTCATGGGATCCATGGAGGAGGAGAGGGAGGGAGAAAAAGGGACTTTTTACAAACTTTTCACTTTCCCAACTACCGAACGATTTCCGACACTCGATTTGAGCCGCGCACGTCGTTGTAATTTTCGAACACGAACCGGCGAGGTGGCTCAAGCTCTTAAAAAAAAGACAACTATGAAGCACAAAAGCTCAAAAACATGGCCACCGAAAAAAAAGACATGCCATCACCATTTTACTTAAATTTAAAATAACACAAACACATTGCCGACCAAATAAAAGAGACGCACTTGCTTTTATGGGATCCCTTGAAGAGGGAGTGAGAAAAAGGGACTTTTCACAAACTTTTCACTTTTACACTACCGAACGTTTCCGGACACTCGAGTTAGGCCGCGCACTATAAAACTAATTAGACTACTCACCTTGAACACTAAAACTACACTGTGCCGGCTGCTCAGCTAATTACAGGCAAGTGGTTTAGCAGTGAGCTAGGTCAAGGTTGGAGAAAATTTGTCTCCACAAAAAAGTCTACCACGAGCTTTGGGTGAGAGCTGAATGATCTGCTTTTCTTTTCCTTCCTCTGCAATGAGATGCCGATGATTGATATGTATATGTTCTTCGCACACCTTTGCCGAAAATTTGTACCCGTTTAACTAGGACAGACAAGGGAGGGTATACACCTTGTTTTTCTTTTGTATTGTAAAACAAATGCAACAAGAGAGAAACTGCACATCATAACAACTTGTTGATTCAACATGCAATGAAGTTAATAGCTTACAAAGAGTTGAAAAAGGAGGCGAATCCCTTCTTATAAAGAAGAAGAACCCACAAGCAAGTGGGTTGTATCCTCATTGACCTCCTCATCTCCATATCTACAACGTTTGTGAGTTTTCTGCCGTTTAGCGCAAAAGATCTTTTCAGGTCGCCGTGTTTATTAGGCTTCAACTTATGCTTTATCTGCCCCCACTCCTTCAAAGTCTTCTGCCGTTAGTCTTAGTTTTTTCATGTGTTACCGCAGAGTGTTATGCCTCGTGATGACTCTTATCAGGGTAGAAAGGTATTTCAAATCCTTTTGCATAATCCTTTGGGTTCTACTCTTATCAAAACAAGATCAAATTCTTCTTGTGATTACATCTATGGAGGACCATCTGATGTTAGACTCCCTTAGGGCCTTTGTCCCTGCTTCAAGCCTCAGTGTGGAAGGCGGGATAGACACAGAATTGTCGGCTTGTTCTGATGTGGATTCTTCATGTCAAGGACAACCTTGTGCTATGTTCCAAGAACCTTAAGCTCTTCAGGACAGCACTTCACAAGCTTCGATTTTATTTCGATAGCAAAAATGGCTTTTATCGCTGCCTGGCTGTCGATGAAAAGGGTGATACCTTCCTGTGGTATTGTCTTCATCGCAGTCTCACAGGCAGCTATTGTCATTGGTAGGACCTCCGCTTGGAAACACTGCTATGGTTTGGGAGGCGAACTGAAGATACCTGAGCCTACGGATACAACCATCTTTGATCCATATGTATGTATATTGGTAAGCCGACCGCTTTTCCATTCTTTTCTGCTTGGTAATGAGTAGAACGAAGTCTCTTGAAATCTAGGTACGGAGTCAAGTAATCCGTGGTAGGTACATTTCCTATTTTTTTTTTAGGATCATAGGACGACCCGTTGTATTTGATTTCCAACTGCCTGACTGACTTATTCTTGGGGCAGTTAAAGTTGCCGAGTCCTCCAGTAGGTGTGGCATAATGGCACTTATAGTGCCAATACAAGCCAACCTCTGTACCTTCGTGAGAGCCATTAAGTTCGTGGTCTTGCTGGCGGACTGCCACCAAACATGACAGCCAGACATGCCCTAACGTTCACACGCGTTGCAGTAATGTATAAGGATCTAATCAAGTAAGTAATGATTGTAATGATTCGTAAAACATAAACTTAAAAAAAAAAAAAAAAACCGTTGTATACATAAGACTCTTTTTATATGAGATTATCTTTTCCACCATACTGTTCCTTGAAATGAGGAAGGATATACTTTTATTATCTGCAATCACTGTGAGGCATTTATTTCTTTTTCTCGTTCATTGGATGATGGCGAAGGCGATGGCGATGATGATGATGATGATGATGATGATGATCAACGTCATCATCGCGGATGCTGGGTCGCCATTATGGGGCTGACTCTATTAGCGTTGCGCTATTCCAATTTGAGTCGGACACAGAGCATGGATATAATTTTATGGTAATCCCAGTCAATTAGGCATATTAGCAATCATGATTTCCCTTATGGAATTTTAATCTGCCACAAGCAGTTTGAAATTGTTCCAAGGGGGATGCACTACAAAGTTTGCTGCAATTGAAGTAATAGCTTCAGCCATTACTGCGTGTGATGAATATCGAAACGATAACGTTTTCTAGTCTCTTATTAACAGTTATAATTACCCTTGCCCTGTTAGTGTTAATTTGAGTGAATGTACTTAATGGGAGAGATATCGCTAATTGCGTGACATTTCATTTGATGTTACTGCCTCTCAATTGGTAGCAGTGGTAAGCTCTTATGACTCCTTGAAGGTAGCTGGATATTTTCAAGAACATGGACTAACTTGTTAATTGATTTCTCTTATGTTGAATTATTTGGTAGTAGATTGAATTATAATAAATCGGCATGCACTTAATGGCGTCTAGTCCGTAGAAGAATAAAGGCATCTGAATTGCTAGTTCATATTTTTTTAAATCGCTGTTCAACTTTTCTCGCTTAATGTATTGCGATTGTTGCGCAGCAAAAGAATAAAACAAAATCACGACTTATGTACATGTACATACTTAGATATGTATTTCGTCATCAATTATGCATATCTACAGATATACTTGTCAAGAAGAGCAAAATTAGATTTGGGAAGCTCATAATGATGCATTTGTCTACATGTCCTCCATTTTGTTTTTAAAAAATCCTCCAGGAGTCATAGGCGATCCTCAACCTGCTCCCGCTAGACATCTTCATGAAATCACAGGCAGCCACTAGCGCCAGTCTAAAAACTAGAAAAGAAATACTGGGGGTCACTCAACAATCCTACGAAAATACAGTGGCCATGTACCTATCACGGACTACATCACGCCATACATATTTAGACTTCTCTTGCGCCTACCCTAGCAGAGGGGAATTTGAAAAATGGCCACTTACCAAACCCACAATCGATATCTGTGTACACAGACGGCTCCAAAATGGACACTGGCGTTGGTTCTGGCATTTTCTCTGAACTACTGGGAATTGCACGATCGATCCGACTCCCACACCACAGCAGAGTGTTTTCCGGCCAGCGGAGGTCCTGCAGTGACAACAGCAATCCGTGAGTCTGCGGTGAGGACAATACCTCCGAAGGTTTATTGACAGCCAGGCTGCGATTAAAGCAATTACTGCCGTCGAAAATAAAATCGAAGCTTGTGATGTGCTGTCGCGAAGACCTTAAGGCCATTGGTACGCAGCACAAGGTTGTACTCTGCTGGGTTCATGGACATGAAGGAATGGCAGGCAATGAGAAGGCTAATGAGCTGACCTGGCAAGGAGTGGCTCTCGACACTCCCGTATCCCGCCTTGTACCCTTAAGCTGGGGAGGCTTGATACTACGTATCTTCTCAAATTTCAAGGACATTGATGTTTCTGGCGTCGAAATAATGCGCATTCAAAAAAGGAACTAACAGATAAACCATTCCTTATATTCGGTTTCTTTGGGTTGATAGATTTCCCGATATGCCATATGAAGAAGCCTTCTAAAGGCTCGACATTTGCCAATGTTCTCTCTGTCGAAAACTGTTGGCCCCGCAGCCTCAAGATCATTTCTATTTCATTGATGCTGTATACATCCCGAAAGTAATTATTCTGCAAAAAATTATTGCAGTTCAAATGTCTAATGAAGAGGTCTCTAAATACCTTGCGCTAAGCCTGAGCATCTGCTCCTTCGTTGAGCTATTAAAGCTGGTGCTTCAAGCATACCCCAAGATTATTTTCAATAAGCGGCCTAATTCCAACCACTTTTGAACCATCCACATCTACTTTGTGTAGCTTGTACTGCTGCTATTTTTAGAAGTCTGTAATCCGCCATATTAAGTGCTTTAAGACCATAATCCACTTGGAGTTTGAGCATTTTTGTGAAAAGTGGTGCTCATACTTGTGCTGTGTAGATCAGAGTGGACTCCGATATCACTTCAAAAATGTGGTGCCATGAAATTTTAGGTGATGCTATTTCTATTTTACTGCACTAATTTTATAAAAGAAAAAATCTGAACCCTTCCAACATCACAGTAAATAATACAAAATCATATGAACTCTTTCAATGTAGCAATCGTATGTACGATTAAATTTGAATTTTGTGATACAATTTGGGAGAAACAAATTTGTCTCCCTTCCCAGCTTAAATCAAACAAATGCATATCGCACTTATGCAGTTCTCTATAAACGACAGGCTTCATAATGTACGAGTTTATTATTAGACAAAACACTCACTCATTAATGCCAATAGAACAACGTCAAATCCCCTAGCTCTTTAAACACTTCCCTCAACAATCAATAAACCGAAATCCTTTGACACTAGGATAACTATTAATATCTCTTATAAAACCATCATATCATTCAACATGCTTCCATCGAGCGGTATACAGAATACTTGGCCAAAAATTTCGCATTATATTTAGGCACACGAAAGCATAATGAAAATGCAAACTAGAACACACAACAGTTTCAGGATACCACTCTGTGAGTAGAGTTTGAACAGAAAATTAACCTGATGTACTTGAATCCTTAGTCAGAATGGCATCCCTCGTTCCTATACCATCCCGTGTCGGTCTTTTAAGCAGAATTACGTAGAAATGAAATTATTTTTGAATATCATTCCGGTAAATTGCAATTTGTGTGTGAATAACGTATCTAACACACCGATGATTCTATTCGATATTTTCAGACTCATTTTGTATTCAAATTTTCAGAAAATACTTTATGCAGCTTTAGATAGGTAGATGTTGATGAGTTGGTTTCAGTGTTTTTGAGATAACCATTTATTATTCGTACTCTAGTCATGAGAAATAGTTTTCATTGCGAAATGTTGATGCTAATAAATTGGGTTGAAAAGAGGAGAGTTCACAATTTTCGACTTTAACTCAAGAAAAAAAAAGATAAAAATTGAAATCGCTTCCTTTAATCGCATCTTATGGGATTTAGTTAAATCAATTTTCTTCTATACTCCAGACATTCTTCTCATATCGTTCCAATTAACTTCAATCACCAATTGACGATAGACGTAGATCGCGGAAAAAGAAACCTGCATCATCACTCATTCTCGGAAGCAGAGCTACATCCCTGGCATCGTTGTTACAAGTGAATTCAATTGCATCCTGATGTAAGTAATTCAACAACAAAGGCACCACCCTCCATCCACATACATTTGCTCCAATATTATCCAAGTTACTTGGTGTATCTATTACATTTTCGATGAATGCTGTAATACACAATCGATGTTTTCTTTGCAGATACATGTACCTAACCTCTTCTGGATTCGTCCGTATTTTTTTTTTTTTTTTTGATTACTTTTTCTAAATTGCAGCTTAAATGGAATACATACTGCTTTATCCACATTGTACTCGATACTATGATCAATACTCAGTTATTGATGAGAACCCTGATCTGAGATTCATGTGCAATCAATCGTTTGTAGCAATGAAATGAAAAATGAATTACGGATTAGAAGTTGAACATTGGAGTATCCATATAAATTAAATTGAATGTACTTCCTTTATCCTAATGGACATGCTTTTAGAGGATTTAACCTTTAATCCATTAAAATCGCCTTTACTTAGGGGTACATGTATCTGTAATTAATTTGGTTCATTGCCTAATTATTCTTAGATACATAGATACTCGTATGTATTCGAATTTATCCACAAATTTCAAAATTCATAATTTCATAGTACGTTCACTGAAATTTGCAAATGCGTACATTACCGCTGATGTTAAGTATCTAGACGCATTTGTCTGCTCGCACCACGCCAAAGGATACCACTCGTAAATAGCTTCCAAAAAAGGACAACCAGTGTGGTGTGCATATACAAGCGTACAACGGATGTGCAATGGCTGGGTAAATTACCAACAGTTTTCCGCACTCGTGGAGGCAACATTTTGCTGCGCTCTTTGGTTACAATAATCCCCGTATGTGTAACATTCTCTGGTTTTGTGTTATGCTTGGCCATTGGAAAATACATTACTCACATACGTTCTGGCGTAGCGTAAAATGATGTCTTTCCTGTACAGCGGAAAGACTTTTCCATGAGTTATTGCCTTATGAGTGGGAAGTTGACTGCTTTTGCAGTCGCATATTTTGTTTGTGCTTAGCCAACTAGATGGTATGAAATAATAGTGGGGTCGTGGTTCTATAGAAATATATAATTTCAACGGGAAGTGTACAGGAAGGATATACCATGGGTCTTGCAACATTTTCTTTACGTTACTGAAAATGGAAGAGAAAACGACAAAACTGGGGCTTAGGCGAGATAGCTTAAAATATTGATTTGGGACTTGTGCACTATTTTTAGAGAATGGAGGAGAAGAAGACATTCTGTAATGATCTTGTCGATACCATCATCGATCTGATAGTAAGTGGAATAAATTTTTAATCGAATGCTAAGACTACAAATCTACTCTTTCAAATGATCAAATTCACACATAAACGAGTTAGAGAAAAGCAAGTCCTTTCAGTCTACCGTAAGACTTTGCAAGACTACTTATCTTAAGATAAGAGGCATCTAACATCCTTAAACCCTCCCGAGGGTTTCTTAATTTCAAACTCCATAGCGACAATACAATACGAATATACCGAAGAGTGCCACTGACTATCAGAAAAAGTAGTTACGATAGTATAGAGCCTTGTGGGACACCATTTCAAATATCAAATTTTTTGTCAGCCAACAAACTTTTGTGTCTCGTAGTTTTCCACGGTCGATATTCGGTCTCGTTTGCATTGACGGGCTTTGGAGGAGAACATTCAACGACGAAATATACGAGCTGTAAGTAAAAAAATACTGCGCATCAGTCGCTTCGTCGATGGCTAGGACATGTAGAGCGATATGGGGCTTTTGCTGATGTCAGCAACATTCTTATGATGGACTAGCGCAGCGCCGCTTTCATCTGATTTCCCAAAGTAGGGAAGACGGTATTTCTATGCATATATGTGCATATGTACATATAGATTCTAAGTATCTTATTTCGTTTGGCCTCATGATGACGATTGTATACCGCATTAATTTCCGTTCAATTTGCAGGAATCTGAAGTCTTGGGTGCATTGGTGCTTTTTCGTATCCGCAGCTGATTTCGATTCGGAAGATTTAAGATTTAAGGCTTGCCCCAGGGTACTCGACATATGTAAAACCTCTCACGTTTGCAGTTTCTAAATATTTTCTGCCAGCTTTGGTGCTTGAAATTCTTAGGCTTACTCTGCATGCTGGATAGCAAATTATCGGGCTCAGTCAATTTACTGTACGTACATACAGTCGAATCCCTCTAAGTCGAACCTTCTCTAACTCGAATTTTCCTCTAACTTGAATTTTTTCCAAAAATCCCTTTAACTCGAACTAATTTTGATCTCCTGTGAAAAGTCGACTGTATATGTATCTAGTTCTGAAGTGCAATGGAAAGAAAGTTCGCCTAGGAAATTTGTTCTGTGTTTGACAGAGAGCAGCAAAGTGGCTGTTGGACAGCAAGTCCGATATTTCCTAACATGGCTTGGTCAGTTCAATTCCGATTTGTTCACGATTTCTACACCTCATTAAATCCTCTCCAATCTTTCTAGTTCCTTGTTTCTGACTTTGTTCATTTTCGCTTTTGTTTCCCTAACTGTTCTTCTGACCGCAGACGACAAAGAAAGAGAAACTTAAAACAAAACTGCACTGACTTTCATCAAACTTTCTTGTTTGTCCATCATTCTCTTCATTTCCATATCCAATTTTAAACATTTCACGCTAAGTCTTTTGCAATAATATCTCACCATGCCATCACCCTAATAATATAACCATCAGGTAGTACCGAAAGACAACATAATGACTATGTGCGAGAAGCCTTAGAAAATCAGAAACGAAGAAACCATCAATTCGCATATATTACACTCTGCTGTCAGCTATCACATTAAGTCGGAAAAATCGGAACCAACTGACTTCCTAGCTCTATCATTAGTACCTATATACACCATCGCCATCAGTCGCTGTACACCGAAGCAAAGGTGTCGTTCAAAACAAATATATTCCGCAGCCATAATTGGGGTCAGCTAAGCAAATCAAACTGGAAACAGCCCGATTCGTGCTCTTATCAAACACTTCATCGATACCAAACTGCACTGTACAAGTAACAGCTCTGCTTCAATGTTACTATCCGTTCAAGGATTTATGAGGCAACGCCTATGCGGAATTGCATTTAAACGTGTCAGACAGAGTTATTGCATGCACGAGCTATTATCCGCTACGAGGCCGTAATGCCTTTATTTATTTTCGTGACTTGTGCTTATTGGATTTATGATTGATGGCAGCATTGATACGAGAGTGTGTTTTAAAGAACATGGCAAGGATACTGTTTGGTTATAAATACAAATATTGACTTTTAAACGGGAAAACAAATTGAACGATGGCATGAAGTTTTGACTCCTTGTCAAAACCCTAGTACAACATGAATTCGTTTTCCATCAGCCCTTAAATCATTGACAAATACCAATGACATGGAATTTTAAAAATCACTTCGACATGCAAAATGCCTACATATACGCGTAGCCGTAGACTATATGTACAGAAAGCTTTTTTCCGAAAGCCATGTGACACTAATCGAAACTAATTGCAAACATAACGTAATTTCATTGCGCTGTCACGTATGTCTAGTTAATTAATATTTACTGAGTACAAATGTCATTAAGGACCTCTTTGACGCGGGTGCGCGTGTTTCTCGGTGTTGTTGTCTGTCTGTATGCAGAAAAAACCCCCGAAGAATTAACTTTGCACGAACAAACAATTTTGACATTAGATTCTATTGAAGCTCCTCCCGGGCATGGCTCTGGGTTAGCCTTGTGCGTATGTGTAGGTGTGTAGTCAAAGGTAATTACTACCGCAATTAAGAAAAGTAGAATGGAAAATTTTGTGTAAACGTACACAAAGTACCGTCACATGAACGCACATTCGTGTACTAAATTCAAACACTCACACTTTGTCTTCTATGTATGTATATGTAAGAGCTATGGGTGTAGAACATGCGTTAGGCGGGTGGGATGCACTGTATATATAGGTAAATTTAAATTTCTCATAATAACGGAAACAAAAACAACGCAAACAATGGTAGTGTCTTCAGCGTTTTCACTTTCAAAGTTTCAAGCGAGAAACACATCCAAGAGACCGAAGGTTATTCTTTTGGCCAACAACAACAAAAAGGACACACCCAAGCGATTGTTTGTTCTCCAGAGGAGCCCCTCAAGCGCTTTTGGCACTCGTTTTCGTGTTAGCAGAAAAGCTTAAAAGTATTGTGGCGGTTTTTGTCTGCAAATACACATTTATATGGTTTTTTAAGTTTTCAGGCTTGTGGGGGATGATGGAAATGCTGCATGAATTGCTCGGAACCTTCTTTCTGGAGCGGGCAAAAGTTCAAGGATTTCTTTTTTCCTGCAATTTCGAGAAACATAAGGAAACTGTGTAGACTTATCAATTAAGGGTTATAGTTTTAAATTCTTGTTTACATTCCTCATCAAAAAGGAAAACGACAACGGTATGAGTTGGTGCAGAGAGGTAGCGATCGTACGTGTTGTTTTCACGTACATGCCCGGCAATGACTGCAATGATTACAGGTATACCTCAAGTTACGACCACCCCAATGAAGCTGAAGACCTATCTGCAAGCTCACGCAACAGCATAGTAAAATTCATTACCAAATCGGGCATATGGAATGAGCTTCAAGTTTAGAGGAAATCACAATAGGCCTAATCGTGGCCGCAGTGATAAGGTGACATACTCCCACCTCTTTAACAGTCCACAATCTACAACCACCCCAAGATAAAACAACCCGCACATGCGACCAACATTTTTTGCACCAATTTCCCGTGATACGATCGACCACCCCTGAGTTACGACCAACATTCGTTCTAATAAGAAAGCCGGGGTTAATGCCCAATGGTGCTGTTTTTCAAGACTGGTTTACGAACCTTTTTGTCCCTGGGGTGAAGGACTACTTAAAGCCAAACAATTTGGCAATGAAATGCGTCTTGGTTTTGGAAAATTCTCCTGGTCATCCACGATCGCTTGGCGACATTTTTCCTGAGCTTAAAGTTACCTGGTTCTTCTCGCAAATACGACCTGGTTACTACAACCGATGGATCGAACTGTCAATGCAACTTCGAAGCGATAACTGATACCGAGGTTGGGCCAACATTTCAATATATGGCACGCAACAGATATTGTCGGATGATCTTGGGCGGAGGTCAAGGCATCAACCATGAGTGGATCATGGCGAAAGTTTCTCCACAGCATTTACATAACAGAGGAACCGACTGATGATGAGTCTCTAGAAGATATCAATAACGATGTTCTGATGCCGCAGATGTTATTCAACTCATTGCAGAACATGAAGACGAGCTTACCAATGAGGAGCTACTTGAAGCAACGATGGAAAATCGTACCCAACGGTCGTACGACCGTTCAGGATACGACCCAGTTTTTAGGAACGTATTACGGTCGTAATATGAGGTATGCCAGTATATTCTTCGCTTATCTAATATTTTTGACTAGATTGCTTAGGTTTACTGCATTTATAACGCATGAAGTGAACATGCAGTCACAAAAGCCCTGACGGAGGTGTTTTTTGGTCCTAAGCAGCGACATACATAACCTACTGGATCAATGCTCCTGAATCTGATGGCACTTGGAGTAAATGTTTACTTTTCGTTATCAATATCACCCTCAATATCAAGGAAGAGGTACACAAAATATTTTTTTTTTCTATTTTCTTGAATGCAGAGCTAGTATGCACCTACTACCATCGATGGTTGGTTGAACCTTAAATTCACACCCATGCACACTAAAATTTTCGCACATATTACGGCCACATCACAACTTATTCAACGTCAAGAGCTCTGTAGGAAGCAGTCATAGAACGAATGGCACACAAAAAGGTCCCCACATTACTCTATCTACCGGTAATAATGTTCCTGGCAAAGTTGCTTTCCAAAAGATAATTTCCACAAGAATGTGCGCGCCTCAGTAAATTATGCAGCATTGTGATTTCGTTTGACCATTTCTATAGTCCAGACGGATTCTTTGGGGCAAGAAATTGTGAATCTTTTACCATCTTAAGGGTTGGCTGGCATAATTTTTACGACAATATTATGCAAAGGTGTCTTAAAGAAAAAGAAGAAAAAAAAAATGTCATAAGAAAGAGAAGCCGTTATGTCGTCTTTATTAATGGTTATGCGATGAGTTTAAGCAGAAAGGACCTTTCTCATTTTTATTCTCCTCAAAAAAAAAAAGCAGAATTCTAGAACCCTTGCACACTTAAAACCGTTTGAGGGGTAAAATATTATGAGTAGCCAATTTCCGTTCCATAATAGTCCTTTGGGCTTTTTTACATGTGCACCTAAAGGCCTTAAAGCAGAAACTTTGTGGCAAGCGCATGAACGACAAGTAATCTCGAAGCAATGATATTCCTGTTTTGAGATGGTTTTTCTTTTTCTCTTGGTCACGTGATGGAATTGGGCATAGATATTAGGAAACGTGACTAGCATCTCAGAACTGATTAAATTGCAAATCATCAAGGAGGCGGCTCACAAGCCAAAAGATGTGTATGTTGGACTACGGGAATACGGTGCTGAGGTGTGCATTCACTTTAACACTGGTGGAAGAGTTGGAAGGATTTTTTTCATTTACTTATGAATAGAACTTCTGATTGACTAGAGACAGAGGGTTTGTGAGTAAAGTTTAAGAGTAAGCACGGTCTGGGTCTACTATCCTTTAACAGGAAATAAGCTATTCCAGTTGGAGAGGACATAACTAAATTTAAGAAATAAACGACTTCATTAATAACTTAAAGGGATGAATTCTAGACAAAATAACGTTTGCTTTTGCCAAGTTACAGGATATTGATGCAGAAATGCTTCCGCACTGGAGCTCTCGGTTCTTCCCTTATGACATTTACTGGAATGAGATGAATAGAAACATAATTCTCTAACAGATATCAGAACTGCCTCTGCTGAGGAAATCCGTAAGGGTATTAACCTTTTAAATGCGCTCAGACTATCTCCTGAGGTTGTTAAAAGAAGCAGAGGTAAATTCAAGCAGAGCAGCAAGGTGTATACTACCAGAATTGTCTCAAACTGAAAATTCAACAAGACTGGACGTTGAATTTATCATACATTTCTCAAAAAATTAGTACCGCCACTGCTGCATAAATATGTTTCCGGAGAGGCTACTAAAGGCGGACGGTATTCTGTAGTTGATTTTGTGAGAAATGTGATATGATTGCCAACATACCTACGAACTTAAAAAGCACTGTATCCTTTGCTGTGAAATCTGAGTCCTAGGTTAGGTTAGGTTAGATAGGGTTATGAGGAAAACCTTATAAAGCACTAGGCACCAGAATGTGCCCATCGCGATCCCTGGGGAACCTCCATAAAAAGCAAATGGAAACATAAACGCTTTCCCTGAAACACTTGATTTCCCTACAGAATCTAAGTAGCCTGTTTTAGTTGATAGGACCTACCTCTTCTAGGTTGCTGAAAAAGTAGTTACCTAGGTATTTCCCACGATTTCGAGTTATTACCTGACATTCACATAGTACATGTGTGATATCCTCTTCGTCGTTACAGTATCTACATACATTCGTGTCTGTAAGGCCCAGTCTTTTGGCGTCTTTCGTCTTACGTCTTTCCCAGAAGGCAGTGCCCGAACAAGATTCCTACTGCTGTTCTTAGCTGAATTCAGAATTTCCCTAGTTCAAAATCTGCTCAAAATCTTAGTCTTACAAACCTATAATAAACGGAGCTAACCACAGTCTTAATGGTTTAACCTTATTGATAGTTAGTGTGCTAATCCTACCACGGAACTTGCAATCCTACCACGGAAATAAATTCGTTATTCAGCCAAAGCTCAGAGCTCCTATCTTGGAGACTCAAAACTGAGATACATACCTAAATACATGAGATTCCAATTATTTTAGCTTCAACTCGGGACTCATTACCATAGAAAAATAATTGATAATAGAGAGAAATAAAG
The DNA here is from genome assembly GCA_946965025.1 of Blera fallax. Lineage (NCBI taxonomy): Eukaryota > Metazoa > Arthropoda > Insecta > Diptera > Syrphidae > Blera > Blera fallax. Next base: position 12,514,695 of record OX337247.1, on the reverse strand, counting down.
GTAAAAATTCATTCGTGTTACAGACAGCAGCTGCACCTCTCGGCTCGAAAAGGATATTTTTCCATCATATCTCGGTATAGAATTTGAAGGTACAGTAGACTCTCCCTAAGTCGAACTCTCCTTAAATCGAATTTCTCTCTAACTCGAATTTTTTCGCCATATTTTAGCATTCCTATTTTTTATTTATTTTTTTGTTAACTTTTTTAAATTATGTTAAGCTTTTTTTTTTTAATTAAATAAACGCTTTAAAACAAAAAAAAATGTTTCTCTCTCTAAATCGAATTTTTCCAAAACTCCCTCTAACTCGAACAAATCATGGTATCCCGTGAAAATTCGACATAGGGGGAGTCCACTGTATATTTAAATGGTTACTAGTTCTCTATAAGATGCTCTCAAACGCAACCTATACGATGCGTTTTTATTATGTGGTGGTGGTAAGGATAAGAGCAGGCACTTATGACTAGAAAGCGATCTTTCACATCGGATGGTATGCTGGCTAGTTCTTCCAATTCTTCATAAAAGTGCTTCCAAAAAAAGTCCCGCAACAAATATGTACATAAGTAGTTCCAACAGGACATTCGAGTTTCTATTTTGGGATGGTGGTGAGGATAGAATCTGTACCCGCTATCTCTAATACGATCTTTTCCCATAACATTTCGTATAGAGTATGATTTCGCGAAAAGTAGGACCAAATGAAGGGATCCGTAAATCTTGCTGACCACTGGTCCATTGTATTCTGGTGGAGTAAATTTTGAAAGCCGTACGATCTTCTTCCCGTCTTTCATATTCTAACTAGGATTTCGTTTATGACATCCTTTATGAGGCTCTATATTAGAGTCTTCGTCAAACAGAGTGTGGTTTTATGGTGTATAACATGGGCACCGTGGCTTAGTGGTTAGTCCGTTTGGATTACTGAGCGGGATGTTCGAGATGCGAATCCCAGATTTTTTCACGGTCCCAGCTCTCGCTAATGTATGACCAATGTCCGAGAGTACTAACTGTCATGAGAAAGCTACTTTTGTTTTTTATTATTATTCGCGCGCGTCAAAGAGGATATGAATACCCATATGCTGATCTCTCAGGGCATTTGAAGGAGGGGGAAGAGGAACAGAGGAGGGACCGGTGCACGTTGGCTTTAAATGCTTGAAGGTTGTAATGATCAGGAAACATGAACGAATTATGAACGAATCCCTGTATTTGACAGGATATAGAACTTCGAATGTAGCTCTAAACTATAGGTGCAACAAATATAATAAGCACAACACGAATAGTCCTGAAAAGCTAGCCCTTGATCACATACCGTCAGTTGCGCCAAGTATTTTTATTTGTATTTTTCGTGAAAGGGAATTTTGCATGTTAATTACCGTCTATTATATTTAATGCCGAATCCTGTTTGTCTCACTTTGGGAATGTCGTTATAGGAGTTGTAAAATACGTTCACCCCGGCATAAAAGATGTTCCCTGTTTCACGAACCTTTTATCATGATAGTACCCCTCACTTGTGACAGCATTGTTTTGTTATGATCGCCTGTCTCACCAATGTTATACCAATTTTCGATCCTTGCCGGTCATACAAGCAATTAATTTTAGACCTTATTTTGTACGCTATGTTTTGAGGGAAACTTTCTTAGCACTTTTGTTCCATAACTTTCAATGCGAGTGTGGATGTGGACATCAAGCAGAAAGGTTTGAAAGCGGTGAATTTAACAAAGTTGCAAACAAAATTGGTTCACCCTAAGAGTTGCTTCTAGATGCGACAAACTATAGTAGTAAGCTAATATAAAAATATTTTTTCTAGCCTAATCTATCTATCCAACAAGTACCAACATGTGTACCAACAACTTCCCTTTTGAAACGCTTTGTATATATTAAGCCTCGCAGTATTTAAAAAACAAAACAAAACCATGACAGCTGGTTTTATTACACCACCAAATCACATGGCTCTGCCCTCCTGGGGCCAAAAGAATATTTTCTAATTTCATCTTAAGTGCAAATATTTTTTCACCCAACGTTTCTGCCTACAGTACTGCCGCCTGAATGACACTTTTGTTAGCCAGAACAACAATGCTACTCCACTCAAAAAAAGAAAATGTTTTCCTCTTTTTCAAATTGTAAGGACATTCATGCTTATGTGTCATATGTTGCTATTGTGCGACCATACTAAAGCCAAAATATATTTCATCTTTTAAAAGCGTGTCATAACGTGGTATCCTTGAGGACATCTCTGAGAAAATGGGGTTGCATTGTATAAGACTTACGTTCATTTGATCGGCTTTGTGTACACGTTTTTTTTTTTTTTTTTCTGAAAGCAAATAAAGGACCTCTACTCCTCTGCCTATGCTGTAGCATATTTAATGAGTTAGGTAATTTCAAATGTGCGTAGCACGCAACCCAGCAACAACACCGCAAACGCATGAAGCAAATCAGTGCTTTCAAAGGGTATTTGATTCAATTTAGTTCCCCCTCTCTCTCTCTTGTGTGTGGTCTTGTGCACACAACCTTTTTTATTGCTTTAATTTTAAATGAGCTATTGAAAATGAGAAAAAAAGGATGCGGAGGTCAGGTGGTGAGTCTTAAACTAGTTTGCGGTTGAAATTATGTACGATTATGGCTATTGAACACAAAGTGTACCATCTTGTAGGTGTTCGCCTATAATTGGAACAGGTACGTAGGTAGACTGTGCTGATTACATGAAGTGCGTTGTTGGTGAAAAATTCAGGTTAAAAGAAATGGAAGTTCTACATGAACATATTGAAAATATTGACTTTACCCAGCCGACTGTAACTTCTAAACCAGCATCCCCGCTCGCACTGAATGATGCAAGGATGTCACCTACGGTAGTTCAGTTCATATGTATATAGCATACATATATAGCCGACTCGAAGACCGAAGGCGGTGTTAATGGTATCTTCTCTGAAAGCCTTAATCTGAACATTTTCTTCCGCGTTTTTCAGCCGGAAATCTAGTCCTGGCTGAAATGTAATGGAATGTCTGTCAGGATATGAGCATTTTTACGTACAGGCAAGCGGCAATTAAGTCCAAGACTTGTGTCTCTCGGAGACTTCAACATTCACCTTTGCTGCGTGTATGCCCATAGAGAAATTCTTGGAAACTGCAAGGCTCGCCAGAAAGGGTGCGATTCTTATGATTCTGCTTAAATGGAAAAACTTGGGTATGCCCCTCCAAACATTTAAATATCTACTTCAGCTGGACACAATCAACAGGACCGATTACACATGGAAAAATGGTTCGATACCGGTTGATGTTAAAGCGATCCCAGTTCAACCACGTAATTGATGTTCTCACGGGACACTGTCTGATAGGCCAATATGCTGGATGGTTGGACCACTTTTCTAATGACTCCTGCAGGAGCTGCAGGGATGAAGAGGAGAAGAAAACTTTCCTTCACCTCCTTTGCACCTATGCGGCACTATCCCAAGGAAGACTGCTCCATTTATGAGCTCATTTCAATAACGTCAGCAAACTGGTGTCCATAAAGGTCACAAGTTATTGTTGATTCACGATTATCCCTTTCAACATTCCTAGAATTTTTACGTGTACCTACTGTTATGTTACCTTAAGGTCAGTTCAAAAAAATTTTCCACTTTGCAACAATGTCACTGGTAACGTACTGTGAATACATAATCCTTCCTTTATATATGATTTTGTAGAACCATACAGTATTCTCATAACTTTTGGATTGCATTTGGTTATCCAAGAAGATCACATACATATATGTACAAACACACACAGTTTCAGAGGCAGCAAAAATTCAATTTAACCCAATGAACACGAAAAATCAATTTGCATGCATAACCCATATAATCAAAGTAACAACCCGCAGGGTGACAATTTTCCAATTTGCGTTTTTCTGCGGTCCTGTCATCGTCATGCATATTGAAATAATGCATAAAAAAGCACTACACACACGTATATATTCATATATACCATGGTATCGGTGTAGGGGTGAAGCAAACATATAATATCTGCAAACAGCCTTGAAAAATTGACTTTTTTTTGACTACTCGCTTACAAAAGTGTGGAAAATTGTATAACCCACACAAGGTTAACAAATACACGTAGATACAGAGATTTGGGATGTACTCGTGTGTAGTATTCTATAGTTTAATAATTTAACATGCATCCAGTGGATAAAAGTGAAAATTTCTTTTCTCTGTGAACTAAATTAAGAGGAGGACCAGATGGAGCACTGGCAGGGATTGTGGCAGATTGGAGAATCGACAAAATTGTGTACAATATGCACAATAACAGAAATATGCGGTGTTTCAATCGATCCCTCAAGAATTCTTGAGATTTAAAATCCGCAATAACCTGCAGAGCTCCTATAATACTAGAGGACATATGTAAGTATTCTCTCCCAGCCATGATTGAAATTAGTTTAGTCGTTTGCGGTCAGTTTTAAAAATAGGAAAGCGCGTCTGTAGGCGATTTTTCCAAAGGGGCTATGAGTGTGTAGAGCATTTGCCGGTGCTAAAGGGCGTTAGATATCTAGGAGTGATCTTAGATAGGAAACTTCTCCCGTCGTCTTAGGCACTCTGGCAGTCTAAGTGTGTTTTTAGCCAGACATGGAGTTCTCTGGATCCTAGCTTATGCGTTGGTTGCTTGCCGGAGGAGACCCTTGCGTAAGTATGTGACTGTCTTTTGGACTAAACTTAAACGGTCTGTCTTGGCTGCGAGTACGCTTGGGTCTACTCTAATCGCTCTACATAATTTCTTGAGTGCAGGACTGACTTCAGCAAGAGTCTGAGTCTGAACTGGGTTGTAGCCGAATCTTCATGGATGACTACAAAATGGTAAAAGAACTGGAGCGGGTGTCTTCGCTAAGACCGACAGCACTAGGTTTCACTGCTCGCTAGGTAGTTGCGGTTGTTTGCGTTGACAGCTTTTGGAGAAGAAGATTTAACGAAGAAATTTACGGGCTGTACAGAGACAGTCAGCTAGTGAAAAACTGCGGATAAGTCGCTTGAGGTGGCTTAGACATGTAAAGTGAATGGATCCTACTGCTCTGGCCCGCAGAGTCTTCGAATCTAACCCGGAGGGACAACGCAGTGGTGGACGACCTCGCCTAAGGTGGCGCGCACAAGTAGAAGGGGACCTCAAGCAGATTGGAGTGTGCAACTGGAGGCAGTTAGCTAACGACCGGGCTAATTGGAGAGAGGGTCCCTGGTTACACTGGGAATGCGGGAAATGAGTTCTTCGATGAGATTGCTGTACAAGGCTCAGAGGATTATTTCTTAGGACCTGAACCTGAGTTGGAGCTTCCCGCGTCCTTGGTCAAGTCCTCCAATGACGATTGGGTGTCTTACGAACACAATTGTATATGTCACGGCTCTCCTGGATGCCAGTGGACTAAACGATTGCCCTGAGCAATGAGCGGCACTCTTGCTGTGTCTCTACACAAAAGACTCGTATAGGTAATTTGTTGGCGTTCTCAGGGGACATTTTCCTTTTGCTAAGCATCTTAGTGTGCTAGGCTTAAGAGACACCACTATCTGTGACCCTTATGAAGAAAGCGACGTTACCTCGGATCACTTCATTTGGTATTGTCCTGCCTTCGCTTAGATCAGGTAGCAAATCTTCAGAGCAGGTGCTAATGTGGTGAGTGTTGATTCTGTAAGCTCTGCATCACTTAAGTGCCTTCCTGGCTTTCTCCGAAAGACGAAATAGATAATCCAGGGTTTTGCTTCCTGGTAGTCCAATGAACCACTTGCGTCTGAGTGCTTCAGGGGAGTGTTTCTTAACCCGACATAAATAAATACTTCTTGCTGACTTTTCTCTGTGGTCTTACGCATGAAAAAGTTTTTTTTATATGCCTGCCTGCTACCTATGAATGCCCAAACATTAAATCAATAGAGATGCAAACAAATACACCCTTTAAATGAACACATTCAGAAATTCTCGCAGCGGAAAAGAGAAAAATTAGCTGCCTACTATCAGAGGAAATCCCAACCCACCAACTTCTCGCGAATCAAGCTTAGCGAAGCTGTGTATCTTCTTGGTGTGACAGCCAAGAACCACATTCATGTTCAGCTGACAATCGCTCAAATATATCTCTCTTTCAAAATCTAATTTGTTACTAAATAAAAAAACGCCGAAATTAACTCCCAGAAGGGATATTTCGAGATAATCTCAATTTTCAGCAATTGAAGTTTGCTGTACCAGGACTAGCCTCTGACGAGACAGAACTAAAAAAAAGATTAACATAAAATTATTTTCCAAAAGGATCGCGAACGTTTTCAACGTTTTCATTTGACTTTTCCTTTCATCCAACCGTCACTCCAGTCCACTTCAAGTTACAAAGAAATGTCGACCAATTAAGAGTTTCTTCTTTATATAAGACCTACTTCTACAGATTTAAAGCTCCAGTTAAGGTACGTATTTTCGAAATTTCATTGGAAAAATTCGTAGGCTATTCTATCGGAGCTGTTTTTGCTGCCTTTCTTGCACATACAAACATATTTTCTTGGTGAGCTTAGGATCCCCACGACTTGGATAATTAAGTGGGATGATTAATAAACGAGAAAGGCTACTGTCATGTTCTACTGAAAATCTATAGTAACGCATGAGTCTATTGAAGGATGCTAAAATCGCACTAAACTTTACCTCATGTCTGTCATGTCATTTTAAGGTAAGCTAAGATACTTAACTGCCGAGGATACTTAGCTGTCCGAGTGATAACACAAAGGATCGAAGGGAGTATTAAAGAAAAGCAGACGTACTTAGGTCAGCTACTGATATGTATGAATCTATTCAAATGAACATTTTACGATTACAAAGTGTATCTCATTGCCTTCATTCAAACTTCATAAAATTTGTGAGTGTGTTCTTGGTGCTCCAATTATCTCAGTGTATCTTTTCTAAGTCCACCCTCTGGTACTCTTCATTTTCGCTCTAATTTACTTAAGTTGTATCATGTAAAACAAGTCGAACAATTAAAAATTAAGGTATTTTCCCAAGGATAAGCCTCCTCTAAAACCCAAAATCCTTTCAATACAAATATCCTTGTACCTTGTACCTGTTAGTAAATAAAAACTCGCTTAGATAACTCCTTCCTAGCTAATTGGCTCACAAATTACCACCTAAAACTTCTCTGCAACTATTTCCATTACAGTACATTTTATTTCAGTTGCACTCGTTAATTCTAAAGTTGTACCAAATTATACAATTTACAAATCAACACGACCACCACCGACCACGAAGTTGGTTTTTTTTTTTTGGTACTCGATTTGCACAAAAAGTGCACACGGTACAGCTTTTGGAGTTCCACGTTTTTGTGTCCTTTTTCGCAGTTACATTGAGTTCTATAGAAAAATACAATTTTAAAGGTACTCTCGAGTAGAAAATTAAATGAAAATGAAAAGACAGAGACTGCTGACGTAGCTCGTTGTATTGCAACAAGGAAAAACCTCTCGAGACGGTTTTGCTGGAACTGCTTAGCAGGCAATTATTTAAGGAAAAGCGATTAAGGATGGTTGATTAAAGTGCTGTTCTTAAGATAAATGTGGTTTTGCTGTTGTTTTCTTCTAAGGATTATTACTTACTGGATTCAGTTTTGAATGATTCTTTAATTTATTTTACACTTTTACAAGAAATTTATTAAATGGCCGGAAACGCTTTCGTTTTGATGTATGTTTTTTTCCTATTCGTCAACGAGACTAAGGGAATATTAATTAGTATTTTCCAATTTTTACACGTTTTCAATGATATCTGTATCAGTTAATGTCCTTAAAAAGAACCTATTCATTCATATGCTCAAGCTGTGATATTATTTCATGTAAGACATGTTGAGATTCGAAAATCTTTTACTCACCTACCTTCGTCACCTGCGACGAAAATAATTCACAAAAATAAAAGGTATTTTCTATGTTCACACATTTTGTACGAATTAGATGTGTCAGGATGTTGCCTAAGAATTTCCGTAAATGTCAGCTTTGATGTATCTTCAGCACGTGGCGGATGATTATAAATAGAAAATTAAAGGGTCTGCAGAGGACGACTAAAGGTGACTTTTAAGTTTTAAATTGATGTAAACTGAACTAAAGGTAGAATGTATAGACGTATAAAGCATTCCACAAACATCTGCTCAAAAGCCTATCCGTACCAATTTATTGCTTTTCCTACATATATCCACATCCTTTATTATATGGGTTTCATCCCAAAATATGAAACCTCGTCTTTCGTTTAGGCGCCTTTGGGAGAATTTCTACACGTGGGATTAGCAAGTAATATATCCAGGTAGGGTAAAATGCTCGGAGATTATTTGCAGGGTCCAATGTCCTTTATGTTGGCGAGTGTTGTGTGCAGTCTCAAAATCAGCGTTGCGTATCTCCCGCTCAAAATCATCATACATAGCAAAAGTCATATACATATGTTCGCTTTGCAGAGAAAGTCCTTATTACAGATGTCTAGTCACTTGACCCAAGTTGTGACCCGGATCGGCGGGGTATAATTATGGGTTAGTATTTTACTTTACTTTACTTTACAGGAGCATGCACTTGTCAAACTTCAAATTCGCTTAAACTAGCATTATGGCGAAGAACGCTAAAAAGAAAGGCACTACCCCGCCAGGCACTACTAATGCTACGCATGGTTGTGATCCTGGGACGAACAGAAATGCTCGGGTCCGGTCTATTCGGTTTCCGGGGGACAGCAAAATAATGCAACGGCTTAAGCGAAACCTAATGGTAGCGCGTTGGAACGTTGGTAGTATGAGTGGTCGCAGCTATGAGCACCCATCTCGAAAGAATTGGAGCACGACCGGCTCAGTTGGTATTGCCATGTTCATTGGAGCGATCCTAAGAACCCGGTCAAAAAGGCAATGTCAATCAACGTTTACGACACAAGCGCAGAAGAAAGGGCAGGCCACACAAATGCAAAAACAGCAACATTTGATCGGCCTCAGTGACGAAGTAACCCGAAACCGGGAGGCCTGCAAATATTTTCTAAAGCCAAATCGGCGAACCCCACTGACGGACCAGGATGCAGTGAAGTGGGAGGGTTATGATCCCTATAATCCTGATCTAGATTATCTAATTTCTCTTTCACGTTTGCGTGTCAGCAACTTTGACAGGTAGGTCCGTTGTGATACCACGTGGATCATGGGAGAGAGTTTCTCTCTACCTACTCGTTTTAAAACCCATTAGAGCTTCTTATGAAGCGTAGGAGGCTCTTAATGTCAATATTCATCAGGTCGCCTATATCGTTATAATAGGGAGCTCCTAAGTGGAGTTTCCTTCTACGGGAGAGAGCTGGGCAGAAACAAAGAAGGTGAGGAATAGTTTCCTCCTCTTCTTCATCCATGCAGCTTCTACAGAAATCGTTCGCGAAGAGGCCCAGCCTTGTAGCGTGCTTGCCTATTAGACAGTGTCCAGTGATGACACCTATTGTGGTGCCGATATGCAATCTTTTGAGAGAAATCAAATTCTTAGAGCGTTTTAGATCCAGCTTTGGCCAAATCTGTTTTGTCGCTAGACATGTTGATCCACTTGTTCACCTAAGATTTGCACTCTCGATAGCAGCCAGCTTAAGGTTAAGTTCGCGAGTAGCGAGATGGGTATAATTGTTCCTATTCTGGCGAATTCATCGGTCTTACAATTCCCTGGAATGTGTCTATGCCCCGGCATCCAACGCAGGTGAATATTGAACTGCTCAGCCATCTCCACAAGAGACGAACGGCAGTATAGAACTACTAAAGAATTTATAGAGGCCGATTCCAGGGATTTGATTGCTGCCTGGCTGTCTTAAAAGATGCGGATATCTCTAACAGTTATCACGTTTTTTAAGTCAAGATAAGACTTCTTTGATCGTCATTAATTCCGCTTGGAACACGCTACAATGGAAGACGGAAAGAGAGTTTAAGATTAAGCCTATCAGAGAAAACACCAACGTCGTCTTTGGTCTTTGACCCGTCGGTCGGTGTAGAAGTGAATTGATTCATCTAAAAATTCAACGTTCTCCCAGAGTGATCTGGAAGGGATGGTGACTATGAAGTTCTTCTCAAAATTTAGACGTGGGATGGTGTAGTCCGTGTTTTCGGGAGAGATTTTGAGTTTATTCAGAATAGAGGCGTCGCAATCGCTGCCATTTGCTTGCTAAATATATCGAGGGGTATCAGATGGAACATAATGTCCAGTGCCGCGGAGGGAGTTGTATGAAGTGCTCCGCTTATGCACAGACAAGCTGTACGTTGGACCTTACTTGGATAGTCGCGTCGCGATTTATAGCTTTTTCTAAGTCTGTCCACCAGACAATCACCCCGTATGTGAGTATCGGTCTAATGACCGAGATGTAGAGCCAGTGAGTAATTCGAGGTTGTAAACCCCATTTATTCCCAATAGCTTTCTTGCAAGAGAAAAGTGCTACTGTAGCTTTCTTTACTCTTTCTTGAATATTAGGTTTCCAACTTAGCTTCCTATCCAGGATAAGACCCAAATATTTTGCTTTGTCAGAGAAAGTTAAGCTGATACAATTGAGAGAGGGTGGGCGACTAACGGAATTTTATATTTCCTGGAGAAGAGTACTAATTCAGTTTTGTGGGCCCGAACTGCCCATCTAGTGAGCTCGTTTAAAGCGTTTTGTAGAGTAGTTCTTTTAGAGTATTTAGGTGCTTTCCCGAGACGGCCAAAGCAACATTATCTGCATAAGTGATCGCCGTGTATTCCTTGCCTTCCATGATTATCAATAGTTCATTGACCATCAAGATCCAGAGAAGCAGGGATAGAACACCTCTTTGCGGAGTGCCTCTGCTGACAGATCTTCTAGTAGACGTCCCACCCAGCGTGGAGTTGATAATCCGACCATTGAGCAGTGGATTAATCAATTCGCAAAGTGAGATCTCAACCTTCAGGTCGGTTAGTGCATTTGCTATCGCTGATGTATTGACATTGCTGAAAGCGCCTCCTATATATCCTTCAATTCTTAGTCTGATTTTTTTTTTCTGGGTGTTTTCAATGTCCTCGTTCTTTGCATCTCTTTTTGGTCTGCCAGCAAAATCAAAAGGAATGTGGCTATAGATGTGGCATGTAATTTAATAAATTAAATACATAAGTATCCATTAATGCATTTTTGGCTTGATGTAATGCATAGATTATCCTGTATTTAAAACCGTCATAACTTGAATGAATTTCCAACCCTTTCGAGAAAATAAAAAACTTCTTTTATTTTTTATTAAATAAAATATTTACATTTATTTTTTAACGTTTGCTTTTCTGCATTTTTTTTGTTTTTGCGCATTCAAGTCCAGTTCGGGGCGCCTCGTACAATCAATTTATTTCTATCTGTGGCTTAGGTAGTTAATTTTTCACTTCATTTTTATTTTTCTTTCAAATTTAATTTATTTTACATTGTAATTCTCGTTAATATTTAATTGAACTATTATTTATTTTTTTCTTATGTTTTTGGTTTTGTATAATCCTATTCTGTAAATTCTTATTTTTAACGGTAAAATAGAAAAAGAACCTATTTATGTCTGTTTTTTTTTTTATGTATATATTTTTATTTAATTTAAATTCTTTAATTTCCATTAAAAATAATTTCCTTCAACGTATATTTTGCTTAGTTTTTTTTATACATACATATATATACAGTATTTTGAATTGTTTTTTTTTTTCTAAATTTAATCTGTTTCTGTTTTTTTTTTTAATAAATGAAATATTTTTTTTATTATCTAGTGTTTATTTTTTTTAACATTTTCTTTGATTTAACAAATTATTTTCGCTTTGTAATAAATTTTTTTTTTGTTTGCAGGTAAAGTAATCTTATCATGTAAATTATTATATTTTTTTCTTTTATAGGTACTTAAAGTGTAATGTTGTTGTATGTACAGGAGGATTATGGAAGTGGTGATTTATTTATGTTTGTCTTAACAAAAGATAAAAGCTGTCTTCTCCTAAATATGTTGTTTAAGAGAATTCCAATAATTTCTCAATAAAACATACACATATGTACATATGTACATACATATGCTAGGTCATAAGATAGAATTTCTTTGTTAGTTCCTTAAAAGTGGTTAAGTAAAAGTGAAATGATGAATCAGAAAGCATACTCGATTCAAAGGTTATATTAATGAGGCTTCTAGTAGACGAAATAGGGCATTCCATAAAATTGCGACGAGAAAAACAGTTTACTAGCTTGCTCTCTCTTAATGTAAAATAAAATCCCAAACGTTTTTTTTTTAAGTAAATAAGGTCTTCGAGAGATAGAGTGTGATCTCAAGCCTGAAATCCGTCAGCATTACAGTTCGTATACTCGTAGATTGAAGCGGTCATCCGCTAAGGTGGCGTACATTTAGTAGTGAAACCAAGAATCGAAAATCCGGGGTAATATTAAATTTTAACGGCTCTAGGGGACAGTCAATACCCATCATTAATCAACACTTAAAAGACATATAAAAACAAAAGTTCTTTTTTCAACATAAGAGTCAAAATCTAAATCAGCGCCACATCCACAATCGCCCTGTATATCCATTTATATAGTATATATACTTTTAGTTACTTTAAAATATTTACAAAACCAAATATACATACATATCTCTTTTTATATATATGTTTGTAATACTTTAACCTACTATTTTACAAGTTTCATATATTTATTTTCTTAATGAAATCGAAAAGATTACGAATTTCCTTATGGATTTTGTATATTTATATCTATGAATAAATAGTAAAACAGGAGTTAATTGGTTTTTATTATTAGTAACAAAAGTCGATATAAAAATAAATATTTATTTTTGTTTTTATATTTACTTGAATATTTTTTCAATACTTTTTCATTTCTGATTATTCATCTTAAGTGTATTTATTATAGTATACATTGATTAGAAAGTTTACAAGAAATAAAATGAAAAAAAACTATGAGCCTTAAAAATAGGGCTTAAAAAAATAGATTTAAATATGGTACCAACAGAGTTTTTGCTTTAAAAAAAAGGAAAACTCTTAAAGATAATTGTTTAAAAAAAAAAAAAAAATCTTTTCCGTTTTTGACTGAAAAAAACGTTACTAAGCTGACCTCGATATACAAAGAGTAAGTGCGTAACTTATATTTCCACTAAGGTATATGTTTATAGAGCCATTATAATGCGCATTAGGGGTTGTTCCAAAAATGTTAAATTATTGTATTTCAAGGGTTGTAATATTTTTTTTTGTTGCTTAGTTGGCAAAGGTCAGGGCAGTGGACTAAAATTTGTATACTACCAGATCTCTTGTTTAGCTTTAGTAGCAGATCTAATTAATAATAAGTTGGAGACAGTCAACACTTTGAATTTCGGCACAAGAAATCCCTGAGGGTACTTATCTTACGTAAGAAAGCGCTAGACTTCACATGGCATCTGCAGCCAAGCATTATGTATGGGTAGTATTCGTCGGTGGTTTGGTATGGCAGACTGTCTTTAATAAAAATTCCAACATCAATGACCTTTCAAAACATACCGCACCTTCTTCAAGGTAAATTTATCCGCAAACAATTGACTACCACACTTCAGAATTAAGACTGAGAGGCTCTTAGCAATGAAAAGAAAAACGTAGCGGACTTTCCATTATCTTCCTAATGCAATTGCTAATGTTGAAACCGAGCACATGTCCTCTGAATTTTGTTTTTAATTTGAGCTATAAACACTTAATACCGACTAAAAACGCACTTCAGGGGACAGCAAAGCTCTGTCAACGGAATTTTCGATCGATACAGAAGTTTTATCTGTAAACCTGGGTATCGACATCTAAATCAACCTGCTGAGCCATTTTTCGGGTAAAAGCCGCTGTCATTTAAAAAGCTGATAGGTATATAGTACTCAAAACTATCGCAGGCCGATGTCATTCATTGACAGTGAGACAACCATCAAATACCTTATATCTACCACCAATAAATCAGAGACAGTAAAAGACGAACTGCTGAACAGAATAGCTGAAAAACATCTTTCGGTTTAGGTTAGGTTGACCAAAGCCTGCTGCCTTCTAACCTTAGTATTTCACACTAATTCTTCTCTCTGTGCCACCAATAGAGGCGAAAATAATGGCCTTGAAGTCGTCAATAACGCGTCTGAAAATTTTCTTGAATTCTTTTATTTTTGGTCTAATTTTACTTTTGGTTTATTGATTCAAGTTAGCACTTCAAATTTGAGAATTTGTGTTATTATTCTCAGTTGGTAAAATCTTTCGCACTTCTTTTTCCAACCATTACCTTACGGTATACAAATCAAGTGGAAATATCAGGACGAGTTGGAATCCCAAGGATATTTACTTTAATTACCTTACATAAAGTCATCCAATATGCTTCGCTGAATTAATGAATAGTATCTTCCTCGAAGGGTAGTTCTTAGTATTATGCCACTCACAATAATTCTTGAGTGATGTTAGTTCTGTTTATTCTGATGTTTCAAATTTTAGTTTGCATATGTCGCCACAGACCTTCTTGATATAAAAAAAATTGTTAAAATAAAAATAAATTAAACGAAGCATTGCAAAAACTCCGGTAGGTGAAACTTCAATAAGTTCTTAGGAAGGATAAAATACTCAAAATAGTTATAATCCCTCTCAACCAAATACATTAGCATCAGTTATGTAGCTACAATTCTCTAGTCTCGCTGTTAATTCATAGTTCTTAAACGCAATAAAAAAAATTAAAAATTATTATAATTAAAATAAAATCTTCATTATAACCTAACCTAATTCCCAATGCTCTTAAATGCTACAATTTGTTTTCAAGTCTTAAATGTTTATTTTTAGAAAAAAAAAAAAACACAACACAAATAAATACGCTGCTTGTTACCCTTCCTAATTCAATTGTTATCAGTTTTATTATTTATTTATTTGTTTGGTTTTTTTTTATTTACTTTGTTCAAATCCTTAGTCCATATAACAATCTGCGGGCATCCGAGAAATTTCATCTATCGATGGTATGTAGGGTACCCATTAGATTTATCATCGTCGTTAGAAGCCACGCCAATGACCCTTTCCGATGGCATAAGAACTCAACCATTGCACTCAATCGGAAAATGCGATTGAGCAATGGATGACTATTGGCTTTGCTGGTACTTGCTCCAGCGGTAACGCTTATACTGCTACTACTGCTACTCACTCCACTGTTACTAATGCCCTCACCATCGACCATGCTACGGTTGGCATGCTGCATAGCAGCGGGTTTTTCGCCTGAAAAGATACGCAAGGAGTTAGTTTCAGTTAAAAGCAAATAATTCTGAGGAGAAGGAATACGAAGTAAGCACAGGGGAGAGTTGTTTCAAATTATAGGGGTATTCCCGGCAATAGACTTTGTATTTTGTTTTTGTGAAGCGGGCAAAAGGACGAAGTTTTCTTTAAACTGCACACTTTTGGATCATGCTGCAGTTCGATTGCTTGTAGAAAATTAAAGGGTTGCTAAGGTCTAAAAGAAAAGTAGTATTCTCTTGAAATAATACTGAGGTATATGGGGAAGTATTTTATAACAGTTTTCTGCTCCTGTAGGATTATTGGAATCACATCTGCATAACAGCTTATTTCAATATCTTTAAAAAATTGGAACTGCACTAGATGTAGACTGTGCCGCGGATTTCAAGTAAGTTCGTAGAACCATTTTGAAACAGTAGGACTAAGAAATTGAGACTATTTCGATCTAACGTGGAAACAGTGCTACTTTATGGGTGTAGTACCTTGAACAACACCGTCACAAGGAAGCTGCAAACTTTCATAAATAGATGTCTTCGCAACATCCTAAGGATCAACTACACGCGATAAAGCACCGGAAGCCAATAGACATCAAAATACGAAGGAGAAAGTGGCAGTAGATTGATCACACCCTACGGCGCTAAGACAGTTCCATTGCGAAGTACACCATGCAATGGAATCCACTTATCCAATCAGGCAGACGAGTGGAACGCCCTAGGCAGACATGGAAAAAGACAGTTGAGGAGGAATGTCATTATCGACAGCCATAATTTTGAGGTAATAAAGGAGTTTACCTATCTCAGGGCAAACGTAAACTTCACAAATGACACCCTGGTGGAGGATCGGCGCAGGATTACCCTGTGCAAATGTTGCTACTTCGACCTGTCAATACAACTATGGTGCAAACTCCTACCCCAAAGGACCAAAATTATATCTATAAAATATTGATCTTGCCAGTCGTGCTATACGGAGCAGAAAGCTGGACGATAAGCAGGACAGCAGATCTTGGCATCATTCGAAAGAAAAATCCTGCGCCGAATATGCGAGGAGGGGGAATGGAGGAGAAGACATAACAGCGAACTCTATGAGCTGTATAAAGATATGGATGTAGTCCTGAAGCCAAAAATCCATCGGACGGAATGGACGACACCGCTCCAGCTAAGAGAGTCTTTGAATTCCAGCCCACTAGTTTAAGACAACAAGGGGGACCGAACTTCCGGTTTAAGGACGAAGTGATCGCGAACGCAAGAAATCTTGGTCTTGCTAACTAGAAGCAGCGAGCCCGAGACCGTGAAGGATGGAAGGCAGCAGTTCACGCTTTGACCTCCAAGGGTCGCAAGCCTACTAAGGAAGTAAGTAAGAAACAATGGTGCCTTGAAAAGCCTGCAATAGCTCATTTATATTCTTTGCCGGTGATCCATATTTCGATAAGCAGCTTTGCGGAACTATGCCAATGTGGGGGACGTGGCTGCCTTGGACTACTTGGGAGCTTCGAAGTTCGAGTCCCAGAAAACACCAAATAGTTTTTTTTTACGGTCTCAACTTTCGCGAATGTCTGAAAAACTTCCGAGGATAATAACTGTAAAGAGAAAACTTATAAACAACCCTTTCGGGGTAACCATTCCGGCGTGAATTTTGGATACAGTTTGACAATGTGAATCAGTTTAAGGATTTGAATCAGTGAACTTTTTTTGAAGCACGAATTTATTTATTTTGAACTTTGTAAGATCTAAGAGTAATCCAAGCAATCTCACTCCTTTGGTGCATTTATAATGGGCAAGCAATATTATTCACAAGCCACATTTTCAATACATGTTGATAGTTGTTGTACATGGGCGTGTAAAGATTAGCTCCTAATACACGATATTTTCACAACATTTGTGCTTGAATTATTTTATTTATCTAGGAGAGTCTGTCATCAATCTGAGTGTCCTATGGTGTCCCTTGAATATATACATTTCATTATTCATGCCCTTTATAACTAAACTACATTTACACCGCTTCCCGTTTAATCTGTGTATTTTACAATTTACAACTGACATCCTTTCTCGATTCTCCTAAAATCACATGGCACTCCCTTTTTACGATTCAAAAATTCGATTACACGATTTCGATTTTTAATTTCACTGAATCCCTCAAACAAAATCTAAATTTATTGAAAACGTAAACCATCCTCTGGCGATAAAACCATTGAAATGTGAAAATCCTTGCCAACCAGTTCACCGGAAATAAATAAATTATAGATATCTGAGTCGACTGTCATTTTGTTGTCCATACACCCCCCCTTTGTTTTTCGTTATTTCTCGAATAATAAAACAGACTCAACAAGAATTGTATACTTTCTACAGTTTGATGAAAAAAAAAAAAAAAAAGTTTGATATTTTCAAAAGCCAGGTCACCGTCATATAATCTCCAAAAGGCAACTATTTATCTCTTCAGAATCACCTGAAGGAAGAGACAAATATATTTCGACACCTTTATTGAAGTGGAAAAAGATGGCCACCCAAAAAAAAAAGGAAACAAGTACATAAGTCCTAAGGTCACCCCGATATCAAATTCTATTGAAAAAACATAGAAAAGGGAAACATATTGAATTTTTCTTGTTGATCCTTTGTTATCTGGTCGAGTTCAAAAATTTTTCTTTTTTTTCGTATGATGCAGGCATTTTCTTTAACACACACATAGCACATATGGAAGTTCACTGATTAAATGATGATACAAAAAAAGAATACTGGGGAAGTTTACAAAGAACCAATAAAAAGGAGGACATAAAGGATGACGTAAAGCCTTGCGGGTACATTTTGCGCCTTCATTTCGACCTTCTGCCAATTGATGCGGGTTGGCATTTCATGGGAATATAAAACAAAGGGAAATTTAATTCGATACATAAAGTTAGAGTTTGTTGCTTTGAAGTGATCAAAAAGTAATGTGTTTCTAATGACGGGTATGGTATGGTTAAGAATTTAGATTTCGAGTTTAAAGAAATGGTCCTGGTTAGTGCGTTATATTGAACCATTTGCCCTGAAGGGTTTAGGATCTTCATTGGAAGATATTGGTCGGGAATAACGTCTACTTTTAGTTTAAAAAGTTGTTGGGTTGCATTTTTCCGTATCGTATGATATCTCCAAGAAATAAGATACGATTGACAAAATGCGGGTATGATTGATTTATTAAGAGGATTGTTTAAACAGAGGCGGTGAGCATTTTTTTTGTTGTTCACTGCAATAACAATTTTTTTAGAAGTCTTAAGGCCATGATCGATACATATACTCATAAAAAAACTACAATTGTTGCATTTTAAGGATAATGATTCGATTTTTGAGATCATAACTGATACAATAAGCAGCAGTTTTGATGGTATTTGATTCTAACTACGACCGGACTGCCTATGTAAATCGTGATATTTTAAATAAAAATCAAGTTCATTTCCGGAAATTCCGTGGACTTTAGTTGGACTTCTGATTGGTTTTTTATTGGCTCTGGTATAGGAAACACACGTCAGCAGAAATAAAACGAAGTCTTGTGAATCGCTGTACCTTTCGGTTGAGAAGGTAATTCGATAGTGAGGCTCTATCTTGAAAAACTAAGCAGAATCTATATATGATCCCCAATTATCTCAGTCCTCCTTTATGAAGCAGGACTCTATCGGAGGCGAATGAAGATATATTTGGTCGTTTCGAGAGAAAAGTTCTTCGTATAATATTCGGTTCCGTTTGCGTTGATGTGTTTTGGAGGATGAGATTCAATGAAGAAATTTATGAGCTGTACAACGACATCAACCTTGTCCAAAAATTGCGCATCAGTCGCCTGAGATGGCTAGGACATATAGAGCGAATGGACACCAATGCTCCGGCCCGCAGACTCTTTGAATCTAACCCGGAGGGACAACGCAGTAGAGGACGACCTCACCTAAGGTGAAGCACACAAGTAGAAGGGGACCCCAACCAACTTGGAGTGCGCAACTGGAGGCAGTTAGCTAAGGACCGGGCTAACTGGAGAGTCTTGCTGGTTGAGGCCCAAGTTCACCCCGAACTGTAGCGCCACCTAAGTAAGTAAAGTCGATCTCAGAGCATGAACTCTGGGTTATGACAGAACCAATTCTACTTTGCCATTATTCCTTGGATAGTTTCATTTGACAGAAGTTCCTGCACTGTTTAACCAGACAGATACATATGTACACTAACGTCATCTGCACAATTAATTTCCCGGCAGACTTGCAAGTCCAGGATAAAAAAATTGCTAGTTTACCACAAAATCCCGAAGATGTAGAAAAGACACCGTCTTGCAGTGTGCCACCACTGAGAAGGCTCTGGGCTGATTCACAATGAGTCTAATGAAATCAATGTTTATCCCTTCACCACATATTATGTAAGCTTTCCCTCTAAATGCACCGTTTGTTTTGTCAATCACAATACTTGGTCGACGTTTCATATTTCGAAACAGAAAACTGGTCCAACGGATTGAGGTTGCGTATACGTAACCTTTTTCGCTATGAGAAAAAAGGGTGTACAAAATCTCCGTCTCCCAAGCGTATTCAATTGTAAATGCGATTATGGGCAAATAATTTCTCAAGTAGGACTTACCTCTTAACACATGTACTGTTATGCTGGCCGGTCTTGCATTCGATGGTGCACACGTATAATTGCCCGCATGATGAAAATGCACTTCCTGTATTGTTAGCACGCTAGTTGAGGGTGTTAGTAAGTACGATGATTGATGTTGTGATGCTAACGATGACATATGTCCACCATTACCATGACCATGGCTACTATTACTGCTTAAACTATTACTACTACTGCTGCTAGTACTGCTACTACTACTGCTACTGCTGCTGGTACTCGTATGACTTCGATCTCTATGGTTGTTGCCACCCTCTGACGCTGGCATATTCACAGTAGTTGAAGTCACAGAGAAACCATCCTGTGAATCGTAGTTCACCATTTTATTGTCATGGTACCTAAATGAATAAAAACACAAAATAAACGATAAGTAAATTACTGTGTTACATGCTTAGGGGAGCAGAAGAACTGTAGTCTAATTCTTACCAAAACACAAACGATGGGTTTTCCGTGGCACGTTTTAATTTGCATTCCAAGCGTAATGCTGAACCCTCGTCTATGTGCAGATCTGGTGCTCCTGTGATTTCAGCTACGGCTTCTGTTTGTAAAAATAAAAGGAAGGACTCGATAAGACAGAGGTAAAAATGAGAAATTTTGAGTTTTTTTTTTTTTTTTTTATATTTTTGCAGAATTTCCAACTACGACCCTCATTCTCTGGCATAGACATGTAGCAACATAAATAACGAATAGGGGAGAAAGAGGAATTTTGAGAAACCTATTTTTAGGAAATGTGTGCGTCCCAAAATAGGGGCGACGTTGAGGGATGATTTTAGGTAACTGGGATATGTGTGAAAACGACAGTGATGGTGAATGACATTCGCCTACAGCTTTTCATTTACATGAATTCCCAAAATTAAGGACAAAAATTTGCTCGCCTTACAGGTATTTGTGATTTTATGTGGAACTAAGAAATGTGCACAAGCTCTTGCAAGGTACCAGAGTGCATCTAATTCTTGTTCCCGTGATGAAGAAATCCTTGTTAGCATTAAAGATTGGGAGGAAACATAATTTAATCCTTGGTGAAAAGTTGTATCCTGCCTTTGCACAAAGTTCTTTAAACTGATTTTAATTTTTTTTTAAATCACCTTTCTGCTGGTGACATACAAGGCGACTAAAGTCTTCATATTTTTCTTTCAGCCTATAATTTGATTTTAGGTGAAATAACGGGTTTCTCGTACTAGACTTTTGATGACCTACATGCAAATTACACGTTTCGAAGATGATATGCGACAAATGCGACGTGATGGTTTCAATTTGAAGAAACATTTTCGATTTCGTGATGAATATTGTGCTTTAGTTTCTGAAAAGATATTTATTTGAATGGAAAAGTGATTCCCAAGTGCGAAAAGTTCAAGTATCTAGGATCTATGATCAATAGCGAAGCAACTATTGATGACGACATCAATCATCGCGTGAGGGTAGGGTGGATGAAATGGCGGGAAAACTGTGCTATCTTCTGTGACCGAAAAATGTGCCCTTAGCTGAAAGAAAGGTTCTATACCGCAGTTGTTCGTCCAACGCCCATATACGGTTCGCAATGCTGGACAATGTGCAAAAAGTATGAGAGCAAATTAACGGCAGCTGAGATGAAGATGCTTCGCATGACAGCAGAAGTTACAAAGCCTGATCGAATTAGAAGTCCGAAGATCCGAGGAAGCCTTCACGTCAAAGAACCCATCTCGAATAAATTGGAGCACGACCGGGTCAGTTGGTATTGCCATGTTCAAAGGAGAGATTCTACGAACCCTGTCAAAAGGGCAATGTCAATCAACGTTCCTACAGAAGCGCGGAAGAGAGTCAGACTAAAAACTCCTGGATCACCCAAAAGCAAAAACAGCAGCATTTGATCGGCCTCAGTGACGAAGTGATCCGAAACCGGGAGGCCTGCAGATATTTTCTCAGGTCGAATCGGCGAACCCCATAGGCGGCCCAATAGGGATGCAGTAAACTGGGAGGGTTATGATCCCTATAACCCTGATCATAACCTCGCCGAACAAGAGGATGAAGAAGAAGAAGAAGGAAGTAAGCGAATGCATTTAAGTTGATGTTAAAGTAAGAAATCTGTACAAAAGGGGACAGAAATTGGCACGGAAAAGTGTCATGCAAAAGAGGTATTGCTTCGCGCGTTTGTGTGTGTAGCATCGTTTTATTGAAATTCCACTTCGTCCAGTTTGTGTATCAACATTTTGTATGGCTCTATAGTTTTCACAATTGAACTCTACTGTGTTACCATGGCTGTCTCCAAAAACATAGGCATATCTCTTTGATATTATGCGTCACCATACGGATACTCTTTCGGATAAAAAGTTGTCTGCTGGATTAGCCTATCGTTTGTCGGTATGACAAAGAAAATGGGTCGCGTAATCATGAATAATTTCGATGAAAAATCATCAATTTCGTCCGTCACTTAAAGATTTTATGACGGTATTTTCGACGTGAGAAAGAATTACTGCACCATTTGGATGGAAATGGTTTTTAATTGATTTATTTTGAATGGTTCTCGATGAATGATAAATAAGCCAAAGAGATCAATTTTGACTGCATAGAATAGACATATCAGTCAGTATTTTTGCTGCTTCATTTTATTCTTCCTGAGCAGATCTACTTTTTATATTGGACAGTTATTTATATAGCTCTTCTGAAAGACTATCATACTATTGTATCGCAATGAGAAAACAATTTTTCATAACTCAACTGTGTGTTGGACTACTGAGTGGGAGGTTCAAGGATCTAATCCCAGAAAAACACCTGACAAATCTTCGAGGGTAGTAAGTGTCAGAAAGTTTTTCAATTTGGCTTTTGTATATGCCTTCAAACTGTAGGTCCTCTCCATTTGTACAATAAAATATAGCACGCACAATACGAATGGTCGCAAAAAATCTGGGCCCTGGACGGTCTTTTATGTCAAATATTTGTGTTTTCATATATTTCCACACTGAGACATTTCTAAAGACATTAAAGTCATTTGTAAATATCGGCACGTCCTTGTAAGGCCGTCTATACACAAAGGTCAGCAATGCACCGTATCGACTCGTTATAAAGTGCAGTTTGAAGAGGTAACCATAATGTTTAAATATAGTGCTTCCAGTATATACATATATACGAGTATGTACATACGTACATGGTTAGGATTCTTTTGCCTGCTTGAACTTAGACCAGCTAAGCCGTTGTATGTCTACGAATTCACAACCTGTTCGTAGAAAAATTTAAGAACTTAATCCAAATGTCAAGTACTCTGAACTCTCAGTTTAAACTCATAATTCGAAAAACTACAAAATACTAGTAAAGACAACAAAAGTAATCTCACAGCAGCATACACACACGCCTCACTTAATCCATGTTAGTGCATTTCAGAGAAATCCATTTCAAGTGTCGCCCTACAATACCATATAGCTATCGGTTGCTGCACTATATCCATATCAGTTATTAACACTCAAGGACCTATATCACTTTCGCATTCTCCTCCCATTAAACTCTCAATAAAATCGCGAAGAGAAAAAAAAATCAAGTTTTTATCCACTAAAATTTGCATATAGCACGGCATCCATTACTTTGAATGACCCTTCCCAAATCCTGCCACTACAGATATACACACACATGAACATACACGAATCTTCCCCCTAAAATGTAAATCAGAGAACGCTCTGCAGATATGTTCAATACAATTGTCATCGATACTCACCCACAACTTTCAGTTCGATGAATATCGATTGTGTTGGATATATAGATAATTGGCACTCGTAGAATCCTCGGTCCTCCTCACGGACCGATTTGATGCGTAACGACCAGTGACCCATATGGCGTGTGTGTTCAACTAAAAAACGTTTATCACTGCTATGGGTCGACAGGCCAACCGTGAGCAATTGGAAATCCTTTCGACGAATCCACGATACCTGCAAATAGGGAAAAAGTAAAAATTATTATCGTTGAATGAATCCTTTTTTTCTTTTTTTTTTTTTCATTGGAAGATGAACGAGATTGAAAGTTTCATGTTTTAAACTGGTCATGCTATGGATATGGTTGAAATTCCTTTTTTGATTGTTAGAAGGTAGCTTTTTTGACGAACTTTTCAATAAATTTGCATTAAACTTGTAGACTGTCATTGAAGTCGACTCTGCGTTTCTCCTGTTAAACATGATTGCGTAAAATAAAACCCCTCATTGGAAGCTCTAAACTCAATTTATTTTGAGCTTGTAAAAGTTATATTTATTATTTCAATGAAAAATACATATGTATGTATGTACATTGAAAAACCCCAACGGTAATCGAAGAATGTAATTCCATTACGAAAAAATTATATTCATTTGCCCAGTTTGCTCGTTACGCAGTCACGAGGAAGACAACTAACCTTTGTCAGAGACTTGTCCATACATTTCTCATTCTAGGGGTTCTTATAGCATAACATAAATTCCGACAGATGCCTTGATGACTTTATATAACCCGAATGTACGAATAGCACATGTAACGACGTAACAACATACTCGTGCACAGGACCAACAATTAAAATGAAAATGAAAAATATCCTAAAGGCATGCACCTTTGTGTCAACTTTTCATGTGCACAGTGTGTACCTACAGATGAGAAAAAGGTACAAAAAAAGGCAATACTTACAGTTGCTGGTGAATTCAGTTTGACCACACATGGCAGTATAGCTAGGCCACCTTTTTGTGCTATGACCCTTGTGTTATTTTTTGTTGTAAAATGTGATTGTGTTGAGGTGCTGAAGTGATTTTGTATACTCGCTGAGGACATTTTACCCATATCTGTAAAGAAAATTTAATAAATTTAAACATCGGTTTATCTGTACAATAAAAATTGATTTTTTTTCAATTAAAAATTTTACTTTGCGCTGATTGTAGGTACTGGGCTTTTGTTGGAATCGAATGTTTTGGACCATTAAAATATCTTTGGAGTTGAATTAAGAGCAGATAAAATATTTTCGTTTCAAAATCAATGGGGAGAAAATAAACCACATATCTAAAAAGAATGAACACATATTCCAATACATAGACCCTACATTTGGGCTTATTCCACATAATTTTCCATGACTTTTCTCGAAACTCCACTTCTTGTCGGATGTTTTCCCTTAGGACCGCCAAGATCTGTGGCTTGTTCGTATAGACCAGTGACTTGAAATAAATGAAAAGTGAGAAGTCTGGAATGGTCAAACCGGTCGATCTTTCGACCCAGGGCAAAACTTCAAAACGAGAAACTTAGCGGCCGGGAAACACTTTCTGGAGAATTTCCACTGTCGCTTGTGCTATGTCTGCGGTTGTGTCATCTTGCAGAAACCGGATGTTTTAAACCCAATTCGTCAATCTGTGGCAACCAAAGCTTACAAGTCAGAGTAACAGTTTTGGCGACGGCGGCTGCCCTCGAGTTTTAGTTTCTCTCCGCAGCACAAACAGTGGCGTTAAACTCGGATTTTCAGTGCCTCGAAAGTGACAATTTTGCTTATTCACGAATCCCCGTGAGTGGAAATGCGCCTCATCACTCATAATGATTGTCGATGGAAAGTTTTCTTAATCGCGGTTGAGGTTTAGGAAGGCTTGGCTTTGCAAGGCTACGGGTGCATAGCTGATGCATCATTTGCAAAATTCGCTGTAATTCTCCAACTACTACGCCAAGCAGGGAGTTGCTGTCTGATAGTACAATGAACCGTATAGAGTCTGAGTGGTTTTGAGATGTGCTGGCTCTTTTTTATAAAAAAAAAATGCATAAAAGTATCGTTTTTATTCCTTTGTCTAGTTTAATGTTAGCTTTTGAAATCATGTCAATAAACCAATCGCAACCTCAACATTCTTTGCGAGTGATGCAGTCATCGCAAGTCGACAAGACCGCGATCGGATCTATCCGTATTCGAGGAACGTCCTCATAATGATAGACCGAAAAGGGCCAAGCTAAATGAAACAGTTGGTAGTGCAAGGAAAGTCTCACAAGTATGGCATCATCAATTAAGATCCCACTAATGATAAAATAATGTTAACGCCTTTGCCTGTCACAATGGAGAATCGAGCGGCATGCAGGCAAATTTGCAGGCTTACGATAGATTGTAGATTGGTTATAGGGGTCTATGTGCACTACGACCTTTATAGATCTATTGTGCTACCCCAACTTAAAGCTCTAGTAGATGAGGTACTCAACTTAGATCACCCCCTCCAGTCTGATTTCCTTCATGAATCGGAGTGTCGGGAGTGGATCTACCAAATTCCTTTTGTGGATCAGAGCTCCACATTCTTTTAGAAGCTGCCCTGCGGTTTTGTCAACATCTCCGCAGAATTTGCAGTCTCTACTTTGCTCAATACCCAGTTTCCTGAGGTACCCCTTAAGTCTACAGTAACCCATTAGGAAACCTATAAGAATACGCAGCCGGTTTTTGCTTGTACAGATCTTACTTCTTTTCCGGTTGTAATTCCCGAGGAGTTCTTTGGCCTGTCTAAATTTGGGAAGTTCCGTAAACATGCCAGACCTTGGACTAAATGCGTACTTACAGTTTTTTGGGATGCTTCTTGCAACCATACAACTGGCGCATATGTGATAATCGGCCTTTGTCTTTACTAATCAGCCAAATGGCTAATGAAATCACAAGGATGCACTAAATAAAAACTTTCATGAATTTCTACAAGTTAAATGAATGGCTCATGTCCATTGAATGCACAAAAACCGACAACTACACCTACCCACTATAATAGAGGGAACAAAGAAATAATTTTTCCTGAAGGAATTGTCTACCCTATGGGGGACAACCAGAAATAAAGAAACAAACCCAGACACCATACATATGTTACTGAACATGTTAACCTGGACTTCCAAGGAATACCTACATTCCGAATTGGAACAAATTCTTTTGTATAAAGGTGATACACAACACTTCTCTGTCGCAACATGTGAGCAATTACCGACGACATTTACCGAGGTTTCAACACCCTCGTTGAATCTACCACTACCACTTTGGTTTCTCTATAACATTTAACTTAGAAATTCCAACAAACTTGAAACCATGTGGTGGTTTAGAACTTTTTAATTAAAATCTCGTGTATCCTTTTAATGAGAAATATTGTCCACACGTTCAGCCCTTATCAGAGTAATCAATAAGGGATAAAATTAAAACTTCAACTATTTTCGAACCCTTAAAAAAGAAAAATCTCTCCCCTTGGTATTATTTTCTCATTGCTTGGGGGATATGGACAATTTACGCCAATCGCACCAGCATATGTTTAATTTTCCTTTTTCGATAAACTATTAAACGAAACAAATTAACAAAACAACAAAGGGAAAAACTATTAAAGTCCCATAACCTCTCCAATGGAATACAGCGAGAATTCAGGCAATGCCAACAGCACAATCAACACCAGTTCAACCCTTAAAATCGCACTGAGGCAGTGGGGATGATGAAGTGTTTGTATGCGTGTCGGCTATAGTGTTTTTGCCCCCTTTGGCTTCTCAAACTGCTTTCTAACTTCCATTTCGGTTATGTAGTGAATGGGGTAGCAAAAAGGAAACATCTTTTTCCCATTTATTGCGTATGAATCATTATACTCGTAGTCTAGTGCCATTCAACTAAACAAATAACGAAATGTTTATTGAATTTCTTAAAGGCACAGATAAAGACAAGCATTATTGTTGCGATGAACTTATGTAGATACGAATTGAAGCATGTGTGTGTGCATGTACGATGTGTGAAGTATAAGGTTTCAGATGTTAACTTCTAGATATTCACATAAAATAATGACGCTAGGGCTAATTAAAAATAAATAAGTTAGTCACTCGGTTTTCTTTACAAACGATGGGGGGGTAGAATTGAGAATATTGCTTGAAGGCTATACTGTGCGTATGTGTGTGGTAGATACTTTAAATTCTTTGGATAATTCATTAATTAAGGCTAGCTAGAGTAAGGAGTATATGACGCATGTGTCCTTATTCAGCTGAGCCTTAATATTGTAGCGTCCCTTTATGATAAAGGACAACATAGAAATTCTGAATAGATGTAAATTAATTAAGTGACAATGACTTCCAACAGCATACATACGCACATATGTACAGGGTGTGCATATATGTACATATATAGAAAATAATGTGAATTGGCCATCTCAAGAAATATGTGGGTATCGTGAAAACATCTACCTTAAAGAATTCGTCTGTCTGTGCTGATGTGATCCCAAATTCTCAACAAATATTCGGAGCAACAACCAGGGACATTAAAAAGTTCCCATGTCATACAATTCGAAATTTCTCCATGGTCACTGTGTTAAATTTCAAGTAGGGAAGACCCATACCACAACATCGAATTTGATTGCACCGGCCTTCTCTTTGAGAGGTTACTTGAGGGTGCACTCTGATGCGAATAATTTTTATACTTCGAAGAAGCCGCAGGAGAAAACATTATGTATCTTCCAACAACGACCAAAAAGAATACGGCGAACGAAATTATCAACTTACTTACCTTACAATTTGGCTATAAGTTGATCTCGAGAAATGGACCTGTCCATTGGCCTCCAAATCGTACGTTTTGACACTTCTCGATTACTTTCTGTGACGCTATCGGAAGTCACTGGTTTATGTTTGTAAACCAGCAATAATTGATGCCTTAAAAGTCAGCATTACTTACTTAATGTCAACTCGGAGTGGACCTGGGCCTCAAGCTTTCATTTTCACAGACTAAGTTGGTTGAGATCCTCTTCTACTTGCGGACCGGAGCATTGGCTTCCATGCGTCTACATCACCCATCCACCGTCAGTCGTTACTCTTTTGTCTGGTTTCCTGGATTTTCCGATGGCCACTTATTTCATTTTCAAACAACCTTGCAGGACTAGTACGTTCTTAGTCGAACAGTATGTACTAAAGCGTCAAACACAAAATATAGCAGGATGAAGATCCCCTTAAGCGGTTAATGAGGACAAGACTAAGTACATATATGCTGTCAACAAGCAAGGACAACCAACATCGACGTCTCGGACAGAACGTCACTATAGATAGATTTATCTTCGAGGTAGTTAGGGACTTTATCTACCTAGGCTCCGCTATGAACTCAGAAAGCGCTGAGATCAAACGAAGAACAACACTTGCCAATCGCTGCTTCTTTGGGCTAAGAAGGCAATTGAACAGCCCTCTCTCGAGCAACTAAAGTGACCCTATACAAGACTCTAATCATCCCAGTCCTGCTCTATGGCGCAGAGGCGGATGAGGTCGCTCTTGGTTGTTTCGAGAGGAAAATACTTCGGGTTATTTGTGGCCCCGCCTGCATAGACGGTGAGTGGAGGAGGAGATACAACAGCGAACTGTACGGGCTGTTCAACGACATCGACTTGGCCAGAAGAGTGAAGGTCCAACAACTGAGGTGGCTGGGTCATGTAGAGCGCATGGACACAAATGCTCCGACCCGGAAAATCTTCGAATCCATTCCCAAGGGATGGCGCAGTAAAGGAAGACCGCGACTCAGGTGGCGCTCGCAGGCGGAAGGGGACCTCAACCAACTAGAGGCAGCTGGCTAAAGATCGAGCTGGCTAGAGACGCTTGTTGGTTGAGGCCCAGGTCCACCCCGGACTGTAGCGCCACCTTAAGTAAGTAACTATGTACACTAGCTAAGGCCTACTAAGATAATGCATATCCTTATTACTCCAACCTGTATTTAACTTAATGTACAATGTACACTTATCGTACTATTTGAAAAAAAAAAAGAAAAAAACCTTTATCAAACACCTGCAGCTTATATGTATCTAAACTCAAACTACTCACCTGAAAATGTTCCATTGCACATAAATGAAATTATCAGTAAAACGCTCCATAAACATTTCGATTGTATCGCAACTGAATCCATTATATTGATCCTTATTCTCCTCCTCTGGCTGTAGGGCGGTATCGTTATTGTTATCGGTATCTGAATTGAATTGTATCTAGGTCTTCTCCAATTCCTATCTGAATGGGACATCGATGATGTTGACTTTTGGCTTTTGTGAGTGTGTACACGAAAAAAAAAAAATCAATCGCTTGATATCCCTTCTATATCCTTCTACTTCTCTTGTGTTTATTTTAGAATTTCAAAAGTTGTCACAAATTCTTTCTATATTGAGCAGCCCAGGCACTTGTGCGTCAATAGCTGGGAATGTCCTTTTTTTCCGTCGAATGAGTTTGAAAAACAAATCAAAAGCGCAACGCAATTAGTAATTAAACGAACAGGGCGGAGATGAATGCAAACTTAGTTGAGGAAAAAGCAATTAAAACTACACAGTGTGGATCGCAAGTATGCGCACATTGAATCCTATCATAGTATCTTATCAGTCAGCTCTGTTTAAAGCAATTTCTTGATTCTCTTTGCGAAATTATTTGCAGCAATTTTCCTTATCCTTGGTCTATCGAGTGTCATATCATGCTTGCACTTGAGGATCATGATTTTCAGTTTATTATTTTTTTTTGTCCTCTTCCTCTCAGTATTTGCAGAAAAAGTCCGCTTTTTGTGGATTTCAATGGACTCCCGCTGACGTTTTGTGTGCGATGAAGTTCATGAAGGATGAGGCGTATTGGGAAATCATAACAAAATGAATTTTACATAATTTCCGTTCAGAGTACAGGCAGATTAAGCCAGTTAATATGAATTCTTTGGCCCAGAGGAACAATAGGAGTGTGTATTGTGTGTTCCGGTCTGGCTGAGAGTGTAGTATCTGTGCATATGAGATGACGCAATGCGGATAAAATTAATGTGGATGCTCCTCGGTTTTATTGAATCTCTGTTGCCGTGATGTTCCGCTTTTGCTCGTTTGGGGATCTCGATTCGGCTCGACTCTTTATGGCTGAGATTTTCGTCTGCCTGAAAAAAAAAAAAAACAAAACGAGAGAGAATACCCAATTTAATCATAAATATTTCAATTTTCTTTTTGTGTGTGTTATGTTCTGTATATGAAAAGTGGTTTTCTTTGATGGCTTGGGGTAAAAAAAAAGTTTCTTTGATTTGACATATGATTGAAGTGAAGCTTGTGGCAGACACATAAGTGACTACGCCTTTGACAGTGGATAAATATTTTATTTCCATTTATGAATTGCGACGAATAGGAATGTACTAGTACGTCTGTGGGAATATGGAAGGATTTCGTTTTCCTCTCCTCCCAGTAAATGGTAATGTATGTATATGTATGCATATTATGCGACCCTATTGGGCTCCCATTAATTAAAAAAAGCAAAAAGTCTTAAAATATTAGCTTTCTATTTACGGCCTCTGTAAGATGGCATCTTTTCGCGTTCTATGCATAATTATGCACATATGGATTTTAAGGATAGCTTGAGGGACGCTTTGTGGTATCAGTAAGTACTTAGTACTTATACCAAGTAAGTTCCTGTCGCTCATTATTAAGCACACAGAGATAGATATTTATTCGTCTTTTTCATGAGCTTCAGAAGTCATTACAAATTCTCAAAAGACTGTCTGCATGAATATCAATGGGACGGTGCACAGTACGTACCAGTGATGACACGTGCGTCTCTGGCAGTAACTTTATCCAAATTAACCAGAGTACATACATATGTATGTATTTTGCCGAAATTATTATATCAATGCATGTTTGCCAATGATGTGTTTGCATCATCGATTTTGTGATTACTGATAGAGAGCCTGCAAAAGGATGCTATGAGAAGGGTTCCATTCCGATGAGTTTTGCAATATTATCAGTTATGTCCTTTCTCGATATCAATATGCCCCAACACTCGATAAGGACCACAACATATCAATATTTGGGCAGGTCGTAGCTTCTTGCGACCATTCGTGTAGTGCGTATTTTGTTATTACTCTTGGATGTTTGCTAAGCATTCGCGAGAGATCCTTTCGGTGTTTTCTGGGATGTGAACATCGACCCCACCGATCAGTAGTCCAACGGACTAATTAGGGACCCCCAATGCCCTCCAACATGCTTGAGATTATTCCACATTATTTTGAAACGACAAAAATGTGAATAGATCGATTGTCAGTCCTTTTATAGTCAAATTCCTTTGCTTATGCACATACTGACATCTACGCATCCTTTCTTACTACCGTTGGTTTTTTAAACTTCAAGGAATATCATCGCAAGCGGTGACATTTAGGCTTCCACATCACTGTATTGTTGTATTTAAGTATCGCAGGACGAATTGCGGCCTTGATAATTTTTAGTGAACTTTCGGTACTTAGATGAAAAGGGTGCCTGAAGTCCCGCAGAGAAAGAGTAATACATGGAGCTCGAAAAAAAGCTTGCCTTTTCCTGCCCTGGGGTTTCCTCAGCGTCTCCGCAGAATCTGCAGTCTCCACTTCTACAGTAATTCGTTAGGAAGCTTGTAAGCATGCGGAAACGGCTTGCTGATACTTATACATTCCTTACTAATTTTCCGGTTATAATTCCCGAGAAGTTCTTTAGCCTGTCTTTCTTAGTTTTTCCCTAATCGTATGCGACCCCATCCTACAAAATGGTTCTAGGCCAGTGGATACAGTTTCTGATCCTTCTCCAGATAGTTTGTAATCTGCTTTATTGATTTATTCCCCTCTACTTTTACGTGACCTGGTGGCTGATTCTGTTGTTTTCCTTAGTCGGTTCATTTTTTCAAGGCACTCCCGTACGAGTGTAGACCTGATTTCAAAGGAGCTTAAGGCCTCATTGCGGTTTGGCTACCCGACAGTATCAGGGTGCCCACGATACTTCCGATCGAAGTTAAATTGGGCGCATGTTCCCATGTCCTCCGAATAATTGATACTGGGCCCGTACACACCTGCTTCGGTTCCTAGGGATGTTTTCGATCCGTCTGTGTACCATTTTATGGTATTTTGCCCAACTTGGTATATCCCGGTTTCACTACATCATTCTGTTTTGCTACTCAACTTACAATTGAATTTCCTCTCGGAACAGTTTCTCTCGCCCATATCATCTCTGGGCCAGTCCAGAAGGGAGAATGATTTGGAAAGTGTTTCTCGCTGGCTGTGTGCGATCCATTTTCCTTTCCCGACGCCATCTTTGATTATTCTTAGTGTGGTTTCTGTGGCCATTCTTTCTTGCACTAAGTGTAGGGTGGTGAGTCCCAATATCACTTCCAATGCTGTGTAAGCAATCTATACGTTCTCCTTGTTGTGCTCAGCTTGGTTCTTCCAGTCTAAGCTACCGCTGACCATCATGGTTACATCCATTTCAGTGTAGCTGGGTTACATCCCCAAGTTTTATCTGAGGTGCTTCGGCACACCATTAGTGCTGGTGTTGCTTTGACTACCACAGCTTCTTCATGTTTCTTCCATAGAAGTTTGCTATCTTGTATTATTCTTAGATACTTGACCTGATGTTGTGGTTCTGTGCTTCAGTTATCTTCTTTCTTCTATAAGAAAGGTAGTATGTATGTATATCTCCTTGGTCAAAAGCATCCGTGAGACAATCAGTCGTTTAGGTCGTAGTGTTTGTCATTGGGTGTAGTGTCTTTCTTTGGAAAAAAAACCTTTACTCCACGTCTGTCCATCTAGGGCAGTCATTTCAGGCCTGTATCAGCGCATGGCCAAATCTTTTGTTCCGGATGCCAAAATATTCTACCCACATATAATGACTTACTGCTATATTCAAAAACCATAATACCTTCACTTTCTACAGCAATGAACTCTGAATTTTCCATTAAAATTAATATACCTACAAGAAATTGAGGTGACCCAGATACAAATTTATTGCACCCTCGTCAATTATAAAACCACCCCAGCTAAAAACCTATTCAGTTATGACCCAAAACTCTGTTGTTCATTTCAAAATTGATTAATCATACTCTTCCGCTGAAATATTTCAACTTATAATGAACTCCATACGTGCAACCTCAACCTGCAATTTTGAAAACCCTCCTCCCCGACCATAGGCTTCATACATTTTTCCTTAATTCAAATAAACTGAAAAATTTCTCTTTTGTTTCGCTGGCGGGTTAGTGATTTCGAATTCCAATGAAATGAGGTTTTGAGGTTTTGGTATTTAGCGAAGCATTTTTAACCCCACTGACTCTCTGCAATACTTCTGCAACGATAGGTCAGTGATATTATTGAATAGGAGCTCAACATTCCATTAAGTGAGTTGGAAAAATGTTAAGAAATGTTATGTGCAGAGTTAGTAGAAGTTTTCCACCACCAAGCGTTTCCTCTACGAGAATGCGTCGGTTGTAGATTTTGTCAGCACATTTTGACACAGATCCAATTAGAAATAAACGAATTTGAAATTCCTGTACGAAAGCGAAGCGAAAAATTACTTTGCAAATGGCGGATGACCTGAGTAATAGGACCAGATTAAGGAGACTTAAGGGCGGATAATCTCTGCAGTGTTGCATGAGCTTTATCAACAATGATTTGCGATTACATACCACGGGGATTAAATAGAAGAGCACATTCTATGACTTGTTTTAACGCACGGAGGCTATAATCATTTCGAAAGCCCTTTTTGCCTCTATTACAGGTTACGCAGAGTGAACGATGTGCTTAAGAACGCATAAACAACCCCCTTTACTAGATATAAATTTAAATCATACCATTTCTATACCCCGACCATAGAATCTTTCTTTCATTCCAAAATAAATTAAAAGCCCGTAAAATGTTCCTTCCTTGAAGTACCATCCCTTTTCTTAAATGTCACCACTTCGCCTCCCCCTCTACAAAAAAAAAAAAAAAAAACACACAAACGAAACCTTTCCTCCAACAAAAAAGGGTTAAAATCTATGCGCCACCACTTGATTTAGTGGTTTGCCCAAAATGAGACTACTGGATGGTCGTAAAATGCGTTACAAAAGTCCCAAAAGTGGCATTATACACGGTACGGGTGGTGTTTTCTTTCCCCCTTTTTGTAATATAAATTCAAAAAAGTAAAAAAAAAATATTTATTTAAACCAACACTACCTATTTCCATTTAGAAAACACATATCCTCAATCAGGAATTGACAAATAGGTTTGTGACGGTCGATGTTCGGGGTGCGAACAACAAACCCGCTATAGATATGAATATGACTTGAATGTCCTTCAAAATTATATTAAATGTCTGTTGGTTGGTTGGTTGTGTGTCCTTACACTTTGATGGAATATCAATAACATGTTGCTAGTGGCGTTGCTGTTGTTGTCAAGCGTAACATACCCAAGAGTGACCAGAGAACCATAAAATGTAGTCAAAAGCACATCCATGAAGGATAATGGCTTTTGTAATGAAACCAAAAAGTGTTGGTCATAAAAACCAAAGGAAATCGAAGGAAACTCCATAAAAATGTGTGCTTTTTTTTTGGGTGTGTGGGATGGGTGTGTCGAGTTTTCTGAAGTTTTTCGTGGTGTTAAATTGAGTAGTTGTATAGGTTTAAGTCGATGGTTAACAGTTTCGAAACAAATACAATGCAGCTGATGTTTTTAGTATCTAAGTCATCAGCGTCAACTGTCGTCTTATTAGTAGGCTTCCTTCTTCATCTCTGCCGGTCTGGTAATTCTCTGGAAAATGATTGCTTTGAAAATATGTATCTTTACCTTTTGTCTTGGAAAAGGTTGTGTTATTCACTCCTCTTCTGCTTGTTTTGTGTCGATGTGTATTACTGACGGCATTTTACGTCAAGCCAGCGATTTGGTTCTGCTGGTTGGTAGAAAGTGGACGTACTAAAGTCGGCATTTCTAAGCAACTACTGGAGCAATCATACGATCTTAGCCGTTCAGGGTGGGTGCCTTGGTATAGTTGTTAGTGCATTGGACTTCTGAGCGGAAGGTTCGACATTCGAATCTAAGAAAACGCCACAAATTTTATTTCGCAGTCTCACCTCTGAGAGTAATGACTGCCATGAGAAACTTCTTAATATCTCCTTTGATATCCCATTAAAAGCAAGAGAAGCTAGGCTCTAGGCCCTAAATTGGGTCTTGGTAGTTGGTACCAAATACATATATATATTTTTTTTTTGTATTTGAATGATGATTTTCTCATAGTACATTTTCCTTGGTATGATTCCATGGGAAATTACGAATGTGTAAAATACTGAAAGAGTCCCTTACAGCGATCATAGATTGTGTGAGAAATACTTTCTAATTATGTTTTCAAGGATTCTCTTCTACCCGAATTGGTCACATTGAAGTTGTTTAACTAGGACAGAGGCTAATAAGATAATAACAAAGCTGTTAGCAAGCATAAGTCTCCTTGCATACTGTGGGGTCCTATTCATTGAAATGAGATCGAACTCTGAAATCTATATCCGATCATAAGGACTTAAACTTAAAACTATGTTTAAAGTCATTAATATCTCTTTTTCGAAGTGGAAATAGCTTTTTTAGTAGTGCGTCAGATTGTTTAATTTGCTTGTAGAAATGTCAAATACTAACCCAGGCTGTAGAACCGTGACACTTGCTAAATTTAGGTGGAACGTGAAAAATCTTTTTGATGTTTTTTGTGTTCTCGATAGTCGAACGCATTAACCACTAAGTAAGTCAGTCCATAACCACAAGGTCCCCTTACTCGTCTTCCAATATTGTCGTGTTGTTGGGGCTGAGTACGAATAATGATTCTCGGGAACTATCCCTAGAAGAGTGCAGAAACCAATAGGTAGTGAACCCACTAATCCAGGTTGTCCGGCAAACCGTTCCCATTGCATGGTTTGCAGTCTGCATTCGAACGGAGCCTCTCTGAAACCAGGCCAAATCACAGAGTAATGATGGCCTTACCACGTCATGTGGGGCTCTGATGTAGCGGACATAATATTTCCCTAGATATTCGTGGGAACATACATATACCAAAAAAACCAAATGAAAAATAATTTAAAGAGAATCACCGCGACCGAAATGGTTAGTCGACTGGAGCGAGACATCCTATACGACGACACGATTGGAAAACCAGGAAAGAAGGAGCTTACCTCCAAGACTGGCTGTAAACCAGAGGGGAGGAGGAGGACATAGTAGACAAGACGCAAGCAATTGGTCCATAGCCGGAAGAGAGCACAAAAAAAGCCCTTGCTGTAGGGAAAACAGAATCCGCTAGCAGAAAAAAACACCCGAAATCGAGGAAAAAAAATGTGAGGAAACCTCCTAACTTACCGGCCCTCGGTCAACCGGGAGGGTTTTACAACTCACTGAAAGTGGCCTCACTGGAGCACGTGCGAAATGGTATCTTCTCTTCCCAGCTTAGGCTCTCAAACCCGATGACGCATCGAGAGGCGAAAGGCATCCTCACAGGCTTCCTAATGGTTCACTCTAGACTTGAGGAGCAACTCAGAAAGCTGAGCACTGAGCGAAGTAGAGACTGTATATTCTGCGGAGATGTTGAAGAAACCCCAGCGCACCTTCTAGGCACTGATCCACAAAACAATATAACACCTTATTGCCTACCAACTGTTAGAAGAAGATCTGTCATTGTTAGATCCATTCCAGACTCCGATTCATCAACGAAATTGGACTGGAGGAGGTGCTCTAAGTCGAGTATCTCATCTCACTGACAGTGCGCATATACCCCTATAACCAATCTAAAATCTACAATAACCACTAGATCACAAAAATTGAAGTAAAATTTGTACGTTTTAATAGACAGGCGACAGCAGACAGCAGTTTTTTTCGAATCTAAGCTAAGCAACACAAACAAGGTTATTAATTCTTCGAAACAGTTTCGCATTTGAAGATACTATAACAATACCTTTACTATGACGTCTTCAAAACAATTTTTGAGCTAATTTATGATATTAGCTCCTCGACCAAAATATACAACGAATTGGTTCCTTTTTTGATATTATTTCATGCTCACTATCCAGTACCGTAAGTTTTGTATTGAAGTACTATCAACGTTAAGGTAGATACACTTTTCAGCCTCAAACTTGTAAGTCATAGTACTAAAATCTCAGCATCCTTATTCCTGTTTCTTACGTTTATATGGATGATATACTTTTTGGTTTGACTGGTTTTGAAATGCCCGAAGGTACAAGTCCGTGGATGCTTACATTCTTTGTGCTTAGCTTTCT
Organism: Blera fallax; assembly: GCA_946965025.1. NCBI lineage: Eukaryota > Metazoa > Arthropoda > Insecta > Diptera > Syrphidae > Blera > Blera fallax. The sequence continues at coordinate 12,476,975 of OX337247.1, read as the reverse complement.
AATTTGGGACAATACAGGTATATTCATGTAAATTATAATTTTTATAAGGTTAATCCTTTGATCGAATTCGAAGAAGCAGCTCTTTTAACTTCCTGGATATGTATATACTGCCCGAAATTATTAAACATCCTTTCACTTATTACACAGTAGAGAAACAAATTTCTTCACGAAATTGATAAGAAATTCATTAAAAAAAAAATGATGTAAAATTTGCAGTCTTTCGCAGACCAAAATGGGGCTCAAAGGGATTCCAAAATTTACTCAAAAATAATTAAACCAGCCCACACTAAAGCTGCAAATACGTACTTAAAAGATAAAGGACAACCTACATTCATTAGCATTTGACGGTGGCCGAACTTTTATGATTGCCCTTCCTTAAAAAAACCAACGTCATTTCATGTACTTCCGCCAATTTCACCAAAACAAAACCAAACATAAAGACAAAAAAAAACCCAACTTTATTGCATTTTTGTCAATTTAAAGTCATAACGCTAAGACAATTGACAATTGACTTCCCTAAGATAAACGGAAATGTAATTTCAAAGTTGTCACGCGCAATATAAAACGAAGAAATAAAATTCCAATGCGAACTTTAAGGAGTGTTTTCAGTTGTTTTTGTTTTTTTTTTTTTTTTTGTGAAAAGGCAGTGAAAAGGATACGCAAGGGTATTCCAAACTCATTAAGTGGCCATACGCAAATGCTATATTTTCTTTTGTTATTTTAATAAAACTCAGTAATGGATCCTTCTCAAGCAGTGAAGTGAAAATAAAAGCTGCTTTCTACGAATTTTTACATCCCGCAACTCAAATATCCTTAGTCTGTAAAAAAAAAGGAAGAAAATGTTTTTTATATCCCCACAAAAGGATATTTTTATCCTGCCAAACGCGAACATGGCCCGCACAATTTGCGTTTCTTGCTTTGTATAAGGGTATATATCCTTGTAAGACCTAATTCTTTAATCGGGATTTACTGATTTATTTTCGTAACGAAATGTTGTTACTTTGCCAGTCTGTGCTGCAGCATCCCTTTAGGGTATTATGGAGGATTTTTGAGATGTTAAATATATTTTCACTTGCAGAGAAAGGAGATAAACAGAAAATGTTTTGAAATTGCAACTAGATATTGGAAAAATGAATCTTATAATTGATAGCTGCTTGTGTCCTAGGAAAGGCTTAAGGTGATACTATTTTCTGCTACATAATCCGTGCATGAAACTCCTGAAAATTGGACTTATTTAAGGAATTGCATTGCAGATTTTTATTTATGACCGTCAACGCCAACTGATTTGAAAATGTGTTCTAAGGTTCAAAATATGTTTAGGCGAGGATCGACTAGTTTCAATCATGAAAAATAGCTTAGACATTTCTCACCTTAAAGTCACGACTGGCTTATAGAGCGGGTTGTATCTTCATTGACCTTTTCATCTCCACATCCACGACATAAGTCTTCTTCCGTTATGCCCCGTGATTATTCCTATCAGCGTAGAAAGGCATTCCTAATCCTATTGCTTAATCCTGTGGGTCCTACTCTTATCGAAACAAGCCCAAATTCTTCTTGTAAGCACACAAGTGTCTAGGGGTACCATTTGATGTTAGCCTCCCTTAGGGCCTTAGCCCCTGCTTGGAGCCTCAGTGTACAAGGCGGGATGAACACCGAGTTGTCGGCTACTTCTGATGTGGATTCCGAACCTGTTTTGGTCAGTCATCGGCCTTCTCATTGCCTAGTATATCTTCACGTTCAGGAACCCAACACAGCGTAAGCTTTTATGGTGTTCCAAGAAACTTAAGCTCTTCACGACAGCACTGCACAAGCTAGGATTTTAATTCGATAGTAGAAATGGCTTTTATCGCTGCCTGGTGTTCGTTGAAAAAGGATCTGTGGTATTGCCTTCATCGTAGTCTCACAGGCAGCTATTGTTACTGATAGGACCTCCGCTTGGAAAACACTGCTATGGTTCGAGAGGTGAACTGATTTGGATATCTCCTCTGGTTCAGAAAAGATTCCTGAGCCTACGTCTACATCCATCTTTGATCCATCTGTAAAGACAGAGATGGTTCGTGTATTGGTAAGCTGACCACTTTTTCATTGTTCTCTGCTCGGAAACCATTTGGTGAAGGATCTCTTGAGATCTAGGTACGGAGTCAGGTAATCCGCAGTAGGTACTTTTCTTAGATATTTTTTCAGGATCATAGAACGACCCGCTGTATTTTGCTTCCTACTGTCTGACACTAATATCTGCCAAGGCTTGCTGTGGGTGTAGTTCTCATGGCACTTGTGGTGCCAATACTAGCCAATCTCTGTATCTTCGTGAGAGTCATTTATAATTACTACAATGATAAGATACGGTTGCAGTTTCCCTCCTCAATGTACATATGTGTATTCGAAGTTTGAAATTTTCAATCACTGGTTCATGAGTAATTATCTGTCATAATTCCCGAAAGCCATACACTGTTCTCATTCGATCATAATAAGTTGATCTCAGTTCAACTTTGGTATCTATTTGCGTTTCGTAGAAAGATTTGTGTTGGACACTAATTTGATTTTAATCTGTTGTCTTAAAATTTCATGTAGCTAACTATTTAATCCCGATTATAGCAGCTATTACCATCAATCATTTGAACGCATTCTCTTAACTAATATACCTATGTTAATCTACCGTCAGGTCAATGTAAAATGGAATCCGCATGCATCAACCAGCAACACTTAACGCGATTAATATAAAAGGATCAGTAAAGCGCGTTATAATTTCAATTGGCACTGCAAAAAGACTATTTATGCCCATCAAGCCACACCCATGCGTGCGCCCATCTCAATGTCAATTATTAATGATTGCGGTAATGATAAATCACGTTGTGAACACTGTGACCAAAACTTTATGGTCAGACCGCCTTTTGTTCATTTCAAATGAACTGGAAAATTAAGCTTTTGTTCAACCAATCAAATGGGTTCACATGCAACGATAAACACATCAACGACGACAAGAAATGTTGAGTGGCATTGAAATGAGGTTTTGAAGCTCTATGGCATTTAGCCAACCATACAAACCAACCACACCCATCCCCGTAACTTGCAACAACTCCATCACTTTTTTCCTCATGTATTAGCTACTTTATAGCCTTAATAAAAAAACAGGGAAAACAAACATTCTATTCATTCAGTCTGTCCTGGTGGATCGTACGGAATAGAAAATAAGAGAATGAATGAATAAACTAGTAGTCTGGTTAGTCTATCTAAGTATCTCCCACACACCACAAGCCAAGCGGTTGTTGTGGGTTAATCATGCACTGGCCTGGCCTCATTGTCTGCCTCCAAGAAGTTTCACTCTGTGAGGCTTTTGTGAGTGGTTTTGTATGCTTGCATGGGCTGCATCCAATTTGGTAATCGCATTATTATAAGTTCGGTGTGCAGAATGTAATGTATCCTGATGGAGAGATGAAAAACGTTTTGAGGATTTTGTATAAGGTTTTTAATTTAATTCCAGAGATGTAGGAGTTTTAAATAGCTGTGAGGTTGTAACTGAACCCAGAAGCACTCTGAGTGTTTCTGAAATGATTACATACATATGTGTGTGCATTCTTAGTGGTCCGCGTTTACATACATTATGACACAAAGCTTTCTCTTAATTCATGAATGGATTCTTTTTTAGATAAAGAGAAATCTGGCACCCTAACAATTTTTTTCCTAGTATTGCATGAAGTTAGGTTAGGTGGGATTAACGTGGGCGGCTGCAGGTGTGCAACCTCACTTAGACCAGTAAGGTCCATTGTGTTACCACAGCCTCAGAATTTCCAAAAAGAGCTATCCAGCGCTGGAGGATACTAATGCTAGCATTAGCCAGTTCGCCAAGGTTGTTGAAGAAATAGGCCCCGAAATGCAGTTTCCTACGAGAGGAGAGAGCTTCACATGTACAAAGAAGATGTAGAATAGTTCCTTCGTCCTTTTCATTAAGCAGCTTCTATAGAAGTCGTTAGCGAAGAGGCCCAGCTTAGTTGGGTGCCTACCGATAAGGCAGTGTCCTGTAACGACACCTACTATGCTGGAGATGAGCTCCCTTTTCTGTCTTATAAGACAGTTAGAGCATTAGAAATCCAGTTAAGGCCACCTCATCCAGTGAAATCGATAGGGTTGTACCCTGCCTAGCAAGCTCGTCAACCATGCAATTCCCTGGAATGTCACTGTCGCCTGGCACCCAAATAAGGTGGATATTGAATTGCTCAGCCGCCTCGTTAAGAGACAGGCGACAGTTTAGGGCAGTTCGAGAGTTGAAAGTGACGGATTCCAGAGATTTGATGGCGGCTTAGCTGCCAGTAAAAAAAATTTTTAATTTGCAATCATTGGAGAATACACCTGCCCCTATTCATGATTCCATCTTGCATCCATCCGTATATAATCGCATGGATTTCTTTTGCAGCCCGAGATCCCCTTGCCAGTCTTTTCTCGTGGGTATTCGGGTTTCAAAACGTTTTTCGGACAGAAGTTGAGAAAGGGTGTAGTCGATGTTTGCTGGGAGGAAGTTAAGATCGTTGAGAATGGTAGAGCCTTCATGTGGGTGGCTGGCACTTATTTGCTGTAGAAATCAAAGGGTGGCAGATGGAACAGCATTTCTAGAGCACCTTTACATATTCAAGCCGACCATGGCACTCGGCTCAGATGGTTGCGGTGAACGGCCTTCTCTAAGGACGTCCACCAGACGATCACGCCATATGTTAACACATGTAGGCCGGATAACTGCTGCATATAGCCAGTATGTAATTCGTTGCTGTAGGTCCCATCTATGTATTTCGTAACGCTTTCTTACAGCAATACAAAGCTGTAGTGGCTTTCTTGACGCATTGCAGGATGTTGGGTTTCCAGCTTAGTTTCTTGTCAAGGACGTCCGATTTTACCGATTTCTCTTTACTGTACGCATACTGGGGGGCTGACATCAGATTGGGATTGATGCTGCCACGAATATGGCCGTCTATTATTTTCTCCATCGTTTTCAGAAGAAATGATGATAGACTAATCGGTCTGAGCTTTTGTCAGCCTTCGGTATAAACACCACATCCACTTCGGTCCAGGGTTTAGGGATGTGCTCTTAGTAATAAGATTGACTGGGTTGCATGCCACGACTGTTCGTGTTGTGTGTGTTATATTTCTTCACACAAAAGGTTTCTTTTGCTTTTTTTAATTGAGAAGCTTTCTTATGACAGTTATTACTCTCAAACGTTTGACAGAGAGAGGGAACCGTGAAAATTTGTCTGGTGTTTTCTGAGATTTGAACCTCCAACCTCCCGCTTAGTAGTCCAACACATTAACCACTGAGTCACGGCGCCAACAACAAATCACTGCAGGAAAAATTACATTTCAAAAAGAATTTTTAAAATAACCAAAATAACCATCGCGCACAGCGATTTTTCTAAAAAAGAATTTTCCGAGATATTTGAGAACAGGGGAAAATCCACACTGCAGTGATTTTCCATTTTCAACCGCATGTACAACAGAGCACATACCATAAATCCTCGAGCAGTATAACTCTTTCTCTGGGCGTCAATCACATCTCACAAGCAACAGTACAGTATTATGAGTCAAGAGTAACATTTGCGCGCATCGTTTCTCTAACAAATTGATATCATTTCGAGAATTTTTTTTTTTTTTTTTTTCGCAAAATCAGACCCAAGCCATAGAGCACATACACGAAATCCAATTTCAACGAAATGAACGTTTTCATCTTAAGATGCTGGATTAAATTTCCTGCACGATGATGAACGCAACATCTCGCTCACTGTCAGAACTGCCAGGGGCAAAGATGAAAAATTAAACACTTGAATGGAACAAATCAACACTGACAGCGGCACCCGCCACTCGGAACAGTGGCTATACAAAGGGAAGGAATACTACATCAGATGGACATCAAATCGAAACCAGATTCCATTTTTAGTTTGCTGAATGATTTGCTGACAGCTCGGGATATGGAATGGGTAAGGAGTTTGGAAAAAATTGATAAATTAGTCGAACACTTTGAGAACATGTGCATTTGAGATAAATTCTAGGTTTTGGGCGGAAGGGATTTGATTTGATTGGAAATCGTTTGCACATCGTTTGAGGAAATATTTTTAGGAAACCTATTTTTCAAATTAAGTATACGTGGGATATATGTATTTTTATTATTACTTCGCCTCTATTTTTGTCTATCTTATTATCTACTTCATGGATATATACATACATATGTATATGGAAAGCGGTACTTAATGAGGTGCATATATTCCGACATAGATTTTGTGACACGACACATGGACTTCGATTCCCACTATCCCTTGAAGGTTTAGTTTAGAGCACTAAAGATGACAAGGAACTGAGTAGTGGCCTTCTCGCCTTTGCAACTTTTACAGAAATCTTAATTCATCACGGCCAGAGTCATTTGCAGTGTCCGATGATGATGTTAGCAAGCTTATTATGTCTCCGCAGAGTCTCCACAACTGGTTGCTAAGCCTCATTGGAGAATATGGTAAAATCGAAATCGATAGGCTAGCATAAAGGGTTATATCGAAAGAGAACTCACAAAACTAAGGCAGCCACTCTTAGAAAACTGCTATTGTACATAGAATCAAGTTTCGCCATACTATGGGCTTCCTCAGGGAGCATTTTAGGGTCCGTACGTAGCTGCAAAAGTTAGACTTAGGAAGCAGCAAAGCACTTACTTTTAGAAAGAAAAAGAAAAAAAATCTGGATTACTTCCTAGTCAACTGTGTTACATTAACTTGCTGTGAAATAAGGTATATTGAAGCATATCGCATATATGAAGGATACACCCCATCTCTAGATGAGACCACTGCCTTCGTTTCTAAGGGATACGCAGAGGGGTTATGTACTGTGGGAAACAGGAGAGGATTTTTTTAACTTGCCCTGCTCATTACTTAGCCACCAATCATTTATCAAACTAAGGATCTCAAAAGACCTAGGAGAGTGCACTGCCTCCCTTGTTAACTACTCCTCAATTTACCTTCCGAAATCCGAACGTTGTTTGACGTATCAACGGAGAACTTCTGTTTTGCAAGCATCGGCTACACTTGTCTTCTGTTTTAACGTTTTCTTAGAGGGTTTTACATTTGTATCGCTGTGATTTGTCAGACCGAAGAACTGCAACTGTTGCTTACTCTTTCTCAATTGTCAAGTAGATTATGCCCATGTACTTGCTCTCCTCCTCCTGACAGCATAATCTTCGAGTTTGCCAATGTCTGACATTTTCTCAAATTTTCTTTGATACCCACAAACTATACACGCCTTTAACTTAAGACGTAAACATTTCCTATTCGATCCTGTTAACTGTCAATTACATTGATTACGAGTTAGTAAAAAGGCAGCACGGTTTCCATGCAGAATTGTTGTCCTTGTGATTTCTAACATGGCAGAATATCTTGTGGTTTATCTTCTCTTCCTTCAGTATGTTACATTATTATTCCACTCTCAAAATATGTTAAGAAGTCTTAACGAATCCTCCTCTCTATCCATAGGGAATAATCAAATCCTGCGGTGTATTGACATAAGTGAATTTCAAAGCATTAGCATTTTCAATCAAATCACCCAAAAAATTATCTCAGCCACCTCCGGCGCACCAGTTAGTATTACTTAGCATAAATTTTACAAAAGAACACATTTCCACCCCCAAAGTTTACCTACAAATTATGAATACAAGGCATTTCAAGGCGTGTGCAAAGCACTATACTGTAGGAAATGGTATAAACAACAAACTCCACCAATATCCTTTCAATGTCATTTCATTAAGGATTTGCGCAAACTTTAAGCCAACCATCCACACATACCTACAGACATACATATATGTACATATATGAAATATTTTCACTCGTGCAGTAAGGAACGTATTCATAACTCAGAAATTCCTTATGCAAAGCCACACGCATGTACGCACGCAGAGATTTCCTTCGATCGTCGCAGTCCAAAGAGCTATGTATATCCTTCTACAAAATATTTCGAAAGAGAAATAATATAAATTCATGACGCATAATTCATAAAGAATTTCTTTTTGCCACCCCTTGACTCTGATGTTGGAGAAAAGGAAATATAAGAGAAATAAAAAAAAAGAAATGCGCTGATGAAAATGAGCAAGGAAATGGAAATGATATCCTGTCACATGCACATACACACACATCAGTTATAACATCATTTGGCATCTCACGAAAACAAATGAAAGGAGAGAGAAAAAATGAATCGGAAAAAACTGAACAAGCACTGAAACGAAATTCAGATCATTACCTGCCAACGTCCACACATCACCTCAGGGAAGGAGTCTGATGAATGAACAGAATGTTAAACAAGAAAGTAGTGTGGTAGTACGAGCCAAGTGAGAAGTGACAGATGTCAGATAATCACATTGAGTAGCCTCGCCTGGAGTCATGTTTCTCCAAAGTGGGCTTTTGGACAGGCAATATGGCTTTAATTCGTGCTAAGGACGATAACGTTATTTAACAGAGAATAATTCATGAGTCAGTTTGGATTTATAGAATAACAATTTAGGATTCATAAAATCATCGAAATTGTGAAGACTGTCGGTTATTTCTATTCAGAATAACTACGCATTAGAAAAATGTGAAAATATTTTCGAAAAATTAACTGAGCGTGCTGTGATTGCCAAGGAATTTGGAGTATGTCTTCAGTAACTGAAAGAAAAATACAAATATTTAACGCAACAGACCACATGTGGTCCATGGGTTAGCCTCTCGCGACCATCTGTGCTGTGCGTGTTATAATTTTTCGCACAAATGGATCGCGCCTACACTAGCCAGAAGCTTCCTTGTGACAGTTATTACTCTCGGACATTTGTCAGATATTCGCGAGAGGTAGAACTGTGGTCACAAAATGGGCCCACTTATTTCAGCAAGGGCGAGAGATGTGCGAAGACGACCCCCGTCCAGGACGTCCTGTGTCAGTTGTCACTGAACAAACCGTCGGAAAATTCGAAAAATTAGTTTTAGCTGACCAAAAAATAAAAATGGAGCAACCTCAACGAGATTTGCAATCGGATCGAAACTCTAGATGAGACTTGGACTCGCTAATTTGATCTGGAGTTCAAACAAGAATCTACGAGTTTGCAGTGGATTAAAAAAAGGGAGACGCCGCCGAAGCAACTAAAGGTTGAAAAGTCCGCTTCAAAGCCAATTCGACTACGATGAGTGGTTAATATTAGGCAAATTTATTGACTCAGGCACGTGAAACGGTCGTACAGAAGCAACGTGAGAAACTCAGGCACAGCGTGTTGTTTTTCAGGATAAGGCGCCTGTTCGCCGGGTTTCGAGGCAGGCCTTAAAAGACACGGGTTTTTCAACGCTAGACATGCTACCCTACAGCCCAGACTTGGACCGAGCGACTTTTTCTTTTTTCCAAACTGAAAACGGAGTAACGAGACTGGAGATTTGCAGATGAGGTATTAAGACTGTCTTATGCCTGAGGGCGATTATATTGAAAAACAATTTTTTTTAATCGGAACTCTTCTTTCACTTAATCCGTTAAGCCGCGAACTTATCAGCTGCCACTCGCATTTGCAGCGCTTGTAAGGCATTTTAATTAGAATTATTCGTGTATGTACATACGCCTTAAAAGCTGGTGTAAATAAAATTTTCGAAAATCAGCTGCTAAGATGGACACGTTTCTGGGAAATTATGAAAGCCTTTGCTGGGTTATTAACCTCATTTTTACTTTGACCGTTGAATTCAATAAACGAAATTATTACTTTTAACTTCAAAATAATTCCAAAAAAGTTGTACATATGTACATGTATTCGTACTGGACCCAGTCTAGCTGGAATGTGTAATGCTTGTGTTTTTGATGATCACCCATCTCGTAATCTATTGTGAATTTGGAACTTTATCACGAGAAAATCGAAAATTCGGGGTGCAAATAAATCAATGCTTAAATCAATGCAATCATTAAAAATACTAAATGGTTCCAGGAACAGGGTTGTGGGAGTTTCTTTATGGATTCGCAACAGATCTATGTATGTTGGCTGGAGTGGACTTCATTGAGTACCACTTTCTATTTAGTTATCCATATAATTTGAAACATATGTTCATCTTAGATCAACACGATTCCAACAATATGCAGTCACAGCTTACTATAACAAAATCCCACTGCGGAAACATTACTTATAGAAACCAGTAAGGTAATATCTACGCACATCTTTTGGGGATTATTAAAGAAGGACTAGAAAGACCGTGACTCAATGGTTAGTGCGTTGGACGACTGACTGGGTGGTTTGAGGTTGGAATCTCAGAAAACACCAACAAGTTTTTTGACTGTCCCACCTCTCGCGAATGTCTGGCAAAAGTCCGAGGGTAATAACTATCTTCAGAAAGTCTCTCAATTTAAAAAAAAAAAATAAAGAAATCGGATATGGCTCTAAACTGTAGGTCCCTTCCACGAACGACTGCGGAAAGCTAGGTACCATATACCGTATTTGCGTCAGATATTTGTATTTGTAGATCTACTAACAATCCTTAAACTGGATCCAACTTAAGAAACCGCAACTTTAGAAAAATAGGGATGTCCCTAGCTGCATGTCGTGCGAATATGTTGCACACAGTGGGTATGCTGTGTAGAATGCTTTCGTCAAAACGGAATTTTAAGAGTATAAAATGAATTATAGTCGCCTATTAAGTTTGATGCTCTTTTCTACTCTCTATTGTATTTCAATGTGACAATTAATTGCTGACACATCCTATTCATTCCGCCTTTTTGTATATTTTCTTCTGAAACCCAGTGTCCTCGTCTTCCTTAAATAAAAGACATTTGAAAAGAGGAAATGGTTCATTATAGCCACCTGCTCTAATAAATCACAGCATCATTTCGTTCGTTCATTCATGTTCCTTTCAACGATTTTCTCATCCGTTCTCCGGCTGACACTACTATGGAAGTTTGCTTGTGGTATTTCCATCTGTGGTATGCAAGAATAACTGCCATATCCATCAAATCAAAAGACGAAGGGAGAAAAGTGAATTTTCTTTCATTCTTTTCCTCTTTTCCCTCATAAAACCATTTACACGAATCCACATTTCATGTCATGAATAAAGTAGCAGAAGAGGAATAAATAAAAAAAAAAAAAAACAAATCAAGTGATAAATGAAAATCTGTTTTCATATTTTCACTCTTGCTCTGCGCGCGAAATACGTGTGTAAACAGCAGAAGCAAATGAACGGAAGATATTTTGATGAAAATCCCAGGAAAGTTAATTTTCATTACTCCCTAGCCAGACCGATACCATGCACGAGTCGAAGGAAAGGAAGCAAAAATTTATGAAACATTAATTTTGATACGTTTGCTTAATTTGTATCTTGATATGGATGAACGCATGCATCATGTGTGCCCCGGGTGCGGTTGATGTCATCCCTGGGGCAGGGCAGACAGCCCCAACTTCCATACTTATTTGCGGTGTGCGCATGTGGATTTTAGATTGTGAAATTGGAATTCTAATCAAAATGAGAGTTTGCTGGTAATCTGATGCTTTTTGATCTCTTTTTGAAATTACCATAGGGGAGTGCTGGATAAGTATGCTGGTTTATCTGTGCAATAGATTCAAAGGAACTTTAATCATTTTGCCTGATACAAGGGAATCATGGTTCATTGCGTAGATGACTTTGGGATTTTAGGCAAAGTATGTTGGAGGTACTCTCATGATCGACTATTTGAATCTTTAGGGATAAAGTCAGGTAAGCAGCTGTTTGTAGAATTTTGTATTTTAAGTGTGAATAAAATTATGTCTAGCTTTGTGGTGTTAAACTGGGTTAATAAGGGTGTCGAAATAGGTTTCAAGAACTGGTAATCAAATTTCAAAATGTCAAGAGAACGCACGTAATCTTAGTAGTAGATGAGACTTATCCAATTCTCAAGGCGAAAAACTGCTATGTATCCTCTGCTGAACACTTGATTTAAGTACTAAATTAATCGGAATTAATCGCATGAATAAATAGAATTTTTCATTGACTATTTCTCCTTTAAATAAAATAAATCTAAAACCTGTAAAAGCACCTATGATCCCATTTACGAGAGTAAGAAGCAAGTTTTTTATAAGCATGGGAAAGCTTTTAAATATTTCCAGGATACTAAATACTCGTACTTAACTAGGGATCAACAACGTTGCAACAGTGAAAAAATGGAACGAGTCTAATATTTAATTGGAAATTACACGGAAAAATGGTTGTTCACCACCCTAACCACTACCCGAATACCTCACTTCCAACGTAATTTTCATTCAAATTATGGACGTTCTTGGTTGATATTTTGATCAAACATCTGAAAAACGGACACTGTATTGGTGGTGAAATCACTTTCTCTACTTTTTACACAACAGACGTACTTATTTCTTTTTTACAACGATAATGATGATGAAGAGAAGCTTTCAATCACCTGCAAGTATTTACTAAGTGCCTAGGATTTATAACAGGTGGCAATAGCAAAGAAGGAGATAAAAAAAAACTGAAATTCGAGCCGAAAATCTCCTGAAATACTGATGAATCGATATACAAATACACAATCTATCTTTTTTCAAATCGTATGTCAAAATTACTATAAACTCTGCCAATGGGTTCAAAATAAACTAATAATAATTGATATGAAATTTAATGATTTCCACTAAAAATGAAAAAAAAATACTTCAATTAATATTGTCCACATTTCACAAAGGATACCACATCACAACGATTTTAATTTATGTTACAGGCGCACTAATCAAAATCCGCATATGTAATTTCAACATGTGGAACTTAATAATGTGCTCTCAGTTTAATATAACCCACTATCATGTAGTGTACACAAATTATATAATTCTACAAACAGGATTCAAATATAAAAACAAACAATATATATACACCTACATACATATGTACGGGTATAATAAGAGCATTTGATTAGCAATTGAATCGATTTTGTTATTTTATGAATGTCCAACACGTGCTCTAAAAAGGTTATTCTATATAAAAAAAATATTTTTTTCTCCTTTTTCCGAAAATAAATATAAATTTTAGCTATAAGCGAGTATGGGGCTACTTGCTCCTGGTTTGTCCAGAAATTTCATAGTGAGGTATAACTCCTGCAATGAATTTTAAAATAAGAATTTCGGATGACGATTCAAATAGTTCTGCAGACTGTATAACGGCGATGAAGACCAACATACCGCTATCAGGTAGAATGCGCCATTCAACATTGACGATTTCAGCCAAAACTTTCGTCCACCTGACCAAAATGAAGTGAGGAAAGCAATATCCAAGCTTAAATGCAACAAAGCTCCTGGTACTGATGGGCTACCGGCCGAGATATTCTGGGCAGCTGACTTGGTAGAGAACATACACCAACTCATTTTCAATATATGGTCAGACGAGTGTGTGCGCCAATTACAGAGGCATCAGTCTCCTCAACATCGCGTACAAGATCTTATCTGCCATATTGTGTGAACGCCTGAAACCCTTTGTCAACAACCTGATTGGCGCCTACCAGTGTGGTTTCAGACCAGGAAAGTCCACAGTCGATCAAATTTTCACACACCGGGAGATCCTGGAAAAAAACCTAAGACGTCCAAATCGAAACTCACCATTCTTTTATCGATTTTAAGGCCGCATATGACAGCATTTATAGACACGAGCTATACAGAGCCACGCCTAGTTTTGGCACTCTGCAAAACTCGTTCGTATGTGCAGAATGACGATGGAGAACGCTCGATGCTAGATCAACGTCGGTAATGACCTCACCGAAACCTTCGAGAAAAATTCTTCGTAAGATATTCGGTTCGTTTCGGATATCATGCAGGTGGCTTGAATGTAAATTAAACTAGTCGCTGTTAAGCGTTTGATGCGTGAGGGGGCTGCAGGCGGACCTCTACTAAGTAGTCTACCCGCCTTCGTACGCCACATACACTCTATCCCAGCTGATGGTGCATAACTTCAACAAGCCAGACTCCATCACGACGACACGTCGGTCGCGTGAAAATCATATAAACCTTCGTCAAATACCAGGCCACCAAAAACACAGAGCAACGCGCTGTCTAGCACAGTCTCAGCATAGTCTCTTCATTCTTTAACGCAAGAGACCATGTCCACTCTCGATGGTGATTTGTGGAGCATCTGAGTAATTTTTTTCCACTTCTACTTCGTCCACCTTCTACCACAAGAGCGCTCCTAAGATCCACATCTGTCATATAAGCCAATGGTAAGCGTGGATGTGAACTAGTCGCTGTTAAGCGTTCGATGCATGAAGAGGCTGTTGATGGACCTCTGAAAAGTGGTATATCCGCCTTTGTACGCCACAGACACTCTATGCCAGCTGATGGTGCATAACTCTAACAAGCCAGCCTCCATCATGACGACACCTCGGTCGTGTGAAATTCATGCAAATCATTATAAAATACCAGGCCACCAGAAACACAGAGCAACGCGCTGTCTAGCACAGTCTCAGCATAATCTCTTCATTCTTTAACGCAAGAGACTATGCCCACTCTCGATGCTGATTGGTGGAGCATCTGAGTAATTTTAAACTAGTCGCTGTTAAGCGTTTGATGCGTGAGGGGGCTGCTGGCGGACCTCTACTAAGTAGTCTACCCGCCTTCGTACGCCACATACACTCTATCCCAGCTGATGATGCATAGCTTCAACAAGCCAGACTCCATCACGACGACACGTCGGTCGCGTGAAAATCATATAAACCTTCGTCAAATACCAGGCCACCAAAAACACAGAGCAACGCGCTGTCTAGCACAGTCTCTGCATAGTCTCTTTATTCTTTAACGCAAGAGACTATGTCCACTCTCGAACTATAGAAAGCTTCGCAGTTCCTTACTAGTTCTTCAAACGTTCTTCTACTACACTGAACATCCTCTCGCAATCAAACAAGACTTATCGACCTTTCAGCTGTTTCAATTTTCAATTTGAAAAAATATTTCCCACCGCCAAAGTCTGTATTTCAGAGATAGCCTGAACAAATTTGTTAAACACACTCAGTCATGAAAAGATATCGCAAGTGTACAAGTTTTATATATTCATTCAATGGATTGACTGTCTTAGAACACCTTGTCCGCGCTTGAGGCAAGTATGTATACTAGTACGGAATTTCGTTTACGATTCGTTTGTTGTCGCCACAGAGCGCACTTTGTTAAATTTAAAAAAGCTGTGACTGAATATCAATATTGTAAAATAATTTTTTTGAGACTTGACAATATAAATGAGATTTACTCGAATTTCTTTGTTCTTATAACTTTTTCAGCAGCCCTGGACCTTCCTAGCACTCTCTTGCCTTCTCCCTAGCGCTCCCCTAAGTCTCCTACCGTACAAGACACGATGGCGTCCTCTTTAGATGTCACTGGCACATAATTTCGACAACTTTTTATACAGATGCATGTATGTATGTATGTATAACAAAATATATGGCAAATTTAGCAGTTACTGAAAACTCCTTGCAGCCAAAACAGGTCGTCATTACTAAAAACAGTCAAGTAATAATCTCTTACCAAATATTTTTTATTATCTCAAAAAAAAAAAGCTCAAGTAAGCAAAGTACCTACCACATTTATGTAGGTAACCCTACACATTTTTCTATTTAAAAAAAAAAACTGAAATGTGGCCCTTCTTTCTTCCTTAAGCCTTAGTTGGAAAATCAGCACAAAACGAGTACATGTGCATTTATCCTTCAGCTAAATTCTATCCCTATATCTCCTCGTATGTAGGGTACCCTAACACACTGGAGAGGAGTACCCTTTGCTGTTCTCCACAAGCTATTCACCTGCCTGTCGTCATTATCCCAAAAAACATCCTTTTGTGTATTCCTTGCGGTAGAGTTTTGAGTATTTTATAGAGAAAGAAAAAGAAAAAAAGTTTCCCTCGCTCTTTGACACGAATATTTTTCCGCTCAGTTTTTATCACTTTTCTTTTATTTTTTTTTTTGTATTCCTTCAACATATAATAGGTAAAGGTGTTCTTAAAAACGTTTTTATCTACTTTTTTTTTGTTTTTTTTTTTTGTGCACAGAAAGCACATTGCAGCAGGAACAGGATGTGAAGTGGCCACAAAAGTGGTTGTAAAAAAAAAGAAGCATTAAAAGTGATATCCTCTTTGGCAGACGAAAACAAAAAAGCGACGAACCTATAGATTTTGCCAAACACTTAGCACACAGCAAAGAATAAAAAAGGGAATTCTCTGAGAGAATTAGAGTGAGTGAGAGATAAAATAATATTTGGAATACTTATCCTAATTTTTTCTTAAGAGGATTAATTACCTTCTAGTTGAACGTTGAACTTTACGAAACGGGTTTGCACAAAAACCTCCTTAAATTAGCAGGAACGTTCTGTAAAGAGAAAATGAGGAATATGATGAGAATTTTATTGAGAAAGAATTTTTTTTAATAAATTAGGTCGGTTTTACTTAACGAGATAAATCAAATTTTAATAGTCGGACGGTTCACTTAAATTGTGTCTGTCTTTGAACAAAGGCTGAGTAGAAATTTGGAAGTGGTGTAAGCAATATAAATCCATTAAATAATTAATTCTACTTTCTACCATTTTTTGCTTACTGGAAGCAAATTTAATTTCTTCCATAAAAAGGCATGTTTGTATTGCGATTATCTAGGTAAATTTATCTTTTCTTTTATCGCATGGGGCATAGAACAAACTATGGGCAGAATGAGCCAATTTCCAGATCTCTGAAATCATTTAACGAAATCAGTAGACATGTAGATTTTCATATTTCGAGAGAGCGTTTTAAATACATTTTAATTACACTGCTTGCAAACTGATTTTTGTACTTATACTTTTATTATATTCTTTCATTATTGTTTTTGTATTTATTATTATATATTCGTAATCTGTAAGCTAAGCTTGTTGATGAAATAAATAAATAAATAAATAAATAAATTTCAACGTTCAGCTTGTTTGTGCATAAGCGCAGTACTTTGTACAACTCCTTCTGCAGCATTGAACATTCTATTTCACCTCTGATACGGCAGCTATTGCAGCCGTCAGTCTTGAAGCAAACTTACAGTGGTGTAGAAAAGATTTTGGCCACACGTACATTCTAAAACAATTCGAAATCCCTCCTGCAAACACGAACTACACCGTTCCTAGTCAAAACTTTTGTATAAACTTGCAATTTGTCATCCCTACCATATCATTCTGAGTGGAAAATGCATTTTTTTTGAAAAAGAGTCTATAAATTTACACACCGATGCGACGGCTCTAAAACGAACGACGGGGCTGGTGGAAGTGTTTTCTCTGATAGGCTTAATCTTAACCTCTCCTTCCATCTTCCAATTTATTGTAGCATGTTCCAGGCGGAAACAATTCGATTTCGGAAGCCTTATCTTGGATAAGGAAAAGCGTGATATCCATGTCTTTTCGGATAGCTCAGTAGCAATCAAATCCTTGGAATCGGTCTCCCTAAATTCAGTAACAGCTCTAGACCTTCAATCATCTTTCCTAAAGATGCCGGGGAGTAACTCCCAAGAGTGTCCTCCCTTTTGGTGGCTAGTACTGGACAATCACATAGCAAGTGGTGAATTGATTCTATTTCGTCTTTGTCCCTGCAGTTCCTACAGAAGTCGTTGTGGGGTAGTCCTAGCCGTGCTGCATAGCATAGTTGCCGACCACACAGTGTCTCGCCACGACGCCGACAGCTACACGAATATCCCTGCGACTGAGTTTCATGAGATCTGGGGGTCTCTTTTTGTCAAAGACCATAACGATTTAAACTGCTAAGCGGTGTGTTAGCCTCGGGAAGGGCCTGCGAGACGCTTAGATGTGGCCCTGCCCTGACTAGTTCATCCGCCTTTACGTTACCTGGTGTATCCATGTGGCCCTGTTCACCTTGTTGGCTACTGAGTTATCACCCAGTCCTTTAATGCACGTTTTTACGAGCTTTGACGTCACCGATGTTGACTGTAACGCTTTAATCACTGCTTGACTATCAACATAGCTGCTGATTGTATTTCCAGGGATGTTATCGTTGCTAATAATGTCCTGATGATGAACTTGCACGGAAAGGGTCAGCATCAATAGCCATCCCTATTGGTGTACTGAAAAGAGGAATAGACCTTAAAGCAAGAGAAATGA
Source organism: Blera fallax (assembly GCA_946965025.1). NCBI lineage: Eukaryota > Metazoa > Arthropoda > Insecta > Diptera > Syrphidae > Blera > Blera fallax. Next base: position 12,458,899 of record OX337247.1, on the reverse strand, counting down.
TCAACTCTTCCTGGACAACCAGAGGAGACTGCGTCATATCTCACAGTTTATGGCCAATACTGAACGATAAGAGGACTAAAAGCCCTTTATCAATGAATTAAAAGGAAATCAGCTTAATAACAGGATTACTAACGGGACACTGTCCGATAGGTGCAATGGCCGTAAGACTGGGTATCAACTCACCTGACTATTTCAGAAGCTGTCATGACGCAGAAGAAACAGAACCCAGCCTCAGCGTCCAAATCCGTCGCTTCCGCTATATGGGAAACAGACTATTTGAGGAACTATAGGACCCGGTGGAAGTCCCACTCTGGAACATTATGAGTTTCGTCAAGAGTACAGGCTGGTTCAACCAAACCAACCGATAGAACTCAGTTATGGTACCACTACTTCACAGGGAAACACAATGGACCAACTGGCCCCCGTGAAAGCACCTTCTACAGGTGCGCGTCCCTCTAACCATAACCATAACCAAGGACTGATGCATGGATCTGAACTCTATGGGCTTATCTGTTAAGAATTTATGAAAAAGAACGACGACGAATTCATGAAATATCTATAAGCAGGTATTTTGGGAAAAGCACACTTTTAACCAACCACATACCTCATTACTCTTATAGATTCGACGTTTATCAAAGTAGAAGGGCTTAGTGTCCTTCACAGCAATATTGATTTAAACGTCGGTATTAATGAAAATTGTTCTCCAGATCTTTTAATCAATGCTGCATTGCGAGCGAGTCGCGTCCTGATTACTTTAATACCCCCATCTAGTATCAAGGATACGTGCTATTTCCCTGGGGCTTCCGCGTATTCACTCGTATTGCTGCTGCGTGTTCAAATTTTCTTTCCCTCTTGCTGTTATTTTTCTGTTTGGCTTATTTGTACATATGTATGCATAAATGTATATTTCTTCTTTTTCGTTATATCTCTGCATACGTAATTATTCACTTAAAATTAATCCCACTTATGATTTCTGCTTCGCACTTGTTCTCATTTAAACATGTGGGTCGTGCGATTTTATTCCCCATTGGCATAGATATCTGAAGCATCTGCATACTATCTACCCCTCATGGGGGATGTAACATGCAAGCAGCAAAAAGCTCAAATGGCGTATAAATGGCTCTAGATAGCGGAGTACTAAAGGTATTTAAAGATACACACAGTAGATAGAAAACTGCAGATTCACCAATCTAAAAGTACCTACACATGCTCGTGCTGCAACTGGGAGTGAGACGTTTATTTTTTTTTTTTTTGCCCACTCTTTGCTTCAAGTGCACATTTTATGGATATAATTGTGCAAATATCCTCGCCACGTCCTTGTGCACACTCGCGGGCACAGACGATAAAAATAACTGTAACACTCGTTCGTTTTATGTGCTACTACAGTGTTTGTATTTTACAGTGGATAACGAGAATGATTAAGCACGAAACGTCATCTAACGATGATGATGACGAGGACAACGACTGCGATGATGATAATGGCCCAACGGTTTTACTATGCAATCCTGCCAACATTTCTATCTGTGAGTACCTAGTAACAAAAGCAAAAAACAAAAAAAAAACAAAAAAGACAGACAAGCATTCGCAACCCTCATCGAAAGCGTGATCTTCTCGATGTTTGCCAATTGCACACACACACACTCACAGATGACTAAAAATTCTTCCAAATGGGTACTCCAGGCGTACAGCGGGGGGTTGAGTTATGACCGGAATAATTGGACTCAGTCCCAGCATCGGTGTGTGCCCCAGTGCGCTCATTTTTTTCCTACGAATGCGCTTCGGTCTTTCTGTGTCCCTAAAACTCGATGGCCATTTGGCGAAAGTTAAATCCTTTTTTTCCGTATCCAACCATGTTCCACTTCTGCGAACCATCAAATCTACCAGCCCCCTTAGTGCCATCGCTTTTAAAGCTCATCTAGTTCTGGGTCTGGGCTAGTAGTTCGACTGCATCAGCACGGGCACAGGACCGGTGAGGAGGAAATTAGGCTTTATAGCTCAATTCATGGGAAATGAAAATTGTTTTCTATTCTCTCAGTGATTGTGATGTCCTCGAAGGTTGGGGACAGAGATTCCTTTTTATTTTACATTTCGTGTTTTTTTTTTTTTTGGCCCGGTACGAATGTTCTTCTCTGCAGGTCCTATGTGTACTTTTAATTTGATTGACGACTGCAGGCACAGAGTGGTGGCAGAAACATAGATGTGGATTTATATGCAAATCTTCATCCCTACGCTGTTGATGTAAGGAAGCGAGAAATGTGGAAGCGATTTTTTTCTACTTCGAGTAGATGGATTGGTTTTTGATTTGTCGCTAGGATTGCAATGATGGATGCGGATGATTGTTTTTGTTTGCGCAAATTGATATGGAGGATTGAATAAATAATCCGATTAGGAGATTAGTGGCGCATAAATTTATTTTTTTCTTTCTTTCCTCGGATAAAAAAGTCATGAAAATTTTGAAATGATTTTGAACTGTTCTAGGGGAGGCAATAGGGTGGATGTTAAAGTTGGGTGACTTACAGTTGACTTTAATGTTCAATCTTAAAAGCGTAATTGAAAAGCAAGAACTCGAATAACCTGATAAGCTTCCATTTGTGTAAAAAACTATAACACGCACAACACGAATGGTTGCGAGAAGCTAGGCTCTGGTTCCAATACGGTCTGTTGCGGCAAATATTTGTATTTTTTTTTTTTCTGATTCTCATTGAGGTACATTTAAGGCTGAAGGAAACTCTCTAAATAAAAACGTGAATTTCCAAAAGCAATAACTTTTTGCGATAAAGTATTTCGATCAGGCTAGACTGATGTCGAAAATGTATTCATTAAGTCTACCCGTTCTGGTATTAGCACATAAAAGGGAAGTGGATTATAGTCCATTAATCTCTGGAAATTCTCCAGAAATCATTAATTGGAATGTCCTGCGAGCATGAATATTTCCTGTGTACAATACTGCAGTTGATTCCATTTGTGATTCGCCTTGTCGACAACGACAGACTGTGGTGGTAATGACGAAAAATTCATTGGCTTTTTGATTTTGGCTGCACGTAGGATGTTATTACCGGCAGAGCACCGTTTGTACAGTACTGGAGAATGATATTAGTCCGTGAAGCTTCCAATTTCGGTTTGAAAACGATTGAATGGATTGATAGAAACTCGTTCATATGAGCCACATATGCCATTTGCATGTGATATATTTACTCCTCCCAGACTAGCTTGGAATTTGCAATTACTCTGACATATCTTACGTCACTCGCAATTTTGTCGGCCAACTTCAATGAAATTTGTAAATCGGCAGAAAATGATCTGAATCTATTTCTTCAGCCGACGAAGTGAGCGTCTACTAACAGCTCGGTTTGAATACCACTTCCGCTTATGTGGTTGGTAACCTCATGATACTCTTCTTTGAAATAAATCTAATTGCAATTACAATGCTGTCCTCTTAACACGTATTCAAACAGGCAAAAGATACTTGTGTGTTTTCCAATGCTCTCTTCCGGAACGCACTGTCCTATAAGCTCCACCATTAGACGGTCAAAAAAACACCAACGGAACTCTAAGTAGATTTTATTTTAATAACAAACCCAAGGATTATCTTTTCAGTAAATGTATAAATTTCACGGACACAGATACGCTTTTACGTCGGCACCAGCACAAAGCAAAAAAAAAAAAAGAAGAGGAATCCATAAAATAATGTTTAAAGCCTCTTAAACTTCCGAAAAGGTATACACTTCTCCACCTTCATACCATGCACAGCTGGCCATTTTTGTTGGACCTTTTTCAGCAGATTAAATATTCCAACCAAGGACATTGACTACTGGAGAGCGAGGTAGAGAAAAAGAGTAAAAGAGAAAGCATTCTGTTGAATGGTTGGCTGCTCAGTTTGTACTTTTTTATATCTATTTCTAGGATGACCTATTTTAGTATCCTTAATAAATACTGTATCTGTCGATTCGTTTTTTTTTATTAATTTTGATGAATTGGTGTGGTTTTACTTCATTTGTGAGAGAATACACCTCAAGATATCTGTAAGAATATAGTTTCCTTTCGGATGACCTTATGAAGTTTAATTTCATTACGATGCTTTTTGACGGTGATGACCTTCACCTCAGAGACAATTTAATGCCTTGGAAAACACTCTTTGGGTATTTGAGTGTACTTCGGTTGGTCTTTGTGGTAGATGGTGTTTTTTTTTTTATAATTTACTTGGGAACATTTGCCCCTAACAGATTACCTTAACAATAAATTCCTTTTGAAAGATTTTAGTACGGTTTGTAGGTATTGTGGAGTAATGCTGACTGGCTGTTATAAGTAAAATAGGTCAAAATGGTAATGGGCATACAAGGAGGGGTTAGTAGTCATTGATAAAAACGGAAAATTTCCTTAAAAGTGGTAAAACTGCAAAAAAGGGAAAAAGATACATTCTTCCCTCCTCCTCCTTTGGATAGGAGCGAATATTTTCGTAAGCACAGACTTGTAGCATTTTTCGTTCTAAATTTGTTAGAAATACATATATCCCAGAGTACGCGGATTCGGACCAATGTATCATAATCATATTTCTTAAGCTTCATTCATTTTTTTTATACTCGGTTGTTAATCAGTCGGCTTCGAAGTTTCACCGATCGGGACACGAGCTAACACAAAATTCTCCATGGCTACCTCTTGGAGCTGCTTTTATTTAATCTTCAAAAATTATTGGCTGCAAAATTATTGCTCATTCAGCCGGACGACAAAATAAAGTTAACAACGTTGTGATCGTCTACCAAATAATCTCTAGTTTCAAGCAAACCTAAGTCATTTAGTGGTAAATTTTAAATGGAACCGTCTAGATGCCAAAACAGACATAAGAACCAATTTTTATTTGGCCACTCAGGGACTAAGAGAACCAGCCGGAGCTTTTGATAAAGCGATGGATGCACATGACGCCTAAGGACGCTATGTCTCCAAGGTCTTCAAGGAAGGGGGACCCTAAATGGAGCATTCTTTTATGCGACAGAACTGGGAAGTTACATAGGAGGTGAAGGATACTTTCCTCTTCCTCCTCGTCCCTACAGCTTCTGCAGAAGTCGCTAGAAAAGAGGCCAAGTCTTTTGGCAGTGAGAACACCAACAACGCAGCTGATCTGTGATCGCTCGGCACTACGTTTATGGTCCAGCCTGGGCCACATCTGTCTCGAGGTGACACACGTTGATTCATTTTCCCATCTGAGGTTGGTCTTGCTAATAGCATTCAGCTTTAGTAGATGCTTACATGTTGCTAGGGGCATACCTAGGGATTGCCTATCAGCAGAATCCTTGTCTGGCGAGTTCGTCTGCCCTGTAGTTACCTGGAATGTCTCTGTGGCCTGGCACCCAGCACAGGTGGATGTTGAACTGCTCTGTTATCTCCCTAAGATATAAACGGCAGTTGACAGCGGCCTTTGAAGTGAAGAAGCACGATTCCAGGGACTTGATTGCTGCTAGGCCATCAGTGAGAATGGTAATATCCCTGACAGATGGTACATTACACTTCAGCCAGGACAGGTGAGGCGGAACGTTAATTTTAGGTTGAGCTTTTCGGAGAAAACACCACAACCCACCCCGCCTTCGGTCTTAGAGCCATCTGTGAAAATGTGTACCGAGCTCCCATCGATAGGGAGGGAATTGTCTCATTCATCCCGTTCAGGGATGCTCGTACGGAGGTTTCGGTCAAAACTCATTATGTGACCAGATACCCACAAATTTAGGGAGTCGTCGATTTTAACATCCTAATATTACATAATAAGTTTAACTAAGATTAGTTAGCTACCTCTACTCAGCATTTTGCATGACAACGCTATCAACTAATTCGCATCATGGGTCATGGCTATTGCAAAAGACTATGCACAGATTGGTCAACAAATCTTAAAGATTTGCTTGATTTTTGTGCTGAAAAGATTGCTTTTCCATATTTAGGACAGCATACCCAAGGCAGCCTTTGCTTTACGAATTCTTCGGTCCACATCCAGTTTGGTACGTCCGTCTTCCGAGACCATACTTCCTAAATATAGAAAGCTGCTTACTTCCTCGACTTGCTGGCCGACAATGTTGAGTTGGTGTCAATGTTGAGGTCATTAGGGCCTTTGTTTTTGCCGTGTTTATTTTAAGCTTTACTACAGACAAAGCTGCCCGGATAACATCATGATAACCACAAGGATTAGCAGCGGCTTTAGAATGCATCCTTGTCGTACCTCGCTGTGGACTTCGAATTCCTGTGACACCTTACTGTTGTGTAAGACATGACATTTACCGCCATCATAGGTAGCCTTTATAATACCGACGAATGTTTCTGGTATACCTCTCCTGCGCAAGGCTCACCGTATAGTATGTATATATAGTATATATGCTATATATAGTATAGAAAATGTTTTCATTTCAAATAGTAATTTTTGGGTAATTATGAAGAAAATTCTATGAAATTCTTCTGGAAATACTAGGTAGTGTTATACGATCCGCCCTTCTCGTTGAGAAAGGCGCATTTATTAGTAATAAGCCCCATGGAATTACATATGTACATATGTGCGTTTGATGGTTGTGTGGAAGGCTTGATTTTAATACAGCACAACAATGAAACGATGTACTTCTATACGTATATATGTATGTGTGCATTATAACGATTGGTCGCGTTGCTTGGAGTTTAAATACATACCCGGTACAACATGTACGTATACACACATCCATAAGTTTGTATGTACGTATACATATGGAAGCATAAAGTTTGTAAAAAAAAAAAAAAACTGAAACGTGCCAATCTTATGATGTTTGACATCTGATCGTCTGTTTTTTCCAGTGAATTCAAAAATTTGCCTCATACACTTGTCATTATAAGTTTATTTTAGCCTCGTTTCCTTGGATCAAACAAATTAAGTACCCATAAACAAGTCACATTCTAACCATTTCATCCACGTTGACAATATTCGTGGAATTCCCCCCTCATTAACGAAACGAAACACCAGCATAAGTCGCATAGGCTAACAAATTCCTTCAGAAATTGTTTCCTCAACGAATACACTACGCACGACAACCAAGGAAAATCTGAAAATCAATCTGTCAATTGTCAAAATGAGCGTCATAAATTGTTCTGACATTCATCCGCAGCCGCCTCTCCATTTTTTTTTTTTAAATAAAAACAAACAAACACCATAACCTCACACCCTCTAACCCATGCATAACGAGATGAGCTAATTTTATAGAACAAGCCTGTATCTTTTGACAGGGTAATGCCGCCGCAGTAACCAACGTCGCAACGCGCAACATCTGTGTTTCGCCTGTGTCAAATGACAAGGAAAACACATTTAGCCTGTCGTCAATGATGTCAACGATGTCGTATCGTTCGGACCGTTTATTTTCAAATTTATTTTGACATTCCCTCTGACTAAATATTTTTCCTTTTTCACTTAATTCCAATTTAATTGGCTGCCATTCGCCATTCGAAGGCGGATTCAGTTGGATAGTAGATGTCGCAGGAACTTTGAAGTAAGACGAAGAATTAAGGATCCCGATGTTTCGCTATTTATTGAACGTGCAACTTTTCTACTTAACTTTATTCGACTTGTTTTTTACGATTATTGTCCCGCAGCTGACTGTGAAAATATAAATCGAACGACCGATGGCGACGGACGAAACGAACCAAGGGAATGGAATTTCAGTGTTTCGAGGCGCGCGAGAACGACATTGCGATTGAATTTACGAGATGCGAAATGTATCCGCTTATCTGTGCGACATTTGTTTGCGCGAGGTCATAAAGTTGAGAACCCTAGCAAATGGCAAATGAAGAAGTGAGGCACTGTTAAAGGGGATTTTAATAGAATGAGAAAAATGATTTTTAAACATGGTTAGAGGCAGTACAGTGGAAGGGACAAGAAGAGAGATACTGATGTTCAAAGATGCAAAAATGATTTGAAGCCTGTAAAGCAAATTAAATGCTTTTTAACAAGAGTTTTGAAGGATCAGGATCTTGGTTAAGCAATAAATTTAAGTCTTGAAACAATTGGTGCCCAACATTTGCGCTTTCCAGATGCTAGCCCGTGCATACAGGGTTAATGAAGTGAATATCACACATGGGACCATCAAAAACTTTGTTTATTATTCTACTATGTAAACTTCGAACTTTTCACAACCCTTCAAGGACATGACATTTAAAGCCCAACCGTAAAATGTGTGTCAATTGTTTTTTCAACTTTGAACTATACGCACTCTGTGCTCTGTGCTCCATATGAATAATTGACAACGGTCTCAATGCTTCAACTCACAGCTGCTAGCTACAAATATATGCTAAAGGTCAAGACACATTAAACTTTCTCTCACATCGCATCACATCCTACGATGGTCACTTAGCGGACAAAGCATGATTTACAACAAATTAAATAATTTATAACTCCTTTCTGTGGCTTAAGGTTCTTGTGACGATTTTGTTTTTCTATCGCCCTACCGCCCAAGTAAAACGGTCGAATAACGATATACTCGTACGGCAACAAAAAATTGAAAGAAGTAAACCTTTGACAGTAAATAATCATTCTATCAGAAATGTCATTATAGCATTTTCCATTGACCCAAAAAAGAAGCGAAAACAAGAAAATAAAACATCTCATGTAATATTTAATCGTGTTTCTCTGCGTTTTAATGTTAGAAGATACGCAAAAGCCTGACGAAGTGGTTTCATTGTAGGTCGCACAAGAAAGGATACCTGTTTAATTATTTCGTACCTTTAAGAAAGCGGTTGATAGTCTTCACAATATCTTGTGGTTTATGACCTCCTTTTCGACTTTATGGTCGTGTAAATTTGCTGCGTCATTGGTAAATATCCGCTTTAAGTCTATCAGAACTGAGAGTCCCGTGGGTTTAAAAATGGTCGTGATCCTTGCGATAATGGGTTCACTACCTACTGCAAATTTTTTTTTCGACATTCACTACTTCTGACTGACACAGAATTGTTGCTGCTTTCATGTATTCTTAACTGTTATCTAGGGTGACAAAGGTACAGTGTACTAAGGAGTTAAGCAAGCGAACACGGATAGTGCGGTCTTTGCCGCTATGGAGATACAGGAATAATTGATTGATTCTTCATAGAAGTGTTTGGAATGCTTACTTAACTTTGGCTGTTTCCGCAGCACTTGGAAGCCAATTCGACGCGTTATTGCCGAAATATAGCCCGATTTATTGCAAAGAGCGTGTGAAAATTGGACATCCAGATTCCGCCATGTACGCGCCAGTCGCGGCGGCCACACGCCCGAAATTATATTCAAACATTAATGTCATAAAACTATCTGTCAAATAAAGTCGACTTCATGGATATTGAAAACATTTTTCTGTCTTTTATTTAAATTTAAACTATACTTTCTGTCGGGTCATGCCTGGAGACTATCTGTGTTAACGCGCAGGCAGCTCTAGATGTGATCAATGAATGGTCCACTAGGAGTGGGCTTTCGCTCAAGCCTCTGTACTCTTTACTAGAAGGAGGAATGTGACCGGTCTGACTCAGCCAGTGTTAAAGGGCGTCACTATCCAGACCACCGTGTAAGTTAAAAATCTAGGAGTGGTCCTAGATACGAAACTTATTTGGGCAAAACATGTCAAACCGAAGACATCCAAGTCGCTCTCAGTCTTCTGGCAGTGTAAGGGTGCTTTTGGCAAGACATGGGGCTTATCACCGGGAAAGGTTCTTTGGATCTATACGGCTATGATAGAACCTTTTACGGTTCGGCTGTTTGGTGGAGAGGGCTCTAGCGTAAGTATATGATGATTGCCTTCTGCACTAGACTTCAAAGAGCGGTTTGTACCGGATGTATGGAACCTTTTCCGTATACGCCTAGCTTTGCTCTAGATGCTCTGCTTGATTAACCTCCCCTTGATAAGTACATATATCATGGGTTGTACTATCAAAGCAAGCTATCGCCTCAGACGAGGTGGCTTTTGGTATCATTCGCACTGGAGTTTCGATGACCTTGCGTGACACTTATCCTACGACCCTGGTTCCATGGATATGCAGTCTGATGCAATGACACCGGAACTTTGGCTGCTGTGCAAATTTAGAGTCAACTTTCCTTGCGTTCAAGATTGGCTTCGGCCAGAGTCTGAACTGGGCTGTAGCCGAATTTTCACAGATGGCTCCAAGAGCAGTGAAGGGTCTGGCGCTGGTGTCTTCGTAGAGACCAACAACACTAGAATTCAGAAATCGTTAGGTGTGCATTCCACTGTTTTTCAAGCAGAGGTGAATGCTCTTCTAAGGGCTACCGGATATATTAGGTAGGATCGGAGTATCTGCGTCTGTTTTGACAGTCAGGCTGCGTTTAAGGCCTCGCTCAACCCTATAACCCGTTCCCAAATGGTTGGAGATTGTAAGAACTCTTTGAGTTTGGTTTCACTCTTGTTTGGGTCCCAGGTCACACTGGAATTGCGGGAAATGAGATCTCCGGTGAGATAGCTAAGTAAGGCTCAGAAGATATTTTCTTAGGACCTGAACCTGCGTTGGGTCTCCCCGCATCCTCGGTCAAGGCCTCCATTGATAGCGTGCTAGGCTTAAGATACATCTCTGTCTCCTATGCTTGTGGAGAGACTGACAATACTTCGGATCACTTCCTTTGCTATTGTCCTGCCTCTGCTCGGATCAGGTAGCAGATTTTCGGTGCTGATGTGGTGAGTGCTGATGCTGTAAGCTCTGCATCACTCAAGTGCCTTATCGGCTTATCATACATCTTAATCCAGAGGAAAGGAAATGAGGAAGATGGCATCAACAAATACTCGAATGATGCAACATATCCATACATGCACTATAGTTTGAGACAGTCGTCATTAAAGCAGGCTGCACATTGAAATTGACAATTTCTGGGCGCCAGCCACCGAAGAGCAGATGTATAAAAAAAGTTCCAAATTCAAACTGTTATATAATTCACTACAAGCCTCACAGAGCAGTCAAAAAGCTTGGAATGGATTGGTTACATATCTTATTCAATGAAGTCAAATTTGATTATTGGCGCAGCACCATATAACTTCAGGCGTCAGTTCACCCTTAAATCTACTTCTCTAGCTTTCTTTACATATGAACATATGAACCTATAGGTACACTCGTGTGTATTCACAGTCCATTCAAAATTCTTAGTGAAGTATTGTATTAACTTCTCTTCTGAACCAAACTGTAATAGGGCTCCGCCCTTTCCAGTTTTATTTGGCCTTCACAACTTTTCCAAGGGTCCTATATGCGGTAGGTATGTATATGTCGTATTAATTAAAGATGAAGCCAAAAAGAAAGAATGTAAGCTAAAATGTACGAAACGTGTTGATATCCGAGGGTGAAAAGAATGCAAAGCGATTTTCGTAAATAATTGATTCCGAATAAAAGGCACGTGGAAGAAGGAGGTTTTCCGCTGCTGCCAGGCTTGAACTTGTAAAAAGATAAACAACAACAAAATACAAACCAACCATGAGATACATTTTTGCTGTATATTGTTATTTTATCCGATGTTTTTCCCTAGATGTATCCTAGTTTTGGAATCCTGTTAAGTTTTGGTTCTGTTTTTTTGTTGAACTTTTTTTTTTTTGCATTTGTCCCTATTTTGGTTTGTCTCTCTTGGGAGGACTTCTCGTAGCAGAGCACTGAAATATTTTCGACCTTTTACCACTCCATTTGAATGGGAAAATAACAATGGAGCTAAATTTTTTCATCCTGCATATGTGTGCTGCTGGAAAGAATGACGAGACTTTATTGTGTTGTGGAGCTTATTCCGCCCAATGACCTAGAAAAATACGATTCTGTTCTTCGCTGCTGTTGTCAGTGGGTTGGGCGGTGGCTGTTGAAAGCATGGATGTGAAAGCGTTTTTTTTTTTGAAAAAAAAAAACGGCTTAAATTATAAATTACAAAGCAAGACTACACGGTTCATTAGTAGATTGGAAGAATTTTATTTTCTATTTGTTCCTTTTTCGGTGGGGTTTCAACACCCAGCCAGTTTAATTCCTCTTTCTAGCTAAGCCATCGCGGTGGATTGGAGTGGAAATGAATTGTTTATTATTTCAAGGATTGCAGATATTTTTGTAAATGAAGTGGAAGTGTGAAGGACATGATACAGATATAAATGGATTTCGTCTGAAAATTTGGCAGAGCAAGTGTTTTTTTTTTCTTTTGTATTAAGTCAGACAATCACTGTCGTGAATAAAGGCAGTTTTTCAAATGAATCGAATGTTCTTCTCTTTCTGTAGACTTGTGTTAATACTACCTAAAGTCTGTGATGCCTCTTTGTAAAGTTGACGGGTAAGGAAGACTTTGGTTTTGATGGACTGTATTTTCGGCCCCACATAATTTGTGACAGGGACTAAGCCGGTGAATATCTGTTACTGGTGCATAATTCTATACGATAGGAGCCACATGTCGTCAATAGAATCAAATATCTAAGAAAGGTTGTAGGAATCCATTGAACTCCACCACATCGCACATTATTGCTAGCAATCGAAGCTGCTGCATACATTTCTTGATGCGTTTCAGAGTAATTTTGTTTTATTTGGAAACTTGACAATATTTACCTTCCGTCATTTTTTTTTTCGGGAAGGTCTCGGTGTACTAAACCTTTTTTTGTTTGAGTAACTGCTGTTTTGTTATGCTCTGATCGTAATAGGAAACCAATTGTTCAGCTGTAATTATTCTTATTGACGTTTACTTATTTCCAAACGATGTGTTCGATTCAAACACGAAAATCTGAGTTTTAAACCACCAAATTAGTATAACGAATTAGACTTATTCCAACCAACCATTTACTTTTAGACTTTTAACTTGTATCAGGATAGACAGAAATAAATTGAAACTGATATTCGGGTTTTATAGCGGGCACAACAATCTTCTACTTCATGAATTTTTCTCTTTCTCTCTGAATTTTACACATGCCAGCCAGGTCATTTCCATACCTATTAAAATGCATGCACTGGGCGCTCATACACAGTAGCATGTGATTCATCATGTATTCAGAACTTCTTAAGAGAAATTTTGGAAGACAGAAAGACACTTTTGCATTTTTCTCTTGCTCTTTTTAAATCTGATTACTTTTTTTTTAGAAACAGTGAAATCAAATACAACGACATAAATGCACTAGACATAGATCATAGCAAATTTCGTGGGTATAATTGAAAAGAAGTACTTAACTTATTGCTTTCATACAAAAATAATCCTACAATACCATAAACGCCCTTCAATTGAATAATTGAAGCACCAGTCGCACAGGAATTTTAGAAAGCATTTCTGAAAATTTTTCTTACTCCAAGCAGACTGCAGTTTGGAGATTTTCTAAGAGCAAGATTTAACTCTCTATCCTCCTTGACCCTCTCTGGGAATACATAATAAATTCTCAAGAAGTAAAATCTCTCTCAGAGCTCTGAGAGAGCTCTCGAAAATTGGAATATCCAGACCGGACCGATGAAATATTCAGTTTTCACATTTGGACGTCTCTCTTGTTATACTTACATGCATTTGTACGTATGTACATACCACCTTTAATTACGACGTTTCTTTATATTTTTTCGCTGATAGGTTATCCCTTGACGGTTCTAAATACATACAATAAGAGTGACTACCACACGAGCAGCTGCATCGTAGAATGGTATCTTTTTACAAATTTGAAAGACTAGGCCTACTTGGGAGAGGCCAAGCTAACTGCAAAGACCTCCAACTCTGGGGGAAATTTACTTACATAGAAGAAGAATCATTAATTTCTTGGATTAGTCTACAAACCTTGTTTTAATCAAAAATGGAGAGGTCTAAAATTTTCGAACGAACTGTTCTCCAAAAATCTGAGGAAAATATACTGCAGTTGCATTTCAATTGAAAGAAAAAATGTCCTCTTCCTTATCATCAACCTCAGGCAGCAATGGTCGGCTGGCATCCCAACCAAAGTGTACCTACCTACATGTGCATGTGTGCTCTACTGATGCTCTTATCCTCTCACATCGCCTTTTATTTAACCACATGGTAACAGATGATACGATTAGTCCGTTGTAGGGGTAAGTATAGAAATTGTGTACCTTAGCTCGATGTTGAGGCTCCAATTCTGTACTCAAGGGCCTCTATTTAATATGACTTCTGGCTTATTCGTCTGCTCTATAGTTTTCTGGAATATCCTGAATCGGACACCAAAATTCACAGCCTCTCAACAGCTTCACGAATGGACGCTTGGAATAGTCTGCACTAATGCAGAAGTTATACAGACATATGTATATATGTATGTATACTAAGGAGAATCGAGAAAATCCCGACCAACTGTCTTATGAGCTCTATCACAGTAGCGGGGCTAACGTTGTAAATATCTTGGCGACGTGGATCAGAGAGAAGGATAATTTATTGACGCGTGTCTGTTTTCCTTTGACAGAGGAAACACGCTCGTCCATCTAAGGCTAGCTTTAGACTCGGCCGTCTATGTTTTCACTGAAGAAGATGTGAGAATGCTATTTCCTTTACCTTGCTGTCAGTTGGAAATATTATGGCTGTATTCCACCAAGCTTTGGACTTTGGCGTGACCCGTACTATAACTTCTCCATCAGTCGCGATGCCAAATTATTGGCATTTATGTCCCATTAAAACACAGAGAAAAAATGGATACATAAAGCGTAGCAAACTTGATCTCCATTGCTGTCGGCTGTAAACATAAATATTTGTCTCAGTGCAGAGGTATAATTTCAGCTTTGTGGCCAACTTAATTGGAATGCACTATCAAATTGGCAGCCTCTTTAAAATCAATTTAAGTCCATGCTTTCCTCAAATACAGATCACATCATTTGCTACCACAAAACACATAAAACGATAAAACGAAGGATCTACGAGAACACTTCATCATCGAATCACTTTCATAATTGACTGTCGAAATCAATCAAAATTAACAACTTAAGCCCCAATAGCTCACAACCTAGTACTAGAGTATTTGTCAAAGTCATACTTATGTCAAAAGAGCTTTCATTCTCCATAAAAAAAAATAAAAGCACCAATCCCTCATCTCATAAAATCTGCACAAAAACGTCATCCCTCCGCCCTGACACGTGTGAAGGATTAATGGTTCTTCGTGAATCATCTACCAACATTGTAGCTGAGGCAAAAATACACAGGTCATCATTAAAATTGAATTTAAATCTCTAGCTGATCGTAAAGTCTGTCTACCCATGAAACACGGCAAATCCCTATGCTATGTTGCCATCCGGTCGCAGCCTCCTCGTGCCCACTACATGGGTTATATATCAAAATACCGAAAATCTAAACCACGAGGCAACATTAGGAACTTTCATTTATCTCACACTCACTGCGTAGAGACCATCGCCGTCATCATCATCAGATAGCGAACCACAAAAGCTGAAGCACCAGTTTGTACGTAGTCGTCGAAAACAAGCAATATTTTCCCGACCACAGTCGAAAGTAAATATTTTAAGGATTGCATCCCCAGGAGATAATAATCGGTATGATATTAACTCATGGTCGGGGTCAGGAGGTGAGATAAGAGATTTGCAATGGAATGGTTGGGTTTGTCTTTAGTAAATCAGTTAATAGTGTTTGAAGGATGAGAAATACTGTTCATTGTGGTGGTGTTTTTAGGGTGACTGGTAATAAAACCGAGTTTGTAGGGGAATGTAGCCGTTAAAAAGGGATTTTGTTCAAAATTGGTTTTAAAAAAACTCTTCTTGAGTTGTAGATTGCGTAATTGGAACTGAGATATTCTATGCAGCACCTCTTCCTCCCACCTGCCTTATGACATTTATGTATTACAAATAAAAGGTCACTAGTTCAAAACAGCCCCAGGTGCTGGAATCTCGTCCCTGACCTGATAATTTAATTCCGGAAGTAACATACAGAAGATACCAAAGCAATCAATTGATTTTTCTTTCCCAATTGGCTTGGAATAAGTAAGTGCTCCGCACCATGTGTGGGTATCTGTTCGATTAAGCAGATCCAGAGATCTGGATCTCTTCCACGGAGTTCTTGCAGTTGCTCACGTGTCCAACATCTACTTAACATATCTTTGACATGTTGTTTTATATTTTTCTTACAAGGGAAGAGGCAAACGGGTATTATAGCTTTCTGACGATAACAGGATTACCAACACTTGAGCTTGTAATGAAGCCTTGAATTCACTTGCTAAAAAAAATCTGAATCTTTTGTACTAGTCCTGAACCTTTTTATAACTACAAAGTAGCTACCTGAATCTCTGCACATACACGCACGCAAATACCCCATATACAATCTAGTGCCTCAGGTTCTCGTAGCCACTTGTGTTCGGAGTCATATTTTTCACACGATTGGACTGGAATTGGGCGTGCAATTGACCCAGCTAAAAGGCAGAATTACAATGTTTCTCATGTCTTTGTCGATTGTCAAACTATCGTGAAAAGTTGGCGACCCAATTCCAAGTCTATCGACTTGCCTGCTGGGTACCAGGGCATATGGATATCGAAGGAAATGAAAAGGCTGATGAGCTTGCTAGGAAAGGGTCGGCGTTGCATTTATCGCGGGCCCTCCCTTTTGTAGTAACCCCAATCAGTTACTTCCGGAAAAAGACGGGTTGTTTCCGGCATAATTACTGGACACTGTGCTATGGGCGTTCACGCAGAACGACTCGGTGTGCTACAGAACGGCTTTTGCAGAACGAAGAAATTGAATCTGTTCGTCATCTGCTGTGTGATTGTCCTGCCCTATTCGTCATAAGAATGAGTACTCTCGGAAGTTACTTCTTTTCGGAATTGGAGGACTTAGGTAATGTAGAGCTGACGGACCTCCTGAGATTCATACTATTATCTGGGTGGTTCTAACAGCGGTTTGACAATGTTTCCAGGGTTAAATGATTGGGCACAATGGACCTACCTAGTCTAAGTGAGCAGTGACTCTTATGTCACAAGGCACCCATCTACCTACCTACCTAAGTCTATCGAACCTACAGCTAACTGAATACCAAATGACAAGTGCGATGTCGGCTTTGTTTCCACAACAACAAAAAAAAATACTGAATAAGTATTAAAAAATTTGTGAAGGTTAACTTATACACTCGACCCGTGGCAACGACTAAACGACTAAAGACTAAAGAAGTCTAATAGACTAGAGGTTTCGTTTGCTCTTGTTTTTTTGGTTACTTACCTGGGAACATATACACGTTAGCATATATTAATTTTTTTTTCTGAATTTAGTAGGTATGTATTTAGAAAAATGAAAACTCATTACTACGAGCCACGATCAGCAGATTTTAACCAAAGAGATCATAAGGCTTCTCTCTAGACTATACCAATGCTATCACCTCTCCATTCTCTTTTTATATGCTGAGGGGAAAGGCGTGCCAAGTCAAATCAATTGTTCGCAACACTAAACTCTAGAATTCAACTTAAGCGGCATATACATACGCAGGTATATCATCCACCATGTGAAAATCTGTCCACCCGATTGAGCAAAAATCCAAACATTTTGCTTCAAGCAGACGCAACGTATACGTGTCTCATTTTCACTAATACACTCTCATATGCTGGATGAGTTTTTGACCTGTGTATATGCCGCTTAAGACACCAAGCGCCCAGAAATTTGAGTATGTAAACCAAGAAATGATCGAAGGAACATTTTTAACAGATCACTCACACTCCTCTCACACATAAAATATTTGTGTTAGCAACTTTCTCGATCTTGTTATGTTTTGATTGCGACTTCTCTGAGCCTTTCGGACTTACTCTCTCTGTTGATTAAAATGTCTCTCTAGGAACTACATTCACATTGTAAGTCTCCATTAAGCTGTGCCCCTTCCAATGTAAGTGTATTTGAATTCGGGTTGATTCTCTGCCTAGCTCATCTCATTGACAAACTCATCTCCCATGCAAGTCTAAGAATTCTTTGTATGTAATTACTGTTCTAATATCGTTGGCACTATTTACATCTCCTTCGATTAGTAAGAGAGCCAGGTAGTGAGCCCTAAAAGCCTCCACTTGTTTCGGAATTCAGAATCTTGTCGTAGTTAGTCAGTGCTAGTGCGTTGTTGTGCTCAGTGTTTTTTTTCTTTTTATCGAAGTTCATAAGTGAAATGTAAATTTTCTGTGGTGTCGTATCAAATTGTGAAGTGAAAAATACAAGTGTTATGCATATGTATACGGCTCTAAAATTAATTAAATAGTATTTTCCAAATAATTGCTTAAATAAGTGCTTAGCCAAACACCGTTGGTACGTGTGCAACGGTACAATCTTCATCGCCTTCTTCTTCCAAAATGAACATCAAGTCTTGGGGAAATGCAACTTCGTTACGAAAAAGCTGATAAAAAGGTAAGTTAATCGTTGAAATTTATTAAATGTGTAAATTTCTTTTGGCTTAAAAATACTAGGAACTATATTCAATGTGTATACATATGTACATATGTGTCACGTATTCTACGATGCACGTGTCTTTATATTATTTACATCCGTGTACGTTAATTGTAGCGACGTGGTATGCTTTCCCAGATGACAGTGACCAGATTCATATCACATTTCTCTACCAAAACCTACTTACTTACATATGTATGTATGTATGTAGTTAAAGAATTTTTTTCTGTTTTTTCCTTGTTTCAACTTCGACAAAAGGACTTTTATTGATCTCTTATGTTGACCTATCAAAGGTTAATCTTTATGACGTTTGTCAAAAAAAAAAATGCATTTACTCTACATGAAGGGAGATATACATATGTATATGTGCCAACTGAATATTAATACAATCTGGCACAGCTCCGGACTCCTTTAGATTTGAGGACCAAAGATCCCAGTGTTTTGAATGCGGCTGGATGGCAAATCGCAAAATTCTTTTTGTTGATGTTGTTTTCATCTTAAGGAATACAGAAGCTTCAAGCTTGGCACGAGCTTTGATAGACTGCACTGTACCTTGGTAAACTTCAAGCCAAAGACTTTTTATAGGCTAGCAAATAGTGTGGTTCAAATTTCTTCAAATTTCTATTTGTCACTCGGGATTATCGCTTTAACAAGCGGTGGTTTTTCATCTCATTTTGCGTTTAGTTTGCTTTGTGCTCAGTCTGTCAGTCTTTCATCTTTCATAGTAATTTGGTAATCAGTTTTGGTTAATAAAGCCTTTTTAAGCAGTTTACTATTTCATGGCTAATTGGCAGGCTGATAGCTATGTTAGGCATTTGTTTGGAGTAACACGTCTCTAGCCCTGATTTCTTTCATGAATGGCTGGTAGTCTGTCATCGGCTTATTCTTGAATTGTCTCCCTGGTAGTCACTAGAAATCAGTATTTAGTGGATATTAGTTTTTCAAAATAAACTTGTCGACTATGGTGTGGTAAAAACGGAAACGCGCCACCAGAGGTGCATACACAGGGGCCAGTTGGTCCTTTGTGATTCCCTATTTATTTATAGTACCAACCTGTGCTCTTGATGGAACAAATCATGTTCCCTTCCGTGCCAGCTCATCTACTGTTTCGTTACCATCGACATTAGCTTCAAGGCGAACGGCTGCATTTGCTGCCCTTTGCTTGCTAAATTTTTCGAGGGGTATCAGATGGAACAAAATGTCCAGTGCCGGAGAGGGAGTTGTACGAAGACGAAGTTGGTGCGGGTGTTTTCTCTGATAGGCTTAATCTTAAACTCTCTTTCCGTCTTCCATTGTAGCGTGTTTCAAGCGGAATTAGTGACGATCAAAGAAGTCCTATCTTGGCTTAAGAAAAACGTGATACCTGTTAGAGATATCCGCATCTCTTCAGACAGCCAAGCAGACCTCTATAAATTCTATAATAGTTCTATACTGCCGTTCGTCTCTTGTGGAAATGGCTGAGTAGTTCAATATTTATCTGTGCCGGGGCATAGAGACATTCCAGGGAATTGTAAGACCAATAAACTCGCCAGAAGAGGAACAATTATACCCATCTTGCCGGACAAAGGCACCTTATATATTCCCATCGCTACTCGCAAACTTAAACTGAAGCTGGATGCTGTCGAGAGTACAAATCTTAGGTGGACAAGTGGATCAACATGTCTGGCGACAAAACAGATTCGGCCGAAGCTGGATATAAAACGCTCTAAGAATTTGATTTCTCTCAATAGATTGCATATCGGTACCACAATAGGTGTCATCACTGGACACTATCTAAAAGGCAAGCGTGCTACATGATGAATACTGACATTAAGAGCCTCCTACGCTTCATAAGAGGCTCAAAATGGTTTTAACGAGTAGGTAGGGAGAAACTTCTTCCATGACCCACGTGGTATCACAATGGACCTACCATTGGTCTAAGTGTGCCGGCGACTCCTAGCTGGCAGCCACTTCAAACCTAGCCTAACCTAATTCGGATTCTCAAGGTACCTACATGCAATGGGAAAAAAGACTCAATCAAATTTGATAAAATACTTCCGATGGGCGACATGTCCATACGCCTGACCACACAATCAGCTGCTTCACATTCAGGCGGGAAGGGCTTAAGCTTATCAAGAATTCCCTAACGTTGAAAAAGCGTGTTCAAAACGTTGAAACAAGTTTCAACAGATTATCTAATAGGGCCCCCACGATAAACCATTGGATTATTTCCACACTCATTTAACCTAGGTATAGCAAAATGCATTTGAAGTACCCATACGATTTTTTTTCTTTTGTTCACACTCCTCCTTCCACATACACAACTCTATACAGTTTTCTGTGAAACATACACCACAGTAAGTCGACACTAATTAACAATGGTTGACAATTAATCATTTGACACGAATGAGAGCTTTGTCTGCGGATTTTCAATTCATTTGGGATAGGTGTGTGTCCTTCTGTAAGTGGGCTGCATAGTATAGGGTTCGATTTACATATTTACACCACGTTCATGGAACGAGTGGTTTTGTTTTGCCATTATCTTCGTTCGCCTAGTTGCGTCAGAAACAAATTGAGTTATCCGTTTTGTGCGCGTGGCGAACTAATCGATATGGAATTCATTGGAAGGGGGATAAGGGGGCTTTTTAGGTGGAAATGCAAATTATTTAGTTTGCGAATGTGAATTCGTGTTTATTTGCTTTTGTTGGTGGCGGTTAGGTTTTTTTCTATTTTTTTCGGCTTGCTTTTGTCCCTCGCAGAACTGAAAGAGAATATTGATGAGGAATGTCATTGTTTCTATGACAAAGGAAAACAAAATTCAATTAAATTAGCATGTGTTCTGGAATGCTTACAGTTGAGTGTATTTAAATTGGTAAAATATGAAGGACATTTGAATACCGGGAAATGTGATATCTCACCGAGTTGAGAGGTTCGATTTGACGATGACAACTGAAATTTAACCTTAAAATACACTTGAATCTACTTACGGCCATCTTGAATGATGCACCTCAGAATTCTCAAATTACATTTCTGAACAAATTGGGTCATTACACTTGACAATCAGGCTTAGTTCCCCCAACTTATGATGATTCTAATAGTGAAGATCAACTCCACTTTAACGATTATTTTGAAGAACTCTTTGAACGCAGGGGCAGTCCTTGCAAATTGGCAGAGATTTAACTTGCTAATTAAGTAGTGCGGTAAACATGCGTAAATTACTTTATCAGAAAAGTATTTTTCTTTTTCATTTATATGCTGTCTTACATACAAGCGTTACATACAAGAGTTAACTTCGAAGACTTTTGGGTTGGTTGCTCCAAAGGATGTGTAATCTTCTAAACACACCAGTAGTTCGGGATATTGACACGTACTATTCGCAAAATTAAACTACTCGTAATAACTCACACTCTACACACTACGATAACCCTCTCTGCGGGGCTACTGATAGGTATTACTTGGCACGGCTGGTTAGCAATTTATGCTCTTCTTTCTCCATTTGCTCGGTCTACAGAAACTTAGGCACTGAAAAAATACGTGCTGCGCATCTTCTCTGGTCTCTCGCCAATTTAAAAAGATTGGAAATCCATCTAGTCCAAACCTTTTCAGATACACCCAAAAGCAACTATGTACGTCCGATTGGAAGCTGCCCGGCGTGGAAATCTATATCTCTCCATGGTGCTCTGTCCGCTCCTGGAACCAATTACTTTTCTTTATGAAATTTTTAATATTAGCCGTAGAGGCGTTATTGAGACCATGGAAATAGTACTGACCTAGTGTAGCCTCCCTAATGTTAGCAAGTGCAGGACACGTGCACAGGCAGCGTTTGTTGGTTTCTCCTTCCTCCTCTTCTCTGCAACTTCTTCAGAAGTCATTATAGGGGGCGCCCAATCTTTGGGCATGCCTGACTATCGTGTAGTATCCGATTATTACGTTGGTTAGTGTAGACATGGTTGCTCTCTTTTGCTTAAGAAGTCTGTTAGATCTTTTTTGGTCTAGTTTTATACGCTGCAATTATTCGGAAGGTTAAAGGAGAAACGGATGCCTAAGTCTTCCGAGAAAACTCTGGCACCGACTTCATCCTGGCTTTTGAACCCATCCGTGAAGATAGACAGCGGATCGTTATATAGAACATCGCGTTATGCCCACTCTGATCTGTCCGGTATCAGGTGTTTGAAGCCTAAGCTGAAATCGATTTCAGTAGGCAGGCGGTCGGTAACCTTGGCTAGTGTCTTGCTCTTTCACAGGCGAGAGTTTCTCAGTCGAAGAGCAGAGCTGGTCGCCATTTGCTTGCCGACGATGTCGATCGGGAGAAGGTGAAGCATGGTTTGAAGCGTCGCTGTTGGAGAGATTCTCAGCGCACACGTGATACTGAGTCAAATGGGCTGAATTAGTCCAGCAACAAAGTACTGTCAAACAGTCTCTATCATACTAAAATCTTTCCCACGATTGTTGTTTTTGAGAATTGTTTACTGAAGTTCTAGCTTGCTTTTGGGTTTTACTAATACTAATGTACGTTCACTGTTTTAAGTAAATTTGGGTACTTTTTCATGCTACGAAAGCTGAAGAGCAGTTATGCACCAAGTTGCCAACTCTGTCATTGTCTTCTTGGCGTTGATCGATTACTCTACCAATGGCTTTAAGTTAATGATCCTTCAAACTACTATTTTACTTCGTCCCCTCAAAACTACTTTGTTTAAATTCACTCAATTTCTTCTCCTTTTTTTGTAATTTAAACAAAAAAAAATCAATTCCGACATGAACAACCATCAAATTAACTCGACTTCAGGAAGGCTATTTTTCTGCAGTCCTTTTTTTGTGCTAAGAGGAAAAATTACATTCCATCAACGCCCTGGCACCCCTTCACTTAATTGAAATTACTTGAAACCATCAAAGAGTTACACAGTTAGCACTTTCCTCTCTCTCGCTGCAAGAAGAAAAATTTAATGAAAATTGTTAAAATTAAAAGTTTTCAGCTTTTTCTTTTTTTTTTTCCAAAAAAGTGGACCAGCGAACACATTTGGCAAACATTTGCCGTTCTTGTTCGCAGGTAGATAGGAATTTATTTTCAGCACCACCCACACAATCAGGCGCGCAAGGGTACACTTTGCTAAAATAGTTGCAATTTCAGCAGAACTGACACGAGTGTATGGTGACGTACGTGGCGCATTACATGTGAGAGGAAAAACGTATTACCAACTTTACATACAGAGTCGGAAGAGAGAAGGGAGCAAACGTCCCATTCATTAAAGTTTGCATTCAATAGTCGTCATTGTAAATTGGAAAAGGGAAGTAGTTCTGTCGTCAGTACTAGTTCCTTACAATTGGAAATTGAATTGTTTTTAAAAAGAATCTGAGTGTTTAACAACTGTGGCGAATAATTGAAAAAGCAGAAGCAATTACCTTAGATGTGTGGCTAAGTAGTTAACTTTTAATTGAAATTTTTTATATAGAACTATCTTTAAGGATCTGATGTATCTGTACCTATGAACGATATGAATTTGATGCCTTATTTGATCCAATAATGAACCGCTCAGTATTTTTGTAATTCTAAATTGGCTCAGGATCATTATTAAGCTGTTAGCTTGTGGCATTATCATTTCATTGCAAACTAGTTTCCTAAAAGTGAGGTCACAGTGCAGACGGGTAGTGCATTTATTAAATGGTTATGATGGAGTATGGTGTATACATACACATACATATGTAGAAACAAAAGTTTTCCTTACATTAGCTGTCACGGCAACATGATAATACATACTACCATATAGAAGCAACAACCAACTGCTTAGTACCAAGTTTTAGGATCTTGATCTTAGAAGTGTAGAATCCTTGGTTCTAGGATATTTACTAATAAAGTACTAGGCATTTGAACATACCACAATCTCAAAGACAAGCGCTCTTAAGTGGTCCTGTAACGTTCATATTTGATACAGATGTACATAGCATTGCTAGGTGAACATGAATGCCCTAGATCAAAATTTAAGTTCTTTTCAATCCCTAGGCTTAGATTAATAACTATCGTAACTATTTAAAAAAGTACTTGCAGGAAAGCCCTCTGCCTGACGCACATCGCTGTCCCATATTCCACAATCCCGGACGAGTTCCCTTTAAGTAATCTTATGAAGCGTCCTGAAGTGTGGAATCTTTTGAAGGAAGATTCATTCTAAAGTCCTTAAAACTTGTATTAGCTTCTGTAATTTTTTCGTTTTGAAAGGTATGTGTTAGCGGATATTCCTTCAATATTATGCTTGTTGATTAGGTAGAAACTGCTACCGGTTATTTCCTTACCAGTAATTTTCATGAATAGTTTTCTTACAGACTACAAAACTTACTTTTAGGCATAGAACTGTTAAAAGCTGGAGTAGGGTTTTGGTTGAACACGAATTCGACTTTAAATTCATACAATGGTCGTATTCCTACATAATCGCACTTTTCAAGTCTTGGAGCTTTGTACACAGAATCGAATCCCTGACGAACTATTTTCTTTCGAAGAAACTCTCTGCATTCCTGTTCCCACTGTCGGTAGACAGGTGATTGTATGTATTTGGTATAGGAAGTCCTTATATACCTACTCTCCAAAAAACGTAAATTCTTCCTAAATGGTTAACTGAGATCCCGGGAGAATGCCGATGTGATCTGCGTATGTCATTTACTTGAAAAGGGAATTTAAGAAAGCGCATGACAGCTAAGAATAATTCTATTAACCCGTGGTAAACCTAGATATTCAAACGAAGACTGTTAGCCTAAACTGACTTGGAATATATTGGTTTTTTTCCACGGCTTCCTTTACTGTTAATGTTTGACCAAAAGTGTCATCCAGTGAACACTTCCGATTATTCTCAATCTAGCCAAACTTAATTTTATAAGAAACCTCCATGTTAGAAAAACTTCAAACAAATATTTGGCGTAATGAGGCTTAATTCGACTGGCGCATGTCAACATATCTCTGCCTTTCACACAACCCTTTTCTTACCAAGGATATCTCCTAATTGTCGGCTATTTCAATGATATTAAGGAACAATTTATTGTCTACTTGTGTTCGATGCTGGGGTATAAGACAACTTCAAAGAATCCTGGGACTGTTGGTCTGTAATCTGGTATAAAACGCTGGTCTCTCAGTACTGTCAGTACAGATCTTGCTTATAAGAATATCAACACAGCGGAAGGTGTCATAAGCAGGCCCTCAAAAAGACTCTTCAAATAATGGCGCTGAGAACGAAATAGCTGGATACCATCTTATTGCTTGACTGGTTTTAGGATTGACTTTAGAGGTGTTAACGAACGGTGACCTTGTAGATTTTTGTACTCCCCCGACTTGGAGCTCTAGTAGTAGAGATATTCGATTTAGAGCACATATTCCAGTCCAACTGTTTTCATCAACCGGCGTATCTGAAGTAGATCCAACGATGGTATATTTTTTTCTGACAGTTGATAAGCATTCATGTGTTTTCTTTTTCGGTAGATTAGTGCTCCACATTCCTTGTGAAGGTGCCCTGGGGTTTCCTTAGCATCTGCATTATCCGCGTTGGTCTTTACCCAGTTTCCGGAGGTTTTTCTTTAGTCTACAGTATGTGGTTACAAAGCCAGATATGATGCGCAGCCGGTAAGCATACCGAGTATAACAAACTTATTGGTCCTCTGAGGCAGTATGTTAGTTAACATCCGACGCTTGGATTGCTGATGGGCTTATCTATGTTGTCTTTGATAACAGCTATTACCATTTCTCATAATAAAACGTTAATTATATATATATTCCTTGTAACTCAAGTTCCACAAAATATTTTAGTTCAGTTTGTTACACACTACCTATTCTAATACGAATAACGACTAGCTACATTTTCAAATTTAATATGTATCTCGAAACAACCTGCTTAGGTTTTTTCTTATTGCCGCATTGAAAAAGAAATTTAAACCCAATGTAAACTACATAATAAGACCACTTGTATGTAACTTATAAATCATAAATCTATCATAGTGATAGGAAGGGAATTATAACTCTTATACCACGTACAAGTGGCAAATTTCCAAAAACACCCACGTCACTCAATTACAACCTTCTTTATCATCATCAAACTATATTAGCCTGCAATACCGACAATTCTTCGACACAATAACCATCAACATATCATTATTTAGCCTCTCCTGCTTTGCAGTCTATGTTTGCATACCCTGTCCAAAACAGTCTACATAATTTACAAGCGAATTGCCCATACTTTCGAAAATTACTGCATTAATATTTAAAAAGCAGCTCTACCGCCAAAGACCATTCTAGGAAAAGCAATTTTCTAATCGGTTTTTCGGTTCCTTATTCGGTTCCTTCTCATATCATCGCCTTTTTAAATTGAAGAAACCATTGGTTTTCGGTTGGCTTTAACTAAATTTATGGTACGAGGTCATGAATACTAATATCTAAGCTATTTGGAACAGCGCTTTTATTCTCTATTTCTATGGTAAGTGGATTGTCCGGGGGGCCTCATAATTTCTTATTGGGCTATAATTTTCTTAATCGATTTCGATTTTCACTTCTGTCTTATCGCAATTATTTGAAAGTATACAATCGATTGCTATGCAACTACCATGCTATGGAAGTATATGTTACTCGGTTAGCTGAGTCCGTTTCGATTCGCATAGTCTGTGTATTGTCTTGTGAATTTGAAACAGCCAGGGATGACTAAATAAAATGTTGGTATAGTGGGTGAGTCTTTCTAAAAATCGGGTTCGTTTAGTTGACTATATCTGGCTACAAAAATAGAACTCGAATCTTTTATGACTTCTGATTGTCGTGTTCCAGTCTGAAATTTAAGTTTTCTTGCATCCAAATCGACTTTAAATTTAAACACAAAAAGGAATATTTATCTGCTATAACTTCAATCTGATGGTTTGTGATTTGGTTTCGATTGCTTTTAGATTTGTAGTCATAACAACTGTACCTGACAAGACTCCACTACTGCAGGCACCCCAACAAGAAAAAGACTTTAGAAGTTCACAAGTTTCTGGAATACAAATTTGAATATCTAACTCATTCGAAAGGTTACAGCAAATCGTTTCTATGGAAATTTGCGCAGATAGCATAATAATTGTTGTCACGTCTAGACATCATTAAGAATTCATTTTCGAATATCCCAAGTAATAATGACAGCCTCGATGTCAATCTTTACCACCAACCTTTGAATTTTCATCATTAAACCTTGACGCTTTCTATTGGTGTTTTCCTTGAAGACACCGCAAAACGGACACTTAAAGGACAGGAATGAGAATGAAAATTAAAAACCCAACTTCAAGTGTCTACATTCTATTGATTAGCTGTGGGTGGCACACAAAAATCTCTCATGAAATATCGATTTCTTTTCATTTTGTAACCTTCCCCCCAAAATTCCCAGGTTCGATTTAAAAAACAAAAAAACTCTTAATTTCGTTTCTCCTGCGCGCCCTTTCAATTTATCAAAAGCAGCGCGTGACTCCTCTTCATGTGGTCAAATAAGAACAACATAAAAAAAATTGTAAAACAACAACTTCAACACGATTGTTGTTATTTTTGTTTGTTGTACCAATTTGTCATGGTGGTGGTCAAGTATTTTGTTGTTTTGCTTTCCAATTATAGGGCGTGGTACTTTGAAGTGATAATTCTTTAATAAGAACTCCCCCATTATATTTGAGGATATGGCCACAGGGGTTAACGAAATGAGAACGAAAAAAAAAATGTTTCATTAACATTCCTAAATACCTAATTACTTTTTAATGAAGGTCCTTGGCGGAGAGAGTAATGTCATGAATTTGAAATGAGAGTTATTTGAGGTTGTTGTTCAGGTCGCTGAACAATGTGGTGCTTTTGTAAGTATCTGAAACTTTGAAGTGCTCCTTTAAAATCCGTGTACGTGTAGGTGGGCTAATTGTTTTATGTGTGTATATATGCATTGTATACGTATGTGCATATGTATAAGTTATTTTTTTTAGTTATACAATTTCTCAGCGATAACTCGACATTGACTACAAGAACACGGATACCACTAAAGTTCGCTCTAGATGAATGTACCCAGATATGAATATACATATACATATGTACATATATGTATGTACATATTGCGAAAAAACTTTATTAATAACACCTTAATAAACACCTTACAACTTAATTCTTTGAAAGAGTACGTATTAGTGGTGTAAAAAAAGTATTCATTCGGTACAATGTATTCGTTACTACCATGTACTCATTCGTATTCGTTAATACCATGTACTCATTCGTACTCGTTACCTGCAAAGTACTCAGATACGTATTTGCTTACTCATTCTGTTTGCACTACCCAACACATTTTAGGGATACTATAATCGTGTAAAATTGTCCTTTGTAAAATATGTCAACAAAACAATATCACCTCACAAGGAGGCAGACATATTATACACACGGGCACGCAATATGTTTTCTTTACCTTCAAGCAAGCACACGGCTTGGCAAAAGTGAAAAGAGAAATCTATTTCTAATGAATTATATTTGTTAGAGCAGGATACAATATTGAGGGAAACAAGGCAAGAGATTACTTTTGTATTCGGTTCGTAGAAGAGACAGAATTGTATTTGCATAGTTTCCAAAGTATTCTATAGGTGGTACTCG
The DNA here is from genome assembly GCA_946965025.1 of Blera fallax. Taxonomy (NCBI): domain Eukaryota; kingdom Metazoa; phylum Arthropoda; class Insecta; order Diptera; family Syrphidae; genus Blera; species Blera fallax. The sequence goes on along the minus strand of OX337247.1, from coordinate 12,430,016 downwards.
CGAGTATTAAGTATTCGTTACTTTTATCCGAGTACTTATAAAAAAATAACGAATGAGTACGAGTAGTCAAATGTATTCACATTTTACATCACTAGTACGTATGCCACTGTTTTAAGAATCAGATTGAAGTATTAGCTTCAAATTTGAAATTCATTGTGGAAGTTGGAGTTGAACAGGAAACTACTTATAGCTCATAACATGGCAGCGCATTGTTTTATTTCATCGGTGATTCCTGGAATGCGTTTGTAGATACATATATTTATACAGCTAAGCGTCAATAACCCGCGAACCGCGAACCATATCTTGACATTCACAAATCTTCTCTTGGCTGTCGGACAATTGTCAACCCCTCCGAGAATTAATCTGGATTTTCTTAGAGCACCACAGGAAAACCCTTTTTTTTACAAAACAATGCCAGCAAACAGATGAAACAATCTAAAAGATTTACACAGTAGGTATCGTTGCACTGCTCATGAGCTTCGATAGCACGTGAATGGTCGATAATGTAGCTTTAAAAACAACGTTTCCTCTTTGAAGCACTCTTACTTAATTTCTATTCTTCAGAACCAAATTTAATGGATGGAGTGTTTGATTGAAGCCACAATCAGCTTTGATTGACTTAGAAGTAAAGACCTTACTTCGGATGCCTTAGCAAGACTATAGTACAATAAAATTAGTCACAAACGTAAATGTAATTAGTGCTGGCGACCCCTAACTCGTTTACATCGACCTTTTTTTATAATTTACGCGCGGTATGAATACCCTTATACTGACTACTCAGGGCACGGGCGTTTGAGAAAAGGGAGAAGAGGAACAGAGGAGGTACCTGTGCACGTTGGCTTCGGATTATTGAATGTTGTAGCGATGAGGAAACACAGAGCGTGGAAGATCATTCCACATACGTGTCGTTTGGCATATGAATGTCAGGGCGATTGTTCTAGTTTGATATGATTACCCTCTCAAAATCCTTATCAAAGTCTGTGTAAGTTCTATAAAATGACTACTTCTCAATTGGGAGAGATATCGCATCAAACCATCTTGATAGATGCCATTTGTCTTCTTCGTTATGTCTTCTCAGACGAAGTTATCCTCTGGATTTTTCCGAAATTCATATTGACCTATATTTTCCTTGTAAACGACAACTGGCAAACTTTAGCTTCGGACAAGTAATTGTCTGTCCGTATATTGTCCCCATACAACTTCGTGTACTGTCTTCCCTTTGTCTACCAGTTCCAACTGCTTTAAACAAGTGTCGTCATGTCCGTTCCATGCACTTGATTAATGTTTGAATCTCCTATGCTATAGCTAACAAGTGACTGGTAGAAATATCATTGCAGCTTGATGAACTAGGTATTGTGCTTAAATGAGAACAAAGTTCAGTTAAGTTTTATACAAGAAAATACCTTCTCCGACTTTGACACCTGCCATGGATCCATCGAAAAGTAATGCATCTTCACTTAGAATATTTGTATTACTCACAATGTATGCATCCGATCTATACGCATTTATCACTTTTATTTTGCTTTTCACGAATTCTATAATCTTCTTAACTAGGTACATGAATAGTAGCATTCCAATACCGTTAAGCTTTTTGATTGACACTAAGTGCGCAACTTTTACGAATAGAAAACTGTGCAGTAGAATTCCAGAATCGCTTTCATTTACATTCATTTACATAATCCTTTAAAATCCTAGTCAGTGTACCCTATCCAAAACCATTTTTATGGCTTTTTGTAACATTCTGAGGCACCATGCTGCCAACACATATGTAGATGATGATGAATGGTGAAAAGTCGGCTCAAGTTTTGTGCTCATCTCTTTTGGCATTTGCAGTGACGTCGATGCAATTGCCTCTTGCTATTATTAGAATCGTCGTTAGCATTCTCAAAATGCAGTTTTTTTTCAAGTCAGTTTCACCGAATGGGTTAGAGGATTCTATTCTGCAGACAGTTCTTGCTTTAAAACTTGTACATCCGACCAGTTCTTCCATCGAGTCTAGAATAAGCGGGTTAACTCTGCTTTTCCCCAAATTTATTTCTAGACTTTGTTACCTGGCAAAAGCATCTTTCATGTCGATTATTTCACAGCTGAAAAAGAGAAGATTCTAGTAAACTAGAAGTAGATCTCTCCGAAAACCCTCTCCATATTCTTTAACGAAAGACAACATTAATTGAACTACATACTGTATCAGCCATGTAAACATTTTTTCGCACAGATATCTTGTGTCCACCTAAATCTTGTTGTAAATCTGCAGTGTTGTGAAGGACGAAGGCTTAGTTTAGTTTTACCATCTTTTTCGCTTTCAAGAAAGTGTGATTTTATAAGGACCTGAACTCTGACTTACTCTCTGCATATATTCGAACAGAAATCCCGAAAGTTTTATCCAACTCCTTCTTTGCCTTATTCCTCACGCTTGCTGCATGTCACCATTATAAGGCTTCTCATACGTGTATTCCTTTAGGACTTTCGGTTCGTAACATTACCAAGATCCTGTACCCTTAAAGCAGTTGGTAGATATTTCGTCAGTAGGCTGACAACACGTGTCAATTTGTTTTATTCTCCTTCAGTCTTAACATCAACAACACAACTGCGTAACAAAAATGGTATAAATGCTTGGTTTTCTCCTAAATACTATTACATCCCACATTCACTACGTCATTTAATTAATAGACACCGCCCTTAATCAAGACTGTCAGACGACCTTGGTCATTATTGCACACTCGTATACGCAATGAACTTCTAACTGCGTCGCTATCGATACAGCAAACCAAGACTAAAAGCCCATAATTTTATTGGAACTTCAATCGCCCTCACTTATCAGAGTGAAAATATCGCCATCCGGCAAAAGAAAAATTGCTCATTTGCATATTTTATCTATCACTCCTGGCATTAAAAGGAAATTCAATTAAATTTAATGTGACACACTAATTGATTAGAGCATCCTTCGATCACATAATTCATTCATCTCCTGCACGAGCTTAAGCATTTTTTTTTAGAAAAGTCTTAAAAGAGGCTGAAAAGTCGACGATGAAAAATTCTAAAAAAAAAAAAAAGAAAACAAAAATTTATTTGTAAATGTTTTCCCCTCCGTAATTCAAGTGAATTTATTGATCCCAATTTCCGTTTATTTATTTATTGATTGCTTCCTTCGCACATAAATATTTTTGGAATATCAGGATAAAAAAAAAAAAAAATTCGAGTTTGTTTTTATTCTTTTAGAATCCACTTTGGTGTGAGTGAGGTTTGAGTGAAGGTGGCTTCATTGGCTGAAGAGGGAGAGGGGTTATCAGCAACGATAGCACGAATTAGAAGAATGGTAGAGAGGAAAGTGAGTTAAGAGGTAGGTGTAGATGATGGAAAGTATCGGAAAATTAAAGTCGGATTGTGCTAGCTAACGAGAGAAGTGACGAATCATGTTTCTAGGGGCATGTATGCTTTAATTCTAAACAAGTTCATACGTAATTTAACAAGGAGTCTAAATTCCCCTCCAAGTCTAGCTTTTTGGAGTAACGTTTACTTTTCGCTTAGAACCTTTTAAAACTGCTCTAGAGTTTTGGAGTCTGAAGGGATGGTCCCTATGAAAGCAACCCTTGTCATTCAGAAACAAAGTAAGGATCTGTGTCTTTATATGACAGTGAGTTGTTTTTTGGGTTGATTGGGTTCCCGCTTAGAAACTCTAGTTATGTAAAAGTCATAAATAACGCGTGCTCTCTTTTAAGAAAGTCAATAAATAACGCAGAACTACTCTCCATGTCACAATGTGTAATGTCGTTTTCCTATTCGATTTTCTAAAACTTTTCAATGTGGAAACCACTTCTGCCGTGATGCTCTTCCTCTGCTTTATGCATTGTTAATGATGACACTGATACATAATAAAAGCTTTTAGAAGATTTCACACATCATCCCTCTCTAAAGCGGAGATACCGTTCTATTTTTTTTTATTTTTCTTACATCTGAAGAAATTTTACAGATTTGTCTGGTTTGACGGTGTTTTTCATAAAAAAAAAGAAAAGAAAAAACACAATTTGAACCACTTTGAGGTGGAAAGGATTTTATGATTTATTTTCTCCCTAAGGATAACGTATGTAGGTAGAGTAAAAAAGAGAAAAAGTCAGATAAAAGTTTTCAATTCTGTCAAAGGTCAGTGGGGAGAGATAAATATATCACATATGTATGTATATATGTGAATATACTTACGAGTGTGTTATAAAAGTTTGCGTTAAGTATAAATAAAAAGTCCTTTTAGATTCACACTTGTTAGATATGGTGGGCATCGGCAGATACTTCTGCTTAGTTATCGCCCCGAAACATGTCTTTTCGGTGAGTGTATATCTGAAGTTTTATTGCACATCGGTCAAAACTTTTCATTTATCATTTGAAAGTTGGTAATTCTTCAGGAAGTAAGTGAGATTAATGGGCGAAACACAATGTGGCGCTCGCGCGGTCGTGCGTTTGACAGGCATTGTACCGACTTACGATAGTTTTTGTCAAAACGCGCGACCTCAAAATTTGCAACACAAAATGTGGCTTCACGACGGTCGTGCGTTGAGAAGTTAGGAATATGGCAGAATTATGTTCTGTTCCCTAAAATTTCCCACACACTATTTCGCGGCAGAAAAAGGAGTAGAAATGTACTCGTTTTATTTTCATGGTTTGATTTGGAAACACAAATATAAGAAATAACTTCGAAAACGAATGTGTATGAATACGAAAATAAAAAAATAAAAACCTCTGCATACTCTAACATAATTAATTTGTGTTGAAAAAACATCAATTAGCAATTAAGAATGTTTACATATTAAATGCTAACAATTCGGAGTACATATACGACACAATGGTTTGCCTTTTTGCTAAAATCGAACAAGCCAAAGAATAATGTCAATCCAAAACAGCTGTGAGCTGTCAAAACGCGCGACCATAGTAGAAAATAGTAGAGAGTAGCTCTACTTCGACGTTGAGGTCGCGCTTACGATATTTACGATCAAAAACCGACCAAACGCGTGAGGTCACATTTTGTGTTACCCCATAAGAACCCATTGTTTCTACTCAATCTGTCAACGCGCGACCGCGCGAACGCCACATTGTGTTTCTACTTTAAGGTTTTACTTGGAGGTTTAGAGTGTTACTTGATAACCTATGTCTTTGTGTACCTACTGAATTGTCTAGGAATGGGTGAAAAGGATTATATTGTCTCTACCACCAGTGAGAATCGCAGATTTTAATTTCACTCGTTTTGTAAAAACTGTGATAGGAATACGGGAAGGTGATTGCCCAATCCTTAGTCTGTTGTGAAAGGCAGATTACCCAAACCTTCCTGGAAAGAACTGACACAACTTACTTATTTACCGAGGTGATCCTGGGCCTCAACGCCCCTTGAGTTAGTTCAGTCCTTAGCTAACTGTCTCCAATTGTGTATTAAGGTCCCCCTCTACTTGTGTGTGCCACCTTGAGCGAGGTCGTCCACTACTGCGTTGTCCCTTCGGGTTAGATTCGAAGATTTTGCGGAAGGCCCATCAATGCAAATGGGATCCAATATATTACGAAGAACTTTTCCCCTGAAAAGTGGATATCTTCATCCACTTTCGACAGTGTCCATGCTTCAGCGCCATAATGCAGGACTTGGATGATTGAGGTCTTGTATAGAATCTCCTCAGTTGTTCGGGATAGGGCCAGACTACTCAATTGCCTTTCCAGCCCAATGAAACAGCGATTGGTAAGAGTTATTCTTCGCCTGATTTCCGCTGAGATTCTTGTTTTCGGAATTAATACCAGACCCATGTCGACTGTGATGTTCTGTCCAATTCACCGAAGTTGTGTGTCCCTTCTTGTTGGCAGCATATATGTATGTACTTGGTTTTGCTCTCATTTACAGCTAAACCCATTTTGGCAGCTTCTGTTTCGATACTAGCGAACGCATCATCGGCGTAAGCTAGTAGTCGCTCAGGCCTCCGGTGCTAGCTTGTGAGTTTCGCACAATTCATTCAAGAATGATATTACAAAAACCACATGACATCGCATCACCTTGTCTAAATCCTTTTTAGACATCGAAGGTCTCAGAGAGGTCATTACCGACTTTGATGGAGCAGCGATCGTTCTCCATCGTTACCCTACATACACGAACGAGTTTGGCAGCGATGCCAAAACGAGAAATGGCTTTGTATAGCTCGTCTCTATTAACGGTGTCATCTGCGGCGTTAAAATCGATGAAAAGATGGTGGGTATCGATTTGGACTTCTTGGGGTTTTCCATGATCTGCGTTCACACAATATGGCAGATAAGATCTTGTACGCGATTTTGAAGAGACTGATACCTCTTTAATTGGTCCAGTTAAGGGGGTAAGAAAGGAGTTTCTTGTGGATCGGGCAATCGATGCTCAGGTTCCATTCATCAGGCATATACTCGCCTGACCAAATCTTGGAAATGAGTTGGTGTATGTTCTTTACCAAGTCATTTCATTGAACAACTTGGCCGGTAGGCCATCAGGTCCAGGAGCTTTGTTGGATTTAAGATTTTCACGATTATTTTTATATCTCAAGCTAGTCATAAGGATTTAGATACTCTGTATCCTCCTATTGTAGATCAATGTAACGTTGCCACTTGAGTGATTATTTCTTTCTTTCATAGTTGTTATTTGACGATTTTATTTGCGCTAGACACAATAACTTTTCCCAGGAATTTCTTCCTGGTTTACCTCTAAGGTACCTGCTACACATGTATACTGTGGCAAAGTACCCAAGATAGTCTCTTTGTGCCTTCACGACTATTACCCTTTCCAGCATACATTACTTCTTAAGTCAACAACTTAACATAATATACAAAACTTATATATGTAAGTGGGTTACCTCAGTAAGCGAATTGCGCTTGAAAGCAGATATTCTTAATAAATTATGCAAATGACCAAAGTATCGTCAGATGTGTTCCTGACATTACAATAAAACACGAACCAAAAAGAACAAGGATAATATCCAAAACAATAGCTTAATAGATCGCAAGGAAGTATGAAGCGTGCAGAAAACCAAAAACAAAATTCAAAACACTCTGCTCATTTTTATTTCTAACCCCATCCCATTACAAAGGTATAGCGTATCCCCCTTTAAGCTTCTCGACAATCGGAAGATCTAAATTAATTTTATTATTTCTATGACATTGCCATGTATCTAGGTGCCATGTCACCAACCAACCCAGGAATCAACAAAATGTGCAAATAAACAATTCCCTTTCCACATAGGCACCTCTTCCGCCCACTCTGTCATTGAACAAAAGTTCCATTTATACATTATTCATAAAAAATAACTCGGCGAATGAAAGAAAGACTGAAGAGAAAAAAAGAAGACGACAAATGTCCTTTCATTCTATGCATTGTCTGTCTATCAAAAGGATATCAAATAGCAACAAACACCGAAGCGCATGGAAATTTAAGTAGAAAAAAAAAACAACAACAACTTTACCCTGAATCGGTCTCGCTCCTCTTATCGACCTCGTATCTCTTTACATTTTTCTCTTTCTACAATACCTTGCGCAAGGATATTGTGTTCGTGTCTATTCGAGAAGTTGTTCTTCGTTGCTGTTGTTGTTTATTTCCACCTCGTTCAAGTTTCTTGGTCTACTCTTGGTTTTTTTTTTGAGTTCCGTCTTGTATTCCTCAGTTGTTCTTGTTTTTTTTTTTTTTTTTGTATTTTGTTCTAGTTTTGTTTTTGGTCCTTAGAATGCGGTCTTCTGTTAGTTGTTCGTAAACAAAAGGTTGTCTTTTTTTCTGTCACTATAGGGGATGTAAATCTAACCTAGAGTTCCATAGTTGAGTAAGAGCGAGATATGGATTAAGTATGCAAATGATTATGTTGTGGGTGAATCCTCTTCCCTTCGCCCGCAAATAGAAAACAGAAGGAGTAATTGTAACTGAAAGAAAATTACAACCAAAATGACCATAACCATGACCAGGCGGTATTTTTTGAATTGTGTCATCTTACGAGTGAATAATGGATGTCTTTGTTGGATGGTCTTTAGAATCCTTTTTTACTCGTTTCGTCTGATCCAAGTGATAGACGTTGTTACAGAGGGTTGTAATTTATTTGTGAACCTCTCGTTGAAATGCGAAGATTTCGATTGTAAGTGGGACCATTTTTAAGATTACCTGGATGGTATTTGCATGTTGATAAGACCACGCACATAATTTTGAATCCTGTAGGCTATCTTCCGAAAGAGGAAAAATCTTGATGCTGGTTCTTCCTCTACAATCGTAAATACTTACATCCCCTATAGTGAGTGTCCTGATCAGCAATGCACATCCAACCCGGTGGACATCTTTTCATCATAGGGTAATGGGTTGGTAAAGGGTCTTCCAATAGGGACTTCCGAACTTTGACAGTTGATAGCGGCCATATTGTTGAAGATACATCTGTCAAATTAGCTGTCATTTATTCAGCCTGTTTTACCAAATCACCATGGACGGATATAGCGTTCAACAACACGTGCAAATAATAAAATTGTTTTATCAAAATGGGTGTTCTGTTCGGGCAACGTTCCGCGAGCTTCGCCCATTTAACGATCGCCATAATCGTTCTTCCGAGAGGACTATTCGCAGTGTGGTGGATAAATTTGAGGCAGTAAACAAACAACCAACAACCGTAAGTCGACGAAACGCAAGATCTGCCGAAAACATTCCCGCTGTCCGTGAGAGTGTGCAGGAGAATCCGAGGCAGTCGATTTTGCGTCGCTCACAACAACTCGCCTTTTCGCAGGACACAGGTCGATGATTACCAACTTCTTTTGGCCTGAATTGGATCATATGAACACCAACGACATGTGGTTTCAACAGGATTGCGCTACGTGCCACACAGCTCACATTGGAAATTCTGCACGAGCGATTCGAGCGCACGGTCATCTCACGTGGAGGTGATGTGAACTGGCCACCGTGATCGTGCGATTTGACCCCGTTAGACTTTTACTTGTGGGGTTTTCTGGAGTCGCAGGTCTATGCGAATAAGCTACAAACCTCAGCCACCCTCAAAACCAACATAACCCATGCCATCGGTCAAATTCAGCCTGATTTATGCGCCAGAGTCATTGTTTTCGGATGCGCGCCACTCAGAGAAGCCGCGGCGGACATTTAAACGATGTTATATTCCATACATAATGGCATCGATAGGCCTTTCAAACGAATAAAAAATTTCGATGATATCTCACACACACTTTGTTTCATTTAAATTTAAAGTTAGGAAGCGCTTAATGAAAGACCCTTTATTTGTGTTTGCTTGTGAACTGGTGAAGGTTATAGTCCCACGGCGGGTGATAAACCACAGCCATGGGACAACGAATAAAATTTAGATTTCTGCAATCTCTACCAATGACTTAAAATAGAGTTCTCTGAAATTCACGATGTAAGCGTTGACCATCGTATGGGACTCCTTTTACTTCCAATGTATCAAAAGTTCTATGCCACCTAATTGAAAATTACTCCAATTGCTGCCACGGAAGGTATAGACCAAGCCCTTACGAAGCGATACCAGCTTCAAGCAAGCTTCGGAAATACGTAGACATTATGGCAGTTGGTTGAAAGCTTGCTTTATTAATATTACTTTCGGGACAAACATTATGAATTACTCCGATGAGTTTTAAAGCCTTAATGAATTAAGAGGATTTATATTTCTTTATTAAATTGGCTTGTAGAAATTTATTTCGCTATAGCACTCGCTATAGCAGCGTGAAAAGTGATGGTACCTCCAAACACGATTTTTTAACATCATGTAGCTCTAGGGTATCCTTAGTAAAATTCCACCTTCTTTCATAGGATTTATTTCATGTTTTGGCCCAAGGGAGCATTTCTCTTGTTTTGAAACACCCCCTTTGATTTTTTTATCACTGAGAAAAATATTTCTTAGAAATCCTGTAACAAATCTTTTAGGAGGTAAACAAATAAGTCAATGTCCTCATATTTTTGGGTTTTTTTTTTGTTCACCGTCAAGGCAAGCTATTGTATACAGCATTATTCTTGATAGTCAGTGAATGAAGTAAAGTATCACGATTCATATAGTTCAAAGTATAAATACATCCAAAAAGCACATGACTTGATTTCGGAAGTTAGAGTTACCTAGATACTATTTGATGACAATCATTATCTCCGGAAATTTTCAATGGAAAACAAACGAAATGACATTGGACTTGAAGGACAATTGGATTTATTAAAGTTTTTATACATAGTGCTGTAATGAAGACCCTTACCAATGCCTAGAAATTTAACATTTTTGGAGCTTGTCTTTGAACATTTTGTCAACTAATTCTTGAAATTTTGCCACAGAGAGTATACTTTCCTTTTCTGCTTTGCTTTAAGCGGAAGCGATTTTCATGTTCTTAAGACCTTGAAGTTATTACTTTGAGACACGAGTCTACAAGTGTGTACGGAGTCTTCATATTTAGTAAGCTATATACAATAGTAACAACACCAAATATTTGGAATAATTCTGGAAAAGAAGAAGAATTTCAATTGAAAACTGAGCCAAAAAGGCTTGAAGGAGCCTCAGCCTGGTCATGCTGTTTACAACCTTTCATTTCATGATCAGAACAGGAACGCAGAGTTATTTTTTATGCATTTTTTCAACAATTACACCTGCCATCTTTAAAAACATTGCTCTTCCTTAGCTTAACTACCCCTGATAACTTCATCATCTGTTTCAAATTATTTTTCAGGTTTATCGTCTGAGTTTACACCTAGTGATATCTTCTGCCTCGCTGGTTTCACTTCTTCCACGCATAGTATACAAGAAACATCCTCCTGAAGACTCATTTATTCTAGGCGATATCTGGAGTTTCCATACCAAGTGTGTCTTGCAACTAACCATCCGCTCCATTCATAGAACTTTTCGAATGATGGAGCCCTCTAGAATCCTCCTCTCTTCTATCCAGTGCTACCAAATAAGGCACAATTTGACTGGAGCAAGAAAATGCTCAAAGAATTTAATCAAGACCGGTCAAAAGAAGTGCTCGACATTTCTAACAGTGACAAACCTTGAATTTACCATTATAAGCCAGAAAGCAAGCGACAGTCACTGCAATAGATTTTCTTTGACGATAAGCCAAAAAAAAAGCGTTTACGGAGCTCTAGCAAAAAAATAGTTAGCAGTTTCCTCAGACGTACGGTCATGTGCCACTGCTTCAGTGGATGATTGTCAGATGGTCTCTCGGACGTTTGTCAAACATTCGCGAGAGGTGAGATCGCGAAAAACTTTTTTGGTATTTTCTGGGATTCGGGCAACCAATCTCACGCTCAGTGATCCAACGCACTAACCACTTGAGCATCTGACTTACAGTCTCATTTAATGAGTTATTTTTGTCAGTTGAGGTACTGTTCGCTTACCTCTCAGTCTTGGAAGTTGTCAAAGAATATTTGTCCAGACTCAACACCATCCAAAGCTCTACCTACATACATACATACATATGTACATCCAGTTCTGTCTCCCTGCTTAAGAACTCAATTTGTTCAACAAGGGTCTCAAACGAAAAGGGGCCAACACACTTAATAGAAATTTATAGCACATATTTCAATAAAAGCCCATTGCCTTCAAGGTTTAAGCTTTAGGTAGGTACTATAATTTATCATTTTTAGAGTGCCTTTCTAGCAGGGTACCTATAGAAGTACAAATAAAGATATGCAATCATTTTATTCGCATTCCCAGAAAAAGTACAAAAATTCTCATAATTGCCTAACTTCTTGTGAAAAAGAAACAGAATCTCATTTGCCAATCGCAATGAAATATATCCAGACAAGTAATAAAATTAAGAAACACAACTCAAAGGAAACATATTACAAATAACAGGCCAAAGGCAATTCCTTAAACATAAATCACTTCGCATTAATTTCGCTTCTTCCTTCCCGTACGCGTATACTGAAAATCGGTTCATTGCCCATTGCCAAATCACATTTTCCCACTTAAATGCCCTAAATTAATTAAAGTCATTGGAATTTATGGTTCCTCTCCCTCTTTCTTTTTTTTCGAATACAGGAAAAAAACGAAACCCATCCTTGCTTACCTACGGCTGTACTTAGAGAACCACCATAAGCAAAACCCCAACTCTCTCTGTCATAGAATAATATACATGTCTCCGGGTATAAACATTTTTAACAAGGATCCACACTACTCCATCTGCATAGGAAGCCAGAGCAACATACACAAACAAAACGTAGCATAAATTTCATATTTGCTTCATGCTTCATCCACATTGACGACCGACCGTCGACGAAGACGACAACGACAACGATGACGACAAATCGACAAGGACAACACACGTAGATGGGATGACTAAGATGGGGCGGGGGGGATGAAATAGAAGTTTATTTTCCTACTTCATGTCGATATTTTAGCCCGCAATTTCCATGTACCTAGTATGTGCCCGGAATTTCGGTGCTCTCTCCAACAGTGTACCGCACACTCTTGGGCTCATTTTAGCCTGACTCTATTTTCAAGGACGAGTTTCCTTTATTACATTTTTTTTTAAGTTTGATGGGGGATGGTGGTACGGATGGTGGAATGAGAAAATTTATGAAAATTATATGCGTATGAAAATGGATGACTGTTAGATTGTCTTGATGGTGGATTTTTTTTTTTCTTTTTATTGTGTACACCTTGTGGTGAAGAGAAAGGAAGAAAGTTGTTTACCTCAATAAAAATGAAAGCCTGGAGGTTGTCTCAGGCAAATAGGGGTTTGAAGTTTGACGGAGGTAACAGAAGCAAATTTTTGTGATAGTCCCTTTAATAAAAATGCAAACAAATATTACGGCATTTTAGTATTTTTTTTTTTTTTTTGGTTCTCCTGTTTTCGTCATTTGCGGGCATATCATTTATTTAAGGCGCAACTTTATGACTGATTTTCAATACCGGTGGTAGCTGCTGTTCGTGGTGATGGTGGGAATTTATACATTTTTTGCATTCCCCCCTGCGCGCTGAAAGAGGCTATGTCGAGTCGTAAAATGATGAGATTGACATAAATGTGTAACGAGAGTGTGTTGGGCTTTCTGAATTTAAGTGCAAGGAAAACCGCATAAGGAAAAAAAAAACAGCAAAAGGACAAAACTTTCTTTAGGGGAACATAAAAAGGGTGGTTGATACCGAATGGGGGGGTTTGGTACTTGCACGTACATGCAGATATCTTATAAGGGTGGTTTATGTGGGTTTTATGATGCATGTAATAAAGGTAATGTCGGCTTCGTATTACATGTACTAGTTGACGCAGGAAATTGTTGGTTGTTTGTTTATTTTGGTCATTTTTAGATGGGAACTTGGTAATGCCTTGAGGTGAATAAAATATCAATTTCTTCGCGCACGATGTTCATATATACTTGATGTTTTTATTGCATTCAAGTTGTTAAAAAAAATGTTTATGCATTTTACATTTGCTTTGAATGCGTGCACGAGTGGGATAGTAATTTTTTTAAGACACTCCAATGTAGACAAACATTTTTATATACACACGCATATGTACTTATATTTCTTTAAATTTATTTAAATTTTAGTTGCAAGAAAGGACATTTTGATGTTTGTTAATCGACTTCTGTTTTTCTTTCAGGGACAATGAAAGATTCCGGTAAGTAAACGAAAATATTCATTTAATTACTTTTTTGCGCTAGATTTTCATAAAAATCAGACAGCTGTTGTTGATTGTCATATACACGATAGCGTCGAAAAATTCTTATCTCCTAAAATTTAAAAATAAAATAATTTTTAAATTGGGCCAGAACGTGCGGCTAAAACAACCTTTTTTGAATTAGAATTGCAAGTTAGAACTCCCTCCCCCTCCAACTTGCAAGTAAAGAGACAGAATATTGGCAGCTTAGATAAGATTGACGGTATTTGTACATATGTATGTATGTGCGAATTCCGAACTCGTTAATGATACATATCTGAATTCTTAATGAATCCAAGATTGACAGATATTCGAGGTAGAATTTGCCTAAGTGACGATGACGTGCACTGATTGAACAGTTGCAGTGACGCAAAATGTGTTCTGCTGATTTTTCGTCCTCGTCCTACTTTTTATTTTGCGATGCTGATTGGCAATCAACAGAATTGTCTTGGCATCATGAAAGTCGAAGCAGATCATTTTCTGGCTAGTATGCTTATATGGCCGCTGTGTTCAGTTCGAGATGTACAACCCTAGAGAGTTTTGTACTGTTCATAAGAAATTGCAATAAATTCTGTCCATATGTGCACTCAGAAGAAGAAGAAGTAGAAATTGTTCACTTCAAATACGTACTTGGTGGTTCAGCTTTCAAGCAATAAAAGGTGTTTTTTTAAGAGTAGGCACCGCACATTTTAACTAAAACAGTACGCAAAATATGCATCGAACAATCGATGAAATTTATTTTATTTCCGGCTGGCTCTAACAAAACGCATTTCTCTGGTACATTTGGGTCGCTTTTATCCAGCAACTGTGGCCTTATTTCACTAACGGCGCAAGGAATGATGGCTTCCAATGGGACAATTGTTGCTGGGTCTTCAGCATAAACTTGTTGTCCACATGTTTTTTAGATCTATTTGATTCGAATTGATTCGCAAGCAATTAGCAGCTTTTCTTAGTAACTTCACAATTGGTCTCACTTCCAATGTTGCAACTTGGCTAAGTAGCACACCCATTCAGCCTCATCACTGAACAAACATAGTCTCGATTTTTTCAGCATAAATTTGGAGGACATATGTACATATGTACATATATTAAGGCAGTATTGACTTTTATTTCATTGAGGGATATATGGATTTATGTTTTGACCCCGAAGTGTTGTGATGCTAATTTTCCATCCAAATACAAAAAAAAAGAACAAATACTTGGCGCAACAGACGTACATATGTGGTCCAGGGCCTAGCTTCTCGCTACGATTCGTGTTTGTCAGACATTCGCAAGAGGTGGGACTGTGAAAATCTTTTTGGTGTTTCCTGGGATTCGAACGTCGAACGCACTAACCACCATAGCCACGGCACCTGCAAGTGGTTTTGCTTGCGACAAAACACCGAACCATGGCATTAACTTTGAAATTCCAAATCCTTTTTTTTTAGGATTTCTGTATGTATTACAAATCTGTTAACCACGTAGCCTCCTAAATTGCTGTTTCTTAAAACATTTCTGCAATTATGTTCATACTCATAATGTACACAATTTCTCGAAACCTCTTAAAATTTACTGCCACTTGGTAATAATCGCAGAGAAAAATATTCGGATAACACACCTACATTAGCTCTCCAAGGATGGCACAAGAGTTCTTTCATAAAGCCAACATAAAAGAACGTCGAAAGGTATTTTATTTCCTGAAACAACTCCTCCCACTCATAAAATCATCAATAAGCAATGCCGCATTATCGTTAATCAAGTACCAGCATTGCCAACTCCTTTAACCCATCCACCGCAGGCTATACAACAAAAGTAGTATAACATAAAAAGGAGTAAACACACAAAGAAAACAAACTCACTTTCTCTCTGAAAGAACCCACAAATACTCACCACCACACCGCGCACACGGAACGGAACTGAAAGCATTTTGACCATTCAAAATAATTACACAAAATGCCCTAATCCCTTTTGACCCAAAACATTGACCTGTATGTTAACCAACGTTTAACAAACGAAAAGAACCAGAAAAACTACCAAAACTCCTCATTCCATGCTTAATTTCATGTTTCCCAAGACTTTTCACCCCCAAAACCACCGTCAACTCTTCGTTGTACTGGCCTTTAACAAAGGCGCAGGCAACCAAGAAAGGAAACAATATCGTACGCCAAAAAGAGGAAAACCAAAGCACATAGACGGTCCAACGGTCGCTCGGTGGAAAATGAGAAAGAAAAACAAAGCCTAGTCCTTTATTTCACGTTCCATCAGCCGTCCGCCCATCTAAGAAATATCCTTAGTCATTTCTTTTATGGTACCGAATGGCGAACACAATCGCATCACACATAATGCTCGCAAACACATACACAAACCCATATACATACATATATGTATATACAAAAAGGAGGAGGCAAACGGCCCGGTCGTAGGTTATTAGGCTCGTAAAACCGGGCCCATCATCATCATCAAGAAGGCAATCGACATACTTCAATGAGCTTTCTGTTCAGCCACTATTAGCAGAGTTCAGTCAAGTTTGCTAAAACAGTAATAATGTTTACATAGAGATAGATAGACAACATAAGGGTAAAATTGCAGTATGGAATGGGCTGTTCCTCTATCAGTAAGTTGTCTTAGCAGGCTGTTTGTGGGCTGTGTATGTGTACCAGGATGTAGGTATATGGCAGAAAAACGAGGGTTATGTGACAGATATTCGGGGACATCAACCCCAAGGACCTGAGGGCAGATAGTGTGGTTACTTGAACGCCTAAATAAGAAAAAAATATTACCCTAATGTCAATTTTAACACGGAGAACCTTTTAGGGTAGATGGCCTTTGAGAAACACAACTTGCTGGTGAAGGGAAGGTGTATCTCGGTTTCCTATCCGTCATTGTTGTCAGCAAGTGATGCTGAAGAAATTTTATGTAGATGTGTGCAACTGAGAACTGTCGTCATATCTTAAGCTACTGGTGATTGGCGAATGAAAATATTAGGTAAACATAACGCCAGAGGTGACAAATTAATTTTCTGGTTTACCCTTGATTTTCTCCTTGGCCTATCCTCAATGATTCAAGACATAAACCATTGTTCGACATTGTACTTGCTTAATCATTTATTTGGGGTTTGTCATCATTGGTAAATAACCGAAATCTTAACTTAAAACAATATTTGTCGTCTGATAGAACAGTTGAAATTGTGGGGGAAGATTTCTGCTTCAGATAAGTCGTTTCGAAGAAATACCATTAATGCATCTAGACTCTAGACCACTTCTGCTTTTCCCTTTGTTCGGTGAGGTTATGATCAGGATTGTAGCGGTCATAACCCTCCCACTTTACTGCATCCCTACTGGTCCGCCTGTAGGGTTCAATGGCATCTAATATTCTAGACTTAAATTAATCCGGCAAACGTGTGAGATTGTTGAAACATTATTAGTATCTTACTCAAACCAAACATACACGACATATTTTTTCAACATTTTCACAGATGACCGAGTATATTTCACACCGTTAGGTACCTCTTTGAGGGCGCCGTGGCTCAGAAGTTTAGTCCATTGGATCACTCAGCGGGAGATTCGACGTTCGAATCTCAGAAAACACCAAGAAGTTTTTTCACGGTCCCAGCTCTCGCGAATGTTTGACAAATGCCCGAGAGCACAAACTGTCATGAGAAAGCTTCTAAAAAATAGAACTTCGGGTGTGGCTCTAGCCTATAGGTCCTCCCAATCGCGTGAGAATTATAGCACGCACAACACGAATGGTCACGAAAAGCTACATAGGCCCTGGACCACATATGGCCCAAGTATTTGTATTTTGTAATGGCTCTTTGGGGTTTGGTTTCAATATTAACGCGATGTCATAAGTATATAAAAAAAACTCTGAATTACAGTCCTCAACAAAAATGTCCTAAAACCATTGCTGAAGTTGAAAGTGAAAATTTGAGTTTCCAAGTATAAATTCATTAGAATGTGACGCCGCGCTGTTGAGAGAAAATTTTAAGAAATCTGTCTCTATATGGAAGTAGTAGGGAGGTACCTATATATTTTATCTACAGGATCAACCGACTCCCAATCACGCATTGACTAGGGTCAAATTATAGATACTTTCTACGAAGGCAGTCCAGGATAAAGATGTTAGCGCCTATGATTCAGTCTAATAAAGCCCGGCAGAACCTTACATTTTTTCTTGGTCAAAAAAATCCATCTAGGCATTTATATTTTAAAACATTTTCGGGCATTTACTCACCGCGACCGTTCTTAATAAAATGCATTCCATCCGTAAACTTAGGAGTAACTTTTTCGAGCAACTGTGGCCTTATGTGCCGAATAACGTAAACAATGTTGGAATCCAAGTGATCAATTGTCGCTAGTTTATCAGTAGCCCCACTGCAAATAATCGAGATGTGTCGAATCCCTTGATTTTGGAGGTATTTCCCGACATCAACTTATCGCCAAATTGCGTTTTTAACAAGTCGATGGTTTCGGTCTCCGTATAGGACATAGAACCATCCTGTCAAAATACAACTAGCCCGGATCAGTGCCATCAATATACTGTCCGTAATGCGAGCTCCATTCTCATTTAAAATAAAAAAAGAAATAATATCCGATGATGTCACCAGCGTGGAAACGTCATCTGGATTGGTCTCATAACAAACCTGTTAAGCCCGAAATGGGTCTGCCATGACCCAGAAGAAATCGAAACTATCCAGCACTGGCTGTGCCATTATATCAATCTTCAAATTCGTCGCTTCCCCTACAATTTCCACTCTGGAACGTGATATGTTTTTCAAGCCGAAGCTACTGGGTCACATCTAAGCGCCTCCCAGGCTCCTTCCGAGGCTTCCAGACCGCTTAGCACTTTGAATAGAAAGATAAACATTGAGTCCAACGAGGAAGCTAAAAGGCGTTGGTATCGAGTAGATACAAGTGCCGTAGTGCCGTTACGGCCAGTCTATGACAAAAAGAGATCCGCAGATCTCATGAAACTCTGTCGCAGGGATATTCGTCTAGTATACATAGCTGTCGGCTTCGTGATGGAACATGGTGTGATAGGCAATCATGTAGCACAGCTAGGACTACCCCACAACGACTTCTGTAAGAACTCCAGGGATGAAGGAAATAGAATCCAATAGAATCCATTCGCAACTTGCTATCGATTATCCAGCTCTAGCCACCAAAAGGAAGGACACTCTTAGGATTTACTTCCCTGCGGAGCTGGATGATCGAAGATACAGACTCCTGAGATTTATACATACATATGTATGTATGCACATATATCTGGGTGGTTTAGTTCAGCTGTCAACAATGAAATTAAGGTTCCCAGGGGTCTACTATTGGGCACAATGGACTCACCGTTAGTCTTAGCTAAATGAGCCGTTGACAGTCTCCTGTTACCTTATTATTTTAAAGATTGAAGTGATATAAATAAAAAAAATAGGACTAAGTACTGAACCTTGTGGCACTTCTATTCTAATATCTTAAGTTTGGATGAAACTATTTTCTATCTTTACCTCATGTCTACGGTTATTGAGGTAGGAAGGAAACCGTCTGAGCATAAAACCTCTAAAGACCGCTTTCTCTAATTTTGATTATAACATGACATGGTCAACAGTATCAAAAGCCTTTGTGATATCAATAAACAGAGCAGCAGTGTATTTAATGTTGTTCAGGCTATTATAGTTAAAGCTGTAAAACTTTAAGACTTTTCGGCTCTAAATCCAAAAAAGGAAATTTTTCAAGAAAGACCATGATTCTAGTTTTCACTGCATTCTCAAAAACTTTGAAGACACCGAAAGAAGGGAAAGAAGGGAAGTCTATACGTAGTTATTTAGAATTTTAGTATCACTTTTTTTAAGTATAGGTATAACCTCTGCAGTTTTTAAGGCGACTGGATAAAATCACTATAAACACTTAAAAATGTGCACTGTAACATCTACAATATTTAGCCAGATTTTTTTAATAATATTATTTGACCAAACGTCTTTTGTTGACGAATTAGAATTTTTAGACGATCGATAATTCACAAGATGAAATCGGATCAAAGAAAAACCTTCTGGGTAGATTCCATTCAGTGCTGAAACATTTTTCCATACAGTAACTATATGAATCAGCGAAACCTGCACTTGAGAGAGAGTCTTGGAAGCAACATTAGTAAAATATTTGTTACACACTTTAGACATTTCACTTGGACTAACTATATTATTTCCTGAAACAGATATACGAGTACATCATGGTTTTTTGAGGACTCCTTTGAGTTTCCATGACACATGAACTAACGTGAGCTTGTAAGATATTTGCAAATATGTATATTAAAAGCATTTGAGGGATTTCCCTCCAGATATACATCTGTCCAACATTCATGAAGTAGAACATCGTTAAAACGTTCATAATTAAGTGCCGTAACTTTCCCCATTTTGACAGTAAAAACGTGTTGTTCTTGGGTAGAGCATTCAATATTTTCTAACTGCATAATTGATAGATGTTATATTTCAAGGTCTCCAATCCAAAATGACTATGGTTTCTGCATAGTTCCTACAGAACCTCATCATGAAGGCAGTACGTTCTTTTGCAAGGGAAACGTTTGCTAACCAGAATGCACGGAGCAATATTTTTCTACGAA
The DNA here is from genome assembly GCA_946965025.1 of Blera fallax. Classification (NCBI taxonomy): domain Eukaryota; kingdom Metazoa; phylum Arthropoda; class Insecta; order Diptera; family Syrphidae; genus Blera; species Blera fallax. The sequence continues at coordinate 12,409,817 of OX337247.1, read as the reverse complement.
AATAATTCGGACTAAAATCGAAATCCGTCGATGAAACAAACCACAATTTGAACAAAAAATAAATTATTTTCTTTGATCACATATTTTTAGAAGAACACACACTTTAACGCCAATTTATGTAATGTGTTATCTAAACCCGCATTAATGCCCCCCTGTTATGTACGACGTTTTTATGAATATTAAGATTCTTGATACACAAGTATACTTAAAAATTTGTGTATCCTTATTCAAGTCTAGAGCTGGGTAGGGTGAACGAACACCCGGAAGAATTTGCACAAAATTTAGTGACTTGTGTCTCAAAACAGGTGTTACAAAACAGGTGAAATAAAATATTTAAAAGGTTTCCTTAAATACGTATATCAACCTAATATTCTGAGGTGTTGACTGCCAAGCGTCAATAAGTACATATGATAATAGGGTCACACGTTCACGAAATTTAAACAGTTGCTACTGCTAATTGCTAGTTTTAATATGAATAAGCTTTAAGTTAAGTATCTAGTAAATTCTTGAACGCAAGTAGGGCGGTCTGATGTCTCACACCTTAAGTTGTCCACATTACTTTAATTGTGAGATCGACACAAGTGTAGAAGCCTTCTAAGACGATGTAAAAACAATAGATTATGTGTAGCACAAGCTTACAAAAACAAAACCAAATTGAATGCAAGTAGGTACATATATTTCGTCTTTTAATAAATATTTCCGCGTCCGAGGAATACAAGTAGCGTAATTAAAATTGAAGTCATAATTATTAATTTTTGCTGAATGGGCGGTTTTCTGAAAAGTTTTCTTTTTTTATTTTGAAAATCTGGGCACCGTGGGTCAGTGGTTATAGCAAAACATTTTTTCACGGTCTAATCGTCAATCTCTGACGAAAGTTATAAATGTCATAAGAAAACTTCTCAATGTGTCCTTATGCTTTGGCTTGAAACTGTATAGCACGGACAACACAAATGGTTGCGAAAGGCTAGGACAACATATGTACATACATATGTACGTTAAATTTTTCTTTTTTTTAGTCCTGAAATTGACAAAATTTAGTTTTCAGATCATACCAGTGTTAATTGTGCTACTCAAGTTGCATTTAAAAGATACACTTGTGGTAAAATCATTAGATGAACTTACTAAGGAATCGTTTATATCAGGTTGTAACATGAGTATTGCGGGATTTTTGAATGTCTGTTTAATGTTAAATAATTTCCACCAAATGCAAAAAGTCGTCAATAAGACAACAGTTCTGCCCACCTCCAGGCAACGTCTTAAGCTGTCACTAAAAACATTGTTTAGCTTTGCGAAAATAAGACCCCAAGAGCCTTTTAGACATCATCACGAGATCTGAATTTTTTTCCACCACGGAAGTTTTGGAGACTTCAGAACAAGTAAAAATCTAAAGGTGCTATATGTGGAGAATAAGGCAGATGCACCATTTTTTTCCCAACCGAACCGAGGTGGTCCTAGTTGTATGAGGACGATTCTTTGCTGAGGATTCTTTTGCGGTAGGTGGTGTGTACCCATTTTTACAATTTTGTGACTTTTTACATTTGTTACGTGTCGATGGATGGTTGCGTTCCCTCACTGTAACAGTGTGATTTATTTTGATGGTGGACTTCAGGAGGTCATCGTCTAGGTCTTATGGCCATCCTTTAACTCGAAATTGCCATTTCTAAACTTTGCAAAATAACGCTTGGACCCGCTGAGTACACCCTCCCCATACAAAATTGTGAATTTCTCTGATTGCTTGTCTTCCATTCTGGTTTTGCCGGAACAAAAACAATAAATTCTACCGAAAATGCATTTCCGATAGATCCATTTCCGAAATTCAGTTAAAAATGCTTACAATGATGTTAACACAATGAAGTTTGCAGACCGAATGAGCACCATATCCCAAATAATAATTTCAATAGCGATTTCAGCATTAAACTAGTTTTGTTCATTTTATGGCAATCGGAAAATAATCCCCAGAAAAAAAGCGCAGTGCTTGTGTAACATCCTAATACTTTCGCCTACATACTACTCTTTAACATAAACAAAATCACTAAAGTGCTAATTTGTGTTTAAACTTTATTCAAGAACTAAAACCTTATTTTGTCCTTTCATAAAAATCGGTAACCGCAGTATGCTGCACCATGTCCTAACATACAACAAGTATTGTTTAGATATTGCAAATTGGCCGAACAATGGCTCAGAAATGATGTTTATCAAAACTAACCAGAAAGTAAATCAGTATAACCACACTCCAACAACCTAATCGAAATATGAAAATTGAGCCAAATCATTAGAGTCATTTCCGAAAGGAACTTTTATAAATTGCAGCTTCATAATGTTGTCCTTCAGATCCAGTAAATTTTGGAAGCAAACTATTCATTTGGATGTGTACGTTGCATAGAACAAGCATAACTTTTGCAGTTTCTGTACAACACTCGCAGCAATCCTAAAATTATTGCAGGAAATCAATACTTGTCCTTATAGGCACCGTAAATTTTCCATCGTCCCAATTTTGCTTTCCATGTAATCCAAAAATCAGAAAAAGTCAAATTCTTTTGGAAACTTATGCATAGTATGCGATTTGAAAACTTTACCTTATCACTCTCAAAGGAGTCCTTTCTTGTTGTTCTTTTAATCTCGGAAATTAGCTTACGCCTACTTTTATGCTTAAAACGGAGGCAGCACCACTCCAGCACTGATTTTCCGAGAAGCAGTTTCAGTTATTTTTTCTTTCTTGTAGTTACACAGTTTCAAAGTTGTCTAAGGCTAGGGCCACGCACTGAGCGACGAGCGATAGAGCGGCGAGTCTGAGCGACGAGTGGCCTTTTAGTAAGCATCATCGCCTGAGCGGTTAGTTGTGAAAATGCCAAGTGCTGTTCGTCGTAGTCTTTTGCTTGAAAGTCGTGTGCATATTTATAGATTTGTCATATAAATAGAGAAATGGCTGTTTACGGCGAACTCTCTATCATTTATACACAAATCTTCGAAAATATCCAGACCGATTTTGGCAATACCTTCGTATGTCAGTACCATCTTTTGACTTTCTGCTAGAAAAAGTTCAGCCAAGATTAGCAAAACAAAAGAAACCAATTTGTGCAGAACAGCGGCTGGTTTTATTATTAATTGAAATAATTTTATTTTTATAATCTTTATGGCCTGCCATGAGACCGGGCGGACAGCCCGAAATGAAGCATTCCGAGCTTATTACTTCCATTCGTACTACGATTATACATATATGTTTTAATTTTTTTTCTTCGCTCTATCGCTCAGTGCGTGGCCTAAGCCTCACTCGAGAAAGACAGTATCTCCAACGCTTTTGAAATAGTCTACATTTTGAATCACGTATTAAGTTTAAAAAGAGTAAAGACACTCAAAGACGGAAATAGTAAGAAATATGCAAGACACACGTTCGCAAATAAGTTAATTTTGTGGTTTCGAATTGTTACGTAAATCCGTTCAAACAGACAAAACTGGGAGATCCACTTTTGCGAATCCCTCCACCGTATTAAGCGATACGAAGTTTGATCAAAATTTTGATATTGACAGGAATAGATACTTCCGCTTAACAAGTGCAAATAAAGTTAAGCATAGCAGCAAGGCTACTTAGTGAGGACGAATCGCTTTGCTTATTGAAAGACAACGACTGCATAAAGTTCAGCCCACCATTTTGTTTTTTTTGAAGTGAATCCTTCCTGTCCGATATCTTTGTAAGCGTGAACTCTACAAGCTGTGTATATTGCCGAAGGAGCTACAGCACAGCAACTTTATTGATCCGGCCATATCAAGGAAGAATGAATCTCCGTTTCAAAGACAAAGCCGATCGCGGATATTATGGCTCTTGGTTTTGGCAATTAGAAGCAACACGCGGGGTAGGCGAGGATCGAATGATCGTTGAATAAGTAACTGGATCATCGCATAGAGTTTAGGTCGCTTGAATACTGAGTACTAAGTTCGAATCCTAGACAAATCCAAAAAGTTTTGTCTTTGGCCTGTAAGCTCACATTTTGAAGCAGAATCGGTATATTTCACTGACGATACTAACGACTGATTTTAATAACAATCAATTTTCAACTCAATTTTTGATGCTTTTTAGAAATATGTACGTATGTACATATGTGAACGTCACACACTAATTTCTGTGGCGCAGAGATTTGTGTGCGAGGTTCGACGTTCGAGTCTTAAAAAACTTCAAAAAGTTTTTTTTACAGTCACATCCCTCGCGAATATCTGACAAAGGTCAAAAAGCAATTATTGTTGTGAGAAAGCTTCTCAATTCAGTCTGTTGCATCAAATATTTATTATTATTTTTTGGTTGTAATATCATAACACTGTCTGTCAATCCAGTACAGACCTTCTTGAGTGTACCTGTTTGCACCTACGCCCTTTTTTTTTCTCTTTAACCGGCTCTACTTGTTACGTAATAAATACACAGTAATCTTCTGCAGCCTCAAGCAATAATCTACTCCAATTCGCAAGCTCTGTTAGGTTAGGTAAATGGATTTAATGAAGGGGAGAAATCTATGAGTGTCTCATTAAGATCAATGCCATACCATCAGGGCAAGAGATCTTTTACTTGCCGTGCAAGTTTTGAACCAGCCTAAAATTTTAATGAAATTGCTTACAAGCTTGCTGAATAAATATTCTAGAAGAAATTACCTCAAACTAATTATTGTTTTAGGTGGTGACACATTGGCATAGAAAGGGGAAAGAAAGCCATTATTTTCTTCGCAACCGCAACTCCTGCGCAGGTCCTCTATACTTTGGCTTAGACTTTTCATATTGTACTGTAGATTCAAATCATTTATTCAGTAATGCACAATAATAAAACACTTGTAATCCCAAAACAAGGAGTCTAATGGTCTGACAGTTTTTTGGAACTTTATAAAGAACGATATTATTCTTCTGAAGACAGAAAGTTATAACCTATAGTAAATACAGTCATAGGTAGAAATTTCTCACTTCTTTGTAGTATACTAACGGTCCTCTGCTCTGCTGAACAGTGGTCATCTTTTCAGCAGCTTACACTTTTTGCTATCCAATCTTCTTCATAAGCATAGCCGCAACGGCTTGAAAAAAAATAGGGGATCTTCAAGGTTATTCTAAGGAGCATTCACGATAAAAACGAAAGAACATCTTCACTGGCATCAAGGATAGTAAAAGCCAACTATATTCTTTATGCTCAGTGAAGCCTGATTTGTGATAATCCGGTCACATTATTCAAAGATCATGTGGAGTTCCTTATTATCACATCCATTGAATGTTACGGTCTAAATTTATAACAGAACAGACTGTATACGTCGGCGGTTTCATTAACGGCGCCTTTTATGTACCAAGCCAAACTTAATTTTCCACATATGTATGTATGTATGTACTCCCAAAATTATTTCCCTTCTACTCTTTAAAGAAATCCCTTAATTTTCGAAAATGTTCAATTTTCCGCTTGAATGCTTAATCTGCTGAAACCCAAATCCACCAATCCGATTTATTTACTTTCAAACATCACATAAAAAATGTCTGCTGAATCAAAAGCCTTAAAAACAAAACCAAAAAAAAATTGGATTACAAGGAATTACTGCTCGTCCATGTGTTTCTATTTGACCATCTCATAATGTCGTTCCCCAACCGCCCCCAGAAAGACACCAATAACTTTGTGGTCAGGTGCGATTAATGGCATCAAGGGTCACGTTTAATATTACACTCGATATAAAAGTCCCGGAAAAGGGTTAAGAATTTGCCGCAAAAAAAAAACCCTTAACTCCCCTGTCCACCCTCATATAAGCAATAAAAACACAAAAGGATACTCGCTACGGCAAATTAAATTTGTTTATTTTTCGATGAATCGTCGTCATCCTTTTTTTTTCTCTTACACAAGATAGATGTATCCAAATTACAAGGAAAAACAACAAAAAAAACAAACCATTGAGCATTTCAAAAAAAAAAAAAACAGAAATATCTCAGAAATAATATCCAAAGGAAATAAATTAGTTGTTTGTTACGAACCCTTTTATCCCTCCAACCGAATGTAATCCTCGTTCTGCTTCTGAACTTGATGGTGGGGATGATTTCCTTCTCTTTCTCTTTTAATCCGTTTTTGAAGATGAAAAATAAAACAAAAAAAAAACTGTGAAATCCTTGGTAATTAGTATCCTTTCTTTGGAAAGTTTTTTTCTTTGACTTTTTTTCTTTTGCTTCCTTCTTTTTTGCACACAAACAAACACTGAAATATTCTCCAAACGGATTTAATGACTTTTCAAAATATTTTTGGGGAATGAAATTTTCTTAATTACTTTCACTGCACATATCCTTTTTTTTATGAATTTTTCACTGCCAAAACTTTGGTTTAGCTTTCTCTTAAATGAAATTATCTGAAAGATCAAAACACGCACCGTAATATTTTATTTCTTTATTTTTCTCCGCACTCAATTAAGACAATTATCCTTACATTAGAAAGGCTATAATTGTGGGGGGCTGGTGGGTGGCAAAAAGCATATTTCCCTTGCGGTGAAGGATATCATAAAAATTGTCGTCCACCCAAAACGGGGAATGAGTATGAGTGTACGTTTGGATGTATGGGTTCAAGACGATGTGGTAAGAAACACAACCGCAAGGATATTCAGGACATTATGTAAGTGATACAATTTCATTTTTCTTTTACATTTACCGACGACAGCTGTGCAATACGTTTGTATTAAAATTTTTCCACACAAATCACAGTTCGGAAATTACTAAAATCCTTGAATATCCTTTTTTATTATTTTTTTTTACGTCAGTTGTTTAAATCTTTTTGTTGATTTGTCACCAACCTCTAACTTTCGAGAAATTATTAAACAAGCATACACAGAATGGACAAGCACGCATTATCCTTTTTACATTTATGTAAATAAACTTCATCGAACGCCTTACGGACGAAAGCGAAACCCGAAAAAAAAAATTGTGAACCACCTCGCGACGACGACGACGTAACTTGACGGAACAACAATAGCAACGTCTTAACGTACGGAACGTCTCCGGGAGACTGAATATTTTCCATCAACTAAAGTGTGGTAACATAAATGATGTGCCCTATAGACTTGCTGCAGCGTAGTGTTGTTGTGTATCTTTCGGAAGAGTATTCGCTGAAGCGGGTGGGTTACTGGAAATGCGTGAGTTTTGGAGTTTTCAATCTGGAATAGGGGGTGGTGGTTCTCTCTTTGCTGAGTTGATGGATTTTGGAGAGATTCCTTGGACAATGTCGTCATCTCCCAGGCAATTTGTTTTAATTCATTACCAAGATGGTGAAATGGGAAATATCGGGAGTTGCATTGTGGAGAAAAGGGGTGAAATTCCAATCAGATCTCGGAGAAATTTCATGGTGAAAAGAGAAATTCTATTCTCTTTGCGAGCAGGGGTGGTTTATTGGTTTCGAGACGAGTATGCGTATTTTTAGATACTGGTTTTCAATGGAATGTGGAAATCATTGGTGATTTCGTTGGTGAAATTGAGAGAAGGTTGTGCATGGAAGGAAGTGTGTATTTATTTATAGTAACCCTTTTAGAGGACTGTGACTGTGGGAAGGATAAGTGCCAGGGGTTGTAATATTTATATTTACAATATGCTGAAGGGTAGGCGCAAATGGTTTTGTTATTTCATTCTTTTGTTCTTGAATTGTAAACAGTAGATAGTTGGAAGAGTTAACAATGGGCTCGTCATAATATAAGGAAACCCACGCAGTGGATAGGTATTCATCTGAATTGATTACTGTTGTCCTCTTATCACTGCGAGAAGCAAAACAGTTTTATTTCTTTCCTCAAGAGATCTTTCAGTGAGATCTTGATGACTTAACGTTTTTTTTTTACTTTTCAGATGCTTTTAACTTATGTATTTAAAAATAGATTTCATAGAAGTCGAACGTCACTGCGGCACTTTAATATAGAAACGTCATATAAATCCCAGGCGCTTGGTTGCTCTTACAGACCATCAAATCCAAAGACTTTGCTGAAGATCCAAAATAAGAGCTCCTCTTTTGTTTATTTTAGTTTTTATTTAATTACGATTCAGTAAGATTTGAATGACTTTATACGCTTTTAGCATTATTAATCTGAAACCAAGAATTTCGTCGTCGTGTTGCCTATTTAGCTGGTTGAAAGTCACGTGTAGGATCACCAGCTTCTGGTTTTCTTTCAATGATGAATGATTTAACAGAACAGTTCCCTCGAATGAAATCCATACAAATCTTCAGCATTTCTTTCCTTCTTTCTGGATGAGAACAGGTGATGGTAAACTTCCTCCTAGTCTTCTTGATTTCGATTTCTATTTGGAATTTTATGAATTCTATGAGCATCATCATACATACCATCTTACCTTGTACCATCTTAGGTCAAATTATGATTTCAACGTGCTTCAGATGTGGGATCTGATGCATGGATAGATACTTCACATTTATCTACAACCTCAATTTGATTTGCAACTTGGACCGAATTTCTAGGCGTTTATTGCTGTTATTTCTCACAACAAAATACAAATACAAATACAGTCGAATCCCTCTAACTCGAATTTTTCCAAAAATCCCTTTAACTCGAACTAATTTTGATCTCCCGCGAAAATTCGACTCAGAGGGAGTCGACTGTACATACTTGGCGCAACAGACCGTACGTAGTCCAGAGCCACGGTGCCCAGGGCCTTACAATGTGCCTTAAAAATTATGCTCATTCACGTCGCTTGTGTTCCTGTTGCCCAGCGCGTGCTAATTAAACCACTATACTGCCGGAAGATTTATGTACTGGTCCACTCATAGTTGTGCCACATCCTTCTAGACATGACACAATTATGCAAAATGCTTCATCTTCAGTTGCTTTTTAAAGAAATTTGGACTTTGATAGCTACAGAGTTACTATCGGAAGGCAGACGCTCTTTGCGAGGCATCTGTGATTAGCTCGTCGTTTCTATGTTACTGTATCACACTGTTGACTTTGAATCAACAGCCTAAACATGCGAGTTTCATTCTGAACTACCTCTCTGGTTTAGAAGATAACGTTGATAACGAAGTTATTATTTAAAACAGGTCACAAAACTAGAGCCTTTAAGTAAGAATAGGACGTACTGTAGCGATGTGCCAGTTTTAGTATATGTCTGCATAATATTTAAAGCAGAACAGAGGTCTTTCGATCTTTAACGCTTTTTCACGGTGGAAAGCCATTTTATTAAACCTGTTCAAAAGCATTAGGGCAATCCTACCTCCTCTGTCAAGTCAAGTTGTACCACAATTCATTGTCAGTTCATCCGGAACTTCGTTATTCCCTAGACTAAATAACCACCACCACCATGTGGGCGCCGTGGCTCAAGTGGTTAGTGCGTTGGATCGCTGAGCGAGAGGTTCGACGTTCGAATCCCAGAGAACACCAAAAAGTTTTTCACGGCCCCACCTCTCGCCAATGTCTGACAAACGTCCGAGAGTAATAACCGTCATGAGTAAGCTTCTAAGCAGTAGGTCCCTTCCATTTGGGTTGAAAAATATAACACGCACAACACGAATGGTCGCGAGAAGCTAGGCCATGGACCACATGCGGTCTGTTGTGCCAAGTATTTGTAGCTCTTCTTCAGTGGCTTAAAATTTGTTCCTAAATTTTTCCAACAGCACCAAATCATGATCTGTGTTAACTGGCGCTAGATCCCAGCGATGTTATAGAATTTCACTCATTTTGTTAGAGAATTTTGAGATCCATGACGTAGTCGATAAGACAGTGCCCACCATGAGTGTTTACTTCATTTATTCCGGGCCAAACACCATTTATTACGCCTCAGTTAAATCGGTGCTATGTATAGACATACATATATATTTCTTATTCCGCGTTCCATCCATTTAATTGTAATGAACTTCCTTCCTTCGCCCAGAAGTGTAATTCTTTGTACAGGATAAATTAGAACGGTTACTAGGAAAGGAACCCAATTTCAGCGATGCATATCATCCTGGCTCGTTTTACCGGCTTACAATTAATTCATTTAATTGCATCAAAATCTCAGCCATTTAGGGAGGTCCAGTCAAAAAATAAAAAAATAAAATCGAATAAAAAACAAAGCGCTATGGTCATCACAACATCATGATGAAGGAAAATTTTTCTTGATTTGCTTTACAGTTTGGTCTTTGTAACACTCAATGATAATAATGATAAAGATGATGGCGAGGAAAATTTCCCCTAAAATGCGCGAGTGTACAAGACAAACTGTGTTCAACCCTCGTGTTAATTATCCTGAATATTAAATTCAAAAGGCAGCCAGGCAGCCAGGCAGAGATCCTTAATTATGGAATTATTTAAGAACTGAAGATGGCATAACTTGCTCGTTTAATGTTTCGCCATCGCTGGCATCATCATTGTCCCGTCGTTGCTCGTCCTTCGCGTTTTCGTATGGAAAGTTTATTTAATTTTTTCCTCACTTCCCTTTTTTTTTGCTTTTTTGATACAGAAAACACTGTTGTTGTAGGATAAAACTTTATAATTACCATTTTTAAGGATCTTCCTCCTTCGTTGAGGGTCCTCGTTTTGGCAATGACTTTTGTAACACACACAGAGGTGGGAACACTTGATTGTTCCTTCTTTCATTTAAAGTCCTTGAAATGTGGTGTTGGTGGTAGTGGTGGTTGGCTTGTTATTCATTCTAAAGGGTTCACTCTTCCTTCTTTTTTTTTTTATTTCACGCAGACTTTGGGTGTTCACCGGAATAAATTATAAAATTTGAAGGATTTGTATCCTGTATCTGGTGGATCTTTTGTGAATGGTTTGTTCTTTTTTTTTATCGTTCTTTGTATGGCATAGTTAGTGGGGGCTCGTAACAGTTGTTCCTTGGAGGGTATTACAATTAGTAACACCCTATTCGCACAAAGCATAGGGATCGGCAAGTCATGCTATTTTGTCTTTTGAAGGATTCATTCTTTGCTCGGAGAAGAGTATGCAAATTTATGGTATTATTGCCTGACTAAGCGCAGTTAATGTTGAATAGACTAATTTTGTATTCGCGATATTAGCGTACTGGAGTGTATATTAATAGATTCGAAGTTGAAAATCGTTTTGTTCGAGGGTGTGGAATGGCACAAGTTAAAGGCTTTGCAAATTATGTTGAATAATTTGAGGTTAGGCTGTCAGCACGGTGCGGCACCATGGAGTGCTAGCGTTAATTCTGAAGTATTTCATGCTGCAGCTGCCTGCGAAGGCTGACGCTTGAGTATTTTTATCTTGCTATGGTAGTATGTCAATATAATAGGACCATTCATTCTAGAATAGCAATTAACAGATATATGTACATATGTCTTGCAGGGTCTTAATTTTGACTAATACTTTACATATTTAAGAATGTAGAGTTTCTTAACGTTCTATTCAGGAGTCATCACATGAAACTACATGAAATGAAATCAATTTTAAGCAAACACTTTTTGTTTCCATAATCCCCAAGAAATGCAGAGCAGTGAAAGTCATTGCATCAACCAGGAAGCAATAAGTAATCTAAGATAATAGATTCTCAAAAATGTACTGAACTTCCTAGGACAACGGATATTATACTCGCGATACACATCTGTCAAGAAGAAGTAGTTTTCACCTCTTAAGACTTTAAATAAAATATCGTAATCGTTAAGCTTTCGAAAAGAGTGGAATGGGGATGATTATCAGCTGCGGTTGGCTCTAATTAACCCCATCTTTTCAGTCCAGTTTTACTTTTCCAGCCTACACAATCGTAGCCTTAATTATAAATGACACCAATTTTGTTGGCCTTCAATGCGCCAAAAGTTTTTGGGCTATCGGCATACACTAATACCTTAAATTACACGATCTTGGAGGCCAATTTACAAGCCCATTTCTAGAAATACTCTTGTCACCGAATTTTTGTTCCAATCGTCGCTATATGGCCATCCTGTAAGAACCAAATTTCTTCAAAACATATTTCACTCAATCAACACGTTGTCCAACCAAGAAGACTGTCGGGCGAGAAGAGCCGCTTATCGCCCACTTATTAGTCCTGAACCCTATTTTGGGGTACTATCTAACAGTGCCCACTCCAAGATAAAACAATGGGAGATGTAAACACTCCCTGACTACTGGGCCAACCTTAAAGCCTAAGGAAAGCGAAAGAGTTCATTGACCCTAATCGATATAAGACCAAGATTTTGCTCGACTTTAACGAAGTCGGCCTAAGAAAGCAGAAATTAAGGACCTGGAACCTAAAGCTATGCTGAGGGATTTATTAAGAGATTAAGGGATCTAACCACGTCACTAGCTAAAAATTGTCTGAAGTAAGTCTTTCTCAGTGGTCATGGAGTAGTAGGTAGTGTGTTTGCTTGTGACCTGGCCGGTGTGGGTTCAAGCCCCGCCAGTGGAACAGCAATCACAGCCACCAAGCACATCAGAGAAACGAAATCTGAATTCCTCCAACTACTACACCAAAAAAGAGACGATAATGGACCGCGATGAGTCTGAGTGCTTCTGGGATTTAGTTGCTCTTTTTTATTAAAAAAAAAAGTCTTTCTTCTCACCATAAGCAAAGCATTCTACATAATTTATTGCTCATGTCCTTGATCGGTCGTGAAAAAAAAAAATAAATAATGACGAGTGCGAAAAAACAATTACATGTTTGCTGTTCTAGTCACAGTTGCCCCTTCTTCATTGCGGCAAAAATCATTTTCTTTTGCGTCCATTTTCAAATCCAAGTAAGTTCATTGGAACAGAATAGTTGCGTGACTCTCTGACATCTGGCCACACAATTGCTGACTAGATATTGGCCAGACTACCAAAGGCGACAGTTCAGCAATTAGAAATAATTAACTGTCAAATCACTCTATCTACTATCCTTTATCTATTTATTGATACATTTTCTCTATCGTACATCGGCTTCCTTCCGTTGATGAGTATGAGTATAAAGCGATACATCACCACAAATAGGACAGACAACGTTCCAATAAGTCTGTACGTCAAAATAAAAGCGACTACGTATTTAATTACCACATGTACTTTACAAGACAATAAACACAATCCGAACATAATTAACAATTCATTTCTTTGAAAAATGGTCAAATCAGTGTTAATTACACACAACCAACATGGCATTTAAATATTTAATGCGTCGTTTCAGAGTCCTGCTAGGAATAATTTTTCCCAAATAAAGTCCAAAAATCCACAAAACAATAACAACAATGACGAACAATTAACAAACTCGTTTGCATGTCGATCAAAATTTGTTTCATTGCCTATTTTTAGATATTAATTTCACTACATACATACATGTAGAAGAGTTTGTCACGTTCCCCTTCCATGCTTCATCACTATGTATACCCAACATAATTTCCAGTTAAAGCCACTGAATTAAGGAAATTCCATTTAATTAAATTCCAGCATGTCGCTATGAATACCATCCGGGATAACATGTGCCGTGGTGTGCTTTTGTTCGGAGATAGATAGGTCCATCTTCTCTATTTTGTGGATTTGGGTATACTCGTACCCAAATACTTAACCTCTGACCTCATCCTTGGAGTGGGTAATTGATTCCTAATCGAGGGCAAGTGGATGAGCATTTATAATTGATTTTTTTTTCTCCTTTTGTTGTTTTGATAGCTCTTATTATTTCCGGGATTAAGCGGTTATTAGGTTAGTGAAACAGAAGACAAGTGTATCCCAGCGGGAGGGCTGGGATACGTTTTAATGAATTTCATCAAGAAAATCCGAAATATTTTTCAATTAAACTTGGAGTGACTTTCATAGAGAATTCATCATCAAAAACTACGATGACAGAGGAAATAATGTTTCTATTTTTGGCGAAAAATAATGAAAAAGGGAACCAGTTGGATTAATTGGGTTAAAAGACACCGAAAAAGCGTGCCCGTTGTGATTAATTTTTCAGTTTTATACTTATTTGCCGAGGTCCTTTGGCTTACGGTAGGATGTTGAAAAATATTTGTAAAGTTGGGAGTATTTAATGCCGAAAACAGATATAATCGTACTACAAAGTAGGTTTTCAGTAATTTCATCTTTTAAATTGAAAACTGCGATTTTGCTTTTCTTACTTACTTAGGTGGCGCTAGAGGTCGAGGTAAAACTGGCCATCAACAAATAAACCTCTCCAGCCCGGTCCTTAGCTAACTGCCTCCAATTGCGCTCTCCAAGTTGGAGAGCTACTTGTGCGCGCCACCTTAGGCGAAGTCGTTCTCTACTGTGTTATCCATCCGGGTTAGATTCGAAGACTCTGCGGGCCAGAGCATTGGTGTTCATTCGCTCTACATGTCCTAGCCATCTCAAGCGAATGATGCGCAGTTTTTTGATTACGTCGATATCGCTGTACAGCTCGTATATTTCATCGTTGAATCTTCTTCTCCAAAGCCCGGCAACGCAAACGGGACCGAATATCTTACGAAGAATTTTTGTCTCCGCTTTTGACAGAGTCCATGCTTCAGCGCCATAAAGCAGGTCTGGGGTGATTAAGGTCCTTAGTCGTTCGGGATAGGGCCTTACTATTCAATTGCCTTCTCAGCTCAAAGAAACAACAATTTCCACGAATTATTCTTCGTTTAATTTCCGCTGAGATGCGGTTGTCAGAGCCAAGGTAGACAAAGCCCCTTACTACCTCGAAGTTATAGCTGTCGACTGTGACGTTCTGTCCAATTCGTCGAGGTTGTGTGTCCCTTCTTGTTGACAGCACATACTTGGTTTTGCCTCATGCAACACTTAACTCAATTTGGCATCTTCTGTTTTAAAACTTGTGAACTCACCAGTAATCCAATGCGCACTAGTTTTTCTTCTAGGCTAACGAAAGTCTTCTGGCTTGGTGTTCCTAAGCAATAGTACCCTTCCAGTTTTGTGTCTTTTATCCGCCTTAGCGTAACTTAAATTTTCTTAACTACAAACAAATTTCCTTAGGTTCCACTAATTACCCACAAAGTTAACGACCAACTAGGTACTTTATTATGCGGTCCTTTCCCGCTAGTTCATTATCTTATCCACGGGATGGAAAAATGCAATAATTTTTGTAAAGTTTTCTTTTGTGACGCCCTTTTATCCCGCTAAAAAGAAACGTTAAATTTCAAAAGTTAATTTAATGCCGCACCCATATCGTTCCCCGGGCATGTCTTAAAAATCAACCAACCGAACAATCTATCTTGTCTGCAATCCCGACGAATTGCAAACTTTCATCTTGATAGCTTAGTCCTTAGTGTGTATGTTTATCCATCCTGCTTGATGGATTGCTAAACTTATTTACATCCTTCCTTCCAAACACCGCTATACTATCCAGTTTCGCATTCATTCGTTCTCATTGAAGGGACTCCAATGCACTCTGCATGCACTTAGAGAATAATTTTTCACTCGTCTTGTGGACAGATTTACCAATTCTTTGTAGCACCATCACCAGCACCCTCAGATGCATACTTCGCATCCAATGAGAAACAGAAAATTCAACAACAAATCTACAAAACTAAATATGTATCTAGTATGTACATATCTCTCCACTCAATCTGCACTTTCTACAAACTCCCACTTGACGAATTACAATAATTTGTCAGACATTTTCAGTATAAATGAAATGAAGAAAAAGAAACAACAAAAAATGAGGAAAACGAATTCAAAATCCTTGTGTCTAACTAACTACTCATCCTGCAAGAGCTTCTCTCATCCTTCGACAAGTGTTTGAGTATCTTTACAAGCGATTGCGTTAAAATAAGGAATTTTTTGGGAGATTTCATAAAATTCCAAAGCATCGCTGAGAACTTTGCTTCTTGTGTATCTATCTGCTGGTAATACTCTAGATTTGGGTTAAGGATCCTTTGGTAGTGAGAATCCTTTAAGACGCTTGTTTTAATGAGGAGATATATGAAGATGATAACGCTTCTTGTTGTTGATGGTGGTACTCACTCCAGTAAAGTAAAGCATTCTGATGGCGGAGGGGATGTTAACTGTAAGCATGTGTATTTGTAGCGCTTAGTAGCGTTAAACGGAAATAATCCGCAAAGAGAACAGAAAGAAATAAAACAAAAGAGAAGTCTAAATCGAAATGGAAGAATTAAGAAAGTTCTTCGTAATTAATAGATTCGCTATATATCGTGGTAGCGTTGGCAATGATGAAGAGCGGCTGTGGGCGGCAGTCTGTATGAGTATGTGAATAATCCTTCTTACACATGAATAATTGTGGGTGATTAATAATTTCATGTCTGGCTGCCAACCACATAGCGTTCTTCGGTATGAGCAAGTAGGGCGAATTACGAGTAATAAGAGAAATTTGATATATTTGCAGTTAGTCAGAAATTTGCGGAGAGCTAACAGTTTCTTAAGGACTTGTCGATTAAACATTGTGATAATGGCACATGTTAGTGCATGTACTATGTACATAGATGCTGTCTTAATAAATGTAGTCGTATAACAGTTGCATATCTATCGAACGGCTGCTCCTAAGTAAAATACTTATTCTTTGATGACGGAATGTGAAGCCAAATACATAAATATTTTTGAGTAACGTACATTGTATCTATTTCTCGTTGAATGCAGATCTTTGTAGGGAAATTTGGTGCACATTTTAAGATGCATATTCGTTGAGTTTCGGAACACATTCCATTGCCAATGGGGTGTTTATATTTGTCCGCTTCATCTGCTTGATCACTGCCCAGTACTGCAATACTGCAATTGTCCCCATCATTTTATCGTTTCTCAAACCAGAGCTACCATCTCAGTTTGACATCCTGACGTTTGCATCACCAAGCATGCTAGACTAGGCTTTCAGATAATACAGCTGTTCCGACTCTACTATCAATAGCTACTTGACCCAGCCACGAAGAGTTATCTTTCCTAGCTTTTTACGAATTTCAAGGTTTTCTTCACTGCCATTTAGCATTAGATACGGTGCAAACGTGGATTCCCACTCAGTAGTTACCGCGAGTAACCCGCGATTGTGAGCATTTGCCTGATATCTTGTTCTTGTAGACATTCACTTAAACCTCACTCTCACAAAAAGTGCTTACACTGAGTCACTAAGGAACCGTTGAGGCTTATTCCTATTTCCTTCCCACAGACAGTGACCCAAGAACACGCAGCATCCCTATCAACCTATTCAGCTAACAGGTCGATAGACGTGTAGCAACGCAATTACATCTGTTAGATAATTTGAACTACTTTCCGTGCATGAAAAGCAAGTAGCCGTCGTTTTTTTTTTAGTGTTTTTTAAAGCTTATATTAAATTTTTCACTCGCTTGTACTACAGCAGGTTTACGGTCTAAAACTTTTCAATACAAATTTCACCACAAAGTGTGAGATGCCTTGTGACTGTCTGTACTCCAACTCATTCCTCATTTTGCGCATTCGGTATAAAACCCTCTCCAAAATTTAATGAGAACGGATGTGCACCCAGATGAAGATAATGATAAAATTTTTCAAAAATTTCCGAAAATCACGCGTCTTCAGATGACATTGTACAATTTTTCCTGTTGGCTGTTGTTGTCCCGGTCGCTGTTGGCTGTTCCCTATCCCTGCATTCTACTGGGACACGACACTAAATCATCATAAATTTCAAATTTTAAATTTGTCCTCGAACCGGAACAACAGGGGAATACCCGGGGAGAAGAAACGACACTTTTCCGTTGCTTGTTCATTGTCCCTCTGTGTCTCACTTGATGGTGTCCAATTTCCGCTGCCTACTTGTTAGGGTATTAAACGTTGACAGGTCAATCTGTTTGGACATTATTTTCGGAAGTAAGAAAAATTAACAACGAACTTTTAGTACGTACGAATCATGACAGACCTTGTGGTGGAGGATGGGGGTTGCGATGAATGTAGTTAATAAGCATGACGGCGAACATTGTTTTGGCATGAAACAAACAGCATCAGCAGCATCGTCGTCGTGAACCCGAGTACCAGCAGCAGATACATCATCGAGGGAGTATACTGATTAAAAGCAAAACTTTTGCTCCTTGAAATACGAAAAATTCGTATTTTCGGTAGAAAGAAAGTTTTTTGCCACCACCTTGTGGGGTGTGGTGTCGTGGCAATGAAGGAGGGAACCACATCAACTATTTTTCTTTTTGCTCTTTTGAGGTTGGTTTCTAAGGTTATGTTCCTTCGGTCGAGTGGTTGATTTCTGCGAAGGATAAAACCAAAGTTATGGACTTCGGTCAGCAAGAAGCAAGGTGAAATTAATTATTTATTTTTTGTACTTTTGTTTTGGGCATTTGTCCGTTGGCATTGCTTCGCGCCGTCATTGATTTCTCTAAGTTTCTTGGCACAGGGGGAAGTATAACACACAATGGAGCGTAAATTAAATGCTTCGATGAGGGGAGGAAGTTGTTCGTTATGCCATGCAGGTTGTGTTGGTCGAGAGAGAAATATATATTTATTTAATTATTCTTTTCGAAATTGTTTTCGCAATTCTTTTGGGCGTGTATGAGGGAGTAATACAGTGCTGGATTTCCCAGCACGGTACAGCGCAAGGCGGTCGGACAAGTACAAAAATCATTTCATAACCAATAAAAATAATTTCCTTAGAAGTTGTTCCTCAGAAACATTTACTCGTAAGGCCTTACAAAAATATTCTCGAATTTTAGTTTGAAAGCAAACAGTTTCTATTCGGAAAGCAGTAACGGACCGAAAATCATCTGTTAGCTTGAAGTCTTAAGTCTTGTATATATTCAAGTTCATGCAGCCTTATGAATAATCTCATTGCAAAGATCATCACTGAACATAGGTTTGGTTAATTGGTATCAGTGCAGACCCCATACTCGCAGAGTTATTTCCTCCTACTCGATGCTATTTTATAATAGCTACGTTATGTTCTCATAATTATTTCCACGAGAAGGGTCAAAGGACTACTACACTTTTGTAAGTCTTTCAGTTCTAACTTTGTTATGCGCATATTGGCTTATAGTTGCCTCATTATTATACAAGTACATATGTATTTAAAAAAAAAGTTATAATTTACTGCCATGATAATCATATTTTCTCTTTTTCAACTTAAGGTAGTAAGAGTGCTGAGTCCTTACCAGTTTATTGGTCTGGTCGTCGCTGGGTATTGGCTATGTGCAAGGTAGGTAGGTACCCAACAGTTTTACTTTTTGCTGCTTACCAAAACGCAAGAACTTTCGGCAACAGCGCTTATTAAGCTTCGAATTTATCGACAAAAATCATTCTTATTTCTGTCCTTGTATTATTTAGTCTCACTGTAGTCTCATAGCCGACTGTCTTTATTGAACATATGTGTGTACATACACATCCGAAAACTCTGTATTACCTCCAGCGTATTGCGAAAAATGTCAGAATCTTCTCCTTTGTACATATGTATGTTTGTATATTTTAAAGCAATCCATGGAGATAAGTGTAAGTCCATAATGAACTCATTATCCACCAAAGTAGGTTAAGCACCACAATTTCTGTGGTCTAATGGCCCGCCCGTTCGATTTATAGTGTTGATTTATGACCCATTAGGTATTGACTTAGAGCAAGTGGCGCCCAGTAATTATCTTTTAAATGTGTCCTTTTGATTCATTTGTTGCATTAAGACACTCCATAAATTTTGAACATACAAACTTTTTGGGTGGGTTATCAGTCCGCAATTGAGTAATGTCCTGCGAACTCATGTGTTTTGCTCTCTGTCCGAAATAAGGCCCTGAAAGAGGCCCTTTCACATACGGTGTTGGGAAGTCCGTGTTTACATTGTACATTGAAAGATGCGAACGAGCCCGAAGAAGGGTCTAGGAAGGTCCAAAGGTCCGAGTTGCACTTTTGATGTGATTTCCTGTGTAGACAGTTGCAGACATAAATACATGCCAAATGTTGTATCGTGTAATCTAGCGGTTTCACTGGCGGCTTTCAACAGTACCATCTTGCTTTTGACATACGATACGACTAACGTGTGGGTACTGTAGTTTTGGGTCTTGGTCCCCAAACTTTTGGCTTTTCTAGAGCTTTCAGTTAAGTTTTGTCTTCAGTTTAACGTACCAAGTACAAGTACAAGTTAAATTTATTTGGTGCTACATATTGGGATTCTGAGCACGATTGGTACAGTGATACACAACATTTCTTGTCACTGAATAGCTCCGACTTACGTCTTATTGTCTAAACATATACTTAATTCCTATGTTTCTGCCTGCATCCAAAACCTTTCATGTTTAACGAGATGAGACTTATGGGTATGAAGGTCTTTGCCATGATTTTATTGGTCTTACCCGCTATTGATATAAAAAGTATCTTAATCTCTGCCATACCTTTGAAAATCACATTTTAAAAACCTTTTTAAAGGTTGAAAACTCTCACTGGCCTGAGGTGCAATACACTCCTTCAAATTTTCAAAATAGCCGTGAGGCGGCATAATCGACAAATCTGCCACTGGGGCTAACCACATCGATGATGATATTGACGAAGATGATAAAGTTATACCTATTGGTGGTTTGAATTGATTGGTTTGGGGTGACGGTGTCTAACGGTACTGTTCGATGATTAATATTGCTTTGCATTTCCTTTTTTGCCGCCGGAGAAATTAGTTTTAATTGGGGTTGTGCCGATTTATGTGGGAATTATTTAAGTGGTAATAAATTATGTAGTAGTTAAGTTATTTATGCGAGCAGGAAGTGATTGATTAGGGGAAAGTTGAGTTACTTGAGAACGTGCGGATTTTTTTTTTTTTTCAAAGATAAACAAAAACACGCAGGTTGAGCGCAGTTTCAGCGTGATTAATTAGAATTGTTGTCCTATTTAGGGCAGTGGGTATGATGTGTTTGTAGGAATGTCGTACTTTTTATTGGGCATTAATAAAATACCATCATTGTTCGAAAGCTTTGGGTAATATAAAGTTATGGAAGTTATGGAAAACTGTACTAAGGTAATGCCGCATATTTAGGATAAAAATGTTTTTAAAATACAACCTTTCGATGTCGAAGGATTGAACGACAACAGGAGCAAAAATATACTAAACCCGGATTTTGTGATAGAAATATGGAAGAACTTTCAGATAATAATGTGAAATGTGGTGGCACATGTCTTAGTTGACTTCAAAAACCGTTATACATACCCTGATTAATGAGGCTTATTACTTTTTGCTCGGAATTTACTTAGTCGTTAGTAAGCGATGAAAACCGTTTAGTCAATGCATTTACCTAATACAGGAAAGTCGAAAACTTCACACTTTTCCAATGAATTTGTGAAAGCAGCTTCCATTTCCCATGCAGTCCTGATTTGAAACCCAGCGACTATTTGATATTTAAAGTCACCTACATTAATGTGAATGAATTGTGCCAGATCTATATCCGCGCGACGCAAAAGATCCATTGCGCCGCCTCTTGGTGATAGTCAAGGCTGTTCTCGGGCATATTCTTGTATTCAAGGTCTCTTTTCTCTATCGGTTTACTGTCTAATGAGACAGCAAACCACAATTGGATCTGAAGTTCCTTCGGCTTCGTCACAAATCATGCATGTTTGGTTCCTCTCTCTACTTCTTGAGGTGGTATCAGAGTTTGCAATGTCTTGTAAAATAGTCGCTAAGAACTTGAAGCTCCAATAAAAAACGATTGTTTTTTTACACGCATGATTCTACTTACTTACTTCACGGGCTCCCAACCCGTGGAGGGTCCCTGCCTGAGACACATCATCCTTCCATCCTCTTCGATCCTGGGCACGCTGCTTCCAGTTTTCCAGACCAAGCGCTTTGGCATCCGCGATAGCTTGAAGGTTCGGTCTTCCTTGTCGTCTCGAACCTGGGGGCTGGGATTCGCTTAGCTGGAGCATTATTGTTCATTCGCTCGATGTGGCCTAGCCAGTGTAGCTGACGTGTTTTGGCTTTCCGGACTACATCCACATCTTGATACAGCTCATAGAGTTCGCGGTTATATCTTCTTCTCCATTCGCCCTCCTCGCATGTGGGAATGAATATTCGACGAAGAATTTTTCTCTCGAAAGTATTCAAATTGCTTTCCTGCTTATCGTCCAACACTCTGCACCGTAGAGCAGAACTGGCAGGATAAGTGTTTTGTAGAGCACGCATTTTGTCTTCCGAGTTAGGAGTATTGAACCCAGTTGTTTCGCTAAACCGAAGTAGCAGCAGTTTGCTTGGGTTAGTCTTCGTCGGCTCTCCACTAAGGTATCGTTCGTGGAGTTGATGTTTACTCCGAGGTAGGTACTCCTTAAGTACCCTCTGCTTTTCGTGCTCAATCCGTGTAGCATTTAATAGCGTGATAGCCAATGGTATACAGCGCAGAATTGTTGGGTCATTGCTTCTGTTTCGGTTTCGAAATTTTGGACGAAATTTTATATCTAAGTCACATCGTCTCTGCGGAAGAGTAGCTTTAAACGGGAATCTGGATCTCTGAGCTCGACACATTCCTATTCCTATCTCTGTTCCAATTTTCTTTCTCGGTTTCGTATCTTAACATCTTATTTGCTGCTTTTAGTATTTCATTTACGAAATTTAGAGGTGAATGATCAAAAGCAACTTTCCCGCCGTGCGTCGTTGGGCACGGCCTCATTATTCCCGACATTCATTCATTCAAAGTAATCTTCTTGTTGTCGTTAAGTTAGGCTTCTAAACTCAAATGGGCTCCATTAAGCTGATTTATTTTGTGCCATAATACATACATACTACATACATACATACATACGTACATACATATGTACATATGTACATTATGCCGTACGATATATTGCACAAACAGTGCACTACTGCGTTACTCTCCATACTATTATTTGTCAATTTATCCATACACCCGCGTCAGACGGTTTGCCAAGAATGTCCTGTGGGATACCGTACAAAAAGGAGACCTGTCTTTTTCACCTTGTTTCCCTAATATTATTATTGTTATTACATATTATTATTATTCTACTTATTTCAGATGGTTCATGTGAGTTCAGGCAAATCCAAGGAGAATAAGAAGCGAACATTAATACATATGTAGAAGACTGTTGAAAGGGACTTTTCTGTTTAGCGAGTTACTTTTCTCTTCGATGTTCGAAAGTAAACAACATAAAGAAGAAACATAAGGTTTGGAACATTGAACATAACGACTGCTGGATTTATGATAGGTACGCCATTTAATTTATTTATCTTTGTTTCTTTTTTTTGTTTTTCAGAATTGAGCAGTTCAAGTCCAAGACCTCTCTAAAACGAATAGGTACACCGAAAGGATTGGAAGCAACAACTTCTCAGTTACGAGTATATCACCTGAAATCCTATCAGAAGACATCGTACATGTGTAAAAGCGCAATAAGTCCAAGATCTTCTAAATATCAATAAAAAAAACACGCGATTTAATTTCGTAGTCGTTCTTTCTTTTATTTAGGAAGACAAGTTGTGTGGTATACGAAACAGAAGCCATTTTTTTTTACTTAAGTTCGAGAAGGCGGAGCGAAATTCCAAACGCACACCATAAATTAAACATCCATGTCTCTTAAAATGTTTCTTCCACCACAAAAGGTATACTCAATACATATGTATGTATGTATGTCATAATTGCACCCCTCATGCAAGCTCACCCGTTTTTTAGTGGTGCTCTCTATACGCTTTCCATTTGATGTCCACCACATTCCACATTCGCTCAACCCAATTTCATTCACACCTTCTTTAGGACGCCATTGGGCATCAACACACAGACCACTCTCTCCACTCTCAAAACTCGACTCCCTTTATCACATAATATGTCCCCTGCCACTATTCCCATCGCACACAAAAATATGAACACGTGAGAGGCAGCACCACCACATCGCTAAATGACATCCACAAACGACTGATCGGTTATCACCAGTGCCAGCTTTCTCCGAAACTCTCTTCCAAAATATTTTCTTTTTTGTTTTCTTTTCACCTCTCCAGATTTTTCTGTTCGCCTGGTATCTTTCATAATTTGTTTAATTTTTCTGGAGCAGAACGAAATCTAGCCCACTCGTTCTCACACGTTGGACATTTTCGATGTCTTTTTTTAGTGCAAAACAAAGAAACCATAAAAATATTCTTTTTGCACAAAAAGAGAAAGAACGTCATGATGAAACAAATAAATCGATCACCTTCCCCAGGCTGGGCGATTTGTCAAAAATAAAGTCAATTTCCTGAGCTGAAATACCAGGCTAACAGAATTCCCAGTAGGTATACGGCCTCGCATTTTATTTTCTCGTTTTCTGTGTTGAGCAAACTACGGATCTCTTTCTCTGTTCTATGAATTGACAGAGGTTTGCATGAGTGTGCGGGAGTGAGTATATCGATCGTGCACCAATCAACACTCCATTCTTAGCGAGAGTCGTAGACAAGATCAATATTTCACCAGCAGTAGCAGCAGACAAACAGAATTAGCAGTAAGGGTAACCTACGAGTTTCCATTGCACCTCATTTTCTTTTTGTTACTTACACATTCGCTGTATGTGTTTACTCGATACACCCACAACGACGATCTCTTTCTTTATGCTTGGGATGCTATCCTTTACCTGTTTATTCTCCGCACTGCCAGCAGTCTGTTTGAGCGTGTGTGACTGGATCAGTCGAGCAAACTTCCTCACACTGGGCAGATGACTAATTCTCTAGCTGAGTACTAGGCGAACACAATACGCAGTAGGTATACCAAATACTTCTAACGAAACTACTCTGTTGTGGCGATCTTTCCTTTCCCTTTCTTTACATGCCACACTCAACACTAATGCATTTCCCTCTCTTTCTCTTCGCACTACACATGCGTTGGCATGAAAGTAAACAATGCATTTTCGAGACTGTGAAAAAAAGAGGGAGGAGACATAGTGAAAACGATCTCTTTTCTCCAGACTACATACGTAGGCGTGTTGGTAAAATGTAAACAAAACATTTTCGGGACTCTCTTTATTTTGGAAGTTAGAAGAAGGGGACAGCATGCCGATCTCTTTACTCTAAAGATCTCAATTGGATAGAAAGCACTTTTGGAATTCTTTCGTTTTAAGTGGGATACTTGTTTACTTTTGCTGAGCGCCTAGTGTAAATTTGGCGTAATCGATCAATTTTTTGATCAACGTTTTGGAATTTTTCTGGATGATTGATTTTTTTTTTTGTGGGATTTCCATCCTTCTCTAGATTTGGAAAAATTTATTGCTGACTGCTAGCAGACATTTTTCGGACTACGGTTCATTAAGTCAAATTGATGCTGTATATTATTAGGGGAAGAAAAGAACGTGTTTGTTTTGTACATTTCGTTCCCCCTTTTTAGTGCACATCCGGTCAGTTGTACTTACCACAGAAATTATGTTTTTGTCCTGAAGGAATTGGGAACTTATTTTTCCACAACAATCGCAATCAAGGGTAAGTTTTTGATGAAATTCGACTTAAGATTGCCGACGAAGGCAGGGGTTTGTAAAGAAAAACAGTACGTTTAGCAAGAAAATATATTTTATTATTAAATTTACAAAAAAAGGTTTTAAATATATTTCTTTTTATCACAAATAAGATCAGCCAGGTTTCAGTGGAAGTCGTGCTCGTATGCTGATAAGGGTCTTTTCGACGTGCCACTTTGTTAATAGGAACTAATGCGAAAAATCCGTTATTATCGTTGAAATCCAATTACCTACAAATACAAATACTTGGCGCAACAGACCTCAGGTCCAGGGCCTAGCTTCTCGTGACCATTCGTGTTGTGTGGGTTATATTTTTTCACACAAATTGTAGGGACCTACAGTCTAGAGGCACATCCGAGAGGTTTTTTTCATAAGATTTTTATGACAGTTATTACTCTCGGACGTTTGTCAGACATTCGCGAGAGGCGGGACCGTAAAAAAAAAAATTTGGTGTTTTCTGCGATTCGAATCTCGGATCTCCCACTCAGTAGTCCTAGATACGCAATTTCGTTGAGCTCTGTTAGCGTGGTGTGAACCTCGTTTCGTTCTGTCAACAAATCGATGATATACTGCTCTGCAGTTTCTCGCAGTCATTCAAACAACATAGAGAAAGCAGACTAGGAGGATTCAAGTACAACTGTGAAAACATCTTACAAACCCTACAGGAGAAGGTACTGCATTATATTACCTTAACCATTAAGCATTAAGGGTAGTAAACAAACAAGCCTTATATTCACGTCTTACAGATGTTGTGCAGATACAACTGAGATCACATCTCATTTTTTCATTTTTCGGAATTAGTTACTAAACTCACGGCAAACAGAAACCGATTACATTTGAATTAAAAAGCAAATACAGACGCTGAAGAACACATTTGACAAAGGATTTAAACAAACGATACCACCATCTCAAAGGAAAACTTCTATTCGGTTTATTTGTGTCATGAAGAAATGACAGTGCATCTTCGAAAGTGCATCTTCGCGCCGGAAAGGAGTAAAGGAAAGGAGCAAAAGATCTGAAGAGTGACGAGAAAGTCTGAAGAAGTGGTGAATTCTTAACCAAAATTATTGCTTAGCACTGTCCTTATTTGAAATATCGGAAAAAAAGGAATGTCGTCATGCGAAATAACACTTAAAATTGTTTTTTGCATCTTTAATTTTATCAAAGTTAAATTTGTTTATAAAAACAAAAAACGCTTCGTAAAATAAGGGACGTAAAATTCACGAATATGAAGTTACGTTCTGAGTCGTTACGGGGGTATAACTAGACTAAAAATCATCTTGAGTTCAAGGACACTTTGAAAGTAATCGGAAATTAGCTATAAGCTTACTGCGGCGGTTGATAGTCATTTCACAAAGCAGCTGGTCCCTGTGGCCCAAAAGTTGGTATGTGGCCTTGTGTTAGCGGATACTGTCGCTGTGGCATTGAACGATAACCCTTTTGATGATAGCCGTGGCCAGGGAGTCTACCAGGGTCCGATGGTGCGGATGGTGTATACGGCTGCCCGGTTGGCATAGCAACATACATAACATGTATGTAAGTTTAAGCGGTAAATGGTCGATAGTACTGAGTTGGCGATGAGTAGGTACACCGCTTGTTGTGTCGGCGGCGAGCTTGCTACGGAGGGAAGAGCTTGCGAGACGGGAGGTTGTGAAGGAGCGTTGGGTGGGTGGAGGCGCCTACATCCGACTATTTTTCAAAAAAAAAAAAAAACAACACTGGATGGCGATCCAAATGAAGATTCTACCGGACGTGTTACTAAATATTTTCAATTCTTGGCTAAGTGTGTAGTCACACTTAAAAGAAGCAATCTCTGGGGCTGTTCGCAATCGTTTGGTCATCTCTGTCTGTTAAAAACAGCTGATAAGGTCCTGAACTATATCATCTACCACAGATATAAGTATAAGTCCATGCAGTCATTGACGACGTTCTTGAACATGTGGAAATAGTAGACGATGTCACAACAGACACAGCACAAAGGGTTGGAGGGCACATTTCCGCTTTTTCAGGACGTTCAGATTTATTACTGAACATTTGCCTAACGAACAGCATAAAACAGAAGTCTGACTGTGAGTTTATTTCGTGCGCCCGAAGACCATGGCGAAAGACGTTTTGAATGGACAAGGCATTAATTACAAAGTTCACTTTTGACGAGATACATACATATGTATGTACATAAGTATGGATGAAAATGTGAAGAAATAAGTAAGGGTTGAGCATTCAATCTCTTTTTAACTTCATTTCTCTTTTATGTGGTGAATATGAAGTTCTTCTCTGTAGCCATTCCCTTTCATTTAATCACTGGGTTTTAGTGATTATATCATTAAAACAACCCATCAACCGATATAGAGAGAATTCGAGCAAATAAAGGGGAAAAAACTGAGTAAGAGGTACGGTTAATAGCACACTGTTCTACTAGAATTCGAAAGCCTGACTCGCTAAGTGAAAACATGTATTTACCAACCATCCCGACACATTAAGGTAATTACTGTATAGCGTGGCTTTATCCACAGACATTACCTCCAATCTAGTTCAAGGACAGAACTCAAAAGCGTCTACGACGTCATTACAACATGGAGCGAAACGAAATCACATTCACCTGCCAACTGGCAAACAGACAGACAGACTTAATTGACATTTTTTTTGTCAGTATCATGCTTCCAACCAAATGACACCAAACAAATTCTGAAGTCGAAAATCCTTCAGTCCTTCCTCGCCATGTCAGTCAAAATATTCACAAGCCACAGAAACTGTACCGTATCCTTCTACTATTCCATCCTCCACTTTGCATTAATTTCGAACAATTTAAGGATGACAATTGTATAAAGTGGTTTATCGTGAGTCACGTCATGACACAGCGACAACAATACTGTTTGACATGACATGCTGACATGACGACAATTATATTCGGTGACCCCCTCCAAACCAGGAACAATTTTACAAATAAAACATTTCCACTTAACGCGCGTGGCTTTCGCCCTGTCCCATTCGCCTTTATCCGCCGACGGAACAGCTTTAAGGACAACTGAAATTCAATGCCTGCTAGGCATAGTCTAGCAATTGCCAGTACTACACATAAAAGCCATCGCAACCATCATCAACGATATCATTATTATGCACCATGAAGAGTGAGAGGGTCCTTAAGTTCGACTCGACGTGTACTTGAAGACAACAGCCGGTCTCGGAATCGCTTTAATTGATTGACATTGTTTCACTATCAATCGGTTCCAAAGGTCATCGTTTCATCGATGATGCCACCGGAATAATCACTTAATTCGAGAAGTCGACCGTTTTTTTATGGAACGGAAATAAAAATCGAACTCCCTTCGAGTTTATTAATCAAAGGCGCCTTCGGTACGATTTATGAGAACCCGGCGAAATGGTATCCCTTTTTTCGATGCCGTTCCTAGTAGTTCTACCGTTGTTGTTGCGTTTTTTTTTTTGTTTTTTTATTTTTGCAACACATAAAACCAAACCAACAAAAAATAAAAAAAAGGAAGTTGTAGGAAACTCTTCCGGTCAGAGAAGATGAGTTAATTTTATGACTAGAGGGGAGAACCGCTTCTGCCTTAAGTGGCGGCATTTAAATTCATTGCGGGCCGCCATAAAACTGTTAGCAGTTCGGGCCACCATGCTGCTACTAAATGCATGCTCAAATGGGGCAATTCTTTTTCTTTTGTATCTCTTACCGAAGAACGTTTGTTTTATTTTTTTTTGTATTTTTGTATTTCCTTTTTTTTTTCTTACTAAACAGTAGTCAGCTAGAAATTAGCAGGAACTTTTATTTTAATATAGAACGGCTGGCGGGTGCTATATGGCACCCCAGCGGGTGGTGGTTGTAGTTACGCGGACTCTTATTCGCTGTTATTGCTTTCGAATGGTCAGGGTTCCTTCAGTGGAGTAAATGGTGTCAGAGGGTAATGCAGGCTTACAAAGCTTTTGATTAAATTTACTGTTTGTTGGTTTTTATTTATTGGTTGGGGGTTTCTTGTTTTTATTTTTTTACTTTTATCATAAAGGAAGACTGGGGATACGCTGAGGCTATTAGTAGTTTAATTTTTATCTGAATTAATAAAAGGAATACATATCTGTCTGCTTCAATGATTCATAAATTGTGTGTTTTTATTTGTTTTTGGATTATAAAAAGATCATTTGTAGAAATACCCGTTGGCGTTATTTTAAAGAAAATACAGTAAAATACAATTCAAGACAGTTAATATTTAATCTTTAAAGAGAGCAATGATATGGATTGTGATTTTTCTACAAGTAGATTGCAAGTACATATGTACATGTGTTCATAATTTGGAATCATACAGGGTACGTTGTATATTCAGTTGAATTTTATAAGAATAAAAATGTAATTTTTTATGATTTTTAACACAAATGGTGGAGACATTATGAATTCGTCGGTGAGAAGTGATATTCACAAACAATCTGCCTCACTACATCAATATTTTGTGGCGTATGTTCCGTCCGCTGTCTCCCAGATGTACATAGGTACCTACTTATTTTCAAAATTATACATTACACGCTGAATGGCTGACTTGCTTGGTACATTTAACACCAAGAAATCATGCAATTTTCAATCAATTACACGGTCGATCAAATGTTCACACTTCGGCAGATCGATAACCACAATCTCTTCATCGATTTTAAGGCCGCATATGACAGCATTTATAGAGACGAGTTATACAGAGCCATGTCTAGTTTTGGCAACCCTGGCAAACTCGTTCGTCTGTGCAAGAAGACCTAACCAAGACCTTCGATGGCAAAAAAGGATTTAGACAAGGTAATGCGCTGTCATGTGACTTTTTCAACATCATACTTGAAAGAATTTTACGAGACTTATAAGCCAACACCGGGGGCACAGTCTTTCAAAAGTCTGTGCAACTACTATCGTACGCCACTGACATCGACATATTTCGCAGAACACAGCGGTCTGTCACTGGTGCGTTCGCTAGTATCGGAACAGAAGCGTCCAAAATGGGTTTAGCTGTAAATCAGGGCAAAACCAAGTATATGCTGCCAAGAAGAAGGGACACACAACATCGGCGAATTGAACAGATCGTCACAGTCGATAGCTATAACTTCGAGGTAGTAAAGGACTGTGTCTACCTTGAGTCTGCTATTAATTCTGAAAACAAGATCTCAGCGGAAATCAAACGAATAACGCAATTAAATAGTAAAGCCTTATCTCTTACAACTAAGGAGACTCTCTACAAGACCTTGATCATCCTAGTCCTGCTGTATGGCGCTGAAGCATGGACTCTGTCGAAAGCAGATGTATATATACTCGGTCGTTTCGAGAGAAAATTTCTTCGTAAGATATTCGGTCCCGTTTGCGTTGACGGGCTATGGAGGAGAAGATTCGACGATAAAATTCACGAGCTGTACAGTCACATCGAAAAAATGCGCCATCAGTCACTCTTGATGTCTAGGACATGTAGAGCGAATGGACACCAGAGTCTTCGAATCCAACACGGAGAGACAACGCAATAGGGATACCGAAAATCCATACGTAGTCGTAGAGAAGTCATGCATCGTCAAAGAGTGCCGGTTTGGTTTGTTTAATGGCTAACAACATATGATAAAGGCAGAGCGCTACAGAGAAATGCTTGCTGATTTTTTTTTTGGCCGCAATTGGGCGATTTGAAACAGGGTTGGTTTTGGTTACAGCAGGAGAGCACAACGTTCCGCATCAGCCGTTAAACCGCCGGTCGTGCTGGCCTATCCCTTGAATATTTCATCAGATATGCGCTCTTGTCAAAAGCGATGAATTGTTCTTCAGTTCAAAAAAATTTACTTTTCACCAAGTTGACCCCCAGGTAAATCTTTGTAAAATTTTGAATTTAAAATGAAGTTCCAAATATAAAATTCGAACCATTACGCCTCCAGTTCTGGGTTTTAACCGACCGTACGGAAACAAAACAGACTCATCAAATAAACATGACGAAATGTTGATTTTTTTTTTTGCTGTGGTTAGTTTGTGCGTTACTCAGCAGAGTTGTAAGTCAACATGTCGGCTGAATCGAGTCACGAAATGGATTTTAAAGGTTCCATCACTCGCGAATGTATGACCAACATCTGTGAGCAATAATAAGTCAAAATATGTAGAAAGCCTGCAGGAATTGAAAAAGCTTCTATACGTACCCATGTACCTTAAATGTTATAACAGGAAATATGAGAAGGACTCAAAAATATTTGTAGATGTAAGAGGGGAGGTGATGGCAAGAAATACCCTTCTGTATCATTTAAAAAATGACACATTCGGACATTTTGCTGCATCGGCCACTATTTTTTTTTAACTCAGCATCCATTTTGTCTAATAAACGAGTATCGTATCTGTTAAACATCGCATTTTACTTTAAATTTCAGAATTTCACAGCCCGCATTGCATGACGCAATTTTCCACTTAACCAAAACGAATCGATAACCCTCATTTTAGTGTCTCACATTATTACACAGAGCAACGCAAAGGATACTGTGACACCAAACTACCGAAACTTTGTCGCCCACACAAACTGCATATCAACACATCCTCCATGACAGTCGATGGCTTCAGTTTGGATTCATCGCATAAAATCCCAAATGCAGATGCAATAGTTCTGTCCCATGCCATCACATCTATCCGTTTTAGTTTAGTCGGCTATTAGTTCCCAATGGCACCCACTTATGCCGCAAAGCTTTGGATAAATACCGAGTTAGCAAGTGCATGGTAGAAACTTTAACGGATACTATAACTCATTCGATTGTGCGTTTGCACTGTGAATACCCGAAGCTATTGGATTTCTGCGATATCAAATGCAAAACCATTTCATAGATATCCGGAGGCTTCAATCGACCGCCTGTGATTCCCTTGGTACAGCCCGTCGCACAACCATTGGCATAAGTATCTGTAATGACACACACGAAAATTTGATTTCATGAACACTCATTATTTCAGGCAAATAAATTCGTTTCGAATTTTAATCGATTGTATGGACATACATATACATATGTACATGCATATAAACAAAAAATGCAAGAACATGGGGTGCATGAAAATGGTTGAAGCAAGCAAACTTAAGTAGTTATACACTTCGTAAAGCATTGGTTTATCTGTGGTCTTCCAGGACTCATGATATCTGTCAGGGTCCCTGATGCTCAAAAAAGGGCCTAGACGTCAAATTGGCCTCGGATGTGGTGCCGGACGACTACTAAATTTCTTTTTTTTTGTAGCTGTGTATCACTTCACAATAAATTTTTAGTCAATTTATTTATAGAAATTTATATCGATTTGCATAACTCAACTACTAGTGGCAAGAAATCGTGGACACCGAAGCTCACTGCATTCGACTACTGACTAGGAGGTTCGATATTCATGCCTCAGAAAATACGAGAAAGCGTTCTTCATAGTCCACACTTTCGTACAGCAAAACTGACATCTGACATTAAGAATCAACTGATGGACAATAAGTTAAGAAAAATGACGACTTTCTTCGAAGTTACATAGATACTTATGTCTCTTTTCAGCACAAAATCTTAGCTGCGCGTGTTCGTTTTAGTCATGAAGTAGGAGTGCTTTATCCCCTTGAATGATCTCTTCCAAAGAAGTAGCCTATAGACATTCGTAAACAGACGTCTACCTAAAATGTTAAAGATTTTTTAGCCGAATTCTATGGCTAGACTATGGCCACATACGGTCTGTATTTGTAATGGAATCCAGCATATAAATTTCAGTAAAAGAAACATTATGATCGGTCTTTATTTTCTTGGAATCACGTGCCAATTTTTAATTGAAACTCATCACCTTTCAACGTCCACCTACAACCGGCCAACGTACACACTCAACATTTGCAAATGTCTGCGACAGCATTTATTTTTGAAATCAACGAACAACCACATTTTGACAGTTTTTTATGCACCATGTATCCTACATCCTCAGCTGCGTGTACATAATAAAATTTCATTTGACGAAATTCTCCCCCCCGGGTGAGAGTATCCCACAAAGAATCACATTTATGCTCCCGGCGCGTCAGCTTCATCCAGTGTCAACCGCTTACAGTTCGCTGAGTTTTCTGCTTCGTCCTCCGAAATAGAATTAGCCTGCCTGACACGAGACACAAGTGCAAAAAAATCAAACATTTAGATTGAGTTTTACAATTTTCCAGTTGGACTGCCAAAAACGTGTTTCCGCCAACCGCCCACTGAGCCCTAACAAAGCGTTGCGTTGGTGTGGTCTAATAGTTTGGTTGCACGAAATATATGAGCTGTGAGAGTTGTTCTTTTTTGTTTTGGTTCAATTAAAGCCAGCAGAGGAAAAAAAATAAAATCAATCCAAAAATGCAAATCAAGAGGAATCAACGCCCCCGCACCGGAAGTATGCCATTTGACTGGCCACGTTCTCTTTTTTCTCGTTTACCCCTGTTTTCGTGGCAATGTCACACCTCAGTGGTCACGTATTTTTCAATCAATGCAGTTTATCACGCGAAAGCGACAAAACTCACAGCTGTTGCCCGCCGCAGTGCACAAAGGTTGTCTGAATCGTGTCAACATGATTGTGGCCCAGCCGCGCCCGCAAGGGCTTCAAATTGGTGGCAGGCTGTTCTTCGCCAATAGTGACTCTGCAAGTGACACTTCCAATTTGCGATGGAACTTCAATGAAGACTGCAATGGGTGGAAAATGCCACGAAGACACCAGCTGCAGGCAATATGCGGGCTACGTATACACCGGAATATTGTCCCGTACACATTTGAGAATTTCTTTGTCCAGATTTATAGGGGGGAGTAAGAGCTGAAGCATATAATCCTTTTTGAAAATCGGTAAATTCCATTGGCAATCACTGCCAATTCCATTTTTCATCTCATTGCAACAATTAAACGTCAAGATATATCCAATCGATGCGAATCCCTTCAAGTGTCGATTATATGTTGGTAATAACCTTCCACTGCCATGTCCATCCACTTGTTAATCTTGCAAGACCAGCAACTTCAACTTGAACTCACCTTTCAATCCAATATCTACTCATCCAGCATTTCTATAAACTTCTACTGCAACAAACACATAAATGACTGTGCTGTCAATTACAGACTCCACAGCGTTTTCCACCCCAAACCACAACTGACGTGTGCACCAGTCTGGAACTCTCTTGATAATGGAAAGTTATGTCGAGAGTAGTTTCAACACTTTATCCTTGCGGAAGTACAGAAATCCTTTCGCTCCATTTAAAATCATTCTGCGCTAGAAAAAGAGAAACTCAACGAACGCAGGATATTTTCATGCGACCAACATATTTCCTAAGTGGATATAAACCACTCTGCCAAACAAACAATCATCCCCTTTAGGTACAACCCTCAAACCACCACACACAAAAGGAATCTCAGGTCAAACATGAAAAAAAAATCCCGAGTTAGATACTCGAATATTTTTAGCTTTGGTTTTTTCTTCCCCAAGGAGTTGGTCCTCATACATTTACACACCATCTCTATAGAAATATCACCTGTGTCAGAAAGGGGTGGTGGCTTGTGCCGAATGCCCCTAGCTACACGCAACACACTCAAGTATCCGAGGTTTGTGCGTACATATTTCTTTACTTTGTCCCAACTAGGGCCTGCATAACAAACAACAGTAACAGCATTTGTAATTCTTGTTTATTGCCATTCGTGTCACACACTATCCACAATCAGTGGAGGAACAGTACGAAGGGTGAAGTCGGCTAATCTCTAGATATGTTCGCTTTTGTATCTTTTTTTTGAGCTGGCTTGTCATTTGAAACATCCCCCGTGGCAAAGAAGTGAATGAAAACTTGTCAGTCAAAGTGTCACTAGATACGTTCGCAAGAGGGGGAAGGACTAATTTTTTTTAATTTTAACACCGCCTTGTTGTTTTTGTTGTTGTGTTCCGGTCTGTTTGTTGGTTACGTTCAATTACTTTTATGAAAGTTGAGAGTGGAACTCAAGACCTGTAAAACCCGTGGTGAACATAAATTTCCACATGCGTAATCAAACACGTAAACAGGAGACCCTTCACATATTTTCAACCCCTGACAACGTGTCCCAAGGTAATTGTGAAGAAAGTTGGCAGTTGTCGCGGAACGGGCATGAAATTGCAAATTACGAATATTTGACACCTCACGGTCGTATGGCAAGTGAGTTGAAAGGGCAAGGCACTGAGATCAAATTGCGAAGTGGGGTCGTGTCAATATAGTAAGTTGATGTTCATTTTGATTGACAAACATGAAATTTTATTTACATATGTATGTAGGTATGTGCATTCTTTTAGAATAACACGGCAGATAGACGGCAGAAGGACTTTGAGAATAATTTATGACATGACAACAATGTGCTCCTTTGGTTAGTTTGTGATGATGATGCCGAAGGAGTAACTTTTACTGTCCGCTATTGGTTAACTATTGGTGCATGATAAAGGGTGCTACAAATATGGTGAAAGTTTCGTGGTAAGTTTGTATTTGTTCTGATCGGTATGGAGCACCTTCTCGGCCAGCTGTTGTGAACCTGATCAATAAATTTGTGTCAACCGGCCAGGTTAGTCATGCGAAAACTTCAAGTTGTGCTCGCAAAGCCAGGTCAGTCGATAACATTGCTGCTTTAGTTGACAGTTTTGCTGAAAACCTGGGTTTGCCCTTTAAAAGACGTTCGCAGCAATTAGCCTATAGCCTGAGGTACAAAATTTTGCTAAATCAAAAATTGAAGCCGCGGACTATAGATAACGCTGGGGGTTCTTTAATTCGGTGTTAGAAATGCAGGCTGCTGATTTTTTCAAGAAAGTCATCACGAGCGACAAAGTCTACGTATTTCCATCTGCAAGGCTTCGTTAATTAGCAGAACTGTCGCATCTGTGGCATCGAAAAGCCGAGAGTGATTGTCGAGCAAACCACAACGAGTTTATTTGTAAATGAAACTGTTCCCACTGTCACCGTCAATGAATGGATTGCGCTACCGAACAATGCAAAATGATTTTTATTGGCCTAAAATTGATGAACTGGACTTGCAAGATGGAGATTGCAGGAAAGATAAAGCTGTGAAGCGGAAATCATAAGGAGCTCATGGAAAAGGAATGATTTTTGAAAGAATGAAAAAGGGATGATCATCAAACTCCCAAAGAAAGGATGCCTGACAGAGGGTATCATATCCGCGGTTCAATAAAAGCAATCAAAAGCTGTCTTGGATGCGATTTCTAAAGCGTCGGCGAATGTACAAACCGTCAGCTTGGCCAATGCCATATCGCTAGGCAACTATGGCCAGGATTAAATCAGAGAAAATCTTATGGACTTCTAAGGCAGAAGAGAGGAACCCTTTCTACACTAACCACAGTAATAATAGGACACTGCACATAGTCAGGCGTGCTCAATGGCATCCCCTATAACAACTTCTGCAGGAGTAAGTCCTACACTTCCATTACTTACTAACATTAGGAAGGTCATTACCTATTCAATGATCTCAACACTTGCTTTAGGGCGAACATAATCACCTTCGTAAAAAAAAATCAATTGCTTCCAGGAGCGGATAGTGTGACCCACCTGCCCCCATCTATTGGCAACAAGATAGACCTATCTTGGTCTAAGTGAGCCTTATCGAGGGCCACTTCAGACAACCAACCAACCAAGTGAGCAATTTTAGCATATTGATAGCTTTTCACATCGTTTGGAAGGGCTTTTCTTTTAAAACAATTTCCTGACCAATGGCCCAAGATGAACTAGCGAAAATCAATTTAAAGCCTTTGGAAAAGCACTCGAATCTCCGCAGCTATAAGACCCGTCATGAAACCTAAATTTTGTAAAACCAGGTTATAAAGAAGCGATGATAGAGTGAAAGGTGGTTTTCAAAGCTGCTCGAAGGTGTTACCTTTTCGTAGTTTAAGCTGGTCTCCACCTGTAGAAAATCTATTCAGTGGTGAGTGAGGGTTTTCCTTTTACGTGTAAAGAACAACCTGCAAAATACAATATTCTCAGAAAAAAAAAAAATTTCACGCTCTACAATACCCGGTATGATTATTCCATTAATTTCATTTAGTTTACACTTCGAAGTAATTTTCTTGTTAGACTAACTGTTGTTGGCATTGGCAACACTTTCCTTAGAAATGAGATTTTCTCTAAAAATTTCAGAAAGGAAACCCATAGTAGTCAAGATGCGTTTTCATTTTACACAAAGGATAATTTATATTTCACCCCTCGATGACTTTGATATTTTTTTTTTTGCTCCTTTTTTGCTCCCCCAACTTTGTGGTTTTTATATTTTCTTATTTATCTCAACCTTATTTTTGCCGTTTTTCTTTCATATTTCCTTTTCGAAAGGGAAAACCTCTATTGTCGGACTCAAAGAAAACACCAAAGTAAGGAAAAAAAGGGGGAAAAAAAATTTAAAATGAAAAATAAGTTTTTCACTCCCTCGCCAATTTGTGTAGGAATTACGGGG
The DNA here is from genome assembly GCA_946965025.1 of Blera fallax. Classification (NCBI taxonomy): domain Eukaryota; kingdom Metazoa; phylum Arthropoda; class Insecta; order Diptera; family Syrphidae; genus Blera; species Blera fallax. The sequence continues at coordinate 12,372,162 of OX337247.1, read as the reverse complement.
GCTGTTAGGATTCGCTGTCACCACGAAGAATACTTATACTACTGCTCTGCCATGGCAATACGCTTCAGGGATACGCTGAGATCGAAGATGGTCGCCATGTCGTGCTTAATCATTATCATCAGGATGAGGGGGAAATAACACATGCGGCGCTTGTTGAACGGCCTTGCCGCGAGATTGGGACTAGAAGTTTTTTTTTTTGTCTGTTCTTTGTCTCCTTGTGCCAATTTGATAACAAATTCCTTCAATTTTGCTTATTTGACAGATTCTCGATTTTTCATAGTTGTGAGTAAAAGGATATTATTTCTTTTTGTTATGTACAATCATTGTTCAAGGATTATGATTGAGTATGGAAGCGTGTAGTTTGGATGACAAATGATTTACAACGCCTTACGACTTTGGTAGAATGGGGACTAAGAGTGGGGGTGATTTGCATAAGGGGCACAAAAAGCAGACTCAGTGGGGTGCCGTCTATAGTAAAACATGGAATGATTATAGAGAAATGTTGGCACTGTCTTGGTCTTCACGCAATAAAGTACGATGTGGAAAACCACTCCGGTCTTAACTAGAGTGCAACCTCTAGAGATTTAGTTGAGATCGACAGATGAACATCTGAATAAAAAAAAATTGAAAAAAAATTATTTCATTGAAAATTAATGTAAGAAAAGTCATTAGATACACTCCGTGGAAATCATAATTCTGACTGAGTTTTCAGTTCTATTCTAAGACAATTCTGCAAGGTTTTTGAAGAAAGATTTGCCTAGTGTACGATGTTTGGTAGCAAGTTAATGTTGAGCATAGCCAGATGAAGCAAGAAAGACTTTTGTTTCGTTCTTAGTGTGTGTTAATTGGAAATGTCTTACTCGGCTGCATGTATTCCAAATGATCAACAACATTAGTGTTTTCTGGAACTCAAGCATTAGCTCCTACTTAATTAGTTTAAAATTGCTAAGATAACGTCCTACAAGCTAAGGCTTGACAAGATGGGCGAAACTATAATATTCCTAGAATCTCTTCAACATGGCGAGAAGGTACATATGTATGTACATAAAAGCTAAACTCTGGACTTAACTTCTAAAAGAGGCTTACGCAAGTGCTTTTACCAGCCAATATTTAATGCTGTCATCACGCAGAAATAGGCTATTAGAGTCAACACGGGCAACTCTAGGCTCAAAGGACACTTAAAGAAGAGTGCAACATTACTTGTATAATCAACAATAAAGGGGATGTCCCAAATCAAAATAACAGAAGCCAAGACTTGGCGCAACGGACCGTATGTTGTCCAGGGCCTAGATCACACAGCCTTTCTTCCGCGCTTGTATAGGAATATTGATTGACATTGGCTTTTGACAAAGTTCATAGGATCAATCCTTTGACAATAACAACTGTGTCGATCGTGCTCCAATGTTTTCGAGATATGGGTTCTTTGACGTGAAGGATTCATCGGATTTTATGAATTCTAATTCGATCCAGCTTTGTTACTACTGCTGCCATGCGAAGCATCTTCATCTTAGCTGCCGTCCATTTGTACTCATGGACGAACAACTGCGGTGTAAAGACTTCCTTTCAGCTTAGGGTACATTTTTCGATCAGAGAAGATAGCAGAGTTTTTTTTGCCACTTCATCCAACCTAAGCTTCCGCGATGATTGGTGTCGTCATCAAAGGTTGCTTTGCTTTTGATCGTAGATCACAGATACTTGAACTTTTCGCACTTGGGAATCACTTTTTTTTCAAATAAATGTCTGGACTAGGTCGGAGTGGAACAGAGAATAGGCAGTACAGGTACTCTGCCCTTTTTGGACTAACTCAATACCATTTCCCCTTTAAATTATTCACCCATACATGAAGTACTCGTTGCAGCGACGTTTGATCCTCATTTGTGTGCACTTGGGGTCCGACACGTCGGTCGGTCGTCGATACGTCGGTTGTGTGAAATTCATACAAATCATCGTGAAATACCAGGCCACCAGGAACGCAGAGCAACGCGCTGTCTAACACAGTCTCTGCATAGTCTCTTCATTCTTTAACGCAAGAGACTATGTCCACTCTCGATGCTGATTGGTGGAGCATCTGAGTACTTTCTTTCCACTTCTACTTCGTCCACCTTCTACTACAAGAGAGCTCCTAAGATCCAAATCTGTTATATAAGCCAATGGCACGCGTGGATGTAAACTAGTCGCTGTTAAGCGTTCGATGCATGAGGAGGCTGCTGGTGGACCTTTACGAAGTGGTCTACGCGCCTTCGTACGCCGCAGAGACTCTATGTCAGCCGATGGTGCAAAACCCCTACAAGCCAGCATCCATCACGACGACACGTCGGTCGTGCGAAATTCATACAAAGCATCGTGAAATACCAGGCCACCAGGAACGCAGAGCAGCGCGCTGTCTACCACAGTCTCTGCATAGTCTCTTCATTCTTTAACGCAAGAGACTATGTCCACTCTCGATGCTGATTGGTGGAGCATCTGAGTACTTTCTTTCCACTTCTACTTCGTCCACCTTCTACTACAAGAGAGCTCCTAAGATCCAAATCTGTTATATAAGCCAATGGCAAGCGTAGATGTAGACTAGTCGCTGTTAAGCGTTCGATGCATGAGGAGGCTGCTGGTGGACCTTTACGAAGTGGTCTGCCCACCTTCGTACGCCGCAGACACTCTATGCCAATTGATGGTGCAAAACACCTACAAGCCATCGCCAATCACGACGACACGTCGGTCGTGTGAAATTCTTAATTTTACGAAGTGGTCTACGCGCCTTTGTACGCCGCAGAGACTCTATGTCAGCCGATGGTGCAAAACCCCTACAAGCCAGCATCCATCACGACGACACGTCGGTCGTGTGAAATTCATACAAAGCATCGTGAAATACCAGGCCACCAGGAACGCAGAGCAGCGCGCTGTCTACCACAGTCTCTGCATAGTCTCTTCATTCTTTAACGCAAGAGACTATGTCCACTCCCGATGCTGATTGGTGGAGCGTCTGAGTAATTTCTTTCCACTTCTACTTCGTCCACCTTCTACTACAAGAGCGCTCCTAAGATCCAAATCTGTTATATAAGCCAATGGCAAGCGTAGATGTAGACTAGTCGCTGTTAAGCGTTCGATGCATGAGGAGGCTGCTGGTGGACCTTTACGAAGTGGTCTACCCGCCTTCGTACGCCGCAGACACTCTATGCCAATTGATGGTGCAAAACACCTACAAGCCAGCGCCCATCACGACTACACGTCGGTTGAGTGAAATTCATAATTTTACGAAGTGGTCTACGCGCCTTCGTACGCCATAGACACTCTTTACCAGCAGGTGGTGCAAAACCCATAAAAGCCAGCATCTATCACGACGAAACGGCGGTCTTGTGAAATTCATACCTTCACGAAGTGGTCTACGCGCCTTCGTACGCCGCAGAGACTCTATGTCAACCGATGGTGCAAAACCCCTACAAGCCAGCATCCATCACGACGACACGTCGGTCGTGTGAAATTCATACAAATCATCGTGAAATACCAGGCCACCAGGAACGCAGAGCAGCGCGCTGTCTACCACAGTCTCTGCATAGTCTCTTCATTCTTTAACGCAAGAGACTATGTCCACTCCCGATGCTGATTGGTGGAGCGTCTGAGTAATTTCTTTCCACTTCTACTTCGTCCGCCTTCTACTACAAGAGCGCTCCTAAGATCCAAATCTGTTATATAATCCAATGGCACGCGTGGATGTAAACTAGTCGCTGTTAAGCGTTCGATGCATGAGGAGGCTGCTGGTGGACCTTTACGAAGTGGTTTACCCGCCTTCGTACGCCGCAGACACTCTATGCCAATTGATGGTGCAAAACACCTACAAGCCAGCGCCCATCACGACGACACGTCGGTCGTGTGAAATTCATAATTTTACGAAGTGGTCTACGCGCCTTCGTACGCCGCAGAGACTCTATGTCAGCCGATGGTGCAAAACCCCTACAAGCCAGCATCCATCACGACGACACGTCGGTCGTGCGAAATTCATACAAAGCATCGTGAAATACCAGGCCACCAGGAACGCAGAGCAGCGCGCTGTCTACCACAGTCTCTGCATAGTCTCTTCATTCTTTAACGCAAGAGACTATGTCCACTCCCGATGCTGATTGGTGGAGCGTCTGAGTAATTTCTTTCCACTTCTACTTCGTAAACCTTCTACTACAAGAGCGCTCCTAAGATCCAAATCTGTTATATAAGCCAATGGCAAGCATAGATGTAGACTAGTCGCTGTTAAGCGTTCGATGCATGAGGAGGCTGTTGGTGGACCTTTACGAAATGGTCTACGCGCCATCGTACGCCAGAGACACTCTTTGCCAGCAGATGGTGCAAAACCCCTACAAGCCAGCATCCATCACGGCGAAACGTCGGTCGTGTGAAATTCATACAAAGCATCGTGAAATACCAGGCCACCAGGAACGCAGAGCAACGCGCTGTCTAGCACAGTTTCTGCATAGTCTCTTCATTCTTTAACGCAAGAGACTATGTCCACTCCCGATGCTGATTGGTGGAGCGTCTGAGTAATTTCTTTCCACTTCTACTTCGTCCACTTTCTACTACAAGAGGGCTCCTAAGATCCAAATCTGTTATACAAGCCAATGGCACGCGTGGATGTAAACTAGTCGCTGTTAAGCGTTCGATGCATGAGGAGGCTGCTGGTGAACCTTTACGAAGTGGTCTACCCGCCTTCGTACGCCGCAGACACTCTATGCCAGCCGATGGGGCAAAACCCCTACAAGCCAGCATCTATCACGACGACACGTCGGTCGTGTGAAATTCATACAAAGCATCGTGAAATACCAGGCCACCAGGAACGCAGAGCAACGCGCTGTCTAGCACAGTCTCTGCATAGTCTCTTCATTCTTTAACGCAAGAGACTATGTCCACTCCCGATGCTGATTGGTGGAGCGTCTGAGTAATTTCTTTCCACTTCTACTTCGTCCGCCTTCTACTACAAGAGCGCTCCTAAGATCCAAATCTGTTATATAATCCAATGGCACGCGTGGATGTAAACTAGTCGCTGTTAAGCGTTCGATGCATGAGGAGGCTGCTGGTGGACCTTTACGAAGTGGTTTACCCGCCTTCGTACGCCGCAGACACTCTATGCCAATTGATGGTGCAAAACACCTACAAGCCAGCGCCCATCACGACGACACGTCGGTCGTGTGAAATTCATAATTTTACGAAGTGGTCTACGCGCCTTCGTACGCCGCAGAGACTCTATGTCAGCCGATTGTGCAAAACCCCTACAAGCCAGCATCCATCACGACGACACGTCGGTCGTGCGAAATTCATACAAAGCATCGTGAAATACCAGGCCACCAGGAACGCAGAGCAGCGCGCTGTCTACCACAGTCTCTGCATAGTCTCTTCATTCTTTAACGCAAGAGACTATGTCCACTCCCGATGCTGATTGGTGGAGCGTCTGAGTAATTTCTTTCCACTTCTACTTCGTCCACCTTCTACTACAAGAGCGCTCCTAAGATCCAAATCTGTTATATAAGCCAATGGCAAGCGTAGATGTAGACTAGTCGCTGTTAAGCGTTCGATGCATGAGGAGGCTGCTGGTGGACCTTTACGAAGTGGTCTACCCGCCTTCGTACGCCGCAGACACTCTATGCCAATTGATGGTGCAAAACACCTACAAGCCAGCGCCCATCACGACTACACGTCGGTTGAGTGAAATTCATAATTTTACGAAGTGGTCTACGCGCCTTCGTACGCCATAGACACTCTTTACCAGCAGGTGGTGCAAAACCCATAAAAGCCAGCATCTATCACGACGAAACGGCGGTCTTGTGAAATTCATACCTTCACGAAGTGGTCTACGCGCCTTCGTACGCCGCAGAGACTCTATGTCAACCGATGGTGCAAAACCCCTACAAGCCAGCATCCATCACGACGACACGTCGGTCGTGTGAAATTCATACAAATCATCGTGAAATACCAGGCCACCAGGAACGCAGAGCAGCGCGCTGTCTACCACAGTCTCTGCATAGTCTCTTCATTCTTTAACGCAAGAGACTATGTCCACTCCCGATGCTGATTGGTGGAGCGTCTGAGTAATTTCTTTCCACTTCTACTTCGTCCGCCTTCTACTACAAGAGCGCTCCTAAGATCCAAATCTGTTATATAATCCAATGGCACGCGTGGATGTAAACTAGTCGCTGTTAAGCGTTCGATGCATGAGGAGGCTGCTGGTGGACCTTTACGAAGTGGTTTACCCGCCTTCGTACGCCGCAGACACTCTATGCCAATTGATGGTGCAAAACACCTACAAGCCAGCGCCCATCACGACGACACGTCGGTCGTGTGAAATTCATAATTTTACGAAGTGGTCTACGCGCCTTCGTACGCCGCAGAGACTCTATGTCAGCCGATGGTGCAAAACCCCTACAAGCCAGCATCCATCACGACGACACGTCGGTCGTGCGAAATTCATACAAAGCATCGTGAAATACCAGGCCACCAGGAACGCAGAGCAGCGCGCTGTCTACCACAGTCTCTGCATAGTCTCTTCATTCTTTAACGCAAGAGACTATGTCCACTCCCGATGCTGATTGGTGGAGCGTCTGAGTAATTTCTTTCCACTTCTACTTCGTAAACCTTCTACTACAAGAGCGCTCCTAAGATCCAAATCTGTTATATAAGCCAATGGCAAGCATAGATGTAGACTAGTCGCTGTTAAGCGTTCGATGCATGAGGAGGCTGTTGGTGGACCTTTACGAAATGGTCTACGCGCCATCGTACGCCAGAGACACTCTTTGCCAGCAGATGGTGCAAAACCCCTACAAGCCAGCATCCATCACGGCGAAACGTCGGTCGTGTGAAATTCATACAAAGCATCGTGAAATACCAGGCCACCAGGAACGCAGAGCAACGCGCTGTCTAGCACAGTCTCTGCATAGTCTCTTCATTCTTTAACGCAAGAGACTATGTCCACTCCCGATGCTGATTGGTGGAGCGTCTGAGTAATTTCTTTCCACTTCTACTTCGTCCACTTTCTACTACAAGAGGGCTCCTAAGATCCAAATGTGTTATACAAGCCAATGGCACGCGTGGATGTAAACTAGTCGCTGTTAAGCGTTCGATGCATGAGGAGGCTGCTGGTGAACCTTTACGAAGTGGTCTACCCGCCTTCGTACGCCGCAGACACTCTATGCCAGCCGATGGGGCAAAACCCCTACAAGCCAGCATCTATCACGACGACACGTCGGTCGTGTGAAATTCATACAAAGCATCGTGAAATACCAGGCCACCAGGAACGCAGAGCAACGCGCTGTCTAGCACAGTCTCTGCATAGTCTCTTCATTCTTTAACGCAAGAGACTATGTCCACTCCCGATGCTGATTGGTGGAGCGTCTGAGTAATTTCTTTCCACTTCTACTTCGTCCGCCTTCTACTACAAGAGCGCTCCTAAGATCCAAATCTGTTATATAATCCAATGGCACGCGTGGATGTAAACTAGTCGCTGTTAAGCGTTCGATGCATGAGGAGGCTGCTGGTGGACCTTTACGAAGTGGTTTACCCGCCTTCGTACGCCGCAGACACTCTATGCCAATTGATGGTGCAAAACACCTACAAGCCAGCGCCCATCACGACGACACGTCGGTCGTGTGAAATTCATAATTTTACGAAGTGGTCTACGCGCCTTCGTACGCCGCAGAGACTCTATGTCAGCCGATGGTGCAAAACCCCTACAAGCCAGCATCCATCACGACGACACGTCGGTCGTGCGAAATTCATACAAAGCATCGTGAAATACCAGGCCACCAGGAACGCAGAGCAGCGCGCTGTCTACCACAGTCTCTGCATAGTCTCTTCATTCTTTAACGCAAGAGACTATGTCCACTCCCGATGCTGATTGGTGGAGCGTCTGAGTAATTTCTTTCCACTTCTACTTCGTAAACCTTCTACTACAAGAGCGCTCCTAAGATCCAAATCTGTTATATAAGCCAATGGCAAGCATAGATGTAGACTAGTCGCTGTTAAGCGTTCGATGCATGAGGAGGCTGTTGGTGGACCTTTACGAAATGGTCTACGCGCCATCGTACGCCAGAGACACTCTTTGCCAGCAGATGGTGCAAAACCCCTACAAGCCAGCATCCATCACGGCGAAACGTCGGTCGTGTGAAATTCATACAAAGCATCGTGAAATACCAGGCCACCAGGAACGCAGAGCAACGCGCTGTCTAGCACAGTCTCTGCATAGTCTCTTCATTCTTTAACGCAAGAGACTATGTCCACTCCCGATGCTGATTGGTGGAGCGTCTGAGTAATTTCTTTCCACTTCTACTTCGTCCACTTTCTACTACAAGAGGGCTCCTAAGATCCAAATCTGTTATACAAGCCAATGGCACGCGTGGATGTAAACTAGTCGCTGTTAAGCGTTCGATGCATGAGGAGGCTGCTGGTGAACCTTTACGAAGTGGTCTACCCGCCTTCGTACGCCGCAGACACTCTATGCCAGCCGATGGGGCAAAACCCCTACAAGCCAGCATCTATCACGGCGAAACGTCGGTCGTGTGAAATTCATACAAAGCATCGTGAAATACCAGGCCACCAGGAACGCAGAGCAACGCGCTGTCTAGCACAGTCTCTGCATAGTCTCTTCATTCTTTAACGCAAGAGACTATGTCCACTCCCGATGCTGATTGGTGGAGCGTCTGAGTAATTTCTTTCCACTTCTACTTCGTCCACTTTCTACTACAAGAGGGCTCCTAAGATCCAAATCTGTTATACAAGCCAATGGCACGCGTGGATGTAAACTAGTCGCTGTTAAGCGTTCGATGCATGAGGAGGCTGCTGGTGAACCTTTACGAAGTGGTCTACCCGCCTTCGTACGCCGCAGACACTCTATGCCAGCCGATGGGGCAAAACCCCTACAAGCCAGCATCTATCACGACGACACGTCGGTCGTGTGAAATTCATACAAAGCATCGTGAAATACCAGGCCACCAGGAACGCAGAGCAACGCGCTGTCTAGCACAGTCTCTGCATAGTCTCTTCATTCTTTAACGCAAGAGACTATGTCCACTCCCGATGCTGATTGGTGGAGCGTCTGAGTAATTTCTTTCCACTTCTACTTCGTCCACTTTCTACTACAAGAGGGCTCCTAAGATCCAAATATGTTATACAAGCCAATGGCACGCGTGGATGTAAACTAGTCGCTGTTAAGCGTTCGATGCATGAGGAGGCTGCTGGTGAACCTTTACGAAGTGGTCTACCCGCCTTCGTACGCCGCAGACACTCTATGCCAGCCGATGGGGCAAAACCCCTACAAGCCAGCATCTATCACGACGACACGTCGGTCGTGTGAAATTCATACAAAGCATCGTGAAATACCAGGCCACCAGGAACGCAGAGCAACGCGCTGTCTAGCACAGTCTCTGCATAGTCTCTTCATTCTTTAACGCAAGAGACTATGTCCACTCCCGATGCTGATTGGTGGAGCGTCTGAGTAATTTCTTTCCACTTCTACTTCGTCCGCCTTCTACTACAAGAGCGCTCCTAAGATCCAAATCTGTTATATAATCCAATGGCACGCGTGGATGTAAACTAGTCGCTGTTAAGCGTTCGATGCATGAGGAGGCTGCTGGTGGACCTTTACGAAGTGGTTTACCCGCCTTCGTACGCCGCAGACACTCTATGCCAATTGATGGTGCAAAACACCTACAAGCCAGCATCCACCACGGCGAAACGTCGGTCGTGTGAAATTCATACAAAGCATCGTGAAATACCAGGCCACCAGGAACGCAGAGCAACGCGCTGTCTAGCACAGTCTCTGCATAGTCTCTTCATTCTTTAACGCAAGAGACTATGTCCACTCCCGATGCTGATTGGTGGAGCGTCTGAGTAATTTCTTTCCACTTCTACTTCGTAAACCTTCTACTACAAGAGCGCTCCTAAGATCCAAATCTGTTATATAAGCCAATGGCAAGCATAGATGTAGACTAGTCGCTGTTAAGCGTTCGATGCATGAGGAGGCTGTTGGTGGACCTTTACGAAATGGTCTACGCGCCATCGTACGCCAGAGACACTCTTTGCCAGCAGATGGTGCAAAACCCCTACAAGCCAGCATCCATCACGGCGAAACGTCGGTCGTGTGAAATTCATACAAAGCATCGTGAAATACCAGGCCACCAGGAACGCAGAGCAACGCGCTGTCTAGCACAGTCTCTGCATAGTCTCTTCATTCTTTAACGCAAGAGACTATGTCCACTCCCGATGCTGATTGGTGGAGCGTCTGAGTAATTTCTTTCCACTTCTACTTCGTAAACCTTCTACTACAAGAGCGCTCCTAAGATCCAAATCTGTTATATAAGCCAATGGCAAGCATAGATGTAGACTAGTCGCTGTTAAGCGTTCGATGCATGAGGAGGCTGTTGGTGGACCTTTACGAAATGGTCTACGCGCCATCGTACGCCAGAGACACTCTTTGCCAGCAGATGGTGCAAAACCCCTACAAGCCAGCATCCATCACGGCGAAACGTCGGTCGTGTGAAATTCATACAAAGCATCGTGAAATACCAGGCCACCAGGAACGCAGAGCAACGCGCTGTCTAGCACAGTCTCTGCATAGTCTCTTCATTCTTTAACGCAAGAGACTATGTCCACTCCCGATGCTGATTGGTGGAGCGTCTGAGTAATTTCTTTCCACTTCTACTTCGTCCACTTTCTACTACAAGAGGGCTCCTAAGATCCAAATCTGTTATACAAGCCAATGGCACGCGTGGATGTAAACTAGTCGCTGTTAAGCGTTCGATGCATGAGGAGGCTGCTGGTGAACCTTTACGAAGTGGTCTACCCGCCTTCGTACGCCGCAGAGACTCTATGTCAGCCGATGGTGCAAAACCCCTACAAGCCAGCATCCATCACGACGACACGTCGGTCGTGCGAAATTCATACAAAGCATCGTGAAATACCAGGCCACCAGGAACGCAGAGCAGCGCGCTGTCTACCACAGTCTCTGCATAGTCTCTTCATTCTTTAACGCAAGAGACTATGTCCACTCCCGATGCTGATTGGTGGAGCGTCTGAGTAATTTCTTTCCACTTCTACTTCGTAAACCTTCTACTACAAGAGCGCTCCTAAGATCCAAATCTGTTATATAAGCCAATGGCAAGCATAGATGTAGACTAGTCGCTGTTAAGCGTTCGATGCATGAGGAGGCTGTTGGTGGACCTTTACGAAATGGTCTACGCGCCATCGTACGCCAGAGACACTCTTTGCCAGCAGATGGTGCAAAACCCCTACAAGCCAGCATCCATCACGGCGAAACGTCGGTCGTGTGAAATTCATACAAAGCATCGTGAAATACCAGGCCACCAGGAACGCAGAGCAACGCGCTGTCTAGCACAGTCTCTGCATAGTCTCTTCATTCTTTAACGCAAGAGACTATGTCCACTCCCGATGCTGATTGGTGGAGCGTCTGAGTAATTTCTTTCCACTTCTACTTCGTCCACTTTCTACTACAAGAGGGCTCCTAAGATCCAAATCTGTTATACAAGCCAATGGCACGCGTGGATGTAAACTAGTCGCTGTTAAGCGTTCGATGCATGAGGAGGCTGCTGGTGGACCTTTATGAAGTGGTCTACCCGCCTTCGTACGCCGCAGACACTCTATGCCAATTGATGGTGCAAAACACCTACAAACCAGCGCCCATCACGACGACACGTCGGTCGTGTGAAATTCATAATTTTACGAAGTGGTCTACGCGCCTTCGTACGCCGCAGAGACTCTATGTCAGCCGATGGTGCAAAACCCCTACAAGCCAGCATCCATCACGACGACACGTCGGTCGTGCGAAATTCATACAAAGCATCGTGAAATACCAGGCCACCAGGAACGCAGAGCAGCGCGCTGTCTACCACAGTCTCTGCATAGTCTCTTCATTCTTTAACGCAAGAGACTATGTCCACTCCCGATGCTGATTGGTGGAGCATCTGAGTACTTTCTTTCCACTTCTACTTCGTCCACCTTCTACTACAAGAGAGCTCCTAAGATCCAAATCTGTTATATAAGCCAATGGCACGCGTGGATGTAAACTAGTCGCTGTTAAGCGTTCGATGCATGGGGAGGCTGCTGGTGGACCTTTACGAAGTGGTCTACCCGCCTTCAACCAACTCCAGGTGCAAATCCCTTAAGGCATCACGATGTTTTTTCATTATGATCCTTAGACTTTGGATTGAATCTTTGGTTAATTTACACGCGACAAACCACTCGCACTGGTCACCAGATAGGCTTATTATTTGCCGCAATTAGCCTTCTAGTACCCGCTCAACGATCTTCTGGTGTGTGACATCAGCTTAAAAGAACGGTAATTATCACAGTTTCTCGTATCACTTTTTCTTGTTTGCAAAGGAAAAAGATAACTTTTCCCTTCACTGACTATGCATTGGATCTCCTCTCATGAGTTTGAAGATGAGAATCACGAGCCATCTGGACCCGATGTGCCCAATAATTTTCCAAACTCAGAGTGCAGCTCCGCCCAACTGTTTTTTGCTTTTTGGAGGATTTGACCACTTTCCCAACTTCATCGACTGTTATGTCGGATACTTCTCCATAGTTAGGAATAGCTCTTGAAAATTATAGCTGGGGAAACTGTTCGTTTCCCCAACAAAATCGACGTTTAGGCCTTCCTTTCCAATGGTACGTGATCGTTATTTTAGTTTAGCTTATAACTTTGCACTGATATCACTCGAAATTACAGATGAGATACCTCCGTTTGTATATAACTTAAGAACCATCTTGGGTAAAGTGTACAGACGATCAGTAGTTCAATGTTGCCATCCTCCAAAGGGCACAAAAACCTCTGGCAACAAAGACAACGTTTACATGATGTCTCCTCTACATTTAACGAAATTAGAGTTTAATATCTGGCATTTACGTCACGACCCCGTAATTTAAAAAAAAGGTTTTTTTTACTTTCATCGCATAAAAAAGAAGACACTCCAGCAACAAAAGCTGTATTTCTCGTCATTTCATTTTAATCTATAAACACTTCTGAAGGAAGCCTTCATTACGTAACATTCATACTGGTTTAATGAGTGTACTAAGCCAGATCCTAATTAAAAAGAAATCAACATAAAAAAGAACCAAGGAAATAAACCCTAATTACTCCCAAAAATAAAAATCCCTTGCCAAAGAGTGAATACAAAAACACCATCCCCTTGTCATAAATCCTTAATTTCCCACCCACTGCCCTTTTGAAGGCATCCTTATCATTAAACCGGCCAACCAACACAATTTCTTCCTTCATTCTCATCCGCATTCCATTTGCTCTCATTAAGTAAATAACTCCATTCGCTCCTTTGATCTGTCATCCATTGCATGCCAAGGCGTACTACACACTCTCTCTCCTACTACACAACGTCTTTAATTGACTTCAGTGCTAATTATCCTTCAGCCGTGTTCCTATCTGACATTCTGCATCCAAATGACAATGCCACCGAGTCGAGCCCAGTTATATTAACACACACACACACAAGCACATACCTAGCATAGTTAGCCCTTTAGATACACACAAGCGTTCGTATCTCTCTGCTCTCTAAATGCATTAGCATAATTAATGCAGCGAAACAGAATCCTGCCTGGCATACGTAATTTAATCCTTCGACTGCGAGATAAAAATGAGACCGTGAAAGGGATTAACACAGGAACCAGGCCAAATAGAAAGAAAAAAAAAAAACCTGAAGAGAAACCGGTCTAAAATGTTCACTACAAACCTCCCGTTGGGGGAGGCAGTGGTGTTGATGGTGCAGCAGCAGTGCTGCTGTTTATTCATTTATTCGACACGGGGGTGAATAAGTTGCTGTGGGATTGACATCCGTACTTCTGACGGCCGTGTTAAAAGGAGTGAGCAACAAAAAAAAAAATAAATAAATAAATATAAAAAGGCGCGAGCGTCAATGAAACAAACTGCAAAAGGACACTGGATATTAGGGTACGAATTGTGTTTGCACGACCACGTTGCTATCGAGGATCACCATCACCGCGATGACGATGACAATGAATTTGATGATGATAATGACGATGTCTTAGTTGAGATGAGTCATTGTTTGTATGGTTGCTTTCATTACAGTTACTATTATCATGATCAATGGCATCTTGTGACCGCCGAATTCTATTAAGGCATCCTTGTGCAGCTTTTTGCTATCGTTACGCTAATACAATGTTTTGTATGTTTTTCTATTGTGTTACTGTTTTTAATTCACAGTGTGGGGAAGAAGTTTCCACCAAATTTATCACCCGAATCAAGGATTTATTTTTTTTTTTCATTTTATGAATTAAGGGTACACTACAGCTGGATGAAGTTCGATGTTGTTTTACTTTATTTTCATTTAATTTGGCTTTCATAAGCCTCTGAGTAGTGCAAGGATTATGTTTGGATTTATGTAACGAATCCATCCCATCCAATTTGGTTTTCAATAACTGAGAGGGAGGTTTAGGTTTAGGATGTGTAAGCCCTTTGTATGGTGTTATGAGAGCTCAAGCAGTCCCTTGAGTCTGCTCATGAGGTCTTCAGAAAATTCTTTAAGGGATTAGCACCCGCAATTACTTCTGAATGGTCTTGAGAGATCCAATGGAAGATGGATATGTAGAGTAGGTTTAATCGCATGGCGATTTTAAAGATCTACATATTGTGCTGCCACGTCCTGGAGCTTTAGTCGATGGGATATACATACATACGTGAATGGTGCAGTCCATCTGGCTCAATGAACAGGAGTATCTGCAGTGGTAGATCTCCTTCTGAAAGTTGTTGGATCTCTAGTAAGGTATTTTTTGATGGATCATTGATGTACATTCCCTTCGCTGGGTTAAGATTCACTTAAGATATTCCTAACTCCCTACCAACTCGATAGGTAAAATGTCAAACGCTACAAGGTTTATCCGAAACGACGACGACGACATGTGGTTACTTTGTGGAACTGCTCAACCTAGATGGATTTATCTACGAGGGTCATTAAGTTCCTGAAAATTAAAACAGATGGTGTTGCCACCTCAAATCCAACATTTCAAAAGAACACACCCAAATTTTCAGACAGAAATAAAAAAATTGGGGAAACGTTGGATAACGTGTATCGAACTTAAAGGAGATTATGTTGAAACATAAAACGTTTTTTTTGCCCAAAAGAGTGTTCCTATTTCAATTTCATTTCAATTTTCAGGGATTTATTCACCCACTCATGCAAGCCGAAAGCCTACGTCGTTTCTTCGAAGTTCCTTAGGCCACCACTCTTGGTAGGATCGAGAATCATACTGGCGAACGAAGGTGTACGAGTTGAACTTATGAAGTCGATTCTGGGCTGAAGTTGCATGCAGGTGATTGCAGACGATTCTGAAATTTGTTTAAGTAATTTTCAGTATCAAGTCGGTGTCACGACTATCGCTCCAATTCAACAAAAACAACGAACATCCAGATGAAGATCGTACTCACAAATGGAAACCCGTAGGGCCCCGCCCACGCAGGTTGGCGCCGTTGGGAAGGGAGATTGTCCGAAAACAAGTAGATGAGTGGTTGTAGGCAGGTATTATGCGGAAAAGCTTGTGCGTCTATTACCGAAGTTTGAACAAATTGGTGGTAAGGGATCATTTCCCGCTGCCACTCTTGGACGATCAGATCGACCGACTGAGCCCAGCGAAAGTTTTCTCGACGATGGACTTAGAGAATGGCTTTTCCCACGTAAGTGTATGTGAGGGCAGCCGAAAATTCACATCGTTTGTCACGCTACTGAAGACATCTCTACCAGGTTTGTCAAGAATTGATGGTGAGGAAGATTGTGTTATTGTACATGGATCACAGAGTTATCCTAAGCAAGAGCTATGAATAGTCTATTGCCAACTTGAAATTGGACCTGGATGTTGCGAAGGCGTACGGGCTCGCGTTCCGGTGGAATAAATGTCAGCTACTTTAAGAGGGTCGTACCAGCAAATGGTACATTCATCGCCCGACCACACACTGACTTACTGAAGAACTTCGTGAGGTTTCTCTTTGAAATTAAGGAAAATGTTGAATTCGAAGAACTTAAGAGAATTGAATTTTTCTCACGGATACCCGCTTGGGTAATCGTACTACAGGTATTCGACTACATGCTAGAGCATGCAACAAAGTTACGGCATGCAGATGCTTTGAGTAGGGGCGCAGTGAACGTGATAACCAGCGAATTTACATGCAGAATAAGCAAAGCTCAGGAAGACGAAGAGCAGATGAAACTCATCCGAGCGCTTCTGCAACATGGCGAGTACGAAGATTTTAGCTGCAAAAGAGCGACAAAGAGGGGCGAACACTACTGGTTGTTCCAAGGAGGGATGCAAGCTGAGTTGCTAAGAAACATACACGAAGAGGTCCATTTTGCGCTCAAGAAGATGGAGGAGCTAGTCAAAAAGGAGTATTTTATTCGACAATTAGCAAAGTAGCTGGAGGAGGTACACCGAAATTGTGTTCCGTGCATCTTGGCGGATGGGAAGACAGGTAAGCAAAAGGGTTTCCTATGCCCTATCGACAAGGAATTTGCCCCGTTAAGGGCATATCACGTTGACCATCTTGGGACACTATCGAAAGCGTCGTAGATACAAATATGTACAAATACTTGACGCAACAGACTGTATGTGGTCCAGGGCCTACTTTCTCGCGACCGTTCGTGCTGTGCGTGTTATATTTTTCACAAAATGGAAGGGACCTACAGCTTAGAGCCATTTCCGAAAGACAAATTGAGAAGCTTTCTCATGGCAGTTATAACTCTCGGAAGTTTGTCAGACATTCACAAGAGGTGGGATCGTGAAAAAACCGTGAAAAAAAACCCGTACCACTCAACATCAACGGGGAAGAGTCGTAACTTTATGTTTAACATTATCGAATTGGATATGATGCAGAAACTGCTGCTAACTTTTTAAAGCATTGTGTGTCATTACTAACAGCAAATACGATGACTGGTATTTCAACGTATAGGCGGGATAATGAAACGACTAAGACTAACTAAGCTAGAATAAAAGCAAAGCTCATTGCAACGATATAGTAGTTCCAAAACTAAAAGGCAATCGAGCAGTAAGAGCCTAAAAGTTCCTCTCTAGATCACATTAACAACTAGGACTTTGGGCAGAATAGAGAGATAAATTTATTTCATTTGGCTTTACCTCATGGCACCCCACTAAGCAGGTAATCTCGGGAAGTTAGAAGGGTGAAGAGCACGAAGAAGAATGAGAGGAAGGATTCCATATGAAGGTGTATTAAGAAAGGAATCTGGGAAAGCCTAGGTTAGGTTAGGTTAGGTTGAAGTGGCTGCCAGCTAGAGTCGCCAGCACACTTAGACCAAAGAGGTCCGTTGTGATACCACGTGGATCATGGGAGAATCCTCCCTCCACCTACTCGTATTAAAACCAATTAGAGCTTCTTATGAAGCGTAGGAGGCTCTTGATGTCAATATTCAACAGGTCGCCTATATCATTATAATAGGGAGCTCCTAAGTGGAGTTTCCTTCTACGGGAGAGAGCCGGGCAGAAACAAAGAAGGTGAGGAATAGTTTCCTCCTCTTCTTCATCCATGCAGCTTCTACAGAAATCGTTCGCAAAAAGGCCCAGCCTGGGAAAGCCTATAATCGATATAAAAGAAATTTTTTATTCACACTGTTGTCTCCATGAAATAAAGTGTCGTTAATGGTTACATTAATGACCCGCCAAACAAGCCAGACAACTTATGTACAAACGAGTATGGCTTCTTCATATCAATTGCACAAATACTTCAATTTCGTAGGAGAATATGCTCACAAGGCAACTTGAGTAAATCACCATCATTCTTTCGTTTTGAATAAAAACAAGCCAATATGACATATTTACACATGCTACTCGCGTAATGGATCACTTTCAAGCAATTTTTTTAATTACCCTGAGTACGTACATACTCGTACTTATGCATTAGTGATTCCCACACAGCAACATATGCTATGTATCCTTTCGGAAAACAAACAAAAAACCGAAAGGAGTAGGTACCCAACTTTCTCAGCAGTATACCATTTCAATGTCATCAAAACACCCGCTAGTACATGTTTGTTTTGCTTCCAGCTTAATGTACTGAAAATATGTACACTAGTCTACCACAGCTGGGCGAAGTAATTCAAAAAAAATTTATATTACATTCCTACTTCGACAAAAGTTACTTCAAGTGTAATATTATCATTACGGCTGCGACTCGGCGGCGATTAAATTACATTTTCATTTAGAAAGGGGTACAACTACGACGACGACGACGACACTGCTACGAATATGACGAATGGCCATCTGGGATATGGAAAATGGATACCGAATACGCACAAATGAAGGGAGCACCATATTTCACTGGAGCATTACAGCAAACATCAACATGAACCGTTTCAGATGATCCTCATAGGAAATATTTTTCTTCGACATACTAGTTATCATATAAATCCACTTAGGCGGCGCGGCATTTTTGAGGCTCAGATACAGACATACAGATAACGGCGTCTTAGCTCAGGGGAAATAATTGAAAATTCGTTTCGTATCTGGGATTTACAAGGAAAAGAAATGCGTGAAGGAAGGATATTAAGTATGTAGGAGGGATCCGGGAGAATCTGCAATTTAAATTAAGTATCTATGGCATATTGCTGCGTATTTCATTTCGCTTTCATTTGAGGCGGATAATCCAAAGAAAAGCCGAACAAAAGTCGATGCTAATTCCCTGAAGTATATGTAAATTTTGGAAATTTATTCCCACAGTTAATTTTTTTTCGAACAGAAGACGGAAACGGGCGAATGAAACGAATGTGAATGTAGTCAAAATATCTTCTAAAAAAAGGAGAAATTATAATAATCCTTGAAATTCATTTTTTTTTCGTTTTGTTTTTGTTGGTTTTTCTTTTTTTTTTTTTAAACATACATATACGACTGTATCCTCGATGGGATAATTCGAAACAACTTGGTAGGCACATTCCGGAAGTAATAAGCAACAAGAGGAAATTGCGGTACCACCGGTGTCCGGACTTGTTAACCTACTTTTGCAATTTCGATTGAGATGAGTTTGTTTTGATTGTGTGTTATGGATATCAGTTCGGTTGTCCTTTTAATGGTCTACATACGTCCTTCTCTATGTATATACAGACAAGTTAAACAGTTTTTTTTTTGTTGTCTTCTAGTGAGATGTTAAGCTACCCAGGATGATATAGAGGGCGGCTAAGATGAACAGAAAAAAAAAATTTTCTAAGAAACTATTGCTAAGAGAAAGAAAAAAATTATGCGCTGCAGAACATTGATTTAAGGAGTACATATGTATTGCAGTTGAAAAGCGATTTCTTCGAAATTATACCTACATAAATAATTGCTTGAGTGTATGAGAAAGGTGAATGGTGGAAAAGATGGATACGAAGTTCAAAAGATAGTTTAAGATGTGTACATAGACTGCTATTTAAAGTTTTGAGGTAAGAATATTTCCTGCAATGTATCAAATTTGACAGATAATAGTAAAAATAGTGTACGCGGTTACAGAAAGAAATTTAGTGAGAAAATGTATTTATTTCGTGAACATTTCCAGAATGGATTGACTCGGCAACAGTATTCAGTAAAATGTAAAGGGTTCCTTGACGAAAAGCACTATCCTTCGCTACTATGCGATGGTTAAATGAGTCTCAACATGGTCGTTCTTCGCCCACTTTTAAGGAGAAGCAACGATAAGGACGTCGTACCACTTCCATTGGTTCAGACACTATTGTTCGAAATGATGCAAGACAATCGGTGCACCTAAAAAAACGACATCTGAAAACGGAAAATGGCCAAGAGGACAAATTCCTGTCTATTGAGTTTCAGACCGCTTTAAATTTGAGCTTATAATTTCTTTATATGTATGTATTTGTCTATGATAATGCCTAAAGAGTTGGTGTTATGGTATGGAGAGCGGTTAGCTACTATGGACCTGGTGAATTTGAGTTTCAAACAGCAAAATGATTGCTCCAATATATGTACGTTCTCATGGCCCTCGTTGCGCCAAGAGCCACAGTTCTTGGAACTTACTTTACATCTAATCAGTTCATGTCTTCATACATATGTATGCAGCTCAATCTAAAGCCTATCAAATTATTTAAATCTACTCCACAGCATCCAAAAACGTGCTGTTAGATTCATAGAATATCCGCCACTTACATGCTCCCTATCTTTGGCGGGTAGCCGACTTGAGAATGACTAATGCAGATACTACCAAGGCAAATGGTCCGACCACCTCAATCTATTTATTTCTTACCAAAGTATACCCGTTTCTAGGAACCGTGGAAACCGTAAAATAATAAAAAAGTTGATCGACTTCCATCCCTATTTTGTAGATGACCAGGAAGACCCAGTCTCCGTTTGAAATAGTCGATAGTGGATACTAGGCAGTGTGGTCTGGACAATCGGAATCAATCAACAAGTGTGGAAGTATAGAAGGCTGTTCTGACTCGGGCAATGATTTGTACGGATTGGAAGCCCGTTTAGTAAATAAATACAATACATGGCTGGGTATTGTTTGGTGGAAGGCGCTGTAGAAAAAATATCATCTTGATAGCGTGATAAAGATTCAACGGGCAGACTGCTTGGGGTAACGGGAACGATGAGATCAACACCAACAGCAGCCTTGGAAACAATCTTCTTCCACCTGACATTCACTGCGGGAACTCGGCAGCTAAAACTGCACTAAGACTTAGGGAAGCCGGACTATGGTTAGTTAAACCTTATGGTCATGCCTCAATTCTGGTGGAATATTTCGAGACTCCGGAAGGAAACGGACTTCATCGTCCCACTAACAATTTGCAATCGGAGATTCTCTATCAGAATTCCTACCACGGAGCAGTGGGATGGAGTCGGATGAACTAGCCAGGGCAGGGTCACATCTAAGGGCCTCGCAGGCTCTACACACCGGCTAGCACAACGCTTAGCACTTTGAACAGAAAAGACTGAGATTAAAATAGATTGAGTCCAACGAGGAAGCCAAATGGTATTGGCATCGATTAGACACATGTGCTATGGCCAAATCGTTATGGCCAGTCTATGACAAGAAGAGATCATGAAACTCAGTCGCAGGGATATTCGTATAGCTATCGGCATCGTGACGGGATACTGCGTGATAGGCAATCATGCAGCACGGCTAGGACTACCCCACAGCGACTTCTGTATGAACTACAGGAATGAAGAGGAAATTGATTGGAATGAATTATTCGCCACTTGCCATATGATTGTCCAGCATTATCCGCCAAAAGGAAGGACACTCTTGGGAGTTACTTCTCTGCGGGGCTCGATGATCTAAGATAAATTGAGCTGAACGAAAACCCCTGAGATTTATAAACACATTAATCCGACTGGTTGAGTTCAGCCGTCGATATTGAAATTAAGGTTCTCTGAGGTCTACTATTGGGCACAATGGTCTCATCGTTAGTCTAAGTGAGCCGTTGACACTCTCCTGTCAACTAGGGCACCCATCTACCTAACGCATGGTTTGGTATGAAAAGCTAACATACAGCTTTATCTCTTTATACAGTCTGCAGTTCGAGTTGTTAATCCGATAGAGAACAACCTTAGTCTCTTACTGCTCGATGATCTTTAATCCAATACCGTAAGCATATGTATTTTGCAGAAGACTAGTGGTTTCTCCGATTCTGTCGCCTGAAGAAAGATCATCAAAAAAAAAAAAAGAAGATCATCAGTGATGAGTTAATCTCCATCCGTACCATGTGTATGATCTCTCTGTCATTGTCCAGTTGCTGTTGAGATATTTTTCTCACCAGCCCAACAGTTTTTTTTAAAGGTGGGAAGTGCCTGCATTTCAGATGAGAACAGTTCGTCATTCTCTTAGTATCTTGGTGTTCCACAAGTTTTACTAGAACGTTTGCGTTAAAACTGAAAACTCTTTGAATGCCAAAGATATCATCACCGCAACGGAGGAGCAGATCCCCTTGGGATCTGTCAAGGTATTTTGTCGTTTGCCGAAAACTGAAAATGTTCAACAGCTGCGGCGCCTTCTGAATGCACCGATTATTCCTTTACTTTCCACTTACGAGTATGTACGAGAAAGTATCTCATCCTTAGCAATCAAACATCTGTCAGTTTGTCATTATATGTGTATGTACCTACCCTACAAATAAGTACTGTCACAGGCTATTAATTCAATTCAAAAACCATAAACTCTATCTCATTTACAGTTTGAAATTTCAATAAAATCGACATGCCCACATCCCTGAAGTGCGTTAATCCTCTCTTAAACAGGAAGCCAATTGTCACGATCGTAAAACTCTTTAAAATGTCATTGGGAAATTGTTGAAGTAATCTCCTCCGCCTGAACATAGCATTCAATGTGTTTCGTTTTATTTTTAGATCTCCAATACGTTAGTCACGACAGTGTAGACATCACGAATTTGTTTTCACTTTCATTCTGCGTTTCGGGAGTGATTTCGAAAAAAATTAATCATAACTCTGAGGAATGCACTTTGGCTGCTGGGGGAGTTGTGCTGAGTATGGGATTGCGGTTGCGGTGTGTGTCCTATTTTTCAATTAATCCCTCCATTTGTTGGTGATGCCGTCATAAATGAACATTTTAATAGTGATATTGTCTGAATATTAAATTAAGTCGCGGTGGATTAAAATTAATGTTTCATAAATGCATATTCGTTGTTGCATGGCTTCGTTGTAGTCGACAGGGGCCAACAGTCTCTCTGTATAGTGCTTGCATGAGTTATGGGGGAGGATACGAGTATTTTTTTTTTCTGTAAATTTTGGTGATGAGCCGGGAAATTGGATTATTTATTTATATTTGAGATACATTTTTACATATTTTGTGTTTTTTTTTTTACATTTGGTTTTGGTTTTAACGGACTTTGATTTATGTTTAAAATTGAGGTGAATTTGAAACCGAGAAAGGCTTATGGGGGACTGGATGAATTGTTAAAGATTTACGAGTTTTTCTTTTTTTGAACATGTGATTAAATATTCTTGCACTTTTGTACAGATGTATGTATGTATGTATGAACAGTGGGAAGATTGTTTAACATTGATTGTTAGAATGTAGATAAGAGAAATTATCTTCTATAGTAGTGTCCGCTTACAACGAACTCAAGGCTATCGACCAAATTAGTTCGTTATAATCGAAGTTTGTTACATGTGTGCATATGCTAAAAAATAAAATCAACCTTTGTTCAGAAAATAAAAAAAAAAAATAAAGAAAATTAGGAAAACTACGTTTAACCAAATAAAAAAATAGTAGATAGCTATTCCAATAGGTACTCAACTAATTTTTGCTGCCTTTTGAAATTTATCGTTTGATGCAAACATAGTGCTCGGGGAAGTACCGAGAAAATTATGTTCAAGGACAACGCTTTGTTGTTTGAGAATGTTGGAACGTACATACAGCTATATAGTTCTCGCGGAAGTGAATTACAGTGAAAAGTAAGACATTTTTGGTTCGTTATTACCGGACATTTACTTCATTTAACGCGCAAAAAGGGTTCGTTATAAGCGAAAGTTCGCTTTAAGCGGGTGCGCTTTATACGAAATTATAATCCAAATCTCATGGGACATTGATTGGGACTGGGTAAAATAGTTTTTATATAAGTGGCAAAGAATACGTCCCACTTTACGGTGCAAAGAAAATTCGGTTGCGAAATATACATACACACATACATATACATATGTATGTACATATGTACAATGCAATGAAATCTATTAACCAAATCTGGAAGACAAGTGAGCCGCCGTAAGCAAACTTGGCGCAGGAAAGTTGAGGAGGAATCAAAGGTCTCTGTGTATGAATTGGAAGGAAGTCTGAGAGTAGCCTTAGAAGAACGCTTGGTTAACCCATTGATGGTGAGATGAGCCCTAAAATATTCAGACGGGAACTTTAAGGCTTAGAGGAAGGGTTAACAGAGGTTCCCCGTAGGGATGAGTCTTATCACCTACACTGTGGAATATAACTGAGGACTCTCTCCTAAGAAGACACACTGCGGGATATATCGATGACATACATATGTAGCAATAATGGCAAAAGGCAAATTCATGAACGTCACAGCAGATACCACGAGAATGCACTCGGAGTGGTGGAGCGGTGGTGTCGTGAACAAGAACTCTCCAATAATGCGGAAAAGACAGATCTAATCACCTTCACGAGGAAGAAGAGAGATCTGGAATTTGAGCCCCTAACACTTTTTGGATCGGAACTAAAGGTGATCAGGAATGTAAATTATTTGGGAGTATTTCTAAATGCTGGACTAACTTGGAACATTCATTTAGAAGAAAAGATCCGGAAGGCAGAAAGGGTGCTGAATCCGTGCAAACGGGTATGTGTACAAAGGTGGGGAATTTCGCCGATTAGCACACTGGATGCATATGATGATAGTAAGACCGATTATCACGTATGTACACATGCGTCAGTTGTATGGTGGCAAAAAGCCTCCCAGAAAATTGTAAAGACACATTGAGATAGGGTCCACCGTCTGGCATGTTAAAGGATCGTCGTTACGACACGATCGACACCAACATGCGCAAAGGAAGTGATCCTAGGCATTCTGCCGCTGGACTTAAGAAATTGCGGCATCGATGGCGTTTCTTCAACACTGGAAAGACAACTGGCACTGGTACGGTAGCATCTATGGGCATAGAAAAATCCCAGATCTCGTGAAATATAAGATTAGGGAGTTGAATATGCCCATGTTACCCGAAGGTATCATGAAACTTTTATGGAGGATGTAACATCTCCGGAAATGAAAATTGGTGGTATAATCATCTTTACGTACGGATCCATGATGGATGGCAGAGCGGGATTTAATACTGGACTGTGAAGCACAGGGTAAACGCACAGTACCTATAACCGCAAAGATGATTTCAAATTCATCAGCCACACCAAATCCTAATGCTTATTCTTTTATCAATTACATTTAATAGACTATATGCAGCCAACCGAATAGATATGCCTTCTTCTTCTTCAAACTCTGAATTGTCAAAAGCACATTTCTTCCAATTTTAAATCTTGATCTCCCCCAGGGATATTGCTTAGTCCCCATGTATCTTCCACAGACAAGTGTTGCCTTTGCAAAATCCCACGCAAAATCAAAACTTTGAAAAAAAAAAAAATCAAACGTACGCACGCACGCCA
Source organism: Blera fallax (assembly GCA_946965025.1). Lineage (NCBI taxonomy): Eukaryota > Metazoa > Arthropoda > Insecta > Diptera > Syrphidae > Blera > Blera fallax. The sequence continues at coordinate 12,347,042 of OX337247.1, read as the reverse complement.
TTGAAATCTCATAACTGAAAGTAATGATTTGCACATTTTTAAGTGTACCGCCACCCAAAGGCACAACTTCCTCAAAGAAGCTTGTTTCTGCTTCACTAGCTTCTTTAAAAAAATAAAATAAATTCATGTTCGTTATATTTATTTGGCTCTAGAAGCATTTCCAGCTGTCACTCGCTGTCTCCTTACCACCCATCACACACATGTGATGAATAAAAATCATACGTCAAGGATGAAAGCAAAATACCTCATCGTCTTTTTAATTTCATAAAAGTTTTATGAAATTTTTATGAGTTCCATCAATCGTTCCACCTGCTATCAATAAATCAAAAAAGTAACACGAAAAAGATGATGAAGTCGAATCGCATGCGATTCAACCCCCTCAAAAAAAAAAAAAAAAACACATACACACCCGGAGATACATCCAAAAGTCTACCCAAACATACTTGTTTCATATACCAGAGCAAGGCGCAGGGGAAACAAATTAAATTGCGAGTGAATCCTCCTTTTTGGCTTCGCCAATACATAAATTTTGAGAGGAGATAAAAACTCACGAAGGCGATACAGTGCGATGTGGGTGACGCATACATATTTGCCATTTTGGATTTTATCCAATTTGTTTTCCTGTTGATTTCCTCGAAGAAATTAATTGCAGGAAATGAGTGGGTAGTTCTGGTTGAAGACCCATCGGTGACACAAATGCGACAGCATTTTATTGATGGACATTCCAAGAGGGCGGAGAAAACATAAGTTCTTAATTGAATTAGAGTCTATTTCGGGGAGAATATTTTCAAAACGGTACCTCATGTTGAACCAGACATGCTGCAAGTCATAATTGGATGAAGAAACAAAAATAATCTTTCCACAGACTCTTGAGTTCCTTGATCGTAGTTGTGTTTACGAAAAGGCACATATCTACATGTGGGACCCAGCCTGCACAACTAGGCTTGAAAACGCTTCTCGTTAGGCATTAAAAAACCAACTGCTACAGGGGCCAATACAGCCGAAAATTTTCCAGCTCTTCTACTAAGCAATACTCCAGCCACCTGGTGGTGTCATATGGGAATTTCCCTGAGAATTGCGATCGGGAAAGGACGAATGGCGAGAACTCTGAGCCACAAAACTAAACCATTTTTCATTTTTAATGCATTTTATTTTATGAATTCATTATTACTTACGAGCTAGACAAAAACGCTTAAAACTAGCTTAACTAACTTAACTTAATCTAATTCTAACTTACTGACCCTATGCGGGTACTCTAAGCTAAACCTAATGCTTAAAACTATGTCTTTCGACGTAACCTAACTTAAAATTAATTATTTATATAAATGACTTAATAACTAGTAACTAAGGAAAATTTATAAAAAACTTAGTAAACGAACGTTTTTTTTTATAAAAACTTAGATAAGAACTTAAAAACTACCTTAAAAATAAATCTTAAAACTACCTTAACAATAAGCCTTAAAACTACCTTAAAAATAAACCTTAAAACTATCTTATTTTAAACTATATATATACATGTATATATACATAATATATATACACATATATACATAACATACATACATATATATACACAACATACACATGTACATATGTATATAATTTTTTTTTGTTTTTTGTTTTTTATATACCTAACTATAACCTACACCTAAATCTTAAACCTATGTAAGCCGGCCAGGCCAACTTTGCGCCTTAGGAGGAGCTACCCAGAATCAAAAGGAAACGACGAGGGAGTTCCCTCTCCGTCCCCTAACCACCAGAATGTCTGATGCTGCCTAGCAACGTCTCGCAAATCGCGACCTGCTATCGCTCTACTGAACCGAAGACGCTCCGTCATGCTGAGCGCGACGTCTCGGTCGTAGTTGAGTCGCCTATCCACAGCTGTCCGGGCAACATGGAAGATTAGCGGCACCGCTACTTTGTCCTGTATCAGACCTTCTCTATCTAAATAGAGGAACGCCTCTGGGGGAATGAAGCCGTTAAGGCGCACGCTCTCATGGTACATATCATTGGGGTAGTAGGCCCCAGAGATCAGGTTATTCATCGAGTTCATTGCCCGTGCAATGTGCCTTCGAATCATCTTGATCAAGAAATTATCCACCCTGCTTATGTCCGCCTTGTTATAAAGGATCTCATTGGAGTAGAATTTTATGTACTGAGACTCTGGTGTTCTGTATAAGCGAAGGCAGGCCCTAAGGCAAGCCCTCTCAAACACCCGAATCCTTTCCATCGAGCTTGCTCCCACGTTGAACCACACGGGACAACCATACACGAGCATGGGCCGAATAAGGGCCATGTAGCAGATTACCTTCACCCTCGCATCGAGTTGGCTGCTATAAAACAGTCTCTTTGTGAGGGCGAAAGCCGCTTTGGCTCTGGCCAGAGCAGCATCTACATGTTTGTTAAAATATAGATACTGGTCTAGCCAGAACCCAAGGTATCTGACTACATTTCGAGACGCTAATGGTTGTCCGTGCTGTCCCACTATTGAGAACTTTCGCCAATTCTTTCTGGTATCCGCAGAGGCCCCAGATAACGACGTCCTAAACAGGATGGTTTCCGACTTCTGGAAGTTGATTTTCAACTTCCAGTCGTCGCAATATCGCTTGATCTTATCGAAGTCACGCTGCAAGAGTATTGCAATGACCTCGATCTTTGGTCCCGATCTGTACGCTATCAAGTCGTCGGCATACGCTATAGCATGGTGAAGAGATCCTACAAGATCACTTGTGTAAATGTTAAAGAGGATCGGCGAATTTACCGCACCCTGTTGCAGACCATTTTTAATATCAAACGTACCAGCAGAAGTCACATTGCCATTTTTCACAATGAACTGTCTACCGGTGAGCATGTTACAAAACATGTATAGCAGTGGTTTACTTATGCCCAGCCTACTCAACTTGTAGAAGAGTCCTTCTAGCCATACGGTATCGAAGGCCTTCTCCAAGTCAACCAGACAGGCACCCGTGCATTGTTTCTTGCTTTTGTTCCATTGGATATCCGACACCAGTTTAGACGCGGCATGTATTGTATCATGCCCCGCCTTAAAACCGAATTGGTTATCCGGAACAATATTCATGTCCTCAACCCACTTAGACAGGGCTCTATTGACAACCTTCTCGAATACCTTGCTGATGTTCGGAAGGAGACTTATCGACCGGAGATTTGCCGGATTGGACGTATCTTTACCCCTTTTGGGAATAGGATGAACCACCGCTGTTTTCCAGTGCGCCGGATAATGTGCATTATTCAGCGCATTGTTAAACAGGATGGTGTAAATGTTCACCGCTTCTGGAGGGAGATGTCTTAGCACAATGTTAGACACTCCGTCGATACCCACGGATTTCTTCCTTCTCAATGATTCGAAGATCGCTTGGAGTTCTACCTTCGATATGAACGGGGGATGTACCTCCACATTGGCGATGACAGTGTTTGCCATATTATCGTCATTGAACTCGGTGAAACCGTTGTTCTCTGATCGCCAGTGCTGTATATCATTTTGAAGGCACAAGTTGTGCACAAGGACTCGACTTTCCAGGTCGTGGTTCGGGCAAATACTATCATTCACCTTATACACTTCCTGGAAAGTCGCTCCTATAGCCTCTACCTTCTCCTGCGGATCTTCGATCACAAAGAAGTTGTCATCACTGACGGCGTTCCCTGGATCTATGCCTGCTGTTATAAGTATCTGTTCGGTGTTCGTCGTTCGGGGGATCTTAAGACATGGCAGGTCGTTCTGATTATTCCTCCGAAATATTTTATTTATTTGCGGGAACATACTCGGGTTGCTGGATTTTACAGCCCGAATTTTTTTGTTCCAGTGCAAACTTACAGAGAGTCTGTAATTTTCTTTTATTAACTGTTGGAGGTTTTTAATCAACGACTTAAGTGTCCTGATCTCCGAGTTTTGTCTGTCAGTAAACCGTCTGTACAAGGTTTTTAATCTTGACAGAAGTCTACTTTTTTGTAGGTGAAGTGCGTCAATTGTTGCATTGCGGTATATGTCTACGTTGTCAGTTTGTTGATACCGAGGTATCGTTCTGTCCATCGTTTGTTTAATTGTCTCGTCCATTCGTTGTAGGTATCTGTCGATCTCCTCATTTGACAGGTTCCTATTGGACGGTGGGTAGAGCGAGTTCGAGGAGAGTGCTCTTGTCAATACTCTGGAGAAGCGTGTCCAACGCGTCCTACTGTAATTGTAGGGGTACGTTTGGACAAACTCCTCCAACTCCGCAATCTCGTTGGGAATTGTTATTTCGGCACTGAGTCCGCAATGGTCACTGTCATACACGAATGTATGTAGGCAGTTTCTCGTTTGTCGGTTCATGTTGGTCAGTTGTAACCGTACGTCGAACAGCAGAAGATCCAGATAGGAGCCGCCGCTAGGATACGACGGACTATCGGTAGCTTTCAAATCGAGTCTGTACTCGACATTGTGTAGACCCCACCAATTGAGTAGTAGGTTCCCCCCAGAATTTGGTATATTATTTCCCCAATCACTATGCTTGGCATTTAAATCTCCAGCCATAATAAAATAGTTCTCCTCCGACTCCAGCCTTAGACATCGAAAAAGTGTCTCGAGCTCTGTTATAAATGAAGTGGTTTGAGTAGCTCCGGAAGCGTAGACTGCGACCATGTACAACCTCTTTCCACTACGGAGAGGGATGCACACGGTACAGGCCTCCAGCTCCCGAAACCTCCGCACTTCACCGCTGTACACAGCCTTGTAACGCAAATCTTTTCTAATGAAGATCGCAACACCTCCCCCTTGAATGGAGTTGGGTCGGTCTCTTCTTATAATATTATATTTATTGTGCCATAGTTTGTGCTTCTGGGATAGCTTAGTTTCGCTAACCAAAAGTACATCAGGGCTTTGGTCTTCTAACAACTTAAAAAGTACAGTTCTTCGCTCGATCCTTATCAGTGAATTCACATTCACCGCAAGGATCTTTAATGATTTCTCCGCCAACGTATCCATTACGACTGGTGGTGCGCTAGGTCCGGCAGAAATGCGTAGATCTGGTCTACCCGTTTCGCTTGCTCTTGTAACTGACGCTGAAGCTGGCTCATTTGCCCTTGAATTGAGAGCAAAATAGCCAGCATGTCAGGCTGAGCCTCAGGTGCTTTAGGCACTGGGACCTGTGGAGCAACCTTCGGTTGTTGTTTTTGTACCGTATTTCCCTGGCCTGACACCATTTGGGCGTAAGTCCATTGGGAAGTAACGGCTGGTGTTTGACTAGAAACGGGTTGACGCTTGACTTCGACCCTCTGCTGACGAACCAGATTTATTTTCTTCATATATTGAAACTTAGGACAACCCCGATAGTTTGCGGTGTGTCCCGAGTTTCCACATAAAGCACATGAGAGTTGGGCCCTATCTGCTACGCCATCCTTACCCAGAGAACATTCCTCTGCTTTGTGGTTTTTACCGCACTTCACGCATCGAGGCTGCATTTCACAGTTCGACACGGCGTGCCCAAACCTTTGGCAGCGAACGCATTGTAAAATGCTATCGCTCCTTTTTACTCTTTCCCATGACACAACCTGGTAGTCTAGGACATTAATACTCCTGAGACCATCCAGTTTGCTACTGGGTGAAAGCTGAACAAGGAAGAACGGTAGCTTTCGCTTCTCCCTTTTGGCCCTAGCTGTGGTGAATGGCTTGACCCCCACGAACTCAAGCCCGTCGCACTTTTTATCCCTCAGCATTTGAAGGAGCTCCTCCGGCTCGACAGACGAATCCATCCCCCTCAGCAGCATAGTTTGCAGCTTTTCCCCCTTCGGGGTGAAGGAGAAGAACTCCGTCGTCGAGTCCCTTAATAATTCCTTAATTTTTTTATAGTGCTCCACTGTCTTGCAGTGGATAGCATGCCTATCCTCACTAAGACGCTTTATATAAAAATTATGACCTATGGCCGACTTACACAGGTCTATGGTGTCCTTCAGTTCCATTTTGTATGTATTTATAGGCGGTACCTTAGCCTTCATACTCTTCTGCTGCTGCTGTTGTTGTTGTTGTTGTTGTTGTTGTTGTTGTTGTTGTTGTTGTTGTTGGTGTTGTACTTGCTGCTGCTGCTGTTGTTGTTGCTGCTGCTGCTGCTGTTGTTTCTGCTGGTGTTGTTGTTGCTGCTGGTGTTGTTGTTGCTGCTGCTGCTGTTGTAGTTGCTGCTGCTTTTTTGGCTGCTGTTGTTGTTGCTGCTTCTTTGGCTGCTGTTGTTGTTGCAGCTGCCTTACTGGCAGTTGGCTCGATTTTTGCGGCAGCTTTGTAGTTGCTGCCGCTTTCCTTTCAGTTTTATCAACTGCGCTAGTTGTTGCTGCTTTATTTTTTGGCAGCTGCTGTTGTTGTTGTTGTTGCTGGGAGCACTGGAGCTCAATGTGCTCTTTCTCCCTTCTTGCCGTCTGCTTGGCCTTTATGGCTAGCACCCTCTGTTGCAGCTGCCTAATGCTGGAGTCGAGGCACTCCAGCTCGTCTTCCTCATCTTCCGATTCGGAAGCGGCTAGCGAGGCGAAGCTGTTGCTGTCATCCATGCCTTCGACTTTGTCATCGTCGACCGACCGATGACGCTGATGTTGTGTTGCTGCTATTTTTGTTGTTGATGGCGCCCCCATCCTCACTTCACCCCGCAGCTTTTTGGTTGAAGCAGTCAGAGAGAGGCGCTTAACTAAATTAGGATTTGGCCTCAATTTTGCCTTCCTTTTAATAATAGTTTTTGTAGCCACTGGTGGTATGCGGCTACTCATAACTGCCTCGACGGCACACAAAACTAAACCTGTTAGTCGGTTATACTTATGTATTATTTCAAGAGATTTCGAACCAGATCACACTGATAGGTCCCTTTTCGTCTCTTTTCCACGATTCCACGATGCATTCCACGATGCATCTGAGCCTGAGAGACTCTCCGTATTTCTCCACAATTCTTATCTGGCTTTGATTCCCCGTATCTGTTTAGCAGAAATCTGGTTCAACTTCTACCCAGTGGCGCTCCAAGACGTCATTTGTTCTGCTAGCTAATGCCGGAGACCGACACAATGTGCCGCCGCGCCGTCTCGATTTCCTCCAGGCATAATTCAAAGGTTTCAGAAGACCCATTTTCTTTAGGTGATAGCCGAAATTTCCATGACCTGTACAACCAATTTCAGTGCTCTTCGCTCCAAGCTTAGAACTTCCCTATGAGTGGCACTAGTTGGCATTTTAATAGCCATTTTACCCTGCCTACAACCTTCCATGGTTGACTCCCTCATCTGGTATTCCGCCGCTGCCCAGTTGTTAATGAGGTGCTCCGCCACTTCATTGGCACCGAATGGTTCTGGACCAAAGAACTCCGAGGTTGACCCTTGAATTGCTATAGAATTCTTTATTCCGTACATGGGCATATTCAACTCCCTAATGTCATTTTTCACGAGATCCAGGATTTTCTTATGCCCATAGATAGTACCACGCCAGTGCCAGTTGGCATCCCAGTGCAGAAAAAGTGCCATCGAAGCCGCCATTTTATTAATAAATAAGTCCAGCGGCAAAATGAGTATGAGTCGATTGCACATGTTAGTGTCATGCGTATTGCACCGACGATCCCTAAACATGCCAGACGTTGAATCCTATAGAAATCACTCATCACACCGGATAAGCTGTGGAACATAATTGAAGCTAGAGATGAAATTTACGTCAGTTCATTTGAAAGGAGAGAAAGAGAGCTTTAGGGAGGCTTCTCTGACACACTTCGCTTTTGCGCTTACTAGAGAATATGCGATCCAGTGGAGATTCTCTGAAAATGGCCGATGGATTTATGTAGGTATGTGGACACGTAAGCATATACAGGACGAAACGCAAAGTCGGACGTCTAAACGAGATGAACTAACAAACATAGCGTGCATACAAGAAACGAGATAGCAAACAACGAGGTAGCAAAATACGTAAAAACAAACGGAGTCTGCAACGAGCACCTTGTATCCGTCGAATATGTAAATCATTAGCATAAAATTAGATTTAAGTAGTAAAAAAATACTGATCAACATATGCTACCCAAACCGGATGCACGATGAAAGTAATGAACAATTTTGGAAACCAGCTGTAGAAGTACCCAATAGTAATGGTTTATGAGATGGAATTGGCACGTGCACGGCCCATACATGCGTATATGCCTATGTATATGTATATTGGCTTCAATTGTTTTCATGACAATCCTAGAAGACTGTTAGGTCTTAGAAAGGGTCCAGAAGTTGGAAGTACAAAAGAGAAAATGAGACGTTAAGCCGTACTCATATCTGACGATAATTTCGTTTGCTTACTCAAGGCTAAGCAATTATCTTAGGGATGAGAACTAATTTATAGCAGTACTGAGTCTTTAACAGCCGTCTTAGAACGACTTACGATGGAAGATAATCTCCAAACACATATTTCTCAACAGAGCACACACTCTTTATTCCGATTTAATATCCATTTTAGGCTTTAATAAACTCCACCAGATATTTATTTCTCCCTTCTTGCTCCAGCTTACAACTGAGCTCCCTTGGGAAGCGAAAAAAAATGGTCTACTACTCAAGAACTTTTTTTTTTGGTTTCTCCTTGAAGCGATAACAGGAACATAACCGTGCTTGACATTTTTTTGCCCACCATGTTTGTGTTTTTATCCCACTAAAAGGAGGGGGACTAAAGTGTACGCTTTTAAACACGTTGTTCCGTAATCCTTTTTCACTCTGTCGACGAAACTCAAGGCAAGAGCAAAAAAAAAAGTAACAAAAGCGTAGCAAGAAAAGTGAAAGATTATTTTTTTCACAAGGCAAGAGGGGGAGTAAAAATCCCGCCCCCAGTCCAAGGAAAATCCTATTTACTGAGCGTATAGTGGTGGCCTTCGTACCAGTCACTTTTGGTTATAAATCGTCGATGTGCCCGGTGGCTCGGTATCTTAACGCATCTCTATGTGACTGGAGCATACGGTACGGTTCAAAACTGTGAAAGTGATTTATTGAATAAATACGAAACAAACAAAAAAATAAATAAATAAAGTAAATAAAGTGAAGGAAAACATTAAATGTGTCCTCGAGGGTCAACAATTTTTAAGGAATTTCTAGAGAGATGTCCTTAAGAGCAACCCACATCTGTAGGTTTGAGTTTTCCAGCGTAAGTGCTTTCTTTTGCACTTTCTAAGGGGAAGTTTCTTATTGCGTGCGTGTTAGTGCGTGTGATCATGTGTGCGAAGCAGTGTGAAACCCTAGATAATTCTATCACGGTCAATTATGTTTGTGGCCAATTTATGATGTGTACACAACCGCCGGGCGCTGGAATGATTCTGACTTCTTGGTGAATAGCGATTCCCGGGGTGGATGAGCAATTTTCAATGGATATTTCCCACATGAAAACGGTGTTATCTTCGTTATTTATACGGTTCACATTGGATTTGGATTGATGGTGGGGTGGATCTAGCTGCATGGCAGCGGTGTCTTTAATCGGATTTGGAACAAAGGGATGAAATTTCGATTCCGTAGAAAACAGCAGGGGTAACCGTTAGTGGCATGCTTCACAGTACTTAGTCCTATCTAAAACGGCGCTTGTCCGAAGTGTTACAAGAAAAACAGAATTTGAAATGGTCTTTCTACTCCTTACGACGGATTATGGTTTGTAGATGTTTGTGATAATGCGCCTTTCCTCTTCAATTGTTGCCTTTTTCCTCCCGAACAATCACAAATGCTAAGGCATATGTCGGGGGTAAAATCAAAGAGGTGACTTATAGTTAATACTAGAACTCCGAGTACCAGTCTTGTAATTTAGCAGAACTCAGTAAAGCTGCTTAAAAAAAAGCACCTTGAAGTGTTTCTCTTAGTACGATCTGGTAGAGAAGGTTGTCTAGATGAAACGCTTCAACCTGGGGTCAACAGTAAGGTAGTAACTAAAAAAATTTAGAATCAGCAATCACAGTGCGAATATGGGGTATCCAGGTAGCCCTCAAAGTTAAGCTACCGAACTTTCTATACTGATTGCAAACTAAACCACTCCAAGCGTTTCGCAAGGTTTTTGGTGTTTTTCTGGGATTCGAACCTCGAACCTTCCGCTCAGTAGTCCAGCGGACTAACCACTGAGCCACGGCGCCCACCTTTGCGCTTATTGAGACGAATTTTAGTTTTTACAACCGACGAAATCAGCGTAAATTTTTAAAACCCATGAGCGTGCACCACAAACAATTAGAGTCAAGGTAATTATATGCAAACGCACATCTACTTTAGTGATATCTCCACTGGAATACTGATTGTCGCATGATACTACCTACTAAACGAAACTAATGACATTCACTAGACTGAACGCCACTTAACTTAAATACTTTATTAACCCAATAAGCATTTGCTGCTTCTTCAAGGAATATACTATAGGCACGTACCTTCAAGTGCAAGACAACAATCCAGCGTACACAGACTGGTACAATTTTGCGCACACGACAGCCACACTTACAGTTTTACCTTCAATTAAATAATTAAGCATTTCAACACGCACAATTTAATTACATTTAGCTTCGTTCATTCATTCAGTTCGTGGTAAATGAAGACGATTCAATCTTCTAACGCACATTTCTCACCCCCATGTTGGCGGAGATAGTATAAATTTATAGCACACCCCAACCCCAATAACAGGCGGCAGTAAATAAAACCAGATGTACCGTGCAAAAAGAGAGAATGACTCCCATTAAATCTCTGTCCCATTGTCATTTCTGGCTCAATATGTGCGATTGCCACCGCCTCCCCTGGTGAATTAAATTAATTCACTATGTCATCGGCCTAATAAATCCGATTGTTTAGACGAAAAACCTCACCAGCCTCACCATCTCCACCATTATTATCCGTGTGCCACCTTTGCAATTTATTACTATCTCTGTGAAGTCTCATTGCGAGCTTTCAAAGGCGATGCTTAATCTCTTGCCGGTAATTAATCGAGCCCACTTTTTTTTTTGTTGGCCTAGAAATGAGTTCTCCGAACCCCATTCAATGCATATTCATAAAACGGGGCGCCTGTATATGTGTATGTGTGTAGTGGCTTGTCGAATAAATTCCGTTTCCTCCCCGATATGGTTGGGTGAAAGCAATCAGCGCCAGCCACCCCTTGCATAATGTGAAGAAAAGTTTTCCCTCGGCCTCGATGGTGTGCATTTTGTCACATAAAACCGGAACAGTGAGGGGTTGGGGCTAATAACCGCCCCCATCTCCCTTTTGCAATTGCCAATATCTGGAGCATGAAAAAGAAATCCTCCTCAAAATTCCCAAAGGTGAAGTTTCCTCAACCGCAATCGTTATTGCGAAATTAAAGGCCTTTTTCAACCCTCCGATGGGGGAGCGACAACGGGCGCAATGGATGGTATTGGTTGGGTTCACTTTGCTTTGGCACCATTACCCGACAAAGACTCGAGGAAGACTTATTTTTGTGGTTTTCTGATTTTCGATTTTGTGTCAGTGAATGGGTGGAGAGGGATAAAGGATAACCGGATGAAAAGGAGTCCCTCGACCGCAGCAAGTGTATGTAATGGCATCGAAGTCGTCGTCGTTGTCGTTGTCGTTTATGTCGGCAAGGATAGAAATTACGTATTAACTTAGAATTAAAGGCAGCAGTGTTATGAGCGTGTGTGTGGGAAAATTTTGCGGATATGTTGTTACCTTTTGATTTGTCTTTAGCGGTAATGAACTGGGGGTTTTTTGGTTGAGATGGCGAAAGGAAGGGATGAAAAATATGCTCGTTCAACAAGTCATAAGTAAACTTTGGGTTTTGCAGAACTCAAAGCCAGTGACATATGTACCACAGGAAAGGGTTTTCGGAAAGAAATACTACTTCCACGTGCAGATTTTTTTTAGGGGAGCAGCTGCTACACGTGCCTAATTTTCTCCGAATATGTAGTTTGGGGTTTAAGCGTGCTCAAATCGATGAACGTTGTTTTGTGGGCAAATGGGATTGATTCCTAGAAATTTTATAAATGAAATCCAGTAAAAATTAGGAAAACTGTAAAGTGAAGTCGGAAGAGGGTATGCTGCTAGTGAGATGTCAGTAGCGCTTTTGTAAGTATTGAGACGGAAGCGGCCAAAATAGGTTTAGCTGTCAACAAGAAAGGACAACCAACGCTGACGTCTTGGACAAAACATCACCGTAAACAGATATAAATTTGCTGTTACTACATATGTACCTAAGCTGCGCTATTAATTCAGAAAACAGCACCAACTTTGAGATCAAACGGAGAGCTTGCCAATTGCTGTTCCTTTGGACTAAGAAGGACCTATCTCGATCAAGCAAAACTACTTTTTGTACGATCTTAACCATTCCTGGAAAAAGGAGGAGGATGCGGATTGGTTAAACGCGGCAGACTTAGGTAAGAAACCTTGACCTTTAAACACGTGAGCGAGCGTCTTATGACAATCCTTATCAAGGCTAAATTTGCCAACATTAGCCTAATATGCGCTCATGCTCCCATAGAAGACAAGGACGACGCTACCAAAGAATGTTTCTACAAGTCCCTCAACAAGACCTATGAACAATGCCCTAAGTATGACGCTAAAATCGTACTACCCTCTACGAGCATAAAATACGGGAAGAAAATCGGCTTTTCCAGAAAAAAGAGCACGAGAAGCGTGCGACCAACACAGACGATGATAGCCAAAATTTCCGTGCAACCAAACCAAAGTGAGGACAGCAATATCCAAGCTTAAAGTGGACAAGACTGCTGCACCTGATGGCCTACAAGCCGAGCTGTTCAAAAAAGCTGGAGATAACTCTCGGCAATCGCTGTATCTTTGGGCTGAGAAGGCAACTGTACTACTCAGGCCCTATCCCGAACAACTTGGGGAGACAAGTCCTTAATCATCCCAGTCCTGCTTATGGTCTTCGAATCTAACTCGGAGGGACAACGCAGTAGAGAACGAGCGTATAAGTAGAAGGGGACCTTAACCAACTTGGAGTGCGCTTCTTGGTTTGTTGATTGAAGAGCCGGTTCACCCCGAACTGTACCGCCACCTAAATAAGTAACCATCCCGTTCCTGCTGTGTCTTTGTCAAAATTGGATGAAATTGCTCTTGGCTGTTTCGAGAGGAAATTCCCCGAGGGATTTTTAGTCCCGTCTGCATAGAGGGTGAGTGGAGAAGGAGATACAACGACGAACTATACGGGCTGTTGAGCGAAATCGGCTTAGCCAGAGTGAAGTTCAAACGACTGAGGTGGCTGCATGTAAAGCGGTTGTGTAAAGCGCATGAACATCAATGCTTTGGCCCGAAATATCTTCGAATACACCATCGAGGGACGACGCAGTAGAGGATGATCGCAATTAAGGTGGTGCACGCAGGTAGAAGAGGGCCCCAAACAACTTGGCGTGCAAAATTGAAGGCAGCTAGCTAAAAAAAGTAAGTAAGAAAGGAAGAAGGTTTAAGTTTTATTAGTCTGTAGTACTACAGTTCTAGAGCTCTGCATAATCCATGGTAACAAAGAATATCCCAGGATAAATCTGCGTCTAGGAAATTTTGAAACTAATGTTGGTCGCACGTTTCGGACACAACTCAATCATAGAAATTACGTTCTAGTGTTGCAGAACTATAGTCTGGAATTCAAGGAATTTAAAGCAACCTATCAGCCAGCAATCAGCAGCTAAATAGACTCTGAGAATAGTGTAAACAGCAGATTTAAGGCTGTTGCTCAAGGCGTACGTAGATGCTGTTTTAAAATTTAATTCCAGTATGCGCCTATAATCTACTGTATTGCGATACTCAAAAGCCATTAAAAGGCCATTGTTCTGTTGTTTAGAATTCGCTGGAGCTCAAATTTCGAAAACAAAACGATTGAATTGCCGCCCGAAGAAAAATGAGATTATTGCCGTTGTGTTATGCCCAATGTCTCTACAAGTTCCGGGCCTTAGATTCACTTTCAGAGTGATGCCATAAAGTTACTGCGTCTTTAAGCAATCGACGTCTTAAAGAACATTTTAAGGTACACGGATTTAAGGACGACAGTGGCTTAGTTCACCAGAATAATTACTTTTCCAAGACTTTCGTATATCTACGACCTTTATCAATACCAACCTATTAGTCCACTCTCAAAGGGACTAAAAAAAAAACATGTAAATGTAAAATTTAAAATTCGAATATCCTCCTCCAAACTTGTAAGTGGGTGAAAAAAAAATCCTTAAAATTCAATTCTCCTATTTTCCTTGCAAATAAATTCCCTTAAAGCGATTTAATACAATTTCTTGGATTTGAAATCTCCTCAAGAACACTGAACGCGAGTAACAAGAATTTGGAAAATCATTTAAAGATTTCGCCCTCTTTCCTCTCGTCCTCCTGCGATGGCGGATAAATTTGCAATCGATTTTGGAATTTGCGCTAAGGAAAGGCCAAAGGAACTTCTATTTCCGCATTCTTCCTGATTCTCCATAAAAAAAAAAAAAAATACATTCTCGTCGGTTAGCGGTCGATGGGGTGGTGGTTGGTGGGTAATTGAATTTTGCGAGAATTAAGACTCTGAATCACTGGTTGTTATCCAGTTTGTGGCTCTAGGATGCAAAGATACCGGCGAGTGGTATACAAAATCGGGCATGTTTTATGCGGGATCCTTTATTCGTAATTTCCAGGATGTTGTATCATTTTCGTTTATTTGGTGGTTGCAATTTTACGCTTTATTTTGCCATTTGCGGGAATTTGCAATTTACAGCATTATTCCAGTTTTATACTTTGTCTGCTGCCATGAAAAGCAGGAGGAAAATAGTCAGCAACAGAGGCAGTCGTGGCAATTTTGCATAATTTGATAGTAGAACAACTTGAGGGCTTTTTCAAAGTAGGAAAATTCAATTTTTATTTTCATGCTTTTTTTTTGTGCAGAAAGGGGTGGATATACCCTAAAAACATTTTCGGGATGTTGAAGGATAGGGTTGGTCTTTGCGATGCACACGTACTGCGAAATGAGCATTTAAGCTGAATTTAGCCCGGAAATTATTTTCTGTCGAAGGACACTTATTTCGTTGAAAGCATAGGGTGCTTTGTCTGTAGCTATGAGCATATAAAACGTGCAATTTAAGGGCAAAGGATGACAATAATATTAGGTTAAACAATTCCACGTTGTGCATTGCCATGTTCTTAAGCGTTTGTGATGTTGTTGCTTCTGTTGATAGAAGCAGAGTATGCAATCCCAAAGGACTAACTCGCTACAGCTTTGTTTCAGTTATCAAGCCAAAACTATGAGAAAGTGCTTTGGTTGTGGTTCTTATTAATTAGAAATGCAAATTATGCCTTATACAGCGGGTATCGTGACTCAAAGGTGGATGCGTAGGACTGCTGACTGAATATCCCCCACCTCTTGCGAATCTCGCAACCGTCGGAGGCAATGTAGAATATCTTCAATCGTAGCAAGTTCTTGGGATGCCTAAGTGTCTAGAAAAATATACGAAATCCAAGAAAAAGAATCGCAAGAAGAAGGATAATTGCCACGACGACTTCAGTCAGGGGTCTATTGGCCTTTGTTGAAGAGAGTTCGCACATGATGATACGCATACATCGGGGGTGGCTTTAACGCCACAGAATTCTACTTCAGGTGATACTTCGATACGGAAAACATTATATGAACCAGAGATTCCAGATTTTTTAATTGAATGCGTGCTCAAACTGATGCAAAGTAAATCGTCCCTGGTTAAACTTCTCAACGGTGTTCTGCGTTTATTGGGGGAATGCGCGTAGATCGAGTTTATGGAAGGTGCTTTGCGCGAACGGCATTTAACAAAGCACCTAAGCGTCTGTTATAAAGGGCTTCAAAGCTCGTTCCACTAGAGATTTTCAAAAACTTGGATTAGAGATATCTCACTCTTAATTAAAAAAACATCACATGGGCAGTTCGGCAGATAAAGGCTCCTCCTGTCGAGTAAGCTCAGGAGAATATCAAGTAGCAGTGTCAAAAGCGACGAGGCCGGAAAAATTAACTGAAATTACTATTTGAAACTGCAAGATACTAAGGTATTCATTGTAGATTAGTTACAGGGGTATATGCGCCCTGTGACCTTTACAGATCTATTGTCCTACCCCGACTTGGAGCTTTAGTCGATGAGATACACGATTTAGAGCACCTCCTCCAGTCCGATTTCCTTGATGAACCGAAGTATCTGGAGTGGGTCTAGCAATGTTAGATCTTCTTCTAACAGTTGGTAGGCAGCCATGTAAATGTGTTTCCTTCTTTTGTGGATCAGTGCTCCACATTCTTTCAGAAGGTGTTCTGGAGTTTCATCAACGTCTCCGCAGAATCTGCAGTCTCCACTTTGCTCAATACCCAGTTTCCTGAGGTTCTGAAGTTCGTTGGCCTGTCTTAGTCTAGGGAGTTTCTCCCAGAGTTCCGCTCTTAGTTTTTCCCCTATCGTATGCGGCCCCAGTCCACAAAATGGTTCCGGTTAATACGGTTTCTAATCCTTCTCTAGCTGGTTTGTCAGCTGCTTCATTCCACTCTACTCCTACGTGACCTGGTACCCAGTAGAGGGTGATATTTAAATCTGTTACGTATGGGTGGATTAAAAATCAGCTAAGGGAATTGGGATGGGACTATTTGGTCCGAAAAGTATCAGTATTTGTAGTCGGGCAAACGGTCACACCAATTGGCGAGGCTTGTTGGTAAAGACCTTGGTCTACTCGCGACTGTAGAGCTAAAATAGGTACACCTATGCAAACCATCGATATTGCCACCCATTATGAACCAAAAAGCTTAATCAGTCTAATGCGTGCATGCATACCTGTATTTCCTTGGCACTCACTCAACCTGACCTTTCTTTTGCACGAAACGTCTTGAAAATATAATGATTAATTCCTATGCATCGGGTATGTGTTAATTTGCCCCCGGAAGACCACCCATTTCCGTCAAAGTATACTTTCTTAGTATAAACACACTTTAAGGTTTAAACATATTTGCATGATGATATTTTAAGGTCCTTGTTCACCCAGGAAATAAAGTCACATGCAATGGCCTCGTTGCTTCCTCTCGCTTTATTTATGAAAATTCAAAAAAAAAAAAAAAAAATGAAAAATCGTTTTCAGAAAAACACAATATTTAACGAGATTTCAACGGGCATTCGTGTAATTAGCACATAAATTGAGTTAAGTCGTCCTTAATCAGAGGCTTTCATGCAATTTACGCCTTTTTACTATAAAACCTGACGCTTTGTGGAAATGACAGACCATTGCATACAAGCATACACATGCTTAAGTGGAAAACTTCAGCGGCGATCATGCAAATAATCACTTCGATAGGTAAAGTAGATACGTACGTATGTACATATGTACATACATGCTTACCAGAAATGGCTGCAGAGCTTCCTGTTAATGGCGGTCACGCGGAAAAATCCAATTATGATAAATAAATTTAAAATTCTTATTAATTCCTACATGCAAAGTTTGTTTGAAATTTTAATTAAAAAAAACATTTATTTTAATGTGTTATGACACACTGGTGAGGAACGTTTTGGTATATCGTGTTGGAGAAAGTACTCCTTATAGAGGCGATGGTTTGTACCTTTAATTGATAGGTAAGGAAGGAGAGGTGGCTTGCAACTATAACTCTCTTGGACAGTCAAGATATGTATAATTTATGAGCTGAGATTATGTAATCTTAAGCAAAATGCGGTCGGAGAAAGGTCAGCAAATGTCCAGCGAAATACAATTACGCCCATTCCATACCAAATGTTGAATACTTCTAGATTAGTCTTATCGATAATCTTATTCAACGCACAAATCTGGACCTGGGCTTCATAAACTACGGCAGCGAATTAGTTTTGTAGGTGCAGGGATCAATGCTGCCTGAACCCAAGTCAATTTAAAAAAACAGGGTAAGATGATGAGTACTCGCAGCAAAAATGTCACAGTTGAGACACATATGCACGAATGGACAGGAATACACCCATTCCATGTACATAGCTTGCACCTTGCTTTCAACTTAAAATGTTGGCTCTTCGAAAAAATGGAGGAGATCTTGTCCTCGATAAGAACGGAATAGTAGAAACATTTAGCCAACACTTCCAGCTGAAACTAAGAAAGCGTGTAGAAGATTGAATGACAGGACATAAAATTCTCAGCCAGTTAAAAAGTACTCCCCTACTAACTACATATATAGCACGGCCATATAAAAACTAAAAAAAAAGAGGTTAGACTTGGAATCCACGCTTAGGGTTCATGCTTCACGTCGTCAACCAAGTGTGAGTAGACGAAAATTCTCCGATGACTGGAGTATCAGCTCTAGATGTCGTACCCACAAGACAAATGATCCAATGTCTTATAAATAATGCACAAGCATAGCCCTGTTAATTTTGTATGCGAATGTAGTGAACGTTTTGAACGTTTAGAGCATTTATGTAAAACACTAGGTTGTACAACTTCCAGCTCTGCAGAATGGTGATACACCAAATCTTGAAAAATAAAAACCACTTTCAAAATGAAACGCATCATCCTTTTGTCGACTTTAAGGCCGCGTGTGATAGAACTGATATTTTATGCTCTATAGTGGCCGACCTCCAGAAAACTCGCCGAGCACTATCCAGCACTATGCAGGAAACCAGTGACTCCTTTGTCGCACCATCATCAAGGAACTTGCAAAGCACCCCCGACAAAAAAAAATTGTGTTACGAAGGTTAGTGCAAGCGTCGGAAAAAGGTGACAGAAGTGGCGTTTCTACAAGCGCTGTACACTGGAGAAAAGAACACCTTACATAGAAAGAGGAGGGCCTACTCAGCCTCCCAGCTTAGGGATATCGAAGAGTTTTGTAACAGAGACCTAATTCGGAAATTTTACAACAAAGTCAACCATCTGGGTGCAGGCTTTAAACTTGCAACACAGGCTGTTCGAAATATCGAATGAAAACTAGTGACCGACGCGCAGCAAATTGTAGATAATTTAAGGAGTACTTTCAACAGCTACTGAATGGGCATCAAGCAAAGGGAGTGACACAGTTAGACAGCCAATGGATGAAGTAGTTCTCTCTCCCATATTAGACGAGGTCGGCATAGGTATTATAAAGCTAAAGAACAAAAAAGCTACCGTCCCCGATGGCTTACCGTTGGAACTTTTTAAATATGTAGGCGATGTTTTAATTAAAAGCATGCATCAGATCGTTAGTAAAGTATGGGAAGACGAAAGGTTGCCCGGCGACTGGAGTGTCAGTTCTATGTTCTCCATCTACAAAAAAGGCACCAACTATCGACACATAGCCCTGCTAAATGTAGAATGTAAGACCCTGTTCTGGGTCCTGTCTTAATCCGTTCTGCATCATATTAATCGACTCGTATCCCTCAGTCCTGACTATAGACAAAATATTAACGCTAAGATGAATTTCATGGAATACATCATGAGTTCATCGACTTTGAGACTGCGAGTAGAATTCATCGTTTCGAGCAGGAAAAGGCGATGACCAAATTCGGGATCCCGAAAAAACTGATCCATCTATGCTGCGTAATGCTAGAAAACACGTTGTGTGTAGTGCAGTTTGGAAGTACCACTTCGGAACTCTTCCAGATATGCCCCGGATTTTGGCAAGTAGATGCTGCAGCTGATAGTACGCAGGACTGTCGTTAACACGAAAGGTACTGTCTTTCAAAATTCAATGCAGCTTCAAGGGTATGCAGACGATTTCGACGTCATCGGGCGTTCACAGCTAACCGCTGCACAGGCATTCACGGCAATTGAAACAAAGACTAGAAATATTGGTTTGAAAGTCAACGAGGACAAAACCAAACCAAAACCAACATCGGCTCACTGTTTAGGACAAAACGTCCCTATTTGAGATAGTTAAGGAGTTCACCTACCTCGGAGTAAATGTTAACTCTACTAATGAGACCTTAGGGTACGCTAACAGTGATGCGAGATACGACAACACTCCAGCCAAGAGAGTCTTGGAATTCCAGCCTTTAAGTTCGCTACGACAAGGCAGACCGAACCTCCATTATAAGGAACAACCAATCGTGGATGCCAGCATGCTTTGCTTGGTTTGACGAACGGTCAGCAACGATTCCGGGAAAGTAGGGAATGGAAGGCCGCAGTGTCTTAGACTGAGACCCTTTAAAAGTCGGAAGCCCGAGAAGTGAGTACAAAAATACAAATATTTCGCGCAACAGGCCGTATGTAAGCATAAATGGAAGGGATCAACTATTTAGAGTCGTATTCTAAAGGAGTTTTTGTTTTTTCGACATTTATCACTCTCGTACGTTGCTAGAGGTGGGACCGTGTTTTTTGAACATCGGAGCTCCCGGACAGTAGCAGTAAATTTGCAGAAAATATACTGAAGCACTGCGTCTAATAAATTAATGACAGCAAAAACCAAAGCAAAACAACATCATGACTTGGACAAGGAGAAGCGTATGCCGAATACTGTGTACTCTGAGAAAGCAGCAAGAAACTGGATGTGTGTTGAGTGTTTAACGCACGTCCAATCAGTGCCTTTCGAAGATTTCCGCCTCCGAACTTAAAAAAGAGGGAAAACAGTGTAAATTCCTGCGTTCACTAAACAAGTCCATTGCCAGCTCTGGTGAGAATAGGCTTCACAATGGATCTCATTAGAGTACAAACTGTCTTCTCTCTCAAACGCCATAAATGTGAATTGAACTCCCAAAGGAACAAGGCATGAAAAGGAATCCCAGAAAAACTGTCACAAATTGAATAAAAGATCACGTCGCGTCGCCCTCTTCAGGTCAATGTCATCAAATAGATCAAGCAAGCTAGCCAAAGCCCCCTACTTATTCTTCCATAAAAAAATTTCGTATCTACGTGATGTTATTAAATATTTCATTGCTACAACCACAAAAGAATCATCTTCCACCGTCTGCTTCACATTAATTCTCCTCACAAAGAATCAAAGAAGTCATATTATTTTCTTATAAATTTTAAACCAGTACCATTAAACATTTGCCTCTACAGCTGTCATGTCTGCAAAGTTTTATTTAAAAACGACAGAAATGAAATTTATTGATACCGTCTTAGGGCTAAATCAAATTGAAATAAAGTTTCACCGAATGTATCTCCATCTATCCTGTGTCTCTTTATTTATCGGAGGGTTAACCACTCAATATGCGTTATATACAGATACAATAGAACTATCGTGGCTACGAATAAGATACAAATCACAAAAAGAAAGGACAAGAATCACTATGTTGCTTCCTACTTCAGTTAGATACTTTTCTATCTTTTTTATTCCTTCACCTCATGAAATAAGACATCGACATAAAACGTGACTCGTGCTTCTGAAATTACAACGCTTACGTGACTTTCAAACTAGAGCTGGAACATTCAAAAACAAAAAAGCGATGTAAGACGATAGAGATTCACCGTCACCGATGTAAGAGGATACCGAAGGACGACTCCAGTTGAGTCTCTTAGCGTACTGCCAAAACTTCGTTTCGTAGTTACCTACCTACTTACATACATATATATGAGTGTAGACTGCGCGATGGGGTTTCAGGAGAATTTAATTTGGCCACCGAGCTAACGGTACGGGGGTCATTGTAAATAAACGACGTTTGGTACATGACTCCAGTGGTGGTGGTCATTGTGGAGGGTATGCTTATAGATGAAGTTGTTAGGAGATTAAATGAATTCGTAAACTTTCTATAAAAGATCAGACCTCCACCTTGTTTCAGGGGTGATGGTAAAAAAACGTATTCACTCTAATTGTGTTTTTGTCCATGTAGTACAGAGGATATCCCCTCCAGGATATGCCCACACCCGTTTACACTATGTTTTTGGCGCGCGTACTTTTCACGTGGAAGTGTTTTATGTCCTAAAGCGTTATAGAGCGCGTAGTTGATTGGGCGTATAATGTTCGGTTTTCCAACTACCGTTGCACGTTTTCATTAAAACCGACAGAGGAGGAGAAGGAAACGGGTGCAAAATGAAACGCTATTGTGTCGTTTTTTTTCATTTTTTTTTCTTCTATTTTGTTCATCTTTGTTTTTATGGACTCCGCAGGAGGAGAGGACATCTTTCAACTGTGTGATATATTAATCCTGACTACAAGAGAAATGGATTAAGTTGAATGTCTTTTGTTTTAAGTTTTACTTCTTTTTTTCTCCATCTTTCGCTTTTTGTTCGCTGCTACGTTGTGAAATTCTATGCAATATAGGAAAGAAGCATCAGCATCGAGACAAAGGTGGAGAAAAACTGAGTAAAAGTTTTTGAATTGGAGTTGCAAATGGATTTTTTTTTGAATTTATATGTTTTTGATTTCTAATTTAAAATGTTGAAGTGAAAAGTATAATTAATTAGAATGAAAGAGTGAAGTGTAAGTCATTGCCACCCAGGTACTGGAGTAACTTTAAGATGAATTCAGAGAGCAGATACAGTGAATTTGCTGAGAATCTGTAATTATGTATCTGAAAGGTAACTTTCTGTGGTGGACTTGTTTTCTGGGGAACAGATGATGCAGAAAAAATAACTTACATAGGCGCAATCGATCGCCGCGATGCATATGAGGGGTGTAACTAAACTTCGACGTACTAGGGAAGAGGCTAGATGTATTTTATAAAGGCAGATCAGGCCTCAATTTCATCCAAAATAAAGTGCTAGGGTCTTATGCTAAAGCGATCGCAGACCAGCCACGTAATCCGAGTCTTGAAGGGTCACTTTCTGACAGGCCCAGGCTAAAGACTAGGCTTCTTTATAAATGACTTCTGCCGAAGCTGCGGGAAAGATGAAGAGAAGGAAACCAACCTTCATATCCATTGCACCTGTCCGACCCTTCTACTTGCGCATCACCCTAGGCAAGGTCGTCCTTTACTGTGTTGTCCCTCTGGGTTAGATCCGAAAAATTTGCGGGTGGGAGCATTGGTGTCCATTCGCTCTGCATCTCATCTCAAGCGAATTATGCACAGTTTTTTAACGATGTCGCTGTACAGGTCGTATATTTCATCGTTGAATCTTCTCCTCCAAAGCCCGTCTACGCAAATGGGACCGAATATCTTACGAAGAATTTTTCTCTCGAAACGAGGATATCTTTATCCGCTTTCTACAGAGTCCAAAGCTTCAGCGCCATACAGCTGGACTGCGATGATCTTGTATAAAGTCTCCCTAGCCAACAGCTATTTGGATATCCCTTCGACTTAGTTCCATAAGATTGATAGATCTCTTTTTGTCGTGGACTGGCCATAATGATTTGACTGTTGCCAAACTGGTACCAGCGTTTATTAGCTTCCTCATTAGCCTCGATGTCTATGTCCTTTGCAGTGTGCTGAGCGATATACTAGCCTCAGAGAGAGCCCGTGAATAATTCATAAGTGACCCTTCTCTGGCTAGTTCGTCCGCTTTTTCTTTACCGGAGATATCCGTGTGGCCAGGTACCCAGCACAGGGTCACCGTATTGATCGCTGAGATGTCATCCAGTCGCTTCAGATTTTTACGAGCTTGCATCTTATCGATGTGGACTGCAAGGCCTTCGTGGCTTAGCTTAGGCATTCCAGCTTTGGCAACGATATCAAAACTACAAATGGCTCTGTACAGCTCGTCACTATAAATGCTGTCATATACGGCGTTAAAATCAAGTTGCACTTTTACAACATTTTACCTGCGCTATTGGCGTATTGTCCCTACATATGTATGTATATGATCCTCCTCTTGCCAACAAAATAGGAGAAGACTACCTCATTTTTTTGCACCCTGTGTATACTCTTTTCATTGGTTGTATGTATACCTTTCCCAATGTGTTCTTGCTTATACACACCTCATCTCTCATAAACAAACCAACTTTATATCAATTTTCATTCAGATCTTTCTTTTGTTTAGGAGTTTCTTATTTTAGAACACTGCCACTTGCCCACTTTTAATTTTACCGTGACGACACTCACTACCGACAGCAACTTAATTACTTCCCAAATGTATACTTTTGATAAGATGCCACTTTATCGCATCTCCCCCAATTTGCTTTCATCTCCCCAATTAAATCGTTATAAACATGAAAAACCTAAAAAAAAAAAAACACTTTAAAACCCACACTTATCTCCCAACCAACAAAAAAAAAACTGATTTTTAAACAAATGGCTTCGCATCTGGAATAAATCATGCCTCAGGCATACACAATGCACATCCTCCCTTTCGACTGAAATAAAAAAAGAAAAAAAAAATTCCTCAAAAGGAACACAAATTTCATCCAATAAACCCCTTAGGGTGTCTCTGTTTACGAGTAGGTGGAGGTATTTCGATGTCACCGGCATAGGGATGAACGCATGCATGATGGCTGGCACGCACGTACACTTTGCGGCACAATTGCCATGTTAATTTGTTTATAATCACTGACACTTAACATAGCATACGCGTATGCCCAAGTGCCACTAACGCAAACGCCTCTTTCAACGATCGCTCCTGGCACGGGAACGTTAAAAAGGTGATTTAATTGAAATTCCAGCGGTGAAAACTGAAACCCAGCAAACAGTACCGCGACAACTTTAGCCAGTTAACATGTGCGGAAGCCTCTGGGTGGCACATGCATGCATCTGTACCCATACGGAGGTGGATTTATCTGGGACACGCGTTTATCCGAATAAATGCGTTCGTCCCACATGTAACGCTCATTTCCCGGGATTCACCTTTTTTTAAATTACACAGAAAGGACGTATAGCTAATTGAAAGAGAAGTTTAAAAATAATTTTATGAAATTTGTGAGAGTCATGCAATGGCAGCTACATCATCGTGCATCAACAGGGGTCATGTGTACACGTCAGGGATGAATGCAGTTAAAATGTTTATTCAGGCAGAGGAGGACTGATCCCTTTGTGCCGGGAAATGTGTCTTCACCTGATGGAACGACACGTCGTCGTCGGTTTTGATTTTAACGTGTATGAGAATATTCTGGAAAATTTAAATTTATTTTATGGAATTTCCTTTCCTTTATCCTTGGTAGCGAGGGCAATGACAACGCGAGCAATGTGTGCGAGCAACGTTGGCATTCCTGTGGAATTAGCTAAAGATTAATGTCAGCTCTGTACAAAGGAGCAGAATCCTCCGTAAGAGTGCATTCTTTTGATGGAAAATTCAAATATGCAATTTAGCTGTCCTTATGAATGACTTAATAAAAATCAACCGAGCTTGCCTAGAACTATGAGAGCCATTAGGTTTATTTATAATCAGGTTATGGAAGGGTATATGATGAATAGACACTCATCACGTCCACCCGGAGACTTGAACTTCTGCAATAGAAAAATCCTTTGGAAATGCATAGTGAATGCTCACTTTTTTTAATAACGCTATGCAATACTCTCTCCACCAGTTTTTCTTTTCCGTGTTTATGTAGGAATGTGTGCTGAGCTTCGGACAGTTTTTAAAAATTATTCGTCCCGCTGATACGGAAGTTTATGAGTCGCTATAAAGAGAGACTGATAAGCATGCACTATTTAGTGACAAAGTGGTTCTCCATTTCCATTTGTTCTCTAAGTACCATATGGCTTATACACAGAAAATACAGCCGTACGTAGACTCTATGAGACGGCGATCCTTCCTCTCGTAGTACACAGTTCCAGATGCTGTAACTCCAGAGTTATGTAATCGGCTTGGATAGATAGATGTCTGCTGTGTAGATTTGTAAGTGCTTGTGAGAGCTATGTAAGGCTCAGACTTAAGGGTTGCTATGGCTGTCTGGTTAAATCATAAGAGTCCGCTTATCGTACAGATTTGTAAGTGACTCAGGCAGACTGCGTGGATTGCTGTTGTCCGACCAATTCGCTAAAAGCGATTTAAGCACAATCGCTGTTTTTTTGGACTGAGAACGCAACTGCTCTCTGGCACTAAAGCATGGACTCTGTCGAAAGCGGATGAAGATATCCTCAGTCGTTTCGAAAGAAAAATTCTTCTTAAGATATTCGATTTCGTATGCGTTGACGGGCTTTGGAGGTGAAAATTCAACGATGAAATTTACGAGCTGTACAACGACATCGTCCAAAAACTGCACATCAGTCGCTTGAGATGACTAGGACATGAAGAGCGAATGGAACCCAATGATCCGGTCTGCAGAGTCTTCAAACCTAACCCGAAGGGATAACGCAGTAGAGAACGACCTCATCTAAGGTGGCGTGCACATTCTCCTATCCTAAAATCTAAAAAAAAAAAGACAATCGGAAAATACTTGAACTAGAGGAGAACAGTTTCAACGTAATAAAGGCTAGCCAATAAGCGACCCAAACGAACAGTTAACGAATAATTTGCTAGGAAGGCCCTACAAAATTTTACAGAAATTTTACATGAATTCAGCACTGGAGGCCTAATGTACCCGAAAGTGTGTAAGCATTACCAAACAAGATTCAAGGGAGCATAATCCACTGAGAGAGAGTTGATATTACAAAATGAAATAATAAATTTATCATCAAATAATGGTAAACATGCCACTTACCAAGACTCTGATACGGACAGAAACCTGAAATAAAAAAGAAAAAAATATTTTAGTCGGATACATTTTCATTTAGTGGGCTTATTTATATCGAATTATATAATAATGCGTACAACTACTGAGCGAGAAGTCCCGGGAACGATCAAGTTCTTGTACCATTCACAAGGTTTTCTAGCGTCCGACTTACCCGAATTCTTGCCAAACATACGAGAGTAATAAATATCATGAGCGCCTCCTCAATTCTGCATTCCAGGTTCAACTAAGACATCAACCCCCAAATCGTAGCTCGTAGGTTTATGTGAAGCATTTTCGCTGACCTTTTGTAATCAAGAAGACACAACCCCATGACAAAGGACGAACAGGGTAGTTATAGCGAATGTAAAGCCTGAAACAGACGTGCAGCAACGCACGCCAAACAGACGTGCAGTAAATTGTACGTATTAGTTTTCTGCCATTTCGTGAAAGGTCATATCCCAAAAATTGTACTAAATTGTACTAATTTGCTTTTCTGCTACTGAAGGTTTGCATCAAAATTAGAAACAGAGACGTCTTGCAGCAACGCATGGTAGTGCAGCAAACACATGTGTCCTCTTACATATAAAGCCATGTTGTATAATTTTGCTGCACGTCTGTTTCAGGCTTAAGAAATTAGAGAGTCCTGTCAACCACCTACCAAGCAGTAATGTGCGAAATCATTTCTTCTCTGCATCTACTACAACAAACAACCTTTATGTGCAGGGAACAGAAATTCGAATGGTACCAATCGTCAACTAGGTATCTGCAATAGACTAGGCGACATACCAGACCAAGCACTTAAGGTAGCGATAGAAACTAGGTCCGGAAGGCTGTTTACTTACTAACTTGAGTTCTCTGACCCCTACGCGCCATCGTGTTCAGAGTTTTGCAACGCGCTTAAGCTCCCTTCAAGTCATTCCCAATGATCTACATTCCTCCTCGGCTGTCCTTCTCCATGTTTGCCGATAGGCCCTAGCGGCCCACTCGTCTGCCTGATTGGATAAGTGGATTCCATTACATGGCATACTTGGCAATAGAACTGTCTTCGCGCCTTAGGGTGTGACCAATTCACTGTCACTTTCTCCTCCGTATTTGGACGTTTATTGGCTACAAACTTGTTATCGCGTGTAGTTGGTCGTTCGATGTACGGTTCGATGATTTCGCGAAGACATCTTTTTATGAAGGTTTGCAGCTTCCTCGTGACGGTCTTGGTCACTTTCCAGGTACTACTACCCATAAAGTAGCACTGTTTCCACGTTTGATCGGAACAGTCTCAGCTTGATTTCGTGATGTTATTTCAGTGTTCCTGGGGGGGAGGGAGAGGTGCGACTACGGTCGCAGTGTCAGCCATGTAGGCAAGGGTGCATGCGATACAAAAAAGTAGTTACGGCCATAAAATTAACAATGAAACTTTACTTTCCAATCAAGCTGTACACGACTATTAATAAAGCAAGCAGATAAATTGAATGTCAGCCCTTTACATCCTTTTCTATTCTAGATACGATTTTTTTTTAATCAGTCTTTTTAAAGAAAACGAAAAATCACTGATGCCTCCTCCAGAAGTTGATTGAAGCCTAGCAATCCTAGTGGCAGTCATACCATACAAATTCGAAAGGAAATGATTTTTTTCTACGTGGGTTCATTCCATGTGCTCCTTTCAACCGAACAATTTCATTAATTCTCTTAATCAAATACTTCTCCATCAGGCTGATATACTCGTATGAAGCCTACGATAATGGAGCACGTCTAGCTTTATCGTATTCAACGAATGTATCTACCAAACTTAGAGTGCAATTCAGTCTCATGTTTAACGTGGAAGGACGTCGAGAGAGCGAGAAACGATGAACCGCCATACAAAGGAATTGCTAAGATAACTTAGTCCTCACGAGAGACGACGATGAAACCACATATACCAGCCACAACAAAGCGTACCATCGATGATACTTGTTAATGCGACAGAGCTCAGGAGTGCCCATCTAGCACCAAATGAAGTCGACGATTGAAATTTTCTAATGGATACCCGACAAATAGGGTTTCAATATGATAGAGTGCAACACACCCTGCAGTGTAAACGCAAAACCCATTCTAAGAGGAGAGAGTGTTCACTGGGTATCTATCTACTTTGATTACTTTGCACAGTTCAAGGGGTTCCTCTATCTACACTTGAATCGTTAAGAGGGGTAAAGGCGATGCACTCGAATGTTACCTTTGAAAATTTTAGGTTTTTCTAGATCAATTGGTGGTGTTTTTAATGAGAGCACAGGCTGGGCTGTCGTTTGTAATTAGTGGTATAAGGCGAAAGGTGAAGGTATCGTGGATAAACAAAACACTAATCTCATTACTCAGGTTACCAAAAATAGGGAGGGGCAGACGAAAAGAGGCTTTATACAGTTTGTAGTAGATTCCCGATTGGAGTTGGGGTGGAATGGGTGGTTAATGGAAGCCCAGGTATCTTCTTTACGTAGTGGATCTATGCACAGGGTTAACAGCTAGTGGCTCTGAGGTATGAAGAACAATTATATGAATCCGAAACTTTGGTAGCAATCTACAAAGAAACTTTGACAATGGGTCGAGTAAAAAAAGAGGCACAGTCTTCTCCGTATTCGATCGACGTAGGTGGCATTCAATAGGACTCTGCTGCTATGACCAAAGTTTTTTTGTTTTACTGAAAAGAAATCCTTCATCCCCCAAAAACAAAGGATTTCCTTGCAATATGGCTACAAAGAGAGAGAGAGAGAGAAAGAGATGTGGTGGGTTGTCAATAAGTCCGTCCAAGGTTTCATAACGTTCGGTGCTCGAAAATTCATCAGTGACTGAGGCATGAATGAAGTTACCAGAGCTTCTGAATAGAAAATAGATCTGCTACCTACCGCACGCTAACTGATGGAACGCGAATATATTTACAAGCATCGCGAGTCGAATGTCATAAAGCAAGAAAGCTATACACACGAACTTGAAAACAAATGCTATCTAAAGCGGGCTCAAACAGCGCTTGAAAGTTGGTCGTAAGTAGCTTAAGGGAGCCATTGCGGAAAGCAAGAAAAGCTAGCTTAACGATGGAGCTAAACAAAATTTCCCAAAGAAAGACAAAAAAAAGTGGTATAAGGTCAAGATATCGCTGTCATCGATCTTCACTTCCTAAAGATTTGCTGGACACAAACATGGACACTTAATTCAGAGAAAAATGCACCATGTCCGGACAAAGTTGCCAACAAAGCCCAAAGCCAGCTATCCAAGTCCGTTCCGATAGCAGACAACCCTCACAAAACAGCGATCCGTGCTGGTATCACTTCTGTGGAACATTATGTTTCTCACATTTTATGGCTCCCAATACCCGAGCAGTCAAAAATTTTAAGTTTTGCAGGCAAAATTGCATCGAGAGTTTCTACTGACAGTGCATCCATTCATCCATGGAGCATTTAGCTTACTTTGAATGACATTATGGTCCTCGGGGTTCTGTTTCTCGTTTTTCGTATTTTCCCACAACCGTCACTGCTCTCATTGCAGAGGATTTTATAAGAAAACTAGTCCACCGGAACAAAGTCTCATCGAGCCATTCCCCTCCAGCCTTGCAGTCACTGCAACCAAGCCTCGGATGAATAAAAATTGGTTAGGTCATTCGTTGACGTCTAGCTGTGAGCCCCACTTAATTATTCACTTCTTGTTTATAGGCCGTTGCTATTCATCATTCCTTTTCAAAATGTCAATCGACAAAAATAGAAAAGAACATCCACCCCGACTGACAACATGATTCATTTCCCATTCACACACCTACAGCAGTTTTCCACTCTGAATTTGGCCGAATTTGAAATTTTTGATAAACGCCGCGCCACATCGATTTGCTTGTCAGTGACGCGTCTCTCAGACTCTATGTAGCACTGCCAATTGGGTAGCACTGATGATGATGAATCCTCTCCAATGCTATCACAACTGTCAAAACCAATGTCTCGATAAGGACTGCAATGCGGGCCATGCTCCCTACCATTCTGCATGATAACACGCTGGTGTGGTCTTAACAAAAGGATATCTATAGCTCCACACTGCTGTTATACGACTCTAAAAGCCCGATGACAACGAAAAAAAAAAAACAAATGCCCCATGCAAACCGTCAAACGTTGTATGAATACACCGCGAAAGCAATGTAGAGATTCATCCCCGAATAGCCATCACCACGTCAGAGAATATTTCGCAATAGCAAAATGTGGTTTTCCCGTCAAAACCACGCACACATACACACACTCAGCTGCTCAGTTACTTTCGGTTCAATTGTTATTAATTTTAAAATAGGTGCACGCGGGACGGTGTTGGCAGAAACATATCTGACCACAATGGCCGACGCGATGTCGTTTCGCGTTTCCCAACCGCTATCGGACAAACCACCCAAAACCATGCTCTCGCACATAACACCCTTCCAACCTTTATGCGCATGAAGGATGTGACTTGATGTGTAGACCAAAGTCACTACGAAATGGCAGATAATTTGTTTAAAAGCCCTCAATTGTCGCACGTCTCACATGCCCACAGCCCAATTATCTGTTAGCCGGACCCAAGGACCGGTCCCGATGTCAAGTTAAAAAATGTTCCCAGCATTCATGTTGTCATTTCATACATACACTCTCACTTGGTGCGGCATTTGGCGGTAAGCAAAGTGCCCACATATCGTCAGCAACATACCTTCCTACTCTTAGCATACATAAATATGGTCTACTGACACAGGTGTCAGCCGCACTTCTCTCTTCACGCAGCCGATTCCTTTTGGTTGAGGGTAAATATTTTGCTAGAAATTCTGACATTGGGCAGCTGGATTGGTTGTTGTTGTTGCTGTATCATGATTTTGACCATACCTCGCGCGTACACACCATAAAACCTGCGGTTGGTAGAGGTGACGTAGCGTTAGCTTTTGTTTTCTTTTTAGCCACTACGCAAAGGGTAACAGGGCTATTATGCGATTAAAATAATGAAATATCCTCCCACGGCGAGTCCTCCATCGTATCCGTCGTCCTGTGGTTTCATGTTACAGGACATGAATATCTAATATTTGTCCGTTTACTCAAAGTAGGTGTAGGTGGTGTGTCAGACTTTGTTGCCGAGTTCATATTTCATGAGTAAAACAGGGCAGCAAGCTGCATAGATAACGACTATTAGAACAAATTACTTAAGAAAGGTAAACAGCATTGTCCGGCGTATAGTTTAACTTAACGGATGAGTTACGCGGTGTTGATGTTTGTTATTTTAAATTTAGGTCAGTGTCGTTGGCAGAAGAGATAGGTTTCTAGCACACGTCACAGTTTTTGAAGCTTTTTTTTTATCGATTAGTGACGTGAAGGGGCGACAAAGTCATCACGTCGCTCCTGATTCTAGTGGAAATTATTCAGAGAATATGCTATGACAGTACAAGGACATTAGGTGGACAAGAGATACGTTAGTCGTATGGGAAGTTTATAACCACGTGGTTGGACTCTGTTCGGTTCCCGGAGATAATGATTTAGAGGGGAACGAGATAGTATATGAACTAGCCAGGAAAGGTTTAGAACTAGGCACAGAATATACTCACAGTCAAATTGAAGCCCCTATTGGAGTATTGAAAGAGAAAATAAAGCATAGGAGCAGTAAATTAACCAACACTGTTTGGTTATGAAGAGGAGACTGTGTCACATCCCGCAACTTATGGCCAGAATTAAATGAATAGCTATGGGGAAAAGGGAAATCCGAATCTTAATAGGTGTACTGACGGCACCTGGACTCTGGACTTCTGCAGGAGTTGTGAAGATGAAGGGGAAGCAGAAACCATCAAGCATTTGCTCTGCGATTGCCCAAATCTCCACAACCGGCGCTTTGGAGGATCTTTGGAGGATTGAGCGAGCTGGCTCCATCACTGGTGGATTACACGAGATTCATAAAGAGCACGCGCTGGTTCGGTAAAAACCAGAGAACTAGAAACAGTGTTACAGGTGGTAACATAACACAAGGGGAACCACAATGGACTAATAGGTTTATATTAACTCTTAGCTCGAAAAGTTGTCGCTGCCAGCTTTTGAACACAAAACCAGCGCTTTGTGCTCCGAGGCGCAGTTAAAGAAGTAAAGAATCTACGGCTCTATACAGACCGTAAGCTTATAAAAAGAAAAGAACACATACAGCAGGTATAACTAAAAGGGCTAAGAGAATCTGTACTTTTATGATATGTAAGGGCCTTAGAGGTAAGTCGTGTGAATGTCAGACAGATGATCTTTGAAGCAAAGTAGACTAGCGTAGCAAGGCGAATTGAATTAATGGGGCCATGTAAACGTGCTTCTCTGCACTACGCACGTACCCCTGGAATTTACTGTGAGGATGATGATGGAGAACGCTCGCTGTTCCATCAAGGTCGGTAATGACCTCACCAAGACCTGCGATGTCAAAAAAGGATTTAGACAAGGTGATGTGCTGCCATGTGACGTCTTTAATATCATACTTGAAAGAATTGTGCTGGACTCATAAGGCAAAAAGATGGCAAATGTGGATATTTCGCTAGTCGAAAAATTGCAGTATTTATCGAGATATTGATTTATTTATGGATAATCTCCGTGTATTACTTGCTTAAATCCTTAACAATGGTTGGGGTCTCCTGTACCATGTATGACTTTACTTGGTCGAAATTAGACCGATTGGTTATCAGGTTACACTAACTTGAGCCCATAATAATTATTATGAATAAATCATTTTATAGTTTAGATCGTTGTTTATTTAATCGTAATATATGTGTTCTATCGTATCGTTCCGATACAGAAAATATTCTCCCCTTTATCTTACTCTTCCTGTTTCTTTCACTTCATCACTAGATTTATATGCCTACCGAATTAGATTTTCTTAAGATTTACCTAAGCATCTATCGATTACTGTGAAACTATAGCTTAAGAACCCATCGATAGTTTCGATAGTCTAAGTTGCAGATACATACTTGAAGGCATCAACTGCTACTGCTTTTAGTAAAACATTTTTAAAACTAACTTTCGTAAGCTAAAATCCGATTTAGCTCTCCGTTGATTGATTGATTAAACAGACGTGTTTTCTATAAATTTTAACAGATTCTCAGTTCGATTTGAAAGTTGAAGTCATGTAGTTGTGTTGTTCTGCTGTTGAATATTTTTTCTGCGACTGCATTTGCTGCTACCGCTGTAGGGGTCTACAATGATCCAAATTAGTTATTTTGGAGTCCGAGGTAGTCCAGTTCCAGTGCTAATATTTGGTAACTTTATTTAAAGAAAATCCTGGCAAATGTACAATTAAAGATGATTTAGTTCTTTCACATAGAGAAACTATAAAAAATTCTGACGAGGACTGTGGACAAATTATTTGCGGTAAGGATGGTTATGCAGGGTTTCAAAGGTAAGTACTGTGTTTTTGATTTGATACACTGTTTTGAAAATGCTTTAAATTACTTCTCCAGCTGTGGATTACGTGTGAATCAGGGTTGCGAATTATATTGATAAAACCTTAGAATACCCAGATTGTTGTGAGAAACATGTCATCTGTGATTGAAGGGAGATAAGAAAATAAAAGTTTTACAAATTTTATACTCTATAAGGCCTTCGTTAACATATTTTGAAAGAGTTTTTATTTTATTTGTTTAAATTTGCTATTTATAGGTACATAAGTGTCTCTTCACAAAATTAAAATCCACTGCATTGATATAGAAATGAGTGTAAGTGCAACAGTGACATTCAGCTTTCAAACATAAAGTGGGTTTCTCTGTTTTTATATGATCAAGATAAAAGCGTTTTCCAGGTAAATATATTTCAACACGCATCTTCGGGTAAAAACCAGAGCTCTCCGCACAATGTGGAGAAAGATGCTGACAGCAGACAAAGGAATACTGTGCAGTAGGAGCGATGGACATTAAACATGGCTTTGACTCAGCAAATTGGTCATCAATAAGAAGATCACTTCCCAGATTGGATACACTCTAATGCCTGCGAAGGATAATATCACGCTATTTATGGAACATCGTATACGATGGAGTTCTACGGATTTGCTAACGACATCGCCATTGTTACTGTGGTTTTCCATATACAGTCAGGAACATTCATTTTCATACGGACACTTAGTATCATTAAAATATACAATTTTTGTAATAAATATAGCGTTTTGATATTTTTTAATTTATCCATCTGTTAAGCCATTATTTGTAGAACATTTATATGTTTAAGAAATGAACAAAATTTACTTCGCAAAAAACAAAACACCGTTTTACCAGACAAAGTACAGAAAACATGCGAACATTCAATCATTCAAGTATATCTTCGCGATCGAAACAGTGGCTAAAATCATATGCCGGGTAGTATCCGTCGACCTCGAACTATCTGATCACAAGACAGGGGCTGTGTTAATAACCAGTTGAAAAACGTATGTACATAAGGGTGGAGAATCAAGCCATCATATCGAAGGAATCGATAATACACATAGGATAGGAGTAATACTTAACAACAGGCTGCAATTTAAGACACATGTGGACTACCCGAGCAAAAGGCGTCACTGCTGCAGGGAGTACTTTTTCGAATACTGCCAAGCATTGGAGGACCTGGATAGGCTAGGTGGATATTAAAATGCAAAGTACTCAACTCAGGCCTTTTATACACGCCCCTAGTTTGGGTGCCGGCACCAGCAACGTAAGAAACAAAGAGAGACGCTTCATGGATTTGGGAGTTAATCTCCCAAGCGCACAGCATCTTATAGAGCATATGGTGCGGTCATAAGAACATTGGATGTAACAACCGTGCAAATTGAGGTGAGGAGAAGAGAAAAAGGAAGGCGATCGGAAGCAATAGTGACAGTCAGCATAACATAGATTGCTAACAAGCCCAGCGAAGTAATATCTGTCGTCAGTTCCGCGGGAAAAGTAGTTGAAGTGTGTAGTGTGTTTGTTAGTACGTAGGCGTATTCCTGGCACCGAGCGTTCAAGTTTGTTAAACGTACATACTAGTAACCAGGGCTATAAGTATTTCTAGAAGTCAAATCGGAGCATATAACCCGGAACAGCATATATCCGGTTTACAGAACTAAGTGCTCGATAGGTAAATAGTTCAAAGGCTGTCGTGCCACATTGCGGCATTCTTCTGAAACCAGAGACAGTCAAAGTACAAAACCACTAGTCTCTAAAGCCCATTCCATTCACCGTAACCAAGACGATAATTCTTTCAAAAATTTTAACATTCCCTACAACACGACCGCGAAGGGTTTGTATTACATTTTCGACAAAATTTTAAGCGAGGCGGTGGTCCTAGCGTTGAAATAACGTACTACATGTGTGTAGAAAAAATACTTTCCAGGAGCTACATGTGTCCCCAAAGAAGATTAACTTCTGGGAGATTTCGAAGCCTTAAAAACCTTAGGAAACACGCCGCGGGCACCATTATTGATTTTATATAAAAAATTTTTCACTAAAACACTTTTTTAGGGGAAGATATAGAAGATAGATAAAATCAATTTTGATGCATAAAAATGCTATTCAGGTCAATCAAAATGCCAAATTAAACTTATAGGCAAAATAAGCAAATAGTGTTTAGGGCAACGCATTGTCCAGTTTTGACCAATTCTCATACTAAGCAAACTTTCATTCCTTTTCTTGCCTGCAAGACTTTTTTCACCTGCGGAAGTCCCATCAGACGTACATATGTACATATCTAGGTCACAAGTTCTGCTTTCAAAAAAATATCCTTAAAATGAAATATAAAATCCCTAGCGAAATATGTAAATAAAATTCGTTTACACTGCACCATCACCCCGTGCAACCTGCTTAGAGTTATGTACCTACATAGACCGCAAGACCACCGCACTCAGGAAAAACTGGAGAAAAAAAAAATCGCGAAAAACAACCGTATTTTCCTTTTCATGTGCAAATGAGAATTGGCGACTCCATACCTTTCAACCAGTCGCAATGCACATGATCTACGGCAGAATCGCCGTTTCAAATTTAAAATCCACAGCTTCCCTCTTCAGGCCGAAAAAAAAAAAAAAAAAATACAGTCTCCTACGATAGACGAACGATGGTGGTCCCAGTCCCGGTTCTGGTCTCATTCCCGGTCCCGGTTTCGGTTTCGGTTTCGGTTCCTGTTGACGACGACAAAATGAATATCGTAAATCTCTTTTAACTGCATTACTCTCATGCAATGATTATTACTTTTTCTGCAGCGGCAGCAGGAGGCGACAATATAGCACGGCGCCGCCTTTGACAAGCACTTAGCTATATTGCCTTCAGCCAGTAGCGGCAGGCTCGCGTATTGACACTTCGTTGGCGGTAGTTTTGGCTGGAAGGAGGGTATGGGTACTGTAAAATATTTTATGACGTCTGGAAAGGGATATTCACTGCAAAGTGTAATTGAATTCAAAAATGCCGACTAGGAGAAAAAAATACGGCTTTCTATCTTGACTGCAGCGTTTAGGTTTTATGATTTAATTTGTTAATTATGCACACACACTTTGGGTGGCATCGTTTTTAAATATTTCACCAGACCAGTCATGCTGCAGTATTAGTCACTGGAGCTGAAACGATAGACGGTACGGTGTGAATGGACGGTTGTCTATCAGAGTTTTTCACTGTTTTACGCTAAGTAATCGACTTGGGGTTCAATTTCCAGGATGCGATTGGAATGTGCACAAAATGTCAGTCGTTGGGTCATAAATTCACATGAGGAATGGAATAGACGTGCGGGAGACTTTTTTTGAAACCTAATTTATTGGTTGAATGATTTTTGGAGGGATTGTCTTTTTTAGTGAAGTGTGATGGATTTTTTTGCTTTGGAAATTTAGATTTCCTGTTTGAAAATCAGCGTACGCAAAGGAAGATGATAAGGTATGAGTGTTGGTCTATGTGAGGTGTCAGGTAAGCTGTCAGCAAGCACCTTTAACTAATCGTATGACGACTGAATGATGCGAATCGGATCATCAGCTGTTGTATGTGTATTTTAATCCGTACTATACCAGCATCTCAATCAATGAGTCAAAGTAACTTGATCAGGGACACAGGGGTATATCGTCGTATGAAATTACCAAAATCAAACTCATTCAAGAAACCGCGAACTGACTCTGTTGAGTGGATGATGAAACAGCACTTACTATCCGAGTCTATTGGAATTTCGAGAAACTGCAGGGCTGGTGAACCCGCCAGAAAGTGTATGACTCTTTGGATTCTGCCTAAATGGCAAAACCTGGGTATACCCATCGCTACATGTAAGCTTCTACTGAAGCTGGTTTTCGGAAACAAAGTTCCTACGGTCATGCATCTGTAGTTCATCGCCATGGAATCGAAGACCTCAATAAAAACTCTGACTATGTTATTCCATACGAAGACCAAAAAGAATTACTCCATCCTTATTCCCAAAAGACAAGACTGGGAGTCCAACACATTAATAAATGAACAGGACATCTAGGTCTACACTGATGGGTCTAAGATGGAAATAGAAACCGGAGCAGGAGTATTCTGCGAATGCTTACAGATAAAGGATTCATACAAACTCCCAAATGAATGCAGTATCTTTCAAGCTGAAATCTTTCCCATCGACAGAGCAGCATTGACAATCCTTGCAAAGGAAAAAAAAACAAACAATTTTTGTGGAGAGTCAGACAATAAGATCTACGACAGTTTGCCTACGTGGTAAATCTCTGCTGGGTTCCTGGACTTAGCGATATAGAAGGGAACGAGATAGCAGATGAACCAGCCAGGGAAGGATCAGCACTAGGTACAGAACCCACACACAGATGGACATTCCTATTGGTGTAGTGAAAGAAAGAATAAATATCAGAGGCAGGGTACGAACCAACACCGCTTGGTCATCAAGAGGAGACCGTGTGATTACCCAAAGCCTATGGCCACAACAAAAAGAGGGAAGAACCAAATGGTTACTAGCCATGAGGAAAAAAGAAATCCGCATCTTGATAGGTGTGCTGACGAGACATTACGCGATCGGCACTATGGCCAAAAGGCTGGGCATAAACTCCCCGGACTTCTGCAGGAGCTGTCAAGACGAGGAAGCACTTGCTTTGCGAATGCCCAAATCTCCAAAGCCGTCGCCGTGGAGAACAGATTCTTTGGAGAACTGGAGGAATTGCCACAAGCACCGCTGATGGGGCTAACAAGATTCATAAGGAGTACGCGCTGGTTCGAGCAGGGACCGGCTAAGTGATATTATGTTAGATGTGGTAACACAACCTAACACCTTTTTGGTGCATATCCCTCCCAACCTGACCTAACCTAACCTAACCTAACCTTCAGCATGATAAACCAAGGATGGAAAAAGCGCTCGACTTGTCATAGACATATCTAGTAAGATCTGCCCTAAGCTGGACCAGAAATGTAGTGCCGGGTCGGTTGTGCTAAAGCGATCACAAATCAGGTACGTAATCACTGTCCCTATAGGGCACTGTCTAAAAGGCCGGGAATCCTTCCAAATGACGTTTTTTATTTTGTAACGTCTGGTAGGTATTCCTCCACTTCTAGCGTCCCTCGACAATTATTAGGCAAAAAATAATTGAACTCAGGAGCTGAATCAAGTCTGTTGCTAATCAGAATTAATAGCATCGAGTGTACAGTTCGTGGTCGGTGGTGATATTTACCTAAATGTCATAACCTTTGACTCTGACCTCATGACAGTGACCTTTGTTACTCGAAGCATCCTCTAAATGTTGATGAAAATTTCAATGATGTTCGCGACAAACTTTTGCATTCGGATTGGCGTAGCCAAAATTAGCTCTCTTATTTCCTCTCCCTCTTCATTCATTAATGGCTTTTGGAGTCCATCCAGCTGAACATATTTCACTTCAACTCTGCATTCTCCAACCGCGTATTACACATGTATCGTCCAATTAGTCACAAAAGCCTACGCCTCTGGCGAACCCCAAACACATTTCTCTCAAATAAATCAATAAGCCTGCCACAGAAAATGCATCTGACAAACGGAACTGAATTTTAATTATCTTTTGCTAGCCAATGCATTCCCCAGAACACAACACCACCATCACACCAGCATTCTGAACGTGTGCGTCACCAACGTTACGGCCCTAAACATTGTCTGAAAACATAAATTCCGCCGTGTTTAACATGACTTAAGCGGGCGCATCCAATTTTATGACAATTTAATTGCTTCCTTTGAACAGGCGAAGGCTTTACATCTACCCCACGAAAGGGGTGGGGTACTGGTTTCATTGATTCAAAAATAGACACTCTCTCGGTGGAACATGTTATTTGGAAACTGAAAAACAAATCCATGTCACTCGCATGACAGGCACGTACCTTGCACAAAAGTCGGATTGAACAAAACACTTTATTCTCCCTAAAAATAGTATCCAATTCGAGGATGAATGTCCTTCGGCTTTTTAGCGGTGATTTAATAGCACACTTTGTCTCGTCATCAATTTAAATATGTCCTACCTAGTGTCGTAAATCATTTAGGGCAGATCAAAAAGAAACACTAAAGCGTCGGAGGAGAGTTTGCCGGAAAACAACGAAAAAATATCGCCGCTCGAAAACGTGCTGCAATGCGCTGGAGAGAATCTTTAATGAGCCTTTTTTACTTTGGGGATAAGTAATTAGCTTGAGGAGTTTTTCCGTTTCCACACACACATCGAATGAACGTTGGGGGAAAATGAATGTGGAAATAGGGACTACATTCCGATGAAAGGAAATTTTGTTAATTTTTTTTTTGTGGGGAGATGGGGGGGCCGTCTTTATTTTCTTGACATTTTCTACGAGATGACAAATTGCTACTTTGTCGGTGTTGTAAGAGAGCGCTTTAGATGTGTCAGTCAAAAGCGGAAAAGTGAAAATGAGGCAGCACGAGGCGGCTACTGCATGAAAACGTACCAAGCGAGTGGGTTACAAGTGCTAATTAAGCAAATAATTGCGAATTCTGTTGTATCTTCGAGTTGAAGGTTGATGATGAGAGGGAATGATTTATTCGACGTAATGGTCTTTTCATTGTGAAACAGATAGGACCTTGTTTTATTGGTGTTTCCAGGGACATCAATTGTTGTCTATGTAGCCACTTAAGATTCTCCAGGAAATTGTTGTGGTTAGTGTCTGTCCTTTTGTTTTATGACAATTTGACGGCGGGGGAATTTATCCTGAACTGCTACAAGGATAATTAAAGTGGCGAATCGCAAAATCAATTTGTTGTTATTCTTTCCCTTTTTGTAGCATCATCTCGAATCATGTTCTTCTCTGACCAGCTCACCAGGTTCTTAACGCAGTCAATTGGAATATGGAATTGAGATATTTTACAAATAATGTTGAGCCTGTTCGAGAGGCCAATTAAGAAACTCTCAATAAATCTGATCAACTCATTTCCAACTTTTGGTCAGACGAGTGTATGCCTGATGAATGAAATCTCAGCATCGTTTGCCCAATCAACAAGAAAGGGGACCCCTTCAGCTGCGTCAATTACAGATCCTGGAAAAAACTCAAGAAGTCCAAGTCGATAGTCACCATCTTTTTATCGATTTTAAGGCCGCATATGTACATATGTCTAGTTGTGGCATTCCTGCCAAACTCGGATGCCAGGATGACGATGAAGAACGCTCGTTGCTCCATCAAGGTCGGTAATGACATCACCGAGACCATCGATGCCAAAGAAGGATTCAGACAATGTGAAGTGCTGTCATGTGACTTCTATAATATTTGAAAGAATTGTGCGGAACTTGCAAGCCAACACCGGAGGCACAGCCTTTCAAAAGTCTACTACTAGGGTTCATCGACGAACTGGACAGAGCGTCACAGTCTACAGCTATAACTTTGAGATAGTAAGGGACCTTGGCTCTGCTATGAAATCTGACAACAACACGTCAGCAGAAATCAAACGAAGAATAACTCTTGCCAATCGCTGTTTCTTTCAGCTGAGAAGGCAATTGAGTAGTAAGGTCCTATCTCCAACAACTAAGGAGACTCTTTACCAGACCTTTATCATACCAGTCCTACTTTATTGCAACTTTGAGACAGAGTACTTATACATAGGTACAAACACAACCTTTAATGCTGTACATTATCTAGGCCACGACCAAAGAAATTAAATGTTACAGCAGTTTTGTGGCCTGCCACTCTTGCGCGCTTGTATAGAAACGTTCATTGACATTGCCTTTTTGACAGGGTTCGTAGGATCCTTGCTTTGAATATGACAATACCAAGCCGGTCGAACTCCAATCGATGGTTAATCAGGTAGCTATCAGAAAGAAAGAAAAGTGGATCTCTGCTGCCTGTGCTTGGAAGATCAATTCACTTTCTAAGTGAGTACTTAACCGTGGCTCGCACTGGACACAGATTATTCGGAAATGGACTTTATCCCCCTCCGAAACTCAGATTCGTTTAGAAGCTGAACCTTATGCAAGATCAAAATCCTGTGTATAGCTCTATGGGCCCAAAGGAACTAACACAAAAGATCTATTCTGGTCGCAGCATTAGGAGGTTTCTCATCCTCCATTGCTCCTTTCAATCTAAATCCTAATCCTCTTAGTCATTGCTTTGGCAGCATCGACAGTTTGCTTATGGGATGTGGGACGTAACTGAAATCATGCAACGTAACGTCAGTTTACGTACATTATTTCGTATATTCAAAAAGTTTTTACGTACATATAAGTATAGAGAATCGATTTTGTTTTAGCTTTAAGCTCTACCGTTTGTTTTAAAGCAGTTAACAGTATTCATGTGTAATAAAAATACCGACTACGCTATGAAAATACACTTTTCTCCCACCAACTACCCAAATGGAAACCCCTCTTCACTGAATGGCTCTCCATGGCATCTTGAAGTGATGCATTTCGCCCCCAAAAAAAGAAACAAATTCCATCAAAGTCCAATCTTTCACAAAAATCAGAGCAATTCCTCTTTTATTGCATCACCTGATCTAATAGATGTCCTCTTAAATTCTCATTACCTAAGATAAAAATGTATCTCTAACCGAAAATCAAAGTTTATACCCCCAACTCCCCCCGGAGTGGGAATAAAACAAAATACGAAATCAATCTTCATATACTGTCTACTAGTCCGACGTTTTCTCGTTCCAACAATATAGCAACGTCCCCGAGAGAAAAAAAAAAAATTCCCACCCTCCTTGCCCAAGGACAATCATCACAGATTGAGTATTGTTTTTATGGTTCAACTTTGTTTGTCCACAGGATACCCAGCGCATCACTCCTCCCTTAAGAACCCAAGGATTTTATTTTCCGATTTCGCGAAATGTTCTCTTCTCCTTGTGATCTGATCGATTTAGGAAATGGCACATCCTTGATGGTTGTCTCATGTAGTACATATGTTATCTCGCACAAAAGTATCCACACTATTCTGGACATCACGTAGAGAGTAC
Organism: Blera fallax; assembly: GCA_946965025.1. Taxonomy (NCBI): domain Eukaryota; kingdom Metazoa; phylum Arthropoda; class Insecta; order Diptera; family Syrphidae; genus Blera; species Blera fallax. The sequence goes on along the minus strand of OX337247.1, from coordinate 12,304,367 downwards.
GATGTGTTTCATATTATCGTATCGGAAAAATAATAAATAACGGCCCACTGGGTGATGGTGTTGTTGTTGTTCTGTGCGTTAGTATCAATGAATTCATTTAAAATTGATTTGCTGCTATATTTTTTTGTAATTTTCTTGTTACATCAATGGGTGGGAAGAACAGAGGACAACCAAGGCGATGACATTTTTCTGTCCTTAAAATAAATGTTTTCTCTTTTTTTTTGTTTTCATGCAGTGGGAAGAAGATACATACATATGTAACTGGGTCGGTTGAATATACAATTTGGGTCACTTACTTTAATTACTTTTCGATTTTGTATTCTCTGACATACTCGTATGCGGTATTTTCATCAAAAACAAAATGAAAGATGGGAATGGGGAGATAAAAGGAGGACATACAAATAGGAATGAAATCAATTCAAATTTAATTAAAAAAATTCTAGTTTTCTTCTTCTTTTTTTTAGCATTTGAATAAATAAATAAATGTCACTGATTGGGTTTTTAATACATAAAATCGAAATGTAATTGTGTTTTGCTTCGTCGATAAATTAGATCGTGGGTATTTGCATACACAAATTTTTGTATAAAAAAAATGAGGTTGGTGTAAAATTTTTCATTCCATGGATTCCTCTTTTGAAATGGGTGTAAAAGCCGAAAATTCTGGAAGAATTTCCGCGTTAAATTTGCACTGCTGTGGGAATTCCGGATGAACAGATTGTTCAACACAAAAAAGGTAAACACATTCGCATATAAAAAAACGTGTGTGATGTGCAGCTGGTTGTATTTCAAATACTGAGAGGTACTTACTTACTTACCAACCAGAACGCGTCCTAAGATTTTTCGGACCGGAGCATTTCCGAGTCATACGCTCTACAGTCCTACATGCGCCACCCAAAGGAGACAGTAATACCATTATGCTGATTTTTCAGAGCATGGGCGTTTGAGAAAAGGGGAAAGAGGAACAGAGGAGGTATCGGTGCACACGTTGGCTTTGAATGTTTGAAGGCTGTAACGATGAGGACATACAGAGCCTGGTAGATCATTCCACGTACGTGTCGGTCGGATAATGAACGATTCCCTGTATTTGACAGTACGTCCGAAGTTGGGCTTGAGAGTGAACTGATGTGAACTCGAAGCGTGACACGTGTTGCGGGTGAAATTTGGAAGGAGAGGAATGCAAATGGATATTTCGTTGAAACATTTTTTGTGGAATAAGCGATAAAATAGGGAAAGAGACGAGACATTTCTGCGGGGATCAAGTAAGACTATGGAGCTTACAATGTCTCTATCACCTATAAGTTTTAACGCTCGGTTCTGCACTCTATCTAGTATGTGCAAAACGGTATTGGGTGCACCAGACCAGATGTGGGCGTTGTATTCCAGCTTTGAGCGGATGAATGCTCTATAAATTGAGGCCAGATCAGACGGGGTAAAATATTTCTTGCAGCGCTTAAGGACTCCTAGACATTTTGGAGCATTTTTGGCGACATCGAGCATGGAAAACAGAGGCCTTCTCCGAAAATTGGATGAGGGGAATGATTGTTAAGATTGTTAAATAAGGGAAGCTTGAGGGAATGCGGAAACTGGAGTGAGAGAACATCTCGATTCAACGCTCGACAACGAACAGGCAGGTTTTCAATCTGGATCCTCTGCATCGACCACATCAACGCCTTCTGGATCATCATTAAACAATGGGTCGAGTACAGATCTCCACTACATTTGCTGCTCATTGATTCCGAGAACGCCTTCGACAGTTGAATCGATATGCTATAGGACGAGCCTTGTGCAGGAGAGGCATTCCAGAAAAACTCGTTGCTACTATAATGGTGGCCTTTATGATGGCGGCAAATGTCGTGTCTTACAGAACGGTAAGGTGTCACACGTATTTGAAGTCCGCCGCGGAGTACGACAAGGGTGCATTCTTTTGCCACTGCTATTTCTTGTGGTAATCAGTGATGTGATCCGTGCAGCTCTGTCTACAGGGACTGAGATGGACTATGACTTCATATCTCAAACATCTTAACTACACTGACGACGTTTGCCTGCTCTCACAGGATAATGGGCCTGCATCAGATGGCACATAATCTGAAGTCAGAGGCGAACAACAAATATGGCAAAAACAAAAGCCCCATCACTTTCATTTCTTAAGAAAACACCAGGGCCGCTCAGCTCAACATTGCCAGACAGCAAGTCGAGAAAGTAAGCAGCTTTCTATATTTAGGAAGTAAGGTCTCGGAAGACGGTAGTACTGAACTGGATGCTGTTTAAAATATGAGGAAGCAATGCTTACAACACAAAAGTCAGGCTGAGACTGTTCCGATCAAACATGGAAACAGTGCTGCTTTATGGGTGAAATATCTGGAAAGTGACCAAGAGCGTCACGAGGAAGCTGCAAACCTTCATAAAAAGATGTCTTCGCGACATCATCGAATCGTATATCAAACGACCAACCACAAGCGATAACGGGCCAGGAGCCAATAGACGTCAAAATACGGAGCAGAAAGTGGCAGTAGATAAACCCTACGGTGCGGAGACAGTTCCATTGCGAAGTACACCATGCAATAGAATCCACTTACCTAATCAGATAGACGAGTGGGCCGCCCTAGGCAAACATGGAGAAGCACAGTCGAGGAGGGAGCTCAAGCGCGTTGCAGAAATCCGAACACGGTGGTGTACAGCCGTTGTTGACGCCCACGAGTGGTCAGGGGACTTACATAAGTAAGTAAAGTAATTGTAGTGTGGTCCAACAAGCATTTGCGAAGCTGCCACTTAAAAGTTATCCAATGAAGGAGTGTGTGCACTTAATACAGAACACTCTCAAAAAGTGAGAAGACGGAGAGGTGTAAGGCTGACGCTAATGCCACTGATTAGTAAAAAAGTAAAGTACTTGGGTAGGGAAACAGTTTTCTGTTAGTTACCAAAAGGTCAAGGCGAACTTACTATACCATTGAGCTCAAGTTGCACTTGTTTTATTACATTTTAAATCATCTTAACAAACATAACTCTCGTACAACACAAATGGGCAAATACACTAAAAAGCACTTAAGTCAACCTAACATTTAATCGTAAAAAAATGCACATAAACTTATCGATAAAAGCAAATCCTCTACAGTACATTTCGTCTCTCAGTATTGTCAAATTGTATACAAGATTTCACACTTTATGCGTTTTCCCGTTTTATTACTCTGACGCAGAACATTAAGCAATAAGCAAGTAAAATAATAAACTCCTGCACAATGAGACAAAGTCGTATCTACAAATAATGCCCATCACGAAAACGAAAACGAAAACCAAAATTATGTAAAGAAAACGCAAAATAAATGTCCCTAATTCCTGTGCCATCAATAAAGGATATTCATTGAACGACTTGGCCAGTTTGCCCTTTAATTTACTAAAAACCATTTCAGTAATAAAACCAAACACAAAAGGATATGAAACTACAGCATATCGCAGAAAAACAACCAAGAGGACATAGAAAAAACAAAGAAACAACAACAAATGTAATTTAATTTCAAGAATTATAATTTCCCCTTCATATAATAAGGATTTCCGTCCTAGACAAAGAACGGGCCAAAACCAAGCAAATTGAAACAACTTGTATGCGAGAATAAAAATGCTAAGACAGAGAAATTTGCATGTGAATAACAGAACGAGCTTCAACGAGTGTACGTTGTATTTTAACTCCTTTTTGAAGATACATACAACCATTTGGCATTGGTGTAATTCAGTAAATAATCTTCAATAGTCGTACTGGCAGACAGCTTCATGTTCTGTTGCTGTAGCTGTGTTCTTACACACAATCCAAATGAATGGGTAATTGCCTTGCTTAGTAGACATTTTCGGGTAGTTTTGTACAGAATTCAGTTTTTTTTTTTTTTTTTTAATTTCTCTGCCTCGAAAGACAATTAGCACAAAAAGTTTTCATTTGTAGAAGTGGGCAAAACATGTTTTTGGCAAAGCTTTCCCGCAGCTACTACAGGGATGGGACGATGGTGAGGATTTAAGTGGTAATTGTGGACACCAAAGTTATAGGTTTGATATGCAAAAGGGTAATGGGGAATATTAGGGCGGTTTGAGAAATGAGAAAACTGGCTTTTATTTCATACGAACGTGGGATACAATGTATTTTTGAAATCACCTCTTTTGTGGTGACCGTAGATGTAGTCCGGGGCCTAGGTTATCCAAATGGAAAACGTTTCCAGCGATCAATGTCCAGCTACTTACCATCACAGACAGAAGGCACACACTTCGTCATTCCTCACCCTAGACTGACGTTAAGAAAACAATTACAGAAGTTGATACCCCCTGGGCTATTAACAGCTTCTCCCCCTATAAATCGGCTGGACTTTGCGGCATACTTCCGTTTATGTTGAAAAAAAAACATTGGAGCAGGTGGTTCCATTGTTAGTACCGAACTATAGAAGCTGCATTCTCCTAAATGTGTTGTGTTTATTCCGAAAGCTGGGAAGCGTGGACATTAACCCGCAAAGGATTTCAGACCTATCAGCTTATCCTCTTTCATTTTAAAGACATTGGAACGTATCCTAGACACACACATACGAAATTCTCTAGATCAATCTCTTCTATCCAAACCTCAGCATGCGTACATTAAGGGGCGATCGACTGAGATGGCGTTTAACGAAGTTGTGCGAACGATAGAAATGGCAACTCACTACAAACAACACACTCTTGCTTCCTCCTAAGACGTAGAAAGCGATTTTAATAACGTCAGCTCGGAAGCGATTTAAGAAGGTCTGATCCATTTTTGTGTGGAAGAGTTTATTAGCAAATGGATTTCGACTATGCTCAAAACAAGAATCATTGAATCGACCGTAGGTAACAGCAGTTCCATCATACCAGTCGTAAGAGGAACTCCTCAGGGTGGGGTCTTTCTCCTGTTCTTTGGCTTATGGTAATCAACAAAATGGAGTGTAGACTTGACAGAGATGGAGACAAGGTTGTTGCGTATGCACATGAAATGGTAATACAGGTGAATAATAAGCGGATTATGAAAGGTGCCTTGGACAAGATTAGCAAATGGGCCACTGGATGTGGACTCAGCGTCTACCAAAGCAAAAATACCGACCTTCAGGCCTCCACGGCTAAATAACCAATTACTCTCCTTATCCCCCAGTGCCAAGTACCAAGGTGTGGTACTTGATCTAAAACTAAGCTGGAAGCTTAACATTGAGCAGCGAGTAAAGACAGCCTGCGTTGCGTGGCTTCTAAGCTTGCAGCAAAATCTTTGGCAATAAGTGGAGACTTCGCCCGAAGATGGTCATATGGATGCACACCGCTGTAGCGAGTCCTACTGCGAAAGGAAAAGAATACATCATCAAACGTATCAACAAAGTGCAAAAAACTGTGGCTCTGCTCTAGGTGCAACGGGGGTCATGAGAACATGTCCAACCGAAGCCTTGAACGTAGCACTGCACCTTTTATCACTCGATCTTCACATCATGTAGTGCGGTTAAACTGAGAGAAACAGGATACTGCTGCACCAAACCTTATGGTCACAACTGCATCCCGAATCTGTTACCACGGGATCTGGTAGCTAATCCAACCGACTTTGTAATTCTCAGAGTGAACTTCAAAAATGACGTCACGTTCAGATTCCCAATTCCCATTTGCCCTACGAAATAAAGTAACGGTTTGGTGGGTACCGGCCCATATAGGAGTTGAAAACAACGAATCTGCTTATTTGGTAGACAGACAAGAGCCCTATGATCTCTTCAGTGAAACCGAAACTTTGTCTGTTTCTGCTTTCAAATGTACGCTACACAGATGGGAAAGCAATGTGTGCGTATCCCACTGGAAATTACATTCAAGGACTCAGAGAGGCTAAGAAAGCGGTCAGAACCTCTCATGAAAACACAAGTCATATCCCCAAATTTTGAACAGACGGCGTAAGAATACTTGTGAGCTTTCTTTCCGGTTCAAAGTTAACAGATCCGAGGAAGTCTTCACGTCAAAGAACTCGAAAAAATTGGAGCGCGACCAGTTCAGTTGGTATTGTCATATTCAAAGGAGGGATCCTACGAACCCTGTCAAAAAGGCAATGTAAATCAACGTCCCTACACAAGCGCGGAAGGGAGGCAGGGCAAAAAACTCCTGGATCACACAAATGCAAAAACAGCAGCATTTGATTGACCTGAGTGGCCGAAGTGATCCGAAACCGGGACGATAGATATTTTCAGGTCAAATCGGCGAATACCACAAGCGGATTAGTGGGATGCAGTAAAGTGGGAGGGTTATGATCCCTATAATCCTGATCATAACCTCGCCGAACAAAAGGAAAAGAAGAAGAAATGAGCTTTCTTTCCGGTCACTGTCCAGTTCCGCTTGCTTAAAGGTGTATCTTTGAGGATACCATCTGCCGTCTCTGTCTAGAAGAAGATGAAACCGTCGAACACATAATATGTGAGACCGTGGTTCTGTGCAACACTAGGAGAAATCATCTCTCAAATTGATCTGAGGAACTCTTCCCTCAGCAGCCATTTTCGCCTTCATTAGAAAAGTGGAATTACTGTCGCAATAATATCGCCAAAAAGCACAATAGATCTTCCTTGGTCGCTGTGCCTTTAACCTCATGGGCGTAGCCGAAAATTATGAAAAATTATTCTGCCCATCATGTATGCAGTGGAGTAGAAAATTGGTCGGGCTCCACAACGGACGATATAGTGAGGCATATGGTGTTAGCACTGGGGATCAGAAAGGAGGTTGCAAATATTTCAGTAATTGAGCTTGAGGTGTGATTGATCCATTTACCGTGAAAACAAAAATAATAAAAAATAATGGACGGACTTTATGTGCAATTAATTATTGACTCCTTCCGGCAGGCTATACATATATACACCTATGTACATATTATTCAACGTAAGTTGCAGCAATGGAAATAATTGAATCGTAATTACAATATTATTCGTATAAAGACAAGGGTTCCCTTCAGTATTTCAGTATTTCATCGAGTCAATATAAAATTCATCATGAAATGCATAATTATGAAAATTGCACTGACCCATAGTGAATTTATTGCCATGGACATGGAAAAACTCTTTTAAACTTTTCATTGCAATTTAAACTAAATAGTATCCGTATCTTAAGTGCACTTTCAGAAAGTCTCCATCAGCGAGATGACGACGTGCCCTTCCAACTTAAAACATAAAAAAAAAAAATAATTAAAAGAGAGAGAGAGAAACTTTGAATTATCCTTAAAAGGATTCGCGTCACAGACTTGGCGAAATGCAATTAGTTTTCTGTTGTGTTGTTTTTTTTTTTTTCTTTTTTTTGGCTAATTGAAAACTTACTTCACCGTTTGATTTCATGTTTCTATAAGTCTACTCGCTTGCAGTGTACAGCCCAAGGTATTAATCCTTTCATCTGCACTCTGCCATGAAAAGGTCAAGAGTTTGCAGGGCTTCTTGGTACTTTGTCGTCCTTATCGTTTTTATTTTCTCTATTCACGGAGGTAAAGTTTCAGTATAAACTACTTGTCAACTCCATTGACCATAAAAATTAAAATAGTTAAAAGGGACACAAATCCTATTCATTAACTTGCACTGCCTTCATCGACCTACGGATCGAATGGTCCACTGACGTAGGAATTCCAAATACTGAGAGACTATGAGGAAGGAGAGTAGGGGAATTTTTTTTTTGTTTCTCGTTTTTATACAAGGTACAAGGATATAAAAAAAAAAAAGAAAAAAAAATCCCAAGGGAGACGACACTTTAGCCACGAAAGTAGATATCCATGAAAGCGAAAAAAGTTGCAGGGGATACTTAATTGAAGAATCCTTTTAGAGTGTATCGCACGAGAAGATATTTTAAGGTAAGCACAGTATTGGTGACAAAGTTTGCCATACCTCACTGCCTCCAGTCGGGCACAGTGACATAAAGTGAACTTTTTTTTACAGGTTGTCCTAAGATGGAATTAATCTGGCTTTTAGCCCATATTGTGTAGAATTAAATGCTCAGAAACTAAACTAGGCAGTTACTTCAAGATAGGAAAGCTCGGAGTTGTTGATGAATCCATCCTCAGTTTTTATTTTCCACAAATCAATCCTCAAACTCAGTTTTATTTTTCCCTGTTCAAGACACTGTAAGTGTATCCTTCATCCCCCCACCCGAGCACATGTTAAATTTCTATCCTCACTTAACCACTGGCCTGCGGTTAGATTTCCTAATGAAAGATACAAGAAAACCATCAGATATATTTCAGATTTTGCCTTCTTAGTTTTAATTTTCCCAATCTCATGCACTCACCTTCTCACATCGCTCGAATGGGTATGCTACACACCCGCCTGAGGACCATCTGATTCGTAGCAATTAGAAAGCTTTGACCTTTCACTGCAGGTCCTCCTCTTTTGCTCTTTATCGAACGACAGTAAAACCAAGCTCCAAAATGTACCCAGGATACTGTTTCCACTTCATTCTCAACATGGCTATCCACTGGAACTACTCTTTACTGACGATGATGTTGACTCCAGTTGGAAAAGATTTTAATTTTTGATAGGTAAAAGGATATTTTTCGGTCTCTGTGTATCCATCTCACGAAGGGGACACACGATTATCTTTGCCAGATCAACTGAAAGAGCTAACCCTGAGACATAGTCGAGTACCTTTTTTAGGGGGTTGTGTGTCGTACGTATGTATATGAAATCGAGGGAGAGTCCTATGGCAGATATGCAAAATAAAGGACCAATGTGCCAACCCTGTTGATTGGAGTCATTAAGAATGTAAATTAGCTTTTGTTGCTGGGGCTTTTTATTCTTCTGGCCGACGCTGATGCTTATTGGTTTGGTTGGTTGGTTGGTTGGCTGGTTTGGTTGTTTTACAGTAGAACACTACCTGAAGGTGAGTGCTATACCTAGGTTTTTGGGGTTAAATTGTTGTTGCAGTGTTACAATTAATTGGGTGTTCCTCTCTGTTGAAACATTGTAATTGGATTTTTGCTAACAACTTCCGGTGATTTACTTAAGAACAAGGTGTGGATAATTTGTTCTGCACGGTTGTATCGGAATATAAATTAGCGGTTCACACGGATCGGAGACTGTCCTTTGTGGAATGAAAAATATAGACCCTGTAATTGGGTATAGATGTGGGATAGATAATGGCGGATTAATTAGGTTTCGCTTATCGGTGTGATGAATCTAGTAGAAGCGGGAATACGGTCATGATTTATTGTGATGCTACCAAACCGACTGCTGGAATGCATTATACGTAATTCGGGGTCGATAAATGCTTCTGTGCAGGTGCATTATGAATTTATAATTGGAAACTGGATCCGCAGGAATTTCAGATTCATATTATATACATATATTGGTAGATAATTTTCTCCCTCTCTCGAATAATTACGGTAAAACTATGCAAAAACCTCATCATCCCCGTTCTACTGTTCGGCGCAGAGGCATGGACGTTGTTAACCCCTGATGAGGCTGCCCTCGGTTGCTTTGAGGAAAAAAATACTTCGTGTAATCTTCGGTCCTGTCTACATAGACGGTGAAAGGAGAAAGAAATTTAATGACGTGCTATACAGATAGCGATATCGTCCTAAGCAGAGGAGCCCAGATACAACGACTAAGATGGCTGGGACATGTAGAGCAGATGGACACCTAAACTCCATACAATACAGGTGTGCTATTAAGTTGGCATACTAAATCTACATATATTACGCACCAAATCAGCCCTCGTTGCATAGTGGAACGGAATTTGGTATTACTTCTGCCTGGAACCTGCCACAATGATTAAGAAGACGGAATGAGAGGTTAAGATCAACCCCGTCAGAGAAAGCACCTCCAGCGACTCCGTTGTTGGTTCTTGAGCCGTCGTCGGTGTAGCGACTCTTCTTCTAAAAATCTTCCTCCAAGAATTACCTGGTAAGGATGGCAACTTGGATGTTTCTACCAAACCTTAAACGGGAAATGGTGTTCCGTGTTTTCGTGAGAGATTTAGATTCTTTTTAGAATGGTGGCGTGCCCAAAATCTTTTCTAGACCACTGTGAGGTTGCTTCGAGACGGACGGTTGTACGGACGGTATCAGACGAAACAAAATATTCAGTGCTGCAGAGAGAGTCCCACGAAGTGTTCCGCTTAAACATAGTAAGAGGCTTGAGTCTTGCGCTTTGACCTGCTTAACCTTTTCCCTTTTATCTACAACATTTCAACCGTTTGATTGAATTTTCTTGTCTTTATGCTTTTCTAGTTGTGAGCCTAAGTATCATACTTCAGCTGCGTCCTACTGAAGTAGGTGAGAACTTGATTCCACTTGAAGGCCCACTAGTGCGAACAATTTCAAATCGACGTGCACACTGTTAGACTTAAGGGTTGTAAAATGTTCGATAATTGAATCAACAAGAGAGTAGTTTACACCATTAGATACTTCTTTTTCAAACCAACTGCACCCAATAACTCACAGTACATGAAGCAAAAAACGGCCCCCAAAAAGGTTCTAAGCCGAAAAAGGACACCATCTCCGGACAAGTTGATCGATGATGTTGGGCACCCCCACAATGCCTTCAGGGGATCCTCCATGAACCCAAAAAAAAAAAAACCGAATACCCCTTCATTAATCATTCGATGGTACATCATCGGCAGCCCATCTGTCCATTTCGAAAGAAAGGTTTTACTACATTCAACCTCTTTTGTTTTCTCTACCCATCCTTGACATCCGCGTTCAGGTGCAAAGAGGATTTCTCACGAAAATCAGGTGTCTGATTGAAAAATCGTTAAATTATTTCCAATTTATTTTCCATTCAAGCGGAGAACTCTTAACTGTGAGCTTCACTTTTTAACCACAACACGATTGCGTAGTATTTACACAATTTACATGAATTTTTAATTTTATCATGATATTTGTCCGCAAATGAAGTGAAAACGTTCAGTTTTCTCTGGGTGTTCTGTTTTCCGTTTTCGTTTTTTTTTTTTTTTACATAAATTGTCGAAACGTTTTATTGCCACAATATATTGTATTCATTTGCGACCACAAATGAATGCCTACTCTGTTTGTGTATGAAGAGAGATAAATACATATGTACATAGGCGTACATATATTTCAATCAGTGGTCGAATGAACGAACCAATAAATGACAACAATAATGGAAATTAATGAAAATATTCAATCACAGATGAGGTCGCAATTTTTATTTCTTTCGGCATTTATCTCATTCGGTGGCGGGAAAGTTGTTGGCAATGCGTGACAGAGAGTTAAAAGACAAATATTTATAGCATTATTTATTTACACTGAAAAACGGAAACGTTTTCGTTGTGCCCTTTTGTCGAATCTCATTAAAAGCTTTTCAAACAACAATTTGAACAAAATGTAAAACAGGGTGTGATATGTTGAAGAAATTTACCAGCAAAGTTGAACTTTAATGAAGTTTGGTGGATCAAATTGAAAAGCGATCGGGGGTCCCTCTGGCTCAAGTGGTGTCAAATATTTCGTTGGTGATACCTACGTACTAAGCAATCATGAGAGCTCTCGGAAGGAAAGGAGTAAATCCAACAGCATCAATCTGGGTGTTGTAGGTGTTAAGGACAAGGAATGCGGAAACTGTGGTGGGACAAAAAACCATCACAAGGAGGGGTTCCCTCACCACTAATGCGGAGCCTAGTTGTAGATGAACTCCTGCAAATGCTAACAATCACAGGTATAAACTGTCAATGCTATGCCGACGATATAGTTATCATTGCGAGAGGAAAATTTGAGGGGACAATCTGTGAGATAATACAGAGGGGACCGAGAGTAACACAGGAGTGGTGCTTAAGGGTAGGACTAAACCCGGCCCGACCAAGACCACAGTGGTATCTTTCACTAGGAAAAGGCAGTGAAAACGCATGCAACCAATAATATTAAACGGTATTGGAGTAGACCCAGGAAAACAGGTTAAATATCTAGGTTTAACACAAATCACTCCCACTTGCGGACTGGCCCAGAGATGATATGGTCAAGAGTTTCTGCTTCGAAATTAAATTCAACTGGAAATTCAACAGCTAAGCAGCAACAGAGAATGGAATGATGAAGTCGAAATCTACCAACTAAGACAGAACACCATAAAGTGGTACACGGATGGATCCAAAACATCCACAGGTACTGGGGCATGTACATGGGCACAGAACCAAGTACCTACTCGGAAGCCATGGGAACATACCCCAGTATCTTCCAAGCAAAGGTCTACGCCATTGAAAGATGCGACCAATTCAATCTCGATAAGAAGTATCACGGATAAGACATCGCGATACTGTCGGATAGTCAGGCCGCCATCAAGGCGTTAAGCTCTCATAAAATCAGGTCTACACTGGTGTGGGAGTGCCTAACTAAGCTAAACCGACTGAGTGAAACCAACAGAGTCACCCTCTACTGGGTACCAGGTCAGATGGGATTAGAGAGAAATTAAGCAGCTGAAAGGCTCAGAGATTATCTTTACCGGTCCGGGCCACTCTGCGGGCTTTGACCGCTCACGAGACGGAGGGAGGGAGCGAGGAGGATTGGAAACTAGGTATAAAGCAACTCGGAGACAGTAGATTCTGTGGGTATGTTGAAGAAAAGGGCACCTTCTTAAGGAATGTGTAGCATTGATCCACGAAAGAAGGAAACATCTGGATGCCTACCAACTACTAGAAGAAGATCTATTGAAGTGAAGAAGAAATAAAAGTAAAAAAGTCTTGGGACTGCGAGGTGACTTATGCAACTTCTACCATGAAACCTAGAGCCATGCGATCGTAGGACTTGTTACTGAAGACTGACCCATGGTCAAAAGGTCGAAGTTACTCATTCCCTTACAACAGTAGGATGTTCCCAGTGGGAAACTATTCCGACGAATTATCTATTTGGAGTTAACGGCGGCGTTCAGAGTTCAAATTAGGCTCAACTATGTACTAGGAGCCCCGTGAGGAGTTTGCTAGAACCCCCTCGTGGATCACCGTAGATGGCGGATAGGGGAAAGCACGCTAGATATAACATGTTCCTGGGAAACGCACAAAACTTTACATCGCTACAATCAACTCGCGATCCTTATCAACTGGAAGTAGACTAATGGAATTAGAAGAAGAACTTGACCAAATTAACTGTGATGTCGATGTACTTGCTGAAAACCTTAAATGTACTACGTAAACGTATTATAGTCAAAGGACCAGAACATTCCCTTTCCTACAAGAGGTTGCGAAAAGGACTTGGTCCTCCAGGTGGAGAGTTATTCGCGGATTTCGTGACTATCTATAAGAAAACGATGTTATTACGAATCAATCAATAGCCTTAGATAAAACCGATCATACTGAAGAAGACAACGGCTTTAGGACATTTATGTAGGTTGTTAAGCCCAGCAACTAACACCCGTTATAGACTGCTATAATCATCAGCCAGGATATGCAGTGAGATAGTCTGAGATAAAGCCCGATGAAAACTGTGACAATTGTGTACTACGGTTAGCGCAGCAGATAGCAAACGAAGCGCTCATTTGGTTGCACATTTTTTGCATCCTACAGGATTAGTTAAGCTGTCTCGAGCTTTTAATATAAACTTAACAGACGCATTCGCATCAACAAACAGAAAATGTGGCGATACAATTGTGTTATGCAATTTTAACGTCGGTGTGAATGGCTACGTCAGAAGAAGCAGCAGGCAGTTTATAGAATCACCAAAAAGCTGATAGGTCGCCGAAGCTCTACTCAACACCTAGTGAAAGGGCTCATATCGGCTGGGAATCAGCTCAAGAGATGGAAGCAGCATTTTGCTTCAGTCTTGAAGCGAGTATTCGCCAGCAATATGCACCCAAGTCAGACTGAGCTCTTTGTGGAAAGAACTGACCGAATTCGCACCACGATCCCCAGGTCATTACCGGGATCAAAGCACTGAAAACTAATCTGCGGCTTCTGCATCGGCTGAGCTACTGCTCCCACTTATTGGGAGAGTCTGGGAAGCTGAAAGGAATGATCGTCAAGCTCCCTAAGAAAGGCAACCTAATGCAGTGCGAAAACTGTCTGCGTGCTGTCTGCTGTGGCCAAGATAACAGCTAAAATTATCTTGGAGCGAATCAAAGAACACCTCAAAGACACACATAAACACCCTGCGGATCATCGTCAAGTAGTGCGTTGAATATCGATCGCCACTTCACTCGCTGTTCATCGATTTTGAAAAGGCGTTTGGTAGTGTCAATCGGGAATTTATTTGGCGGGCCTTGCGCAGGAAGGGCATTCCAGATAAATTTATAGCAACTATCAAGGCTACGTACGATGGGTCGACATGTCAGGTTTTGCATAGAGGAAACTGTCTGAGGAATTCAAAGCTCAACTTGGGGTTCGGCAAGGCTGCATTCTGTCACCAATATTGTTTTTTATTGGTGATTAGCGATGTGCTAAATGCGGCTTTATCGACGGAAAGCAAAGGAATTCGATGGACTCTTACATCCGAACTCAAGCATTTGGACCACGCTGAAGATGAATGCTTACTATCTCATAGAGTAATGGCCATTCATTAGGACAAATGTGGAGAGGGAAGCAGACGTCGTTGGGCTGAAACTCAACGCGGCAAAAACAAAAATTTCTCAAAGAACGGGCCATGAACCTATTGGCACAACTATACAACGACGAAAGTGGCAATGGATTGGTCACACATTCCGAAAAGGTGACAGGTCTTTAGCTAAGCACGCGATGCAATGGAAAACGCTTACTCAGGATGGCAGAATACGCGTCGGTCCTAAGAGTACATGGCGCAGAACAGTCGAGAAGGAAGCACGGCACATTGTCAGAAACCGCGCACGATGGCGCGTAGGCGTAGGGGATAAAGGATATAAATCATAACATTTAAATTCCGTCAACCTGCCTAAAATTAAATGAGGTTCTAATATCTAAATTGAAGTCCAACGCGACTACTGACTCTAATCGTTTATCCACCGAGCTATGGTTGCAGATTGTGTATGTCTGGCTTTAGTAACTGTGCCAAACTTATTCACTGATGCAGAAGGAGCATATAATATCCTTATCTTCGCAGACGTATTGTATATAAAAGAGAAGATTTATATACGAGCTGTACTGGTGAGAAAGATACGCAATCAGCAATTAAGGTGACTAGGTAAAGTTGAGGGGAAAATACAAACGCTTTGGTCGAAGAGTCGTGGAGCATAGTATGTATGGACCAGACAGATTGCGCAACAGAGGCATATTTCGCTGCCTGGTACTATATATGTACATACGTACATAATTGATTTAATCGACTTCAATTTAAAAGCACCTTAATGAAGTTACCCGAGGTTTGGGATGTTAAGGGAGATTTTATCACTTTTTTTCCTCTGAAGATTTACTGCAAAAGTATTCACTTTACTCTCATATTCAGCTATATAGCGACAATTAAAATTGTTTCCCCAAGTGAAAGCTTCCCTATTCAACTTTTACTTAAACTCCCATCAAATCGGAAAACTTTTCCCGTAAACCCTGTCTCGAACTCATCCCCAGTCTTTTCCTAAATGTGTTCTTAATATCTCCTTCAACCAAATCCAATTGACACAAAAAAAAAAACGTATATTTTACTCCAACCCTCCCTTTTTTGTAACAATAGTATATCGCGATAACATCATTGTTTTCAGTTTCCACCAAAACAAGAGGGGTGAGCGGGGTAGAAATTACCCTCTCTTGGCATTCGAAGCAACCATCTAGTGCAATTCCTGTCTGGAAATTAAGAAATTCTATCGCGAAACAGAATCTCGAAAAGCAATTTTCTTTCCACTTCCTCTTATGACACTATCAGTGAGAAGCTGTCTTGCACCAGGACAATTGGAACTGTCCACGAATGAAGCACCAAACAAAGTAGGAAAATCAGGGCGAAGAAAAACAAAACAAATGCGACACGAAACGAATACGAGAAAACTGTCAGAGAAACTTCTTCGTATTTTCCAAACCATCTGATGCGGAGGGGAAGATTGTCTGGGTCCTGATTTTAATATCCTCCTCAGGTAATACTGGCTCCAATTTGACCAGGTTTCACATAGTCAAGCGGGATACTAAAACTTGCGTCGACATCTCCGCTGCGAGCTAGTGGACTTTTGAAACTCCACTAAAAAATGGCAGTTAGCCATGATTGTTACTTTAGGGTATGGGGGATGTTTTCAGGGAATTGAACGTAGAGCTTCATTAATGATAAATGAATTGAACTTTCTGCTTATAATTCATTTTCGAATTTTTCCATCCCACCATACCGCTGGCCTACCAACGTCGTTCCGGATAAAACTTGTTATCAAATTTGATTATATTTTCGAAATACCCTCCATC
This sequence comes from Blera fallax, assembly GCA_946965025.1. NCBI lineage: Eukaryota > Metazoa > Arthropoda > Insecta > Diptera > Syrphidae > Blera > Blera fallax. Next base: position 12,288,110 of record OX337247.1, on the reverse strand, counting down.
TCCTTGAAGGGAAGAATCCTTTGGGTGAGGACAGTCATTTGGCAGCGGAAGCTATACGAACGTCGTCATTTGCACGTTCCTCCTGACTCGAGGAGTCATGCCCCCCCGGAAAATTATGCAAATTAATTATATTTTCGGCAGGAGAATACACAACACACCAAGCCAACTCTGGCCAAAAGAATTAAAGACAGCCTCTGGGTTGTGATGGTGGTGGTTATGGAGGCGGTTGGGCCTGTGGTGGCAATTCCAGCCAGGAGTAAGCCTGTGAATTATAATTAATTGGAGCAGGTTCGATAGGTTCGTTGGTCGTCGTCGGCAGGTCGCGTGGGGGTAGGGGTGCGGCTGGTTAAATATGAGCGAAAAATCTGCCTGAATTCACAATTCCGGTTGATAATTTATGAAGTGCTGTATGGAAAATTGGGCCTGTGGCATTCGCAATTTTGTGGTTTGACGGCATGAGGGCTCTATATTTGCGGTAGGGGTGTGCATTTTTTTTTTTGTTTTTTTTTGTTCTGGTCCTGTCCTTTTCGTTTTCTTTAATAATTCATTTTGACTTTGCAATTTACTACGGTGACTGTGTATATGCGGTAAGTTAGTCCTCGTTTAAATTGTAAAATATTTATGCGTGCCTGTTGGGGCGGAAAAATGCTGCTACGGTTGAATTGAACAGTAACTTTAACGAATTTTATGGTACGTGACGTTTGAATGCGTAAATACTAAAATCGGATTTAAGAGATTGTCTTAGGCGTGGAGAATTGTCCCCGAAAAGCTTCGTATAAATAAGAGATTCGTTTGTCCCTTGGAAAGTTCGTGTTTATTTGGTTTAAACTGCAAAGAAAGATAATAACATCAATCCGTTTGTATCTCTACTTAACAAGGAGTATCTATCACGTTTTAATATCGTAAGTGTAAGTGAATTGGTCACGCACTATGTAAGAGATTGGCGATAAAGTCAATCTTTAAAAAAAGTGATTCATCGGTGGCTGAGAAGTAGCTGCTACTAGCGAACAGATTCCGATGTATTAGTAGCAGCACTACAATAAGTTCTGAAATGAACTAAAGTCAGGCATTAGCTGGAGCGAATGCAGATATTTTTGTGCCATGCAAACATGCTGACATTCTCATAAATCAGTAAAAACATGCGAATGGACACTCACTTGTCTTGAACTAATAGCCTTAGTCCTATTCCCATACAAACTGCTGAGGAAATCAGTGTAAGGTAGGGTTAACTACGCTGTCTGTCACCTCTGTTGAATACAAATTAGGGACAAACTCTGTACACTGACCTTTGTACCTATGTATGTATCATATCAGATGATGCAATGTAGGAATGATACCAGTTGATGTCTTTGATGCCGCAGTAGACAAGAAGCTTTAGATTTTTATGGGGCACGAGAAAGAGTATAAGACATCATCGAGTGGTTGCAGAGATGGAACTTATCTTCAAAAATTTAATACATACACTGGCCAGTATCAAACACAGGGACATGGATAAGAAACAGGCCGGACATCTGCAGAGAAAATGGCAGAGAGATTCTTTCTCGTTGGTGTCCTTGCAGCTTCTACAAAAAAAGTTGTGGGAAATACCAAGCTCGGCTGCGTTGTCTCCGACTGGCCAGAGGCCTGTAATAATAGCTACAATTCTAACAATATCTGGTCTCGATCTGCCAAGTATCTTGTTTGATGTAGGTTTGTTATAACTTGCCCACGTCTTTCTCGATATGGCACAATTAGTGAGATTGTTCCATATGCGATTGGCTAGCTGAAGGAAGTCAAGGAGAATACAGCCCTTAACGAAACCCGGCCGAATGTCGACTGCCTCCGCTAAGGAGTCGTTAAGGGCCGATCCTCTCCTGGCCAGCTTAAGTATGTATCTACAAAAATTTCTGTACCTAGGATCTGATTATAAATGACGGTGCACATGCTCATTGGAGGCATACCACAGGATTCTCACTTGGGTCCACTGTTATTGAAAAAAGCTGAGGTTGTTCAAAATAGCTACAATACCATTGTAATAGTTCAAAGGCGGCGTGAGCTTGGAATTAACCGATCATAAGACGGGAGCGGTGTTAATTAGATGGTCGCGAAAAACTAGGCTAAAGACCAAAGACTAAAATATTTTTTTTCATTTGAGGCCACGTAAGAAAAAATCACGGTTTTGCTGATACCCTGCCCCTTACGAAAGTCATTCTTACGACTGACTTTACTTTGATAAATTGTCGTGAATCTGCCCAAATGCACCTAAATTTTTCATCGGAACAAGGTCTAATGGCAGAAAAAAATTTTGATTTGTTCGGTGCAAGTGTTAGTTCCATTATAAGTCCTTAAACAGATGTTTGTTTCACGTTAGGATAATAATTCACTTACATACCTCTATTGGCTCAATATCACACGTATAAATGCCTGACTTACCTGAAAAGAGAAAAAGAAAATAATTAATTAAAAGAACTACTTGTTTAACAAAATTTTCTTATTCAAATGAATATAAAAACACAGAGCTATCTTAGGTATTAAAAAATATTTAATTTAAATTAAAGAGTACGAAACATTTAAACGCTTTTTTCCAGGCAATGTCTTATACGCAAGGAGATATGTATAACCGTCCGGAGAAGGGTCTGCAGAGAAACCCAACAAGGCGGAGTTCTGTCTCCCCTTACATGGCTCCTTGTAGTGGATGAGATCTTGGTAATATTGGAGGAAATCAGCTTCAACGTGACGGCCTATGCCGATGATGTGGTCATCCTGCTTTTGGGAAAATTTCCTCCAGTCCTAAGTGAAAGACTCAATCTCGCACTACAACTAGTGGATAAGTAGGTCAAAGACGGAGGTAGTCCTTTTCACTAAGAAGAGATCAACCCCTACCTTCAGACCCCCAAATATCGGAGGTACTGAGCTAAGTCTCTCAAGTTCAGCTCGATACCTGGGCGTAATATTGGATTCCAATCTAAATTGGAAGGATAACATTACCGAACGCATCAAAAAAGCAAGCGTAGCTTTCTATTCTTGCAAAAAGGCTGCCTACCTACCTACCTATCCTTGTGTTAAAAATCAAATTAGTGAACAAATATGAAGAAACTTATTTGGTTACATCACAGCTGTCGACCCCGAAAAACTTTAAGGCCATCAGCAAAATAGCAAGTCAGGTCTCAACATACACAAATCCTCAACATACGCTGGTCCATATGGTATCTCCCCTAAAGTTCTGAAATATCTTAAATTTCGAAAACTCTTTAATGACCGGCAGTATGGTTTTTGTAGCAAGAGATATGTTCCTTTATCTCACCGAGAAGTGGAACCAATCTCCCCATCTCGGCGAAGCAAAGATGGTTGCGCATGATATTTCAAAGGTGTGCTCCGATCAACCTGGCTTTCTAAGAAAAGCGACCCTAAAAATTATAGGAAGTGTATAACTATATGTAGTCACTGGTCAGTGCAGCAAATTTGGGTTTCAAAATACATTGAATCATTTGATCCTGTCCAATAGATTGAATTTTGGTGAGTTTCCTTTAAAATCATAACTCGCACAACAAACTCTTTAAATTTCGAAAAATCGTGTCAGAAAAATACAACTTTTTGTACAATTTGTTTACACGTAGTTCCGAGATGAAACGAACCTCTTCTCCCGTACAAATTTCATTATTTTCAACTCAAGAGGTATCCACCATTCTGGTTCTCAGATCCTGACAAAGAAACAGAATGACTTTTACTATTGTGGCATGGACACACAATTTCCTTTTATCCGTTCTTTCTCCTTGTTGACAAGCGGTTGTTTTTCTTTACTACTATCTAATGCCATTGTGTTGAAGTTGAAGTTCACTTTTAAGTGAATGTGTTAACGACAACCGGAGAATACCTTTTGTGTTGTGAAACTTCTCTCACGTTCTTTTCCATAATAGCCAAAGCTATTCAAAGCACGAAGAAGGCTGCACAGCAGGCCACAGATGAAATTAGATGTATCGAGTGATAACTCTGGGAAAGGACGACTTTGTACTAATTGTAGGTCAGAGTTGAAGTTTTTTGGGACAGAATAAAAGAAGACAGTACCACAATAGAATGGTAGAGAAGGATAGTTTAGAGAACAATAGTTTTGCAAAAAGTTTCAATAGGAATAGGCGGGTATACCCCCGTACGGGTAGTAAGTGAACACCATTATAGGTACATATATTAACCATATAAGAGAAGGTGGTGGTAGGTAATGCCTTCTAAGATCACATAAAAACTAGGGCAGTCAGCACATGCATATGTGTAAACAGTCTTGTCTCCTTTTCGTAGTACACGCCGTAGATGAATCCGTCGTGTGTAGAATTTGTAAACTGTTCCAGAGGAGTCATGCAGTAAGCTGTTTTTATATCAAATATTTTCTTATAATAACATGTTCAGCAGACACTAGTAAGTCTGTAGTCAAAAGTGTGTGATATTTTTTTTAAATCGCCTCCATATTGACCACGCAACTTGTGGAGATGGCAGCACCCCTAGAAAGAGAAATGTATCAGGCTATTACTCCTTTCTCTTATTGACGCCACACGAGAGAGATCATGGTCAAGAGGTCTTGCCAATCGCTGTTTTTTTTTGGATGAGAAGGCAATTGAGTAGTGAGGCCCTTTCTCGAACGAATGAGGAGACTCTATGCAAGACCTTCATCTTCCCAGTCCTGCTTTATGGCGCTGAAGCATAGACTCTGTCGAAAGCGGATAAAGATATCCTCAGTCGTTTCGAGAGAAAAATTCTTCATAAGATTCTTGGCGTTGACGGGCTTTGGAGGAGAAGATTCATCGACGTAGTCGAAAACTGCGCGATATGTAGAGCGAATAGACACCAATGCTCCGGCCCGCAGATTCATCGAATCTAACCCGAAGGGAGAACCCTGTAGAGGACAAACTCGCCTAAAGTGGCGAGCAGAAGTAGAAAAGGACTTCAACCAGCTTGCAGTGCGCAACAGGAGGCAGTTAGCTAAGGACTGGGCTAACTGGAATGGTGAAGCCCAGGTTCACACCGAACTCTAGAGCCACCTAAGTAAGTTAGTAAGCATAAGCAGATAGAGGTAAGGCTTTACAGAATAGCATACGCTAATAAAGCAAGGGTTCTAGCACCAGGCTTAATCCTTTCTATGAAATTCCTATAGAGTATTTCAAAAGCTTCTAACAGAATCACACCTCTGAAAGGTTAAAATACTCGTAATCAAAAACGAAATGGAAATTCACAAATCACTATGATCTGCAATCGAAAACATACCAAATCGTTTAAGCCCCCATAAAATCGGCTTACTACGAGTAGAGGCCAATATTGAATGCCCATCATTTACTGTTTGCTACAAGTAAACAAAAAAAAAAACTGCAACCAAAAACCCATTCGTGCATGGCACCCGTTTCCATGTAAAATACACAAAAATCCCTGCACAATCTGGTTATTTAACACAAGAGGAGGAAAAAAGGCGAGGGCCACTGTCCCATCAATGAAAAGGGTTAATCGTCCAGGACTCTCATCCAATTCTACAGAAGAACAACCAGCAGGAAAAATATGAAAGCACGAGTATTCGCCAATCAGCATGAAAATAAATAAAATTATCCAAAATATTGTTCAACTTACAAAAGTGTTCCACATGTATTCCAAATAAAGCGGATTCGCTGTTATATTTGCCTCAGACTGTGGATCACTGAGGCGTATCTGTATTGTATACAAAAACCAACCGACGAGAACGAATCCAAACGTTTGCAGGGCGAATTCGTAAAACAGTTTTATTTGGGTGCAATCCGCTTATACATATTTGCGTATGCAACAAACCATGCAATGTTGCCGCAGTGTATACAATCCTGGAATGTTAATTAACAGATCATAAGCTCAGACTGTATGATATTTCGTGGAGAGGTCGATAAATGGCACCATATGGCCTTGCTTCTGGAGCGACCTATGGTGATGCGATAAATTATAAATTTTTGCAAAGATCTACATTCAGTTGAAATTGAATTCCTTCATCAGATTGATGGGATACCATATGGCAAACTACAATACTATTTCCGATTCAATTTCAAACAAAAAGGATAATTGCAAAATGAGCATTTCGAGAATCCATAGGAATCCTTCATCTCCCTCACTTACACGCCCCGAAAGACCATCTTCAAAATATAATTAATGATTTGCTGGCCTCCACTCCTTAAATGCTGTGCGCCGCAGTGCCCACTCTTACTCTTTCCCTCTGCAATTGCGGTTTAATTTCATCTGTTTTCAAGCGTCCGGCTTGAGGTTTCTTCAAAGGCGATTTGATTGCAATTCCTTTTCAATTTAAGTCATGATAATTAAATGAAAGCGAAACCCTTCAATAGAGCACAGGGAACGAAAGTTTGAGAGTTTTGCCACATGTGCGAAACTTAAATGTCTAGCTACCTAATGCCGAGTAAGCAATGTAAGGAAGAGCATTAAGAAAAATCGTACCAAACGAAAGCCATCCATCTTCTTTAAACAGGCTTCCGAGGGGTAAAAAAAAACAGAAACGGGCAAACTGAAGGATTTTCAACGAATCATCTTACTTGGTTGTCCTGACGAACTGAACCATTTATCACTTTGAGTAGAAGACTTGTTTTCGTTTTTTTTTTGTTTTCTTTTGCACTGTTTTGTTGTGCTTAGGAAGTTTATGCTTAGTCGACAGTTTGAGGATTAGGTCCTTGAACATTTTTGGTAATTTGTTTTGCAAGCACAAGTCTTTAACTCTTAAAATGTGAGAAATTTTAAATCAGTGGAATTTATTTGAGAGTGTGAAACCATTTGACAGAGTTGATTGGGTAGATACATGTGTATTAGTGATGCTGGTGACATTATTGACTTTCGTAAAAGTGAGATCTTTCTTTAATCATGTGAAGGTTCAAAGATTATCCTGCGTCTGCATAACGAGCACCTACAGCTGAACTCGAAACAATGATCCATCTTTTCTCCATTGACATCTTTGGGAAGCTGATGGTGGCTTAAGGAATCTTCGTAGCTAGCCCATGCAAATATGGGCCACGCGAGTATCTAAGCGGCCGTGGCACTTTTCCTAGCGATAGGGACTATGTGTTTTGTCCCCTATATGAACTTTGGCGTTAAGTATAAACCCAGGATTCCAAGTAGAAGTGCTTGGGAATCTTCGAGAGACATTTTAATGACTATACAGAAGGCAGAAGGCACAGAAGAATCCAAGAAAGTGTACGATTGCGATGCCAGAGTCTTCTCCAGCGCCCCCGACATTAGTATCTACACATGATTGCCGGACCATTGCAGTATATTTAAGGCAGATATCAGAGCAGTCCGAGAAGCCGTGGCTTGGCAATAATTAACACAATAGACCCTAGCGCTATTCTTCTCTGTATAGACAGTGAGGCAGCGATAAAAGCTTTGGAATCGCCAATAATTCGACCCAAGTTGGTTAAGCAATGTCACGACTAAGATATCGCTGTCAGATGCGTCGTATTTCTGTGTTGGGTTCCAGGCCACATGGACTCTCCGGGCAGTTACAAAGCGAACAAGCTAGCTAAAGAGGATAACCTCCCTGTTAGTGGACAGGGACCGCTAGCCGCTGTTAAATCGATAAAGTTTCACTTAGGTACTGCAGCAAACATCTGAAAAAAAATTGGTCGAACGTGGATTGTAAAATTAGGAGTCATATCTCCGTTGGTAGAAAAAATTAAAAAACGAGGGTAGGAGCCGTCACGGGGCATTGTTTTATAGGCAGGCACCCTAAGACACTGGATTCCCCTTTTAACGATTCCTGTAGAAGTTATTGGTACGAGGAAGAGGAAGAATCTATGACCCACCTTCTGTGCACTTGTCCTTCCCTATCGACTCTGAGAAAGAAAACCGTTGGTAAGGATCAAAGAAGTAAGTGATCTAGCGAGACTTGATTTAAACAAGATCAAAAATTTTGTCTTTAAACTGTTTACCCTGACTTTTATGCCGTACGTTAATGGTAATCGGTTCTCTCTTTTGTTGTATCACAAGGGACCTTCGTTATGGTATAAGTTCGTTTCTACCTGAGCAGACAACCACTCGATTCGACCGAACCACCGCCTTCCACTGCATAATTTTTCTTACAAACCGAACTTCACGCTCAGATATCCAAAGCACTAACCACTGAGCCACGCCGCCCCTGCTGAACCAGTTGAAGCGCAGGTTTAATTTGTTTATACCTTTAGGTTGATAATCACAATCTCAGAGAAACGTCCACAAACAATTGAATTCCTAAAGTGTTTCCTTGAAGCAGAATGTTCTACTAAAGAATTTATATATTTTATTTCGACCAAAAAATTCCTCCCTTTACGCTTTGGAATTGCTACCAAACATCTTTCATCACCCTGTACAATTCCGTTGCGTCAAAGCCTTTTGAAAACATGACAACAGCTATTACACGAGTACCCACACAATGTGAAAAGAATTCCATTATCATCACTTTAGATTCCAAAATCATCATCATCATTTCCCCGCCTTTGAGTTGACCTCCCAAAGGACTTATTTGTTTTTTTTTTTTAATATCCAATATTCTCAAAACGTGCTTCGGACAGTGCTTTCAAGAAGAAAAAAACAACCTTCTCGTTACGCTTTTAAGCCATGCATCGCTGACTTCTAATTCGGAAGGCCTGTCTCAAAGACCACCTCATTTTGGAAACAAAATCTCAAATGAAATAACAGCAATGGCAAAAGGACACATTTTGCCATTTGGGGATTTTTATTCCCCTCCCACTTTCTCCCCCTTGTTGTGCATAATCCTTATTGCGTTGTTTATTTAGAATTTTTTTTTTGTTTTCCCATACCACCGGCTTTCTCAGAAAAGGATATTCAATTCAATTTATTCATTCTTTTCTTTATTTTTTTTTTAAGATATTTCAAAAGAAATACCATCATGCGAATTGTCAAAGGACTTAGTCAGGATTAGGGAATTATTTTCATCGTGGTTTGTTACCCAAACGCCCACCACTAATACTTATCGAACAACACACCAAGCTGCAAGAAAAAAAAAGAACGGACACGTAATGGACATTATTTGTTCTTACTTACAATTGCCTGTCATGTCTCTGGCCTCTCTACGGTTTATTATTCCGATTACGATGAAATGTCCTTGACGAGACGAAATTATTTTGTTATCTAAATAAATTTTTGGAAAACAAGTTTGCTGACTTATCGCACCATGAAGACACTTCAGAAATGATGAGGTTGGTATGGCGTTTCTCATACCATCCTCTATCCATCGTCGTCGGTGGAAGGACTACATTCAAGATGGGATGATAGATGTTCCACGACGTGAAGGTATGTATGAGTACATACTACACTAGGTCATGGAAGAGGCGAGACTGAGAGGTATCGGCCGTATGCTTGAGGAAACTTATGAACTCCTAAGTGCTGTAAGTTGGATTCAAGAATTTATGAATGTGGCTGCACATACGAGTATACGTACATACATATACATATGCACACAACATGTGTGTTATAAATTATTGTGTAGTTGAAAACTTCATGGAACGATAGTTTTGCACTAGCTGAGAGCGAGAACTACGAATATGAATGGTTCAAAAAAAATGATAAGTGGCTTTGAAGTTTGCACTTGGGACCGACAAAAGTGGTCAGAAGATGTACGTACAGGATTTGAAAGGATTTCTTTAGATTCAAATTAGAAAATCCTGCGTGTCAGTTGAAGAATGGATTTGGTGCAGACGTAATTTGATATGTTCTTGCCTACTGAAGCTAGGTGTGGCAATTTTTCAATGTGGAGATCAGTACATGAAAATCTCGAATGAGTTAACTTGGAAAGCATGAGTCGATGTTGTATGGGATTATTAGGTCAAAAATACAAGGAATGTGAGTGTTTTTTTTTAATTGGAGCAAGTGGATTTATTTTGAGATATTTCTATGGGTACGAGTATGTGAACGAGGTAACTCTGCTCCGGGTTTGATGATCTTTTTCCGTGTTGTATATGAGTGAAATGTTTTATTTTAGTCCTCTTCTGATGTTCCCAATTTTTTGAAAATCTTAACCCAAATATGTTTGCTTATGAGAGAAATGCTTATATTTGAAGATCAGAATAAGGAACATTTTTTTTTAAAGAAAGTGTTGGCTGAAGAAGTATAAAAAAAATGTATAGGAGCATGCCCGCGCACATTCATATCTCATGTCTAAAGAAAGCTTATAAAAGCAATTTTAAGGCTTGAAAAGACTGACGCTTATAACAATCGGGATCAAATTGTTGAACAAAAAATAAAAGCCTAACAACCTTCGAAGGCAATGCATTACTAAATTTCTGTCAGAACAGCGAAACTTTTTGCTACGTCCATCTAACCAACAAATTGTTCAACATGGCTTACTTGAAGGGTAAGGATCTACAGAAAGTCGGGGGACTTCTTGTCGGACGTGTTGATGGCCACTCATATTTTCTTAGCCTTGTCCAGGTCCAGCAACTACGCATTGCCTTGCCAGCTTTGTCAATATGTTCATTCATGTCCGATCCTGGCTTTGAATGATACCTTTGGATGATACCATAGTCACAACAGAGCCAATAGTGAAGGCAGTATGCATTTTTTTTCAACTTTGGTTTAGGGAAATTTCGAGGTTGGATGAAAGAGGAACAGGAGTGGTAAGATGACGTGCTCTAATTATGAATCGCTGTATACTTTAGGTTTCAGAGAATATTGAGAAAGGCAAGTTATTCGACAAGATTTTCGAGCGCACCTGAAGGAAGAGCTTAAAATGTAACGATGTTAGGAAGATGACATATGCCTATTAGGAGACTAAGCAGACGGATTCGATGCGAAGATATTGAACGTGGTTTAATGCACATTTTTTGACGTCTATTTTAGACCGTTCTAACATGTGAGTCATATTCAAATTTTGGACAATCGTAGGCTTTATATGAACGATTATACACTCGAATTCTATAAGAGGGCAAAACCTTTGACATTTGGCACCAACTCCAGAGTCGTTATTGGTCTGCTGATTCTAGGGAAGGTCTGGGCTACCTAAACGGCAGTTTTCTCTAGTTTGTTTTTAGTATGGCAGGCAGACGACAACGCTGGATTTTGAAGCCTTGTCTCAAGCATTTAGAGTCCATTGAATTCCTTAACATCATCTCCACTTAGTTTTGGTTTACCACGCCTGTATCCTACTACACAGAGATTAGACAACAGTGGTTTTGTGACGCCCTGAAATCGATATCTCTTTGAAAACATTGTCCACATAGATGAATGCTTCGGGTACAGTATCAGGTCTTCTATGGATAGCGGTTGCTACATTTCTCAGATGGCGGTACCGGATAATGCTTTCTATGACCTTGGACAGCTCTGACGTTGGAGCTATAAATTGGTAGGTATGTAGAAGGCAAAGTGCTACCGCCTTTTGGGCATTGACAGAATAAAGAGTTTATAAAGGCAGATGAAAGAGTTTAGTGCAATAAGGCAAAGGGATCTTCGTTCTTCCGGACGATAATCGCCTACACTGCCGGCCATAAGTTTGAAATCGCCATCCAATTTTTGCATTTTTCTTATATTTGGACTCGTCGGTCCATAGCACCTTGCTCTAGTCTTTCATCGTCCAACAGAAATCTTTTAGCTCAATTTTAAGACGTGAGGAAAGATTTTCGAACTGCTACCCCCTGCCTTTTAAGCCTGCTTCAATCAAGCGCATTTTCACGGTAGTTAGAGAAACAGGCTGATGGAAAACAGAAAGTGATTCCAAACTTATGGCTGTCAGTGTACTTCTAGACGGAAGATAGAGTTATAAGCTAAAAAAAACTCAGCTACTTTACTACATTTAGTCTCCGAACGCCAATATTTAAGATGGAGAAATCTGAGAAATCCTCGGTCCAGCAATAGCGTGTTTTCCACTCTGTTTGAACTTTTGAACATGATAACCGATCATGGTACGTTCATTTTGACAGTTTAATTATAGTAGATCAGTTTACTGGTTCATATTAAATATAAAGACAAAAATTAAGCAGCTGTCAAAGTAACTGGGAAATGTGAACATTCAATTATGAGAGGCATGGGCTTAAGATGGTTAAAAGTATGCCCGATTGGTATTTTAAACCTATTTCCCATTTCATGAGCACTTCAGTTTCCTCTAAGATATCCAATATCGAATCAATTACAAGGGTTCAACCAGTCCTTCAAGGCAAATCAAAAACTTGTTTGTCCCAATTCACTACCCCTTCTCTGAATGCATGGGAAAGTAGGTCAATTTAAAAATTTGAATACCATAAGGTTATCCATCTGTTTCAAAGGACAATTTCCCTCATTCACGACACTGCCTTAACATATTCTTTGAGCCCAAAGCAATGCTGTGTAGAGCCCCTTGAACGACTTCCATACCACATCATCGAGCCCGTTTAACACCCCCAAACATTTGCAATTACCACTGGTTAATAACCAACAACTATTCTAATTGATATACAATACTAGGCCTGCCAAACCTTGTTAACCGCAATTAGTATGCCAAAAACCCACACACAACCAAATCCTTTACTCTTAATTTCGCATTTTATGCCTCGCACATGAACTGGAAATTACCATGCAAACTACCATTTCGTTCTGCTTCAATTAAATCAACGGATGAAAAGCTGGAAACTCTTTCGAATCATACACAAACACGAACATACATACATATACCGCAGCACACCACCAGCGAAGAATAAGAAAAGTTTTTCATATAATCGAAAATACATAGGCACTCAAGCACCCCCATGGCAATTCAACTTTTACCCTTCAAAATAATGGGGTACTTATCGAATTTAACCTTCGATTTTACCGTTTTTTCGTATTTCCACTTTTTTGTTGTTGTTTTGTTTTGTTTCGTTGGATTTTTTTTTTTTTTGCTTTTTTTGCGAAATTCAATTCGTGATCTGGTTATGGCGAAGCATTTAAAAAAATCATCGAGTCCCTGTGTATCCACCAGGATGAATAAAACAATGGGATGGATGGATGGATGTGTCCTTGAGTTTTTGGAGCGAAGACCAGGATACAAAACGAAATGCGTGCAACGTAAAACATTTTACATTTAAAAGCAAATAAAGTTAAGTAGGGGAGAATGAGAAGATTACAATCGAGCAATAAACTGACCTATTTTTTATTGCCAAACAATGAGGCGTGAATTTCCAGATAAAAGGGGGTTTAGGTCCAGCTGCGATAGGGCAACGCAAATGATGTCTGTTTGTCCAGATTGGCTTTCAACAGTGTTGTAAGTGTGGGCTTTGTTGTGACATAAAACAACCACTAGTACCGCAGTTCACGTTATCTATGATTTCTTATATTTTTTGCAATGTGACCACAACAAATAAGGACGGCTTCTTAGAATTTTACGAGACTTTAAAATGAATCGACTTAAGAAACAGGCGGGGTTGGGAAACAGGCTGTGTGGCCTGTTTTTTTTGCCTTGTTCGACCAGACTGTGGAAATGGGATACTTGAGCCATACAAAATGTGCACCCTTGAAGAATTTATCGTTCCTTCAAAGTATTTAGATCAAGCATATTGTAATGGACGGAGTCAGGGGACGCTTAAAGGGTCAACGACTTCTTCTGAGAGGCTTGTTTTATTTCTTAACAAAATTTTATGGTTTTAGATACTCGACAATAGGTCGGGGAAAAAAAGATTACGCAAGTAACTAGCACTGGTTAGCCTGTGTATATTTCGGAAATAGACGTAAAGCTGTCATCAGAACGAGGGTGTCAGTCCATGGATCCATATATCTATCTGCCTTCGTGTTTCAACCATCAAAGCAAAGCACTCTGCTTTGAAAAGCCAGGTATGACACCCATGCACTAAAAGATTCTACTATACTGCGCTGTCTACCAACAACTTGCAGACTATTTTATTCAGGGCTCAAAGACTGCGAGTGTAGCAATACTACTAAATGTAGATATGCTCAATAAATTGCACACCAGCGGTCACAAAGAGGCTATTGCAGATAGTTATCCCCATGTACCAGGAGATGGATTAAGATCCATAGCCACATAGCACTCATCTACGCGGAGGGTGGAAGCGAGTTTGGCTCCCATTATAAGTCCAGCGGAGCGTTCGCCGCAAAAAATGTTGTCAACGAACAAACTAAACCAGCTTTAAGCGATGATTAAAGTCTACAAACGGATGGTGTGTTTCGAAGTGGAATTCCTTGATCAGGATATGTACATACATATGTCTGAGCGTGAAAATTTGTTCTATAGTCGATCTGCCGGGCCGGTACGCCACACTGGTACGTACCTAAAAATGTGGTGCAGAACGGCTTAAGATAGGTTCTCAAATGCGACATTTAGCAGGGATACGCCTCGAAAGCTGGCGCTAGATATATTCATGTATGATAGTCCAGTCATTGGGCATGCTTTCGTCTCTATACTTGGAAAGTTTCGACGATAAGCCATCGGAGCCGGGGGTTTTATTGTACTTTTGCTTCATTATAGTTATGCCAACCTCCTCTTAACCTTCCTATACCCGCGCGTTGGTCTGTGAGACCGACAAATTACGATTTTTGGAAAAATTTTAGTAACGGTGCAATTTAGCGCAGTGTACCTTATTTGTTAAATACTATAACTAATATAAACTTGTTTTATTTCGTTAACAATATATCACTCTACTGAATAAAAATTTCATAAAAATATTCGAAGTAGAAGAGAAACTACGGGCTCTTGAATTTCGGTCCCACAGACCGTGCCCGGGTATATGTGTTATTTTTTTCACGTGGGTATAGGAAGGTTAACTGCGAGGCAAAGCTATTTCATCGATTGTCTGTGAGATATCTTTTTGTAGATCCTCTCTCTCTGTTGGATGTCCATTCAATAGCTGCTGAAAATGCTCCTTACATGCATCTACAATTCCCAGCGCTTCAGCAACTAGATTTTCTCAACGTTTCCAGAGCGTTTTTTCGGTGTGAATAAGTGGTATTTAATGGACGCCTACAACGTCAATTAACCAACGAAATTTGCTGCCTTTCCCATGGAATTATAGTCATGAACAAAATATCCACCGAGACTAGTGGGACAAGGAACAACTCTGCCAACGTCAAAATGCTCAGCCTAACGTCCATCTATTCGAAACCATAGACATGTCCATTCGTCTCTAGCTTTCAGTCAAATGCCACTTCATAGATATAAAGTAACTAACCTACTTCAACCAAAATAATTTGTACATAGAGAACTCTATTTATGTTCTGTGTGCATGTCGAAGCCACATCATATCAACTGAATCCTGTCAAAATGAATGCCGGAAAAAAAATCATTTCATCATCAACGACCTACTACAACCATAGAGCTAGAAAATACTTCAACCTCAAGTGCTTTACATGTAGACTGTCCTCCGTTGGTGCTCGGCGAGCCATTGCCAACATGACACAATGAATTGACAAATCCTCTCGGAACCAATAAGTGAGCAAAATTTTGAACAAAACCCTCTGTTTGCTAAGCTCTCACAACAAAAGCGGAGGAACATGGTGCAGCAGTCCAGCAGGACGCTGCAAAAAAAAAAAACCCACCCTACAACTAAAAATTCAAACTCCTATGTCCGTTCCTGTTTTTTTTTTTTTGCAGCTCCTCTAGCATAGGCAAACTAATCGAAACCTTTTAAGTATCCTCAAGCAAATCAGGGCACACTCTGCGGTCAGCACCAGTTATATACACAAACAATCGATTTGTGGAGCTGCCACCCAAAATGCATCGATAAGTTTCAATGTGATTGACAAGACCTTGTCGTAGCAAATTATCGTCGATTCAAAAAGGACATACTACGTATACAATACGGACGAAACACACACTCTTGATGTGTTAGCTTTGGACAAACAATACCACCTAACCGCAGTCGCTTTGTCAATGCCCTTCTTATGTGGCGCTCTTGTGAAAACTAGAAGGGGTAAGAGAGCTAATGACTGTGCACATATACATGTATGTATATGCCGAGGACGATCGCTATGTCCTTGAGTCTATGGTAGTTGAGAACTGAAACTTTCAACTACATACAAAATAACTGTAAAATGAAATAAAATATTTGATCTAGCTTTTGCGATTTAATTTTTTTTTTCTAGGATGGAAATGAAAATATGCTACGGTTTGAGAAGGCTCTCATTCGCTTCCTCTATGTCCCACATACTCGTATACCACAGAAGCCTCTTGAAAGACAAATAGGCTAGAAGTCACGTTCTGCTCTTGGAAGCATTCATATTATATGGTGATGTTGATTCATTTTGTTGTCGTGCGGACATTATGAGTCGCAAGTAAGGCAGCTGTGATCAAGGGTACGGTGGGCCTGGATTTCATTCATTTTCTGCAGGATTTCTGAAACAAGGAAGGTAGGTGAAACTATCTGAAAACAAACCGACTAGCCGTAGAAAGGACAAACCATTCGAAGGCTAGAAGCTGGTAAAGGAGCGTTTCGCACGTTTCGAATAAGGGATGTATTAGAACCAAATAAAGTGAGCAGTTCTGAATCAGGATCCAAAATAGCTGGACAAAAGTGGTGTTGTGTAGTAGTTGACGTAAGGTTGCAAGAGAACTAGTAAAAATTTTAGACTGACTAAGCATAGTGGGCACCGTGATAGGCTCAGTGGTTAGTGCGTGTTTTAGCTATGCAGGAGCATACAGTCTGTCATAAATGGCAACACGAGCCATTGAGTATACATAAAGGATTTCATCCCCCCAGCGCATCAAAAACAAAGAAGACAATTGAAATGCTTTCAGAAATAACAAAGATTGGTCCACACCAAGGTCATATGGGTAATTAACTCTGACAATATCTGCACGGATTCTTTTTAATAGCTCTTGTGTTCGATTCAAGGAGTATCCACACATCTGCTTAGATATCACACAGTTCCGCACCCCCTACTATCGACAATCAGCCTTTATTAGGTAGTGCGCAAAAATTCTTCCCTCGAGGACCCCCAGCGCGAGGTTCGCCGCCTCCGCAAGGGAGCCGTCAAGCGCAGATCCCCGCCTCGCTAGTTCATCAGCTCGCTCATTTCTATCGATGTTGCCATGACCCAGCACCCAAAGGAGACTGATCCTGAATCGATGACAAGGCGAGGCGAATTCCTCTGTTCTACTAGTTTCGAGGATGTAGTGGCAGATACAATAACCTTGATAGCGGCCTGGCTTTCAATGAGGATGGCTATGGTGTTAAGGGGTCTAGAGGTTTGCTTGAGTAGATAAGTGGCAAGCCTCATGGAAATGTTGATGAGAATATCCTCGCCCCTACCGTTTTTGAACCCCGTCATTGAAGGTTGTTTTGAACTCATTTGTCACTTCGCCTGTTTCCCATTCCGCCCTGGAAACGCCTGGTTTCAGCCTCATCAAAAGGAACAAATGCAATCATATTCTGATCCCTAGTCTTGTAGGTCTTTGGAGTTGTCTACCAAGCCAAGTGTCTGTGACACCAAGCGTCCTTAAACTTCAGTTGCCATCTTTACCAATCGCTACAAAATTGTTTGTCTAAATATGGATGACAGCATATACAAGCATTTCCATTGCGTCACATACTGTTAGCTCTTGCGTACAAGTAGATACATAACTGCCTCACACTCAGAATGAAGATAGAAATGTTCAGAGGGAAGCATTTTTTGCAAATAAAGCAAAATGTGTCTAACTGTGCCTTGTCTGCCTACGCCTGTCACAACCAACCATATGGATGTGTGTCTCTTTGGTTAAATGAATATTTACTTTGGATCGTCTGTATGTGTGAATGTAATAAGTAAGGACTCTGGTTTATTTGCAGTTTCTATGGCGCTCTGTAAGTTTGACATTTATTCGTATATTTGATGTTCACAAAAAAGGCAGGCACACATGAAACTGCAACAGAAGCTGCAGAGTAGTTACATCAGACTCTTGTCTTTTGTTGTGCAATGATTTGTGGTTGTAGTTGGTTGACTAATTAGAATCTGACTGAGTTGAGTAATGAAAGAAAATTCAAGTTGATACAGGATATTATAGAGTTTTCATTTTAAAAATACATGTGTCCTGTGCCCTTGTTTCGAGAAGTAGTCAGATGGGTGATATCCAGGCATATTCTTTGTATAAATGCAGATGAATTGAGGAAATCGTCTGATAGAAGAGGAAGGACATAATGGTGTGAGGGGATATCAATCTATTATTTGAACCAGGCATGTACTAGGTTGATGACTTACATATGAATAAATAAAAAGGAATTGGAACTCAAATCAGGTTGATGTACGAAGTCGAAGTAAATTGAAGTTTGGACAGGGATAAACCGAACAGCGCTAAAAAGTGCTACTACTGTTAAACTAAAGATAATAAGGATTGAAAAAAAGGAAGACGAATAGTCATTGCCCTTGGTTTTTTTGTTAATTGAGCAGCTATTAGCATAACATACACGTACCTAGGTATGTATGCCGTTACCAACTTCGATAAGGTGACGTTTTTTAACCATGGATGTAGCTAAACAGACTAATTCAACAGCTCTTCATGAAAATCAAATAGAGGAGATTCTCCTTGAAGCTATACTGCCAATTACGCTTTTTAAACGGCCTTAATTTTCAAATGATAGCCGAAACTTCCGTCCACTTGATGAAATCGAAGTGAGAACAGCAATATCAGAGCATACACCATCTCATTTCCAAAATTTGCTCAGACGAGTATATGTCTGATGAATGGAATCTCAGCTTCGTTTGCCCGATCCACAAGAAAGAAGACCCTCTCAACTGCGCCAATTACATAGGCATTAGTCTCCTCAACATCGCCTACAAGATCTTATCTGCCATTTTGTGTGAACACCTGAAACTTTTCGTCTACAACCCGATTATCGATATCAATGTGGTTTTAGGCCAGAAAAGTCCACAGTCGACCAAATTTCCAACTTCGGCAGATCCTAGAGAAAACTCAAGATGTCTCAATAGATATCCACCCTCTTTTTATCGATTTTAAGGCTGCATATCACAGCATTAATAGAAACGAGCTACATATACAAAGCCTAAGGCCTGTGCAACTACTAGCTTACGCCGAAGATGCGTTCGCTAGTATCGAAACAGGAGCCGCCAAATAGGTTTAGCTGAAAACAAGGGCAAAACCAAGTACATATACATATGCTGTCAACAAGAAGGGACACACAACCTCGGCGAATAGTCAAGACGTCATAGTCGACAGCTATAACTTGGAGGTAGTAAGGGACTTTGTGTACCTTGGGTCTGGTATTAATTCTGAAAACAAGAATCCCAGCGGAAATCAGACGAAGAATAACTCTTGCCAATCGCTGTTCCTTCGGGCTGAGAAGGCAATTGAATAGTAAGGCTTTATTTCGAACAGCTAAGGAGACTCTATACAAGACCTTGATCATCACCGTCCTGCTGTATGGCGCTGAAGCTTTGGACTCTGTAGAAAGCGGATGAAGATATCCTCTGTCATTTCGAGAGAAAAATTTTCGTAAGATATTCGGTCCCGTTTGCGTTTGCGGGCTTTGGAGGAGAAGAATAAACGATGAAATTTACGAGTTGTACAGCGACATTGACGTTCAAAAATTGCGCAACAGTCGCTTGAGATGGCTAGGATATGTAGAGCCAATGGACACCAATGCTCCGGCCCACTGAGTCTTTGAATAAAATCCGGAGGGGCAACGCAGTAGAGGACAAACTCGCCTAAGTGGCGCCCAGAAGTAAAAGTGGCCTCTACCAACTTAGAGTACGCAATTGGAGGCAGTTAGCTAAGGACCGCGCTAACTGGAGAGGCTTGTCGGTTGAGGCCCAGGGTCACCACGAACTGTAGCGCCATCTAAGTAAGTACGTAAATTTCAGCTCCCTTCTATCTGTGCAAAAAACACGCACAGAAGGAATGTCTGTGAGTAGCTGCGCCCTAGGCTTTTTGTTGCGCCACGTTTAGTTCCGCTTGATATATACTGCAGCAGTCTGGCGACCTAAGCCACTGTAAGACCGACTAAGGCCACCGAGCATTTACGGCCATCACTGCATAGTATTCCGCAGGGTGTCTGCCAACGGATCGACAGAAACTTGTCAGGTAAACCTGGCGCAAGCATTTGAAAGAAGATTCGCTTTAAGAACACGTGGTAGGGGTAATTGGAACAAAGAATCATCAACGGAAAGGAAATAGCCTTCCGTACAGGCGGTTTTAAAATGGTCATTGGAATATAAGCCGATGTTTAATATAAAACAATCCCTTTAGAATCAACAACGAACAACGACTGTATAAGCTGCAGGGACGAGGAAGAAATTGAATCTGTTCGTCACCTGCTATGTGGTGACTCTTGCAAGTTCCTTTTTCTTGGAACTGGAGGACTTAGGCAACATTGAGCTGATGGACCTCTTGTTCTAACACAGCGTACATATACAAATTTCACAGTACTCCCGGGTTAAATAAATGGGCACAATGGCCCCAACTACTTGTCTAAGTGAGCAGTCACAAGATACCCAATTACCTAACCTAACCTAAAATATGGTTAAAGAGTATTGTGTTTTTGCCGCAGTGCATCTACAAGCTCAAGGCCCTATCTGGACGGAATGTAACCACAAAACCAGCCCACGGTTAATTAATAAATAAATTTGTGTTTATTTTTATTTATTTGGCTGAAAGGTTAAATTGATTGAATGGAGACTCGTAATTGAAATGCCACACGAGGAACATGTTTTAAGCTCCATCGTCCATATTCAAGACCATCATACCTACATACAAACGAACCAACAGACTTTATGTTCATTAGCAAAATAAACAATAAATTCCTCTCATCAAACAGAAAAACAATAACGAAAATTATTATGACTTCCATGGAACAATGGGTGGTTCCCTTTTATGAAAGTCCACTCCTTGTAGGCGAATGCCTTGATTTGTGTTCTTCAAAATTTTTAGATATTGCTTTCCATGGAATTACAACATCCAAGCAAAAAGCATTTTCTGTGGAACCAACCCATCCTGCTAGGGAGGTTCCCATTTAAATAGAAATCAGATTCCATCTCTCTCGATGTAATACATTTAAAGTCGAATTTTAATGATTTATAAAGTGGGTGAATTAGGAAATTCGTGACCGGAATCCTTATTATGGGATCAAATGAGAGAATCTTCGTTCCATTGGCATGTTTCTTAAGAAAGACTCATTGTTTGCTGCTGCTACTGCTGCTGGTTTAAATGCTGAGGGGATTTTTAGCCATTTGTGCCATTTGTAATGCAGGGACTGAGAGAAATTGTGGTAAACCCTGGGATGGGGTGTACTGCGCTGCAGCCAAGGGTCAGTGTTTTCTCGTAATTCCTACAGAATGTACATATAATGTTTGACCTTTGAGGAGTGGACAGGAATGGTAATACCTTCGAATGGGTTTTTAATGATGCATTTAGTCCTTCGGCTTCCTAATGGGATTTAAGGAGTGCTATACGTGCAATAGCTATGTTTTGTCACGTAAGGGTCAGAATTGAGTATCAAATTTAATGGTATTTCTATGTAGGTCCTCGGAACAAATTAAATTTAAATTCTGCCCGCTTGTTGGATGGAAATTGTGTTATTAAAAGCCATTAAACTGGTTGAACACATATGTACGTTTGAGGGAGTTGGCTTAAGGTAGGGTTTTTCAACGAGTTTTGCATCCGTGGAATTCATTTTAATCAATATGGAATTTTTAGGTTCTACCATTGGAGTAACAGGCTGATGCGAAAAGTGTTGTTGGCCTTAATAATTGTTACAGGTTTGCATACGTCATGTGTAAAAAAGGTAGGTCAACTTTGAAGCACAATAGATATCTATTTTTGGCAGGAACCAGTGAACTACAGGTAAGTGATGGAGAAATTTGAATTTTAACAGCAAATGCTGACCTAGAACTTAAAAAGACAGACCGAGCGAATCAGTCGCGACTAACATGCGTACATACATATGTACGTATCTAAAAAACAATCTAGAGCAAGAAGAGCCAGTGCAGTCAGACGATATCTTCTTGGATGGATCCTTTTGATATTCAAGCATGCCTCCAGCTAAAGTCGGCTAAGAGTCAGCAAGTCTATAGTGCCTGCTCTGTACCACTCAATAAAGTCAGTCACGCGCGCATTCCTGGACAAAGGAGGCGGCTTCAGTAATTTAGAAGAATAATTATCTTGATACTGGAAAGCATGCCAGATGACTGGACAATCAGCTCCATACGTCCCATCTATAAAGATGTAGGTCCTATGTCCTCCAAGACCTACGGAGGCACATCCCTGCTAAATATCGCGTATAAAATCCTATCCAAAGTAATATCTACATATGTATATGTCTGTGAACGTACAGTGTGGCTTCCAGCCCGGGAGACACCACCACCACCTGGAAAACCCCAACAAATTTTAAGTTGAGACTCACTACCTTTTCGTCGACTTCAAAGCCGTATGAGCTCTACATGGCGATGGCCGAATTCGGAATCCCAAGCAAACTGATCTAGCTGTGCCACCTTACGCTGGAAAACAAGCGATGCAATGTGCACTTCGGATATATTCTTAGTGCGCAGGGCAGATGTCAACCCAAAAGGCACTATCTTCAGCAAACCCGTCCAGTTGCTGGGATACGCAGAAGACATTAACATCATCGGTCGCTCGCGGTATGCCATTGTAGAGACTTTCATGGCAATTGAAGAGCACTCGAAACGAGTTTGTCTTCAAATTAACGAGGAAACAATTAAGTACATGTCAATAAACACAGTACCATTTATCCACCGTCTTGGACAAAACGTCACTGGTGACAACAGTAACCTTGAAATTGTTACGTAAACATCAACTCCACGAACGAGACCTTAGTGAAGCTCTATGAGATATATCAAGATGTAGAGGCAGTTCGAAAATCCAAAACACAAAACCGTGCTCCGCTATTGCGAATGACAGAGCGCTTGGTCTGTAAAACTGGAATCAACGTGCTCTGCATTAAAGAGGACAGAAGGCTGCCGTGCCTCACGCAGGGACCGTCCCGGCTTGAGAGACAGTTAAGTAAGTAAGATTCTGGACATCAAAGCTAAAAAAAAACATAAGCAGGTTATAAGGACATTAAGCTGAATGCGAACGCTTGATAGCCTCGCAATTTGGGGTAATCACTGTAATACTGTAGAATTATGCTGGAAAAACTGCAAAAGTAAAACTAAACAAGTCAACCGATATTTCAATGACTCCCATTCCAAGGAGGCACCAGAAATTCATTCATCTTGTAGCAGTCGAAATAAAGGTAAATTTTCTTCTAAGCAGTAGGTGGAGTTCAAATTTAACACACAGGACGGCCAGGAAACCCATGACTTTTCGAAAAATAACGAGAAATCTGAGGTTCCTGTGCTGAATATACCATGCCCCTCAAGTTACACCCAATATTAACGAAGGTAAGAAGGAAGTCACTTGGGTTCCTTCTGCCAAATACGATCGGCATCGATTGGAAAATGCAAAAAAAAGAACCGAAACTAACACAGATTCTTGGAAATGGTACCATTTCTCAATGCAGAGGATATAAAGGATTATAAGGGCGTGAAAAAGAATATAAAGAGTACGTATGTACTTGCGGACAATGGAATGGCTATCTTCCTACGTCCTCACTAAATATAATCGAAAGAGTATCTTACCAGTCTATCAATAGATACATATAAACGATAAGTAATTAAAAAGCAAATGACATGAAATTTCTTGCCTTGATCTATGTATTTCTCGTCCTTATCGTATGTCTTTCCATTCATCAGCAACTGCGGCAGAAAATTCTCGTACCACAAACACAAACACAAGCGAACACGAACCGAAACCGCGCACCATAATCAATACTCACGGCGAAAGCACTTTTATAAGATTTAATCGACAATAAGAGCTTTTATTGAACTGCTCATGGACAAGAATGGACAAGAAAAAAAAGCACACAAGACAAGGGATTTCGGCAAAAACAAAAGCAATTCGACACAATTTAGAAATTTACTTTAACAAAATTTACACTGAAATTTAATATTAAGAAATAATAATGACTTGAAAACTAAAACGAAAATTATTTCTGACTGTTTCGACGAGAAACGTACGCCCGCACTCACTTTCACTTCACTGCTCAAGTACTGAGACTGGATGGACAGAACAGAACTCATCTGTCAAGGCTGAGCTTTCTCTATTTTATGGAGGGGAAAGAATGGCGAAGAGAACTACTGATCGAATTGTTTTTGCAATGATCTATTGTTTCGACACTTTTTTCTCTTGCTTGGAGACATATGGAGGATTGGAGAGATTCGACCGATTGAAGGAGATTTGCTTTCGCCTTGTGCTAAGAAAAAAAGAGAAAAACAAAATCTCTCTTGGATAGAAAAATTATTTCAGTAAGAACTTAAAATGTGTAATTCTAGGAGAAGAAAAAAATAAAGTTTGAAATAGATAATGTCTTCTGACCACACGACCATTCATTCCTTTCTACTTCCCGACGTATTGCAGCATTTTTAACTCGAAGTGGCCGGCAATCGTCGGGGGGCTGTATTGATAGCGATTCATACCCAGCTACAGTATTACCCACGTACAGCACCATAAGAACCTCGCTACTTGCTGGGTACATTCCTGGGAGCTGCGTAGTTGACGAAACGACATGGCAAGGCTCAACAACATGGCATTAATGCCGTTCGATAAATATCTCATTCGAGCCTATGCGATAAGGCAAACCATAAATGGAAACACTTTGACCATACAACATCGTCAGGCTGCTATGGCTGGTACTTAAGCAAAAATACCGCCCCATGGCCCAGCTGCCTATGCTGCGCAATGATGGGAAAAGTTACTAATGCCAAAACAAGCAAATATTTAGAGAATCACAGATTAATAAGCGTCTAGCACTATAAGATAACCAAAGACTAGTCAAACAAAACAAGGTCATCTTGTGACATGGCAGAACCAAGTATCGAACATCGTAAATTCAGGGTTAATGAGTAGTGGTAAGCACAGTAGCTCCTTCTCTACAAAGCACAAGCCTTACTATGACCTAAGTTACATTTGAAGGTCAGTCCTTTAATATTATTTAAATACAATAAACAACATCCATACAAAAATCAAATACTTGACGCAAAGGACCGTATGTGGTCCAGGGCCTAACTCGTGACCATTCGTGTTTTTCGCAAATTGGAGATTGCGACCTTTATAGATATATTGTGCTACCCCTACTTGGAGCTCTAGTCGATGAGATACTCAACTTAGAGCACAGGTCTGATTTTCTTGATGAATAGAAGTATCTGGAGGGGATCTAGCAATGATAGATCTTTTTCTAACAGTTGGTAGGCATCGAGGTGTTTTCTTTTTTTGTGGATCAGTGCTCCACGTTCTTTTAAAAGGTGTTCTGGAGTTTCCTCAATATCATGGCAGAATCTGCAGTCTCCACTCTGCTCAATGCCCAGAGGCGCTCCTTAAACCTGTAGTGACCCGATAGGAATCCTGAAAGGATGCGCAGCCGGTTCTTGCTGATGCTTATACAGAACTTACTTCTTTTCCGGCTTAAGTCCATAGAAAATCTTTGGCCTAGGGGGTTACTCCCCCTAGGGGGTTTCTCCCCAAGTTCCGCTCTGTTGCATTCCTCTTTCTTTCTTAGTTTTTCCCAGCCACAAAATGGTTCCGGGACAGTGAATTCGGTTTCGGATATTTCTCTAGCTAGTTTGTCTACTGCTTCATTCCCCTCTACTCCTACATGTCCTGGTGCACAGTAGAGGGTGACTCTGTTGGTTTCACTCAGTCGGTTTAGCTTGGCGAGGCACTCTCACACCAGTGTAGACCTGATTTCATAAGAGCTTAAAGCCTTTATTGCGGCTTGGCTATCCAACAGTAACGCGATGTCTTGCCCGCGATACTTCCTATCGAGGTTAAATCGCGCGATACTTTCAATTGCGTAGATTTGCGCTTGGAAGTTACTGGGGTATGTTTCCTTAGCTTTCGAATAATTAATTCTGGGCCCGTATACACCTGCTTCGGTTCCTATGGATGTTTTCGATTCGTCTGTGTACCATTTTATGGTGTTTTACCCAAGTTGGTACATCTCGGTTTCCACGTAACATTTAGCTGGAGGAGCCCTTCAGATATCCGTATCTGTTTGGATGGTTGTCGCATGCATCGGTTTTGGTCTTCTGCGTTTCCCGTGTAAGAAGCAACCGACACAATGTTTGTTTAAATAAACAGTGACTGCCGCAAGTCATCCACCTACCAAACGTAACCTACACCACGGAGTACCACAAATTAAAGTGGCCCTCATGAAAAGGACCCTAATGAAAAGGACTCACACATTCAAAGTGTTAAAGATGACACCCTTTCAATAAATTAATTTTATTTGTTAAGCAATTCTCGCTACCACCCCACACTGGTTAAACCCTAAATAACTCTTGTCCTAAATATTAAGCACCTCAATTAAGAAAGCTCACTCATTTACATTTTGTTCTGACAAAAACCATTTAGATCCACTTCTTTCAAAGAAAACCTCTTAAGAACAAAAAATTAATTAAAGTCGACAAACAAAGGCATTTTCTTACAACGCCACCCAGCACAGAGGCATAATTTCTTTGCCACGTCGTCATTTCGCTCATAATAATATTGGCTAAAGAAATCTCATTAAAATTGTCAACATACATAGTCTTCTCCCGGCTGACATACGTTTTAGGTACGCAACTCCTGGCAAAGGCATTGTCACTTGAAAAATATTTTTCGAATGTTAGCGCAACCGCTTATTAAAACTTTTTTTTTTTATCTGTATAACAACAATCAGCTGAGGAATATGTAAACATGAGCTGAACGATGTGTACACAGATACATAGGATACTTTTTGTAAGAAGCTTATGAATCTGTAAACTTCATTAAGACGTTCCGCAAGCCTTTTTCGTGCTACCATCCCGCAATGACTCCCTGTAATATAATTATGCAAATTTCTCCTAAATACAAAGGAGATAAAGTACGTCGACATCGTTAACATGACATCCAACATCAGGAGGATGAGGGTTCTTTTTAAAGTCATCTGTGCTGCATGATGTCGCAAAAGGCACTTTCACTGCACGCAATCAACGCGCGTGCCGCTATGGAAAATCCCTTGCAAAGGCAATGTGTTAATTGAAAGAAGTTTGAAAAGCCTTGATTTTTTTCTTTCGTCCTTACCAAACAAGTTCTTGGAGAGATAAATCCACTTAGGATGTGAGTTCTAATTGTAAGCACTTACTTTGTTTACAGGACGAGGGAAAATGTTTTCAAAGGGAGAGAAAAGCCTCAAAGGAAAGGATTGTGGCAGTGAATGGAAATCAGTTATGTACATAATTCCATGTTTGGAAACCTAAATTTTTCGGATCATGAGAAAGGCTTCCGAGAAGAGGGTCAAGGTAGAACGACAATGATCGATCTGAATACGGATATCGATGATGACAGCTAATGAGGTAGAGAGGTATAGAGGTAGAGGTATAGAATAAGGGGGGAAGTTCCCCAAGGCTCAGTTGGAGGACCAGTTTTATGGACTACCATGTATGATGAGGATACCAAGACCGAGTGGAGTAGGCATCGTCGGCTACGCTGGTGACATTGGAGTCATCGTTGTAGCAAAAACGCTGGAGCAAATGCACTCAAGCCATCAGGCCTGAAACTGACAGGCCATAGAACGGAAGCAGTACTAATAAGCAGCAGGACAAAGGTGGAGCATTTTATTGTGGATACGGAGAGTGCTGATGAATCACAGGTTCAACTTAGAGCATCTAAAGTACGCAGGCGAGAGAGCCTCTCGGGCAACATCGACATTGTCAAGACTAATGGCAAACGTCGGAGGACCCAGGTAGCCAATTAGGAATTTGCTGGTAACGGTGATCAAGTTGATCCGTCTGCACGCTTCCCTAATATGGGTACCAGCGAAGGATTACAAAATTTACATGAAACGTATGAGCTAGGAGCACAAAATCACATCGTTGAGAGTACACTGCGCCTTCAGAACTGTGGAAGCAATCAGCGTAATCTGTGACCGAATGCCCATCGATGTAGTAACTAAAAAGCCCGCGGCTCCAGCCGAAAGGCAGGAAAACCACCACCGAAGCCTTACAAGCAGAATGGCAACATGGGTAGGACACTACACCCACTCTTATCGAGGATGGAACACCTCTGGCAAAGAAAATTGGTAGTATAATCATCTCTACGGATGGGTCCATGGCGGAAGGCAGAGCAGGGGCAGGTATCTTTTCAGAAGAACTTGAACTAGCCTGTCATATTAATCTGGGAAAATATACCACAGTCTATCAAGCCGTGATGATTGCTCTGTAAAATGCTTTGGGTCACCTGATAGAAGCTCAAGTTGGTGGTAAAAATATTACTATAGCACTGGACAAACTGGATTAGACGCATGGAGCAAACTGATATAAATACATCCCTGGCAATGGAATGTGTTCATAAACTCAATGAGTACTCACCTCGTAATGAGATGACGCTGCTGAGGGCAATGAAAAGCCGGACTTCCTAGTAAAGCAAGAGTCAACCTCGGAGTTCTCTGGTTTGGAACAATTTGCTGCAATTGGCAGAGGAATGGTGGAGCACCTGGTTAACAGCTGGGCGGTGGCGAAATACCAGAGAAGGCGGTCAACCGTGGAAGGTATTAAAATGCCGACCGGCACCACTCATATCAAAAAGACTCCTAACGTCGAAAAATAAACGTCTCCTCATTTACAGTAATTGGTTTCTACACACATCATGAGTACGTTTAGCCCAATCTAGGTACTCCCTCCAATGACTTCTCTAAGAGCTACATTGATCAGAGGGATAAAAACACATAAACCTATGAACGCGCCCTACCTTTCTGTATGAGGAGCGAGGCTAGGCTCGATTACAATGAATACCTTGAAAGATCGTCCGATAAAACTGCTCGAGTGAGTGGTCTTATCCAGAATAATAAAGAATGTTGTGTGGCGCTGTGTCTCAGTGGTTAGTGCAATTGGAATTCGAGGTTCAAATTCTACAAAACACCTAAGAGCTTTTCACGATCCTGCCTCTCGTGAAAGTCTGATAAATACTCATGTCCTGTTTCCCGTTGTGGGTTCTAGAGCCTCCATTAAGCCTACGCGCCATCGTGTACGGTTCCTGGCAATGAGCTTCAGCTCTCTCCAACTCTTGTCCAATTGTCATGTCTCCTCTTCAACTGTTTTGCCCCAAGTATTTCTTGGCCGACCCGTTCTTCTACCATCATGTGGTAACGGATTCTATTGCATCGCGTAGTTTGCTATGGAACTGTCGCCTTTGCGAAATATATGACCAAATCCACTGCCACTTTCAACCTTGGATGGGTCTGCCTATTGGTTCTTCACCCGTTCTCTGGTAACAATATCTCGTTAGAACAATATCTCGTTAGAGATATTGTTAGGCCAGAAAACCTTTAAGATGTCCCATAGAATGTGTGCTGTGCATTTTGTGTCATTGCAGGAATGCTACCAGATGATATGTTAGCTTGCGAACTACAAAGGACCTATGATACCAAATTCCGGATCCCATAGCTTCAGCCAATGATGAAAAGCTTAAAAAAAGACAGTGAACCATGATGCTAGGGTCAGAGGGATGGAACTAGCCGTCGAAGGCAAGCTGGACCCATCGACTTACATCGGATTTCCATGGATGGACCAGCATCCGTGGCTCCTTTGGAGCACATCTGAACAGGTTTGGGCTCGATGAATTTTCTTTTTCAATTGCGGAGGGCAGATAAGATGTACTTTACGTATTTTTTCAGTACCCACGTTTCCATATAGACCGTTAGAGAACAAGAAGAATGAATTGCAGAAACATTCATTCCCGAGAAATATGTAAACCTTATGATAACGTTGAGCGCGGAGTAGTACCTAATAGTAGGCTCCCAGGGAGAGTGATTGGCATGTATATAGTGAGGTTAAGTATTCAGGTTTGGGAATAATATGTGGTCATAGCTCAGTCTAGTGATATAGTGAAGATTTCACATCTTTTGGAGCAACCAAAAAAACCCTTTAGTGTGTGATTCACATGTATCTCTACTGAGTAGCAATGTAATGAACCTGTTCTTGGTTTAAGTATATCTTAGTCCTAAGCTTTATTATTGGCTTTTGTTGGCTTTCAGATAAGATGCATACGTGGTCAATCTTATCGCCCTTCCTGAATACGTGTATCAACAAAAAATCGCAATAAAGAGGATGATACGCCGTTTTGTTGTTCTCCTAAAATAATTACTATTACTTTCCACATTCCCTGATGGATACAAACTACTGATCCGTTTCAGTAATTTGTTTTCCTTCACTTTTTTTTTATCCTGTTCAACTCGAGCACATCCTTTGCAATTCTACGAAAAGCATACTTGTGCACCTATAACTAAGAACGAAGTAAAGAGGATGAAAAAAATGCTTGCTGACCTCCACTCGGTGGCAGTCCCAGTGGTTATCTCTGCGCTTTACCTGGTTACGAACCATTGCGCATAAAACAAAACTAGAAAATTATCCTTGCAACAAATTAAATGTATATCTTCCTTTGACGGCGCTGCATTTGCTACAGTGAATTCCGGCAGTTGTCTCTCTAGCTCTGTGCACCCAAGGGGCCATGTTGTGGGATTGCAGCAGTCGTACATTTTTTTTTTCGTACCATCGCTCCTCTGATAGCGAGTCAAGCCTGGCTGAGGACGAAGAAGTGGTCGCAAAAATTATATACATGTTAAGAGAAACATAGTTGCAGTGGAAAAATTGTGACATCCTGCTAACAGAGCACAGGTGTGAAATTTAATTTTGTTTCTGCCAAATACAAGGATGCTCTCGTCTCACCATATTTATGCACTTGTGGCATATGGTCGAGAAGAAAAAGAACAAGGAAGTGCATGGAAAGTTGGAGTTGGAGACAGCAGCATTGGTGAGGGAAGGAAATGCGAGAGCAGGCTTAACATCGTGCAGGTGGAATTGATATTGAAATTAGTTTCAGGGGGTAAATGAAAGGAGGGGAAACCGGGAGACAAAAGTGCAACGAATTCCAGGCTTTGTGTGGGAGTTCTGTTAGGTATGTTCCATTAGTTCTAGTCTATCAAAAGCAAATTACTAGAACCCAAGAGTCTATCATCGGAGGGTTTGCAAGTATTAAGACATAAGCGGCCAAAATGGCTTCAAAGGATAAATTAACTCAAAAACCAAGCACAAGTATTCTCAATGCCCATATGCTCATTTCGAGAGATAAATTCTTTGCAAGGACATATAGAGCGAAGAGCTGGAGAAACAATGTCGTAGGATGACCTAACCATAGTAGAAGTGTCTATTAACTCAATGATGTTATCTGTCCCCTATCAGTTTAAACGCACGGTTTTGAATCCTACCAAGAAGGTGCAATGCGGTTTCGGGTACGTCGGTCCAGACATGGGCGTTGTACTCGAGCTTGAGACAGATGTACGCCTCATACACATACATATATATGAAAGCCAGATCAGAGGGGTAAAATATTTCTTGCACTGTTTAAGGAATTGCACTAACCATCAAGCCTCTCTAGTTAGCCCGTTCCTTAGCTAACTTCCTCCAAATGCGTACTTCAAGTTGGTTGAGGTCCCATTCCACTTCTGCGCGCTACCTTAGGCGGGCCGGAGCATTGGTGTCCATTCGCTCTACATGTTCTAGCCCTCTAGAGCAGTGTTTTTCAATCTTTTTAGAATACCAGGATCTGCCGCAGATGTGAAAATTCGGTCGACTGTGGACTTTGCTGGCCTGAAATCACACTGATAGGGACCAAGCAGGTTGTTGACGAAGGGTTTCAGGTGTTCACACAATATGGCAGATAAGATCTAGTGATGTTGAGGAGACTGATGCCTCTGTAATTGGTGCAGTTAAGGGGGTCTCCTTTCTTGTGAATTTGGGGCTACAAATTTTGATGTGGGAAGTTTAAACTTCCTAAAGCACTTGCTGCCCTTCTGCACTTTGTGAAGAGCACGTAAATCTAGAATGCCGAAGATTCCTCGTATGTACCTAAATTTGTTTATAAATTCGCAAAAATGTTGCTCCCATTACCTACAATACAAACATATGTAATCATGGAACAGAAAAACTCCGCACACCAATTTAATTGTTAGCGGAAATTTCATGCAAAAATTAAAGTTTCCCAACCGAATCATACAACCCCATAACTATGACTAACTTTTCCCAGCAATGTGTCGTTCTTGACACATTCTAGACACGCATAAAATTAAACTATCATCCATTGGCAGCATAGAGTGTTATGATGCCATCAGGTGAACATGCAACACAATACTCTGTGCACCACTCCCGATTTAATGACAGTCATAACGCAACATAGATCCAGTGCTAACCGACACCGAATCAAAATTAGTTGCCAGTACCTGGCGGCATAGCATATCAGCCCCGGTTATTGCCAGGGTGACACTCTCTTTAGGGAGAGGAACGGAGTGGAGATTACGTGTAGTTGTATAGTAGGATAATTTAGTTATTAGCAGTTTGTCCGTATTTTGCAACATGCAATCCATATTGTCATTCGAAAACAACAACAAGAACCAAACTGCTACACATAGACGCAGTGTTTCAGTGTGATTTCGCACGAGAGGGTGAATAAATTATAACCTTGCGTCGTAGGAGGATGTATCCTTCATGCAAATACACTTAGATTGGTGGACTGATATCAGTATAAGGATGTGCATTTGCATTACAAATTTGCCGAAATTTCAATATCACCAGTCATCAGGATAAATGATGCGTGAATTGGCATGTACATATGCGAACAATTGTATCTAATGACGTAGATAGGTTTGATTGTTTGCGGTATGACGAGATGTCAAATTAATATTTCAAATAAACGACACGTTTTTCTAAGAACTGAAAATATTAAAATATCGCGTTTGCTTGAAAAGGATAACAATATTTCAAATTAATGAGAATCGATTGTTTTTGGAAATTTCTCGGTATCGAAATTGGATGGAATTTAAATTGGGAATTTGGAGTGAATTGCGATGCTATTGTGGAAGAGACGTAAAATAAAAGGATTTATCAGGGTTTCCTGATGTGATGATTTGATTTATTATCTGACACACTGTTGTGCATAACAGTATATTCAATTGTATAAATGTTGACACAATGAAAGGCAGGAGCAGTGGAACAACTAGGCAAATACGTACTCGATTTAGGATGTGGAAGAGCTCAGTAACTGTTGAGACTGAGAATAGAATTGGTGTAAGACGTTATATTCTCCCGATTTTGGCCACCTTGTCGTGGTGGGGTGGCTTGAGTAGAGGAACAGGAGGCACTACCAGGTGAGTAGCTAATACTACCCTGCCTACCTGGTCCGGAATTTCTCCCAGACTCGTGGGTCCATGTGGCTCCGAAGCGATCGAGAAAGTACCAGAAGGTGCTCGTGAGAACAGTGGAGTCCGGCGGAAAGCCAAAGAATTCAGCTGAACACTTGTCAGCACCGATGGACAATGCGGTGCAGCAATGCGCCAAGAGGTTAATCGGCGTTGTGGGAGCCGAACCCAAAGATGAAGATGCAGACCCTGATTACGAGCGGATGCTGTGGAAGCAGCTTCACCAAAAGAAGAAAAGGCCGAGAAGGAGATAGAAATTGTCGCTGGCCAGTTCTGCCTCGGGGAATAGCGACATATGTAGATATCGTTCAATGAGTTGACTGGTATGATTGGTAATTTAACGTCAGCCGAAACCTAGGAACGGTTCAAAATTAATACCTTGAGTCCAGCTTAAGCTAGGGTAATGGATGCGGAGAGCAGAATAGATGATGGACAGACTGTTTCCAAGAATGTGGGGCACTGGATGCTGCTCATTTGAGTAATAGAGAAAATGGGTTCATGTAGTCATCTACGGGATTAATCTTGTGATACTTTTCTTTCTTTTCAGATACCAAGTGCATTTATTAATGAATTCTAAAATCCTTCAGATACTGAACAGAGCTCCCAGAATTTTATTTCTCACTTAACCTTTTAATTTTACACATCAATTTCGGAAGAGGATTCATCCATAATCGCACCTTTTCGATATGTCCTCGGTGTCGAAACTTCCTTCACGCAGTTAGTAAACCAAACTTCTTATATCGTAGCTTTTATAGGTACGTCTGCAGCTATTAAAAGTATGGATGATCAATACTTCTTTCATTTTTGGGTCGAAGTGAAAAGATTTATGTACCTCCGTATAGGACTTATTTTATTCTATTCCTTTGCTTTATCAAAGTGTGCCTTGTGTGCCTTCAAAATAAAAAAAAATACTCGTATAATGCCATCTGGGTTCATAATACGATTCCGATAAGAATCTTTAAATGGTATTCTATGGTGGACCACTAGAACTATTCCCTGTTCAACCAAGGCAACACACACTTTGCAAAAAAAAAGAATGACTTCCTGGCATTTCATCCTTTCTCTACAATCAAATCCCTCGTTAGCACCTGTTCTTCTTTCGTAAAGTGCATTTTTATTACGTTTAGACAGACAAGAGATTTTTCTCTGCTCCTCGTATATTCAAATTTTGAATCCTGCAATACCTGGTTAACTTTCTAGTACCAAAGGCTTATCCTTCTGCACACACAGGTATCCCTATTCCTGTTTTCCAAAAGGAAAAGTAAAACCAAAAGGAGTTTCCACTCTTTTTCGATCTTTTCATTCTCACTTCCTCATTGAAATTGTAAATTTTTCGCTGGGAATACAAAAATGTGTTTCCTTTTTGGTTCTTCCTTCATGCATGAAGCTGAACTTTTATCGTCCAATAACAAATTTTGTGTTTTTCTTTCCCCCTTTTTTTTTTATTCGCTCGTCCTTTTTTCCGTGTTTTTCTTAGAATTTCCTTTTTTTTTTCTTCTCGTGAAGGATAGAAAAACGTAAAGAATTCAAATTCACTCATTTCCTTGCAAAAAGGACACAGCTTGTAGTTGTTTAGTTGTTTGGAGTTGTTGTTGCTTTTTTTTCTTTTGAATTCCTTCTTTTTGAAGAGAGAAGAAAATCAGAAGCAGAACAAACAGAAAATAAGAAACCTTGCCCTGCACTTCTATATGTTAGAAAAGTTCCAAGTTCCTCTGAATGTTTGCGCGCTTCTTTTTCGTCGTCTCCATTGTACGCACGGAGGACAAAACTTTCTTTTTAACTTTTCTCAAGGAAACTTTCATTCTACTCGAAATTCTTCTTTGGAATACAAAATAAAAAGTTTCGATTTTTTTTTGGGTTTTTTTTAAAGCACTATTTTCTGCGAAGAAGATGGATAAAGTAAGTGAGATGTATTCGTCGAAGAGACGACCTAATGCACCTAAGGCTGTTAAATCTAATTTTGAGCCAATTGTTAGAATGTTAATGGACATGTTCGGGATGTGTCGAGAACGTGTCATTTGTCCTGAAGGAAGGAATACATTAATTTGATAAATAAGTTTGCCTTGAGAGTAGTTGGACAGTGTTATCCTTTTTTTTTTCTGATGAAATAAGTTTGCAAATTTTCTATCTGTCGGATGTCGGTGTGCCTTGGAGAAGTTTCGAAGTGTAGCCACTTCTTATGAAAGTCTTGTGTTGCTGGGAAGATGTTTACTATGAAATAGTTTCCTGCCATGTGAAAGGCATCGAAAGGGCTACTTGAGTAGCTTTTTGAAAGAAATAACTAGGAAACTAATTCCAGTTTGTGTCGTTATACAAGAAATGAAGGGAGAGCCTTTGACATCAAAAATGATGATGCAATTAAAAATGGATTGGTCATACTTAGAAGATTAACCAACGAAAAACAACAGATTATTCGCTATGGAAAGCAATGAAAAACATCAAAAGGCCAATTATGCAGATACCACCCATCAGAACAACTGAAGGGAAATGGGCTAGGAGTAACGAGCACAAAGCTAGAATATTCGCAGAATACCTAAAAAATGTATTTCAACCAAACAGCGCGCAAGAAATATTCATACCTATGGGAACAGTCGGAGATGAAAGTGAAGAAATAAGACTTACGACTGCAAGGGAAGTGAGAAATGAGATTAAAAATAACATTAACCCGAAAAAATGCCCTGGTTATGATCTTATAACCTGTGAAATATTGAGGCAATTACCAATGAAAGCTATAACCAAACTTACAAATTTAATCAATGCTGCTTTTAGAATGAAATATGTTCCCAGCCTATGGAAAGTGGCAGAAGTAATAATGATCTCTAAGCCCGGAAAGCCACCAAACGAAGTGTCATCATACAGGCCAATTTCAATACTCCCAGTAATATCCAAACTTTTCGAAAAACTACTTGTTAAGCGACTCAATAGCATCATTGAACGAAAAAAATTAATTCCAAATTATCAGTTCGGATTTAGAAGACATCATTCAACAATTGATCAAGTCCACAGAATAACTAACATCATAGAAAAAGCATTAGAAGAGAAAAAGGTTTGTTCTGCAGTATTTCTCGACGTAGCTCAAGCCTTTGACAAAGTTTGGCATGTAGGACTAAATCATAAACTAAGATGTGTCCTACCAAAACAATATGCTGCAATACTAGAATCATACTTAAGCGGACGATTTTTTAGAATAAAACAGGAAGAATCGTATTCCGAATTAACAGAAATTAAAGCTGGAGTTCCACAAGGCAGTGTGCTGGGCCCCATTCTGTATCTCCTATATACTGGTGATCTTCCAGAACTAGAAAATAGCACATTGGCCACATTTGCTGATGACACTGCAATCCTAGCGGTAGGAGAGACCAATGCAGAATCCACAAAGAAGCTGCAATCAGCTGTGAACAAAATTTTTAATTGGACAACAAAATGGCGAATCAAGCTTAATGAAAGCAAATCAGTGCATATAAACTTCACTAATAGATTATTAAATCACATCCCGGTAACTATCAACCAGAAAGTAGTACCGTACGCGAACACAGCAAAATATCTAGGAATGACCCTAGATGCTAAGTTAAGATGGAAAGAGCACATAAAAAAGAAAAAAACGGAGTTGGAAATAAAGTACAGAAAAATGTATTGGCTGATAGGAAAAGATTCACCACTATCGATCTATAACAAGCTTTTATTATACAAGCAAGCATTAAGGCCAATATGGACATATGGTAGTCAATTATGGGGCTGTACCAAAAAGAGCAACGCAGACATCGTTCAAAAATTTCAAAACAAAGTGCTAAGAAATATAGTCAATGCACCATGGTACATAAGGAACAATGACCTCCACAGGGACCTAGGAGTGGAATTCGTCACAGATGAAATTAAAAAAAATGCACGAAGGCATGAATCAAGGCTTCTACTACACACAAACGCTGAAGTAGTACTACTTTTGGACAACGGAAACATAGCACGAAGGCTCAAAAGGACAAAGCCATTTGAACTGGTTTAGGTCAATCAGACCGCCCATTCAGAAATAAATATATATGTAGGAATGTATGTATCTGGACATCTACCTAACATTGGAAAGTATGTAAGCAGAAAAATAAGTACTTACTTCATTATGATATCATCTGTCGAGAGACGTCGATGGGGGGAACTCTCGAAACGACAAAAACCCTACAGATTAGATTAGAAAAAAATTGCTTATTAGTCCAAGTGACTAGATCGCAATTATGTGGGAGGCGGTTTTAGTCGGTAAAAATCCGGCATACTGATTACTCGGATCATCAGTATCTTTTGAAGATTTCCCCTTCCTCTAAAAAAAAAAAAAAAAAAATACTTAAAGGCAAGCAAATGAGTTCGAACACTGCTTTCTTTAAATACTAACACAAATTGGTACTGGAACTGGGCATCAACCAACAAGCGAGCCAGCTCGATCTTTAGCTAGTTGCCTCCAGTCGCAGCCTAAGATGACTAAGGTCCCCTTTCAGTTGCGCGCGCCACCTGATTCGCGGTCTTCCTTTACTACGCCGCCTCTTGTGTGTGGATTCGAAGATTTTTCCGGTCGGAGCATTGGTGTCCATAAGATATAATAAAAGGTGACCACAGTGTGTAGTAGGTAGCGTGATTTTTGTGAACTGGCCGGTGCAAGTTCAAGTCCCGCCAGGGAAACGGCAATCAAAGCCACCAAGCATTTCAGGGAAACCAATAAAATCTGAGTTTCTTCAACTACTATACCAAAAAGGAGTTGCTGCCTGGAAGTATAATAGAGCGTATAGAGTCTGAGTGCTTCCGTGGTGGCTGTCAAATTGGTGTTCACTGGATCTCCTTAGTTGGATCTTCATTCTTCTGGCTAAGTCGATGTCGCTGGATAGCTTGTACAGTTCTCCTCCTCCGCCCACCATCTATGAAGACGGAACCTCATCCACTTTTGAAAACGTCCATGCCTCTACGCTATTGAGGAGGACTGGGGTGATTAAGGTCTAATAAAGGGTAAACCTACTTATTCGTGAGAGTGCTTTGCGACTTAATTGACTTTTTAACTCAAAGAAACAGTGGTTGGCAAGAGTTTTTCTTCGTTTGATCTTAACGCTGATATTGTTGTCTGAATAAATGGTTGCAAAGAAGAATTACAAAGACGTCCGTGTCAGAAGACTTCATCACCACAGAACTGTCTTTGAGCAAAAACGACAGATGTAAGATCATGCGGGTGTCTCCTTCTTCCTGAGAACTGATTAGCTCTTCCACTGCTTCTCGAATTGACCATTTCCATTCTTAAATGAACAACAATCGTGAGTATTTGTTACGAAAATATTTTTTCTTCAGAACACATATAAAAACTCCCCTTCACACCATTCCTTGACCAAAAATGCATTAAGTTTCGCTTTAAAAAAACTATTTCTCAAAACTATTCTCAAAATAGCTAGAATTCTCTGATTTTTTTCAAGGGGCTGTACTTAAATTGACTGAGTGTTTCTCCACTCGAAAACGGGTCAGGAACCTATTGACGAATGTCTATCTCGACCTAACACCTCCAATCGAGAGCGGGTCAGGAACCTATTGACCTTCGACGAAGGAAATAGCAATGGATAGTGATCACACCTAGCGGCGCGGCGTGAAGAAAATTCTGGTGTCAAGCACACCATGCAATGGAATCCCCTTACTCAAACTGGCAAAACTGGGGGTCACCCTAGACATACATACATTGCGCAGAACGTTTGAAAAGGAATCTGGACCTTTGGAAATGAGTTGGAGAAAATTGAAGCGCGTTGCAGAAGTCCAAACAGGATGGTGCGCAGGCGTTGTTGATGCCCTATGCTCCTTGATGGGCTACAGAAATTAAGTAAGTAAGTAAGCTTACCAATTATGGATACTTCCGTTAGCACTCATAAGTACAAGCTCAGTGATAGTACCTTATGTCCGCGACGAACGAACTGCTATAAGACAATTGCCGAATACATAACCTTCCAAAGTCTACTATTTTCTGGCGTAAGGAGAGCTCTGAGGAAAGAGCTCATGTAAGCCGCCAACTCCCGAAATAAAAGTAAGACTTTTGAAATCATTTATAAAGACTGACACTTTCTTTACTCAATACTCCACATAAGGACAGAAAAAAAGTCCACCGCTGAGCGATTAGATGCAAGAGATTTCACATGTGACTCTTTAAGTCGTACACCATGCAGACTCTATCGATGCGTTTTCCACTACAAAAAATGTCGACTTCCTCTTCAATGTAGTGTAAAATCGTAGCAAATGAATCTATTTGTTCCTTACTTCTAGGTCTGTTGTGCGATATGATATCATAAAAGAAAATTTCCAACAACAAACTGACTAGCAACCTCGAGCCCTCACGCGATAAATTTCTAACCAGCTGCACTCTAACCTTTTACAGTCCAAGAAGCTAATCAAAAAAACAACAATCACCCAAAGGAAAAAGGAAAATACCACTCGAGAAACCCAAACTGTCAGCACAAAATTCCACAAACTCATCAGCTTGTCACCTTGTTTAATCCCCCCTTCCGGTACTAAATTTAAACTCAGAACGACCTTCTCTGTCTGTTTAATTAAACGTTGTAACTATAGGATTCAAAGTTTTACCTTCTCGGTAAGCGGTCCGCACTTGCTGTTGCATCCCACCCACAGTCACAGACATATACACGCACACTCATAGATATGAGAAAGGCATGGAATTACACTTAACCCTTTGACCCAGTTTGGCGCCTACAAGTATGCAAGTTAGGGACTTACTATTGCTGTACTACTACTATCGGTCTCATCGTGCTGCGGTGGATTGTTTCAAAGCCACCATGCAATTCAAAGAAAAGTATTTTATCCATATCCTCTGTGGGACAGACACACACACAAACACACTATGTGAGACCTCCAGTAAGCGTAAGGACGAAGGAAAGGAAGTTCATTAAATGATCTTCAGCCCCCTCTTATGTTTCGAAAGCCCACTCATTACAATTGCAATTTATTTCCAGTGTATTAGGCTTTGTCACTAAAGCTGAGAGGGCTTCCACGGGTAAGGGCGTCACATATCAGCAGGACGACGAGGATCTCGGATAAGCACATGTGCTTGTGTCAAGGAAAATTTCTCATTTCTATGTCAGCAGTGTTTCTGTGGATTATTTTATTTTTTTTTTTTTTCGACGCACACCACCGAGTTAGTATACTGAGTGAATGTGGCGAAGAGGAGAAGATGATGATGTTAAGTTTTTCCCTTTGCTGGTGGTGGTGATGGTGTGTATTCGACTTTGGTGGAAGTTTATTTTCCGCCACATGAGTTCGTCCTTGTTAATAGTGTTTCATGTCATGTAGTTCATAATTTTGGCCCGAATTTGCATTTTTTTTTCTCATTTTAGACAATGTACGAAAAGTTTATTTTTATTTTCATATCTGTGGATGATGGTGGATATGAAAGATGGGCGTAGCGTAAGGATAACTAGGAGATGTGTGGTAGAAGATATACTTCTATGCTCGTATTATTCTGACATTCAAGACAAAAATGAGTTGTTTCTCGTAAATGAAAATATTACATTGAATCCGGGGTGGTTAAGAACATAAATAGCTTAATATGTGCTATTTATGTTCTCAACTTTCTCAAGTGTAGTTTTGAGTGAACGGTACTATAACGAGTAGAGGTGATAGTGCTTAGCCTTGTGGGACTCAATTCCAAATATCAGAATTACTGATTTCTGGGGGTCTTAAAATGAAAATTTATGTAAGGAGATAAGCGATCTTAATTTTGTATTCACTTTTGACATTTCAACATGAACTATGACTGCAAAAGAAACGCATTTTATTCTCGAGTTCGAGGCATTACTGGATAGATAGTCCGATTGACGTGGAAACTTTTTTTTAATCAGGATCTTTTCTCAACAGCTAAACTGGGCATTCCATGATCAAAACTGTTTGCTATGAACGCATCAAGAATGGAAAACTCCGCTACTATGGAGTTTTCACCTCATAGGTAATGGCCCTCATAGACTAATGTGGCACTACGAAAATGGACCAACTGATGAATTAAAATACTAATGCTCAGAATAGGGTCGGGGACAGGGTAAAATGCAAAAACACCATCTCCCTAAATTCGTACCAACAACTTACCAATAATTTTTGCTGCAGTACGAAAACAGGAAATGACCTGGTGTCCCTGTCAAGCCATAGATACATCGAATTCCAAATCGATGGCGGAGGCAGGTCTGTAACGAGATTAGAAGACTGGACCACGGCCTCAAGGGAGCAAGTACCTTCATTCCTTACCTCTCGTCTGGAATCTTGTTCTTTTTCTGAAAATCGACACCGG
This sequence comes from Blera fallax, assembly GCA_946965025.1. Classification (NCBI taxonomy): domain Eukaryota; kingdom Metazoa; phylum Arthropoda; class Insecta; order Diptera; family Syrphidae; genus Blera; species Blera fallax. The sequence continues at coordinate 12,246,626 of OX337247.1, read as the reverse complement.
ATGCGATATCGGAGCAAGGGAATATGACGTTGCCATCACAGTATCACACAAGTATCCCTAGACATTTTTATGTCCAGCAGTTCGATCTCAGGAAACCGTGAACCAATTGCTATGCTCTCAGTGCTAAGCCGGCGAAGACGGAGCTGATTGCAGTCGCTAGTACAAGGGACTCTTAGCCTATAGTACAGCTCTTGATATCCGAAGTAGCTTAGTTACTGAAACCTAATCGAAAGATCAGCTGAAGGGAAAATGTGACTGCAGGAAATAACTTGTTGTACCTCAATCATGCAAAAAAGCAGTACGATCTGCATGGGTTTAGACCGATCCTCATGTATAGAATGATAGTATGACAGACCGTCCTGGAAAATAATTCCAACGTCAACGAGTGGACTGTAGATTGAGACATTCCTAAGAGCGACGCTCCAAACTATGCTGCACTACCATCTATTCGCCATTGGTGCCGGAAAACCGGCCGATAGACCGGCTTTCAGACTAAGATGTTCTCAGCAATGAAAAACAACGCATAGACATGTCAACATCTGATTAACCTCTGTACTCAACCATGATTGGGAGGCCTATCTGCCTTGTGAAAAAGTTTTCAATCACTCATTACCAGGGACATTATACTGTTCCTTATAACGAAGCATTGTCACTGTTAATGGATGAATCCAAAACCGTCTTCTGCTCTCCTCTTGAAATATTCGCCTTTCGACTTTTTGCCGACCAAGGCTGCCCCGTTCCGTCAAATGCCGCCTGGTTGCCGAAAAATACTCTATTGCGAGTCGATATCGTTAATCGTATTGATAGTCAGACAGCCATCAAATCTCCTACATCCAGCACTGGATATAAACCTAAAGGAATGAAAGACTGACCCGTATCTTCTTCTACAACTTCAACCTCACTGACAACCTTGGCTTACATAAAAAATCTTAGACAGCTCTCGACGTAGCTGGAATATTGTGGTGACAGATGAGGATATTAAAATTGCCACCGTGTTCAGATGCTGCCCGAAGCGACTTTCAGTTCATTAATGTGATGCCTTCCGGCGACTCCCTGATGTATTCGTTACAATTGTCTTAGTCGAAAAGAAAGATACTTGTACTATAGGTAGATATTGTAATGCATGCTTCGCAGTGGTACGTGGTGTGAAGCCACCTCATCGAGGACCACTTTTGCTTACTTTACGAATATGCTCGACGATAATTAGAATTCTGATAAACGCAACCGTAGGTAACAAGAATTTCCAGGATGCAGAAAGACTGAATGAGTAGATCTGTAAACAAGATTTAGTTTCTATCTTTTAACAGAAAGGACGTCAGGCAGCGTACTGGCGGCGGTCTCGAAAGCCACCAAGTTTTTGTCAAGCATCTTTAGTTAAGCTAACCTTCATCTGATACGCCTGTAAAGAAGGTAATGATATCATCGAGGGTAGCAAATTCTTGGAGTTCCTGTTGACTTCTGAAGCTTCCCATCAATAAGGTGTCTTACTTACTTACTTAGGTGGCGCTACAGTTTCCAAGGAAACTGACAAACCTCTGCAGATTGCCCGGTCCTGCCTCCAGTTGTGCATTCCAAGTTGGTTGAGGTACCCTTCTGCTGCGCTGTCCCTTCGGGTTAGATCCGAAGACTCTGCGGGCCAGAGCATTGGTGCTTAATGCATCTAGTCGTTGAAAATGGGGGAATTTAAAAAACAATCAGTTTCTGCAAGATAGAGCAATGGACGAGAATAGTGCTTCAATGGATTGTCTTTTATCCAAACACAAGAAACGTGCAACAGAAAAAGGACCAAGAAAACTAGAAGTGATATCGCCCCAGCCTTGTGGTACTGCACTTCCAATACTACACTCCACCCTTGAGCTACTTTAACGCCGTATTGAAAGTAAATACAACTATGCTATATTTCACATCGAAAATGCATTAAAGCTAAGAAGTAAGCCCTTCACCCCGATTGAAAAAAAAGGTCAAAAGTGGCCATTTCCGAACAGCAACAGACTTCTAAAGGAAGCAATATACCAAAAGCGGATGTGCACCGTTTAAGGCATGTGCCGTGGTTGCAAGTTTTCTCAGGAAGTTTATGCAATGCAAACTCTTCCTTCAGACTATATTTAAGGACTTTATTTAGCCGGGTAACAGCTTACATCAACAACACATCGCGTGATCGGTTTTTTTTTTTTTTTTGTTTTGGCTTACACAAGACCCACAGCACTGTAAGCGGACAGATTGTGTATTCAGCGCTCTATTGGTTTTTCTAATTAAATTTTATTTAAATCGTCAAGTAATCAAATACACGACATTCATATCCCCGAAGCAGTAAATGTCGTAGACTAACGTCAATTTGCATTTAAACGTCTTAATTTATCATTGCGTCAATAAACTTGTCAATGGATAACATCTACAATAATGCCTGTTGGAATGCCTGTTCTGTAGTTAAGTGGTGAAATCACTGCACGTTATGAGTATCTCAAATGTGAATTAGTAACAAGATAATGGGCTGCAGCTGTTACTGGTATGTGGTAATTTAATTATTGGTTTTGGATGGCTTTGACAGGTGTACGCGATGAGGTGGATGAAGTCATTGTTGTAATACATTTAAAATGACCGTTCTTTAATATAAAGATCCGGGAAATGTTGACTGAACTGAGTATTGAGAACTATTTGACCAAAAGATGTATCTCACTTATCGAAGATAAAAACTGAGCGAAATTTGACAGAAAGCATGTAAGAATATCAATCGATCAGTTGACAGATGATTACGAAGTTTAAGAAAAATTTTCAGAAAATGCTGTTAAGCACTTAAAACACGAAACTTTGAAACTAGTAAGGGACTGCCTGCAACTACTCACATCTCAAGCACAGACAGGGTATATCTCAAGTGGATGCCTGAACACAGCCGCCATATGGGCAATAAAAAGGCAGGAATACCAGCAAGATAAAGATCTGCATCGACTTTGATAATGTTAACATCATTCTGTGGACTACCAATGAGCATTGCAATACTGCATTAAAAACTGGATGGAAAACAAAGTTCTTCATTTCATGCCACACATCTCCTTTACAAGAACGAAGCAACCCCTAGGACTGCGATCCAATGGTCTATTGTGCCCCTACGAATACTTTGGGGGAGTTTTGTTCTCATGTAAGAGTTTCCCTCGCATGTTTATTCAACTAGTAATCATATTTGAAGGTTCAACACTCTTGCTTTGCCTAAGTGACAATCTTCGGCCCAAGAGCACTTTCTCTAGTCCAGTTTCTCTAAGGAATCTGAAAATTAGAAACGGGTCCATGGACGACATATCCCAATGAAGGGAAAGAAATGTTTACCTAATGTCTCTGGCATTGCCTAGTGCCGTGTCTTCGGATGATGCAGTGGCCTGTAATGACACCTACTATGCTGAAGATAAGCTCCCTTTTCTGTCTTATAAAACAGTTGGAGCGTTTGAGATCCATTTTAAGCCAGATCTGTCTGGTGGAGACAGGTGACAATTTAATTTAAATTTAACAAGAAGCCCCCAACACGGACTTACGGAGAAGGACTAGAACTGCTCCCGAGCTCTACATGCAGTGGAGGTAGAAGAAACCCGGGAAGCCTTGGAGTAGAGAACTAGTGGGTACCGAAAATATGAAAAAAAAAACTACTTTTGATGTGACTCAGGCGATGATAGTCAAAACATCCATCAACGTGATCAAAATGAAGTGAGGACAGCATAATCCAAGCTTAGCACTTTTGCACTATCTAAGAGAAAGGAGATCTTATCTGCAATATTGTGTGTACGCCTGAAGCCCTTCGTCAGCAACCTGATTGGCCCCTATCAGTGTGGTTTCAGGCCAGAAAAGTTCACAGTCGTTCAATTTTTTATACTCCAACAGATCCTAGAAAAAACCCAAGATGTCCAAATCGATACCCACCATCTTTTAGCCGATTTTAAGGCCGTATATGACAGCATTTATAGAGACTCGTTATACAGAGCTATGTCTAGTTTTGGCATCCCTGTCAATTTCGTCCGTCTGTGCAAGATGACGATGGAGAACACTTTCTGCTCCATCAAGGTCGTCAATGACCTCAGCGAGACCTTTGCTGTCAACAAGGATTTAGACAAGGTGATGCGATATCATGTGGCTTCTGTAATATCAGACTTGAAAGAATTGTGCGAAACTCACAAACCAACATCGGAGGCCTGTGCAACTACAAGCTTACGCCCATGATGCGTTCCCTAGTATCGAAACAGAAGCCGCAAAAATTGGTTTAGCTGAAAATTAAGGGGAAATTATAGGATATTCGGTCCCGTTTGCATTGACTTTTTGGACCTCAGAGGAGAAGTTCAACGATTTAATATACGAGCCGTACAGCGACACCGACCTCGTCGAAAAACTGCGCATCAGTCGCTTAAGATAGCTAGGACATATGGAGCGAATGGACACCAATGCTTCGGCCTGCAAAGTCTTCGGATCTAACCCGGAGGGACAACGCAGTTGAGAACGACCTCGCGTAAGGTATAAGGGACTACAACCAACTTGGAGTGTGCCACTCGATTCTGTTAGCCAAGGACCGGGCTAACTGGACAAGCTTGTTGGTTGAGGACCAGCTTTACTCCGAACTGTAGCGCCACCTAAGTAAGTAAGCAACTTGCTCAAAATCGAGACGCATACAAGAATACTCTGTCTGATCAGAGAATCTACCCGACTTGGAATCCCATATAATGAGACCACCCATCCTCTAACCAAAAAATTTTAACTCCGTTGTCATACTGTTTTGAAGCAACATCCGGATACCCCTTTGTCATTCGCAAAGCTCTTATGACTTGATTTCAATATGCCACTAATCTGGTGGTGCTCAGAAAAGATAAATCCACTCAATCCTCACACATGTCCGCTTTATTATAAAGCAATACGTCAAAATCTGTGCCACGTAAATAATATTCCAATTTTTTAGACCAACTGACACATCACGAAATCCGCTTCCAAAGCTCGTCCTAACATTCACTCCTTTTTGCGACAATTCAATTCTTTTTTCCCTAATCCTCTACGTGTCAACATCAGGTGAAGTTTTTTTCTTTCATACCGGCCACCCTTCACATTCGGAGATTTAACCAAACAATTTCGCATATAGAATCCTGGTTTTTTATTAAGCTAAGCAAATAATAATAAAAAAAAAAAAAAATTTCTGAAATGAAAATTCCCCCACGATGGGCTCTGTATTTTACGTCAAAAGCGCAGCGGGCATATATTTGCCTTCTCATTTTTTGTGTACTTTTTATTTTCCTTTTTCATTTGTTACATTGAATAACATTATCGTGCTGTCAAAATGACAGATAACCAACATCAGCGAGTGATGAATATTCTAAAATCGTAGCCTTCCCCCAAAGGCCACAGGGTGGGTGGACTGGATTCATCACGGACAAATATACGTGTGTGTACGTGTGTTTATATGTATATCTGAAGTTTTCTTTTAAAAGCAAAAATTGAAAATAAAGGAGAAAAAAACAAAATTGTTAATCATGAGGGATAGGGGTGGAATTATGCATGTCTCACCAGCCCACAAAAGAACTACCACTCTGCATGCATGTGATGAAACCTATCATCGCCATGATGAATGGTTGATATGAAGTTGATATGCAAAAAAGCCTCCTCTCTCAGCCGTTGTGTCCTACTTGCACCCCCGCATAATGAACAGAGAGGATATTGAGGAAGTGCCCACCCTGCTGCCGCATTAGGCCCATTAAATGGGGGAAGTTATATGCTCTAAAAATGTTGAATCGTAAAAACGAACAAATTGTGTCCTCCAATAAGTATCTTGTGTTTATTTGTTTAAGGACTGTATGTACATAGGACTAAAGAGAATATGGAGTACCGACGTTTTATGGGCAGGTCTTAGTTACCATCGTGCTTGTGAGGTTTATGGCTTTCTGAGGTATTACCTTGCACTGAATAAGACCGAACGGGAAGTGTAAGACTGGTACTTCTTTTGTTATTACTTTAAAACTTCAGGGGATTGGTTATTATTTTCGGAGGATTACTCGTTTCCGTTTTTTTAATAATTTGGACCGAACATCCGATGGTATTGGAAAAAGTTACATTTTGTATCTTAGAAGGCTGACTGGCAGAGCCAATGTTACTCTTTTCGACCCGAACATTATCTGTGAGAGATACAAAATGATTTCATCTGAAGCCTGCTGTCGCATTGTGTCCATTTCAAGGTAAATAAGTAAAGACCGCTTTTCAAACCCCTGAAAAATTATTAAGATTCGTTTCAGATAGGTTCTTTCCAGTATTGAATGAGAGATTTAATGCATATTTGATCTGTTGAGGGCAGAAGTCGTGCTTACTTACTTACTTAGGTGGCCCTGCAGTTCGTGAACCTAGGCATCAACCCCTTCCCAGGTGCCCTTCTACTTCTGCGTGCCACCTTAGGCGAGTTCGTTCTCCACTGCGTTGTGGAGATTCGAAGACTTTGCGGGCCGGAGCATTGGTGTCCATTCGCTCTCTAAATGTACTAGCCATCTTAAGCGACTGATGCGCAGTTTTTTGACGAGGTCGATGTCTCTGTACAGCTCGTATATTTTTGAATCTCCTCCTCCAAAGCCCGTCAACGCAAATGGAACCGAATATCTTACGAAGAATTTTTCTCTCGACTCGACCGAGGATATCTTCATCTCCTTTCGACAGAGTCTATGCTTCAGTTTCTAAACGCTGTCTATTAAGCTTGGCCCCGCCCTTTTTTTGTTTTGTTGTGGGAAGGTGGAAAACTTACATAGAACTGAATTTATTACCGTTAGGTATTTCTTCCCGAGGGTTGGTGTAAAACAGTCGCTATTTCGCTAGTCAGAGCTAACATGTGCGTTGCGTAGGCGTTCTAGGCGTCCGAGATCGCTGATCATTTTTGTCACGTTACTTCCTCTAATCCAGTCTTTTTTCGCTGGAGATCATATGGCTAACTGTGATTTCTACAGACTGTCATTTGCCGTATTCCGCAGTATCACTCCTTGATTTTTGTGAAAAAAACACGTGTATTAAGTTCTCTAAAATATTATCATACCGAAGGCAATATGGAATAGTCTCGTGCTTCCGTTGAAAGAGATACTCTCTATAGCAGCTATTATCCGTCATGTTTTGCCCTGCTTCTGATTAATACAGGTAACTACCCTTGGTATCAGCCGATGCGCCCATCTTTCTTCCAGCGATTCGTCCCTGTTTTCGCCAGACCGATATGTTGAGGTTTCTTTCGGCATTTTTCTACGGGTTTCTAACCGACCGTTTTGTTATCGCCCACTGTATAGCCTTTTCATATCGATGTGCAGCAATGAAGACACGATGAATATGGTTTCTGTTCAGGACTGTATAAAATAAAATGCTGGTGGTCACTTCGAAATTCTAACCTTCAATGGCACGTTTTATTTCACGATCACATTTTTTTGTTTTAGAAAGGGATGAATATATGTACATAGTAAAGAAAGAGGATTATAAATGGCAAGGGAAGTACATTGGCAAATTCAAATTTTATGCAATATGATCAGTTCACAATGTATTTTTTTATGATTATAAAATGAAACAAGTTAAGGAAATAAATGTACAAAATGAAATTTATAATGAATGAAGTCAATCCAAAACATTCTGCCGCCGGCTGAAAGACCCTAGTCTTTAAGAACAGGAAGAAGGACTAGTTTGGTGATTGGTCGTAAGAATTCTCCATGTGCGGTTTTCACCAAAACAACTCGAGTACAATGGTCCTTGCCCTGGATTGATTGCTGCACAACCCCAAGGATCCATTTAGATTGCGGCAAATTTGGCTCCTTTAAAATCACGATGTCACCGACTTCTATGTTGCGTTTGACCTGTTTCCACTTCGGTCGATTCTGGAGAGAAGTGAGGTACTCAAGGTGCCAACGCTTCCAAAACCCTTGCGCCATATGCTGAAGACTCTGCCAATTAGAAAGCAAATTAGGATTAATATCAGTCAGGTCAGGTTCTGAAATGGAACTGAAAGGTCGTCCAATTAAGAAATGCGACGGAGTAAGTGCATCAAAGTCATCATCTGCACGAGCACAAAGTGGACGAGAATTGAGTATCGCTTCAATTCGCGTCAGTAACGTATAAAACTCTTCATAGGTAAGAACGTGATCACCAATTACTCTCTTAAGATGAAGCTTGACGGATTTCACACCCGCCTCCCACAGTCCTCCAAAATGCGGTGATGAGGGTGGGATGAACCGCCAAGATATTCCCTCCTTAGACAAATGATCAGCTACAATGTCACCTTTATGCTCCGAGAGTAAAAAAGAATGCATCTCCGTAAGTTTTCGATGTGCTCCTCGAAAGTTAGTTCCGTTATCAGAAAATATTTCGGCGGGTTTTCCTCGGCGAGCAATGAAACGATCCAAAGCTGCCAAAAACGCGTCCGTGGACAGAGCACCTACAAGCTCCATATGGATGGCTTTGGTGACGAAACATACAAAGAGTGAAATGTATGACTTCACGAAGGTAGGACGCCGTCCTCGAGCTAGTCGCAGAGTGACTGGGCCAGCGAAATCAACTCCTACACGAACAAACGGGTGGGCAAAATTAACGCGTTCTGCAGGCAAATTCCCCATTAATTGGGAGCAGGTGGCTTTTCGTTGTTTAGCACATATGATGCAGTTGTGCACGATTTTCCGTATTATATTGCGGCATCCAACAATCCAGTACTCTTGCCTGAGCAGGCTAAACAATTCAGCTGCTCCCACATGAAGATGCTTCTCGTGGTAGTAGCGTATAAGTAGTAACACGACTGGATGACTCTTTGGTAGAATTATAGGATGCTTAGCACAAGTGGTTAATGAAGATCCCTGAATTCTTCCCCCTACGCGTAGTAGTCCGCTGAGATCTATGAACGGTGTGAGGCTGAGTATTGCCGATTTTGAATGCAGTGGTTGACCTTGAGTGATCAGGCTTAACTCCTTCGAGAAAAATATCTGCTGTATAAGTTTAAAGAGAAACGTCTTAGCATGTTTTAATTCTGTGGTAGTTAAAGAACTATGATTACGTTCTGATGGCGATAGGCGACAGTTAAAGATAAAGCGAAAACAGAATGAGAGCGTACGTATAACTTTTATAAACGAGGAGGAGCGAGAGATGAAACGATCCATGAAATCATCATCCAAATAAGTAGCAGCGTGCAGAACAACAATCGGTGAACTCTTCCGTAGCTCCAGAATGGGCCCAGCAAAATCCGTGTCCAATGTTTTATTCTCAGAAGTGGGCCACTTGTCCGAATGCTCCGACAGCCAAGCCGGTCCCCTCCACCACAAATTAAACTCCTTTAGTTGGGAAGGGCGAACGCCGCGAGAGGCACAGTCAGCTGGATTGAATTTAGAGGGTACATAATGCCAAAGAGAACGAGCAATGAAACGATTTCGGCCACACGATTGGCGATGAAGACTGCCCAGCGACTAGGATGGCCGGATATCCAATGCATAACTATTTGAGAATCCGTCCATGCATACATACGTATCGATTTATCATGCATAGATGTTTGAAGTTTAGCAAACAGGCGAGAGAGTAACAAGGCACCGCATAGCTCCAAACGCGGAATAGTTAATGCCTTGATTGGAGCAACTCTGCTTTTAGCAGCAACTAACGATATAGTTAATGAACCATCCGAGTTCTTACTTCGACAGTAAATAACAGCTGAATAAGCCTTAAGTGAGGCGTCACAAAATCCATGGTACTCCATGGAATCGCTATACCAAATACGACGAGGAATTTCCAATCCTTGCAATAATGGAAGTTCAGAGCGAATGTTTAACCATTCTTGGCCAATTTCAACAGGAACAATATCATCCCAAGAAAGCTTCGTTTTCCATAGCTGCTGAAAAATAATTTTTAGTCCAATGACAATTGGTGCCAAAAATCCGAGGGGGTCAAATACTCGAGAAGTGTCCGATAAGATTTGGCGCTTGGTACAAGCAAATCGTTCTGGTAAAGCGACCTTAAATTGAAAGGAATCTCTGGATGGACTCCATAGCAATCCCAAGAGCTTAATTGATTCATAGAATTCATGTCCAGAAGAAGAATGCTCACGAAGATTATCTGGCAACGAGTCCAAAAACCTTCCGCAGTTTGAGCTCCATTTCCTTAGATTGAAACCTGCCGCTCCCAACAAACTGGTAAGTTCTCTATATATTTCAAAAAGTTCTTCAATAGTGTCCGCTCCTGTCAAAAGATCGTCGACATAAAAATCGCTCAAAAGAATTTCTGATGTTCGAGGAAACTCCTTCAAGGAGTCAATTGCAAGTTGACGTAATGTTCGAACGGACAGATAAGGAGCGCAGGATGTTCCGTACGTAACAGTAAGTAGTCTGTAATGTGTTATTGGCTGAGAGGGCGAATCTCTCCACAAAATCCTTTGAAAGTCCACATGCTTCCTAGCGACCCATATTTGCCTAAACATCTTTTCAATATCTCCGGATATTGTGTACGTATGGCGACGAAAGCGAAGAATGACTGCGAAAAGATGCCGTTGTATTGGAGGGCCAATAGCTAGCGTTTCATTTAGAGATGGGTTCGAAGCAGATTGGTAAGAGCCATCAAAAACAACCCTCATTTTGGTGGTGCTACTGTCTTCCTTAAACACTGGGTGATGTGGAAGGTAGTAAAGTGAAGTGTTGGACTTAACTATCTCCCCATCAGGTATCTTTTCCATGTGGCCCAATTCAAAATATTCCGACATAAATCCACAGTACTTCGCTTTCAGACCAGGATTTTTCTCGAACCTTCGTTCATTGGCAAGTAAACGACGGAGAGCTCCTGATAGTGAATCGCCATAGTCAACTGTATGGCTTGTTCGAAATGGTAGCTCAACTACAAATCTGCCATCTGGCGAACGAGTATAAGTTGAATGAAAATGTTCTTCTATCTGTGAGTACGAAGTTGAGGAAGGTGTCAATCCGGAAGCAATGTTTTCTTCGATTTCCCAAAAACTTTGCAAATCTATGTCTAGGCCTGCCTGAAGAACAATGTTTAAGGCTAAAGGATCTCTTGTAGGGCAAGTTGCGGCTATAACTCCTCCAAAAACCCAACCGAACATGGTCAGTACCGCATCTGGAAGCCCAAGCTGAGTTTTGATTGGCCCTGACTCAATGACATGAAATACATAATCGATTCCAAGAATTAGATCGACGGGGGCTCTGACATTGAATCCAGGATCAGCTATTTTCTTCCCTATGTGACGAATATTGTTTGCTAAGACGTAATCAAATGATTGACTGGGTAAAGGATCGGTTAACTTTGATAGAATATATGCACTTATATGTAACGAATTGTGGCCAAATCGAGAATGAAGTTGTGTGGATACCCTTCCACGGGTACATCCAGCGTGTGTGCCACTAACACCATTAAGCGAAAAACGAGCATATTGGCGGTTTAGTCCTAACCTTTGAACACACGATTCCGAGATAAATGAAGCCTGAGACCCGCTGTCTAGAAGAATTCGACAGGCTTGCAATTGTCCAATAGAGTCGGGAATTAAAACGAGAGCGGTAGGTAGCAAACTGTTTGACGATGGTAACGAGACGCTATTATGTAGTGAAGACAATCCGCTGTTGTTGGTAGATGGTAAACTGTTGAGCTGATTATCACGAGAAGGTTCTGGTGTAGGTGACTGATGAACGAGTGTATGATGTCGCCCACTACACTGTCTACATCTAAATTTCGAATTGCAGTTAAGAGACTTATGTCCAGATCTAAGACAATTAAAGCAAATGGTACCTTGCTTTACAAACGATCTACGGGAACTAACGTCAAGAGCGAGGAACTGAGGGCAATGTGTAAGTTCATGCTGCTGGTTGCACTTCACGCAAGTGGACCTTCCAGTGGTAACATAAAATGATTTGATTGCATGCGGCTTGGAACTCGACCTAACCTTTGTTAAATCCTGACAAACTTCCAGGGAATCACAGCATTTCTCGAGAAATTCAAGAAATGTTTTGATTGAGGGAAACTCTTGCTCTGTCGCAGCTGTCCACTTTTGTAGAGTATCGGCATCAAGTTTATTACTGAGGATATGAATTAAGAGCACATCTCGAGTCTCAGCTTCTGCCCCTAATGCTTTTAAACCACGCAATAATTCATCAGATTGATCACTTAGCTTCCTCAAAGAATTAGAACTAGAGACAGTTGGCAGCGATAAGAATTTTTTTATTAAGGAAGAAGCAATTAATCCTCTCTTGTTGTATCGATTTATAAGTTTCTCCCATGCGATTAAATAATTACTTTCAGAAATCAAAGTATGTTTCAAAAGCCCTGCAGCTTCACCATCAAGGAAACTTTTTAAATAGTGGAACTTTTCTGCTGATGTCAAATTGGAATTATTATGAACACTACTTACATATAGATCGTGAAACGTTATCCACTCGCTGAAATCACCTGTGAATTTCCTTATGTTGATCTTAGGTAACTGCTGTTCAACTCGTGTATTACTCGATGATATCTTCTCCATAAGAACCGTTTGTTGTTTCGCTAAATGCTCCAGACTTTGATTAAGCTCACCTTGATTGAAGTCGCTTTTGTTTAACGGAGAACCCTTTATCTTAGACAATAAGATGGATTTTAGTTCGAAATATTTGTTCTCAGACTCCACGAAGTCTGGATCATCAACTAAACTTTCAGGCTTGTCCGATTTCCTCAACATTTCATCCAGAATCTCCTGGTATGTGCTCCACGCGGTCTCCAATCTGTCCAATCGTAGCTGGCAATCTTCTGCACTCACCTCCTCCGAAATTGATTCAGTAAAATTTGCGATCCTTGTTATAGTGCCTTTTATCACGGCACGCTTGGCTCTTAAAACTTTCATGCTCTTTTACTTATTATTAATCACGGTCGAAAGGACCAAATTTTATGTTCAGGACTGTATAAAATAAAATGCTGGTGGTCACTTCGAAATTCTAACCTTCAATGGCACGTTTTATTTCACGATCACATTTTTTTGTTTTAGAAAGGGATGAATATATGTACATAGTAAAGAAAGAGGATTATAAATGGCAAGGGAAGTACATTGGCAAATTCAATTTTTATGCAATATGATCAGTTCACAATGTATTTTTTTATGATTATAAAATGAAACAAGTTAAGGAAATAAATGTACAAAATTAAATTTATAATGAATGAAGTCAATCCAAAACAGTGTCGTTGGACAGTGTTTGAAATGCGCTTCCGACTCTTAGAACTCAAACACAATAAACGCACTTGATTCCGCAAGTAGAATTTACTTTCGTTTCGTTTGACTACGAGTGCCCCATTCAACTGCATGGAACTTGCAATCCGAGCGAGTACCAGTCTTTTAGTGTATCTTGGTAGTCCGATATTTCTCATGAGCCTAAAGAGTGCACCGACGGCTTCTGACGACTTCTCACACCAGTAATTCCAGTGGTGGTTGCACTTTAGATAAAAATCAATCACCACCCTAAGTACAGGGGCATATATGTAAATGACCGGGAAATGACACCGTATTCTTCGACTCTAAGACTAATCGTCTCGCGTACTTTCTGAGTTGCAATCCGGCATCGAGGAGCCGTCACTTTATTGTTTTTACGGTCTCATTGCAAAGGAGATATATTTCTTCCAACAATTTGGCAACGCAGATGACTGCGATGTCATCCGGGAAACCGATAGTTGATACTTCACCTGGGATTGGTAGACGTAAGATTCGTCGTACATTACGTTCCATAGCAGGGGACCTAAGACCGATCCTTGTGATACACCGCCGGTTATTGGGTACTTCTTCTTATGTACAAGGACTGCATAGACATTTGTTTATGCTCCACAAATGCGAACTAAGTCCAGGCATCATTTCAAGTTAATGTCCAATTTTTCTATCCGCAATCTGCTGAATCTCGTTTAGTTTTCCACATCGCTTTTTTTTCACTAGAATAGTGTGGAGCTGCATATGACCAAAATTTCAAAATCTAAAAACATACTTAGTATACTCCAAGCTAGTGTAAGGCAAAGCAATTTGGAAGCAAGCTTGTAGTCGAAGCTAATAAATAAATGGAATGGAATAGTCTGATGCTCCATCAGTATCGATTGTATCAATACTGTCTTTGCTTTCCCTTTTCTCCATAAGAGTCGACTCTCGTTTCACAACTCAATTATTTCCCACAAAAAGCAAATTCCTCAAAATTGACTCTTCCTTGCGGTGAAATTCAATGCAATTAGGGTCACCATTCCAATAGAACCAATATGCCCACCTTCGAAAATTATTTTCAGTAATACTATTAACGACCTACTTGTTATCCCGGTTCATTCGATTTTGGCCCTTCTGCCAGAATTCCAAAGCGAAACATATATCCAACTCTTTGGCTCCTTCCAATCCATTGATGTTTTTATCCATTTAACATCAATTTTATTCGTTTTACGGTTCATTAATTTCAAACAAATTTGGCAACAGAAAATGATATTATTAAAACAACCGTCGAGGCAAAGAGACAAGGCAACGTAAAAAGTTGAAAACCACTTCAATCTGTTGGTCGTCCCGTTCTCATACTGTCTGATGGGGATCCTGTGTGTTATCCTTAGCGTGTTTCTATTGCCAAGAAACACACACTTTCGGAAAGTTTTCAATATTTTTTGTTTCAATTTTGTAACATGAAAGAACTTTCGCTGCTACGCCTCGTCGAGCTAATAGCAACAATATTCAAATAATCGTAAAAATCATCAGTTCATTTAACATCATGTCCTTCAGTCAGTTTAGCTTGGAATATACTCGCAGGCGGTGCGGAACAAAGACAAAAAAATAAAAAAAAATAAATGGGAGAAAGAAAGAAGTTCTACAGTCAATATCATGTCGTTGATGGCTTCTCTCTTAGGACTTAATGTCATTTTAAGTGGTGTTCTCGGGAATTTTACAAGTTCCATGCAACAACAAATGCTCTTCCCCTAATGGTATTATCTTTTAGTTTGAGTTTGTTTTGGATATTTTAATTTGCGGATTGATTAGGAAAAGTTAAGGAAATTGAATGGCTATTTAAGTTGTGGGGAGAAAGTCCCTTTGACATGGAAGTTTGCTACTTAAATGACAGCGGAAGCAATCCCGGGGGTCACATGAGAACCCTTCGGTAATTGCTTAAAAGACTTCTCATGGACAGAGCCTTAATGGACTCCAATTCAAAGTTGTATTTACACCAAATGCTCACAAAATTAGCTAAAAATAAAGTAATCGTGAAAATTCGCATGTCTTCATAATGGCGCCCAACGTAGAGCCCTTATAAAGTTGTTCTGCAAAGTTGAGTACTAAGGATTAGTTTAGACTAGATGGCTGACATCTAATACCCATCAGGCTAAAGAAAGTCTGTTAGAAATCTGCGGCACTCTAAAGCATTAAAGCGGTTTCGTTAAGCATCTTAAATTCTTATGCTTAAGTGCCGCTACCATCTGCGGCGAGAAAGATCGACTTTACAGCAAAACAGTTCATCTGCTGTTATCTTGATTTTTATTGGATCTGGTGGCACATTTTTAGTGCTGATGTGGCGAATGCTGATGACATAGTATTTTAATGACTAAAGCATCTGCTCTTAATCCTACGAAGCGCGAGCACTTTTCGCTAGCCGAGGCCAGTTATAAATCTTACTTCGTTTGGGTGCTTTTTACTCTGACCAAAAAAAATTTCATCAGAATCGTACAAGCAGATGTGTCACCGAATACTGCTAATGGCCGCTAATCCCCGAAGCTATGGAGTTTAATCAGTTTGTAACATTTTAAGGCCAAGGAGATGAGATTTTTCATGTCATGGCCTGCTTTGTCACAATTGGCACTCATCGTTTGGATCCTTCATGAAGCTTGGTTGGTTGGTCTCAGAGGATGAGCTTGTGCTCTTCACTTAGGCCTCCATTGGGCCGGTTGAGTTTCCCTCACCTGTCGAACTGTTAGGAATAATAGTATGTTGGCGGAAATATGCGTTGAGAAGGGATGTAATTATTGGGATCATGAGGAGTATGAAAGAAGACTATGTTGAGCAGTGATAGGGAAATCGTCTTGCTCGTCTAGAGAACCAGAATATGTCACCGATTCCTTTTTTACTTAGGTGTGTTAGATCGGGTAGCTTTTAGGATCCCTGCATCTACAGTTTTAACCTGCAGGGCAGTGGCAGCGGAAGTGGTCTATATCTTTCTCCTCTCCCTCACAGTTGACACGTTTTGATACCACAAAACTCATGTAACCTGGTTGTAAAAGAAGGTGTTTACGGTTGAAGCGAGAGATAATCTACACCCATCCTGTCGAGTTCAGGTAGAGGATGAGGGCTCCAATCCTTCTGTCAGATATCTCTTTCAGGTCGTCGAACAAAGGTGTACCTAGAGTAAGTTGTCGGGTCCTCGCCATCCTTGACATCAACTTAGTCCCCTCTTTCGTCTATAGCACGATTTATAACGGCTCCTGGATATAAAGCTGATGTTTAAAGCTCGGCTCGAGAATTCAAAAGAACTCAATGAAAAAATCCCTTAAAAATAAAAAAATTTACGAATTCTATAGACAAGCGGCTGGGATCCATCGCCTTTATGTACATATGTACATATGTATATTGAGTTGAAGACGAACCTATCCTTTCCAATTAAGGTCACATGCAATCAGCCATGACAACAACCCAACGTCAACCACTTCTCCATTTGATGAGCTGAGCTCATCTTCACATCCGCCACGTTCACGGGCAATGTTACAACCATGTAGTTACAGCACAAGAGCACACAAAAAATACACCTACTTTCCAAGCCTTCATCTACCCCAAACCACTTTCATCTGCTTTTAACAATTCTCAAAACAAAAGCAAACAAAAAAAATCCACTTCCTTCCTGCATCAATTCCTTTGCCAAGACAGAAAGAGAGCAAGAGTGGTGAACAAAGAACAAACAATTTTCCAAATTGTAAACAATTATTCATAGTATTTCCCAATTTAGCCGAAAAAAAAGAAGAATAACATCCCGAAATATTGGCATCCGAACGGAAGCTCTGAACGCGCACACAGCGAAACAATGTCCGTAAACAGAAAAACCAAAAAAAAAAACAGCAAAGCCATCCTTGGAAACTAAACCGAAAATATCCTCTTCATATTCATATCACGTTAACGAACTGCAATTTCTAACATACGTTGGTTGGCTTGATTCCATAGAGATACCTCGTCGCACAGTGCCCCCCAAAATAGATATCCTTCTCGTCCTGGTATTTGACAATTTTTCGAAGAAAATAATTTTTTTGTTTTTTTCGGTTTCTTGTGTTGTTTCCTACAAGCGACCATGGGGGTTCGTTAGCCTTCATTTATTGGTGCTGGCGCCATTTCGGTAAAATGTCTGAAATTGGTATGACAGCTATTTTTGGTGGCCATACACACAAAAGTAACCACGGGCAAGGAGCCGAGCTACGATAAGGAAATTCGATAAAAAGTTGAGATTGGTATTCGAAAGGAAGCCGGAAAATTGATGGTTGAGATTTAATTGAATGGATCCGCTCGATAGTCGGCATATTTCTCTCCTACGCAATGTCCTTTTTAATGAATTTGAAGTTGGAAAATATCTGACATGTCTTTCTTTTTTCTGTAGAATGTGACGATTGAGCAAAATTATAATATGACAAAAGGTCAGCAGTTAAATCGGTATGGGATGCCTATGGATGCCTCAATCAAAAGGCTAATGCTGATGGGAGGAAGTATCTGTGGAAGGGATATCCTGCTGCAACCAAAAGATTATCGAAATTGAAGTGTGAGCTACCCTCCTCGTAAGGACAACAATTTTAAATGTGATTACATTGCATCTATTGCTTACAATTTTAGCATCAAAAAGCCTTTCATTCTCCTTAACACAACCACCATAATCTCATGCGAATCTGATTACAAGCAACCACACCTGCAGCCCATCACGACGATAGAGTGACACATTTAACACTTTCGTGTGCAAGATTGGATTACACTATGAATTTCATTACACTCACTGTCACCACAATCCCTGGGGATTACGTTCTAAAATTGAATAATCCCCGGCTGCATCTGGTGAGAAAATTCCATTACTCCCAACGGAGTTGGGTGGTCGTCGTATCTCGAAATCACGAAAGTATAAGGACAGTCATCATGGGGATGGGGTGGCGGAACAATATGTTCTGAATAAAGAAGTCCCTCTTTGTCTTGCGAAAGCATTGTCTCATACATATTTCCGGGTCGCCTATACGTAAGGGTAACCTATGGACTTACAGACAGCTGCTAGAGACAATAACTTTTCTTGATACCAACACGATTTGCATACGCAATGACTGATATGGGTTGGAGTTTCCATTTTCCTATAAAAGCATTCCTGCAGACGAGACGAGCTCTTAGATAATAAATTTTGGTTTATCTGATTGAATACTGCATTTCCAGCGATGAAGGTTGTTGTTAATACTGTTCTCTTTTTGAAATATTCAAGCAGATAAGCATTCTAGGTGTTACATCTACTATGAACGTTCGCTTCTCCTTATTTTCCTTTTGTTCGGCAAGGTTATGATCAGGATTATAGGGATCATAGTCCTTCCACTTTACTGCATCTCTACTGGTCCGGTTGTGGTGTTCCCGGTTTCGGATGCCTCCCGGTTTCGGATCACTTCATCACTGACGCCAATTTGTTTTCGCATTTGTGTGATCCAGAGGGTTTTAGTGTGCCTCTCTTCCGAGCTTGTATAGGCCTTTTGACAGGGTTCATAAGGTCCCTCCTTTGAACATGATAATACCAAATGAGCCGGTCGTGATCCAATTTTTTCGAGATGGGTTCTTCGACAAGCTTTGTTACTTCTGCTGCCATGTGAAGTATCTTCATCTCAAATGCCGTTAATTTGCACTCATACTTTTTGCACATTGTCCAGCATTTCGAACTGTTTGTGAGCACCGGACGAACAACTGCGGTGTGAAGCCTTCCTTTCAGCTTAGGGGGCATTTTTCGATCACGGAAGATGGCAGAGTTTTTTTTGCTACTTCATCCACCCCAATCTTCTGCGATGATTGATGTCGTCATCAAAGGTTGATGACGCTATTGATCATAGATCCCAGATTCTTCATTCTTTTGCACTTGGGAATCACTTTTCCATTCAAGTAAATGTCTGGACTAGGTCGGAGTGGATCAGAGAATGGGCAGTACAGGAACTCTGCCTTTTTTGGACTAATTCGATGCTCATTTCCCCTAAAAACATGCACCCATACATCAAGTGCTCGTTGCAGATACGGCTGATTTTCACCTGTGATGGCTTCATGCTCAACAAAGAATAACTGATGCACTTTGGGGTCCGACACTTTTCCTTCAAGCAGATAATCTAGCACTGCAATAAATAGCAAAGGACTTAAGACGCTTTCCTGGGGCACACCCATTTTGATTGGGAACTCTTCGGTGACTCCGGCTGGGCATCTTAGTCTTGTCTGTACTCCGTCACACATGTCCATGATCATCTGTACGTAGGGTTCTGGAACTCGTAAACTATAGAGTTTCTATATCCACTTACTACATATTGAAGGACTTGGCAGACCAAGACGAGTGGCAGAAGAGAATAATTGTCACGCTCCTAAAGAAAAGGAAACTGATTGAGTGTGAAAACTGAAGGGTTACTTGTGTACTTCCGGCTATGGGTTCCCTTTTGGTCTGCTCTCAAAAATCAGGAGAGGCATTGCAATCAGCTTAAAAACCAAACTGCGTCTTTTCCGTTGAAATGAGGAGTCAGGACTGCTTTGTGGATAAAGTACTAAGAAGATGAACGGGGTAGTCAGAAACAAGCACCAAGTTTTTTTTTATCGCTATCTCGGAAGTATGTTGCGTTTCTTCTGGTCAAATTGCATCTTAAACGAACAGTTGAACCGCATAGATGCGATTATTCAAAAGTGGAAATGAATTGGTCCACCCTCCGAAAGGGTTTCGGCTGTGTATCAATTCATGTATTTGTATTTTTCATTATAGATGTCCTAAGATCCCTAAGGGGACGCAGGACCCAACTATGTACTAAGTAGCACAATCGAAACAAACACAATACTTTTGCCATTATATCTACATATACTTTCGTATCTCGAAAACTGCTTCGTGAGAGTTTTTATAAAAGCCAACTAATCTATTTCAAATCGAGATACATACCTCATAAAATTGTGTAACAAATACTCGTATTTACGAAACAAAACAATTCATACCATCTGAATTTATAGCTTCCAATTACTACAGTCCCATGGAGCTTCATAAAATCTTATAAACATTTTAATCATACCGTCGGGTTCCAATAACCATGACGACACATAAAACAATAAACTAATCAGCAAAGTTATTACTCGCTTTTGGGCCAATTACACAGGACCCAATTATATCATTTCACTGTAACTGAATCCCTTCTCTCGACATTATACGAAAAGAGGAAGGACACAAACTTTTCCCAATTACAAAACAAAATCTCTGGTCAAAATCTATTGTATAGCGCGACGGGAGGAATATCCTGCAGAATACAGAACATTGGTCCCCGTAGAAATTGTTTCTCATTTCGACGTGATTCACTGTGAATTTGATAATGAAAAAGTTTCCACAAAACTTTCTACATTATCCACATGTATGGAAGCAAGTTTCACTCAAACCCCTTTTACCAGAGATACAATACGAGTGTGTAGTAACCAGGAAGCGGAAACGGATAGTTTTCTCTCTCTCTGTGTGTGTTATATGTCCCAAATATGTGACGACAAATGGATTCCAGAACAACGCCCAGGAAAACGGTGAAATAATAGTTTTCCGAAAACTCTCACTCACTTACTGACTGTATCTCAGTATCTCAGTTTTTTTTTTTTTTTCTCCCAAGTTAGCACACTGTGCAGTTTCAATGTCTCTGTGGGGACGGATAAATCTCCGCATCGTAGAAGAAAATTGTTTTTTTTTTTTTTCCTCCTTGTTGTTGTTGGTAATATGTTTTTCATCGATAATACTGACGACGGTGTTGTGTGGGAGTGATGAAGTGATTTACCGAAAATTGTTTGACAATTAATGGATTTGGTAATTTGATTTGGTAACAGCGAAGGATAATTGGATAATGATTTATTAATGGCGCGGTTCGATATAACGACGAACAATGGCAGACTGAGTACGATGAGGTTTCGATAGATGGATTTCGTAAAAGATAATTAGGTCAAAGAAATCTCTTCCACAATCGATGGAAGACGAAAATGTGTCTTTCTAAGAAGATTTCGATTCATAAAAGTTTAAGTGGTAATCGTTCGCCGTAATCGGGATCGGGTCTCATTGGAATTAAGAGGTTTTCGAAATTTTGTTGATTCGAATTTAATTTGAGAATTTTTCATTTCATTTCGATGAAAATAGAATCGACTTCGTGTAGGTACTAAGCAAAGACTCGTTTGTGCTCTTTATCCTTATAAAGTTGGCAACAAGTTTGCTAAAAAGTTATAGAGACATGTAGTTACCAACCAACTGATAGGGCAAGTTGAGAACTTTGTACAAAAAGTCTGAAGCCATTAAAATCCTGCGATTTGGGTCACATTACCCAAATTTTTGGAGAAAAAAATTATCTCTTGTTAACATGGCACTGTTGACTTGCTTACTTAGAACAAATGCTTGTGGGTGCCATGAAACACTGGTTAAGTCAGGAGGGCTCTTTGCAGCATGTGCAATTCCACTCGGAGGCCTTGGCCCATTGTGATTGTCCTTAAAGACATGAGAAGAATCAAAGCCAATTCGATCTGTTAGTAAAGCTCTTGAGGTCAGCTAGAGGTAATTTTGCCAGGTCGTCCAGGCTGTCAAAGAATATTGTGCTTAAGCACTTTAGCACCTTAACAAATAAGCAACTTATCACCTAAAGAAGATGAGTCTTCTGGGGGATGACACCTGTGAACTACGCCTGGAGGAAATCAAGACGGCGGTACATATATCATGTCAATGTCCAGGATTAGTTAGCAGAAGAAGGGTCTTGGGGCGTTACTGGGTAGAAACCCAGAAGATGAACCAGATTTCTAAACAGATGCTAGCGTTGACACGAGGATTCAAAGCCAGAAAAGAACTGTGAAGGAATCCAGAGAGTCTCTCAGCCTAAGGTTGATCGTGAAATGGAGACGAAAAGGGGCCCATCACGGTGGTCTGGTTCGAAATCTCTCGAAATAATATATTTATATAAGCTTTCTTCAATCTATCTCTTCTTCGTCCCTGCAGCTTCTATAGAAGTCGTGCCTGATCTTCTAGTCATGTTTTCAATCGGTTATTACGCAGGCAAGTATCCGGATTTGGCTACTACCGAGAGACAATATGGATTTTTTGCGTCGCTTACGAGCCATAAGCTGCGGATTATTACAAGGTCATCAGTGTGCGAGCACTCGAATTTATGATGAAGCTTTCTATAGAGTAGCTGCATTGAAGACCAGTACAACCTTCCTGGTATCTGCATGTGTTTTGTATGTCCATGTCAGAGCCATCACTTGCTGGTTTTTTACGGACTTTTTGACCGCGTATACCTCGACTTGGAAAACACTGCAGTAGTCGGCTAGCCCTGTGTGAGTTTGCCCAAAATAAATGTGTTCTATAAAGCTAGGGGCGAAGTTACTTAAAAAAAAACTTTTTTGTGGCATTTCCAGTTGCTCTTTATATGAATTACCATCCGGTAAAACTTCGATCTTTTCTGCTGCAGTACCTCTCAATCGCTTCTCCTAGTCTTTCTTAGCAGTTGTTGTTATTCTGCTCGCAGAACTCAAGAGCAGTGCTCGTCCTCTTTTGCAGTATGCCGGTACGTGCATTTTGCGAAGGCCTTTGGAAACTCAACGCATCAGATGTGACATTTCCGATGGCTTCTTGGAATTGCTGCTACTGGTAGTCTGCACTTTCTCGATCATCACAGCGCTAGTTTGGCTACCGCATTCGACGCCTTACTAGCATTCTGATTCTATGTTGGCTCCATAACCTCGCGGAAATCAGTATTTAAAACCTCGGTGCAATAATGCAGTGCTACGAATCTATAATGACTCCTCGGTAGGTCCGGACATCCAGAACCCTAAAGGAATACCTTGTGTCGTTCGCAAAGTGGTCAATTTGTTTGACTGTGGACTGTTGTTGATGTGGATGCCGCCAAAGTCGATGATATTTTACCCAACCGCAAATTTGATCAGCTAAAGTCCGGTCTCAGATGTGTTGTCATCGTTTAAGCCGCATTTTCTTAAAGTACTACCAAAGCTATCCTCTTTCTCCACCTTCGCGTTAAGATCGCCTTAGATGATTTAAGCGTCATATCTATGACTTTGCTCATATGTCCTGTCAAAGAGTTGAAGGAGGCATTCTTTGTTGAAGTGGGTCTAAGTTTGGCATATTTTCATCTGATAATTGATACTTGCCCAAGAATTTCAAGAAGATTCTCCCTGGACTCATTGAAAAATATGCAAGGGCTTTCATTTGTTATACCTCGTATCCCTAGATAATCCCCGAGTCCGCAGTGCTCCATTAGAAAACCTGTTACGATACGTAGGTACATACATAGATGCATGCTTCTGGCAGCCATAAGTCCTTAACTGGTTCTGCAAAACTTAAAATGTTCGCAATAATTAAATAATATTTACTACCACTGACGGCATTGACATCGATGGCTACATCCTTGCAGTGCTTAGATCCTTCTACCGAAACAAGCACGAATAAAAACAATTGTACCTCAATGACCTATGGTATTAAAAAAACATATTTTTTCCGTCCTATAAAGCCTATAACCCTTCATTTTCTAAAAAAAAAAATCATGTAAAGCATGAAATTGAGTTCATGAAACACTACTCACTACATATGTATGTATGTACATTCAAGTAGATTTTGTTTAACAATACCCGTTAATCTCTCATAAAATATTCGAGTTTCTAGTGAACGCATATTTTCCAACATCGGAAAAGCATTTACAATTTTCCGTTTAATTTAACTAATTTGTTCCACTTATTTGAATTATTTTCCGCCAGTCCTTTCTGGATATAAAATACTTTTTTTGTAGTTTGATATCCGAGAATAACCGGTAGCACAGCAGGTACTTATGTACTGGACATGTTCGTGGAAGTGCATATCATTTTGAATGTAAATCTATAAACCAGGACGGCTGTGGGATAAAGTTTTGCCTTTGCTTGTCAGAAAAAAAAACTTTTTTATTTACAAACTTTTTTTTTCCATCTACACGCGACCGTTCGTTTAGATGTGGGAATGTAAATTAATTAAAGGAGATAGAATTACAAAGTAATTTGCTTTGTTTGTTGGTGAATATTATGCTCGATGCCCACCGAAGCATTTTCATTACCACCATGCAGGGACGCCAAACCTTGTGGTGGATCTGGTAGCTAATCCAACCGGCTTTATAACTTTTAGAGTGAACTGCAGAAATGACGTCACGGTCAGATTCCTAACCAGGGCGGAATGGGATATAGGCGAAGTGACAAATAAGTTCGAAACAACCTTCACCGGCGATGGTTCAAAAATGGACTGTGGAGTAGGGACGGGGATATTCTCTGATTCCGTTAACATTTCCATGTTCCAGCGTCTTCCAGGAGGCTTATCGCTTACTCAAGCAAACGCAAACCTCTACTCTCCTAAACACAATAGCCATCCTCATTGATAACCAGGTCGCTATCAAGGCTATTGTATCTGCCACTACATCCTCGAAGCTTGTAAAACAGTGCAAGGAGGAGCTCACCTCGCTGGGTCATAGGTTCAGAATGAATTTCATGAGGGTGCCGGGTCACAGCAACATCGCAAGAAATGAGCGAGCTGATGAACTAGAGAGGCTGGGATCTGCTCTTGACGATTCCGGTGAAAGTTCCGTTGGGGGTCCTCAGGGATAGAATCTTTGCGCACTATCCATTAAAGTCTGATTGTAAATGGCAGGGGGTGCAGAAATAGGTCATATTTAGGCAGATGTGGCCTAAATACTACTTGAACCGAACACAAGAACTATTAAAAAGAAACCGTGCAGATATTGCAAGAGTTCTGTCAATTAGTACTAGCCACTGGCCCATCGGGGTTCATGCGGCCAGAATAGGCATTACATTAAATGCACATAGTCGCAGCTGCAATATTGCCAACGAAAAAGAAACAATTCTACACCTCTTTCCTGTTAAATAAATCATCGTCGATTCACAAGTCCAACGGTACCACCAACTGGGTAAACACTGCCGCTCGCATGAGGACACTGCCGGGCCCGGAGCAGAATATCGCTGCTGCGACTGCAGATGTCCAAGAGGACATCAACCAAACGACAAGCCACGCAATAGGGAATCAGTAGATGGTCTCTAAAGCGAATTTCCGTGAAAGACTGTTGTAACCGTCCAAAGTGCAAACAGTGCATCAGCTATTTGCGGATCACCATTCGCTTATTAATATTAAAGTTTGCTGTAATTCACGTCATTAAATACCTGAGCTCAGCTCGCTCTTCACCTTTAACTTTAAGTCAGCAAACGACTTCACTTCAACTTGCAAATCTGAAAGTAATTTGCCAAATTTAGTAAATATTCCCTAACTTTAAATTTAACACTTTAAACACCGACTATATTACAATAACACCCTCAACATCAAATCATCAGGCGTCAGCTTGTAGCGCAGTGATGTGCACCAGATGCACCACCGAAAAACGATTTTTTTTTTGTGCGAAATACTTTTACCAAAGCAAAATTAAATCCTCACACCAGTATCCTCTTTCGTAAGGATCTCATTAAGTATTACGCTCATGAAAATTCAGTGAAAATAAAAAGAGAAAAATAGCGAAAATTGAAAGGGAATGTAAAAACCCCAAAAATGTAGGATTATGCTCTTAATTACTATTATCAGATGGCTTAGCCCATATTTTTCGCTTACCCATTACTTGCATTTATCTCCTGGGAAACTGAAAAGAAAAACGAAAATAACTGGAACATCCCTGATTAAATGCGCAAAGTGTTGAAATTAATTAAAAATTTTCAGTTTGTCTTTTACATTTCCCCTCATTTTTTTTTGGTTTTTTTTGTGTTTGCCGGCTGTCTTTCTATCCAAGCTCTGCAGTCAATGTGATGAGTGGACAGAAAAAAAAAAAACCCCAAGAGGGAAATGTATCCACGGGGCAGTTGGTGGGAGGCAAGTAAAAAACAGAAAAAAAATTAAATTTGAGAGAATTCCACTCGTGTCGTTCGGATTCTTTCGAGCAAAATTTAAACATTTGCAAAATTTGGTTTGGAATTTATGGTATTAAACAAGCTGTGAAGACCCTTAGAATATATGAAATACTTAACTGAGTTGCAGACTAGTGCAAAAGAGTAGACTGAAACGTAAAAGAGAAGGAAGCGCAATAGACCATCAGTATGTAGAGTTCTCAAAGGAACGTATATATCTAGCCTTGATAGTAGGCCCTTCATCAGCCATAGACAAATCCAGAAATTGGGGACAAAGCAGGAGCAAGAATTGATGCTTATGATGCACCCGTCTTAACAGAAAAATAGTTAGCAGAAACCACGCTCAGTAAATGGCAAGCACAAGCTTGTCTATGCACAAAGGGAGCAATGGAAACAACTTCCACTAAAATTTGCAGCCTATACAGGGTCTAAGCCATAATTTTATTCAGCCGTTGGTGTTGGGCACATTTTTGTATGAATGAAACTGGACGAAATGCTGCGGGCTTTGTGTTAATCTGACCAAAACTGAGATAGTCCTCTTCACTGCAAAATAAAAAAAACCCTTGCTTCATGCCTCCCACAGTGGAAGGCTTAGTCTTTCTTAGTCTCACAAACTGCGTTAGATAGTTAGGATTAAAGTTAGACCGGGAGCTCCACGCGGGAGAACGCAATGGTTGCTCTGTACTCATGTAAAAGAGCGGTGAACCCTACATGGAGCCTACAACCAAATATAAGGCAGGTACTGACCATACACATCGGTGGTAGAGCCGATTCTTCTTTACGGCGCAATGGTGTGGTGGACCGCCTTGGCATGTCTCAGAGAGACATGAGACCCACTCCAACAGCGGCGCTTCACTTTCTCCCGATCGACATCGTCGGCAAGCAAATGGCGACAAGCTCCGCTCTTCGATTGAAAAACTCTCGCCTATGGAAGAGCTAGACACTGGCCATGCTAGCATACTTAAGATGCATCGTCATCCCGCAAGGTTACCGACCACCTGCCTACTGACATCGATTTCAGTTTAGGCTTTGAACACTCGATGCCGGACGGATCAGAGTGGACGGACGCGATGTCCTACTTATAAAACGATTCGCTGTCTATTTTCATGGACGGGCCCAAAACCCAGGACGGAGTCATTGTCGGAGTCTCTCATTTAACCTTCAAACAGTCCTTAGTCACCGCCATTCGCCAAGCCGCTGATTGACTGGCGGTGAATGCTATACAGCGGAAAGATAAAGTTATTTAGTCGACAGTTAGGCAGCTATCAAATTCCTCATATCCAGCAATAAGGCAGTGAAAAACCGCCGCATATCTCTAAACGATATAGCTGGACAGTACTTCTTCACCATTTGCTGGGTACCAGGTCGCTGTGACGTCCCGGGGAACGAATTGGCTAGAAGAGGCTTTTCTGGTACCAATAGCATAACCACATCAACCTCATCCACGCCGATGTGCTTAACAAAGCAAACCATAGATAGAGCCAACTTGGCCAGTGCCTCATCGCTAGGCAACTATGGTCAAAACTAGACCAAAGAAGATCTACCGGACTTCTTAAGCATAAGAGAGGAACACTGTCGATACTAGGACACAGAACGATAGACAGGCATTTTCAAAGGTTGGGCATCCCCCGTAATGAATTCTGCTGAAAAGGAGGAAGAAGAATCAATCCTTCACTTCTTGTACACGTGTCGTGCACTTGCAAGCATTAGGAAGGCTTCACTAGGTCATCACTATTTTGATGGTCTGTCTCAATGATCTTAATAATTTCATCAAGAAAAGTAATTAGTTCCAGGAGCGGGCAGATTGATCCACATGCCTCTGCCTTGTAGCAGCACAATGGACCTACTTTGGTCCTAATGTACCTTATCGAGGGCTACATTGACCAACCAACCAATCAAAGGACATGCAGTTTTAATGCCGCATTCAAAGGCATAATGGAGAATCTACTCTCAGACATTGTCAGATATTTTGGAGAGCGGTTGTTGTTGGAATTTCTTCTATCCAAACGTCGTAAGTCGCCTTGCTCAGTAGTCGAACACACTAAACACCGGAACACACTAAAAGACAACTTCAGCCAAAACTTCAAAGGTAACATGTCCAAATCGCAGTAATTGGGAACAGACGCGGCCTTTATTAGGAGTTCCTGAACAGGCAGTACAGGGAAAACTACATACATACGTTCTATATGCAGAAGTCACCCAGTTTTGGGTCTTCATGAGTTAATGACGCCTATTCACCTAAACAGCCGAACATAGCCTGATAAATACTTGATTTGACAACATGCAGTCTTTACAAAGCGTCAGGACCTATTTTATCGGTTTTCTTCCTATTTAACTTTAGCCCCACATATACCCGCACATATGGGTATAAAAATGCGTGGCAGGTTCAATTTCAGTTTTCCAATAATCACCCTTGATGTAAATCGATGACTTTGCGTTCGCCCTTAGTCAGTAAATCAGAGCCCACCCTCCCCCCTTCGCAGGATACCAGGGAATAGATACAAAAATCAATTCAATTGAATAGCAAATCGAGTGTAACACGCATATTTACCTGGATTTCAAGTGCTCAATTGATGTTGATGATGATGATGACGCTGGTTGTACTTGAGACTTCCAATATTATTTGCAAGCTGTAAGCAATCCACTTGAGAAAGCAATTAAGAACGAAATCATGGAGCTAACTCTCCTGTGCTCGGTCAATGTCGACAGCGGATGAGTCCTTATTAACCGTGACAATGTAAGTTTGACAGTGAATCGATTTCAATTGGGTGTTTGTATGCATTTGAGTGGGTGGTTTTTTTAATGTATCTGCGTATTGTTTGAAGGGTTTTAACCTCAAGGAGATGTTATCCGTTGCAGATATTGAAATGAAATTGACATTAATGCGACTTTACTGAGGGCTTTGGAAAACAAAGAAGTGCATACGACGTGAAATTACTGAATTTGTTGGCTCTTATGTTATGAATCACAAATCAAATAGAGGCTAGTATGAGTCAGCAATTTGTTCGACAAGAGACTTAGTGCTCCAGCCATGCAGTAGGTGAAAATAGTACTCACTGGTGTACATATATCCATTGTTATGCCTAATAGTTCAGGAGGATTTAGCATACTACAGATAGGGGCAGCAAAACAGCTGGACTGTAATAGAAGACTTGAGCCATCCAGTGTAAGTAATGTTGAAGGAATTTAAGACAGCTCTGATGACTGCAATGCTAAAAGGAATAGCGGTTATTAAACGGCGCTCGTTAGCATCTGCTACAAGATTCCAGAACGATATAAGACTCTACCAAATAATCTCGATAGAATGGGCCAAATATCATTCACAGAATCTTCAATATCTCTTATAGCAGCATATGTTACAATATGGCGCCCAGCCTGCATAGACACAGGCCAACTTGGTAACAACATTTTAAGCATAGATTTCTGGGCTCTACCTCAAACTATTAAGGCATGTGTCAACTCACGCATGCAGCAAAAATTTTCAGAGCAAGTTTAAAAGTCG
Source organism: Blera fallax (assembly GCA_946965025.1). Lineage (NCBI taxonomy): Eukaryota > Metazoa > Arthropoda > Insecta > Diptera > Syrphidae > Blera > Blera fallax. Next base: position 12,217,029 of record OX337247.1, on the reverse strand, counting down.
GGAAGTTGATCACCCTGCCACCCTATAGCCAAGCAGCCATAAAAACTCTAAAATCGTCTTCGGTCAAATCAAGGTTAAATTTCCCAGGCGATATCTGAGGCATACACTCGTCCTATGGTAGTTACCACTCTGATATCATTAAAAGAGCTGAAGCTTTGGCGAAAACAGCGTGCGACTTAGATCACTGCCTTGTCCTGGAAGATCAATACATAGTATGACTCTAACCGAAGCCAATGGGCATCAAGCACAGCAGAAACTGTCACGATACAGAAGAAACAGAAACTATCAAGCACTTACTTTAGGACTGTCCCGACTTCTTAACCCGTCGCTTCCGGTACATGGAAAACAGACTCCCTAGAGGAATTAGATGACCTGGCACAAATCCCACTCGGGAACATGATTAGTATTATCAAGAGCACAGGTTGGGTTTGATTAAAACCAATTCGAAAAGGAAAAGAAATGGTATCACAAGTAAATAAGGAATCGCAGTAAAATCTGATCGTCAAATGCTCTTCGGATGCCCCTCTTCTGCCTGGAGAATGGAGGACAAAAAAGAAAGTGGCCATTAACTGTAACTGGAGAAGCATCCTGGGCTAGACATGTAAGTATAGCTCAATACGCAAAATGTAAGCTTTTCGAAACAGGCATAAGGTGCATTACGTGCTACGTGTTGCAGGTATGGGGGGTTTCTTTATTGAAGGAGGTATGAAATCCTGGAAGATCTACAAATACAAGTACAAATACTTGGCGCAACGGGCCGTATGTGGTCCAGGGCCTAGCTTCTCGCGACCATTCGTGTTGTGCGTGTTATATTTTTTCAGACAAATGGAAAGGACCTACAGTTTAAAGCCATATTTTTTTGTTTATATATTTGCACGCAGTCACATGGTGCGGGCGGGCATATGGGAAAGGCAATAGAGTTTGTCCGATTCGTGAGAGGTTGGACCGTGAAAATTTTTTTTAGTTATTTCTGCGACTCGAACTTTAAACCTCCAACTCAGTAGTCCAACGAGCGCCGCACGAAATTCAGAAACACCTACTGCATCTTAGACGAACTGGTCGCTACTCTGTGCAAGTTCAAGATGACTGACGATGTATAGCACTTTTTGGGAACCTATCTCAAGTGAAATTCGTCTGGTTCATTGGAGAAAAAATACAATAGAGTTAGTGAAGCCGTAGATCTGCAACACACTAATCGGCACGTACCAGTGTGGCTTCCGGCCCGGCAGATCGACAATAGACCAAATTTTCACACTACGACAAATAGTGGAAAAGACCAACGAATTTCAAGTAGAAACTCATCACCTTTTCATCGACTTTGGGGCCGCATATGACAGCATTCATCGTCTTGAACTCTACCAGGCGATGGCCCAAATAAAAACTTATCCAGATGTGTCGCGTAACGCTGGAAAACACGCGATGCTCTGTGCAACTTGAAACAGCTCTTCTGAACTCTTCCAAACGTGCACTGGATTTCGGCAAGGAGATGAGCTGTCCTGTGACTTCTTCAATATCGTGTTGGAGCAGATAGTGCGCAGGGCAGATGTTAACACGGAAGACACTATCTTCCAGAAGTCTATACAGGAAGATCTCGGCAAGCCGTCGTAGAGTCGTTTACGGCAATTGAAGAATAGGCGAAACGAATTGGTCTTGAAGTGAATGAGGACAGGACGAAGTATATGTTATCAACAAACAAAAAATTATCTGCCCAAAGCCTTATACAAAACGTCACTGTTGATAAGTACAACTTCGAGGTAGTTAAGGAGTTCACCTACCTCGGAACAAATATAAATCCCACAAATGATACCTCTGTGGAAATCCGGCGAAGAATAACTCTAGCAAACCGCTGCTACTTTGGTTTGGCAAAACAACTGGGTTCATAACTCCTAACCCGACGGACCAAATTAATGCTCTATAGAACGCTCATCCTACCAGTTCTGCTATAATATGGTGCCGAGTGATGGACGATAAGTACATAAGAAAGCAAAGCAAATATTGGGCACCTTCGAGCGAAAACTACTTCGGCGGATGTTAGGTCCCATATGCGAGGAGGGCGAATAGAGAAGAAGATACAACAGCGAACTCCATGAGCTGTACCAGGATGTGTATGTAGTCCAAAAAGCTAAGATACGTCGACTACATTGGCTCGGCCACATCGAGCCAAGAGGATCTTCGAATCACAGCGCCCAGGGTTCGAGATGCAGAAGAAGACCGAACCGTCGGTACAAAGACCAAGCTGTCACGGATGCCAGGAAACTTGGTCTTTACTACTGGAAGCAACGTGCCCGGGACCGCAGAGGATGGAAGGCAACCGTGTCTCAGGCAGAGACTCTCCAAGGGTAGGGAGCCCTTTAAGTAAGTAAGTAAGATCTATTGGAATGTACTGTTCTGAACAATTATAATTTTCTCCGGACAAAGGCGAACCTGTAATGCTGAGAAAACAACCCCAGAAATTGGCAGATGTTTATTTTTAGACTTTTGTACTTCACGGCACATCTACTTCTTTAATTAGTCGTCGTGCATTGAAACGTGACAAATATTACACAATCGCTTCGTTGTGAAGGCTCAACATTTTGTTGATTCCTTCCCACTTTAAGATTACTGATTTCGCCTCTAATTTACTGCCAAACAATATTCATACAAGCACACCACAAAAAAAAAAACCCACACACCCATCAGCATTAGTTAATTATTCCCTCCACATATCCTACACAAAATAGCCCGCATACCTATACACTCGTACCATACCACCCAAATAAAAATAAAAAAAAAAAAAAAACATAAGTAAACAGGAAAAGACGCCATGGCAATTAACGTTCAATCCAACGAATACCGAGAATATCCTTTTTATTTCCCTTATTTCCTCTCCATATTTGTCTCTTACGCTAACGAACTGCAATTTATTACATACACCCATCCTTGGCTCGCATCCATGGTAATTTAGATCGAAAGAAGTGGGGAAGTGGGAGAAAGAAAATACGAGTACAAGAGGACAAAATACACGTCTTTGCTGATGCTGGAGCTGCAAAAAATTGTCAAATTTTCAATCGTTTTCCCTTTGTTCTTCAATCGGTTCGTTACTTCTTTTATATGATGGCGCCAATTCGCTGTCCATATGAAAAGCCTTTACACCGATTATGTACAGGATGTTTTGAAAGTTAGTCCTTTTTTGCATTGAAAGCAGACTATAAATCGAGCATAAATTGTGTTAGTGTCACACGGAGTGACTGTTTAAGGAGTGGCCTTAAGATTGTGGTACTCTATTAAGAGGTGTATGCAAGGATTCCGGATTTCAGGACTGAAGGATTTTAGAATTTTAAATTTTGAAAAACAGAATGATGGTGTTTAAGAAAAATACATAGATGCACATTTTAAAAGCTACTTCTACGCGCTGATGAGGATCATACTCGTACGATCATAAGCCCTTAGAACAGTAGAAATACGACGATTTGTTGTCTACGAGGAATTGTGATCTAGCACAGTTATGACATACGGACACCCCACAGTACACAGGCGTTTTGAAGCCTGTAGAGTGTAGAGGTTTGGGTGGTTAGGACTGTTTTGCGCCAGTAGTACAACACCCATCTCAGTGCATGCTTGCAGGCGTACTTCGTGGTGATCACCGGTAACTAGCATGTACATACAAGTCCTCACGCGAGTCCATTTAAGATAAAAAGGAGAAGTACATATGCACTCCGATGAATCCCATAATAGTTGCCTACAAGCGAAGAGTGACATCCTGCAACTCCGATAAACACTGTGCCCGCGAAATAGCTACCATGCAACAACTGCTTTGGCAAGACGAAGATTGGCAAGAATTCATGACAACTAACACTATGACACTAAAACTATGACTTCCTTCGGCATAAGCTAAACATCTTAGGAATTTGTGAGATAAGGTGTTAGAAGCCAGAGTGTCCCATCTCCAGGGCGAACAACTAAGAAGACTCTCTACAAGACCTTGATCATCCCAGTCCTGCCGTATGGCGCTGAAGCATGGACTTTATCGAAGGCGGATAAAGATATTCTTGGTCGTTTCTTCGGAAGATATCAGGTCCCATTTGCGTTAACGGCCTTTGGAGGAGAAGATTCAACGATGAAATTTCCGAGCTGTACAGCGAGAAGAGGACATCAACCAACTTAGAGTGGGCAGCTGGAGGCAGTTATGTAGCTAAAGACGATACCTTCTCACAAATAATAATATCAAACGAGGGTACAATAGAAACTTCTGTGAGTACGTCATTTCTATCCTTTTAGTAGTACGGTGAAGGTCAAAACAATCACTTCAAATAATGAAGGCATCAACACAATCTGCGCTAAGAACATAAGGATAACCATCCGCTCAGAACAAAGGTTATGTTAGGTTGACGTACCAGGCTGCAATGCAATCTCACTTAGGCCAATAAGGTCCATTGTTGTACCACAGGATCCGCATCTTCAAAGACAGATATCCGTTGAACCAGGAGGAGATAGTTATGAAGCGCTGGATGTTGCTTATGCTAGCATTGTTGAAGAAGTAGGCCCCTAAATGCAGTCTCCTACAAGCGGAGAGAGCTTCACATGTACAAAGAAGATCTAGAAACGTGTCTTCCTCCTCTCTTCAGGAGCTTCTACAGAAGTCGTTAGCGAAGAGGCCCTGCCTAGGGGCGTGCCAGCAGATAATGCAGTGCCCTGTAACGAAACCTACTGGTTGCAGATAACCTCGCTTTTCTGTCTTATAAGACAGTTGGAGCGTTTAAGATCCAGTTTATGCCATCTGTGATTGGTGCTATTTATAGCATTAAACTTGAGTAGCGTTTTAACTGTAGCGATAGGATATTCATCTTATACGGAGAAATCGATAGGGTTGAACCCTGCCTGGAGAGCCATGCAATTCCCTGGAATGTCACTGTGGCCCGACACTCAAATAAGGTGGATATTGAATTGTTTAGCAACATTGTTAAGAAACAGGCGATAATTTAAGGCAGTTTGAGAGTTGAATTGTTGTAAGGGTGGATCAAGTATAGCTGAGGCTAATGAAGCAGGAGTATACGGTGTAAGAATCAACCACACAGTGTCCGTATTAACGCCTATATTACTATCTATCGCAACCATGATAGATAATATGTAATGGCCAACAGTCTATGTGGTGGGCAACGCCTGTAGGAGTTTTCAACTGCCAGCTGCTATTCAACAAACCACATAGTCGCACCTGTTCCAAGAAATATAGCACGCATAACGCGAGTAACTTTGAGAATCTGGATCCTAGCAAGAACACATACATATGTACGTATGTATCTACCTCGGTTAGGCTGGGTTAAAGCGGCTGGCAGCTATCGCTAATACCCATACTACTATACTATATGATAGGTTCATTATAATACCGCATGGAGAGAAATTTGAGCTTCTGATGAAGCGTAAGAGGCGCCTAATATTTGCATTTGTCAGATCGCCTAAATCGTTGTAAAAGTTCATAAGAGAAGCTTCCTTCTGCGGGAGAGAACTGGACAGGAGCAAAGAAGGTAGTGAATCGTTGCTTCCTCTTCTCTGTCCATTGGCGCAACAGACCATTGGAGTCCAGGGCTTAGCTTCTTGCGAGCATTCGTGTTGTGTGCATTTAATTTTTTTGACACAAATGGAAGGAACCTACACACAATTTAAAGACAGATCCGAAAAGCGATTTTTTTTAGAGCCTTTCTCATGGCAGTTGTTACTCCCGGTGGCTTGTCAAACATTCGAGAAAGGTGGGACCGTACAAAAACTTGTTGGTCTTTTCTGGTACTTGAACTTCAATCCACCCGCTTTGCAGTCCAACGCACTAACCATTGAGGCACGGCACTCTAAAAAAAATCATTCGAACAAACCTGATCGCCTATCATGCAGTGCCCAGTGAGAAAAAACCATTTCTCTGCTTTGTCGCCAAGCACTTCAAACCACTTGTCCACCTAAGACTTGTTCTCTCCACAGTATCCAGCTGAAGCCCACGTCCCTCCCTATATAAACTGGTTTCTGTTTGATACTGTATTTTAATAGCAAGTCTTTGCAGATAAATAGGTAGTCCTTTGACAATTTATAATCTCTCGTTTCTACAATCCTTCGGTTAGACATCATTCCGTGCACCCATTTTCATAACACACTGTACCCGGACGATATGCATATATGTACCAGTTATTACATATAGACCATGTAATTTGGTTGAAAATTGTTCCTTACATACGTATGTATGAACGTCCTTTGGGATATCTGTACACAGACGAGTTCCTGTAGAGCGAGTGGTGGAATCGTTTCTGTTTCGATGGGGCGGTTACGCAAAATCTTTTTTGATCCGCGCAGTTGTTTCCACCATTTTTTTTTTTTTTTTTTAGCATTCCCTCCTTTTTTTCAACACCTCAAGCAATCCTTTGGAATAACTGCAATAAACTACTATTTCTGGATCGTTTTCAGCAAAAGGGGCCTTTCTGGAAAAAGAAACACGTTTCGCTTGAAAGCTGAAGGGAGAAAAGGGAAAGGATATTCGAGAATACGTGAAATATTACTACACGACCGTGTAGCAGTCTTTGGGTTAGCGGAATAAAAACAAAGTTTTTTTTGGAGGATAGCTATTTTCGAATTTTTATTACAAAGCTTCAGCAGGTATGCTTTGGAGTGGTGTTCTTCTTGTTACGGAGTCAATTTGTACACTTTGGGCATTCGTTTGAGTGCAAATTGTTTGAGGTATTTTTTGTTTCCTGTTTGTAGTTGCATATAGGATTTTTGTATTAGGTTGTTAAAAGATTAATTTCTAAATTTAGCCGCAAGCTTTGAAAGAAGTTTTTGGATTTGCAATGCAGCCTTTGTTGCAATATGATTGAGATTGAGAGTCACCCTCTAAACAGAGTCACCCTCTATTGGATACCGGGCCGCGTGGGATTAGAGGATGAAGCAGCTGAAAAACTTGCAAGAAAAGGCTTATTGACCGCTCTTATCGGTTCGAAACCATTCTGCGGGCTGGAGCCGTATACAATACGGGAAGATCTAAGAAAGAAGGAAGATCGCAGAAGAACAAAACTCCCAAAGCTAAGACAAGCCAAAGAGCTTCTCGAGAAGCTCTTTCTGTAAAAGAACCAAGGTCTGTATAAACATCAACAAAAGCCGTCTATTATCACTGTAGACTTAAGGAACACATCAGGAAACTGGGTAGAGAGCAACACGGAGACTGAAGTATCTTGTGAGAGGTTGAGGAATACCCAAAGCATCTCCTAGGGATAGAGGAACACTAATCCAAATACAAATACAAATTCTTGGCGCAACGGACCGTATGTGGTCCAGGGCCTAGCTTCTCGCGACCATTCGTGTTGTGCGTGTTATATTTTTTCACACAAATGGAAGGGACCTACAGTTTAGAGCCATATCCGAAAGGCAAATTGAGAAGCTTTCTCTTGACAATTATTACTCTCGGACGTTTGTCAGACATTCGCGAGAGGTGGGACCGTGAAAAACTTTTTGGTGTTCTCTGGGATTCGAACCTCGAACCTCACGCTCAGTGATCCAACGCACTAACCACTTGAGCCACGGCGCCCACGGAACACTAATCCACAAAAAGAAATAACACCTGAATGCCTATCAAATATCAGCAAAAAAAATTACCATCGTTGAATCCACTCCAGAATCTCCGGTTCATCAAGGAAGTCGGACTGGAAGAGGTGCTCTAAGTCGAGTATTTCAACGACTAAAGCTCCAAGTTGGGCAGCACAACAGATCTACAAAGTCGCAGTGCGCTTATACCCCTAAGATCAATATACAGTCTACAAGGAAGCAAATCTCGTATTTTTTTTCTATGATAATGCCACCTACGAGGTCCTTGGCAGGTATCTTCGGCTATAACTTGGCGAATGTTGGTTTTAGTTGCTCCAACATTTTGGGTTTGCTACCGTGGCCATGACTTTAAGCAAAGCCCTGGAAAATTAGATCAACGGTGTTAAGTCGCATGATCTTGGCTGCCAGTTGGCATCACCAGAACGTCAAAGAATCCGACTTGGGAACTTTTCACCGAAAACATCCAACGTTGCACCTGATATGTTGGAACCATATGTGTTTTACATTAACATCTTCGCCTACAGCACTCGGCATTGACTGTTACAGTCCGATTTTTAAAAACGGAAGGCCCATAACGCCGCCTAGACAAAATGCGGTCCAATTAATTCTGGGGCATGCCATGGTGTCGTGTGAGGATTTTTATCGCCCTGTATGCGGCAATTTTGCTTATTTTCTTTGAAATCAGTATCAACTTCCTGCTGCTTAAACACTTCCTCCAACTGATTCTGATGTCAGACAAAACTGTACGTTGTGGCGCGTGTAAAGTCGAACTAGTGCACTAGCTTCTTCTATCTATTATTCTATTTTGGAAACAGACGAAACCAACATTATTCCTTTTAGTTACTTCAAAATCCATAGCAACACTCGTTTTACGACAATCGGAGATGCTGGGTTCCTAGAAAAGGGAAGCATTCTCCTACCAGCACCCTCAAAAAAAAAAAAAAAAGAGAGACCTGCATATGTATTTGAAAATCTACTTTACTAGTACCCACCACCAAAATGCCATAACATCCGCTTCCGCCGACAACAGTCGTTAGAACGCGTAATGTCACACTTTGATGGATTATTGACGACTTTTTAATGTATCATCATGTATCGTGTATACCTCCCTACATACTCGTACGCGCAATAAACCAGTTTAATGATAAAATATGATGTTCCTGCGAACGACAGCATGACATATCATTCGCTAGGATCTACACCATAACCCGCATCAATCGAAAATGACATAGACACGAACTGAGTTCCAGCCGAAAGTGCGATGCTAGAATACGAGTATCAATGAAATCCTTCAAATAACTTTCCGCGATTCGAAAACTAAATTTCACATTTCAATTAACGCCAGAAGCCATACACACGATACATTGGATACAATTCAGCCAAACAGTTTTGCAAGGACTCACTGACCATAGCACATTTGATATTCAATTAAATTCACGCATGAAATTCAACGCTCGAATGTAAATATTCCTCGCATACAATCATCGGAATGTACCCTCCAACTAAATTCATTGAATTTTAATCATGACGCCACGGAATCGTGTTTCCAGTTCGAAGACATCATTTCCGTTTAATAAATATCTCATCAAAATTAATGATATTGGTCTGGGCGCTTTCGCACACTTTAAATGTGTGCCATTGATTGTTTTTAAAGTGAAAATCACATAGTTTTGAGTCATTAAGGATTATTATTAGTTAAAGTCAACACCAAAGCTTACACGCAAACCGGAAACACGTCGATAACATTACATATTCCATTAGGATTCCATTTTGAGTAGCACTAAAGAAAAATCTCGACTTAAGTGTACGTTTTGTGTTTTAGGACCACTTTAATGCGCTCATTTAGTGAGTTTTATGACTCACAATGCTTTTAACGCACTTTTTTTTTTCCTTTCCATCTCACATGGTATACGAAAATGTCATGTCAGGACTTTAAGGATCAAGAAGTAAAGAAGGAAAAATATGAAAATTATGTTCATACACAGTTGCTCTGGACGAAGGTATTCTGAAAGATGGTGGACTGCGAAGTTGGCAATGTTATTGCAGTGAAACTTTGAAGCAATTCCCTAAGGATACGAAAGTGTGGTTTTATCTTTGCTTAACCCAAAAAGCTTGTAACAGTAATTAAGGAATTTTCTTTGCCACAGGCACATTACAAAAGGAAAAACCGAAAAGTTTTCTTCTTTCCGAATCTGACAAGATACTTTTCATTTTAAAATGGGATTCATTGAATTACTGCCGTTATTCGAATTTCAATTAAAAGGATACAATTTCTTGTTAACCATTGTTGTGTAGGTGTGTCTGCGTTTAATTCATTTTTTGAATCAGTTCAAGGGAAATCGTCTCACTCTGGATGGTGAATTATTTTAGGTTGTCCCTTTTTAAACGTTCAAAAAACAGTTGAATTCATTGGAATGTAAATAAAATACAATGTTGCGGTGTAGAGAGGTGAAGTTCAGTGGTAGGGTAAAATATTTCTGTAGAAAAATTTAGACAATTTAGAAGCACAGAAGCAAGTGCTGCCAGAATGTGAAAAAAAGTCCAATAAAGGTGGTTAGGTTCAGACAAAAAAGGGGAATAATTGCCTAGTCAGACTCACATTCTTTTTGTTCATTGAAATTTCTTTCACCTGGGAAATCTATTAAATGAGAGTGTATTTTGAAAAGCCTTGGAGATGGAGTTGGCAGCACTTGAATCAAGCGACTACTGTCAATGAGCACCTCTTTTTAACGTGCCAAATGTTAGCTTGAATCAACACATTTACGAAATGCGTACGAACTGTCTATAGAAATTTACGAGTAGATTTTGGTCAATTTAGTCGTTTTACTAAGAGTCTGGAAGCACTGGAAATAGGGTTAGCACTGTGGATTATCGTAGCGTTGAAAATATTGCTGCTGCTAGTGAAAATGCAGCCGAAGATTTGGAATAGTTGACGTGTATATCGTTTGGAAGGAAAGGACTGCACCTCCAGTAATAATTGGAAGCATATTTTAAACTACCTTGGTTACCCATTTAAATTAGGAATGTATCAAAGGATTTTCATTTATTTCTTTAAATTGACGTAGCGGAGAAGTAGTATACCCAAGGATTTCAAATATTCCCAAGCAATCCTCTATTTCACACGAAAAGGCAACATGGTTCAGTGGTGACCGCCTTGTAAGTTGGAAGTTCGAATCCCTAAAAACACCAAAAAGAGACCACACATGTACCTTCGCTTTGTAGGCAGAGTGGGTATGTTGAGTCTTCATTGGCTCCCATGTTGGTCTTATGATGGCTATAAGTACATATTGTGTCCTGTGAATAACTGAATCATAGTTCTGCATGCTTACGTACCGCCATGGATTCAGAAGCAATTCCGAGGTGGTATTATCAGGCACTTTCAAAAGACTTTTGGTGGCTCGCCAAGTAGGTACTTAAGCTTGATCATTTCTTTCTACGTCTAGATACCATGTAAGAGTCGATCCAAAACAAAAACTTCGCCAAAACCTGTCGAACTTAGAGAAATAGACTCCAAGGTTAGCTTTTAGCCTTCAATTCCTCTGTGACCCGAAAATCCAAGTAAGTGAACTCTGATCATATTCAGCTCATTTTTACATTTTAAAACAACTTTCTAGTAAATTATGAGAGGCTCGAGTGTTTCCACATTTAAACACTTAGGTCCGATGGTAACAAGTTAAGCAAAGTGATGGCTCGCATTTCATGAGTTATTTCAAGGCAGGCTTCTTTTGGTAGCCTGGTGAGTGTAGTACAGACAGATTTAAGTCCCATGTCATCAATCTACGCACGCATAGGCTAAGATTGGTCTGACACTGTCAAAGAAGTACACCTATAGTATAGATTTTCATTCCAGTGTGTTCCCAACCTTGTATACTATTGGCAGACTAAGAGGATCTTCCACTCTGTTACAGATTCTGTTGTATATTCAGCGGCCTTTTTTCACGCATGTGCACAGTACACGTTCCAAATATTTTCAACATCAAGGTTTCAACATCAAAATGTTCGCCAAAGTCCTGTTTTCTCGACTTTGATTGCGCAACAAAGATATGGCACATACCCCTAAGCTAAGTAAGCGCCAAAAACACTTTTAAGAGCTCTAACTAGGAATGAAATGAAGTGCACTGGCTTCATTTACGAAGAACTAAGGCCCAGTGATGCCACACCACACCACACCAAACAAGGCGTTGTTCGATAATCACTCTCAGATTTTCGGTGCCCCGGCATTGCAGATGGAAATGGGCCACGTCGTTCATAATGATTTTCTTGAAAAACCAGCTTGACCTGAATTTCTTCGACTTTCAGAGAAAGCCGTGAGAGAGCCAATTGTCGATGGAGACCCTGACCGAGGAGGTGGGTAGACCCAATGAAGGTTAAGGTACTGAGAAAACATCCTTTGAGCCTTGCTAAGCATAGATCTCATCGGAGATCTCATTTCTGGAACCCAGACAAGGGTCAAAGAGTTCAGTCTTGGGACCAAATTCAAAGAATTCTTGCAAGGCCTGAAGCGCAGCCTGACTGTGACTATAGATGCAGATACTCCGACCCCTCTACCTCCTCTTTTGACAGTATAGTCGGTAACCATTAGGATAGAATACACCTCTGCTTCGCTTGCTTACCTAACGAGTAGTGAAGTCTAGTGTTGTCGTTCTCCACGAATACACCAGCGCCAGACCCTTGACCGGTTTTGAAGCCATCTGTGAAGCTTCGACTACAGCCCAGTCCAGGTTCAGACTCCGGCCAAAGCCAATTCTGATGGTCAGCTGACCAAAATTTATTGATTAGCTTCACAATAGCTGGGCGAGAAAGTTCTTCATAGGGACCAATAAAAGTTACGAAAAGTCTCCGCGATGTTTCCACCATTTAGTGAATTTTCACTATCGTATATCGTTCCATTTCCTTCCTTTACTTGATAGCTGCCAGGGAATGGCATCTCTAGATTTAACAGGCCAAAAATACCACAAATGAACGCTCTAAATAGGAGACCCTATGTGGATAGTGCAGTGTTCGAAAACACTGGACTCCGGATTGACTAAGAGCCTTGTTATGACCTTACGTAAACAAAATTAAGGAGCGTTTTTAGCTTACAAGTTGCACGTCCGTCTACTTTAGGTCCCAAGCACAAACTAACATTTGTAGGAAAAGATAGCATTATTCAAGTATTTTCCAATCAAAACTATGATCGAAAGGACGACATATCATCTCACCGGTAATTCTGTAAACGGAAATCGGTTTTTAAACAACAATAAAAACACAACAAATTAATTTAAAAACAAACCGCAAATGGACGTTTTTTTTCCATATTTGATTGCGAATTATATCGCCCTAACAATTTGTAAACAAAATCTAATACAAGACCAACCATCCAACCAGCAGTAAATACATACAATCCACTAATTGGAATTGCCCCGATTTCGTATGTCAAAAATGATTTAACCGCACAGCAAATTTAATTCCGCTGTCGGCGAATTTAAAATATAATTTTCTGTTTGGCGAAAATATCTATAACATGTCTACCGGGCATCCCGCAAATTAATTTCATAAATATTTTCCATTTTCAGTCTTGTTTTTGGTGGATCACTTCTAAAAATGCAGAGAAATACATGTTTCGATGAATATGGAGCAACAGACCTGGTGATGTGAGAGCTATGTACCTAATTGGGATACGTGTCAAATTTTCATAACCGCACACATCAGCCAATGTATGTAGTACCACAGGTATAAAATTTGTGCCCGCGTGTTAAAATAGATTAGATAGCGCAATACTCGTATATCTATCCAGCATTAAATTTTAATAAATTGTTGTTTGGGGGTGAACACATAAATAAAATATAGACTAGCGCAGGGCTCCTTAAAACTAGTAACGTAGGGCACATGTACACAGTTCCATTCTAAGAGAATCAATTCTGATAGAGAGGATGGGGTACTTTAAGCCCCTCACGTCAATACTCCATTCGAAGTAATATACCCTGATATAGAGGACTGGCAAAGGAAGGTATGTACGTGTATACGGATATTTTCAAACCCAGTGATGGTACGGGTCAGGTATATAAGACTAAAGGTCGCCCCTGAGACTTCCAGGAGCATGCAGTCTGTTCGAAGCAGAGGTTCTAGCGGATTTACTAAAAATGGGATCAATATCCGACGAGAATATCGCTGAAGGCACAAATGTCCTACGTCCTACGTCGCAAAACCTGAATTGCGTCGCAAAATCAGGAATTGCGGCACAATGCTCAGGAACGCGAAACCATATCAGAATCAGTTGTGTACCTAGACACTGCGATATAGCACGATAGTTCAAGGACGAAAGTACCATTTTCATTGACAGTCAAGCAGCCATCAAACATTTTTTTCTACTGGGATCAAGTCCAAGCTAGTTCGACGCTGTGACGAAGAACTTAAGGTTCTTGGCTCGCAGCACAATATTACCCAGTACTGGGTACGAGGTCACAGAGATATAGCCGGAAAGAAAATAGATGACGAACTTGCAAGGAAGGGGTCTGCAATAGATAACGAATGGGGAATGGTATATCAAGGGAACTTTGGCCAAAATGCGGTAAAGCCAGAACCAAAACACTTTTAAAAAATCGCAGAAGATCGTTGTGAATGTTGACCTTCTGAGAAACTACACCATGAAACTCAAACTCAATGATGATAATAAATGTAGAGGCTGCGGTGACGAAGAGGCTCTCGAGGACACACCTTGCTTCCTCTGCCACTGCCCAAGCTGAAGAACTAGCATTACTTCCAAGACATACAAGAATTATATAACGTTTCACTGAACGAACTTCCTAGAATTCTGAGGAGGTCACGATGGTTAGAGACCCTAATAACCAGCGAGCGATAAGATGGGAACCCAGTTCAGGAAGTGGGACCAACACCCCCACTGGGTATCAGAATGGTTCCCCAAGGACCTTAGTGGAATGAATCGGGTCTTCTCTCGCCTCATCAACCAAGCAACCTAACCTAACTTCCCTCAAAGTTACGTAATTGGAACCATAACACCACCAATTTGCCAGACTAAGAGAGTTGTTCTCGATAGAATCTTCAACCCGGCTGATGTAGGATGGTCCAACTTAGAAGGGCATAGCGTGTGAGATCGGGACAAATCTGGGCAAGAACAGGGAAAGGGATACTCTCTGGTCATTGTGCTCTGAGGAAGAGCGCTATGAGATTAGTGATTTATACGTCATATCTCATCTAAGCTATGAATGCCAAGGCATTGCCCCGAGCAGACCAAAACACTTAGGAATATGTACCTCTTGGGTTTTTGACTTATTTGAATTCTGTTAAGAATATACATAAGTGCATGCGTGAAATGGTTTAGGTTTTCTACCGTAAAGGTTCCCAAGGAATTGAGATGGGCCCACTATTGGTACCTGGTGTTTTATGATGACCTCATAATCCTACTCAACCTAACCTTACCTAGCCTTTTCAAAATAAAAATAATGACACAGTGATGCTTGTGAGCCTGGGTAACATAAGTTTGTATGTATATGCGACCACAGTAGAATGTGCATGTCTCTCGTTATTCCTTGCCCAAGTAGAAACCTTCGTATGGATCAGAGGTTCACAGAACTTTACAAAATCATGAGAACCCATCTAATTGTTGCGTAGGATTCTGTATAAAAGGAAGGCCAACTGTTGGTTTCTTTTTATTTGAAGGAATGAATGAATGCTTGTAGGACTAACAAACAAATATTTGTCTCAACAGGCCATATGTGGTGCAGGACCTAGCTTCTCGCGACCATTTATGCTGTGCGTGTTATATTTTTTCGCACAAAATGGAAGCGACCTAAAGTTTAGAGTCATATTCGAAAAGTATTAAAAAAAACACATTCGCGAGAGCTGGGCCTGTGAAAAAAAGATTGTAGGTGCTTTATGGGTTCGAGCCTCCCTCTCAGTAGTGCAACACACTAACCACTGACCAACGGTACCCACTGTAGCACAAACGCGCCCCTTGCAGCCCTAATGCGCTTGAAATATTGGCAGATATGTGCTGGCAAGCCTCTGCGGCAAGAAATACATAGTTGAAGCTTGAACACCACATTAAAAATTATTTCCAAAATGAGTGCTGTCTTACAGAAATTACGCGAAAAGTCGAAATGAAGTCCCTTCAGTGACTGGTCTCTAGGACTACATCATCAAGCAAGCGAAAGTACGCCTAGTAGACTGCTAAGGGTTGTCGAAAAATTCAACATGAAGCGTGCTTAGCTGATATTGAAGGGTACCCATCAACAACTCTTTCGATATAAGGCAACTTCATGGATGACAGACAAATCTTCCAAGATGTAGCTTACATATTTGCCTCTTATAAAGCTGTGATTTTGCAATGGCACAGAATGCTCTATTTCAGTCCTCTGTGTTTCCATACAAACTTGTTAGGTAGCTCTGACTAATTGTAGCCTCAATTTGTTTGTCTGGTAAACAGAGGTCTTATGAAAGACTTGTCTAGTCTACTATGTTCTTATTAACATCCCCATTCGAGATCCCCAATTTGATGCTACACTGTTTGCTTGTTTTCAAGTTGCCAGCCTTTGGCGTATACATACATATGTGCGTAACGTAGAAGTCTGATTTACCTCTAAGAATCATCATTTCCCTCCATAATAAACCACGTTGTTGATACGCCCCCTCCGACAGAAATCATCATCGTTTTAAATTGTCAGCCAAGAAACATATTAAAACGAGAAGGCCTAGAAATATGAGTGTGTGTAAGCGAATGAGTTTTGTGGTGTACCACTGTTTTCCTGGTACCTCCACCCAACCACATGCTCCCCTAAAGGAATCCAAAGCAAAGTAAATATCAGAAATCTACAAACACAACCCACATGGTGTTGAAAATAAGACTTTTATACAGAGGAAGGCTTGACAGCAAATGGTGATAGCGTGATAAGTACCTGTTTCAAAAACTCACTCAAACTTCTGACGACTGTGTATGTGTATGTGTGTGAGAGTTTTGTTTGAATGTTCCTTTCAGGAGCGTAATTTTATGCGTTGAGGAAAAATTTTAGGATATCACGGTAGTTTCCCTGTGGTAAGGGGTGTATATCTAGGAAGTAAACAGAACTTTCACAAAGATCCTTCCCTCAATGAAGGATTACTACTTCATCAATGTTTGCTTATGAAAATAGTTGGTTATTTGTCGACGTGTAGAAGTAGTTTCCATTTATCGGTGACGTAATTAAGAGGCATTTTAAGCCAGATGCAAAGATTGTTTTTAAACGAGGTTGAAGCACAAGGTGCCTCAAAAATGCTCAGTCGTGTTCCAAATGTTGGTCGTAAATAAAAAGAAATGGTTCTGCGTGTTTGTTATGTTTACTTAGTCAACTACTAACTGCAGCAACTCGCATGAAGGCCATACCTCAGTGGTCTAGTCTACGCACTGGACACTTCTCTATTCTTAACGACGATCTTAATTTCCTTCCGAAGGACGCTAACTACACACTTCCACAACTTCTGTTTGACAAATTATTTGAAACCCGAATACCGTCCACACGAGACTGGCAAGGGAATCTTGAATTACAGGAGGAAGCCATGCGATTATATACGGATGCATCCATGACAGCATCAGGAGTAAGGGGATGTGTCTTCACCAATGATCATAACTTAAAAATCTTCTTCCGCCTCCCTAATCACTGTAGAGTCTTTCAGGGGAGATCATGGCGATGAAGGAAGTCTTGTCAAGGATAAAGTACAATGTGATGTCTAAACGATACTACCTGCCTCATCACGAGACAACTCTGGTCCATGCTGGATCAGAAACGCTCCAACTGACTTATTAGACAGAAAAGGGAGCTCATTTCAAACATTGTAGGTGTCCTTGCAGGGCAATGCATCGGCAGGCATGCAACCAGGGCGCGCGTCCTCGCAAACGACTTCTGCAGAAGCTGCCTAGATGAAGAAGAAGAAGAAACCATACTCTCTCCGCTCGTAGGAAACTGCGACTTTTTCAGCAATCTCAGCGAACTGGCTAATGCAAGCATTAGTAGCCTCAAGCGCTTCATCACTATCTCTTCCTGGTCGAAGTGTGGTCGCATCTACTGCAGTCTGCCATAATAACCTAACCTAGGCGTTTTTATAGGTTTTTTGTCGCGAGGATAATATCGGTCAAGTGACCGCCGAGAGAGTTGATCTCACAACTACTGTATATGAATCGTCTACTTCTTGTCGTATGTTTGCCATTTGGGCCACCAAGGTCTCTAGTATGTTCGTATAGAAAGCCCCAAAAGAAAAATGTCTGGAACGATCAAATCGAGGGATCTTGCGGGCCAACGGAAATTAAATTAAGGGGCCGAGAAACCGGGTTGCACTGTCCTTCTGGAACCACATGTCTTCCAAACCCGATTCAAGATTCGTTTCAATGGAAAATGATTCCCACCGCGGTCGAGGTAAAGGATGGTTTGGTTCTACTAGACGAGATTGGTGGTCGGCAGGCAATAGCTGGAGTACTTTATACGTTTAATACATACTTCAAGTCATTTTCACCAAAATGCGCTGCAAAGACCGTTTTTTGATACCCAATTGGGTGACTTGCCGTCTGGTTGATGTTTTAGGGTCCTCTTGGACAGCACCGATATTCTCGATTGAACGGCTGCTCTGGGTCCGGCCACATATGCCACTGCCCAGGATTGAGCAAGTCTCTTCGAAACGAGCGGAATGCCGCGATGTTTGCTCAGATCATGCCACCTGACCAAGGAATCGACTACAAAATTTACGTTGAGCCAAAACCACCAACCGATTGTTTGTCAAAAACATCGACACAATTATTTCGCGGTCTTGAAGAGTATAGCAATCCATGGCCTGTCTACTTGTATTCTGCTTCCATTTACTTCACAAATGTCAATGTCGTGATGACATATGTAAGGCGCCATTTGCGAAAATGAGAGCGTCTTCCGATATGGTGAACACTTTAGCGTCATCTTGTAGATATGGCTGCTCCTGGCAAATAACTAGGTCTTTGAAAACATTTTTTTTTCTTTTGTTTCATTAAATGAAGATCCCATTTCAAAATTTCACTTACTTCATATTCATATTTCCACTGTCACCCAATGAACAACATTAGCAGCTTCAGAGGGTCACGACCATAAATTAAGGCAGTACCCGGTCGTTGTTCATATCCTTGTAGCAAATTCATAAAATTAACTTCCTCGCTCTCCGTCTTTTGACGGGGTCTTAAAACCCACTACAATTATTAAAATTAATTGCACTCTCAACAGGTGCTGCTTCTTTACGGTGGCACCTGTAAATATTCTTGGACAGGTTTAAGGGGTGCAAAACAAAAGAGAAAAGGTGAAGAGGTTAACAGTTTTTGTTTGGTTTTTTTTTTTTTTTTGTGAGAGTGGGAAGGAAACCCTTTCTGCTGCCTCTCTTATTTTTTTTAAAAATATTCTAGAAGTTTTTGAAATACAAACCGGTAATTTTTACCTGCTTTCTTTGGAGATGTTAATAAGTAGTTTATAGTATTTTAAGGATGCATTCACAAGGTCTTGTTGTAAGGAAAAAATAATTATGTGTAAGTTAAACACTTAAGGCTTTGAAGCACTGTTTTTTAAGACTGCATTTACAGTTGAAACTGGAAAATAAAGCAGAGTACTCTGAGGCCTTACTGAAATTCTTAACAATTCATGAATGGATTATGTGAAGCAATATTGTTGCATTCTAGAGGGTCCATAGTGGTATCATCAGCGGGCGTGAGTCACTTTTCATTTTATTTCATTTATTTATTCAAAAAAGTAAAGCGGCCTAAAAGTTCTTTTGTGTCAAAAGGCCAGCCTTAAACCAGGTGAAGTTTGACGGGAATGCCACCTATGGAAAGTTGGCCTTAAGGCTATGAGAACAGGCATGTTCCCATAATTCCGTGGTTTTCTCACCATTCAATGCGAATATGGAAACAAAATTTAGCATTGAAGACCTCTCAACTGAGCCAATTACAGAGGCATCATTCACTTCAACATCGCGTACAAGATCTCATCTGCCATACCCTTCGTCAACAACCTGATTGGCTGCTATCAGTGTGGTCTTAGGCTAGGAAAGGCCACATTCAATCAAATTTTCACACTCCCGCATATCAAGAACTTCAAATCCACCATCTTTTTATCGATTTTAAAGCCGCATATGACTACATTTATAGAGACGAGCTATACAGACCTATGTCTAGCTTTGGCCTTACTGTTAAACTCCTCCGTTTGTGCAGGACGACGATGGAGGACGATAGCTGATCCATCAAGGCCGGTACCAATCTGCCGACCACCAATCTCGTCTTAAGTAGAACCAAACCATCCTTTACCTCGACCGCGGTGGGAATCATTTTCCATTGAAACGACCTCACCGAGACCTTCGATGTCAAAAAAGGATTTAGACAAGGCAATGCGCTGTCATGTGACTCGTTTACAAGACCTTAATCATTCCAGTCCTGCTTTACGGCGCTGAAGCGTGAACTGTCGAAAGCGGGTGAATATATCCTCGGTGGCTTCGAGCGAAAAATTCTTCGTAAGATATTCGGTCCCGTTTGCGTTGACGGACTTTGGAGCTGTACAGCGACATCGGTCCGTCAAAAGGTGGCGCGCACAAGCAGAAGTGATCCTCAACCAACTTGGAGTGTGAAACTGGGGGTTTGTTGGTTGAGGCCCAGGTTCACCCCGAACTGTAGCGCCACTTAAGTAAGTAAGTACGTTAAGGATATACTAGTTGAAGAGTAAGTCTTACGATATCAACCCTGGTCATTCGTAATTTTCTTCTAAAATCACTTGGTCTTTGCAGAGTACGATAATTATATTTTCCCCTACCAATTAAACTTCCGCTTCAGTCTTTTGTTCAGAAGCACTCAGTTCTGAAATGCTTCCACCGATTCATCAAGAAATCTTTATTTTTTACCTCCGTAGCAGAGATCAGTGTGTCCCCGAGAAGCAATACTAAGTGGGCCTCCGTATTTACTCTAAGACAGATCGGAGAAGATGAAAAAACTGAAAGTTGCCCCAAGTACATAGAGAGGAGCAAGTTCTAGGCCCGAATAAGGTAAGTGGAACTTTGCAAATAGGCGAAGCACCTAGAAGCTCTTAATAGGACGGTATTTGACAGGCTTTACCCCCTAAAGGGATCAATGGGAATGTATTCACCCGCCAATATTATATTATAATCTCTGTTTTTGTATCTACGAGTTATTTTAAGGGTGCCCTGGACCGTTCTAACTCTAACGAGCAACAGCTTTATTGATAGACGGTTTGGGAACTATTAGACCATTCACCGACAGAAGTGGGAGTGGATGGTCCGAATTCAAAGCATTAGAAAAACACGACCAAAATTTTTCCAAATTTTATGGAGTATCAAGGAAATCAGAGTCCAACCAAAACTTTGCAGGAAAGCTTACTTATTAGCATTTTAACTGCACAGATTGCCTCAAGTTTTAGTCAATTAAACGCTTAAGAGCTCCCCGGCCTAATGCGTGTGCAATGGATGATCAAATCACCCCTTATACGTTGGTTTTGAATCCTTCGAACGCACAATCCTCTAGCATATAATGTGTGCCTACAATCGATACCCAGCGATAGCGAAGACTATAAAATATTCGAGCAACGTACTGTGGAGCTGCAATGTTCGTCGGGAGACTTCAACTGGCGTATAATTTGACTTTCATTTGAAGTGCAACTCAACGTTGCCAGCGCTTCTCTATGGCCAGCCAGCCAGCCACAGCACAGTCGATGCAGTTCCTTGTTAATATTTCTGCTCCAAGGAAAACATCATAAAGGCTGTATGTATGTATAGGCAATTGAACTCGATTTCATTAAAGAGGTCGATTGTGCGTAAATTGAATGCGAGTGCAAACTAGTGTGTAATTTCAAGTCATAAGTAGTTCTTCAACGATTTTCTATTCGCAGTGAAATTGTGGCATAGAAAGCAGTCATCAGACGAAGTTGAATGGATTTCCAAGCAAATGACTATCGGTCATCAAACATCGGACTCAAACAGCTGGTGAGGTTTAGGTGTTCATTGCTTCATTGAAGATGGAACGAAATGAATTAAGCACTCAAGCAAAAATTGCCGAGAATTTAACAAAAATGTTGACTTGGGAAAGCCAAAGAAGATGGTGATGTCTAATTTGATAAACCTAGGTACAAGCTTATGTTCATCAACTGAACACTAGAAGCTGCAGGACGTGTAGAACGACAGTTAAAAATTCATCTGCAAAGTACAGGTGTAGGGATTCCTAGCATTGAATCCACACGTCTTGATCATATGCCATTGATGCAATTTATTCCAATGACTTATTCAACGTTCTGGATCAGATTTCAACTAAATCTTACCTGTCAATTCTAGGTAAGAGTAACTCAAAACTGAAGCGACTGCAAGATCGAGTATGAAGAATACCATATACTCATCTAGACACCCACCAATAATCATCATCATCAAGTTCCTTTAACACCGGGCGGGGCAAAGGGCGGCAACAAATCTTTTCCGGTTTACAGCTAGATTTTTCAGCTGTGGCCACATTTTCCTCTGGGCCGCTGCTACTGCTAAGACAGTTGATCTCCACGTTGTTATTGGTTTTCCAATCCGCCGTGCACTCAAAGGATTCCATTCAAAGGACTGCTTCGCGATGTTGTCATTTGGCTTCTTCAGTGTGTGACCAATCCAGCACCATTTTTGCTGCCTTATCTTGATGTGCAACAGCTTTTGACACGTTTTTCGCCACAATTCTTGGTTGGATAAAATTTGTGGCCAACGAATCTTCAGGATGTATCGCAGACAATAGCACGGATTTCTCGTTGGATTCGAAGAGTCTCAACTGAGTGCGTAAGGAGATTTGACTAGTTTTCCAAACTGTAGACAGGATACCAAAGGCAGCGCGAGCTTTACTTTTTTCTGTTTTTGACATCTAAGTTCGTTCCGCCGTCAGATAAACTGTTCGACCTGCTCAATCGGCGTCTGGTTCAGAATAATACGCTGATGTGTGGAGCGACCTGTGGGCATTATCTTTGCCTTTTCACCGTTGATCCTTAGACCGACCGACTCTCCATACATCTGCAGTTCTTGACACATTTCGTCTGGTCCGTTCATGGTAATTGTCAGGAAACATATATCATCGTCATAGTCCAAGTGCCTAAGCCTTTCAAACAGTCTCCCGTGGATGTCATGTCCCTCGGTGGCAGTCAGTACATCGTCTATCGCCAGTAAAAAGAGGATTGACGAAAGAATATCCCCTTGTCTCACTCCCTGTTGCCACTTCGAAGGATTCTGAGAGCTGTCTATTGTGCAGAACAAAACACCTTGCGCTGCAATAGGACTCCTTTATAATAGCAACTATTTTTGGGGGGACTCCTTTCCTCAGAACTAGCTGATGCATGAAAAAAGGAACCCATCCGGTGGTATAAAAAAGCAGTTAACGATATCAGAGGAAACTCATCTAACTAATCTTACGATGTAATCCTAAATGATAGCAAGCAACTCAACAAACATAATCTATCTAAATGGAGTCATTTCTCATGCAAATCACTCAGGGACCAACAAAACCAACCGGATCTTTTGATAAAGCGATGGATGCCCATGACACCTAATAGCGCAAGATGGCAAAGGCAAAGTCCAAGGAAGGGAGACCCTAAATGGAGCAGTCTTTTATGCGAGAAAGCTGGCTAAGTACATATGAGGTGAAGGATGCTTTGCTGCTCCTCCTCGTCCCTACAGCTCCTGCAGAAGTCGTTAGAGAAGAGACCAAGTCTTCCGGCATGTTAGCCTATAAGACAGTGTCCAGTGAGAACACCGAAAACGTAGTTAATCTGTGATCGTTTTAGTTTGACCAACTCGGCACTACGTTTATGACCCAGCCTAGGCCAGATCTGTCTTGAAATGTGACACGTTGAGCCGCTTTCCCATCTGAGATTGGTCTTGCTAATGGCGTTCAGCTTTAGTAGGTGCTGACATGTAACTAGGGGCACACCTGGGATTGCCTATCAGGCAGAGTAGAATCCTGTCTGGCGAACTCGTCTGCCCTGCAGTTGCCTGGAATGTCTCTGTGGCCTGGCACCCAGCATAGGTGAATGGTGAACTGCTCTGTCATATCTATAAGAGATAGACGGCAGTTGAAAGCAGCTTTTGACGTAAAGGAGCACGATTCCACGGAATTGATTGCCGATAATCTTAGTTTAATACGTCAAACTTGGTGCTCCTACTCAATGACTAGACTTCAAAGTATTGCACTCCACGCGTAGGACTTTCTCAAAAATAGGTCTTTGGAAATAGGAACCCAATAATTCACAGAATTGCGTTTCTAGAGTTTCATCGCCCAGACAAGTTGCTTACTAAATGCTTTTATACTCGTAAAAGGTGACGGTATAGCTTAACGTTGTTCGGCGAAAATTTTGACAGGCGAGTTGGGCGCCGTGGCTCAAGTGGTTAGAGAACACCAAAAAGTTTTTCACGGTCCCACCTCTCGCGAATGTCTGACAAACGTCCGAGAGTAATAATTGTCAAGAGAAAGCTTCTCAATTTGCCTTTCGGATATGGCTCTAAACTGTAGGTCCCTTCCATTTGTGTGAAAAAATATAACACGCACAACACGAATGGTCGCGAGAAGCTAGGCCCTGGACCACATTCGGTCCGTTGCGCCAAGAATTTGTATTTGTATTTTTGAGTTAGGAACAAACAACATAAGCATAAGTACTTAAAGTAGTCTGAAACCCTTTAAATTAGGTTCTCCCTATGGAAACATTAACCAGCATCCTGCTCTTCATGACTTATTCACTAAGGAGCCACAAACGTTAAAGTCTAACTTCTTTTGGTTCGATTTTCAGGAGAAAAAGTCGCCAAGAAGCCAAGAACACCCAGAAATCCTACCTCTTCAACTCGAATTTCACCCAGGAAACATGCAAATGAGATTCCAATGGCAGGGATCAGTAAAGAGCCTCATGTAACGCTACCACGTGGATATCACTCCTATTGAAAATGTTAATTAGAACATTTATTGTCTTCGCCTGGCAATCTGAAAGAATTCCCCTTCGCAAGTGAACACGCCGCCCCCTTTCAGTTCGATAACTCATCGAAGTTAAATTTGGAATCGAAATTAATTTCGGCTCAGTGCCAGGCACCGCACTCAGGCGGAAAAGGAAAATGCAAAGTTTTCCATTTCTTTTATCGAAAACTCATTCTGAACTCCACAACCGCAGAAAGAAAATCTTTCGATTGTCGAAGTGATGTTTGATGTTTTTTTTCTCAATTTTCGATAAATTATCGAAGTAATTTGGCGGAATGGGAACATGAGTATTCGTCGCTTCGTGGAGGCAATTAAAAACGAACTGACAGAAGACACGTTTCCCTCCAATAGGGTGCTAAGCCTTGCCGTAGTTCGGTGGCTTAGGTGACTGCTATAAGGAAAATGAGGTCTCGAAACTGCTCCCCGTGAGACGGGTGTTAATTGACTGCTATGACGTCGGTGCAATACGAATGACACCAATATGCGCAATGGAAGTGGTCCTAGGCATTCTGCCGCTGTGCAATCATAACGCTGGATGTTACAAACGCCTTCAACACAAGCTGGAGTGACGGACTATTTTAGAAATACTGCACTATTACGCCGACGACGGAATGAGGCAGTATAACGTCACAGGAGGTGTTCCCCAAGGCTCCGTACTGGGTCCACTGTTGTGGAATCTAATGTACGATGACGTCCTCGGACTTCGAATGCCGGGGTTCTCGAAAATAATAGGCTTCGCCGACGACGTAACCATCGTTGAAGTGACCAAATTTATTGAAAAGTTGGAGCATGAATGTAACGAAGCTATCGGGAAACTAGCAGAGGAAAAGAGCGAAGTAGTGCTCATCAGGAGCAGACGAGTTAGGGAGACAATAAGAGAAACCGTGGATTATCTCGTTGTAGTTTCCAACCAGAGCTGAAGTACCTTGGCGTTACTATAGATGCAAGGCTAACTTCTAAGCAATATCTGCAACACGCAGATGAGAAGGTAGCAAGACTAATGGCTGGCCTGGCAAGGATCGGGTCAAATATTAGAGGACTTAACAGAAGAGGAGACTGCTCTTAGCAAGGGTTCCGACGTCCATGATGCTTTACGGCTCTCAAATATGAGCGGGTGCCAAGAGGACGAAATCGTACTGAAAGAAGACGGAGGCGGTCTACAGAACTAATGCCTTGAAAGCATGCAGCGCTTTTCGAACAACCTCCTACGGCATGATGCGGCATGTGTTGTGGCTGGAATATTGCCAATAGAGCTTCTCGTTAAAAAAGCCGAACGGAAATATGGTGTCAGCAGGACATTTATGTCAACAGCGACGATTCGAAGTGACACTGAAGCACCACCAAGAACAAGCCTCGAAAAATGGCAACAGAGATGGAACTTTTCTGACAAAGGCAGATGGACGCAGAGATTGATCCCCAATATAGATCCTTGAATCTATAGGAAGTATGGAGAGCTGAACTTCTACCTGGCGCAAATGCTTACTGGTCACGGATGTTTCAAAGCCTACTTCCACAGATTTGGACAAGAAGACAACCCTTATTGCGCAACCTGCTCGGAAGCAGTCGAGGATGCGGAACACATCATGTTCCACTGTGGATATCACGAAAAACGTAACTTGCTGGCGAACAGACTGGATGTGGACTTAACACCAGACAGATGATGAGCGCGCGCAAGAAACCGGGGAAGCAGTAAGCGATACGGCTGCCAACACGAACGAGCAGAGTATGTAAGCCTGAAACCCCCACTCGCGATGAAATGCTTAGTGACAGTCTCGCGAGGACTAGGGGTGGGAGGCGAGATGGGTTTAGTGGCGTAGAAAGAATACAAAGCAAACCTCTAAAGTCCCGAGAATCTCGTAAGTCACATGACGAGATCTGAGGGCGAGTGGATGGAGATCTCCTTCATAGTGTGTGTGCAGAACGAGCTGCGAAGAGCAGAAGCCCGAAGAAGAGCTCACGAGGCGGCCTCAATAACAAGAGCATGATTGCTAAAAATTCTGCCGCTGGGCTTAATTTGCGGCGACGACGCCACTTCGTCGGCACCGGGATGCCAACTGGCACTGGCGCGATACTATTTATGGGCAGAGGAAAATCCGGGATCTAGTGCAAAATGAGATTAGTGAATTGATCACGCTGCTTTAGGTGAGAGGGCTCGTAGCGACTGGGGACAATAAAAAGGCAGACTCTCTAGCAAAGCAAGAATCAACCTCGGAGTTCTCTGGTCCGGAACCATTTGCTGCAATTGGCAAAGGAATGGTGGAGCACCTGAATAACAAGTGGGCCGCAGCCGAACACCAGAGACGGTGGTCAACCGGGGAGGTCGTAGGCAGGCTACAATGTCTATTGAAATGCCGATTGAAATGCTGACGAAAAGGGACCAATCAATCGAAACAATATATGTACCCACATGTGCATCATGAAGATGGCAGCTATATGATGGCAGAACTATTCACCTATGAAGTGGAAGTAATATAACTCCTTACTTCCGAAGGACATGTCCAGAATCGCACACAAAGCATAGTAGAAACCACATAAGTTTTGTCCTTTCAACCGACTTCTGGACTTCCCCCCTAAAATGGCAAATTTTGAAAGTCAATTCGCATGTTTCAAACCCCAAAAACAAACAAAATTTTGTATCAAGGAGGGAAAGACGACTGAAAAATTATAAATTCCCATAAAATCCTTTAATTTTACAACAATACCCACGGAGAAAGTTGAATTTAAATAATTTCCATTCCCACTGTTCTTAATGGCGAAGGAGTCCCGCCAATTTTGTACGGAAGCACTCAAACTCATTTCCATCTTCAAACAAAAAAAAAAAAAAAAAACTTCATCGGGATAGGAGTACATGCCGGCGCTCAGGACGAATAAGAATGTTAGCATACCTTGACACGAACATTGAAAGGAGAAATCAAACATATTTCTCCCAACCGTCCCAGTAGTAGTAGAAATACACGAATCCTAAATCCAACAGGCACACATTCACGCAAACCTCCTGTGCACCGTGTACGGTTAAGTAAGCACTTACATCATGAGGAAAATGGAAAACTTTTCCAATTTAACGCTGAAGTACAAAGGAGAATTTGTTTGAATCCGGAATTTCAAATATCTTATTGTTGCAAGGAGTTTCTCCCTTGCTGTACGCTCCATGATGTACATACCTCTACTTTCGCCATTCATGTGAAGTAGTCTGAGCCTTTTTCGGAGTCCTTGACGATTCCTTTACCATTTCATCCTGGCAGAAATTCTGCGCTGATTCAGGCTGCATGCGGGGTTTATGAATGTGGAATTTTCTACTGCGCATTTGGGAAGCTTGTATTTGACTTAGAAGTTGTACCTGAAGGGTCTGTCAGGAGTGCATTGCTGGAGGATTGAAATGAAAGCCGGAAATCAATACTGAGATCGTGAAGTTGTATCAAGTGATTTAAGTCGAAGCTAGTAGAGCTAAAGCCAAAGTTTGATGAACTTGTTAGATGAAACGATTTACGTTGGTTTAACTGTGTTTGTTTGGTTAGAAAACTGTATGGCGAAAGAAGGAATGGAATGAGAATATTTTTACGACACCATCCTCCAGTCACTAATAGTGTACCGAATCTGTTTATAACGAGAAAACGTTGCAGCATATACTGATGGCAAGCTGAGATTAATCTTGAAATTTATAGCTCTTAAGCCTCACCCTCGACGACGTCCAAGGCGCTCTTACCCTTCTGGCAACACGTGGGGCCTATCACCGAAAAACATGCTCTGGATCTACATATATGGCTATGATAAGGCCTTTTCTAGCTTATGCGCCGGTTGTTGTGTGACTGCATTCTGCACTAAACTTCAAAGAACGATATGTCTAAGCTGCACGGGAGCTTTCCCGAGTACGCCCGGCTCTGCTCTAGACGTTCTGCTTGATTTACCTCCCCTTGATACATATATATGTATGTACATATATCCTGGGCTATACCATCAAAGCAATCAGACGAGGTGGCTTTTGATACCATTAGTACTGGAGTTTCGATGACCTTGCGCGATGCTTATTCTACGAATCTGGTTCCATGGATATGCTGTCTGATGAAACGACACCGGAACTTCGGCTGCTGTACAAATTTAGAGTCGACGTTCTATGCATTTGGGACTGGTTTTAGCCAGAGTCTGAACCTGAACTGTACAACAGAGGCGTATGCTACCCTAATGGCTACCGACTACATTGTTAAGAATAGGTGGAGGAGGTCGGAGTATCTGCGTCTGTAGTGACAGTCAGGCTGCACTTAAGACTTTGCTCGACCCTTTCACCCGTTCCAAATTGGTTCGAGAATGCATGAACTCTTTGAATTTGGTTCCAAGACTGAAGTTTCTGACTCTTGTTTGGATTCCAGGTCACACTGGAATTAAGGGAAATGAGATCTCCGATGAGATTACTAAGCAAAGCTCAGAGGATGTTTTCTCACGACCTGAACCTGCGTTGGGTCTCCCCGCGTCCTCGGCCAAGGGCTCCAGACAATTGAATCTCTCACCAAGAGAATCATGTGTGACACGGCTCTCAAGGATGCAGCTGGACTAAAAGACTGCTACCGAACGTTTGTAAAAAATCGGCGGTATTCTTGCTGTCTCTGAGTAGGAAAGACGGTAGACAGCTTTTTCCTTTTGCTAAGCTGAAACCCACTGTCTGCCACTCTTATGGAAAACGAGTCGAAGAAATTCCATGGGTAATACTGGGATTTGAGATTCGTAGTAGTACGATGGACCGACCAGTTGCGTCTGAGTGCCCCAGTGAAGTGTATCCTAGCCCGACAAAAAAAAACTGTAGATCTCTTCCATTTATACGAAAAATATAACCCCGCCGGAAAGATAATTTCCAATTCGGAAAATTCACTACACATACTCAGTTATGGAAAGAGATCGCAGATGTGGATATTTCGGCAGTCGGAAAAATTTAATGTTGTCGGCGACTTATTTTCTGTTGAAATGATCATCCACAGACGTTTTGATAAGCGCTGGGTACTACTTTCTTTGCTCTTTAATGATGGACGGGGTCTCCTGTATCACTGTATTCGACCGATTGGTTATCAGGTTACACTAATTCGAGCCAATAATTTTGGATTAACAATTTTAAAATTTACGTCGTTGTTCATTTATTCCTACAATGTATTTTCTATCGTACAGTTCCGATATAGAATGTTCCCCCTCCTCTGTATCTAACTCTTCCCGTTTCCTTCACTTCATCACTGGATTTATAAAATCAAGCGAACTGGGTCTACCGAATAAAAAAAAGTTTTTATCAAGATCTACGTAAACATCTATCGATTACTGTGAAACGATCGATAGTTTCGATAGTCTAAGCTACAGCAACATAGTATCAAGTGCTGCTGGTTCTAATAAAATGTTTTCGCATCTGTCTGTCGCAAGCTAAAATCCGGTTTTCCTCTCCGATTGATTAGTTAATCACACAGGCGTGTTCTCTATAAATTCCAACAAATTCTCAGTTCGATTTGAAAGCTTAAGTAACGATGAAGTCATTTAGTAGTGTTTTTCTGTTGTTGATTATTTTTTCTGCAACTGCATTTGCTGCTATTGCAATAGGGTTCTACAGTGACCCAAGTGAGTTATTTTGGAGTCCTAGGTATTCTAGTGCTAATACTTGATATTTTTATTCGAAGAAAATCCTGGCAAATGTACAATTAAAGACGATTTAGTTCTTTCACCTGGAGACACCATAAAAAATCCTGACGCGGACTGTGGACGAATTGCTTGCGCTAAGGGAGGTCGTGTCGAGTTTCAAACGTAAGTTTGTGTTTTTATTTTTATACACTGTTTTGAAAATGTTTTAAATTGCTTTTCCAGCTGCGGAGTAACTGCGATTGAGGGTTGCAAATTAGGAGATTATATTGATAAGACCTTGGACTACCCAGATTGTTGTGAGAAACATGTCATCTGTGACTGAACAGAGATAACAAAATAAAAATATTAATGCGCAGTTGTGCAAGTTTTTTACCATATAAGCCCTTGAGATATTTTGAAAGAAATTTTATTTTATTTATTCTAATGTGCAATTCATAGGTAAAGGTCTCTTCACCAAATCAAAATCCACTGCGTTAAGATACATAGAAATGAGTTGAAGTGAGATAGAGCAACTCAGGTTTCAAACATTAAGTGTTTTCCAGGTAAATATATTTCAACACACAGACCAATGCTCTCCGCATTAAAAGCACCTTTGACTGAACAAATTCGTCATTTATATGAAGATCACTTCCCAGACGGGATACACTGTATGACCTGCGAAAGATACTATCAAGCTATTTCACTAAGAGGAAGCTGGAGTAGGAAACTAATAAAGGCGCTGAAAATGGTTAGCACTAGAGCCACTAGTTGTGGACTAAATGCCAACCCTAGTAAGACAGAACTGATGCTCTTCACAACAAAGGCCAAAATACCTGACTTCACCTTACCTCGTCTAAATGGCCAACGACTCTTGCTATCTACCTACTTAGGCATTACTCTTTACCCAAAGCTAAACTGGAAAACGGTTAAAAAAAAGCCTGCATAGTCTTATATTCGGCAAGAAGTGGGACCTTCGACCAAGAATTACCCTTTGGCCGATCCTTACATATGGGTCACTAGTCTGGTAATCCGCGTTAAGTAAGGCTTACAAAATAGAAAAAAATACATAAGTACAGAGAGCTGAGGCTATGGGCACCACAGGTGCGCGGCGTACTTGTGCCACTGATGCGCTCACTGTTCTCTTACACCTACTTCCTCTAGACTTACACACTATTTGAATGGGGACGAGCAGCGCGATAAGAGAATCCGAATGTTGGACAGCAACATCCTGAATCTGCTTCCTCGAGACATGATAGCATCAACAACAGATTTAGTAAAGTTCTCGAAACTCGCATTCCAAACAGAGTGGAATGGAGAATTCAGGTGGTACCAAAACACTATGATTCTCTTTTATTTACCGACGCAACGGGTCAAAAACAGAATCTGGAGTGGGCTAGGGAGTTTTTTCGGAATCTCTATAAATTTCAAAGTCCTTCAGACTGCCAAACGTTGCTAGCGTTTTTCAGGCGGAAATAGTAGCAACTCTTGAAGCCTGTCGCTCTCTTAATAGCAATCCAACAACAATTAACAACGTGGCCATATGCTCTGACAATCAGACAGTAATTATGGCGCTTAAAACACCAACCACATCTTCCAAGCTGGTAGCACAGTGTCGAAATGAGCTCGCGAGCCTAGGCAATCGGCTGTCACTTGTTGTATTCTGGGTCCCAGGACACAGTGGCATTGAACGAGCCGATGAACTAGCCAGGCGAGGGGCGGCCCTTAACCCTTTGTGTGCCGGTAGTTCCACCGTGGAACCACCGACATAAAGATTTTTTTTAACCGCTCCAGTGAGATGTGGTTGGAACCACCTGAGTCTAACACACTTACATGCATTGGGCAATCGCACCGTATAAAAATTTCACCGTTGATTCATCATGAGAATTTCGCGTATTTTTGTCGGTCCTCAAAGGGTTAACGTCTCCTTAGCGGAAAGTATCCACACTCCGCTTGGAATAGTTAAGACTAGAGTCTCATCACACTAGCTATCAAAAGCTCAGATAAAAGTGGAGTGAACTACACAGTTGTACCATATCGAGAAGGTAGCGGCCCACTTACAACATCGGGAGAACAAACGAGCTGCTTGGTAGAAGTCGCACGGACATTGCCAGAACTGTGGCGATTTGTCATTGGCCTGTAGGCCATCATGCGGCTAGACTCGGTATCCCTTTTAATACCTACTGCCGCAGCTGCAAAGACGTGAATGATAAAGAAACCTTTGACTAACCTTTACAGGCGCCCTGCCTTGGATAGGACTAGGTACCGCGCTTTAGGCAAACCCTCCTTCAACAACCTTGGTGAACTCGAGGAAGAAAGAATTGCCAATCTCTTACTCTTCCTCAACACCACAGGCTGGATTTAGGTCCTAGTAGGGCCAGGTCTTCTGCCATCCTGAGATGAAGGGTTCCATTGCATAGCATGGTTCGCTATGAAACAGTCACCTTTTCGGAATGTGTGACCACTGCCACTTCCGTTGTTGGATGGTTGTGCCTATTAGTTCCTGACCCGTTCCCTCGTAAAGGTGTTCGTTCGAGATACGATTGAGCCAGAAAATCC
This sequence comes from Blera fallax, assembly GCA_946965025.1. Classification (NCBI taxonomy): domain Eukaryota; kingdom Metazoa; phylum Arthropoda; class Insecta; order Diptera; family Syrphidae; genus Blera; species Blera fallax. Next base: position 12,184,373 of record OX337247.1, on the reverse strand, counting down.
TTAAGATATTGCGCATCTAACAGTAGTCACTCTCCATGTGCTGCATCCATAGTCTTAGCTTGTTGTTCAAACTGTTTGCATTGCTTCGCCATATTTTGGACAAGATCCCGAACTCGGACTTTGCTTTGGCCATCCTGTTGGCTATATGCAGTTCGGTTCCGCCATCAGTCGAAACAATACTCCCAAGATATTGGAAATCCTCTAATCTCTCAACCGGTTGTCCAGCAATGCATATTTTAGCCGATGAGTTCGTTCCAAGACTGATACTTAATTTTAGTATCAGTTTATTAATTTTCAGTTATTAATTTTCAGCCCGACGACGCCTGCCTTCCTCTCCACATATGCTGTCATTTGGTGGAGGTCCATAGTTCTGTGAGAGAGTAAGCATATATCAATGTTTAAGTTGGGATGTAAGGGTCCATCGGATTCCTCCATTTCCAGTCGACAAAGCTGCACGAAGCACATCGCTTATCACCAATAGGAATAATACTGGTGAAAGAATAGAGCCTTGTCTTATCCCACTTTGGATCTCAAATTCCTCAGGCAACCTCCCTCTGTGCTGACCGTGACACTTGCACCTTTGATACGTGGCTATGACAATAGCTGGCTCCCTATTAACACTATCGAACGCCTTCTCAAAATCAATGAACAGCAGGTGAAGTGGCGATTGATTTTCAACGCACGGTGCGATTATAATCCGCATGGTGTTGATGTGGTCGACGCAGGAGCATCCAGAGCGGAAACCTGCTTGCTCCATCATGGTCGAAAGGACCTCGTCCATTCCTAGAGACTAATGGGAAGAAAATGAACTAAGAGCCCATCTAATTGTGATTTTGGCGAACCTTTTCGACGGTGCTATGTTCTACTTGTTCAGTTCGGTTTCTCACTATTCTACCACGAATATGGTTCGACATGTCATAGGTCTAGACAAATTTAGCCTAAGCTAGATCAGAAACGTATCACATAGGACCTATTCTGGTACAGAGAGCTACCCCAACCTAAACCTACCACAAGTATAACTACACAGAAAGTATCTACAAAGTATCACACAAAATCGACATGTGAACAAATTTCAATAGCCCACAAGTTCACACTAATGTCAGTAGGTCATTCGTTGTACGTTAATGTACTGCAGTTAATGAAATCATAACGCATGTGCATATCTGGTACACTTTATGTAACATACTCGTAAAACTCTGCATAAATAGGCTGCATTATGTGGAGCCCACGTTTGAAATTAAAGTTAGAAAACAAAAAGAAAAAGTATCTATTTGTTGCAAATTTAACAGCTCTACTGCGGGACATACCCGTACGTTTTTCTCAAAAGATATATATTAAGTCAAAGAGTTTTTGTTTAAAATCTAAGAAAACATAAAGATTTAGAGTATAAATACACACTGAGGCATTGTGAAGCTATTCAGAGGCTAACAGAGCTTAGTTTGGCACACCAGTATCCATAAGACTTAAGAAAATGTTTAAGTTGCGCTGTCTATTTTTGATAATATTTCTGGTACTGGGAATCAATGGAAACCCGAAACAATCTGATCTGGAAAATGATAAAACGAATGCTACAATTTGGGCAACAGAGGTGAGCTAAGGTTAGGTAAGAACCTTTAAGTCTGTCGCTAAAAAAAAAACACTTTTCTTTCCAGAAAGGCGGATTCTTGGATATTTTAGAAAGTATATTCGATTACTTCAACTATGAATACGATTCTGATGAGGAAGAGTCACGGCCTTCGAATAACAACGATACTATGTACTGTAAGTAGTTCAAAAGGCCTTAAAAGCAATGATGATCCTATGAATTTTCATTTAGTTCTTTGTAGGAATTGTACCGTGGTGATTAATCAACAGAATACTAGTAAGATAATGAAAGGAATATCAACAACAAAAACATAACCAGCACGAGAAAGAGACGCAGCACTATTAGTACATGTAACACTGTCATTTAGGAATCCCAGACACCGCTGTTCCTGGACGTTAACGTCAAGTTTGAATTATAATATTGAAAAAATAAAAAATAAATAAAAATACACTGAAATCTCTGCCCGGAGCGAACCGAAAGGTATCCCACATCTCTTGTAAAATATTTGATTCGTTTGTTTTGCTATATGGCAACAGTTGGATCCTTTGTTCCTTTTCAATGCTGTTTGCTTCAATTTTATCATTTTGAGAAGTCAGCACTATCACTATTTCGAAATAGTGTAACTCTCCGCCTCTGCAAATTCAAGATTCGCAGTGAGATTCCACCGCACTAACCACCGAGCCACAGTTACTTCCAGCCTGACTTAAAACAGTCACCGTCTGACTATCTAAACACATTAATTGCAAAATTCTCATGCTTTCTCCAGATATTTTGTGGTTGTCAGATAGTAAGTCTCACCAATAGGTCCTAGCACCGATCATTGCGGAGCTCCTCCGGATATACAGAAATTCCATTTTCACGTAGTGCTTTAATATCAATCGGATGGCATCGTATGACAAGCGACTATTCGTCTCCAGCTTCCAGCAGAATTGAAGGCGTATTTGACTGTACGAAAGTAATTTTAACACCTCCCCTTGGTCCCTTCAGTTGGATAGTTGTATGGTTTACTCGGATAGTTTGAGTTACCTTTCTTATGGCATCAACTGTTAAGCCTGCTTGCTTCTCCAGTTGCTGCCTCCAATCGATCTTTTCTCACATTTCGCCCATTGGGTCATCAGATGATGTAAAGATGGTCTCGCTCTATGTTAATAAAGCCCTCTTCCTTGTCGTTTACACTTTACAAGTGAAGTGAAGCAATCACCAACTCAAATCGTTGGATAGCTCGAAACTAACTTCTAAATAAGATCTGCAGCATGGAGCTGAGAAGGCAGTAAAGGCAACGGCGGGCGGTCCTAGCAAAGGCTATGCCTACTTTGACGGAACGAAACACATGAAGTGACTGCTTTCGGCATCGATAATGATATACGTCTCCCAAATATGGGCCGGTGCTTTAAAAACAACGTCTTACGAGAAGAAAGCGGAGGCAACTCACAGAAACAACGCGCAGCGCCTTCCAAACAACTTTCTACGACGCAGTATGTGTAGTGGCTGACATGGTACCAATAGACCTTCTTGCGAAAGAAGCACATCAGAAATACTTTGCCGCCAGGAGAACAGCATCAACAACGACGAATCAAAGTGATACTGGGGCAGAACTGCAAGAGATATAGTGTCACTCAGGTGGACGTACAGATTGATCTTCAGTATACACGCTTGGATCAAGAGGAAAGATGGAGAGCTCAATTTCCACATGATTCAGATTCTTACTGGCTATAGATCGTTCAGAGCCTACTTCCCCAGATTTGCAGAACACGTTATGTCACACTAACCGCCATATTAAGAAGGGTGGCATAACGAAACGACAACGAAACGTAGCGAAGCAGGCTGCTAACATGAGTGAGCTGAGCACCTATAATTTAAGTCTACCTTCACGATGACATTCTTGACGGCAGAACCGCGAGGACCGGTAGATGAGGAAGTGGTGACAGTAGATGAAAATCTCACCTGACTACGGACTTAGTTTTGCCCTTAAATGACTCCCAACTTCATAAAAAGAAGGAAAACAACTAGTTTGTCCAGCACCCACTTCCTACCAACTCCTATTCTTATGTCAACGCGGTGATTTCCGATCTCGATGGGTCTCCATCCTTCGAACTTTTTAATGTACTCGTACCTTACATGGACTGCTTTAACTTGACTCCAGCCACGGTTGCACAGTAGGCATGATGACGAATGAACCCTTAATAGGATACAATAAGCCAATTTGAATCTGTAGTTTTGTGCCAATCTTGAACTAGGTTGGAGTTAGGCTTGTAGGTTTTGCTTGGAAGATACACATTTCGCCGCACTCAAGTCAATACAGACCCATTGCGACGGCCATGGGGGGAAAAATCCTCTGCTCGTGGATCGTAACTTGTGTAGAGTATTATATACAAACATACAAACATATGAACGTGTAACTTACTGTGCGGGTAATGGAAACATTCCTGCAGATTTACAAATTTCAGGATCTAGCTCACAGATTTGCCTACTCGTAATCCGAAGTGCCTACCGAGGAATTTGTGGTAGAGACTTGGGTAGTTGCATATGAAGTGGCAGTTATCGGCTTCTCGCATCCTCAATTACCTCCTCGTCGCTGTAGCCTTAACAAAGGTCTTCTACGGTGGGTCGTAGTGATTTTTTTCTCATATGGGACCACCGAGTATTATGCCCCGTGATCATTCCTATGAGAGTAGAGCTGGATTTCCTCCCTTTTTGTAAAGCTATGTCGGTTTTCCTTTCTCAAACAGTCGCCCTACTAGGTGTGCTAGGCGGGATGATCATTCAGTTGTCGGCTTGTTCTTGGATTAGTTCTTAGTCTTTTTAGTCAGATCATCCGTTTCCTCCTTCCCTGGTATTCCTTCATGTCCAGAGATCCAGCACAGCCTTACCTTGTGCTGCGTTCCAAGAACCTTGAGCTTATCGTGGCAACATTCCACAAGCTTCGACTTCATTTCTACAGCAAATACCGCTTTCATCGTTGTTCAGCTGTCCATGAAAAAGGTGCTGTCTTTTTTTTATACCACGCTCATTGCAATCTCACGGGTGGATATTGTCACTGTTAGGTTACATCGCCTGGAAGACGTTGCTGAGGTTCAGAAGTCTGATTGACTTAAATTTTATGTTCCCTTATATCAGAGAAGATGCCTGCACCTACTCCGATGTCCATTTTGGACCATTCAGTAAGCACGGCTTTGGATTGGTACGGTGTTATTTAGTTGGTGGTAGTTACATTATCTAGGTGCTTTCGTATGATCAAAGTTTCTCCCTTGGTATTCGGTCTCCAGCTATCCGATTGGCTTATACTGAGTGCCCTTAACAGCCGCCGATTGTTGTGTAAATACGTCTAGCGGAAGTAGGTTGAGGATGGCCTCGACTCCTGCTGCCGGCGTTATTTTCATTGCACTAGTAGCTCCAATGCATACCAGTCTTTGTACTATTGTTCTGGCTCTTGAGTTGAAGGTTTTGCTGTTGGCCTGCCACCATACTGAGCTGCCATAAGTGAGTAATGGTCTTACGATAACAGTATACATCCACAGTATGATTTTGGAGCCTGGTCCCATGTTTTATCAACTATTCTGTTGGCTTTCTTAATTATTTCATCAATGTTCATACCTCCTACAGAAGGTGTTGCGATTTGTGGTATCTTCCTCTTGTGTGTAAAGGGTGCCAAAACCGTTTTCTGGGGGTGAATCTACAACTAAGTAACGGCCTTAAAATGGTCCCCGATCATTAATTTATTACCTAAGAAGCCCTTGATTGCGCCTCGTCAAAGAATAAACTTCAGAAATTACTGAATTAGTATATCCCTTAGGTGTAAATGTATCTCGTCTTTCAACAACACATCTAGAAAACGTACAACGGCTAGAATGCATCCTTGTACAACAGCAGCTAAAAAAATTTCAACCTTACTCAGTGACCTACTCATAGATACCATTCATGTCTCCTACTATCCAGACTGCAAAAACTATCAACGAAAACTTGCATGACATCATGAATATATGTAGTTCATTAGCAACAAATTTAACATCTTATCAGCTTTCAATAACAACAAAACAATTTAATAAGTTCGCGTAAATTTTTACCGCTGTAATAACTCACAAGCTCACATTAAATGTTCGGGTAGGTCATTCGGTGTTAATGTATCGCAGCTGATAAGGCGACAAAGTATTTGGATTTTGAGTAACATTCTCGTAAACCTTTTGCATAAATACGCTGCATTATGTGGAACGCACGTTTAAAATCAATTTTTAAGATTAAAAAAAAAAAAAAGAATTTATTACAAATTTAACAGCCTTACTTCGAGGCAAATGCGCACGTATATAAAAAGAAAAAAAAAAAACTAAGTCGAAGGAGTTTCAGTAGGAAAAGTATAAAAAGATACTCCAACGGAGGGAATCTATTCAAACGTTCATAGAGCTCGGACTGGTATACGAGTAGGAAAATGGTTAAGTTAAATTTGAGATGCCTAGTAACAGTTATATTTCTGGCATGGAGAGTCAATGGAAAAGCGAAACCCTCGGAGCTGGAGAATCAGAGCAATACTTACGGTGCAGTTGGGGTAACTAAGCTGACGATATATAAGTATGCACTAAAAAATTTATTTATTTTTTTTTTTCAGAAAGGAGGATTTTTTGATATTTTAGAAAGCTTATTCGATTACTTCAGTTATGACTATGACTATTCTGAAGAGGAGTCATGGCCTGGGAACAGTAACGATACCACATATTGTAAGGTGAACGAGGGATTTGAGAATGAATACTGGATTAATCAGTGATAAATTTTTTTAGTGCTTTGCAAGAACTGTACTGTGGTGATAAGTCAATCGAATGCGACACAGGGTGCAGCTCAGGGTGCAGCACAAGATGCAGCTTCAGGTGCAGGAATGGCTGCAGCTCCAGGTGCAGCTTCAGGTGCAGGAATGGCTGCAGCTCCAGGTGCAGGAATGGCTGCAGGTCCAGGTGCAGGAATGGCTGCAGGTACAGGTGCAGGAATGGGTGCAGGTCCAGGTGCAGGAATGGCTGCAGGTCCAGGTGCAGGAATGGCTGCAGGTCCAGGTGCACAAATGGCTGCAGGTCCAGTTACAGAAATGGATGCAGGTCAGGGTGCACAAATGGCTGTAAGTCCAAATCCACAAGATGTAACCACAGATATGGGTTGAAAATAGAACCCGCAGCAGACATGACACCAGCAGCATTAGATACATAATCATAAACAACATACATTTATTCTAAGAAAAATAACGGAAAAATTTTTAAATGACAGATACCGCTGTCAATGAAAAAAATGTTATCGTCTTGTGATACTACCTTCATTGCAGTCTCACGGGTGGCTATTGTCACTGTTAGGTCACATCGCCTGGAAGATGTTACCGTAGTTGAGAAGTCTGACTGATTTAAATTTTATGTTCCCTTATATCAGAGAAGATACCTTCACCTATTCCGACATCCATTTTGGACCCGTCAGTAAACACGGCTTTGGATTGGCAATGACTTGAGAAAGGACTTTCAAAGTCTAGGTGCGGTGTTATGTAGTTGGTGGTAGTTACATTATCTAGGTGTTTTCGTATGATCAAAGTTTCTCCCTTGGTATTCGGTCTCCAGCTATCCGAGTGGCTTATACTGAGTGCCCTTACTGAGTGCCCTTGTGTGTAAAGAGTGCCAACTCCGTTTTCTGGGGGCCAACCTACAACTAAGTAACGGCCTTTCAAGGCAGAGACTATGAACTTTTAAATAGTCCACGATTATTGATTTATCATCCAAGCCCTTGATTCCGCCTTGTCATAGAATGAACTCCAGAAATTACTGAAATAATATATCCCTTAAGTGTAAATATATCTCGTCTTTCAACAACACATACAGAAAACGTACAACGGCTTGAATGCATCCTCATTGTACAACAGCAGCTAAAAAACTTGCATGACATCATGAATATGTGTAGTACATTAGCAACAAATTTAAGATCTTATCAGCTTTCAATAACAACAAAACAATTTAATAAGTTCGCGTAAATTTTTTCCGCTGTAATAACTGCATTATGTGGAACGCACGTTTAAAATCAATTTTTAAGGTTAAAAAAAAAGAATTTATTGCAAATTTAACAGCCTCACTTCGAGGCAAATGCGCACTTATCTCAAAAGAAAAAAAAACTAAGTCGAAGGAGTTTCAGTAGGAAAAGTATAAAAAGATACTCCAACGGAGGGAATCTATTCAAACGTTCATAGAGCTCGGACTGGTATACGAGTAGGAAAATGGTTAAGTTAAATTTGAGATGCCTAGTAACAGTTATATTTCTGGCATGGAGAGTCAATGGAAAAGCGAAACCCTCGGAGCTGGAGAATCAGAGCAATACTTACGGTGCAGTTGGGGTAACTAAGCTGACGATAATAAGTATGCACTAAAAAATTCATTTTTTTTTTCAGGAAGAAGGATTTTTTTATATTTTAGAAAGCGTATTGGATTACTTGAGTGATTACTTTGACTATGAGGATTCTGAAGAGGAGTCATGGCCTTGGAACACTGCCACATTTTGTAAGGTGGACGAGGGATTTGAAAATGAATACTGGATTAATCAGTGATAAACTTTTTTAGTGCTTTGCGATAACTGTACTGCGAAGAGAAGTCAATCGAATGCGACACAGGGTGCAGCTCAGGGTGCAGCACAAGATGCAGCTTCAGGTGCAGGAATGGGTGCAGGTCCAGATGCAGGAATGGCTGCAGATCCAGATGCAGGCATGGCTGCAGGTCCAGGTGCAGGAATGGCTGCAGGTCCAGATGCATGAATTTCTGCAGGTCCAGTTGCAGGAATGGCAATATACAACAGCGGCAATATCCAGGAAAAATGACGGTAAATATGATCTTCAAGGACAATCGGAAAAAAAAAAAGCTTGAGTGCAACATTTTCTATTTATTTTTATTATTACACTAATAAACCGAAGCATGATACGAGTACATCCCAACTCAAGCAATTCTAATGGAAATGATAATTGGGCAGTTGTATCTCATTGAAAATTGACCAAATTCATGTGAATATATGTACATATGTATTTCTTCAACTTAAGATACATCGACAATAACTTTAAGTACAGTTTCTGTGAGATTATGGATACCATCGCTGGTTAACTCGAGCCTAATAGAAGCTAATAAGTACCTAGAAGGAGTTCGAAAAATAATCACTGCTGTAGATACCTGTATATAGCCTACCATTAACTAAGAGATCGAAATTGGGTAAGGAGTGGCTTCGAGCACTTTTTTTTAGAAAATTTAGAAGGAGTTCAAAAAATTAGCCAAACTTAACAGCAGTGTCAGAAGGTGTAACGAAAGCTTTGACCGAGAAGAGAGTCTTTTTTGGGACAAAGACAGTAAATAGACTTCAGAGCATTTAACTTCAATTCCTTTCTCCTTGAAGCTATCAACGACTATCGCACCTTACATATACGACGTGCTCTCAACTACCAACAATTTCTGAAACAGACTGGATTATCCATGTAAATTATATTCTTAATGTATAAACATAAGAAACGTGCTAAAGCAGACTAGAAATAGATAAAAAATATGCCTACTAAGGCACAACTTAGGTTAGGTTAGGCTGAAGTGGTCGCCAGCTAGGAATTGCCAACACAGTTAGACCAATGCTAAGTCTATTGTGGTACCACGTGGATCATGAAAAAAAGCTTCTCTCTACCTACTCGTCGATTTTGAGCTTCTTATGAAGCGTAGGAGGCTCCTAATGTAGAGATTCATCAGGTCGCCTATATCGTTATAATAGGGTGAAGCTTCCTTCTACGGGAGAGAGCTGGGTAGAATCAAAGAAGGTGAGCAATAGTTTTAACTGTAGAAGGTTGTAAGCAGGCTAAAATGGCTATTAAAGGGCCGACTGGCTACACTCATAGGGAAGTTCTAGGGTTGGAGCGAAGAGCACTGAAATGGGTGGTAGCGTTATCCACAGGTCATGGAAATTTCAGGTATCACCTAAAGAAGATGGGTCTTCTGGAGGATGATACCTGTGGACTATACCTGGAGGAAATCGAGACGGCGGCACATATATTGTGTCAGTCTCTTAGGCTAAGATGGGTCGTGGCAGAGAGTCCCATAACTATGGTCTGATTCGGGATCTCTCGAAATAACATATATGTAAGTAGGCATGATTGTTGGCATTAGCATCTCAACACCAGCAACGCTTCTATTGATTAAAGTCTACCTTTCGGCAGAGTAGAAGCATAGTGTTGAATAGTGTTCAATTTCAATCTTCAAAAAAGTTTTAGTATTCTTCTCACAAATTTAGTGTCGCAATATCCAAGAAATGTAGTATTTTGCATGCTATCTTTCTGCATATACAATATACATAGATACAAACACATATAGCCACTTAGCTCCTTAGCTGTAGTTCATTTCTTCGTCGCAGTACTGGCGAATTTCAAGGTATATCCATTCTAATGGAAGTTCGGTTGTAAATCTTCGCCATAATTCTGAATAGATAAGATTGGATACTAACGGTAACAGTTACTTAGCGACAAAGATGTACGACTGATGAGAATGGTTGAAATTTGTTATGAAAAAAACTCTATTTTATTTGGCTTATTCTTTAGCTCTTGGGCAACATACAGAAATGATTTATACCTTAAATTTCTCAATAATTAGAGCTTTATGCAACAAAATAAAAATGTGAGACGATAAATTTATAGCAAAACGAAGTCCACACTTATTTGAGGAGATATTTCCTAATCCGCAAACTACACAGCGTCGAAGTCGGTTCAGCTGGCTTTGAATTTTTATATAAATTAGAGAAAGGGCCACATTTTGATTATAAGGGGCTGAATATATGCTACTATTTTTTGCATTTTAATTTAATTAATTTTAAAATAACTTACAGACGTCTGATTGCGATTGTGCTGCACATACAGAATTGTCGAACGTACCTGAAAATAAAATAGAAGAAGAAGTTGTTAATGCTTTTTAAATTAAGTAAATGTAAAACAAGCAAGGGTAACAATGTACTAAAAAATTGAATCATAAGAAAGTGGGCGTGGCCTATTTCATTACAGTCAAATGGCATTTCGCTCTTTAGGTCATTTCATAGATAATTAAGGAAAATAGGTACATATATAGGCCAAATCGCGTTTTGTCGCATTTCTGATGGCATGTTGGATACGTTGCCACTAGCCGACATATGAATGAGTCGTGAGAGATTTCAGGACAGACATTCGGCGAAGATTCTTGCAGTCTCTTGCGATTGCAGCTTTTCGAATTGTGTCTTCTCACAGTAATTCTTTTTCTGTGGCGTTTGGGATATCTGCATTCGTACCTTAGCTCCAACAGGGCAGTGATCCAAGTCGATGTTGGCTGCTCAGAATGTTCGGGCATCCAGAATACTGGAGGTATCCTTGCTTCGATCGCAATATGAGCAATTTGGTTGATCATTTTATGACCAGGAAACCGCCATGTGCCCTTGTGAATATTGAGATAAGGAAACCTTGTGCTTGCCATAGTGACGTTTCGCCCCGCAGCAAAGTCAATAAACCAGAGTCCGTTGACAGACGTGGCAGCATGTACGATTTTATTGTCACAATTTAGGACATTGCTCGTAGGTCTTGTCGAGAAGCTCGTAGAAACATTCTTTGGTGGCGACTTCCTTGTCATAAGACGCTCTCTCACGGGGCTCACTGACTTTTCTTGTACTTTGGTCATTATTTGGGGGTTCGTGTTTTACCATCAAACTGAAATGACTGAAATGTAGAGCCAATGCACGATCTTAGAACTGGGTGCACTAATTTTCCCGAATATGTAACTTTTTTACATTCAGAAAGCTGTTCACAGGTTTCCATGTTATTTATTCTTTGTCTTGTATCCGGTTTACCGTCAATAAAACAATTATTGATGCAAAAGTAATCGTTTTCCCATTCAAACCCCCACCCGTAATCCACCACTACATGGATTCATCAAACATTCCTAATGGAAATGTCTGTCAACAACTAACTTCGCTTCAAAAGAAACACTGCAGCTACTTAGCGAGTTTTAAGTTTTTTCATCGCATCCAATCCACACCAGCGCACACATCCTTTCGTTAGTTTCTCTTTGTTCTCAACTGATACTCGGTAGACGATAAAATCGTGGTTCCTCCCCTACACTGCTTGCGTTAAGTATGTAAGCTGAATCCATTAGGATTCAATCAGGAGTAAAACGGTGAAAAATCAGACAACCATGTCAGACGTCACTCTTTCATCAGTCGAATCGTATCATTTTTCCACGCTTCAAGTGCAGCGCAGGATGCACCTGTTAGGGAATGGTATCATGCACACCCACTATTCTAGGAGATTTGTCGTCAGAGGTGTTCGCATTGGATCCTCGTTAGCTGCACCCAACCATCATCATCAAACAGCTATCACGAAGGAGAAAAAAGTTTTTTTTTTCTTTTTTTAAACTTCCTCAGAATGCGCAACCTGAGAGCTGACAAGACGGTGCTTTTTGCAAGGACTCCTTTTGGTGTTCTGATTTTGCTTCCATCGCCCGGGCTACGATCCCGCCTTGTTCATGTTGCTTCTCGCTGAATGATTGATGACTTTCGTTATTGTTTATGTATTTTTCCCCAGAGGAGATGTATAGGCAACAAAAAGGAAACATACATCCAAGTATATTCCAGTACTGAAGTGGAAACTTTCGTCTTGCCGGTGCTGTTATCCTAGGTTTGCCGCCATCTGGCATACAATTTTCTTTGACTACAAAGTTGTTTCGTCGTCTTCGTCTTCGTCGTCACTGGAGACAGATAAAGTTAAATTTAATTTCATCATTCGGGGGAATTTTTTGTTTTTCATGTCGGGGAATTTCCTTCTTCCTTTTCTTTCTGTCTTCTTTTTTGCTTCGAAATGTCTTCAATACGATCAATGAAATGGTGCCGTACTTTCTCCTTGGGAGACAGGTTATTGGCGCATTGTGCTAAAAAGTTTTTTTTTTTTTTTTGATGCAAATAGTTTTATATATGAGTTATGACAGTTTGAATGGAAAGTTGACGTTTAAGTTGGAAAGTTTTTTTTTTCTATTTTTTTCAGTCCAACGTCCGGATGAACTTTCGGGGATTTAAAAAAAAAGAAGCATTTTGCAGAGTGTTTGATAGGTTGATGGCTAAATTCTGTGGGCTTCTGGATTATGGCCAAGTTTTAAAATGGTTTTATGGCGGAAACCACGGAAATGTCCATATGCAGTATATTGGAAGATTTTTTTGGTAATTGTGAGGCGTTACAGAAACGAATTTAAAACTTGAAATTGATACTTTTTTAGAGATAGATAGGTCAGAGACAGGGGTTAGAGTGACACCTCCGGAGATCTACAGCCAGTCGAAGAAGCAGTTTCCTGTCCCAGTTCGAATGAGGTTGCCATAGCTTTTATGAAGCTAAACAAGCCGCCGGCCCCGATGACTGATTAGGAGCGGCGGACGAAAGCATACCCGACGACTGGAGAGTGGCAGCTCAATAAACCTCATCAACTATAGGTATAGGCGATTCTACGTCTTGCAGCAAGGTTATGATCAGGATTATAGGGATCATAACCCTCCCACTTTACTGCATCCCTACTGGTCTGCGGGATTCCCGGTTTCAGATCATTTCGTCACTGAGGTCGATCAAAAGCTGCTGTTTTGGCATTTGTGTGATCCAGGAGTTTTTTGACCTGCTTCTCTTCCGCGCCTGTATAGGAACTTTGATTGACATTGCCATTTCGACAGAGTTCGTAGGATCCCTCATTCGAACATAACAATGCCAATGGAGCCGGTCGTGCTCAAATTTTGTTGAGATGGGTTCTTTTGCGTGAAGGCTTCCTCGGATCTTTGAACTTCTAATTCAATCAAGCTTTGTTACTCCTACTGTCATGCGAAGCATCTTCATCTCAGCTGTCGTTAATAACTTGCCCTCATACATTGTCTAGTATTACGAACCGTATGCGAGCTTCGAACGAAAGCCTTTCTTTCAGCTTAGGGGGTATTTCCGGTAACAGAAGATAGCAGAGTTTTCCTGCCACTTCATCCACCCTACGCTTACGCGATAGTTGGTGTTATCATCAATGGTTGCTTCGCTATTGATAATAAATCCCAGATACTTGCTCTTTTCGCATTAAATGTCTAGGCTAGGTTGGATTGGATCAGAGAATGGGAAGTACAGGAACTCTGTCTTTTTTATATCAAGTGCTAGTTGCAGGGACGTTTGATCCCTCTTATGATGGCTCCATCGTCAACAAAGAATAACTGATGCACTTTGGGGTCCGTCACCTTTCCTTCAAACAGATAATCTTGCACTGCAATAAATAGCAAAGGACTTAAGACGCTTCGCCGGTGAACTCTCTCTTTGATTGGGAACTCTTCGGTGACTCCCGCTGGGCATCTTACTCATGTCTTTGCTCCGTCATACATGTCCACGTTCATCTGAACGTAGAGTTCTGCAACTCCAACTCTCGAGGAATATTCCTACTAAATGTCGTGCATAAGATCCTGTTCAGCGAACTGTGTGAGCATTTTAAGCCGTTCGTTTATCGGCATGTACGGATGTGGAATCCCGCCCAGTAGATCTAATAAAACCAATCTTGACGCCTGACCAACGAATTTCAAGTCACATCACGCCATCTGTATATTGACTTTAAGACCGCGTATGACGATCTGCAAAAAAGTCGCAAAAAAAACTCATCCAGCTATGCTGCGTTTTTTTTTTTTTTTATAATTAGCGCGCACCAAAGGGGTATGAATACCCTTATGCTGAGTATTCAGGGCACGGGCGTTTGGAAAAAGGGGAAAGAGGAACAGAAGAGATACTGGTGCATGGGCATTCCCAGAGAGGTATTGTACGAGCTTTCAGGACAAATGTTTGCTGTCGACAAACAATCCAATATCTGTCCACCGCTTAGGAAAAACGTCACTATCGGCAGTTTGAACTTCGAGGTACATACCAGTTAAGAAGTTCACCAACCTCGGAGTAAATGTAAGTTCTACGATTGACCCCTTAGTGGAGATCCGGCGAAGATTTTCCCCTCACTCTGATTTTGATAAAATAACCAGGTCCAAAACTCGTAACACAAGGATTGAAAATGGTACTCTTCAGAGCATTGATTTTGACAATCTTTCTATATAACGCGAGAACTGGGCTATAAGCAGAAAAACGGAGCAGATCTTGGGCTCCACCAAAACAAAAATTCTTCGCCCAATATTCGGTCTCATATGCGATGAGGATGAATGATGAGATTTAACTACACTATCTCGGCCACATCGAGAGAATGGACGACAATGTTTCAGACAAGACAGTCTTCGAATCTCAGCCCAAGGAAGACAGCAAATACGTTAAAAGTATCAAACAATGATGGATACCAGGATGCTTGGTCAGACGAAACAACAGTGTGTCCGCAACCAAAGGGGCTGGAATCCCACAGAGACTCTCCACAGGTCGGGATCCCGATAAATTAGTAGATTGTGCAATAATTGTCATCACTTCTAACGAGTTGGTTGGTATATTGTAAAAAACTGGTCACGAAAGAATCAGTGCATCTTCGGACTAAAAAGATAATCGAGTAGTGAGGCCGTTCCCCATACATGTAATTAGAGAGACGCTTCATACGATTCGTACCATCCTAGTGCTGCTTTAAGGCGCTGCAACATGGCTTTAATTGAAAGGCACCCAAAGATATCCTTGGTTTCCTGGGTTTTATGGGAGAAGGTTCACCAACGGTCTAGTCAAAAAAAGAAAACTTCTCATGTAACGCCGCTTGAGATAGTTCGCACATGTAGCGCGAACAGCTAACAGAGTCTTCGAATCTAACCCAGAAGGACAACAAACTAGACGAAGACATTGGTGATGCGCACAAGAAGAAACGGACATCAACCATTTTATAGTGTACAACTGCAGGCAGTTTTTCAAGGATTCAGATCAAATGTTGGTATAAACCCACAGGCTTCACTTTGCTGCTTCAAATCCAGGTTCACCCGGAACTGCGGCGCTATCTTAGTAAGTAAAGATACTCCGTGACGTGGCAGGCTGCATGTATGTAACGTCACTTAGACCAGTAAGGTCAATTGTGTTACCACAGGATCAGCATCTCCAAAGACAACTACACGTTGAACCAGGAGGAGCTAGCTATGTCATCAGATGCGCTAGATGCTACTAATGCTAGCATTATCCAATTCGCCAATGTTGTTGAAGAAGTAGGCCCCTACTTCTACAGAAGTCGTTAGCGAAGAGGCCCAGCCTAGGGGCGGGCCTCCAATCATCCAGTGCCCTGTAACGACACCTACTGCTGCATACGCTGCCACCTGTTTGCTATAGAGATCTAAGGATGACAGATGGTCTAAGGAGCAGCTGTTGGTTCTTAGAGCTCCACTTATATACATATATGCAAACCGAACTTTGCACTCGGCTCAGATGGTTGCAGTGAACGGCCTGCTCTAAGGACGTCCACCAGACAATTCCCTTGGAAAACTTCTATTGAAAATATTAGGCTTATAGTGCTCAATGAAAGTCCCTTCAGGAACACCTGGAACTACCTCCAACTGGGCACTAATGAACTGATAACAAGCAGGCTACTTCAAACTGCAGTAGACCAAGCAATGGGGTAACACCAATTCTAGAACTTTTACCGAAGAAAATCCAACTTCTGTCCAGGTCACTTGCCAGTAGCGGAGGGAAAAGGCCACATACAAATACTTCATCAGAAAAAGAGGGATACATACATATCTCCTCCTCCCAGTTAAATTCACGATCAAAGTCACATCGCACTGAACCTGCATATTTGCGACGAAAAAAGGGACATATCCTCTGAATGTACCATTAAAGCCTGAAATGGTTTCCACAACGAACACCACCCACTTTCATGACGTTACACAAATTCACTCTTTAATTGATTACAGCTGTCTTCCGGTAATTACGCAATAAATATTGACAGAAATCTCTGCAGCACTTAACTACT
The DNA here is from genome assembly GCA_946965025.1 of Blera fallax. NCBI lineage: Eukaryota > Metazoa > Arthropoda > Insecta > Diptera > Syrphidae > Blera > Blera fallax. The sequence continues at coordinate 12,167,876 of OX337247.1, read as the reverse complement.
CCCTGCCGCTGACTGATGACGAATCATTAATTATTCCCAGCCGAACATATTTCGTTCCTTCACATTATCGCTGGAATGGGAACGTGAGAGTCCACCATTCAACATTCCGAAGGACCTGCTGGCATTCCTTACTCATTAAACTCATGCGCCTCGGAGTGGGAAATACAAAACCAATTAAAGTATTCGGCTCATTAAATGGTAAAAAACCGGAATCAAATGCATTTAAGCGGGCTGCACTGTAATATGGAAGCTGCACCCCACGCAAGTCAATGAGAACGAATAAAATTCCTTCGAATCGCCGAAGCCAAATGATGATTAAGGATGGCCAACCGAATCGTCTGCGTCCCCACAGGAAGGCGAAATTGCAAATAATTGACCAGCAACTAGCGGTAGCATTGGAACCATCAGAAAAGTCGGCTCATTTCCTTTAATAGTGTGCAGGAGTAGCTTTCGCCTCCAAATGGATCATTTGTTATCTTAATTACTCGTTTAGAGTCTTCATATGTACACATATACCGACACATGCATATAGTACTCGTAGGCACAACAGCGCCGTGCCGGTCACCATATGGTCTCCATATCACGCACCATCAACGGCTATGGCCGGGTATGTTGTTCTGGTGTCGCTAGTGTTACTGCTGCCATTGCCTGAGCCCTGTAAATAGTGAGGACGATTAATTTTTACTGTAGCTCATCAACATAATTTTGGGTCATTTCCTGAAACAGTGATTTGAATGGCGGAAGGAGATGTTGCAGGCTTTAATTTCTCGCTGTCCATTGTTATTATGGGAGGGAGGTGCATGGGTATTGGGACCTCTTTTAATGGCCCAAGCGATTCAATTTGATTTCAACTAGAGGAGGCAAGGACATTCGAACTGTTGTGTTTCCCTGAAGGCATAGCTTGTGTAGCATATGTTCATAGATTGATGGCTGAACGGACAACAAGTCCTTTGTGAGAAATTCAATTTTTCGAATTTGTTGTCTGGTGTACGCTGGCTGCATGGTTTTGATTGCTAGGGAAAATTAATTATTCGAATGGAAAATTCTGGGCGAATTTTCTTTCATCACTGACCAGTGAACCCGAATTTTTGAATAATTTGGAAAATATTAATTATTTTACCAGTGATGTAGGCAAGACAAACATGCCAGCTACATTTAGCATTAAGTTTATGTTATTTTCGTAGTTAAACAAAGGATTTTTGCATCAGCATTGTTACTATTTCTCCATAACTGCTTCTCAGAAATGATTTCCATTTTCAAAAAGTTTTGAATCAGATTAAAGTCATAAGAAGTAGAGTATCTCCTTCGACTGTAAGGACTGATCCTCAGGCGTACTTCGTTTTTAAGGAAAAATTGGAGTGATGATGACGCAGTTCTTGGTCTCAAGAAGAACTGCGAGATCTTCTGTGCAAACGTACATAGTTTCATAACCTCTTATGACTGAATTAGAACAGGCTCTATGGTCTAGAAAAATGTTAAGCAGGGCAATCAGTTGAGTAGAAGACTGGAAAAGAACTTTTCTTTTAAAGGACACCTCCCATAAGCGAACAAATTCTCCTGAATCGTCTGTGTCCGCTTATAAGGGAGTACACTGTATATTCTAAGGAAGGTTTGTGTTCTTGCGAGTGTCCGATGGGTAGAAGATAAATGAATTTAAGAAGAAACAGGGGACTAAAGGTTTACATCTTTCTATCAACTCCTGCATAGTCTCTGTAGATGGGCATCGCACGGGAGAAAGGGTCGGCAGAGTACTAGCACTAAGGCACTCTCTTCCTTGGATGTCATTGCCACAAGACTAAGCTAAAAAAAAAACGTTATTAGCTTCACAAAAACCACAGTGATTACGCGCTATTAAAATGACACTAAGCCTCATCGTGGATTGCTGTAGCTACCATTTCTACCTACAAAGCTATGTAGGTAGGTGAAAAATCGTTTACAAAAGTGAACATAAAAGTGATCAGCGTCATGCTAAGAGCCTACCTGTTAAAAGACGCAGCTAACCAATGTTCATTTTTCATAAATACAACAAACGATTAATTATTTCCCAAAAACAAAGCCTATCCCCGAGAACATATTCCTACCTATATCTGAAGATAATCAAACAATTCACCTAGCCCCGGTGAATCATATTTCTTTTTGGCCCCAGTTCTCTGTGAGTTGTTCACCCCTCATTCATCACTGTCATAACCTACTGCACGTGTTCTATTTGTTTCCCGCTCCCAATCTAATCTAAAACTAACGACTTTAATTTAAATAAAAGAATAATAAACCACTCATTTCGCAAGCATCCATACTCAGCCAACACACGTTGGTTGGTACCTACACAGCCAATGCATCGCGCCGCGCCGATGGATGGCCCACCACCATAACTACCCCCACAACCCACCCATTGTCTTGGAGATAAAAATTCAATCATAGAGACAAATTACCGTTGCTAGTCCTTTGTTCTTATGCCTGTTGTTCCAAATGAAATATGATATGCAAATAATGTACTTGTATCTGAAATAGAAATGTATTTATCTTCTCCAGCACTTATCGGGCAATTTTCCTTCTGAAAATACGGATATTTATCTAAGATAGAAACAAAGCAAAAAAAAAAAGTCGGTGTAAGGACCCGCTCTGCTCTGCTCCTACAATCACCTTCTTATCACATCCCAACCGTTAGACTCGACTTCTATAAATAAATCAAACTCAAACACTTCGAAGTTGGATGGCTTTTCTTGTTCGTTCAATCCTATAAAATGGAAAAGGAAATGACTACATTTTCCTGCGTCAGAATCCTGTGTCTGTCTTCATGGCGAAGAAGGAAAATATAGATATCAGTTATCCGATAAGCGGATAGAAAATACCCATTTTGGTAGATGAATGTTGGGCGGAGCGGCACACACTGTAAAGTCAAAAAGCCACATCGAATGAGTTTTAGATGGCATTTCAAGTATGTCAAGGGGGATGCGAATATCTTTTTCGCATCGCATACGAGGAGTATTCACAGGCGCGTCGCGGCGCCCTTTACTGGTGTTATAAGCATTTTGGAACCTTACACATGTGACAGACGATAACACTTGAAATGCGCCTTTCAAACACACACAGACACATATGTAAAGAATTTAGAGGAAATCGTAAAATATGACAAAGTGTTGCCCACCATCATTCCCTACCCATCCATTAGATATTCAAGAGGATATCGAATGGAATCAATCACTCGGATGCCAAGGAAGGAATTCAAAGAGATTATTCTCGTTGACACGATTGCGGTGAGGATTTTTTTTTTTTTTTTTTTGCCAATAGAAAGTGATATTGGATCGTAAATTATTTCCAAAAATAGGATATCCTCGACGAATACGAGATAATCATAAGCTGTCGAGTGTTTTATTTGTTTTTGAAGCCGAGGATAAGAGGATAATGTGAGAAAAGCCACTCATGCAGTGATCCTCTAGGAAATACCTAGTATTGGCTTTTAAGGGTGCTTCGATGTAAAGAAATTTAAGAATTGCCCTCATGCACCATGGAACTACGCCAATTGGGATGTTCATCCAGCACAGTATTGTTGATGAATACATGTATCTGAGCCTCGTTATGGTAGCAGCACAAAACGAATGGTTGGCAGAAGCTAAAGAGTTTTGTTAGCTGAAGACGCTATGGAAGGACTTTCTCACCCATCCATATATCCGTTGATTTCGGTTGGGAAAGAGTGGAGTGAATGTTAACTTGTACAGATACTATTCTATACTGCACAAGAAAAGCAAGGATTGCTTACCAGGGAGCCTATGTGTTCTTTCAGTATCTCTTGTGGAATCACAGCTGCTTTGTAGCAGGACCATTTGAACTAGATGCAAGCTTTCATGCCATACCCAGCTTGAAGTGGTCCAGAAGGTAAATTATTTACAAAGGCTCGTCATGAGTTAAGTGTTGAGATAGAGTGTATGCTTCCGCGTGTATGCTCAACATGGAATAGCTGAACTAAGCTCCGGAACTGAGGTTGCATAAGAGGCGAACAACTCCAGTGGTTACCGGATTTCCTTAGATGGATAGCAGTGGGACTGAAAAGCCAATGCAATTGTCTACAAATTACAGTTGTGCCGAAGTGTTTTTAGATGACATGGACGATTAGGATTCGGAATCTTTTCCAGTCAAGGTTTAAGAGAAAGGTGGAGTACGTACCGCGTTCCATTGGATTTGGAGAATGACGGACTCACCACGCGATTGTTGAAGTAGATTCCGCTGATCCCCAAACAGGTTTCGGACGTAGTGTTGATGCGTCTTTCTTGGCTAATAAGTCAGTCTCTTAAGAAAACCAGCAGCGATTGACGAGGTTGATTTAAGCGAACTCAGATAGTATTTGACGATATGTACATAGGATTTTCTTGAATTTTATCTAGGCTACTCAAGTTCCTTGAAAGTCGCCTGGTGTGCGCAGAGACAGTGACTTCCATGATGAATGAAACGATACATGCTTGTTATTGCTTCCATTCCGGGTGTGCTTCGTTTAGGAGTACAACGTAAAAGGTAGTGGACGTTGACAATTTATAAAAGAGACAGTAGCTGTTTTTTTAATTTTTTGTTTGGACCTCACTCCTAGCCACTATTTCAGGAGTTCAGTAAGTGGAAAATGTGTCAAATCTGAAAATTACGAACCAGACCACAGTGATGGGTCCTTTTCGTCTCCCTTCCACGATCCATCTTAGCCTGAGAGACTCTTTGGATTCCTCAAACTCGAGCAAAATGCCGTCCATGACTCCCTCTTACGTTGCCGCATAGTTCCTTTAAGCTTTTTCTTGTTCATCTTATACTCATCCCATGATTCAGGATCATCCTCTCTCATGGCCCAATTAAAGGTTTTCCCCACCTTCCGTCTATAGAATTTCAAGTTCCCTGCACCACCAAGCTGTGGGGTCCTTTTCATCTATCAAAGTAGGGATACACGCCTCTTGGTATGCATTTTCAATAGCTGATTGTAAATGCCTCAGCTGCGACTCTACATCCCAAGTGGTTCTCGGTATTTTGGGTACCCACCCATTCAGTTTATCCCGTAACACTTCTAGGTATTTTATTTGGGAATCCTGACATATTTCCGATCTTTTTTCCTTCTAGATCCGTATTGAACATCAAATGAGATGACTCTGTGGTCCGACATCATTCCCTGATCTATTACCTTCCAATTTGATATTCTATGAAGCATTCTATTGCCACACAGAGTCACAGCAATAACTTTCCTTCGTCTTGCATCTACGAAGGTCGGTTCTGTTCCTCTGTTATCGATAGTTAGCTCCTTAGACACTACAAACTCGAATAAAGCTTCTCCTCTGTAGTTATCGTTGGTGCTTCCCCACTACTGTGTGTATTTATGGGGAATAACAAAGCAATTATTGTGACGTTGACTAGCGCTAGCTTTGTAAGTTATTGCCTCATTTTGATCCCGAATCCTTGTTCAGCAGATGAGTCGTTCTATGCATTACTAAATTGTTTAAATTGGTGATATCCACACACATTTCTGCGTTCACAGCTATTGAACCAGTTTAGTTTGTCAGGCAAATGGTTACCTAGGTCACCATTGTTCCGTCCAAAATACGCGATTTAACGATGAATTCGGAACTCACATTCACATTTCCTAGCAATACCGCGCTTCAAAATTATTAAACCACATCACGTTAACCGCTCTGTTAATTAATTTTCAATATCCACCGAGCATATCAAGTAAAGTTATAGACGCCCCATCAAAAAGGAAGGACGCGACGTGCGTGAACACCCAGGGTGCTGGTTTGAAAAATTTCCCCATTTTCAGGAAATTCCCACCTTCTAATTTGTAAAATGTGTTTTGTGGTTGACGAACATATGCACGTATTAGCTCATCAGTGTTAGCTGATGGAGCTGTGGAACCCTCTTGCGCTGGTATATTCCGCGAATCCTTAATCCTGATATTAGCTGTGAATTTCTCTCCGACTGCAAACCACAGTTTTTGGTCCGCGAACCGGAGCTGGATTACACTCTGTGTAAAGGCAGGTTATTAATCAGCAGTAGGGATTCGTTATGGAGCAATGAAATTTTGAACAGTTTGGCGGTTTTTGCGGATGTGGGTTCATGAAATTCACTGGGGTTTTGTACGGGACTTCATTTGTTTAACCACATTCACTCTCTGGAGACGTAGCAAAAGGTTTCTAAATAAAGGTTTTTCTTATAAAATATTTTGGGAAATAGTAGTGCGGTTTGCTATTTATCCCTGTGAGGCGATTTTTAGAAACGAATCCAGGTCACCATTTTCTAAGTACAAGGTTATGTACTCCTTATTAAGGGTTTTAATGAATATTTCTTACTGTTTTAGACCTTGAACTTTTGCGTTATGTATCTGCATATCTGCACGAAAAGGCTGCCCCAAGGCCGCGTCTTCTCACCTATGGTCTCTAGTTGAAGATGATCCACTGGTAAGACTTAAGTGTTTTAGACAATGCAGACGATCCAGTGATCATAATAAAGGGCAAGCACTAGGATAATGTGTGTCAATTCATGCAAGCTTCGCTCCTTGAAGTTTCTGACTGCTGTGCAGGAGAAGGTCTATCGATCAACCCTAGCAAAGCAGTCGTAGTAAGCTTTCACAAGGGTGAAGGCAACCTTTCAGTTGCCCTAAATGGGGAAATTATTGGTTTTGCCGACGAAGTGAAATATCTAGGATCTGTCCGAAATAAGAACCTTAACTGGAATGCCCACATTAAAAACAAAATTGCAAAAGTGACCAAGCCCAGGTGGACCTGTGGTCAAATGTATGGCAAAACACCAGAGAAGGTGAGGTCTATCTCCTAAGGTCACTTACTGGTTATATACCACGCCACGGTGATTAGGCCCATCCCGACTTATGCATCCATTATCTGGTGGGTGTTAGTCAAGGAAGTCACAACCACCAATATGCTTAAATGGCTAGCAGCCTTGGCAACACAGGCTCAATGCATACCCGACTTACAGTAGCCATCGAGGTTATTATAGGGCTCACCCCATATATTTGTCAAAAAAGTGGAGATTCACAGCGCGGCAAGTCTTCGAAAGTCAAATTAAACCACTCCTGGTGTTAAGATGGTCCCCGAACTAGAAATACCCAGCAAGGTTTGGGGCCTTTATGCTCAGATCCCTTTCCGTTGGCAAGAAGTTCGGGATCGAGCTCACTAGCCGGAACGGAAGCATGGATCACTGGCGGAACGTTGCCTGATTCATAAGGTAATTAAAGTTCTGATGATGGATCAGAACTTTATTCTGGTTTTACTCAGGGTAAGACGCCGCCTTGTGGAATTCCTCAAAGTCCCACTCCAGGCCGAGCTTTACGCTACACAAACATTTCAGGCGACTCCATCAATATACTCACGGACAATCCTAATGCTCTGAGCTTTCTCTTGATTAACTCGAAATCAATGATCAAAGATTAGTCATACACAACACTAAAGTGTTGAAGGCAACGAATCTGCAGATCTGCTAGCCAGGCAAGGGTCCTTTGAACCCGAACATTCTGTTTTTCTGACTTTGCTTTCAAATGTACGCTACACAAATGGGAAAGCACATTCCAATGGAACAACATTAAAGGACGCAGATAGGCTAAAAGCCACCATCTGCCGCTTTTCTCTAGAGGAGGAAGCAACCGCAGGACATACACTAGGTGAGTGTGCAGCTCTGTGCAACATAAGGAGAAGAATTTTTCACGGAGAAATTGATCTGAGGAACTCCTCTGCTGCAGTAATTTTCGCCTTCATTAAGAAAGTGGAATAACACTGGCATATGGTGCACTAGATCTTCCTTGGTCGCAATGACTCTCAGCCACGGCGCCCACAAGTTTGCGTAACCGCCATCGCTGTTACCGCCGTCAACTTGTTAACTTTCCAGCACCTAATCTACTGATTTTCCAGCCCTTGCTGGAAATACACCATTTCTGCAAATGCTCGCCAGTTACCGGTTGCAAGATACCGTGTCAACGCCTTACGTCCTTGATGTTCTTTTCCCGCTTCCAAAACTACGATTTGCTAAACCTTCACATCCAGCTGATCTCTACTGAACTCTCCCATGCCAGAATGTGTATTTCACAGAGCATTATTGCTCCTATTCCCCAAAGTGCCAAACAATGGCTTAAAATTAATGTACTCTGTCCCCAAGGACTAGAGTTTAAATAAATGAACTCTCCTCCTGTTGTGAGCACCTGTTGAAACTGCCGTAAATTTTAATCAACAAATAAAAAAAAAAAAACTCTTTGGCGTCCTGTTTGGATTCTGTTTTAATGAACTCCACGTCGGTGTCATGAACAGAGGAGCAAAAAAAAAACTTGATATGATTAATGATGTTGGTACGTGACCCTTTTCAAAGCCACATTTAGACATGGAAAAGGTGTATAAATGAATTTACTGCTTCGTGGGGTGAACTAGAATCCACAATAGCAGGCTTTTCGTTCTCTTTTTATACATTTTCATGCTTTTTTTTTTTAATTGCGGGAATAAATTTAAAGGTCTATGTAGGAGTGAGCAATGATGAGCATTGGAAGTATCTACGCTAGGATTGGGGTAGAATAAATGATTATCGTCCAACGATGCTGACAGCAAATCGTCGATGCTATTGAATCAAGCAGTTATTGAGGGAAAAACTCGTTAGATATTCTCCCAGGATGCGTTAAGCGAATGTCATTCCGGCTCCAAAGGGCAGACGCACTGCACCCTAAACCTCGTGTTGTCGAAAGGATTTACTTTATTGAGCCCGGTTCGGAGGATCGGCTATATTGGGGCCGAGATGGAGGCAAGACTACTCAAAGACTACGATGGGCAGTAATTTATTCCAGCCGAACTGATGGAAATGGACAGGATTCAGAACCCATATAAGCCTGAAGGGAAGCTCTACGCACTAAGTTCTGGTTGTGGTCAACTAACTCCACGTTAACTTTCCCAATTAGACGAATAAAAGAAAACAAACCGGTCTCCGTTGACTTACATACCTATCCTTCGAGTTGGAGTACGGACACATGGCCTAGGGGCACATGTAGAGAGCAGCCGTTATTAGCAATCCTTACTTACTTACTTATCAGGCTCCCGACCCGTGGAGAGTCTCTGTGTGAGACACTGCGGCCTTTAATCCCCTCCTGTCCCGAGCAGGCTGCTACCAATTAGTTAGACAAACCATCCACACGCGATTGCTTGATCCTAACGAAGGTTCAGTGATCCTTGTCGTCTCAAACCTGATGGCTGGGGTCAAAGGCTCTCTTGCGGTTGGACAATTATCGTTCCCTCGCTCGATGTGACCAAGCCAATGTAGTCGACGTGTTTTGGCCTTCCAGACTACAGACTTCCTGGTGAAATCTTCTCCTCCATTGGCCTCCTCGGATATGGATCCGAAAATTCGATGAAGTATTCTTTTTTCAAAGGAACACAGGATTTGCTGTGCTTCTTGCTTATCGTCCAGCATAAGTCCTCTAGAGCACCACTTTCGCCTTTGGTGTCATGAGTGTTAAACCTAGTTGTTTTGGCAAGCCAAAGTAGCAGCGGTTTACTAGGATGATTCTTCGTCGAATCTCCACTTAGGTGTCCTTCCTAAGTGAACTCCTTAACTACCTCGAAGTTGTAGCTGCCGATAGTGAAGTTTTATCCTAAGCGATGGGAAGGTGTTGGCTTGTTTGACGACAGCAAATATTTAGTTTTGTCCTCGTACACCTTCGCAACAATACGTCTAGCTTTGGTTTCAATTGCTGTAAACGCCTTAACAACGGCTCGCTGGGAACGTTCAGCGATATGTCGATATCGTCTTTTTTGCAGGATGTGCCCCTGCATGAAGGTTTGTGGTCGATCTGGGACATTAGTATGTCCCGATCAATGTGCTACAGAACGGCTTAAGACGTTGGCGTATTTTTGTTTGCACGTACTTCAAGCCTACAAGCTATTCTCTAGTGGATTCTTTTAGAAAAGATTATCTGACCTTATAAAGGACCCCCTTATCCATATTCAAAGTAAGAGAAACTCGCGTCAGATAATCTCTCATATCCACCGTGTGATTTTGAGGCACCAAAGCAGCGGTCTATTGAGAGAAATTAGCCCTTTAAGCCCATTTGTCTTCTGGATCTTTCAAGCAGAAATCCAAGCTTTCTCAGGAACTGAGGTGGCATTGGAAATGTCTCTGAAATACAACTTCATTTAAACAGAAAGCCATTAATACCCTGCCAGCGGCAACTATTAGACCAAAATTTGATGTGCTCTGTTGCGTAAAGGATGCATTCTTTCACCATTGCTATTCCTTGTGGTAATCAGTAATGTGATCCCAGCAGCTCTGTCTGGAGGAAACATGGGACTAAAATAGACTATGACATCATATTTCCAACATCTTGACTACGCTGACGACGTTTGCCTGCTCTCACACAGGATAAGGATCAGGTGGTCCATAATCTGGAGTCAGAGGCGAATAAAGGAGGGCTTAAAATAAATTCGGAAAAAACAAAGGGAGTAAGCAATTCAATTTCTAAGGATAACACCAGCACCGCTCAGCACAATATTGATGGACAGCAAGTCGAGAAAGTAGGCAGCTTTCTATATTTAGGAAGTATGGTCTGGACGGTGGTACCGAAAAATCAAAGACTGTTCCGATCACACGTGGAAACTTTCTCACATTCGCGAGAGGTGGGACCATGGAAAAACTTTTTGATGTTCTCTGGATCCAACGCACTAACCGCTTGAGCCACGACGCCCATCCGGGCCAGGAGCCAATTGACGTAAAAATACGGAGGAGAAAGTGGCAGTTGATTGGTCACGCCCTACAGCGCGAAGGAGGTTTCACTGCGAAGTACGCCATGCAGTAGAATCTACTTACCCAATCAGGCAGACGTGGAGAAGAACAGTCGAGGAGGAATGTAGATCATTGGGGTAGACTTAAAGGGAGCTCAAGCGCGATGCAGAACTCCGAACACGATGGCGCGCAGGCGTTGTTGACATCCTATGCCCCACGAGGGGTCAGAGGACCTAAGTATGTAAGTAAATTGTATAAATCGACAGCTGGATGTCTAAAATGGCCAGAAATGGACATGGACAAATGGACAAATGTCGAAGGGACGACACAGTATAAGAAGGCCTCGCCAGACAAAAGTTCACAAAGATACTAAAAACCATTAGACTCAGCAGAAACCTTTATTGCACTTGTACCGCAGAGGGCATTACAAGAAAGAGTTGTTCACAATGAGCCTAATTTCATTGTTCGTAGAGTCAATTACTTGCAGATCCATTGGATATAAAAGATATCGCGGTATTAAACTAAACTATTCTATGTCGATAGCACCCCAGCAAAACAGATTATCGACCTCACTCCTACAAAATAATTTAGAATTCCCAGGAAGGAACCCCAATTATCGCATGAACAGGACTAATTTACAAAAAGTATAACTCCCCCACAAAATAGCAAACTAATGTCCTCATGCTAACAATACGGCTTCCACCCATAACCATCTAATAACCTTTGGACATCGTCTGTTTCTAATGATTACTAGCACTTTCGAAATGAAATCACTGTTCCAAGAAGCTTGGCACAATGTGCATTTGGTCATCACTAGCCGCATGAATCCGGAACTGTTAACACCACCAAACTGCAGTACCCGTTCGAAGGATATTGTTCCCTGGCTTCATCGTCTCTATGATCCGTTCAATTGGAAGGAAATAATAAATGCTATCTCTCTCTCTCTCTCTCTCTCTCTCTCTCTGTCGTGGAGTACCAATGATTACAGTTTGTCATGTTTGTCAATTTCCCAGAAAATTCTAGAAATAAAAATTTATAGGAATCCACATTCGGCACACATGGAGTTCCGTTCGAGATAGAAACGAAAATGCAATCAAACTGAACGGGGGACATCAAGCACAAACACCGATTTGTTTGAGAGGTGGTTATACCCAGATGGGAAAGGCAATATTAAGCGCTGGTCAAATTCATTGGTTATTCTCTTTGAAAATGATCAAAGAAATCTGAATGAGAAGGATATTAGAGAAGGCTCAAGAAATTCACAATAATTACTTATGACTCGCAATTGGAGTGCCCTCTATCTTCGTAGGACCTTGAGACACTTCATCAAATTATAGTGGAATGAGTTGACCAAAGGCGACATCAGACTAGGAAAAGTCTTGTCAAAGGACTTGTCAAAGGCCCGGGATGATGCAAGTATACCACTTCCTTTTCGATGTATTTCCAAATGAGTTCCTGCAAATAGGAGACACTAGGACGCTCTTGGGTTTGTACTTAAATATCTTTACTTAATGTCATTTGTTTCCCACCATGTCATACGTATCTGAACTGTCACATCACGCAGAATAATGTCAAATTTAATCTTGCGAAGCTTTGCCAACCTCCTTCATATCCATCCTGGCGGCGCCATCAGTCTGTTACACAAGCATTTTAATCGGAAGAAAAACAACAATGTGCGACAAAAGCCAATTCTAATTCCTCTCCTGGAATGTATAATAAAATTGTTTTATCATAAAATCCTCCGATATACAACAGAGTAGCATATTTACGCTTCAAGATGACTTACAAGTTAAACATTTCTCATCATGCTGCTGGAGAATATCCTTTTTTATTACAGCTATGCAATAAAATTATGCAGCTGACGCAGCGTAAAATTCAAGCAAGCGAAAAAAAACAAAAAAAAAAAAGAAATGAGAAAGGAATAAACAATATTTTCCTCATCAGAGATTAAGGATACTACGACAGATACAGACACTGCTGCTGCTGATGGTGGTATTTCTTAAGTCTGCTCCTGCACGCCTGTCTAGGTACGCAAGCAGCAAATAGTCTGCCCTGCTTCGACGTCATCGTAAGGGAAAGAGTGGAAGGAGTATACCGAGCGATGATGCAGTTTTCTTTTCTTTTGTTTCTTGTTGGTTATGTTATTAAAACTGCGAATGCAGGACACTTTGGCATAACATGCGACATCAAAAGGAATTTTATCTATTTCCATTATCACAATATGTCCTTTGGTCATGAACATTGGCGACATTAAGCTTCGAATTTTATTATAAACGTTTTATATGTGTCTGCCTGTACTTTGACAATGACAAAGGATGATCGTAATCATAACCAAGGACATGATTCATATGTGTTTTGGTAATAATCTTTATGTGGTGGAAGGTGGGGTCAAAGTTCAATATCAATTTGTTATATTTACTCGAAGTTAGACATGGAAATGTTAGAAATGAGGAATTCACGAGTATGAAGACACAGACAATGAAACTGTAATTCAGCAACTAGTCAGCAAGCAAGAGAGGAGCAAGAGTGTCCACACTAAAATCAAATGGCGGCGTTAAATTCTCTCGATGTAATCAACGATGGCTCTTAGGACACAATACATATATATGTATGTATGTAGACTATTTGGAGTTAAAAACATTTTTCTAATCTTGACCAGGCTTAGTATGGTTTTAGGCCGGGAAAGTCAAGAGTCGATCAAATTTTCACACTCCCGAAGATTCTGGAAAAAACTCAAGAAGTCCAAATCGATATCCACCATCTTATAGTCGATTTTAAGGCCGAATATGACAGCATTTATGGAGACAAGCTACACAGAGCCATGTCTAGTTTTGGCATCCCTACCAAGATCGTTCGTCTATGCAGGATGACGATGAAGAATGCTCGTTGCTCCATCAACGTCGATAATGAACTCACCGAAACCTTCGATATCAAAAAAGGACTAAGGCAGGGCCATGAGCTGTCATGTGACGTCTTGAATATCATACTTTTAAACGAATTGTGTGAAACTCACATACCAACACCAGAGGGAAAATATTTCGAAACAGTGTGCAAATACTAAAGTACGCTGACGACATCGACATAACTGGCAGAACACAGCGGGCTGTCACTGGTGCGTTCGCGGGTATCGAAACAGAAGCCGCCAAAATGGGTTTAGCTGTAATTGAGGGCAAAACCAAGTAGATGTTGTCAACGGGAACGGACACACAACATCGGCGAATTGGATGGAACGTCACAGTTGAGAGCTATAACTTCGAGGTAGTACGAGACTTTGTCTACCTTGGCTTTGTTATTATTTTCGATAGAGTCCATGCTTCAGTGCCATAAACATTGTCAGAACACCTCAGCAGAAATCAAACGAAGAATACCTCTTGCCAATCGCTGTTCGTTTGGGCTGAGAAGGCAATTGAGTAGTAAGGCCATATCCCGAACGACTGAGGAGAATCTATACAAGACCTTGATCATCCCAGTCCGGCTTTATGGCGCTGAAGGATGGACACTGCCGAAAGCGGCTAAAGATGTCCTCGTTTCTTTCGAGAGAAAAATTTTTCGTCAAACATTCGATCCTATTTGCCTCAACGGACATCGAAGGAAAATATTCAACGACGAAGTTTACGAGCTGTACAGCGTTATCAACGTAGTCAAAAAACTGCGCATCAGTCGCTGGGACATGTAGAGCGAATGGACATCAATTATCCGGTCCTCAAAGTCTTCGAATCTTACCCGAAGGAACAAAGCCGTAGAGGAAGTCCTCGCCTAAGGTTGCACGCACGAATAGAAAGGGACTTCATTCAACTTGGAGAGGACGCCCAGGTTCACCCCGGACTGTAGCTGCAGCTAAGTAACTTAGACTTTCGATAATATTCCGAATTCAGCTTTTGCCTTCCTTATCCTACAGCGAGACAGAAAAGCATTAACCCTGCCTGGTGAGTTTGAAACAGTTTAAATGAGCCAAGTGCTGGTTCAATTTAATCCTCACAGGACATTTCTCTGCTTCTGTTTCTGTCACCTCGAAATGCAAGAAATGTAGTTCAAACAAGATCTTCAAAATGACCATTGGCCTTGAAGTAGGTATGGTTAAGCAAGATAGATGGGTGTCCTGTCATTACATCCATTGCTTAGGGCCATTGTGCCAATTGCTTTTTACCTTTATCACTTTTAGATAACAACTACTCTGACAGATGAAGAAATCTCGGAAGATCCCCAACGTAAGTCTTCCAGCTCGTCACAGAATTGACGAACCTTCATTCTAAGTCTGCGAATAGTGCGTGTAAGTAGTACGGGCCACTGGTATCCATGAAATTTCCACACCCCTTTGCTTATCAAAAAAAATAAGATTGTATCCTCGCCGCATTCAAAAGCATTCCATTGTCGGGCTCTCATTCATGGTTTGGTCTCTGATGCCTTGGCAAGAAGGGGCTCAGAAATGAATGTCAGTGCAGCTGACAAATCCATACTGCCACCGATTGGTTGTACGAGTACAACATTATTGACGCCATAATTGAGAAAGAAGCTAACTCTTCCTGGTCTTCCAGGAAATAAAACTAAAACAAAGAGCCCTTTGGCACTAGACCGATCCTCCATCCGCATGCTAACGGGAGTAATCACAAGACATTGCGCCATCGGAGCTATGCTCAGAAAATGTAACGCAGAGTCCAACGATTTATGCAGAAGCTCCGGTGACGAGGAGGAAGTGGAACCGATCCAACATCTCCTATGACACTGCCCCGCCCTGCCAGAACGACGTCTACGCACTTTAGGATCCAGGTTCTTCGCAAGCATCGCAGAGGTAGCAATAGTCCAAATACCGGATCTCCAACACTTCTTCAAAAGCAGTAACTTGTTTACATAGGTTACCACGAGATACCTCCCATCAAATTCCAAAAGGGGATTCACAATGGATCAGTCGGTCTCCGAGTAAACGTGATGAGTTCTATCCATCACACAACCTAACCTAACCTCTCTTCACATGAGCTGTGAAGTAACTGCAAAAGGTGAAGTTCTTTCAAGGCTTCATAAAAACCTTAATTAATTCTGCGATCCGTGTGGTTGGTTGGTTGGTTGAAAGTGGCTGCCAGCTAGGAATCGCCAACACACTTGGACCATTCATAGGTCCTTTGTGATACCACGTATATCGGATTGGAGAAAGTTTCCCTTCCCTACTCGTTGAACCGTTTTGAGCTTCTTATGAAGCGTTAGAGGCTTTTGATATCTATATTTGTCAGATCGCCTATATCATTGCAAAGGAAGGCTCCTAAGTGAAGCTTCCTTCTACGGGAGAGAGCTGGGCAGAAACAAAGAAGGTGAGGAATAGTTTTCTACTTTTCTTTATCCATACAGCTTCTGCAGAAGTCGTTTGCAAAGAGGCCTAGCCTTGTACCGTGCTTGCCTATTAGACAATGTCCAGTAATAGCACCTATTATAACGCCGATATGCAATCTGTTGGCCAAATTTGTTTTGTCGCGAGCCATGTTGGTTCACTTGTCCACCTAAGATTTGCACTCTCGATAGCATCCAGCTTCAATTTGTAAAGCTTTTCCTATTTTGGCGAGTTCATCGGCCTTACAGTTCGCTGGAATGTAATTATGCCCCGAAACCCAACACAGGTGAATTTCGAACTGCTGGGCCATCTCCGTGAGAGATGATCGGCAGTCTAGGACTACTAAGGAAGTTATAGAGATCGAGTCCAAGGACTTGATGGCTGCTTGTCTATCTGAAAAGATACGGATATCTCTAACAGATATCACGCTTTCCTTAAGCCAATGTAAGACTTCTTTAATCGTCATAATTTCCGCCTGGAACACGCCACAGCGGTATGGTAGACGGAAGGAGAGCTTGAGATTAAGACTTTTGGGGAAAACACCTCCACCAACTCACAATCACAATGAACTTATTTCCGGTCTATATTTTGACGCATCGCTTCCAATCGCAACTCTGATTTAACTGTTGGAAATTCAACAACTTTTAAGGATCCTGCAATCAGGGTCGCTTTTGTCGTTTGGTGTGCCGGCTTCAATCCTTGTGTCAGCTGGACCCTATGCCCAAGATCTTTGTGCAAAAAGCGGTGCAAAGTGGTTGCGAATAATCCGATTCCTGCGATCCTCTCGAAATGGACTCACCTGGGTTTTCAGCCACACTCTCAGCTACGGCGGTAATACTTTCAGCTGGCCTTGTCGGACGAATGCGAGTTGGAGTATTCACATCACTAACCTATCCGAGACGCTCAAATTAATCGATTAAATTCGCTACAGCTATCCGAGAAGGCGCCTGATGACCAACCAAAAGCAGTTCAAGCTTTACGAAACTTTTCCACGATATTTTCACCGTTTTTGTAGTGAATTCTCACTATTTCGAAGCATTGTGCGAGTGTGTATCGATCCACATTTAATAACCTCCTAGTTTTTACTTATCAAAAGTCATCGGAATTATAGTTGATTGTTGACACTTCAACAATGGCGCGAAATTTGAAATGACACCTCTTGTTCGGTGACCCTTTATTACACTTCTTACTGGCTCAATCTATCCCTCACTTAGGCGGTATCTGCTGCGCTAGACCACAATTAATTTCTCCCATCCATGAAACAAGTTTACACACCCGGTAAATTCAATTTTTGAAGCAATTTAAATCTAAAAATTACTTGATTACGAAATACAGTTCTCCGTTTTTAACATCGTAAATCCACAGGAGAGCATAAATTTTGCTTCCAAGAGTAATGCTACTTCATTTTGAAATACTTTCACATGAAGCACGAGCTTAGAGTCAAGGAAATTATCCCAAAAGTTACATAACTGAATTGTGTGCAATTAAAATTGGATTTTGTATCCGTACAACTCATAACCTATGAGCACAAGTACTCGTATATGTCTGCAGATATGTACGCCGGAGATCTCAACATAATGCTACCGCCATCGAATGGAATTGTATGGCTTGCAACAAAACTAATATTCCAACTTGAATGGATTTAATTTCGGTAAATGCCTTGAAGTAAAAGTTTCTAATTGAGTTTCACGTCGTGGCATTGCGCAGAGCAATGGCACAATTTCATAATTGCATCTCGTCAGTCGTCATGATGCATCATCTGGTGGAAGTCAAGGTTTTTTAACGGGCAAAAGGATTGCATTTGCTGTGCTTTTTTTTGTGGTTAAGTAAGTCGAATTGATAGCACTAGCACAAGTCCCAATGTCATATGGGGAGACAGACTGCAAACGGACTAAGTAATGTGTCAGGAGCTAAGCGGAATAATCCTTAAAGATTAACAAAAGCAGGAACTGGCAGTCAGGTGTCTCACAACACGTTGCCTTTTACCCCATGAGGACTTGTGAACGGTTTTAACAAAACTAACACGCGATAAGAAAAAATCATAATCATACGATGTATGATTGCTAAAACGGGCATGATTGCATGACAACAAACACGAATGCAGATACACACGTGAAAAACATGAACTTGAATAAAAATACACCACTCAAAGTGTGCGTCTGGTGATTTGCTTGCCTTCCAAGAGCCTACTGCTACTCTTGGTAGTTGCACGGAATTGGTGCAGGATGTAAAAGGTTTTACACAAGGTGGCGCTCTATCGACCACCTTGTGGAACCTACCGGTCGACTCACTAGTTAGTTAGTTTATCGAGGAAGGCTGCAATGGTATAGGGTTTACCGACGACGAGTGCATTGTCATCAGCGGCAGCGACCTACTGGCTCTTTGTTGTTCCAGGCTCTCAACATCGTCGTGATTTGGTGCCGTGAACAGCTATTGTCTGCCAATCCAGCTACCTATTACGAGATGGCCATAAAGCCAACTACTTGGTAGTCATCTCAGATGCTAAGCTTGCTTTGAAAGAACACCTTGAAACCAAGTTCTTAGGGGCTACCAGCATCATTTGGCAGTGCCGTAGAATATTCAGCAAGACCTGGGCTTTAAGCCCCAAGATGCTCATGCTCCACTGGATGGACATATGTACACTGGTATAGGAAGACCGTACCTTGTGTATGTTGGTCAAGGGCTGAATTCCTCAAACACAGGCTCGGTAAACTGCAGCACCTTGCCTGTGTCTGCATTACTGACGCGATGAGAAGAACTCCGATTGCTGCAATGAAAGCTCTTCTGAGCCTTCCTCCCTTGCATCTCATCATCGAGTAAGTGGCCAGGAAAGCAGAATTCCGAAAGCAATTGCTAAGATAAACCGGTTCAAGCACTGTAACTCGGTGACACTAGACTGAGACATTCCGTGACGCCGGGTAATGAAGGAGCTCGTGCCAGGGAGCCCCTGAGCCCCTTCGTGATTACTGAGAGTGATGGCACCGATGAGATCGACACCTAAAGCAGCTCTGGAAATGATAGTTTAACTTCGTTCACTCGGCAAGAAAAACTGTACTCAGACTAAGGGATTCTGGTCTCTGGATAGTCAGATTTTATGGACACGCCTCCGTTCCAAATCAGTGGTGTACCCCGAAACCTTGGATGAAAATAGACTACATCATACCACTCTCTCAATGCAACCGGAGATTCAATATCCGAATTCCTAGAAGAGATGAGTGGTGCTCGCATATGTGGAGAACGAGGTGAATTTGGACTCAAGAACGTTTCGCTTAGGATGTGGGTACAATATGTGGACTTAGGCTCAGCCAGGCGATTGCTTACCAACTTGACCTAAGTCAGTTTCCACGACGAATCCGCATCCTAACACGCGCAACTGACTATGATTTTGTTGCAGCTATAAAAAACGTCCCAATCTTTCCTCTTTTGTCCTTATCTTGTACATCATACCTCCTGGATCGCAGTAACATCGCCCAGCATTGCGAGAGGAGAGATTTAAGTTTTTAAGTAGTGTACAAGGTGCACACATTCCAGGTGCATACTCGTAGGTCGTAATTCTTTGACGTTCCGGGTCGTGTTTTCATTTGAAGGGAATCATCTATATCCGAGGCTGCTGTCTAGCTCATCAATAGGTTTCTAACGCGAGTAAGGAATGTCCCCCGGATGGTACAACTCCCTACTTCGAGGGCCAGTTGCATTGAGAGAATCTTAAGTCGATATGAGTATAACCCACTTAGGGAATGTGAGCGCTGCCATTGCCCCATTGAGGGTCCATCTGACCCCATTTCTTTTTTGTGGCCTGACTCAGGCATAGAAGTGCTCACTGACCTGAGCTCCGAGGGAAGTTCACCTAGACGTGCTTGCAGAAGTTCAATCAGTCCGGCTCAACATAAGCTCATCGTTAGTTCACTCCAGATGACCAATTGCCTGGCCTCTATGATCGTGCGATTTGCCACCTCTTGCCACCAACATTGCTCATACTAATCGGGACATATGACGGCCATTGCTCAAAAAACTGCCTCAAAATTGGACGGATAGAATTTCGTTAAAAACAGCCGCTGTGAATATTGGAGCGAATATGCGTATAAGGATAAGGATATGCGTATAAGGATAAGGATATGCGTCCACATGCGATTTTCTCTCGCGGCGGTTTAAAAATTGTAGTGTCGCTGTAAGAAGAAAGCGACAGTAAACGTCGCGATTTTTTAATCGCAAAAAAATAGAATGCATGGCTTCTAATACGAGTGCGCGCATTTACACCTAAACAATCGCCGCGATTGAATTAAGCTCTAATTTTTAGAAACTTTTTAAGTCGCAAAATTGAATTTAAAACTGGAACACAAAGAGAAGCATAAAACTGACGCCCAGCCTAACTGCCCAACTTGTACAGGAAGGATCGAAGAGGTCGAGCACGATATTTTCGAACGTCCACGATGCCAGCAGAACTCGAAGAGACTATGTGAGCCGCTAAAGTAACTTAAATATTCGCAGAATTTTTAGGTACAACACAATTCCTTAGGGATTTATAATCCCAACAGGGTTGTGGCTCATAAATAAATAATAATGACTCCCCCATGCTAAGCCCCCTTTTCGGCTTGACTCCCATTCACTATGAGCAATTTCCACTCACTTTCATTATTATTCCAGTAAAACTTCATTTGGTTTCAACCTCTTAACCGACTTATTATCCTCTAATGACAATTTTGTGAAACGGAAAACAATTTTAGCGGCAAAATACAACCCCCTCCCCCAAAAAACACTCCACCCCATCAGAACGGTCGCGCGCCAAAAACAATTTTAATTAGTTTGCATTGTTACGCCTCCGGTTTTAGAGGGAGCCATTATTTTCATGGTCTCATTAGTGGACATCCTAATGGGTTTTCAGTGGTGTTTCGGCATTTTATATGGCCTTAGACAGAGCTTCGTACGAAGTCGCTAGGAGTAATTAAAATTGCTCAGTTGACCAAATTGTGAAAAATCCACCCATGCTCGGTCCATCTGGCCACAAATCACCAAAAAGTTTGCTCTTGATGGCGTCGTCCTGTCGGTGTTGATGGTAAAGTCGGTGGCCGCACCGACTAGCGACGTTGAATAGCGAATAACAATGCGAAACGTGTTGCGCATCACTACCATGCAGTTTTCAAAGAAACCTTTTAATGGGAAAAATCCTTTTTTTTTATTCGATTCTTTGTTTGCAGAGTCCACCAAAATAAAGTAAAAACAAAGCATAGATACAACAAACACACAGGACACTATAAATTCCGATTTTCTGTCGATTTAATCTGTCAATGAGAGTCGGTGGGTGGTAGGCAGTAAACGGATAACCCGTATCCACCATTTGCTGGTATTCAAACTTCTATCTCATAATCACAATAAATCATCAAATGCAATTCAATATCCTTTCTGCTCTTTTTTTTTCTACAATAATGGTGGTGGACAGACGAACGGATGAACGAATGAACGGACGAACCAACGAACAGCGCGACGATTCGATTCGCTTTTCGATTCAATAAAATCTCTCTAATATCCTTTATCCGATCCATTTGTTCGTTGGTGTCTGGCCGTAACCCATTAATATCACTTTTATAGAATACTCTCTATTCACGCCGTGTGTGTGTGTGTGTGTGTGTATGGCAGATACACACCCATTGGGAATTTGATATTGTGGGAATCAATAGACAGAGAGAAAGAGGGAGAAAATAAGGGTGGGGGGACGATGGAAAAAAAAGGACATCAATTGATGTCCTTATACGCTGTTTAGTGGTAGTAAATTTCATTAATAGAGTTCGAGCATTATGCTATTAGGGTTCATGTTGAGAGCGAAATTAAATTATGAAATTGATTTTGAACGGGGTAGGGAGAGGGTTGAAATGGAGGTCGCGCCACCGAGTGAACCGCACTTATTAGATACCACCAGCCAGCGATAGTAATTACGAACGTTGTTCATTTGTGGAGAATCAATTTTAATTGAACGATTCATTAAGTGATTCTTGGGGGTCGCTTGGGTGTATTGCATGGGGTAGTTTAGAGATTCCATATTAGGGTAGAGGCTTCGAGTACTTCGAGGACAACTTAAATTCGAAGAGCAAGGACACTTTATAAATAGTCACATAGACACAGAGGATCTTTGAAAAATTTACTTACTTACTTACATAGGTGGCGCTACAGGTCGGGGTGAACATCGATCTTAACCAACAAGCCTCTCCAGTTAGCCCAGTCCTTAGCTAACTTTCTCCAGTTACGCATTCCAAGTCGATTGGGGTCCACTTCTACTTCTGCACGTCTTCTGCTGCGATGTGTGGGGATGTCTAGCTTGAGCATGCCGGCCTATTGTGCCTTAGATGTCACGATTCTGGATGTGAGAGATTTGATAGCCGCCCCTCGAATCAGCGGCTTGGCGAATCGCAGTAACTTTAGCCTGAAAGACGTTGCAGTGGTTCGAAAGGTTAAAAGAAGGGCGGACGCCTAAGTCCTCCGAGAAGACTCCGGCGTTGACTCCGTTCCGAATTTTGGACCCATCCATAAAGATTGAGAGAAAACCGTTGTAGAGGACATCGCGTTGCGTCCACTCAGATCTATCCGGTATCGAGCGTTTGAAACCTAAGCTGAGGTCAGTCTTAGTAGGCAAGTGGTCGGTGACCTTGGGGAGATGACGAGGCATCGTAAATGTCTTTCTCTTTCCATATTCGAGAGTTTCTCAGTAGAGGAGCTAAGCTGTTAGCCATTTGTTTACCGACGATGTCTTTCGGGAGAAGGTGAAGCATGGTTTGAAGTGCCGCTGTTGGAGAGGTACTCAGCGCCTCCATGATGCTGAGGCATATGACTCGTTGGGCTTTGTTGTTTAAGGCTGGAATTCCTCTCTAAGGCGGTTCACCAGACCACT
The DNA here is from genome assembly GCA_946965025.1 of Blera fallax. Lineage (NCBI taxonomy): Eukaryota > Metazoa > Arthropoda > Insecta > Diptera > Syrphidae > Blera > Blera fallax. Next base: position 12,144,948 of record OX337247.1, on the reverse strand, counting down.
TTGCTGTACAATAGAATCGGCCTTACCACCGACCTACATAGCTAGTTTCAAACCCCATGTGAGGCCCACCGCTCTTTTACATGAGTAGGTAGGCAACAATTGCTTCTTCCCAGTGAAGCTTCCGTTCTAACTTTAATCCCAAATAGCTAGCACTATTTGACCAACTAAGAGTGGAGCCTACCAGTGTAGGAGGCGAGAAGCAGGAGGATGCACATACTTCTTCTGCTGAACACGAACATATTTTTCGTCCCTTCATTTCCGTTAAAACACACAAACACACTCTCTATCCAGCTATCCATGCGTAGTTAACTAAAGTATTGCCTTTCACACATTTTGTTTCATTACATCCGCGGCATGTCGTTGTTTCATTATCCTTGCGCGATTGGCAAGTGTAGTACAACCAAAAATGTCCAATAAATTTCCCAGTTACCCTACGCTGAGAACTCATGAATTGTCATTAGGTCACCTTTCAGGATTACCAGGTGGCACGACGTCCACTTGCTGACATGTTATCCGTGCTCCCAAGTTGTCATTGGGTCACCTTTCGGCTTTACCAAGTGGCAAAAATCCGTTCAACTGCTTTTATCCGCACTTGTATACACGCCAATACACATCACATATGTACGCACATACATGCATTAAAACTGTAAACCAATCGAATTCAGCAGAGACCGATCAAATGAAAACGTGTTTGTTCAGCAAAGTTCGTGCGACATCTCTGTGCCTCCACCACTCTGTCCTTTTTGGTAAACCTCAATTAGAAACATCGGTGTTGGCAGACCCCAACAATAAACTCCACGTGTGGGCTATCGGAGCCCTCAAAGCTTGAATTGGCTGCAATCCCCTGACAATTCCCTCTCCTGTAAGGGAATGAGAAGAAAAATGTCATCCAAAAATTGTGCAATCAAAGGACATTCCTCTTATGATTCCACACTGGCACTCATCGTTATTCCCACTGGGGGGGCCAATAATAAGAAACCAAAGCGAGAAGCACTGGTAACGATAACGACATGGCATCGTCCAAATATGTATTTTTACCCAAAAGACCATTCCCTCGTTTCGGTTCCTTCAATAAAAATTAATAGGTGCCTGCATTTAGGTACACACAGATACACACTCCCTCGCTCAAAGATTGCAAGATGGCCAGGAATGTGACAGAACCAAATGTGTGGCATAGAAATGCGAACCAAATGCACGTACATATGACGTTATCGGTCATAAAAGGAATCATCAAATTCGTCCTAGTTCTAGATGCACAGGCAACTTTTGAGGGGTAATGGAAGGTTTGCTGATGTTCTTGGTAAATTGGAGGGAAAGCGAAAAACAATCAGTGTCCTTTGTATTCAGATTCGGTTGCAAGGAAGAAAAATATGAATATCGGGGCAAATTGCAACGGGCTACGAGTAGGTATTTTGAATTCAAAGCGGAATTGTATCTACTAGAAAACGTCTTTGCAACACCTTTTGTCGGAGAGAAGTTTTCTAACAGATCCAAATTTAAAATCGAAAGCTTAGTCGAAGGATATTTTAGTGATGCCATCGACGAGGACATTGGGAAGGGGACGAAAGGCCGCAGTGTCTCAAGCAGACACTCGGGTCGGGGGCCCCTATAAGAAGACAAAGTATCCTAAAGGACATAGCATTTCAAGAGACTGGAGCAAGGGAAAGCTTTGTTTTCTTTTGAAATTGGATTGTTGGTGTAGATTTAGTCGACTGTCGATAGCTTGTGACATTTTTACCGTCGGGCCGTAGCTTTTTCGATAGCATCCGAAGTAAGTGTTGCTAAGCGTTTGTCTGTCAAACATACTGCACCACACTGTGAAGTTAAATTGGCCATAACTCAACAAAACAAGAAGATCTGTCAGTAGACTCGCTCCGCAAGGAGGTGTTCTGTCCCCCTTCTTTGGAATTTGGTGGTCAACGAAGTATTGATAATCCTGTAAGGCGATTGCTTATGCAGATGATGTTGCTACAGCTCGCTCAGGAAAACACCTAAATACTCTTAGAGAACCCCTACAAAACGCTTTAAACAATTTAGCATGTTGGGCGGGTTGATTTGGCGAGTGCAGCCATTCACCTTGAAACTACCTCACAGTGGTCATGAAAAGAATTTGGCTTCCATTCTAAAGTACTTCAGAATCTCCCCAGAAAAGACTAACAACACCACCCCACGTCTGCATTTTGACAAGAACTTTCTCGTCAACATCCGCTCCAGATCATTCTGGAATGAGGACACTTTCTAGAAGATGAATCGATTCACTTCTACACCGACGGCTCAAAATCCAAGCACGGAGTGGGTGGAGATGTTTTCCCCAAAAGTTTTAATCTAAAGGTCTCCTTCCGTCTACCATACCATTGTACGAGAACATACGCCTCTTTCTTGCGTATCTTCACGACAAATCTGACTCGGTTTGTTTTGAAGGTAAAACTAAGACCAGCGTTATGGTTTCCATCCAGCAGGAAGGACTGCCCATTGAACTGAACAGTCTTAAGAAAATTTATATAAGGTTCCATGAGATTTTCAATATGTCTCCCCAGAAAGTAGCGGATGATCTTGCTGCTTTTGGTAATTACGTACATTCCAAAAGGATGTCACATCTCCAACGGAGCCGTAATGACCACAATACATTTTTTCGTCCATAACTTGCCACCATCACCATCACCTCAATCTCCCTCCTATAATAGTCTTCCTCTTACCTTTTACTACCAGAATGTAAGGGGCCTGCGCTCAAAAACCCAAGCTGTCTTGCGCCAATCACATGCTCTCCCCTTCGATATCTATGCTCTGACCGAAACCAACCTGATCCCAAGCATAAAGAGCCAAGAGTTATTTCCCTCTACTTTCAATGTTTTTCGAGACGATGACCACGACCATCCCCTGGTTGACGCTCCCTCTCGAGGCGTTCTCATTGCCATCCACAACGACCTTGACTCGTCTCTCATCGCTATTTCTTCTTCCTCTAAGATAGACTTTGTTTCAATAAAAATAACTCTTCCCCATAGATCCCTGTACGTTATGTGTTGTTACATCCTTCCAGCCCAACCTATCGAATCTTACCAACTTGCCATTGACGCGATTGATCAAATAACCGACTTATCTGATCCCCTCGACGAAATCTTTATATTTGGCGACTTTAATTTGCCCCAATTACACTGGACTCCCTCCGATGATGAATCCTTTTTCTTCGCTTCTAATACCAACTCAACTAAGGAATGTCTCTTCATAGATCGACTTACGGATTCAAGCCTACGTCAAGTTAGCAATGTCCTAAACTACATGGGAAGGCAATTAGACCTTATTTTCACAACTGACCCCATTAACTCCTCAGTCTCGCATTGCCCTCTATCCCTTTCGACTATTGATAACTTCCATCCCCCACTTCTTCTCTCATTTTTCCATAACGCTCCGCTCCATTCCAACTCTTCCACAGTCTTGTCTTACGACTTTCATAAAGCGAATTTCCACAAAATTAATACCTATCTGAGTAGGGTTTCCTTTGAGTTTTCAAATTTATCTTTAAATGATGCCCTCGCCATTTTTTACAGGGAAATATTTAATTCTATCTCTCTCTATGTCCCTTTGTCACGCCACAAAACATCATCCACATCTCCCCCGTGGTATAACCGTAAACTTCGCGCTATACGTAACAAAAGAAACAAGTTATGGGCAGTATTTCTTCGTACCAATTTCATCTCTGACTTTTCCAACTACCTCGGTTCTTACCTTCAATTCATTCAGCTTTTTAACTCTCTCTATCAGCGCTATCTAAATAACGCGCAATCAAATCTGATAAATGATCCTAAGTCTTTTTTCAAATTCGTCAACTGTAAAAGAAAATCTGACGGTTACCCTCCCTCTCTATCCTTTGATAATACATCATCAAATGATCCACACACCATTGCCAATTTTTTCGCCACCTTTTTCAAACAATCTTTCGCCGACAACTCCTTCATACCGGACCCCTCTTACTTCAATTTCCTTCTTAATTTCTCCGTAGGTCCTTTTCTGCATCTATCCTTTGACCCTGCTCTTATCGAAAATAAATTGCTAAGTCTTAATGATGAATTCTTGCCTGGCCCGGATGGTCTCCCCGCCATTTTTCTTAAAAAATGTTCATCCAATCTCTCACTCCCTCTCTCTCACCTCTTTCGCCTTTCTCTTTCACAAGGAGAATTTCCGCTTATCTGGAAGACAGCTTTCATAACCCCCGTACACAAAAAGGGTTCAAGGAGCGAAGTAACAAATTATCGCCCCATTGCTAAACTTTCTCATATACCTAAACTCTTTGAAAGTATTTTGTATGAAGCCTTAAGCTTTCAGTGCAAATCTCTCATTTCCCCTAATCAACATGGCTTTCTGAAAGGTAGATCTACTACGACAAATCTCGTCGAATTCGTGTCTTTTGCCCTCACAGCCTTAGAGAATGGCAAAGAAGTCGACGTTATTGCAACTGATTTTAGCAAAGCTTTTGATAAGATATCTCATAACCTAATTCTTTTCAAATTGTCTGCCCTCGGTTTCGAACCCATATTGTTAAAGTGGATATCATCCTACCTTGAAAATCGTTTTTATAGTGTTCGCTTTAGATCAGTCCTATCAGCCCCTTTCTTGGCCACTTCTGGTGTTCCACAAGGCAGCCATCTTGGTCCTCTCTTCTTCATTCTAACTATTAACGACGTTGATAGGGTCATAAAACACTCCTCCCTTTCTCTCTACGCGGATGATACCAAATTTTTTAAAACCATCTCCTCACCACAGGACTACTGTCTCCTCCAAAAAGACCTGGACAGTTTCTCGAACTGGTGCTCTAAAAATTGCTTAGAGCTCAATATCACCAAATGCCAATCTATTACCTTATCACGGAAACACCACATGTCCCCTGCCCGCCTTTATTTTCTTCATGGTCAGCCTATATCCATCGTTCAATCTCTGCGTGACCTTGGAATATTGTACGATAGGGAATTAAATTTCCGTTCCCATATTGACGAGATAATTGTTAGAGCTAACTCCTCACTTGGCTTTATCAAACGGTGGTCCAAGGAATTCTCCGACCCTTACGTGACTAGATCCCTCTACATTACCTTTGTCCGCCCTCTCCTCGAATATGCGAGTCAAGTGTGGTGCCCCTTTCAGCAAGTGCATGTGTCCAGAATCGAAAACATCCAACGTCGTTTTCTTCGTTTTGCCCTACGAGGTCTTTCTTGGAACGACCCACTTATCCTGCCTCCCTATCAAAACCGACTCAACCTCATCAACTTGAATTCCCTCGAGAAACGCAGAGATGTTGCAGACATTCTTTTCATTCATCGACTTCTCTCTGGCTCTATCGATTGCCAATCTCTTTATAACTCAATTTTCTTCAATACTAACCCACGGAACTTACGATGCCCTCGGCTGTTCTATTTACCAGCCCATCGCACCTTATATGGCTCCAATGAACCAATTTCCCGTATGCTGCGGAAGGTTAACTCAAACCTCACCCATTTCGATTTCAATCGTAGCACTCCCAGCCTCAAACCTGATCTCCTCAACCATTTTCCTTAGCTTTTAGTCATAGTTTTTAAGTTAGTTGTTAGTCTTAGTTTTTAAGTTAGCTGTAGCTTGTATTAAGCCAAATAAATGGGGGCTATCGCCCCCACCAAAATCAAAATCAAAATTGTGGCGTGTTCCAGGCGGAAATTATGGCGATTAAAGAAGTCTTAGCTTGGCTTAAGGAAAACGTGATACCTGTTGGAGATATCCGTATCTTTTCAGATAGCCAAGCAGCCATCAAGTCCTTGGACTCGATCTCTATAACTTCCTTAGTAGCCCTAGACTGCCGATCATCTCTCACGGAGATGGCGAGCGGGGTATATAGCGAGGCATGGAGACATTCCAGGGAACTGTAAGGCCGATGAACTCCCCAGAATAGGAACAACTTTGCAAATTCAAGCTGGATGCTATCGAAAGTGCAAATCTTAGGTGACCAGCACGCTACAAGGCAAGGCCTCTTTGCAACCGACTTCTGCAGAAGCTGTATGGATAAAGAAAAGGAGAAAACTATTCCTCACCTTCTTTGTTTCTGCCCAGCTCTCTCCCGTAGAAGGAAGCTTCACTTAGGAACCTTCATTTGCAATGATATAGGCGATCTGACAAATATAGATATCAAAAGCCTCTTACGCTTCATAAGAAGCTCAAAACGGTTCAACGAGTAGGAAAGGGAAACTTTCTCCTGTCCGATGTACGTGGTATCACAATGGACCTATGTCCATATGGTCTAAGTGTGTTGGCCTAGCTGGCAGTCACTTTCAACCAACCAACCAACAAAACAAGAGCCGACTTGTGCAAATTTTAGGATGCGGCCTTTAAAGCTATAGAATGTTCTGACGGACCTCACAGTGTCTCCTAATGAAGCGATCAGATTCCCTTGGACCCATGCTTCGTTTACATAAAATTTTGATCCTGCATAACTTGAGTAAACTTTTGCAGATAAGTTTTGGATTTTGGAGGGATATATCAATCCTATTCTGAGTAGTCTGTGCCTGTTGCAAGCCACGGCTGGGCATTCCATGAAGTATGTACGGACGTCCCTTGATCTTCCAGGCATAGGCGACAGAGATCTGAGGTAACTTTGTCTATGTTGTGCAGAGGAGAGTTAGTTGAGCAGAGGGACAACGCATTAGAGGACGACGTCGTCTAAAGTGGTGCGCACAAGTACAAGGTGACCTCAACCAGCTTGGAGTGCGCAACTAGAGGCAGTTAGCTAAGGACCGGGCTAACTGGCGAGGTTTGTTGGTTGATGTCCATGTTCATCCTGAGCTGCAGTGCCACCTATGTACGTATGTAAGTAAGCTAGTTGAGCGAGCAGTGACCCGTTAGAAAGTCCATTAAACCTTTGACATCTTTTTTCGATGAGGCAAGTCTAGGCAAGTTTAGACCTAAACGAGAGAGAGTAGAGGTCTTTTATAGCCGTTTGACTGTCGGGCAGGGTGTTAATACTGCATCAGCGGATGTTGCCCCTAATGCATTCCCTGGCGCATAATTCAATGGCGTAGATCCCAAAGAAACTGCCAAATGCCTCGCGTCCTTTCCGATTCCATTTCAGATTCGTTGGTGTACCATGTTGAGCGAGTGTTGCTCAAAGGAGAGCCTTAATTATTTCATTTGTCACGCTCTGGAACCAATACTTTAAAAGGGCGGAGAGGATTTATCTCCAGCGGCATGAAATCTCTAACATCCATCTGATGTTGAAACTGTACTGTCTGCTGCGCCAAATATTTGTATTCTCATTGGCTCGCAATAAAAAGGACTGCAGGCAAGTTATGGGCGCTCATTAAGGCTGCTACGCTACAAGTACATTTGTCTCCTATTCTAGGTTAGCATGAACTAGCCCCTCCTGGGCCAGTAAACAAGGCGACGACCAGTCAGACGTATCAGATGTCAGGCTTTTGTGGACTGTTCTACTGAGTTCTGATAACGAAAGTTTGTAATGCGCCTAGGTACTTAAGATGGAGGAATTTCAGTCACAGAGGGTTGCTTCCTGTCACTGTCATAAAACGCGCCACGATTGAATCGGAACCACGCCGCAAGGTGTTCTTCAAGCAGCTGAGAAAAGTGTGATTCTCTTCGGAAAATATAATCCTTCCACCGGAAAAGTGAACTTGAATAGTTTTTTTTTAAATATGCCATCCTTCACGTCCCCTACTCTGACGTCTGTTGGAAATTTAAAAATTTATAAAAAACTAGTGGACGCGAACAGTCCATATAGGATTCTCGCAGACATTCATAATGTGGCTTGGACGATGGTTAACACAAGAGTTCATTTCTGAATCCCAAATAGCCTCCGGGATGTCCACAACACATTAAGTGCAGCAAATCCTTATCATTATTTTTGTCCTCTGTCGATACTGGATTCCCTTTTCACATCTGAGCATAGCTTTAGGTTAAAAAAAAAAGAGTCACCGCAGACGCTCAATTCTTTACAGACTTTCAGTATATTCTCGACCCCATGACAGTTTTATCCAAACCATTACCATCTATCTGGAAATGAATACCCACCCCTCGGTGGGTTGCAAGCCAAATCACAGAGCCCAATCGCCTCATCTCAATTCGCGCCATAAGCCCCTTTCGTAATCCGGTTTGTTGCTGCCACGACTATCGTCGTCGATGAATAAACATTTCCGTGGGTCAACATTTTAATCCGTTCTTGCACGATGATTGTTGTTTCATTGCCATTATTATTCGCGTATACGTACTCGTATATTCACCGCTACTCGCTCCCCCTCTTGCTGACGTAAAATAATCTCTCGCGGATCGACTTCAGTTTACATATTTTAGTAGATTGGCCTTCCTGGTAGTCCTGCAGCTGCTTGCACAGTGTGTAGTTGTATTTTTGTGTTCACAGCTGCATAAGCCTTGTATTTTTCAGTTGCATAATTAACTAAACCGCAACCGCTACTGTTACTGCTACTGCTACTGGCGCCATAGCAACTACCCCCAGTAGTGGTTCCTCCAATCTGCATCTATGCAGTATGGTTACGTCGGTATACTACACACAGACAGAGCTACACTTGTTTCGGGTGTAATTCGTTACTGCAGCAGTGAATTAGAAATTCATTGACATTGCCATTGTGTGGGTTTGATAAGGGTCCAGTTAGTCATATTGTGCCTTTGAAAATGCAATTTAGATGCCGAGGACCAATGCCCGCGTTGTTGTATGTCTGTTTCCTGTTTGCTTGCAATTATTATGCGCAAGGATATACGAGTGTTTTTGTATTGGTTTTCGCTTGAAGGGTTTACAGAGAATAAAGTTGTTAGATCCTTGAAATCTCCGGTTAGAGTTATTTTATTGCAGTGGGACGTACCGGACTATAGTTGCCATAAGCATCGAAAAGGATTAAGGCTTACGAATCATGGAGGAACGTTAGTGCGAAATGCGCAAGCTGAAATCTTCGCCATCAAAAGAGCAGCGAAGACAATCCTTAGAATGCAAATAGATTCATCACGGATTACAATCTTTGTGGATGGTCAGGCAGCAATCAAGGCACTGGGCAGTGAGACCACAAGATTCAGGACAGTAGGTAAATATCGTCAAATCCTGAGCAGACTTGGCAATATCCGTGTGTGGTCAATCTCTGCTGGGTTACCGGACATAGTGATACGGAGGGTAATGAAATAGCGGATGAACCTACCAGCAAAGGATAAAAACTACTTACAGGCAAATGGATATCCCATATAGGAAACAGAATCATTAGAGAACTTGGCCAGCTTGCACAAGCTTTGCGGATAGACTAAGGGCGATTTATAAGGACCACACGCTGATTCGAGAAGGAACCAATTAAATAGCAACAGTGTGGTGCCATATTTCGAAGGGGATTCAAGGTGGACCAATAGGCCCCAAGGAAGCACCTCTCGATGTACACACACACAACCTAACCCAACCTGTTAGGTCACAGAAGATAGCAGAGTTGTCCTGTCACTTCATTCACCCTACGTTTACGCGATGATGATGTCGTCATCAATGGTTGCTTCGCTATTGATCATAGATCCCAGATACTTTTCGCACTTGGGAATAATTTTTCCATTCAAATAAATGTCTGCACTAGGTCGGAGTGGATCAGAGAATGGGCAGTACAGGTACTCTGTCTTTTTTGGACCAATTTGATACCCATTTGACGTTTGATCCACGCTTATGATGACTCCATCTACAGCAAAGGTCCGTCACTTTCCATCAAGCAGATAATCTAGGACTGCAATAAATAGCAAGGGACCTAAGCCGCTTCCCTGGTGCACACCGATATTAGTTGGAAACTCTTCGGAACTCTTTGCACCAGTCTGGTGAAAATAGGATTATTTCGCTTCATATTTCACAAGCGTTTGGCAGAGTTTGGCATCAAGTTCTTTCATAGAAAATGGTTGCATTTGGGGTCGACGTTAATCTCCTTTTATGGATTAGAAATTACCTTTCGAGACATTCACTTCAATTCGACTTTGGCGCCTACAAATCTGCAACTCATCAAATTAATGCTGATGTCCCTCGAGGTTCTTCTTGGTTCTTCTTAATTCGGGTCTGGGCATTCTGGACAAAAAGGGGAGCTATCGTGTCCAAAACAGTGAAGATATTTGCGATAGCCTTCATAGTTCAGTTCCCATGTGCTCGGTTTGTCCTATTTTCGATGGTAGGGATTAATTTGTAAGTCCACCTGCCTTGCCACACAGCTATTGAATTTGCTTTCTCTTCTTCTTTAATTCTTCTTTTTTCGCAAGCTTCTTGATGACTCGAACCCCTTCTATTGTAGATTCTCTGCATCTCGTTCGCGAGGATGTCAATCGGAACCATTCCTGCTATAACGAAGGCTGCCTCGTCAGAGATAGTTCTAAGACTACTGATGGTCTTCACAGAGCAGAGCCTATATGCTGATGTCAGTTAATTGTTTCTTTGGTCGCGAGAGCCCCCACCCAAACTGACGCCGCATAAATGAGAACTGAGCTGACAACTCTGGATAGCACGGTCCTCCTAGCATATCCAGGTCCTCCAATGTTTGGAATTATCCTGGTGAGTGCTGCATGAAGTCTTGACGCTTTTTTGCTCGAATAGTCAACATGTTGTTTAAACTGCAGACTGCTGTCGATCATTACTACTAGATATTTGATGGCTTCTTTGGATCTGATGATTTGGGTTCCAACCTGGACATTCATATGTTCCACAGATTTCCGACTGGTTATTAGAACAGCCTCTCCTGTTGACCACTGTTTCCTTTTGACAGCGCCATGTGCCTCATCAGCTCATGAGCTTACTCCAAAGCCTAATGGTACACTGTAAAGGGAGTTGCTTGTGCATAATTTAATTCATGATTTAGAAATTAATTAACATCTGCTTCTGGCTCTTCACAATCGATCTTTTCATGTCATTCGAGCTTTGAATTATGAAACAGAACCTTAAAAGCTTCGAATTTTTGGTAATTTCGACTGGAAATCATACGATTGTCCACATAGTTAGGTGTAAGTATGGACATACATATGTAGTATTGTGCTGGTTTTCAAATTCATTTCAATTCAAATAAAAAATTTATGTCCATACCACGAATTTGCGATTCTATAGGTGCAGTTGGACATATTTAGTTCGCAGTAGTCAGTGCGCGCTCCTAATAATGCTAATGAACACCGTGTAGCCATCGAATAACATCATAATTCAATTATACGCCTCACAGAGTTCTGTTTACAATTTTCCTGGCCAGTTGGCTCAGTCTTTCCTAAAAACTAAAAATATACATATGTACACATCTATATAAGGACGCATATTATATTGAATTGAAATTTGTTCGAATGCAATTATTTAATAGGAAAACCACCGCGCTGTAGCGTTTCCAAGGCGAACCCATTGGCTTAATATTTTAACCTGAACAGCCTAACGACGATGCCAATGGCAGTAGCTTCCTACCTACATACATACATACATACATATGTAAGTATGTATGTATATAGTTGCTGGTGCAACGCGCGAAAATCAAATTTTCCAGATATAAATCGAATGGAATTTGCATTTCGACACCGAAATATCCTGTAAAATTGTATTTTGCGATTGTGGAATATTAACTTAGGGGGAAAAATGGTTCGATGCAAATTTAACGGTATTAGTATTCTGGGAATTCGGTTCATCCGAAGCATAAACTCGGGATAAAAAGTGAGAATTCGTCGACCGCGAATAGGGATTTCTAGTACAAAATATGCGAACAAAGGCATTTAATTTAATCAAGGACATTTTTTGCATACATGCATAGATACCTACGAATGTGTAATATTGAATGTAAAATATTTTATACCCGGTTTTTTTATTTTAAGAGTCAAATGAGTTGTTTTTTTTTGGTTTTATTCGTATACGACTTTTGCGTTAATTTGAATCCGATAAAACATAGGCGAATGAACCTAATAAAACCACTTTAGGTAGATGGAAATAGAAAGCCTTGCCTAAGGCGTTTGTACAATGGTTTGAGTGAACCTTAATTCTTTGCTTTCTTCCGCGGAGATAAAAATGATTTTTGACTGAAATCTACGTCATTTTCGAACTCATTCGAAGCTCCCACGGAGAAGCGATAGCGACGTTGGGCCATGTAAGCAAATAATCCGAGGTTTTTATGCAATACTCCCGTCAGAGTATTGTGGCTAATGAGCCGTTTATGTACATAGCTCTTTCTCGAGTTAAGGTTCTTGGGCTTTCACGGTCAATTTGGGCAACAGAAATAATTCCTCGCGATGTTTTTTTTTATGTTACACTTGCCCACATGGCTGACACAGCAACCTAAGAGATCTATTGAATCAAAAGGGTAGAATTAATCCAGTACCCCTTCCCTTATGAGGGTTAGTACGTCCATAGTAGCAGAGTTTTTCAACTACACTGACAAACGCATTTCTTTGTGCAAGATACGTCTCCTTAAACAATATAGTGCCAGGCATTCACAGAGACTGTGTTCGGAAACACAGAATTCACATCCCATCTCTGGGCACAGATTCATTCTGTTAAGGTGGTGTTTCACATCCCGTGAGTACCTCTACTGAGTACCAGGCCACGATAGAGTAGAGGGCAATGAAACAGCTGACAAACTAGCAAGAAAACGCCTTAACCAGTTCGGTACCATTCTGCGGGCTAGGCAGCACACGATACAGGAAGAGCTTGGTTAGGTTAGGTACGTGGGTAGACGAGTGCAAGATACTCATAGGAGGGAGATGTCCCTTGCTCTAACCCTAGTTCTACAGATATGGGTTCCAGCAATCCATCCAATTGATTTGATGTAGTTCAAGACTGGTGTGCTGGATATTCTTCTTAAATCTGAAGTGGATAGGACCTAGACAGTGACAGAGAAAGTGGGTTGCAACCTCAATGACTTCTCATCTCCACATCCACGACATAAGTCTTCTTCCGTAAGTCTTAGTTTTTTCATGTGGTACCGCAGAGTGCTACGCCCCGTGATGACTCCTATCAGAGTAGAAAGGGATTTCCTATCCTTTTGCATAATCCTTTCGGTCGTACACTTATACAAGGCCAAATTCTTCTTGTAATCACACAAGGGCCATCTGATGTTGGCCTCCCTTAGGACCTTAGTCCCTGCTTCGAGCCTCAATGTGCAAGACGTGAAGAGCACCAAGGTGTCGGGTAGTTCTGATGTGCATTCCGAACCTCTTTTGGCCTATTCGTCGGCCTTCTCATGTCCAGGGACCCAGCAGAGCGCAACCTTCTGCTGTGTTCCAAGAACCTTAAGCTCTTCACAAGCTTGGATTTTATTTCGATAGCAGAAATCGCTTTTATCGCTGCCTAGTTGTCGCTGAAAAAGGTGATACGCTCCTTTGGCTGTTGTCACTGCTAGGACCTCCGCTTGGAAAACACTGCTATGGTTCGGGAGGAGAACTGATTTGGATATGCCCAGCGGTTCAGAAATGATGCCTGAGCCTACGCTCCATCTTTGATCCATCTCTGAAGACAGAGATGGTTCGTGTATTGGTAAACCGACCGATTTTCCATTGTTCTCTGCTCGGGAATGAGCTTGTGAAGGGTCTCTTGAAATCTAGGTACGCAGTCTGGTAATCCGTGGTAGTTACATTTTCTAGACATTTTTGTCAGGATCATAGAATGTCTCCAACTATCTTATTGACTTATTCTTAGGGCACTACTAGCTCCCGAGGCTTGAACGAAAATGTCCAGCGGAAGCAACTCCCAGTCCTGCACTAGGTGCTGTTTTCATACAAGTCAAACTCTGTACCTTCGTGAGAGCCGTTAAATTGGTGGTCTTGCTGGCGGACTATCACCAAACAAGTCAGAATAGGACTTACTGTAGCCGTACACATCCGTATAAATTTGGATTTTGGTCCCCAGGTTTTCCCAAACATGCAGAGAAAGCTTAGGACGGAGGAAGATCGCCAAAGAACAACTTTGGCAAAACTCCCTAAGCTATGATAAGCCAAAGAGCTTCTAGGGCGTCATAACCGGAAAAGCAGCGGGGTCTGTATACTTGCAAACATAAACAAAAACCGGCTGCGCATTCTTACAGGCTTTTTTACGGGTCGCTGTACACATAAGAAACGCCTTAGGAAACTTATGCGTCGGAGAGACGTGCGAGGGGTGGCCAACTGCAAAGAACGGCGACGACTCGATGTCGTTGGTGATCCCTCAACGCCGGCCTGTACAGCCTCAGTATTCTCATCAGATCGCCTCGGACAGCGTCGGCCTTGATGACTGGTATTACCAAGACTGCAAGTGGCGATCAATTTTTGGTGAAAACGTCTGATGGTGTAGTCTGAAGGCGCTCGATATTTTCACGATATCAGCGCTTTGTGGTGGCGTGTACTGTACCATGGCACAAATTCGCTTGGACTGGCGGCGCTTCGAACGCGGGCTGTCAAAAGCCGACCTGAAAACAGCCGTCAATGCTATAGGGTTGCCAGATGCTGAAGGTTTAAAAGGCTCATCCTGTACATGCAAGGAAATAGTTACCCAGTTTTATTATTTCAGAATGGATTGACCATGACCTTTAAAAGTGTAAAAACCAAGCAGCAGCAGCAACAGCAACAGCAGCTTTAAACAAGTCCCGACGAATCCTTACATTTAGCTATCTCCATTCTTTGTGTACCAGAGTTTGACCTGTTATCCTACACAAAACTGAATACAGGTAAATAAATAACCAGACGACACGCTTTTGTGCCATTTTCGCTTGTAATTCCTGGAAATTTATTTAAAGGATTGCTATCTCGAATTTGCACAGCCCAACCAGACCACTTAAACCTGATGCCCCCTTCTGTGAAGGGCCGCCATTAATTTCTATTAATGTCGCACAATCAATTTATATGCCTCGCAACGCTACCAAAGGTTGAAACAATTCCTGCGTTCCCCAATCCGTTCTCAAGTTTCAAGCGTACGACTTGAGTAAATACTCATTTCTCTTCTAGTTATCTAAATGCGACCAGGCTACCCCATTCACACCAAGCCAGGCACTACATGTACATATAGAAAAGGAAGCAGAAGAAAAAAAAAATTATATTACGCACGAATAAACAACTACCAAGCAGGCTCTGGAGCTAGAGAATAATAATTAACCAAAAACTTATTCATCACCACCATCTCTACCACACCGTCAGGCTCATTTGCCAGTCATTCTTCTGCAGAGGGTGGGATTGTTTAGTATAGTTGCTGCAGTAACGATAAGGACTCTAGTTTGCCGTATGCAGTATCCTTTCTCAGTGGTTGTGTGCATGCTTTTCTTAGATTCTGTGTCGCCGCGCGTTGGGTGCTTTATCAAAGTCATGAATAATTTATTTCGTTAACGCGCACCACCCCATCCCCCCCATGGCCACCCACCCTGTTTGTTTAAAATTCTTGAACATAAAATCTGAGAAACCGTAAACGCTTGCATGCCATGCAACTGTTTATCGTTGTTTTCCTCTTTTTAGTTCTGTTGGTCGAATCGAGTGTTAGTTTAACAAAAGCCACAACGAAGGACGAACAAAAGAGAAGCGAAAAATATTGAGCAAATAATCACACGCACTATGTACGAGCACGAGGATATGGGGGGTGGTGGTGTGTTGGCTCTGTATGCAAACCATTACACAAGGAGTTGTGTAAAGATTGCAAATTAACGAGCGGAAGGAACTCATTGGTCGAAAAGGATGTGAAAGAGTTCTCCTCCAGCTAGCAACGAAGAATTAATTGTTTTTTCATGTATGGTTAAGGAAGGAAAAAGGAGGAACGACTACTGGATTTGGTTATTAAACGCAGTCAAGGAGAAAGTCAATAAAATTAAATTTCATTTGAGAATGTTCATTTTAACTAAATGTGCGTGGATGTGTGTGTGCGGGTATCTATGACCAGTTTTTTTTTTTAGTTGGGGTGGAATTTAATTTAAGTGCGAACAATGTATGAAGGACATTGATGGTAAGGAAGGAACCAACGAGGTTCAATTTTTTTCGAGCTGTAATGTTAGGCGAAGTGGAGCAAGTTTGGTGATGGATTCCATGATAGTGGTGGCGTGCTAAGGCTGGATAATTAGTAGTTTATTAGTAGAAGGCAATGTAGAAGAAGTGTTGAAGTGCATGTTAAGTTATGCACAATTACCTCGGCCAAAGGACACACGAAAAGCAGGAAAGAAAATGGGCAGCAGTACCGCATAGAAAAAGGCAATAATGCCTTCATTTGAACCTCCAGGAAGTTGACATGCGGGTTTTGAAGGTAGTTATGTGCCTGTGCATATGTTCTAAGCTGGGGGAGCACATCATAGCTGGGAAAACAAGGCAGTTCTGACATGTTTTGGTTGGACACGGAAGATTCATCATAAGCGAAGGTAGCTGGTTGGTCTAGAGCAGGGGTCTCAACAACAAATCGGTCGCTCACAGCGTGTCGTCATAGAAGCTTTTACGGCAGTTGAACGAGATGTATCAAGACGTGGATGTGGAAAGAGCTAAACAAACTGGGTGCTCAATCAAATATCGCCTTCATCTGGGTCCCAGGACACAGCCACTATGAGGGAAACGAGCAGGCAGACGATCTGGCCAGACAAGGGTCAGCTGTTAGCGGTTCGCTAGCAGAAAGAGTCAATGTTCCGCTAGGAGTTGTAGCCCGGTACCATTCACAATCATTTCCTAAAGCTGGCCAACTTATGTTGGAACACGCTTTCTAGCTGCGCTATATCAAGAAAGACATGGCCCAGCTATTGCAAACCTAAAACAAATGAGCTGCTAGGCAGATAAGACCACGGGACGGGCCACTGGCCGATAGGAGACCACGCAGCCAAGCTTGGCATCCCCCACAACACCTTCTGTCGCAGCTGCAGAAATGCAAACGAAAAAGAATCTTCTTCACTCTCTTTGCAGGTGTCTGACCCTGGATAGAATACGATAACGTACACTAGGTAAACCTTTCTTCGACGACCTGAGAGAGATATCTGACAGAAAAGTTGGAGCCCTCATCCTCTACCTGAACTCGACAGGATAGGCTCTCGCCTCAACCGTAAACAACTTCTTTTACAACCAGGGTACATGCGTTTTGAGGTATCAAAACGGCGCATTCTAGCGCTAGTTATGTTTCTATCTAAAGAAACAGCCACCGCTACCTACCTACCTAAGAAGGTCTTCGAATCTTAGCCCCCAAGCTTCGAGAAGGCAAGGAAGACTGAACCTCCGTTTTTAGGACGTTCTTGCGGATGCCAGAGTCACAGAAGTTTGACGAACATCTGTCAAACTTGAGAGGTAAGGTCTTGAAAAATCGTTGTGGTGGTTTCCAGGACTCGAACTTCGAACCTTTTTCTCAACAGACCAATGCACTATCCACTGAGCCACGGCGCCCACACTAACCACGCAGCTCCTGAAAAAATCGTTTGACTAGAGGTTTTACCTTTTGGCGTGTAGCCCTATTGGACAATGTCCCTTGAGGACTTACCTACTTCTTGAAGGTAGCGCTACAGTTCGGGGCGTCTCCAACGAGCTCTTTCGCACGACAAGTTGATTTAGGTCCCTTTCCACTTACGTGTGCAACCTGAGTTGCGGTGTTCCTCTACTGCGGCGTCCCTCGAAGGTGGATTCGAAGATTTTCCGGGCCGGAGCATTGGTCTCCATACGCTCTACGTGACCTAGCCAACCCAGTCGTTGGACCTTCACTTTCCGGAGAAGTCGATGTCGCTGTACAGCTCGTCGTTGTATATTTTTCTCCACTCATCGTCTATGAAAACGGGACTGAAAGTCATTCGAAGAAGAGCAACTTCATCCACTTCTGACACAGCCCATGCCTCTGTGCCACAGAGCTGGACTGTGATGATTGAGGTCGAGTGTGGGCTTTGCTACTTAATTGCTTTCTTACTCCAAGGAAACAGCGGTTGGCAGGAGTTTTTTTTTTCAACATTCTGTCCGAGACGTCGGCTTTGGTTGTCTTTTCTCATTGACAGCACATACTTGGTGTTGCCGTGATTGACCGTTAAAGCAAGCCATCTTCGTCGCTTCCGTCTCAAAAGCGCCACTGACAGCGCGCTGCGTTTCTCCGATTATGTCGATCGAGGACACCGACATGACACCTTACACCTCAATGGCAGCTGAGATGAAGATGCTACGCATGATAGCTGGAGAAACAAAGCTCGATTGAATTAGAAGCCTTAGAAGCCATCTTGAAAAAATTGGAGCGCGATCAGCTCAGTTGGTACAAAAACAGCAGCATTTGATCGGCCTCAGTGGTGAAGTGATCCGAAACCGAGAGGCCTGCAAATACTTTCTGAGGTCGAATCAGCGTACCCCGCAGGCGGAACAGTAGAGATGCAGTAAAGTGGGAGAGCTGTGATCCCTATAATCCTGATCATAACCTCGCCGAATAAAAGAAAAGGAGGAAGAAGAAGAAGGACACCGACCACCGATCTGATCCCTTCAGCAAGATCAAACCATTTCAAATGCAACTTAGGCCAGATCTGTCTGGATAAAGCCAAGCACTCCAAACACTTATCTACATTAATCCAATTGTATATTGTAGCGTTAAGAACACTCCTTTGTACCTAGATACATTGATTGATACATAAAAACCGCTCAACCATTTGGGTAAAACCGACTCTACTCGATAATAAACACTCTCGGCTGCGGCCTCATTTATGACGTTAGACTGTGCAACACAATCAACTGAATCACCCTGTGGTGGCAGCGTTTTCATTCAATTTTTTTTGTGAATAATCAGAATAATTATAAATTAATTAAAACGATCCCAGAATGATATATGAACTCGATGGTTGGATTTTTTTTATCCAATTTACATAACCCAACGCTGGATACTTGTGCGGGTGTTTCAAAAACAAAAACCAAACTCTCTGCGGGCCTGTGCCATTTAAACGTGGTTTGTCATTCTTGAACGAAAGCCATTAATATAAAAATTAATTTCACTGCCAAATTTTATTAATTACAATATTAACTTCAGTATTTTAATGCGTTGCAATAATTGATTTTAATGCTGCGCCATTGATTGGAAAGTAATTATTTACCTATAATTTAATTAAAAGATGACAGAACTGGACTCTTTGCAGGAGTGCTGCGGAGCAAGGATACTCGTTGAGGTTTGATTTTATTTAGGCTTCAGCCAATAGCAGCTCTCACAGCGCCCAATCCCAGAAGCACTCAGACTCAATACGGTCCATTGTAGTTCAACTCCTTTTTTTGGTGTAGTAGTTGGTTTCTGTGATGTTTAGTGGCTGTGTTTGCTTTTCCCCTGGCGGGGAACTTACTTGGACTTACACCAGCCATGTCACAAGCAAAGGCACTACCGACTACTCTGTGGGCACCTGTTTGTTACTGGCATAGTAGTTTGCATCTGGAGCCTTCTCAGAGGGATTTACTTATGCAAATGGAAGTTATCTTGACTTCACAAGAAGTCTGGTGTCATTGACATCAGATGGTCAATAGTAGCGTTTCCAGCAACCCTTTAAGAACGAAGAGTTTCACTCGCAACCAACAGGTGCCGCCATATGGAAACTGCAAATTGAGAGGCAAATGGCGAATTGACATCTACTCGGACAGCAAAGCACACAACACAACCACTTAACTGCAAGGATAAATTAAATGTACTGGTTTGACTGGTTTGTCCATTTATGGGAACCGTTATTACTATGCTATAGGTATACTAGAGTCCTTAGTCTGCTCTGCGACCTGTAAGATCTTTTGTACTCAATCTTAACTAAATTTAATTAAAACCTAAACTAAAAGCTTTATTGAGGCTCTCTTAATTAACCTCAGTGTAGTTCCAGGTTTTTGATTTCCGCTGGAATAATAGAGTCCCTCGGCAAGTGGGTTAATCACTTCCTTGCTGCCCCAGGACAAACGAAAAGTTCTGCCGTCTCTTTTTGCACTAGACAGAACCGGAATATGTCAGTATTTGACAACCTGCTGTATAGGCAATGTCCACTTAAATAGCACGTTAAGCTTCTTGAATTGTCTGTGTACAGGTCGAGTAAAGTCTTGGTCTTATATCGGTTGGATTTGATGGAATTGTTCACTTGCCTTTGGCCTGGAAGATTGGCCCAGTAGTCAGCGTGTCCATCTATCTCCCAGTGTGTAATCTTGGAGTAGACACTGTCACATGGTACTCAAAAGTTGTTAGTTAGTCATCGGGCTGTCGATGTCGGGCTAAAGTGGCGAAGATGAATTATCACTAGGACACAGTGTGCAAAAAAATTCCCCATTAATTCCCTTCGATCCCTGGCACGCCGCTGCCAGTTCATCAGGCCAACGTCCTGGCACCCGCAATTGCTTGACGGAGGTTCGCGGTCATCCTTGTTGTCTCGAACCTGAGGGCTGGCAAGACTCTCTTGGTTGGAGCTCGATGTGACCAAGCTAATGTAGTCGACGTGTTATAACCTTCCAGACTGCATCCACACCTTGGTACAACCCATAGAGTTCGTGGCTAAATCTTCTCCTTCATTCGTTCTCCTCGGATATGGGTCCGAAAATTCGATGAAATATTTTCATTTCCAAGGAACACAAGATCAGCTGTTCTTCCTGCTTAACGTCCAGCACAAGTCCAGTAGAGCACCACTTTCGCCTTTGGTGTCAGGAGCATCAAGCCTAGTTGTTTTGGCAAACCAAAGTAGCAGCGGTTTGCTAGGATGATTCTTCGCCAAATCCCCACTGAGATGTCCTTTGTAGAGCTAACATTTACTCCGAGGTAGGTGAACTCTTTAACTACCTCGAAGTTGTAGCTGGCGATAGTGACGGTAGACAGACATTGGTTTGTTTGTCGATAGTAAATGTTTGGTTGACCTTTAGATCAACATTACTAGCCTATGTCAATATCGTTGCGTGTCTCAGCAGCTGGATTGACTTATGAAAGATAGCTGCTACCGGGTGGACCACTCCATCTTAACGCGACATAGCTGGGTAGATTTTTCAGGATCCCGAAATCGGCCCTGGCTTCGCAGAGCTCTAAGCGATGTCAAACGCAGTCTTAAAGTCGATAAACAAATGGCGTGTTTCGACTTTCCAGACATTGTCTTCGATCTGCCGGCCTGGTGTCCACATTGGTACGTGCCTATAAATGTGTCGCAGAACGGCTTAAGACTTCAATAGTTGAGGCAGGACATAGAATCGTCTTTTTATAGATGAGGCATACAGAGCTCCTCCAAAAGTTAGTTAGTAAACGTAGTTAAGTAGTTGAACACCTCATTTCCACTGACGCTATGCCACATGAAGCTCAAAAAAAAAATTGAAAAAAAGTTGCGGGATGAATACACAATAGAAAGGAGAGCCTTATCCAAAAGTAAATAAATTAAAATTTAATCAGCAATTATATCTCGGACACGTCAAGAGCATTGAACTTAAAAAAAAAAACCAACCACCCTGGTATGTAATGTACCTACACGACCACGCAATGGCTTCATTAGCACTTATCCACTCCGTAACCACAAAGTTTATAAGCGACATAGTTTTAGATAAACAGAAACTCCATTTGCGCAACATGAAACCAATTTAATGAGAATCGAAAACATTTACGCCATCTCCTGTGGGAAGATAATCCCACTGGCAAAGCCATTCTCTAGTGGTTATGGCAACACTCCACTTTTAACTGGGTCATTAGGGTAGAAAATGGCAATCCCATATCCGTGGTTGGGAATCCAAGCAATTGCATGGCAAAAATCGAATTCAACTTCACGTAGATACAAGAAATTCAAACGTATCCAACAATAAGAGTTAGCGATGGCTATGGCCCAGGCAAGGATATCACCTTAACGACTTGAAACAAAGCACGCGATGTTTGCCTCAAGAGTACTCAACCGGATATTTTTGTGTTGCTTTATACAGATAGACAAAAACACCCATACAACGGATGTTGCATTGTTCTTTCTATCGAGCAAAGGATGAAACAAAATACAGTGTGCAGCAAAGTACGTGAGATGCTTCGTTAAACAACTTTTGATAAATCTGCACCTGAAGTGTGTCAAGTTGTTATTCCTTCTAATAACGGAAAAGTTTTGGATTCCTTTCACTGGGGGAATTGTATGTGAAATTGAAAAGAAATGCAACATTCACTGAAGGTATCCAACACGAAGATGGCCATCAAGTGGAGAGTAATTAAAAAAATATCTTTTACAGTACTCAACCGCTGTTCTATTAGGAGCAATGCGATGAAACTAGAAAATTCTTGATCCGTTTGCTTCCTGTTTCACTTTGATTGCAGAACAATGATCCGAGTTTGGAATCTTATGGATATTTTCCTACTTTGCAAACAGAGTCCTCTTCTATGACTCTGACGAGGGTACATACGAAGTAACTGGTGGTATTCCACAAAGTTCGCTACTAGGACCCCTACTGTGGAACGCTATTTACGACGAAATTCTACACATACCAATATCAAGAGAAGCGTCAATCATCGGCTTTGCGGATGACATCGCTGTGGTTGTCTGCTGTGGCCGCAGTGACAAGGTAACCTGTTTCCACTTCATCCAACAATCTGCGATTTAGCACCTTACAAGATTTTGTCAAATTCATTTTCGATTCTCCTTCAAAACCTTCCCATAGCTTAGAATCGACTTAGGAAGGTAGGCAGTTAGAGGCGACGGTTCAAAAGAGGAAGTTAGCCCCTTTTCCCCAATTTTGATACCACACCTCAATTAGTTAAGCTGAGATATATACTAAACTCCGTCTGTCGAGCTCAGGTAGAGGACCTTTCTCAGGGTCCAAGAAGAAGGGTTTATCCAGAGTAAGTTGCCAGCTTATCGCTTGGGCTGGACATCTGCAAAAAAAGGTTAAGAAGAAATTTTTTGACTTTGGCATCTCTGCAGCTACAGTAGAAGATGTTATGGAGGATGCCAAGCTTGGCTGCATGGTGTCCTGGTGGTTAATAGCCTGTAAACCCTGGAAATATCTAGTATTCATCAACTTTGAAGCTGGGTTATGTCTGTCTTGATACAGCGCAGTTAGTTAGCGTCTTCCACCAGAGGTTGGCCAGCTTTAAAAAGTCATTATGAATGGTGTCCGCTAAGGCCTGACCCTTGCCTAGCTAGATTGTCCGCTTTCAAATTACCCTCAAAATTCGCTGGGACCCAGTTGAAGTTGATTTTTGTTGATTAGTTGGTTTAGTTCTTCCTGCCATTGATCTACCAGTTTTGATAGCTTTGATCCACACGGTTGCACCACTTTGTACCACGAGAGTTGTGAAAAGCGCACCGCAAGCAGGGCTGGATATCAGCTGCCCCTGGACCTATTCATCAAAGGCTCTGCGGCAAAAGGAGCTCTTAGACTAAGCGAATCCAACTTGTGGAATCAGGACACCCATGGACATGCGGCAATATTGCGTACAATAAAGAGAATGGGTGGGCCACATCAGCCTATATAACCCCCTATAATGGCTTCAACATCGACATCCCTATCATATTTCCAAGGCGAGAAGATTGGGAGTCAAAAAGTGTAGACCAAAATCAAGAGATCACGATCACACACTAACGTCTCGAAGATGGATATTGGTACGGGTGCAGGCTTTTACTCGGAGGCTCTGCATAAACAGGAGTCGTTCAGTCAACCAGAAACATGCAGTGTTTTCTAAGCTGAAAACCTGGCAATAGAAAAGGCCGCTATATGTATAGAAAATAGTCACCTTCCTCCGTCGGACAGTCAAGCAGCCCTTAAATCGATTAAATCGAATGCAATCAAATCAAAGGCGGTTAAGAAAAGCCGCGATGCACTGATCAGCATAAGACACCATTCGATCAAGCTCTGCTAGGTTCTTGGATATAGTAGTATAGAAGGGAACGAAAAAGCTGACGCCATCTGCGTGTTAACGGGAGTTATCACACGACACTGCGCTATCGGAGCTATGGTCAGCAAATGGAACGCAGAATCCAAGGAGGAGGAAGTGGACAACATCTGCTACACCCCGCTCTGCAAGAACGACGCCTACGTACTCTAGGATCCAGGACCTTCGCAAGCATCGCAGAGGTAGCAGTAGTCCAGATACCGGATCTCCTAACTGGTTTCAAATGCCACAATTAGATAGGTTTCCACGGGTTACCTCTCACCAACTTTTGAAAAAAGGGGGTTCGCAATGCACCAATAGGTCTCCGGACTCCTAGTGAACGTTATGAGTTCTATCCATCACACACCCTTCTTAACCTAACCTCCTTAGTCATTTGGTGAAATGCAGTTTGCAAAAAATGTTTGTTAATTGCTAGGTTAGAGAGGGTGGATGGAATAAGGCCGTTATTATTGGAACTTTTCCTTATTTGACTAGTGACCTGTCAATGACCCTTAAAACTATTCCAGTTTTTAAATAGATATCAAGGTTCGAGTGGGTGCTTCCTCTTGATTTGGACTGCTATCCTGGATGTGAGTCGCAACGCAATAAATGAATTCGCAACGAAAGTTGAGGTTCATGTTCGTTTCTATCGTGATAAACAATTTTAAAAGCTTCGCAGATTTTTTTTTTTTTTTTTATTTTGTGTTTCAAAGGCGGACTTCCAAGAATGAAAAATTAACACGAAACTGAACACCTTGAAATTCCTCTGTTCGGATGGTACTTTATTTCATATTCGACAAGTAAATCAAAAGTCAAAAGTCACTTGACATTTAAAAAAAAAAAAATTTAAAAATAAATCTGTCGTGCGAGTGGATTGATGACGATTATTTAAACAGGAAAAGAAAAAGAATTTGTATGGCATTCTTTAGTCGATAAGTAGGAGTTTATCTAAACATTACGCTAGTAATGTCCGCGGACAGAGTAGAGAAGGAAAAGGACTCAAAAGCAATCTACCTTCTCGTATTCATAGGTCATCACTTGTCTTAAAGAAGCATCTCAAGTGCTGCGTTGAAGTGATCTCGTGTAGATTCTACAAGTCAATTAATTTGACTGGCTTTGATGACCAAATCTACATGAGAACTTGCCGAGAGAATATCCTACAAATAAATGTCAGAAGTGGTTGCAGTAAGCGGAAGGACAAACCAAAACATTGTGGTGTTGAAAACAATGTCTGAAGCTTATTTAAGCAACAGAAAAAAAACTTTACCCCGTCCCTTGTCCTTGTTTTTGTCTGGCATCACTGTATCCTGCCGCGAAACTCCTAAAAACTGTACGGCCATATCGTACGCTGGATAAACCGAATCCAGTAGTCTCGGTCGAGTTGCTTCTTAAGTTAATGATACTTACTTAGTTACTTACGGGGCCTCAACCAACAATCCTCTCCAGTAAGCCCGGTCCTTGGCTTACTACCTCCAGTTGCGCACTCCAAGTTGGTTGTGGTCCGCTTGTACCTTAGGCGAAGTCGTCCCCCACTCGGTTGTCCCTTCGGGTTAGATTTGAAGACTTTGCGGGCCATTTAAAGCCACTGATGCGCAGTCGATGTCGCTTTACAGATGGGAAATTTCATCGTTGAATCTTCTCCTCCAAAGCCCGTCAACGCAAACGAGACTGAATATCTTCCGAAGAAACGACCGAGGATATCTTTATCCGCTTTCGATAGAGGACTGCAGGGATGATCAAGGTCTTGTAGAGAGTCTTCTTAGTTGTTCGAAATAAGGCCTTACTGCTGAATTGCCTTCTCAGCCCAATCTTAAGCCACAGATACAACTAGCTAAATGCGAAGTCATACTTCTATTGAAAAAGGGAATTTCGGGAATCTTGATACAAATATAGAGCAGCTAGACAAGCCTTTCATCATTCGAGCCAGAATCGCAACGAGGCAAGAGCTAGAAAATATTGTTTGAGACCTGAATGGATTCCTTATCAATTGAATCAGACTCACATGCTCCTTATAAAAACCAAAGTCAATGGTAAGACTTAGAAATTCAAAGATTTTTTGCGAGTAGCCATAGGAAGGTTGGTAAAGGATTCCAAAAGTGGCCTGACCGAAATCGATTAGAAAAAGTTGTGATACCCTTCCTTACTGAGACGAAATCAGGCCCACTTATTTAATGGACATCTTCTACAGATTTTTTCGTGATAATAAGGATTCATAACATAGAAATGGTGACCAATGAACCCTTAATGGGTCATCAATAGAGGTTTCTACTACAAGCTTTAGATGCCGGTGATTTCACTGTTGGCGACCACAAAATAGGGGCAATAACTAGAAATCATGTATCGGGCATGAGGAAAATAAAAAAAAGTCGCAGGTACTTCAAAGAATGCCGTAAAGGGCCCAAGCACTGTCTACTTGGTTGCAGATTTGTGAACAGAGAAAGACTTATGCAAGAAATTTTGAGTTTTCGACATGTGAATAATCAAGCCGAATTCAAAAATATCGCGCTGACACTCTCTTACTCAACTCAACTGGTGTCATTACCAAAGAATGATTTTTCAAGCTCCTGGGACAATGTTCGAAGTCCTCAAGAGTCGAGGAAGACTTGTGACTACATTACGATATCCAAGACTTTCGACCAACGAACAACAACTTGGGCCACCACTTGGTTGCAGCCAAAGTACAAATGCAGGTATCTAGAATGCTGCACAGCCCCAAGAGACGACTGTGAAATAGTACAGCATCGAATCGCAGGAGCTGCCCGCAATCTCCCGACTCAAAGTGGCAAAAGTCTACTCTGGCCATTAACTCGAAGTATCTAAATTTCGAGCCAAGGAAGATAGGTTAGGTTAGGTATGTGGGCTGGCAGGTTTCTATGGAGTTCCACCTATAGTTTGCCTCTCTCGTGGCTTTCTTCCCTGCTTCAAGCTTAAGTGTACAAGGCGGGATTCTCACGGATGGGTCTATCAATTCGATGGTCAATGCAGAGCCACCCCTTGCCAGCTCGTCAGCCTTCTCGTTGCCTGGTATTCCTTCATGTCCAGGAACCCAGCAGAGTACGACCTTATGCTGCGTGCCAAGAGCCTTGAGTTCTTCGCGACACCACAAGCCTCAATTTTATCTCATCGGCAGTAATTACATTAATGATACCTTCAGGAGGTATTGCCCTTACCACAGACTCTCGGGCGGCTGCTGTCACTGCCAAGACCCCCGCTTGGAAAACGCTGCTATGGTTTGGGATTCGGATTGATCGTGCTATTCCCAGCGGAGAAAATGCCAGAATCAACGCCAGTGTCCATTTTGAAACCGTCTGTGACACAGATATGGATTGCGCATTCGGTAAGTGGTCATTTTTCCATTCTTCTCTGCTAGGGTAGGCGCAAGAGAACGGTCTCGGAAAGTCTAAATATGGCGTGATGTAGTCCGTGATAGGTACCTGGTCGTTGAGTGACCCACAGTATTTCTTTTCCAGTTTACAGACTGGCCTGTGACTGCATGAAGATATCTAGCGATAGCAGGTTGAGGATCGCCTCATGAACTGCCGCTGGTGTTGTTCTCATGGCACTGGTGGTGCCGATGCACGCTAGTCTTTGTACCTTCGTGAGGGCTTTTACGTAAGTGGGTTTTTCGGCTGCCTGCCACCACATTAGACTGCCATAAGCCAGTATAGGTCTAACAATAGACCTGATTGATTGACCGGCTACGAATGGGCCAAAGAAGGTACTTGGACGCTAAGCTCCAAGCAGAAGACTAACCATCGGTGGTACTTCCATATGGCGAAACAAGTTAGTGAAACAAGCTCCAAAGGATCCTACAGATTTTATAGTGAGAATTCTTTGCCGAATATTTAGTCCTGCGTAGGGGAATAGGACGCTTCGAGTGGTACCGAGATGTAGTCCAAAAAGTCAAAGTACGTCAACGAAATTGGCTCGGCCATATCGAGCGTGCGGGCAACAATCCGTAGAATGGAAAGATGGAAGGCTACCCTGTCTCTTACAGAAACTCTCCATGAGTGGGAAGCCGGTTAAGTACTGGGCCGGTCAAGTATGCCTAAGTTAGCAGACGTATTTCTTAACAATTTGAATAAAATCTTCATCACCCAACCTAATCTTGTTCAAATGAATCCCTTCTCTGTCTAGACATCTGTGATCTTGCGGACTCAGATACGAGTAAATTTACAAAGCAGAGACCCTAATTCATTATGCCTTTCCGTGGCAATCTCAATTCACGCCTGAGTACGCTTTCCTCTCAAGTGCACCGAGTGTGTAAATTAACGAACTTTTAAGTTCTCTATGAATTTTTCATAAGCAATGAAAAAATGATAAAAATTCGTTCCTAAGGATAGCAGGACATCCTTCTCACCACCCGTCGCTGTATAATTTTATGTTGTCTCCTCCTCTTCTTTTTGAAGAAGTCAAACTTCACGTTTTCTATGTTTTGCTCACACTACAAATGTTCACACTCGGAAAAGGAGTTCACATAAAAACATTTTCTACCTTGAAAAGGTGAACCGAAGGATCCCCCTGAGCTTTGTAATGCTAATTGCCAAGCGGTAAAAAGTGAAAACTTTATTTTTGCTCAGAAACCTTTTTTTTTGTCTCTCAGGACAGATATATACGTATACTGTAGTGGCAGGATGAGTACGCCGAATTGCAAGGTATTTTAAATTAAATTTATTTCCTTCGCAACGAAAAGGAGGAGGTCCTATTCAGGCAGTAACGAGGAATTATGAAAATGAAGGTGCAAAGTATCGTAATAAGCGTCTTCTGCCGAAAGTCCGTTGGGCATTTGATGGGGAAGGCGGGGAAAGGGGGATTTAATTATTAGAAAGGGAGAGTTTATTATTTTTGGAAAAATATTGCGAGGATTATCCTTGGTATTTCAAAGGCTTACAATTCTGGGTCTGTTTTGTTTTGGAAGCACTTGGGCGGTTGGTAGTAAGATTTAACGACGGAGTGTCATGAATAATTGATAGGCGACAGGGATTCCTGCGATTTATAATGCGACTAATCAACAGGGATGACTTTGTTGTTAAGCAGTTTCCAAGGTAAAGACCGATGTTGGAGGCGAAAAGGCGAACCCGGGAGGTCAATTGACGGTTTACGTCAGAAACGAAAAAGACAATAACATACACCTGAGCAGCTCTGTCGGAAGTCTTGACGAAAGAAGATAACCACGGAAATATCGACGGGTAATGTCAAGGTCTATGGGGGACAAAAACGCATCTTTGCTCCAGACAATGCTCGCCAGTTACGAAGTATACAGTTTACCAGCTTAATGGATATGGTAACCTTCAAAAAATATTAATAACCCGGTCTATCAGCGCGCTACCATTCGTAAGCCCGAATAATCGATGCTGGGAGTATGCCTACGAACTAATCCCCACACGCCGCACGCTTTTACCACTCTCCCCGCGGAGCTATCGTCGGCTATTACTCCGCAGGGCTGGGTAGCCATTTATGCTATGTGCTCTGTATCTATCATTTAGGCTTCTTAAGTCGTTTTGCTCGCTCATTATGAAGGCACAGATCTCCAAGTAATCGTCCCCTGATCTCATCATATGACTTACTAGAAGCTTCGAGACTGGTAGGTTCATTCCTGCGAGGCGTCTACAGTGCTCTGCGCTTTCCTCTTCATCTGGACATTCTTGCCAGAACGGCGAGCTATCGAGATCTAATCTGTGGAGGTATTCCCGATGACCGGACATGTCATGTGTTGCAGTCCCGTGAGCCCACTTTGCCCAGGCCTCGATTGTGGGAATCAGTTTGTGGGTCCATCTGCCTCATGCCGTGTTGTCCCAACTGGCTTACCACAGTTGCCCTTACTTCTGTTCTTATTCTCTTAATAACCTTGGCCTCTTGTCGGTTCGCAATTCGCCTAAGGTAAATCATTTGCATCTCGTTAGCGAGAATGTCGATGAGGACCATACCCGCTGTAACACAGGCTGCTTCGTAACCGTTATCGTTCTCATTGCGCGGAGCCTACATACGTATGTATATGCAGAAGGGAGCTTCGTTTTTGTCTCTTGCGTTGTACATATGTATATGGGCACCCGACCAGACCGGAGCGGTGTATAGAAGGATTGAGCTGATCACTCTGGATAGCAGAATCCCCCTGCCGTATCCAGGTCCACCAATGTTTGGCAGCATCCGGGAAAGCTCTGCCTGCATCTGTGCTTACCACTCTGGATAGCAGGATCCTCGTAGCGTATCCAGGTCCATTGGCAGCATCCATGACGCTTTCTACGGCCGAACTCGACGTGGGTCTTAAAGCTCAGTGTGTTGTCGAGCATTACACTCAAGCATTTTAACGCCTCTTTAGACCTGATTGCTTGCCTCCTAACCCGAAGGCTTCCGTGCTCCATAGTCTTACACCTGGTTATTAAGACATCCCCGGTCTTGTGGTCAACTAGCCTTAGGCCGGCAATCTCTAGCCGATTTTTGATCTTGGCGACCGCTCCATCCGTGGTGGACTCTACCTCGTGAATGTGTTTGGCCACGGTAACCACAGCGATATCGTCAGCAAAGCCGGCACAACTCCGGCATACATTACGTTCCTACGAGCTGTCACAACAAAATCGTCGTCTGAGGGATTAAGGGTCTGCAATACGTCGCGTCGGTCTCATCTTCTGTTGAAGAATCGACAAAAGAAACATTTCCTTAAGGCATCGATGCGAACAAACGACAGATAGAGTACACAAGAAAAAACGTTTCTCTTAGTTCAGCTGTTTAGTCCTTTTTTCCAAAGTCCCTGAAGATATACCAAAACCTTCCTTTGCCTTCAAAGTCTCTTATCTCCTACGGCTCAACCGGCAACATGCTAAATTTTTTTTGTTTTTTAAGTAATTTGCAAAGAAAAAAGGAGCAAACTAATCCTTAAATCCATGCTGCTACAGTACTGCCATGCTTTGGCCGTTCATTCATTTCACACCGGATTTAGTTCTGCCATCAATCACAAGCTCTTTTCGTCCTCAAACACTCCTGCAGCTTAAATATTCACAATAATTTATTTGAAAGAGATTTAGCCTGCTTTCAAATGAATGCCCAATGAGCGATTGTACAGCTCACCCTCATCACTCAGCATCGATTTAAAATGCTTTTGCCATTCTGGAATTATTTTCGAAAATTGATTTTACTTCCTCCACACTCCACACTCCACACGTTTACGTCTCCCTTTATTTGTCCAAAAGTCAAACAAATTCTTACGTATCCGATGGATGCGATTAACATCATATCGAATATGTGAGTAACGAATCCTTTCGCCTGTGTTGTTTGTGCATAATTGTTGCACGTCTGTGTGTGCATATCTATTTGTGCACACGCCCCAACAATTATCCACAAAACAAGGAGCTCGAAATGCTGGAAAATTCATCATTATTACGGGATCCCAAAAAATAATTCATTTATATGCATACACGAGCCCGGCAACATAAATCAAAAAGGGACTTAGAAGGCCTTCTTCGGGCATATCCTGGCATTTTCATTTGTTGCTATTTCTGGTTTTTATAGACGATAGCACATAAATCATCTTGCAGTACATAATTTTTTTTCCCTCCCTGCTTTTGTGGGGTCAGAGGAGGCCAGGGGAGTGAGTGGTTTTACTCAAAGAATATCCCTACCTAGGAAGGACCTTAGCCATAACGAATACGTTCTATGTTGCCCTGGGAAATTTGTGTTTATTTATTTTTCATTAATCATATAAAATGAATGCTGGGGGATTTTCCAATTGAAATTTTTGTGATTTTATTGTTGTGAAATACGTGGAAAAAAAGATACAAAGAAATAGGATACGAGGGGGTTTATTAAGCTACAGTTGACACAGGTAAGGCGTTTGTGTTGAATTTGAATAAAATTGGACTATGCCATGGGTAGTTGGGATAGGTTACCTTATAAAATCGGCAATTTCGTATAACGGTGTCGACAATATTGTCTAAACACTGGAAGCGGGCTTAGGGTGGGTATTGAAAGATATCATTTTGAGGTTATTTAGGGATTTATCGTTAGATGAAATGGAAGAGCTATGCACTGAGCAGTACATCAAATTTGTGTTTGACGAGTCTAATGTGAAACAAAGAAGGAAGGCTCTCAGAGGATGAATTCAGTCGATCCAAGAAACACGAACTTCCTGCATCCCTGCATCAGCTAAGGCACGGCTGTGAACAGTGATAGGGTAGTTGTTAAGACAATGCCATTCAACAGTTGTTTACGAACGCATCAAAGTGATCTCAGGATAATAAGACTGCCAAAGCCGACATACTTACTTACTTACTTACTTACTTAGGTGGCGCTACAGTTCGGTGTGAACCCGGGCCTCAACCACCAAACCTCTCCAGTTAGCCCGTTCCTTAGCTAACTGCCTCCAGTTGCCCACTCCAAGTTGGTTGAGGTCCCCTTCTACTTGTGCGCGCCACCTTAGGCGAGGTCGTCCTCTACTGCGTTGTCCCTCCGGGTTAGATTCGAAGACTCTGCGCATCTGAGGGGGTCTTCTTTCTTGTGGATCGGGCAAACGATGCTGAGATTCCATTCATCAGGTATATACTCGTCTGACCCAATCTTGGAAATGAGTTGTTTAAGCTCTCTATCAAGTCATCTTCAGCTGCTTTGAACAGCTCGGCTGGTAAGCCATCAGGACCAGCAGCTTTGTTGGATTTAATCTTGGATATTGCTATCCTCACTTCGTTTTGGTCAGGAGGTTATAAGTTTTGGCTATCATCGCCTTGGATGGTGCATTCTGCCTGATAGCGGTATGTTGGTCTTCATCGCCGTTATACAGTCTGAAGAAAGGTTTTTCCATAGTGTCAGCACCGACTGTGACTCTACTACAAGGTTTCCTTATTCATCTCTGTAGGTTTCCGTACGGGTCTTGTTGGCCTGACACGTTCTTTTTAGCTGTTGGTAAAATGTCCGTACATTGTATCATGCTTATCATGCTCTTTTTCTTCTTCCGAAGAAGTCGATGTCCAGTCTCTTATGCTCGTAGAGCCCACGAGCAGCCCTCGTCCTTTTTTGCAGCGCCGGTTCGTACGCCTCTTGTTTAGCTGCATGTGCTTGCCGGCATTGCCGTCAAACCAGTGGTGGTCGACTGAAACCCAGCACATTATCAGTCAGTCAGCGGCGTCTCTGATGGCATGTTAGCACCGTTGCCACTAGTCTTCGGCACTTGATGCTGGCGGCATAGGAGTCATGGAGAGATTTCGGGATACGCGTACTGCGATTGCAGCTTTTTGACGTTAAATCTTTTCACAGTAAGGTGCCAGTAACCCACTTCGGGGATGCGAGCGCTGCCATTGGTCCATTAAGGGCTCCTCCGCCACCATCTCTTTTTCAAGACCCTGCCTCAGTCGTAAAAGTTCCTTACTGACTTGAGCTCCAAATATGTCGGAGTAGCTCAAGTGAGGCTTCCGCTGGTCTGTCTGTGGACGTCACCGTTGATTCCGTCGATGGAATTCCTCCTGAGAACCTAAATTTCATCATTTCGACAGCTGAACTAAACCACCCAGATATGTGTATCAGGAGTTGGTCCAGCTCAATGTTTCTTAGATCATCCAGCACCGCAGGGAAACAGCTCCCAAGAGTGACCTTCCTTTTGTTGGCGAATTGATTGTATTTCCTCTTCGTCTCTGCAGTTCCTACGGAAGTCGTTGTGGGGTAGTCCTAGCCGTACTACATGATTGCCTATCACACAGAGTCCCGTCATAGAAATAAACATCGCATGAGTTCCTGATCCACCGAAATGCAAGTGTTCCTCTCTCTGAATTTATTTGTTTCCATTTTGGTTGCTACAACAATCCTGTTCACAATTGTTTAGCCAGCCAAAATGGCAACCACAAACTCGTCAAATCTTTGAGTAGAATTTCAAAGGCGCTGTTTATACACTGACTATACACGAAAGGGTGTCACAGACACTTTTTCCTTTTTTGAATAAATATATGTCCATGGAAATACAATATTTGATTTCATAGCGAAATAGCACTCGTGCGTGCAAGGATATACAGCGTGGATGCCTTGGCGAACATCGACATTCCTGGTTGATTAAATATATAAATATTTATACAATGAATGGCGTAGTATGTTGGTTGCTGGTTGCAATGGATTTACAGATATGTAAAAGGGTTCCGACGTAAATAATAAATAAACAGAGATATGCTGAATAAGGGACAAGTTTTACTTCCTGAGTGAAAAGAACGGATTGCGTTGATATCCATCATATTTCGGAGCGTCCCAGTTGATGAAACACAATCCAACCATGTAAATATCACAATAAAATTGGAAAAGGGTTAGTCTTTTTCGGGTAGAACGTATGAAATAGCCTATCGGCCATGACTAATGGTATTCCACGGGGGGGTGATATTCGAAAGATGTTCTGGATGAAATGTATGGAAAGGCCATCAAAAGATATGTTTTTCGGAATTGATTGCTTTGAGATTGTCACTACTTCAAAGTGAAAATGAATTTCACAATAAAGGGACTCTCACGTAGGATCCACAACTCCGTACAAAGTGCTTAACTAACGTGGGATTATGTACATATGCATGTGTCAACGTTTGTCATAAACTAAGTATTCATCAGTCGAAAGCTTCTTATGTCATCGTGACTTTGACATTTATGAAGTAAGCAGAAGCATCATATATGTACACAAACCATGAATTGATGTACCTACTTACTTCGACCGGTTACTTTGGCTAAACGGAAAATCCGTTGTCGATTCAGTGGTGGCAATGGAACCAACTCAGCAAATACTACGGCATTTAGCCGCTCGCCTCGAGGAAACTGGCTCAACACGGAAAAGAACCAGATATGGTCGATCCCGTTCGATCGAAATATCGCTGCGGTGGCTGTTGAAATCCAAGAGGACCCTCAAATATCAACCAGATGACGGGTCACGAAATACGGCATCAATAGACGGTGTTTACAGCGAAGTTTGGAGAAGGATTTGAAAATGTACCCGTACAAAGTGCAAACAGTGCGTCAGCTATTGCTTGCAGACTAGATTAGAGTAAGCCCTCCTAAGCCTCGATCGCGATGAGGATGAGCTTCCGGGGCACTGAAAATCCGCGTGTAATGCACAAAGTTTGGTGCGCCCTGGAGAGACAATCAGCACACATTCCTTCGAGGAAGGCGTCGGCAGTACTATTACTGTGACTAGTGAGCGCTACAGAACTATCATCAACGACTTTTTGCTCCCTCGAATTGACGAACTGGATTTGGAGGACACGTGGTTTCGGCAGGACGGTGCAACCGTACACACATTCTGCAGCAATTCTCCCGGCCGCTTCGATTGAAAGCGTGACAAAGATTCAACGGGCAGGCTGCCTGGGGGTATCGGTATCGATAAGATCAACACCAACAGCAACTGCGGCAACTCGGCAGCTAAAACTACACTATGACTTAGGGAAGTCGGCCTTAAACTAAACCCTATGGTCACGTCTCAACCGGTAGAATATATCGAGACTCCGGACGGAAACGGACTACATCGTCCAACTAACAAACTGCAAGTCAGTACCGCAAATGAACTGGCTGTCTATACCAACGGATCCAAAATGAATTTGGGTACTGGTGCCAGTGTCTACAGCGAGTCCCGAAATACAAGCCAGTCCTTCAGACTTGAGGACGATTGCAGTGTTTTTCAAGCTGAAGTTGCCGCCATAAAAAAAAACAGCAGACATGATTAGCGAGAGTAACATCTCTGGAAAAACAATTGGCATCTATGGCAGCCATTAAGGCGTTACAGTCAACCTCGGTGAGGTCCAAGCTCTTGGCCCACAAGGTGAACCTCTGTTGGGTACCAAACCAAGCCACATGGATATATCAGGAAACGTAAAGGCGGATGAACTATCTAGGGCAGGGTCACATCTGAGCGCTTTGCAGGCTCTTCTGGAGGCTAGCACACCGCTTGGTGGACATTGAGTCGGATAAGGAAGCTAACAGACGTTGGTATTAGATACATTGCCTAAGTCAAATCCTTGTGACCAGTCTATGACAAAAAGAAATCCCCAGATCTCATGAAACTCAGTCGCAGGGATATTTGTATAGCTGCCATCGTCATCATGCAGCACGACAAGGACTACCCCACAACGACTTCCGTAGGAACTGCAGGGACGAAGAGGAAATAGAATCCATTCGCCACCAAAAGGCAAGGCACCTTTGCGAGCAACTTCCATGCGGAGCTGGATGATCTAAGAAACATTGAGCTGGACCAACTCCTGAGATTCAAACACATATCTGTGTGGTTTAGTTCAGCCGTCAATAATGAAATATAGGTTCTCAGGGGTCTAATATTGGGCGCAATGGACTCAGTGTTAGTCAGTATCCAGTCACTAGGGCACCGGAATACCTAAACTAACCTTACGCCATTGGTGTATTGTGATAACATCTCCTTGGGGAATTGTCAGTCGATCATGTAGAATATGGCTTCCTGAGGATACATGCCGATCGGCGAACAACAACAGATGAAATCCCCAGAAAAAGCAGAGGCGAGCTAGGATACCTATCGCATGAAAACGAGCTTTGGCACTAAAGAGCTGTGAAGTTACCCTTGCTGCAGCCAAAACCGAGTTAAAAGGCTTTGCTCCACATTGGAAGGGAATCACCTTAAAAGATAGAAGGAGCATTGTGATACGGTCTGGAACCTCATATTAAGTAGCGATATGCACCCTGTGATGCCCGAAAGTGTGTACCGTAACCCAGAGTCAAAGCTTTGAATAACAAAAGGGTAGTAGCACTTAACAAGAGAGAACTTGAGCGCTGAAGGCTTTGCTGATGAGTGGAAAATCGAATCCATATGAAAACGTAGAAAGTATCTACGTGCTACTTACAGGAGACAGTGACTAAAATGATCCTCGAACGAATAAAAAATCACTTAGAAAGCACACCCCATGCCAAGTAAGCAGGTTTTTATTCTGAGTCCTCCTGTGCGGACCACATCAGCACCAGCACCGCACGAATCCTTACTGAGTAGTGCGTTAAATACCGATCGCCACTAAAGCTACTGTTCATGGATTTTTAAAAGGCATTCGAGAGGAAATTCACTACAAGTCAGTCATATCCACCACATCGAAGCAAATTTAACAAAGAACAGGGGAATCACCTTTTGAAGGGAGTAAGCCTTGTGGGGACCGAAAGCAAAGTAAAGATCTGGACTAACAGCAGCAGAATAGTGTCTTAGAACACAGGTGGAGGATGACTAAGTAAGAAAGTCTGAATACAGGAAATTATTAATCAATGCCATGAGCTCCACATATCTGCAGAGTCAACGAAGTAAGAAATCACGTCAGCTTACCTCCATTAGATAACTCCCAATCCCTGAGGAACAAAATGTCTACAAACAGGAGAGTTCCAATAAATTTAATCCCTGCAAGGCATACAAATCATTTTAATCTCCTAATTTCTGAGCTCTACGCCCAAGGGCATTGATTTAAAAGCCGATAAATACGATTTTGTACTCATGTCCTTCCTGCTACAAATTCAATAAATTATTACTTTAAATCACATCTCTGAGGAGGAATATCTCTGGGGCCAATTTAAGTATTGTACCGGCTCTAACCTATCCGGTTACACATTTTCGAAAGATAAACAAAACTTCTTGTCTTATTCCTTGCAACATTGTTACAGTGCACAAACACAAGGATGCACAAAGTAAAACGTTATCTACAATTCATGACGAATGCATTGTAGTCCTTCCAGAGGCAATTCTCTCCCAAAACCACAAGCAATTCCATCACTTCACAAAGATAACCTAAAATACCTAAACATTGCTTTCGGAGAGAGAGGGGCAGAGAGAGATCTGTGCGATATCCTTTTGGGTGCCATAATCCTTTCTCAAAATACAAGGATATCTTATTTTCTACTACATAACAATTGTCCCAGCATGATTTGTGATATCGGAATGTCTAAGATGTTTGTCATCATCGTAGCGCACATAAATATCATTTTCAGAATTCCTAAGGACATTCCAAGACCATTAGAGCTGCAGAGCTTCAACGTACTGCATGGTTACGAGTAAGTAAAACAATCTGAATGACAACTTCAGCAAACAAATTCCCTACGCAGTTAATTATTTAAGGATACAAGCGCATTGGTTTTGCTTCGAGTTTTCTTCCAAATCAATTTAAGGATATGCGTAGGTAAACCAAGACTCGATTGTGTAATGTTTTAGTAATGCAACTTGTAATGAGTAAATCCATTAAAAGTTCAAATATTGTTCTAATGGATGTGGTTTGCTGAAAGGGGGGATAAAGTTTGCATGCCTTCAAGGCTCTTAGCTAAAATTGATATTCAAATAGAGCCTTTAAGGACTATTGGTTTGTTGGTTGCGCTTAGAATCGGGATGGAAAATACAATTCTCTCTCTCTCTCTCTCGATTAAATCTCTAGATTTTGATGCAGGTCACGACTTTCTTATTTATACTCGTACATACCTTCGTTATTTACACTATTACACAACGGTAAGGGGGTCAGGGGGTCATTCGAAATGCGAAAAGGGATTGAAATTTCTTTGCGGGAAACTTTATGCCATTTGGGAGGTTGAATTCTGTTTTTCTTTTCCTTTTTTTTTTTCTCTTTTTGCTTTGTGCGTTCATTGTCAAGGAAGGGACGAAGAGGTTTTCTAGTAAGCCAAGGACATTTGAGGCGGAAAAAAAAACCAAAAATGGTTCTTTATTCATAAGGGAATGCGAGAGGTAGGGGCTGTTGTGCAGGAATGTTGTACTTTTAATTCACGTAATAGCGTTCCGGGGATTTCACTTTACCAGGTTGTTTACAATGAAAAGTTGAAAGTTTCTTAGAATTCATGGAATTTATTTTGAATAGATCTCATCAGCAGATGGCGCTGATTCCAAGATTGATACTTAATTCGAGTGCAGAAATATTTTATCCTTTTTTCCAATGTTATCATGTTGGACCAGAAGTTGGGAATCACTTGCGTGGAGTCCCTTTATAATGACCGAGTCATTAGCGTCCTTGCTACTCCATGAGCTGGTTGTAATGAGATAATTTTTTGTGCAGTATGGGTTCATTAGGATTTAGCTCATTAGTTAAAATTTCGACACTGAACGACTTAGGGCGATGCATATTATATTTCACTTCTGTGAGATAAAAGACTGGTCGGACGCGTGAGATGAAATTGCAAAGTTAGCAGTCTGACAGGCGACCACTAATTGGTGAGGCGCTGCCTGAGTTGGGTGGTCAAGTCAAGGATGACGCATGGGGGCTACGGAAAACGTTGAGGTTCTGAGAACCCAAATGTGATTATTGAGAGGCCATTGCATTCACCACGGATGACAGTTTGGTGTACGCTGTGGACCGATAAAGGCGCTTCTGTTACGGTGAATTCTATGCGCTCTGGTCAAAAGACAAACAACTTTTTTTGACCTGAGATTGAAGGCATGAATGTGAGTGGTATGCGGTCCAAACGGGATGAGGCTAGGTGCCACATAACATAGGAAAATTTGGCTCTATTGCTGGAATAGTTCACTGACTGTTGACTTTGGAGATTTGACGACTGGGGTCCACCAGGATCATGCGATATATACACTGCTGAATTCCATTTTCAGGGGCTATGTTATGTAGACAGCCCTCAAACTTGGAAGCACTTAACGCCATATGCACATCCGTAAAATTATGGTCGCAATAAATGTTCCGCGACAGTGATCGAGAATATCCTCAAAAATCGACGTAGTGTCAGCCCCAGAATTTGTATGTTACTAGCTGTCCTACTAAAAGAAAGGATAAAGGTGCATAACTGGGTTAAAAAAGCATACAAGAATGACAGTGGAAGGCTTTTAGTGTTTCGACTTAGTCGAAAACAACGCACATCAGTCGCTTAAGATGGCCAGGGCATGTAGACCGTATGGACACCAATGCTTCGGCTCACAGAGTCTTCGAATCCAACCCGGAGGTACAACGCAATAGAGGACGACCTCAGCTTAGGTAACATGCACAAGTAGAAGAGACCTCAACCAACTTAAAATGCGCAACGGGAGGCAGTTAGCTAAGGATCAGGCTAACTGGAGAGGCTTGTTGGTTGAAGCCCAGGTTCATCTCGAACTGTAGCGCCACCTAAGTAAGAAAAGGACAAAGAGTTCACAATGGCTGCATTCCTAGACATTGACGGAGCCTTCAACAATGTCAACACCGAAGCGGTAAAGAGCCTAATCGGATGGATTGTTAGCATACTTGAAGATAGACATATAAGGCGTTTTTCTTTCTTCGTTCAGAGCGTGCTCAGAGCGTACTCTATGAGCTCAGAATAAATTGAACGAGCATTCAGAGCAAAGAGCTGAGCACGGCCATTTTTTTTATGTGACAGGAGGGAAAACAAACAAAAAAAAAATCCAAAACAATTTAAATGCCGGACGAAGTTTGTTGTTCTGACGTAGAAGCTACTATAATATAAAAAATAACTAACAATAGATATTCTGCTTATGTGTAAACTTTATTTTAGGGTTTAAATGGAGCAAAGGTATGATCCTTAAATTAATCGGCAAAATAAAAGAGAATTATGTACGCTTGGAAAGTGGGATGAAAAGAAAACAGTTCAACTGTGTTTCAAAAACAAATCAGAGCGCTCTGAACACGCTCGGTTCAGAACACGCTCGATGTGCTCAAGCTCTGTTCAGAGCTCTACTCTGAACTAAAAAAGAAAAACGCCTATAATAACCGAAATTGGGGGAACAGGGCTGGAAGCATACGCCTCCAGGGGAACTCCTAAGGGCGGGGTACTTTCTCCACTGCTGTGGGTCATTGTTCTTAACGAAGGCCTACAGCTGCTCAGAAACAGAAGCGTCAGAACCACTGCTTACGCAGACGACGTGGTGATACTGGCAACAGGCAAATTCATCCCAACACTCAGCGAACAAGTCGAAGGGGCCATCAAATCCCTTGACACCTGGACCAGGAATTCCGAGCTCACGGTTAACCCCCAGAAAACCGAGCTCGTATTATTCACAAATAAAAGGAAGTTACCACAGTTTTGTACGCCATCTGTCGGAGGCACCCCTCTTAAGACCTCCGACAGCAGTCTTGTATGGTGGCCGGCGGTGAACAAGGTCACTAACCTAATGGCCGTCACGAAGATTCAAAGACCAGCGTGTATCGGGACCACCAGTGCGATGAGGACAACTCCAACCGCTGGACTTGAGGCTATTCTCAACCTGCTTCCGCT
The DNA here is from genome assembly GCA_946965025.1 of Blera fallax. Taxonomy (NCBI): domain Eukaryota; kingdom Metazoa; phylum Arthropoda; class Insecta; order Diptera; family Syrphidae; genus Blera; species Blera fallax. The sequence continues at coordinate 12,104,081 of OX337247.1, read as the reverse complement.
AGATATCTTCATCAAAATATCTGCAGTTATAAACGCCATCAGAATCAGCCAGTCAGGAACGTGGACGTCAAATGCAATAGCGCATACGACTATCCTTCGGAAGTATATTGGCCATGTACCCATTACGGACTACATCACGCCATACTAACCCTTTAATAAACCTTTCTCAAGCGCCTATCCTACCAGGGAGGTGTGGTTAAGAAGTCTGATACCAAATGCGCAATCCATTGCCATATATACAGACGGATCTAAAATGGACACTGGCGTAGGGTCAGGCATCTTCTCCGAATCGCTAGGAATATCGAAATCAATACGCCTTCCAGACCACAGCAGCGCTTTCCAAGCGCAGGTCTTGGCAGTGGCAACAGCCGGCTGTGAGTCTGCAGTAAGGGCAATACCACAAGAGGGTATCTCCTTCTTTATTGACAGCCAGGCCGCTATAAAAGCAATAACTGCCACAGAAATTAAATCAAAACTTGTGAGGTGCTGTAGATAAGAGCTTAAGGTTCTTGGAACACATCACAAGTTATCGCTCTGCTGGGTCCCTGGACATGAGGGTATACCAGGTAACGAGAAAGCTGACGAAATAGCAAGAGAGGGTTCTGCAGCCTTTTCAAGACAAACAAAACCACTCGTGAACATCCCGCTTTGGGCAGTTAAGCATGAAGCAGGGAAAATAGCCATACAGGAGGCGAACACCAGATGGACCTCCTTGGATTCCTGTGTAATCACAAGGAAACTATAGCCGTCCTTCGATAAAGGCAGAACCGAGAGACTTATACCGGAAGACAGGAAATCCCTTTCCATCCTCGTTGGGGTTATCACGGGGCATAACTCTCTCTGAAAAAACTACATCTGACGGAAGAAGAACTCTGCAGAGGTTGCGGTGACGAGGGAGCTTTTGAGGATACAACCCACTTCCTATGTTACTGCCCTGGCCTCCAACACAGCAGGAACAGACTCCTAGGGAGCTACTTCTTCCAAGACCTAGATGAACTCGCCAGCGCACGCCATCAGACAAGATAATGAAATTTATCAAGTCCTCAGGATGGTTTGTGTGCAAAGACTCGCATCAATAACTATCGGAGCATATTAGAATCGGTATCGGGTTTCAATGGGCAAGGCACATCCTTTCCCCCAAAGGGCATCACAATGGGTCAGCATTGACCTGAGTGCGGCGGGGAGTCTCTCTCTCCGCCAGCCCACATACCTAACCTAACCTTATAGCAATGGTTCACCTCCCCTCCTCAAGGCAGGCGGGATCTTCTCTGAACCATGTTTGCTTGTGAAATGTCCGGTCTAAGTTCAAGCCCGGCCAGAAGAACGGCAATCACAGCCTCCAAGCATATCAGAGAAAATAATAAAATCTAGCTTCCTTCAACTATGTACTACAGCAAAACAGGAATTGCTGCTTGGAAGTACAATGGATCACACAGAGTCTGAGTGCTTCTGGGATTTGGTTGCTCCTTTTTTAAAAATTAAAAAAAAACGCTCGACGTGAAAAATGCATTTAATTCTGCAAACTGGCCTTGCATTAGGGGAACTCTGACCAGACTGGATGCACCATATTACCTTTAATCGACAACAGACTGAGTTTTAAAATCCTTGCCGAGTACTGCAGTAAAAAGGCGTCAAAGATGCAGGCAGCGCCTTCCCGGATGCCAATGGACCTGAATACGCCAGGAGGATTCTGTTATCCAGACTGATATACGCTATACACTGCCGAGGTCTGGGTCAGAGGACTCACAATAGAAGAGACCAAAAGAAAGTCCTCGCCTACATATAGGCTCTGCGCAATGAGAACGATATCGGTTGCCGAGCATTTTAGGACGAAGCAGCCTATTACAGCGGGTATGGATGGTCCTCATCGAAATTCTCGCCATCCAGACGCAAAGCGTTGACATGAAGCGAACTTCGAACCCACCAACGTTACTAAGAGGACGAGCATCATCTATAGCGCTGCGGTAAGCCAGTTGGGACACCACGGCATAAGGCAGATGGACCCACAAGCGGGGGACTGCAACGCAATTCCTTTCTGGTCACGGCGGCTATCAGAAATGTCTCGCCCTTCTGCCCAGAAGGTCCTGATGAATAGAAAGATGCAGAGCACGCAATGTTCCATTGCAGACATTTCGCAGTGGGAAGAATGAAGCTACCAATCTCGAAGCTTTTAGAAAGCCATACGTCAAGGACAGGGTACGACTGGTTGGAGGTCTGTTCCTTCATAACGAGCGTGCAGAACGAGTTAAGGACATAGCATGAGTGGCTAACCAGCCCCGCGGAGTAATAGCTGACGATAGTTCCGCGGGAAGAGTAGTAGATGTGAGCAGGGTGTGGACTTGTACGTATGTAAGTGTATTCCCGGCATCGATTATTTGGGTTTACGAATCGTGAATGCAGATACCTAGCCCCGTTTGTAAGTTTTTTTGAAAGATTAGCACCTCCATTAGCACATCCTTAAAAAAAAAACCTATACTGGCCAGTCTTTGCACCTTTTAGCGGGATTGGGATTGATTAGCCTTTTCCCACCATATTCACTATGCAAGTGTTATTATACGGGCGCGATAGTAGCGAGGTAGATCCAGTGGACTATCTTAAGTTTAAGACCCTATTTTCCGAAAAATCTAGATCAGTTCTAGAAGGCTTTTGTCGCCTTTTAAATGGGTCTGTCTAGATGGGGTTTCCAGTTGAGTTTTTCGTCTAGAGTTACCCCTCGTAATCCTCTTTAATCCTCTTCTCATTGGTGAATGGTATGAACTTATGTACACGCATGATCACCATGCAGAAGGCTAGTCTGCACTTGGGCTTCATCATGTGCTGACTGCGTAAACTGGTATCCAGATTTTTACTGAAACTTAATAAACCACCAGGTACGTACAGGCGCAGATGCAATCACCAAGTCGTTAGACCCTCTATTAGCGCAGACTAAATTATCTCCTCATTAATATCTAAACAGTATAGCTTAACAGAAAATGCTTCTCTCATTTTCATCGGCTGCGTAGTGTCCTTCCATATTACAACTATTTCGCTTGTGAGGATATGCCGTTATCAAAATACTTTTCCTCCCTGAAAATTATCGAAAAGTTTGTCCACTGCACTGCATTATCCTGCATGTGTGATGTCCTTTCCATGCCAAAGTTTCCTGCTTCTATTTTGTCCTTTTTCTCTGTCACAACATGGTGGCTAAGCGAATTTCATTGGAATTTACTGAATATAAGCTGAATAATAGTTTCTCCGATCCCCTACGGCGATAGTGGCTTATGAAAATAAAAGAAGTGTAAGAAGTGACACCCCCGCCGCCCCTCCAAAGGGGATCCTTACGGGTAAATAAAAACGAAATGAAAAATCCTGCCCCCTTTCGGTTGCTTGCTAATGTAATTGCATTAGATATGCTGTTGGTGTAGCCGTGCATCAAAACTGCATGCTTCCGTATAATGAACTTGGGAATAGACGCTGCGGGAGAGAGAGAGAGAGTAAGTGTTCCACAACCACTGCGGTGACTAGTAATCCTGTAATGTAGTTTCCACTCTTCTAGGAGTTCCGCTTGTTCAAACTTACCGATTGCTTAAACATGGGCCAGTAGTAGCACTACTACTACACGTATTATAGTACATCGACAACCGAGTACTTTAAAATGGTCTTCTCCAGCTCGTCCTTTGCACAAAAGTCACACAGTCATGTGGTTATGGTAGGGAGCTGCTGCTAAGCACAAGTGAACAGCTTTGTCCGGGGAACACGATGTTGTTAAAGTTTGCAAATCATGTTAGTAATGGTTTGTACAATCGGCCATAGCTGAGGGTACTCGACGCAACTACTGACCACCCACTCACCCACTCACCCACTTACCCACTTACCCACTCTTTATGCTTTCCAACATTCGATGTGTTAAGCACTATTGGTGAATGGAAGAAACATGTTTCGAAGACTGTCAAACAGCATTCATTGAATTAATGAAGGGAATCATTCAAGGATCACCTCACTTGGGGCCAACAGATGGGTTCAGTACGGTTTTTGATTTGTGAGAAGCAAGATGGAGTTAGATGGAGTTCAGACTTGTATAACGTCTTTTATATTCTTAGAGCTAAGACTGCCAGCTTAGGTAAAAGGAGAGCCGGTATCTTAGAATATTGCGATGCAATGTATCGCCTGTTCGGAACTTCGCTCACAATTTAGATCCTCCGTCGCAAAATGGGCAGAAAACACGAACCATCGCAAGTGGTTCCTCAAAAGCCAAACAAATCAACCTGTAAATGGGCACTCGCCTTCGTAGATGTTTAACTGTCGTCTAGGGATGCTATGCGCTAAATTAAAACAGTTTTCGACGCTCTCCTGGGTAACTTTAACCACCCTTAGTGGCGATACTTTCATAGTGAAGGGTTGCATGGCACTCGGTGCCATGTACTCGGTTCGTGGTGAATGTAGATTTTAACGTGTGGGTTACAGATTGGAATAGTAGATCGACAATTGCCAGAGGTCGAACCCTACTAAAAGCTTTTTCATGGCTTTGGAATTAGTCCGGTCAAAGTGGCACGATCCGCAAGAACGGTGGACACTCGGCCAGTGACATCAGCTTCGCAAGCAGCTCGTGGAGCAGTAATCTGTGAGATAGCATCAAAGAGGGGCAAATCCTAACAAACACCGAAGTATACTTTGACGAGGAACTCGTCTGTAAAATGATGCGTGACAAAAAGTTTAAAGTGAGTCCACCTAAGGAGATACGCAATGAAGGGTGGCAATGGTGTAGTGGTAGCGTCATCGTTTGTCGAGCTGATGGTTCACAGTTCAATCCCTGATGTCAGTAAGCATTATATGACAAGAGGCAGTCCGATCAATTGCGAAAGTTTGTGACAACACTACTGCGAAGGCATATCACTGGCAGTAGGTTTGTCATATGGCTGGAGAAATTGATCGCTCTGTTGATAATTGATATGCTCATGACATCAGGTTGATCGGGAAAAAAATACTGTGAATCAGAAGCGAAGGCAAAATATACATGACAGCATCAAATCTCCCCAGTTATTCTGGACACCACCCCTGGAGCTATTGTGAAACCTAATACAGCTGAGTTTCAAACCACTATACCAATCTCTCTCTCTCTCTATCTATCTATCCAACGCCCAAAAATGAAACAACCAAAGCAAAGCAAAGTATCTTCGAAAAGTATTGCCGCGCCGGAGGAAAAAACCGGCGGTAATTTGAAAGGCCAGACTATGGACATTAGAAAGAGGACTATAAACGGATGAGAGAGGAACTTCCCGAAGGAATCAGAAGAGAGCATAGTTCAGGTCTTTATGCGAGGAGACGAACAGAACGCCATGGAGTTCGGCGTACCGTGGAAATGGCAAAAATTAAGCGTCACAAGGTACCTCACGGGCAACGTCCTGCGCTGCTGATAAAAAAAATCCACAATACTGTTCTGCATGGAACATCCGCAATACTCGTACCCCAAGACACAGTAGATGGAATGTTTGCGAAAAGATCGATGAGCGAAAATGTCCTGAGACGTATAGGATGACCAACAGAGTCCTTAAAGCGGAAATAAGGTGCAATATTCGTCAAAATGCGGCTTTACGTTCCTACTAAGCTAGTCCTACTTATTATCGCCCAATGGGAAATATACTCGATGGCCTTATATTTAGTAGATTACTCCTGGTCATTGAATCAGAAAAAGGTCTCTCGGGTCAACATTAGGGATTCCATAAAGCGTGATCACTAGTAGATGCTATTGGCGAGGTGGTGTTAATGACCAGGCAGCCGATAAAGGGTTATACTTCTCCATCTCTAGCCTATGTCTATATCCATGTCAGTTCCCGTGCCAATGCTAGTATCCATGCTTATATCCATGTCCACGTCCATGTCTATGTCCATGTCTATTTCTATGCCAATGTCCTTGCCCATTTTTATATCCATGTCCACATCCGTGTCCATATAGATCTCCGTGCCTGCGCTGCATAAGAACTGTATACGTGGATGCCATCTATTACTCTTACAAAGCCTGCTTTAGGTACCGTTTCACTATTGATAAGCGCTCTTTCCGCATGTCCATATGGCAGCTTTCTGTTGCTCATGTGTTCCTCTTTTTATCATGACAGAGTATGCATTATGGTTGTTGCGACTAGGCTTCATCGCTAGTTGCATCCTTATGCTTTTCACAGCAACCTTATGACGCAAACATCTAGGTTAGACGGTCTATCTCAGCTGCTTTGGAGCTTTCCACAGTATCCCTGGTTCTGCTCTAGACGCTTTGATTAAGATCTCGCCCCTTTTGTACACTTAGAGCCTTCTTCGTAAAAGAATGGCAAAACCTTACACTGGAGTTTTGTGTCCTCGCGCCACGGCTGTACTATAACCCCTGTCTCACGGATATGCCATCTGATGCAATGACAGCAAAATTAAGGCTGCGCTGAGGTGCAAACTTGTAGTCGACTTTTCTCGCGTTCAAGACTGATTTTGGCCAGAGTCTGAGCCAGAAAAGGAATGTAATCGCATTTTTACAGACGGCTTCAAAACTGAGGTCCGGCGCAGGCGTTTTCGTGGAATTTGGCTTCATTGCTACTCAATCCTTAAACATTTTCCAAAATAGTTGGCGAATGCACAACCTCCTTGCATTCGGTTGGAAGATTTAAGTCCTTGTGTCTCATTTGGGTCCTAGGACACAACAGGATAACAGGGAATGAGACGGAGTTGCTAAAAGTGAAGGGTGATGAAGGGGTTTACTGTTCCGAGAAACGTCCTGTGCTTCTAACGAACTCCAGAATATTTTCGAAACTTCGAAACTGTAACGTCTTAGATAACTTATAGCCCGGGCAGAACGTGCCTTCACAGGTGTTTGCGTTTTAGTGCCCCCAGTTGTGGGACATTTTGAGAGGAAATGTTAGGCTTTCTTCCTCACATCCCGGGCAAGTGCTAAGATTCACCAGCCCCAGTCTATGCACAGCATCTGTCTTAGCTGTATTCTATCTAAATCGAGCGCCCTCTTTGCCTGGCGAAACCAGGGGTGCTCACACATAGCTTTGGCAGCTTTGCAGGTTTGCAATACTTTCCACACGTTTTCATTGTGTCTTGCGAACCAGCTTCTGTATGCGGTTCTAACAAGGACTACCCACGGGGGTATATCCATGTTTGCCGCCACCATCATCACCGGTTCATCTGGGGCTTCATTCTCTGGTATTTTTTCCTTGCATTTCTTCACCAATTTCGGATTTTTTCTTGGATTTGCTAGTGCCATTAGGGCTGACTGACTGTCCGAGCAGATGTTAAAGCTGTTGTCTTGGGTTCCGGTACTGAGTAGTACGGCGGTAGATCCCTGCACCCGATTATCCATCGATGTGGAATCCATCCGTATACATCTCTATTCCGACCTCGTTTGGAACACGGCAGTACTCTGCTGCCATTCCTCGCGTTTGGGGAATCGATCTTATCGCCATAACGTGGATGCATGGTTTTAAGCGAGGTCCTTTGCTCCTGTTTTCATGTTGCCCTTGTGTTCTGGCGACCGAATCGGTTATTCCATTTCGTTCAGGGTTTTTTTCGTTGCTAGAAGGTGCTTGCTTGCGTTTGGGTGTTGGCACCTGCTTTTTGCGATAGTTTTTAATGTGCTTCAACGCCTTGGAGTTGATAATTTAAGGCTTCCTATAAGGCTTCTGACGGGTATCTGACCTATGCGCTTATGAAGAACGCGAGTATACGAATTTCCTGATGCAGATTTACTCTTGTTGAAGTTGCCAAGTTAAACTATTCAAATCTGGTCTACCAGCCCATGTTTCAACCAAGCTTAGTCTCCATCACAGAAGAAACAACTTCGCCCATCAAGATGCCAGCTCACATAGAACTGCGCATAGGAGCCAGAGTCTGTTTGGATTTAGAATGACAGTGGAGGACAGTGTTCGAAAATAAGGCAGTAAACACTGCAATAAGGTTCCTTACATTACAGAGAGACTGTTCTTTGTGCTTGGTAGACACTAAAAGACAGCATACTAGCAGCTCATCTCACGCCAACTGTGAACGCCCTAGCATTCGCAATTCCACTTGAAAGAACTGAGCCAATGGCCCTAGCACTGAAGGCCATTTTCACTTGGGTGTAAGAGAAGTTTTTTTGCAGGCTTCACCCTACATCTACCTACAACTCGAATTACAATAAATCAATTGAGATGCAGGTGATACGATATCAAAGGGAATTACTCTCCCCAGAGTCCTCGGCATACTTGTCGGTAAGCAACCACTTTAAAAAAAAAAAAAACAACAACAACATCGCTGATACCACTGCACCTGTGGCAAGTGGGACGACGACGTTAACCGCACAAACAATGATTCATTATCACGCACATAAATCGCGTGGGGGTTAAGTCTGGCGTAAAACAAAAGCAAAAGAATCCTTCAGCACATTTCATATCCCTATCGATCGTAGACAAAGTTAATATTTCACTTAAAATTGACAAATTCGATTTGCCGTCTCTGCGCAAATATGCCATCCAATCCTGAACTCTGGTATTTTAAATACGCGTTATCTCCTCGAACAAATCAATCTTTCCCCAAAATGACAAACTTCTTAGTCACCAGCCAGCACCAAGACACTTAGAGAGCGCACCCGTTCAACGGCACCCACCTTCGTCTCACGTCGAAATACACTTTGAATACCCAACTGCGGAGCATGATTGATGACAGTTTGTTATTGTTTATTAATTTCTTTTTCTGTTGTCAGGACGCATCACCGTTCGATTGAAACTTTTTACGAATTTTTCATCGATTGTCAACGAAAACAATGGAACGGCACAGACGACAGACATATGTTGTAAACGGCCATAGATACACACAACGAATCAATTCGATAAGTTTTCTGAGCATTCGACGACGATGGAAAAAATGTTTCCAAAATCTTTTTGGCAAGATTTGTCATCGATGCTCTGAAGGTGTCTGGAAAGTTGGCATCGATAATGTCGTCACATACCTTACGTTTGTCCTTGCTACAAATGACAGCCGATTGAGAACTTTTTTTTTTAACCAGCGAAACGTTCTAAAACTCCTCGCACTTATATGTAAATTAATGGCCGCTTTAAAACTTCATCACTTGAGAATCTCAGGCAAGCTCTCAGAAAAACAACCCCATCCTAACCCTTATTTACCGTAGCAATAATTTAATTCATTTTGTTTGCATTGTCTAAAATCCACAAGGGGCTCAATTGAATTATACTACCACCACGGTAATACAATGCAGACGACTCGACTGTGGGAATCGGACGGTGGCCACAAGGCAGGGTTGAGATCCAAAGTGAAAGATAGCAGTACGCTGAGAGTGATTACGTGAACAATCATCGTAATAATTTCCATTGTTGTACGCTGCGCAATCTTGTCCAGTTTACACATAGAAAAGTAGTCCCCGCGGGAACAATCATTGGAATCCTTCCCAAGAGTGCACGGATACCGTTATATTTTGTTGTACCCATATTTTCACGGTGAAGGATTGTGTGCGGATGCATTAATTTGATGTTTGTTCGAAAGCAGCAGCTGCTTAAATAATTACACGCAGAACAATGGGAGGTAATGAGGGAAAGGACTCGTTTTGACTGTGCAGTTCCTTGTATTCTGGAAAATGTCTAAAACTTGTGTGCGTCTACGATTCTAGGAAGCATTTCAACAAAATAGAAGAAATAATGAAACGAGAGTTGCAATCAACGTGCTTCAGATCTACAAGGCGGCGCTAAAGTTATTACCCTATCGGAAGATACTCCCAGTGTCAAGTGGAGTGTTGGACAAATGATCGGGCGGTATCATTGACTCAACGTGAATTCCTGGTCGTGTGGTGCTAACTCGGCATACACTGCGTCGCGTAGTCTCTCCGCTCGAGGTAACTGGCTCAATACAGAAAAGTAGTAAACCTGGCTGACCTCGGAGTAGCCATTCTGTTGAAAATAACTTTGCTGTGGCTGTAGATATGTAAAAGGAGCCTTAAACATCAACCAGACGACGGGCTATGAAATTGGGCATCAATGGACTTGAAGATGTATCCTTACAAAGTGCAAACAGTACATCGGCCTTTGCCTGCAGACCGCTTATGATGTCTACCTCAACCGCGGTTACGTAGGATGAGTAGCCAGTGCGGATACATTAAGAAGCAAAATTATCACCTCTGCCGCACTGAAAATCCTCGTGTAATGCACGAAGAGCCATTACGAGTACATCCTCTCAAAAAATTGTTTAGTGCAGCGTTTTCGCAGGAAAGTCGATTGGCACATATTTTTCATGGATGGCGTCCGCAACACTGTTACTAGTGAGTGCTACAGAACCATAATCACCGACTTCTTGCTCCCTTGAATTGACAAACTGGATTTGGAGGACATGAAGTTCCAACAATATACGAATTAGCCTCAGATCTATGCGGGCCTAAAAGCGAACATCCGAGAAGAAGTGGAGAATTCCTGCCTTAGCAAATTCAGTAAGGAGTTTTGCGTACCCTTGTGTTAGCCTGCCTTCCTTTAGACTCAAGAAGATGCAGACCAGCATGGATCCCAGCATAAGAGTGCGATATTGGGTAAGCTTGAGCTCTCAGTGAACAAGTCCACAAAATTCTATCCGAGCTAGCTGATGTCCTTTAAGAAAATAGCATTAGAAGCCAAAGAAATGGGCATTGTCTCCTCTCCATTTAACACCATGTATGAGGCCAAGCCCTGACGTAGATGCTAGCGAACTGAATGGTGTTACACTAAATTCTGAAGGATTTAACCTGCAGAAACACTGAACAAAGAGAGAGCCTGTCGGTGGACACACTATCACCCGATATAGCGTCAACCCAATGGTCAAAGTAAGAAATCCTGGTCTCAAAAAAATGTCGAAGGGACTTTGAGGAGGTTTAGCATTATATTCCATCAAAACCCGGAGCTTAGGAGTTCCACCACAATTGGCACCCACCTCATAGTCAGGAATTTAAGTCTAGAATTACAACAAAAATACTCTGGATCAAGAATGTGGAAGAATTGGCCGGCGAATCCAATCATGTTTTAGTGGAGACAGGCATAACATTATGCTAGCGACTGGCGCAAGACCTAAGCAATCTTCCTTTACAACGAATATTCAAGCAACCTTAGAACTCTTTCTGACAGACAAACTGTCACTGAATTACAATCAGCGCCCAGTTCAAAACTAACAACGGAGGGTCTACAGGAACAGGAACAAATCTGAAATCTCTGAAGTTAGGTCACGTCCTAGTCATGGGGCTACGAGAAACCAATAAGCGGTCCCCGACCAAGAGCAGCGAAGAAGGAGAGCACGACTGAATGGGTCACAGGAATCCCGATGAAGTTCGGCAACAAGATGGGTAGGTACCGTGTTTAAGTAAGTGCTAACCACCCTACAAGGTGTCTTTGAGGTGGCTGGGAGCAACGCGTCGTTGGATGCGTTTACATACGCGGAACACCTTACAACCAAACCTGTGAAATCCAGGAGCGCCTGACCCAGAAAGGGCCGGTGACTGGTCTGCGTCTGAATCGCAATGGTCGGCAGAAAATCATTCCTACTAGGAACTCTAAAAATAAGCCAATGATGGATAGAAAGAGGAGCGATTTACGGTCCAGAGAGTCGAATCTTCAGTATCGGCGACAAGCAAGGACAAAAAGTGTTCGCGCGTCTACAGGTCACCAAAACCAGCAGACCTATCGAAAGATCCAAAGTGCAACGACAAAAAATATGATGGAGAGCTATGTCAGCGAAATGTCTAAAAATCCCAAGATCGGCAGCTGCATGCGTCCCCTATGGAACCTGGAAAGATGTTGGATGTGTCTTCCCAGGTATTTGTATAGTAGCGCCCTTGTTACAGAATATTCGCAGAGGAAGTGCTTAACGCCTTCTTCTTCTTCTTCTTTGGAACCAATCAGCTTTAACTCACAAGCTGCCCTATATCCACCTCATTTGGGTGTCGAGCCACAGTGACATTCTAGGGCTGACGAACTCGCCAGGCAGGGTACGATTTTACCTATCGCTACAGTTTAAATGCTACTCAAGCTTAACGCTACAAACAGTACCAGTCACAGATGTCTTAGGAAACAGCATTAACGAGTCTACTTTTTCAACAACCTCGGCGAACTGCATTAGTAGCCCTCAGCGCTTCATCACTAGCTCCTCCTGGTTCAGTGGCTAGCTCTTTCAAGCTGTGGATCATGCGGTAATGCAATGGACCTTACTGGTTTAAGTGAGGTTGCATCTAGTGCAGCCTGCCAGTGTAAACTATGTAACTCCTAACCTAACCTAACAAAGCGAGTCTATACTTCTAGGAAGGCATACATCAGTTATTAATGAAAAAAACGGACTTTTTTTGAAAGGCAGGTGGACTAAAGAGCGCTACAACATAACCTCTATAGGTCTCCGGTACGTTTTTGTTTGGATACGGTTCAGGGCTACAATCGAGCAGAAGCTGGAAAGATAAAATTTGTTGGTGGACGAAAATTTACAACAACACTGTACATCCTCTTGCCATTGGGCGTTCATTTTTGTCTTTTTCGTCTTTGCCATCTTTTTCTCTCTTCACTGTGTTTGCCACCACCACTAATTTCGTTTCGAATGATTCCACAGAAAATTTCCTGCACTCAGTTAGGGAAAGAGATCACATATGCGGATATTTTGACAGTCGGAAAAAGTCAGTGTCCGCGGGTATAGCCTATTGTAGTCCGCGGATCTTGGCAAGTTTCTGCGTGTATGACTAACTTCGCTTTGACCAAAATCACTAAAAACTTTGAAAAGAAGTTCGATCTTATTTAACGGTTTCATAGCCTTTTCAAATTTTCCTAATGCCGCACTGTCCGACTCGCATTTGACGCATTTTTTACCAGTCAAAGGTCTGCCATTGGTGTCGTGAAAAGGTACTCTCGTATCAAAAGTCCATAAAAGGACAACTGTTCCCCGTCTGTAGATTGTTAAAAAGTAACTACTGTCACCATTCCGTCAAGGATAATTAACATTCACTTTAGAAATGATTGCACAAAGTCATCTAAAGAAAACAGTCCATGCCGCAAATTAAGGTCATTCTCCAGAGAAATCCTCAAGCCGAAACTTACTCGTATTTCCTGACGGCAGCACGAGTGCATAAATATGAAAACACTTTCCACTTGCCACTTAAGAAAAAAGGAAATTGCATCAGCAACAAGCCAGCCACTTCTGGTGCACGTACACCAACCAAAACAAGAAAACCTTGGTAAGCCATCAAAAGCATATTCCGCTTTCCAGCATTTGCAACAGTACCTACTTACTTAGTCCCTCTGCCCGCAAAGTGTAACTCATATTTTTTGAGAGAAATTTCAAAGGATTCCCCTCTTTTTCGTCTCTTTATATGCAGACCGTACATCCCCCCCACCCTAACCCCCCGACCAAACTTCACAAAACTTGGACAAGCCACAATTTTAAGTTCATAATTCTTGAAAGTGTATTTCACCCTACCCGAGGTGATGCCGGTATTGGCCAGGGTTGATGGTAGTAGTTTCTACAACTTTATGTGGATCTATACTTTAACCGGATATTTTTGAGAGATTTTAAAATTTATTTCCGAAATGCTGAAGGAATAGTATCCTGGGGATTCAATTAATTTGTAAGTTGAGATATTCTCCAAAATGGAATTTTGATTTGCAACAAGGGAGAGTTGAATAGATATTGCTACTTTGGAACAAAAAAAAGGAGACGACGGCAAGGAAAAATGCAACTTACTAATGGAGCACAGCAGGGTTGTGGTAATGGCTGCATATTTGTTTACATATTTGGCGAAAGTAGATTGCAGAGCAGATACTGATGAATACCCCCAACTTGTATTTTTCGTAAGGGAAGTTGTTTTTCGTGGGTAGGTGAGAATCTTCATAAGACACTTGGAGGCACCGTGTAGTCATAGTCGTGTCAGATTTTTACTGACTTGGCTCACCCTTCCCATCCCTTTTTCTTATTTACTACAACTGCGCTCCCTAAAATCCCCTACAGACGATCAACTTGGTTGTCAACCGTTGTCAACATTGAGGGTGTTTTCGACAATGCGACTTTTGATGGCATGTGCAGTCCCGCTAGAAACCACGGTCGACGAATCGCTGGTGTTGTGGATCAAGGCAATGCTGGTTAATAGAACATTGGTTGTAGATGCGGACTGTGACCGGCATGTTATGGCGGGCGTAAATAGGGGCTGCCCTCAAGGCGGTGTTCTATCTTCACTGCTACGGTGCCTGCTGGTTGACTCTCTGTTGAACGCACTGAATAGCCCTAGCGTCTACGCTCAGGCCTATGTATAAGATGTTGCCGTTCGTGCCTGGCGACTGCCTGTTCTGAGGCACAGATGGCGCTGGACGTGATCGACGACTGGTGCTCCCGGAATGGGCTATCAGTTAATTCTCTCAAAACCGAGGTGGTGCTCTTTACGAGAAGGAGAAAATTGACTGGTCTGACTCAGCCTGCGCTAAAAGGCATCACCATTCAACTCTCTAATTAAGCTAAGTATTCAGGTGTAACCCTGATAGTAAACTTCTTTGGACGAAACATGTCGAACTAAAAACCTCTAAGGCGCTGTCAGTTTTCTTTCAATGCAAGGCCGCCTTTCGTAAGAGGAAAGTCCTTTGGATCTACACGGCGATGATACGACCCCTCCTCTCATATTCGTTGGTGGAATAAGCTTTCACGTAAATACGTCACTGCTGCTTTCGCCAAACTCCAAAGAACGGTCTGTCTCGGCTACTTGGGAGCTTTCCCACTTCGATTAACATCCCTCCCCTTGATATTTATACCATGGTGTCTACACTCAGAGCCATTTTCCGTTTTAAAAGAAGTGGTCTGTGGCACAACTCGCACTGGAGTTTTGATGGTAAGCGATGGCGCTGCTGTTTTTGTGGAATGCGACGACATTAGGCTTCATTACTCATTGGGAAGGCATGCATCTGTCTTTCAGGCAGAGGTGTATGCCATCCTTATGACTGCGGACTATATTGTAAGAAACCGGTGGAAGGGGCGAAATATCTGCGTATGTACTACTCAACCCTTTAACCCTCTCCAAAATAGTTGGTGAGTGCAAAACCTCCTTGAATTCGGTCGGAAAGCTGAACTCACTGAATCTCGTCTGGGTCCTAGGACACAACGGGATAACAGGGAATGAGATCTCCGACGAGCTTGCTAGGCAAGGTTCGGAAGAGGCTTTCTCAGGACCTGAACCCACTTTGGGTTTGCCAGCGTCCTTGGTCACGGCTTCCATTGACGGTTGTTGATCGAAGGTGGCATAGCTCTGCATTATGTAGGCAGGCTAAAGGAATAGTCCCTGACGTCTGAACGAAATCGGCGGATTTCTTGCTATCCCAAGGACTATAGACAACTTACTGGCGTTCTTACGGGCCACCACACTTTTGCCAAACACCTTAGTGTGCTAGGTTTAAGATATACCTTTATCTGCGATGCCTGTGAAGAAGGCGACGACACGGCGGAATATTTCCTATGTAATTGTCCTGCCTTTGCTCGGATCAGGTGGCTGATTTTGGGTGCTGATGATGTAAGCTCCTCATCACTGAAGCTCCTTCTCGACTTACTACGAAAGGCGAAAAAATTCTAGAGCAAAATGGGGTTCATTACCTGGTAGTACAATAGACCAGTTTTTGAGTCTGAGTGCCCCAGTAGGGTGTGGCCGCCCCGACAAAATAAAAATGTTGTCAACACTGATACTCAGTTCACAAACATTAGGCTTACTCCAACCATTCGACCAACCTAGAATTTAGGTTGACAACACATCAACAAACGTTCAACATCGACACCAATATGGCCTGTTGACAACTTGGTTGACAATCTAGTTGATCGTCTGTAGTGGGCTTAAGTATGTGAAGTTAACATGACTCGATTTGGTCTCGTTAAGAACAATGCGCCAAAGTTTTGTACAATCGCAGATTTTATCCAAAGCTTGTTGGAGTTCTTCAGTTGCTGACTCGATAGATCTTTCCGTTGCCAAAATAGCCACAAAGTCCGCGAATATAGCAACTACGATGCCTTCAGTTTGGGGCATGTCCCGAGTGCACAGAAAAAATAAAATAGGACCAAGGACACTTCCTTGCGGAACTCCAGCGGCGATTTCCTTAAACTCAACACGAAATAATCTGCTTTCAAGGTAGGATTCTAAGATCTATAACTGTTCCGGAAGAACCCGTCTTAGCTTGTACTTCAAGTCATCGTGTCAAACTTTGTCGAAGGCCTGAGACACGTCAAGAAAAGCGCTAGAGCAAATCTTTTTTCCTTCCAGGGCTTTTTCAGTTCCATCGGTTATTCTTCAAACCTGGTCAATTGTGGAATGCATCACTCTGAACCTGAATTGGTGGTCAGGTATAAGACGTCTTTCTTCAATGAGCGGTTGGATGCGTTTCAAATATTTTGTCGTTTGGAGGTTTTCCCGGTTTCGGAACCATTATCACTTCTACCTCTCTCCAAGGGTCTGGAACGTAGAACTAGTGCTTTTTGGACAATTTCTTGAGGATTTTTCCGGTTATTAAGTCTGGCAAGGTTCGGTTAATGACGCACTTTTTATTCTAAAGTTTTCAGATGTCGTCTACCAACGTTTGTAGGTGTTCGGCCAAAGATCCGCTTTTTCTCTGTTACCCTTTGCCCATGCGCAAAGGGGTTTCTTGACACATTTCATGCCGTTCCAGACCGAGTAATTTGTGCTTTTTTCGGCTGTTAAGCCTTCAAGATAAGCAAAGGTCTCGCGGTTTCTTAAATCTTGAATCGCTCTCCTAAGTTTATTACATAAGTAGTTTGAATATGTCACATGTTGGGGGGCGTGAGTTTGTTGCCATAAGAGAAGTGTTCGAAATATCATCCACACGCTGGGAACTACTTCACCAAACACTCTGCGTATGTTAATTGATTTAATTGTAATGCCAAGCAAATGGGTAACCCATAATTAACCAATTTTTTTAATTAACTTTAACAGACGTCCAGTGACTTGAACAGATGTTTTGCTTTCTGTTTGTCGAATTGATTCCCTCCGTCAAAGCTGTTGAATGCTTGAAGAATTCTCGAAAGTCCTTAGAATAGAAATTGTTTCAAAGTTAAATTCTAAGCCAATAATTAATTACACAAGTTTGGTCAAAGTGCGGAGTTCAGAGCATGTGTTTTCTCTCTTTTTTTGAAAAAAGTTTCCGCCCATAATTGAAAACATTTACACTTGGTCAATACACAGAACAGTGTCACGAAGTTTGTCACGAATCCGGAGAAGTCGATGTGGAAAGTATTTCTGTTTTTCGATGGGAAATTTCGAGGACGTTTGAAGCAACTCGTAGCTGCGAAGTTTCAAGAACTTAATTGATTTATTTGTCGTTTCTGAAGTTTTTTAAATGTTAACTTGCTTCTATGAAGGACAGGAATTGTTTTGGTTTCGAACTTATAGGCCGCACAAAGTTTGGTTGTTAGCTCTTAAATAGAAAAGGAGCTTAGGGTCGACGGTGATGGGCGGAATTTTTGTAAAAGTCAAATTCTTGCAAATAAGATTGTGATGTTCGATGACTGGCACGAAGATGGTCAAGGAGGAGATTCAGAAAAAATAGAGTGAATCGAAAAGGACCTCCACTTCACGTCGAATTTTTTATGCTACAAAGTCCCAGAAGCACTCAGACGGTCCATTGTACTTCCAGGCACCAACTCTCTTTATGGTCTAGCAGTTGGAGAAACTGGCTGTGATTGCTGTTCCTATGACGCGGCTTGAACTTACACTGGCCAGGCCACAAGCGAACACACTACCTACTACTCCGTGGCCACCAGTTTCAATGCCAATTTTAGGACAATAAAATTGATGGTGGACGGGTAGGCAATGTGATATATTGCGTCGCAAGGAGCTACGGGTCTGTGGCGTGCAGCTCAATCTAAGTCTCTTTAGAAGATCCGGAAAGCGAAAAGGGTGCTCCTTCAGTGCAAACTGGTATGTGGACAAAAGGGGGGAGTCTCGCCGTGGTCAGCATACTGGATGTAGACGATCATAGTTAGACCGATTATCACATTTGCGTCAGTTGTATGGTGGCAAAGAGCCTCCCAGAAAAGTGGAAAGAAGCATACAGATAGGGTCCAAAGTCTAGCATGTTTAGGGATAGTCGGTGCAATACGAACGACACCAGCATGCGCAATAGAAGTGATCCTAGGCATTTTGCGCTGCGACGCCAATTCATCTGCATCGGGATGACAACTGACACTGGCGCGGTACCATCTATGGCCATAGGAAAATCCTAGATCTTGCGAAAAATGAGAGCAGGGAGCTGAATATGCCCATGGACAGAATCGAGAGAGTGCGTGTTACCGTAAGGAGTCTTTAAATTTTCATCCAGGAGGGAATATCTCCGGAAAAGAAAATTGGTGGTATAATCATCTTTACGGATGAGTCCACGATGGATGGTACAGCGGGGGCAGGTATCTTTTCAGAAGAACTAGAACTAGCCTAGTTCTGGGGATATATACCTCAGTCTATATAGCCAAGATGACAGCTCTGTTACATGCGTTGAATCACCTGATAGAAGGTCAATATTACTTTCGCACTGGACAACCAATCAGTGATTAGACGCATGGAGCAAACTGATGTAAATACACCCCTGGCGATGGAGTGCTCATCTCGAAATGAGATGACGCTGGTCTGGGTGAGAGGGCAAGTAGGGACTGAGGGCAATGAAATGGCGGACTCCCTAGTAAAGCAAGAGTCAACCTCGGAGTTCTCTGATTTGGAACGATTTGCTGCAATTGGCAGAGGAATGGTGGAGCACCTGATCACGAACTGGGGAGCAGCGTAGTAGGCAGGCTATAATGACTAGTAAAATGCCGACTGACATAGGGAAGTTCTAAGCTTGAAGCGAAGAGCACTGAAATGGGTGGTGGGTCATGGAAATTTCGGGTATCACCTTAAGAAGATAGATCTTCTGAAGGAAGGGCTGCAAAAACCGAGACGGGCTGCGGCACATATGTATGTATCAATGTCCGGCATTAGCTAGCAGAAGAAGGGAAGTCTTGGAGCGCCAATGAGTAGAAACCCAGTAGATAAACCAGATTTCTGTTCAAACATTCTGTTCAACAGATGCTAGCGTTGAGGAATCAAACCTAGAGAAGATGGATCGTGGAAGAGAGACGAAAGGGACCCATCACTGTGGTTTGAGCTTTTCTCGCACAATTAAAGTGAATCCAAGCCCAACTTGCCATATGAAACTGGAGGCAGATGTCTGAGAATCGAACTATGTAAAGCGCACTGTTGGTTAAGACTCTTACGTCCCCTGGTTAATTTGAATCTTGATAACTCCAAGTGCAGTACTTAAATTACGTAGCAGAAGAGTCCTTACCGTATACTCCAACCTACTTATTCCGGCAAGTCCTCCCTCCGGCTAAAAACACTTTTCAAAAAGTTCTCATGCAAGGAAAACCGTCGTCCTTCTCGATGCTTTCTTTCAATCAAAGTCAGTGACACCGATTCCACTAATCCTTGGTCATTTTAATGAGCAAACTAAATGGATCTACGTGCTACCCCCATACACATTCAATAGATTGTGACAATGCCGTTGAATTGCAACCACGATTGTCCTAATTTGAATATCAAATCATATACAAAAGCACTCCGGGGGTCAATCATTTCCAGATGAATAATTCATGAATCTATCGATTCTTATACTGTGAACCGTCGAGTAACGTCAAAACTATTGCAGATTATCATGTGCCAGGCATCAGTACAAGGGGTGCGGCTCCTAGTGGAGGGGTTACAAAAACCCCATCGAATTCAACATGAAATTGAAAATAATTAAGGTTTACGCGACAACTACCGTGACTTTTGATTGGTCTAAGCCCTGATTATTTAATTTACACAAATGACTTGTTTATTGCTCGGCTATTTGGCGTAATTTTAAATGATCCCTTCTGTAAACGCATAGTCCTTGTAGGCAGTTTTGTGTTTTCGACTGTAAGAGGTGAAAGACTATCGATTTTTGGAAATTTCGTTATGCTCATTGGGTACCTTGAACTAAGGAAATATTCGGCGCAAATAGGTACAGATACAGAGGGCCTATGACCTAGCTTTTCCCAACTATTCGCGCTGTGCGTGTTGTAAGGTTAGGCAAGCGGGCTGGCAGAGAGAGAGAAGCCTCCTGCCGCACTCAGGTCAGTGTTGACCCATTGTGTTGCCCATAGGGGGAAAAAGGTGTTCCCCCGCCCATTAAAACCTGTAAATGCCTAATCTACTCTACCCTAATTACTTACTTGTTTTCGAGTCAAGCCATTTTGATGACTTGACAAAGTTCAGCATCTTGTCTGTAGGCACGCCAGAGAGCTCTTCAAGATTATAAAAGAAGTATTTAGCGGGAATTTGTTTCTGGAATGTTAAAGTCCAGGACAGTGGCAGAGGAAGTGGGTGGTGTCCTCAAAAATTCCCTCGTCGCCAAAACCTCTGCAAAGTTCTTCTTCCGTCTGGCGCAGTTTCTTCATGTGGTACCGCAGACTAGTATGCCCCGTGATGATACCCACGAGGATAGAAAGTTCTGTCGAAGGACGGCCATAGTTTTCTTGCGATGTTACACGTTTCCATGGACTTCCATCTTAGGTTCGCCTCTCTTGTGGCTAAATTCCCTGCTTCAAGCTTTAGTATGCACGGCGGGATGCTTACAGAAAGATCATAAGTTCATCAGCTTTTCCATTGCCTGCGATACCCTAATGTCCAGGAACCCAGCAGAGCGATACCTTATGCTGTATTCCAAGAACCTTAAGTTCTTCGCGACAGCATCTCACAAGCTTCGATTTGATTGCGGTAGCAGTAATTGCTTTTATAGCTGTCGGCTAGCGATTCAGAGAAGATGCCGGAAACTACACCGGTTGTACATTTCGCATGATTTGGAGGCGTTTACTGCAATATCCGACAGACGTAATTGAGGAGCTACTCATGGCAGTTATCACCCTCGGATGTTTGTAAGACCTTCGCGAGAAGTGCTATTGTGAAAAAACTAGTTTGTGTTGTCTGCGATTTTCCAATCCTCGCCACCATCATTCGGGGTAGTCAAGCTCTTAGATGAGACAGAGCAGTGCCCGAAGACTGTATGAATGCTACAACGGTGGCTAGCTCTATCCATGGGCCCCAAAGACAGGAGGACAATACAGAAGTTATCCTCACCACCAGTAGGCGAAAGCAGGAAACAATTACAGCTTCTGTAAGTAGGTATCAAATCGTGTCGAAAAAAGCACTCAAGTACCTCGGCACTCTTCCCACATCGTCAGTCGGGGCCTCCATTGAGAATTGAGTTTCTTACGAACACAATTGTGTGTGACACGACTCTCCAGGATGCAGGTGGACTATACGACTGCTCTCGTACGTTTGTAAGCAATTAGCGGCATTGTTGCTGTATCTCAGCAGAAAAGACTGTAGACAACTTATAGGCGTTAAGCATCTTAGCGTGCTCAGCTTAGGAGGCCCCACTGTCTGCGACGCTGGTGGAGATGGCGACGATACTTCGGATCACTTCCTTTGTTATTGTCATGCCTTTCCTCGGATCAGGTGGCCCTTCATCACTAAAGTGCGTTTTTGGCTTTCTCCGAAAGTCGAAGAAAACCCAGTAAAATGGGCAATATCGGGTCTTACTTCCTGGTAGTACAATGGACCAGTAACGACTGAGTGCTCCAGAGGAGTGTTTCCACTGACATAGTGCTCGACACACTGCAGAACCTTGAGGACGTGGCCCAACCAACGAATACAGTCAGAGCAATTGCAAGGTTCATTCCAAACACTGCCGGCAGAAAAACAAGAGAAGACTTCTAGTGGAGGTTACCGAATCGATAATACGATACGTAATCCAGTACGGATCCCGAATTTGGAGGAAACCAATGCACATAAAAACGTATAGGAAACCAACTAACGCTTCCTATATAATAAATGAGTTGAGAGTGAGTAGGGCTTTTCGGGCGACCTCATATGAAACAGTATGCCTTGTTGACTTGTCTATATCCTTGCGGCGGAGACACACAGAATATACTAACAAATCAGAAAATCGCAGCGTGGTGTCAGTGACGCTTTCGTCGCACAGAGCGAAGCGGCAAAAAGGTCAATAAGGGCAAGAGCAGGTATATGTGGTCAACAAGAAAGGACCACCAACACCGACGTCCCGGAGAGAACGTCAGCGTAGGCAGACATAACTTTGAGGTTTGGGACTATGTCCACCTAGGCTTCGCTATCAATTCATACCACTATATCAGGGTTGCGATTAAACGAAGAATAGCTCTTGCCAATCGCTGTTGGGCTTAAAAAAACCAATTAAGTAGCAAAGCAGTAAAACCACCTAAAAGAACCTTTGTAAGACCTTAATCATCCCAGTCTTGCTCTATGGCGCAGAGGCATGGACTGTGTCCATGAGGTTGCTCATCCTTCCAGTGATTTTCGGTCCCGTCTGTATAGGCGATGAGTGGAGGAGGAGATACAACGACGAACTGTACGGGCTGTATAGCGACATCGCACTGGCAGGATCAGGTAGAGAGTGTGAATACCAAAGCTTCGTCCCAGAAAGTCTTCGAAACCACCAGCAAGGTACGGCGCTGTAGAGGAAGATTGCAAGTCAGGTGGCGTACGCGTGTGAACCTCAACCAACTTAGCATGCGAAACTAGAGACAGCTAGCTAAGGATCGAGCTGGCTGGAGACGTTTGTTCCTTCAGCAACCTTAAGTAAGTAGGTAAGGAGCGATGAACCCACTCAACTAAAGTCAGGTGGACTTAAGTAGAAACCACGGAGATATAAATTTCTAACATACGGCTTATGCTAGGGTGGGTTCGGTTGACGTGACAGGCTGCAAGTATGTAAGCTCACTTACGTATCTCTATGGATCAGCATCTCCAATGAGTGTTACTCGTTGAACCAGGAGGAGCTAGTTATGAAGCGCTGGACTCTCCTAACACTAGCATTAACCAGTTTGCAGAGGTTAATGAGCGGAGAGAGCTTCACGTGTACAAAGCAGAATGTAGAATGGTTTCTTCCTCCTCTTCATATATGCAGCTTCTACAGAAGTCGTTAGCGAAGAGGCCCAGTCTAGTGGCGTGCCTTCCAATAATGCAGTGTCCTGCAACGACACCTACTATGCTGCTCCCTTTCCTGTCTTAAAAAACAGTAGGAGCGTCTGAGATCCAGTTTAGGCCAGATCTGTCCAGTGACTAGTATAATTCTCCCATCTGTGATTGGTACTGTTTGTAGTGTTAAGCTTGAGGAGAATTTTAACTGTAACGATAGGTAAAATCGATAGGGTTGGACCCTGCCTGGCCGCCTATGCAGAACACAGTGCGCCGACGCGAAATGGCAAGGAGTGTACTCGAAGAAACTCCAGGATAAACTATATCCCTAGACAACATTCTCCGAGATATGTTGTCAACACAAGAGAAGTTGGAAACTGTACGTGATTTCGTAGCTACGAAAGAACAAAGTCGGCAAGAAAAGCAAAAAATCGCGGAGCAACAGATGCGCGACACATGAGGCGAGCTCAGAAGGGCAAAAATACAGAGAGCACTCTGCAAAGGTCAGGAAGGCCGAATGCCTAGACTGCCTGGTTAAGTAATGCCTGATGCTGGTTCCTCGGGGCGAGAATAAGAGCTAGAGCACCGACCCTTACACTACACCATCTTACGCTCAAACACCACTCGAAAATACTTAAAATTATTTCCGAAAAGGGTACTTTTTCCAACGCAAAATGGGATACGAATTCCCGTATACCGTACTACGAGGTATAGCCCGTTTAGATGCTGAAAACTGCCATCTATTTATTTACCCTGCCCGTCCTCTGCAGTTTCGCTTTCAATGCATTCCTTGGCAGGAGCAGATATGGCCTTCGTCCTTCGTGTTTTTAGCTGCCACGGTTAGCAGGCTCCCCATTTCTCATTATTCGTTCTTCCTTCATTATACTTCCATTATACAGTCTCCCACACTTTGTTGTTAGCATGAATGCTATCAACCCCCTCGGTGTCATTTGCAAACCAATTTCCCTTTCTAGGATATTTCTGGCCGCTGTATATCTCTGGTATTACATCCAAATATTTTCCGCATCCTGCGTTTTGCCTTCACTGTGTGAAGAGTATGGATCATCCACGTGCTTGTATTTGCAGAGGTAATTCCAAAAGCATCCTTTCCCTGACAGAAATTGTGTAACGTAATAGTTTACCTCTCCGTGTATTCTGCTAACCCACTCCTCTAGGTTGGCGTTCAGTATATGTGTCCACCTTCAATTAGTTGTAGTACTCCACCTGTGTGGAGTCATTCTGCTGTGTGGCCTCGTCCACGGTTCTCCTCTCTTCCGGCTCGGTTTCGCGAAATGTCGAAGGATTTACCGCTTGAGCAGCATACTTCTAGCAATACGCCGACTTCATTTGTCTCATGAACGATATCCGGTCCATCACTGGCGCCCATATAGGCCGCTCACCGTTGGCATTAGTCTGGACAATTCCGCTACTGCCCGAGAGGGGATTTCGCCAGCTCCTTAAAGATGAGCCTGTGTGTGAGCCTTGGGACAAACTTCCCAGCTACATATGTACGTGTGCGGTTACGTCAGCGTAGCCGTAACTTCAAAGGTAAGTCCTAGTCCCTCTCATCTTTCAGTTCCAAATCCACGACGTGACGGAAGCACTACTCAAAAAGGAATTCGCTTATAGAGATTAGCCATCTTTAGCTGCGCTTAGGAAATTCGTCAACACAACTAACCTATGTACCTACTCATTCGTGTGAAAGGATTCATACCGTTTAAAGTCGTGCCATCTTTATGTCTAACCGCAAGACGTCAGGCAAGAATAGAAAGGGATTAGGGGGATGCCTTATCCCATCAGCAGTCGTCTATGGCATGAAATTCTTAAAGCAAGCGGATAATTTCGTTAACTAGCGCCCTACTCCTGCTAACAAACAAACAATAGATCCACGCGTTAACGACCCACGTTGCAGAGTCCTAACAAGTAACAGATTCCAACTACCGCCTACGCTCCTCTAAGTATGCTTCCCAGCAAAAATTTGCAGCTCTCCTTGACTCCGGACCGTAACTTCTGCTGATTGATAAATAGTCTAAGGATTAAATTAAGAAGAAAAAAATGTCTACAAACCCAAATAAATCAAAAGATCCCGTTGTCAGTAGCTACACTTGTGATCATCAATTTACACCCACTCAGTGGACAACATATACCAAACAGAGCCGTCGTCGTCGTCGTTGACCACTGTTACTATCAGGTACCTGTGCATCCAAAAGTGAGTCGATTATTAAACTCGGAAACTAATATAAGAAAAATTTAAATTGTCAACCCACGTCAGCCCTCGACATCAATCGATTTCCAGAACTACTCATCAAACCCTTCCGTCAGTGAAAATTTGTTAGGGTTGGCGACGGTTACATACCACAGAAGCTATTCCAGTGGAATATTTACTACGCTTTTTCGAAGAGAGATACTCGTAGTCGTACGCAGGCTTGCCAGGTTTTTAAAATCGAAATCGCCGAACTTAAAATTTATATCGCCAAAAATCGCCAAATTTAAAAATATTCGTCGCCATGAATCGCCAATTTAAAAATAAATTTTAGTGAAATAAAACAAATCAACTTATTATTACCATAAAGCAAATTGTACAATAAAATAATTCATTTATTAAAAAAACAAAAACATAACAAAAATTCAAGACAACAGGTTGTCGCTGTTGAACTTAAAAATAAAAATTATTATTTTAAAAAAATTAAGTTAATAGAATAGATATATGTATACTCTGTTCAGTCTTCAATACAGTCTACGTAGTCTTCAAAAATTTCATCAGAGCTCGGCTCATCATAGATTTTTGTATTAAAGGCTAGAAGCATATCAGCAGAAGGCACAAAATTATTGCAACAAAGGCCGGTAACCTTAGAGTGAATGCGTACACGCATTATTGCATCTAAAGTATCAATTTGCATTCTTGACCTACTTTTGGTTTTTATGGCATTCATGAAAGAAAATGCTCGCTCAACCACCGCATTGCTCGCCGGCAGAGAAAGTGCACTTAAGGCAAACTCCCCTAGCTCCAAGAATTCAGGTTTTCCAATAGCATTAGTTGTTTTATGTACTTTATCCCAAAACTTAACCAAGTCGCCTTTCGGAATATCATCTGGATAAAATTCCGCCGGCCAATTAACTGAAATCAGTTTTTCCCATTGTGACTCAGCAAGTTGAAGGTTTTTGTGTGGTACCAAATTTATAGGTAAATTTTGAAAATTGGGTCGAAGTTGGCTCAAACATACGCCTGGTGAAAAATATCCGATTTTAAGAAAAAGTTTATTGCACTCAGATAACCTCTTTCGCATTTCTGCTAATAAAACGAGAATGAAATTGTATACGTGTTGTTTAACTTCATGCACACATTCTGAATGTGCTTTGCTTTCTCTAGCATTTCTTTCAAATTCAGAACCTAAATCAATGTCTGCGCTAGGCTTCAAGTTGTTTGGGTCAGTAACTAAATCCAGAATTTCATCACATTCAATGTTTAAGGGAGGTAAAGTTGACAAAATTTTATGCGCAAGGCAACGCGCAACAACTTCTATTTCTTTTTGTGCCTTTAAAAAGTTTATATCTGTTGCTTGAAAATAGGTGTTCAGATGGTTCATTTCCTTTATTATGGGCAAAATCGCCGAAAGCAATAGATAAATTTTCGTGTCTTGGAATTGCTGAGCCAACATCTTTGCCGAATAACATTTTTCGCTGATGGCACAAATACTAAAATGAGTTTTCAGTTCTAAAAACTGATCGTAAATGCGTTTTAACGCATCAAAGCGACATAACCAACGGGTGTTGCAAAGCGCAATAATGTTGACGGGCTTTTCATCATCATTAATCAGCTGGTAAATTTGCTGGTATTTGCTTTTGCGCAAGGGACTGTGTGCAAACCAATTATAAGTTTCACGAACTATGTAATCCAGTTCGGATGGAAGAACTTTTGCCGCAAAAGATGTGCACAAATGGATGCTATGACAAATGCACTTTATTAGTATAAGATTTGGAACTTTTTCCTTTAAGTGAGAATACAAAGAATTGTTCTTCCCACAAAGGTTACTAGCGCCATCCGTTCCAATGCCTATAAGGTCATTTATATTCAATTTTATGGACTTAATGAAAGCGATGACTTTTTCGGCAAGTATTTTCCCAGTGCACTCTGTCACTTCAACGATACCGAGGTAGTTTGTCACGATAAAGCCAGTTCTTTGGGAAAAATATCTGATACAAATACATAAATATTTACTTGTGGATACGTCAGTCGATTCATCTAAAATGAGAGAATATCTTGTATCCGATACATCATTTAGTAATTCCATTAAAAATGCAGGCGCAATCACTTTTTTTATCAAAGCCGAACATTTTGTTTTGTGAATCTTCATGGTTGGTGCATGTGTTGATATGCAGAAGCTGTTAAAAATTTCTCCAAGATGATCAATTGACTGAATGGCACTATGGCACGCGGTATAATAAGCAAGCTGCAATTCACTTATTTTTGAATGTTTGTTAGTTTTTGTAACTGTAACTAAACAAATTACAATTCATTTAACAACGGAAAGAAAAAATGATTTAAGATATTTACCAAAACTTTCCATCGATTTTGTTTTAATTTTTGTTGATTTTTCGACATGACTCAATCTTTCGGCGTGTCTTTCAAGGTCTGTTTTGTGAGAACGTAATTCACAGTTACATATTTTGCAATGTGCGAATCCGTCTTTCTTGGATTTTGTTAACCATCCTTTAATGCTTTAAAAGGTTAACAGAAATGTTTGAAGAGAAATTGTAAGGAAATGCAATACACTTTTCTTACCTTTAAATATATTGAATTGTTCCCATTCCGTTCTATATTTAAAAACAATTTCTTTTTTTGAATTGCCACTCATTTTAAATAGTTTTTTGAAGCAATTATTTTGGTTTCTTTTTTCCTTTCTTCTCACTGAAACTTTCAAATTTGAAGATGTCATTAATTTTAGGGATGGGTAGGTCGTTTCGACTCAATCGATATTATTATGTCAGATCGATATTTTCAGTGCAAATTCGGGCAAGCTGACAGATATCGATAATTTTTCGTACGCTACTCATCTCTCTTCTGTCATTTTTTGTGAACTAATGTGTGTATTCAGACACCTTATTGTGAAAAAATTCAATGAATTCATCCAGCAATTAAAAAAAAACGAAGACTATAAGGTGTGAGCGGTAATTAAATACAAAAATGAAAAATCGCCAGAAGTCGCACTTTTTTTAGGGTGTCGCCAAGCTGAAATTTGTGTCGCCAAATTAAATAAAAAATCGCCCGTTTGGCGATAAATCGCCACATCTGGCAAGCCTGGTCGTACGCATATCCAGTCTACACCGACTTCCAAATTTCCTTTTTCCAAGAGAAAGCAAAGGATTTCTCTTTAGCAATAAAATTTAAGAGATTTTCTCCTTGGTACGGGAAAGGACATAAAATATTTAAATGCTCCGTAGCGCCAGACTGAGAGCAAGGCACTTACATAGATGCTGAACTAATCTCCTGCTGGGTATACCTCGCGTATCTATTTATGAATCGTAGGTAAATAAACACCTAGTCTAGGTGGAGAGAGAAAGGAGACATCACAAGCAATAACAGAAATTCTGCGTCGAAAATAGTGGGAAATTTTGTCTCTTGTAACTCGGAAGAGTAACAACGAAGAGTTTTCGTCGAAGTTTACCATTTTTATCTCGAAACAAGGTAGGACGAAATACACACCTCTCGATAGGGGTACTGGCAAATGAGCCTGCTAAACTGATATTCTGGAAAGGACATGTCGCTAAATATGGTGACTTCATACGATTGAACGTTACCTTGGGAGCAGAAGTAAAAATCCGAGTAATTAGCTGGAAATTATCTGCAAATAAAGTTAGGTATGTAATTCAACCCGATTGAGAAGGGTGCTTGCTCCAAAAAACGCTGAATACACGAGGTGTACTATAGATTTTCAAGACGAGTGACGAGTAAAAAACATTTCTAAGGACTTTACAGTGGTTTGTGGACAGTCACTTGGTCGGTCAGCCAATGCTTCGGAGAAAAAAAGAAGATTGGGAGCGGCAACGAAAAGAAAGTCGGAGGATGGTTTGGGGGATGGTTTGGGGGATAGAACTATTGGGGAAACCTTTAGCTCTAGAGAGCTCTCAAGTTGTTACAATTCCACGTAATTCTATGCTGTCTGTCATAAAGCTAGGGAGACTGTTGAAGCATAAGTTGGTAAGCAGAAAATTAGAGTCATATTGTCACATTAACAAGGAATTTGTATTGCCAAGGTAAGGAGGAACCACGCTTACGATTGCTCTACTTAGGCTGAGACACAAAAGACCACGCATCAATCGGACTTTTAAAATATTTGGGAAACCAAGGAAATGGAAAGACGGAGAAGAAACCATAGAAAATGTCCAAAGGTTTAAACCCAATTGCACCCCAGATCGTATGCCAAAATACTCAAGGAAGTAGGGGGAAAAGAAAATCCACGAACTGGACCTATAAATCCCTTTAATGCCAGCGATTGATTGCTAATATCTTTTGGAGAACAGAAAACTTGTAAAATACTTCAGACAGATACCGACAGCAACTATGGTTTGCTGTTTCCCTGGCGGAGCTTGAACTCAAACCGGCTACTACTCCGTGGCCACCCTTCTGGCATTAGTTTGATCCTTTATCCGCATCTAAACTGGAGTAATTGCAGGACACTGCGCGATTGGAATCATGCTCCGCTAATGGAAAGAAGGATCCAACGATTTATGCAGAAGCTGCGAAAATGAAGAAGAAGTGCAGTCAATCAATCAAACATTGTCTCGTCCTGCGAAAGAACAGACTACCTTAACCATAGTCCGACATTCAGAAGAGTGAAAACTGGTCCAACAAAAGCTTTGCAAAATAAAAATGATGCATTGCTGAAGCCAGCCGACAACGAGATGATTGATGATTGACGAAGAGCACAGACAATGACGTTTTCAGGACAACTACCTTCCATATACGGGCTGCCAGAAACACTTACCTAACATAACCCTCTTGCGGATTACATTATCAATTCATATGCCATGCTATAAACTCTCAAAATCCATGAATGCTGACGGAACTCAACCTATTCGATCAAAATTTCCTTCGAATTACAAGGATGCAGCCCCCTTTTCCCCAGCGCCCCTGTACAACTGGCAATTGGCATGGTAAAGAAAACACTGAACATAATAAGCCAAAACAAAAAGATCAAGTTGCATAAATTCCTGGAAATCCTCAGGCTCTGCATCAAGGAGAATAACCCCACCTTCAGTTGGACCACAAAATAAACAAACAAATCCACGGAATGGCTACGGGCAATCCAGTCACTCCTACCACCTGCATATCTATTACTGGGCTCTCTACTTGATGAGTGTTTTAAGGACATCGAGAAGGCAGGATTTATTGTGGAGTATGCTGACGAAATGAATGCTGTTATGCATGAAGTTCAATGGAGTCATGGGGTACCTCAGAGAAAGAGAAAAAAAAACATGGTGATAGAGGATTTGACATCCTTGATCGATTGCCATCAAAAACTGGTTGCATTGGGGAAACAAGTCAACTATCGATCTAACCAAGCAAACACATGATCATCAACTGTGCTTCCAATCTAACGAAAAACGTCCTTGTGTTGAGTGACGAGAATTTCAGTTTGCTAATGAGACACGTGCCACTAAGATTGTCGAGGGAAGCAGCTATCTCTCGAAAGCTAAACGGAGCTTAATGCTCCACCATCAATAAGGATCTCCTCAAGAGGAAAAAGTGGATCGGAATAAAGGGGTTTTTAAGGCTGGCAAACAGTTTTAAGCTCGTCAGAATCAACATCCCTAAGGACATCCATCTGGCTTACGAATCCAACCAAACAATCGCGTCTGAGAACAAAATGGCAAAAGAAAGGTGCACAGATGTTATCTACGAGATCGAATGCCTTTAGACCTGCTTAACTGGGTAATGACAACGAAGCCTATAATGTACGGTTCGACGAAACAGCAAAACAACTCCTAAAGCGTGTTTTTGAACTATACCCCACGGTTTGGTGAGTTTTTGCGCTGGTGTTTCAAGGATACGGCTGAAATTGTATTAAGAAGAACCCGAGCGACAAGAATGCCAAAAAAGATACTAGGCTCAGTTACAGGGAATCCAAGCCGATAAGGCGGGCATCGAAGTCGAAAACACGGGCAGAAGCAAAGGTAGAGACAAAAGGTAAGCGTTTCAACAAAAAGGGAAAGATCCCAAGAAGGGGCCAGGGTCCCATCAAAAAGGGTGGAAAGAGTGGGCCATGCTAGCTTGTTGTACTTGACATTGGTAAGCTCAGTGGACAGTATGCCTTCGAACAGGGAACGTAAATGGAGAAGGCACTAGCCAAGACAATTCACATTCGAAAGGTTACTGGAACAACTGCTCCAACGTTAGATCTTACCATCTGGAAACGCAGAGTCTGTAGACTGCCACATGACATCGTCATAAGGGTAGTTTCCACATTCAAACCCTCGGTTGGAGCTGCACTTACAGCAGTCCTCCTAGACTAGGTACTACCGAAGCCTAAGGCTGAATTTACAGTACCACATATGGATGTTGGGAAGAACGAAACCCTCGGCTTCCGTAAAGCACAAAACCCAGCGGTCGCTATAGATGACTGGAGAGTCATAGCCACGTGAGCTAACGCAGACAGCACCGCTAGTGCCGGACATACTCAGAAAAGGCAGTATCATGCGACTATTCGTCGAAGCTGGAGAGTTCTCCTTGAGACTAGCGAAGAAGTCGCAGCCTTGCGAGATGGCTAAGATTGCTTCGACCAATGAAGGCAGTGCAAGTAAATCTTCATCACCGTAAGGCCACTTCAATCAAGTTAACTCCTCCACAAAGAGAAACTTGACTTGGCCCTAGTCCAGGAACCATGGAAGGTAGAAGAGGGTGCAACCTGTTCGTACGAAGGTCCTAGTAGTGAGACTGCCCAGTATAACATGCAAAAACTACGCCTAACAGAGGAATATCTATGTCGAGGATGTGGAGAAAAAGACGTCAGCAAAGACACAACCCACTTTCTTTCTCACCGTCTAGGCCCCCCAGCAAGAAGTTGAGCCATAGATACAGAGCAAGGTTAACCAATCAAGGGGCAACCACAACTCATATGTGAATATACCGAACCTAACCTGACAGCGGTTGCAAAATACAAAAAAATGCAAATAAAAGGACAACCTCACAAGCCTTGTGCACGTTCGGTTAATGACCAGCACTTCACTGTTTATGGCCTTAGAGGACACTTCAGCATTTTATTGAAGTCGATTTCACAGTGAATCGCGTTTATACGCACGGAAGGGGGCTGATAAAACTCCGCCGCACGAGTTGGGTCGGCATGGTTGGTTGCTGCAATTTATTTGGAGTCCAGTTGGAGTCCAACTACTTCCCCGAAAGGCTTACTATTTTCAATTGACAAGTTGTTATCATCATTGCTCTTGAATTCCTGAAACGATATTATGCAACCAATAAACCGTTTCCCGATAAAAAGTTCCTGATCGTTCATAAAACAGTAGAACCCGCATAAAGCAGCTGTCATTTAAGAGATTAATGTTTAATGACATGCGACATACGACATACGACATACGACATACGAGTGTTCCAGGTAGCGTGCCTATTTTTAGACAGCCATTCATAATTCAATTGACTCGTATGTACTCGTATCCGTACACTCGTACCTACGCCATTATTGAGACTAAAACAGTCGTCTATTTTCATTGTTTTTGAAATTAAAAATAAACACAAGGTTGCCCTTATTTCTTATTTATTGGGGGGTTCATTAGGTGAGTACTTTCGCTTAAGCATTATTAGAAATGATGACGTTAATAAGCATGTGGAATGGAAGGATAATAATTTTAAATTAATGCTATTGATTGTCACTGGCAATTCTGAATGATG
Organism: Blera fallax; assembly: GCA_946965025.1. Taxonomy (NCBI): domain Eukaryota; kingdom Metazoa; phylum Arthropoda; class Insecta; order Diptera; family Syrphidae; genus Blera; species Blera fallax. Next base: position 12,071,193 of record OX337247.1, on the reverse strand, counting down.
TCACGATGTAGCGAGACCGATCAGTGGTGAGTAAAGTCCTTCTAAAGGTATGCGAGAGAAATACGCGTTAGGAGATGCTGCATACGTCGATATAGGAGGTACTTTGCGGTCATTCCCAAAAATGCCTTACTTCTGGTGGCTAAACTCGGCTGTGTATCTTGAAAGAATGGACAATACTACGTCCAACAGAGGCTTTGAACCTAATTCAAGCCCTCCATGCTTGGGAAGAGAGGAGCTGCGTTTGTGATGCTGAAACAGGTTGTTTTTTCTATCAACGTCTGAGCGCAAATCGTTTATTCAAGAAAATTCGGAATAATCTGCGTCGCATTGGACTTGGAGAAAAGGATATTTTAAACATGCCAGTTAAAGCCTTATGAGCTCAACAAACAGGCAATTTCCTCACCTAAATTTAATTTGGTTTGATCCTGTTTTTGAGGCAGGAGTACCTATTTGTTGTAGCGAAATGATTTTATTTCACGTCTGAAGTCGCGTAAGGAATATATTTTCTTCTTTTCACATCTGCATCCCTTCTGTAAAGCTCGGATTAAGCATAAGCATACCTCGATGGCTGTTGCCAATGTCAATTATTGGGTCTTGTAAGGACAATATTCTAGGTCTAGCTGGCTTATGAGAGAAGCTTCTAACTTCCTTCATACAAAAAAAAGGGTGAACTGCCTCAAGGTTCACATTTAGGCCCTATTCTATTCTTCTTCTTTTTTTTCCAACAATGGTTTTTCTTGAACTTGTTCAAATACCTGGACTGTGCAAATGAGCAATGGGACCGAATTTTTTTTTGTCTCCGGATAATTGACGAAAGGGAAAGAATTTTGTGGGTGGCGTGGCTCAGTTGTTTGTACGTTGGAATACTGAGCGGGAGGTTCGATGTTCGAATCGAACACAACTAAAAAGTTTTTTCAAGGTCCCTCCTTTCACGAATGTCTGACAAAGGTTCAAGGGCAATAAGTGCAATAAGAAAGCGTCGCAATAATTTTGAATATGACTCCAAGCTGTAGGTCCCTCATATTTATGCCAAAAATTATAACACGCACAACACGTATGGTGGCGAGAAGCAAGCCACTGAACCACATAAGGCCTGTTGCGCTAAATATTTTTCTTTGTTTGGAAAGAAGTCTCAAATAAACTCGGTTCCACTACTGATGTGTCTGGTTAACACGATTTCAAATGAATCTTCTTCTCGATACTTGGCGACACGTGGAAAATGCCGATCAAAGCTTTGAGTGAAATGGATTTAATTAGTTTCTTTTGTCAGCGTAGGTAGGTACTATAAATGGAGGATTAAACTGTCTCCTCGTGGCGGTCACCAGGACGCGAATCTTATACCATGATCACCTGCCTATTATTTCAGGCACACCTAACTGATTCCTTTTTCTGTTGCGTTTTCTTCGTATTCAGCTAAGGTGAACGACGTGAGGAGGCTTCCTCTGGAAAAAAAATGTCTAATGTAAGGTGGAATGGCATACACCGAAGGATACATGACAAAAGAGGCGCTTTATCTGAAATATTCAGACTCAGGATTCCCTGGCAACCTCCTGATGCAAGTAATACCTTCCCGCTGTATACTAGGCTCTGCTGGGGGTGACTGCTCCTTTTCCTATTACTCGTGAGACCAAAATTAATCCACCTTTAAGTAAAAAAGAAGAGCCCACACTACCTGCATTTCGAGTTTAACGAGTCCTATGTCTTGGCACCATACTGCTGAGCTCTTTAACTTGCAATTAAAAAAATATAGCAAGACTGACACCAATACTATTCGCAGCATTAGCTTTAAAAAATTCCACTTAAAACCCTTTCTTTCGAAGAACCCATAACACCATCAACATTCCTATACGTCCCGTCTAACCTACCTACCTCTGTTGTATCCATTGGATGAATTTTAAATTTTTAATTCCTCACACTTATTTCGAATTCGTTGTTACAAGGAAATTAAAAAAAAAAAATAAAACCAACGGAACCAAAAAGCACGGCAAGTTATTCGACGCTTAGTGTGAGTGGAATTCATTTTGTATTTATAAAAAAAATTCTATTGGATGGGGGTGGTGTTGTCTACATTCTGCGTACATCCGGTGCAATAATTTCACTGAAAACGAACCTACTCGCATCGTCACAAATAAAAGCACGCACGAATGAGTTGTTAAAATTTTATTCAGCGAAGGATATTTCCAGTATAGAATTTTATTTCATCGTTTGGTACAATTTTAGTAGAAAAAGTGTGAATTTGACGTTAAAAATGTAATCAACTTGCACAGGCTGTGGAGGCTGATTACGTCTGGAGTGCTTCTCAGTCCTTATGTGATTTGGTATCCCTACGGTCTCTAAAAAATGTGATTAACTTTGAAATAAATATCGGAGTATAAAAAAGATTTCACAGCTCGAAGCCATTCCTGGCCATAACCGCATACGAGTATGTAATGTGCATCGACGAGCCTCCTCCATTAAGTTCCGAGGAAACATGGCAGGAAAAGGATTACGCGCAGAAAGTTACAATGAAGAGTCGTAAATTTCTGGATACAAATGGAATAATATCTTGTAACTCAATGGATACATTTTTGACTTTTAAGGATTTTACCAGTGTTTCTAGGATTATCCTAAAAAAGTCGACGTGACTTAGTCCACTAAATTAAGGAAAAAGGTCAAAAACTGCATGAACTACTGTCTAACGAGTCCTTGTTCCTTTAGTAGAGGGTATTGCCTCCCCGAGCATCTAACAAAGCAGTAATTCACCGGTGCATACCTCGGATTAGATACGATGGTGTCGTTCAATTTGTCCCATTCCTCGACCAGAGCAGATCTCAGGCCGCTGAGTGTTCCTGGAAGGACAGGTCGCATCCTAATATTTTTCCCCAACAGGTCCCAAACGTAGGATCCATTTCCCGGCTCATCGCAGGCCAAGCTATCACGTCGATTTCCACTCTTCGGTAACGCACCTGGCAAGAAGTTTTCCCCAATAAATGGTGCAAATGGAACCACATATTCCTCCATGATGTTGTTGAAGTAATAGGTAGAGTTCACCGATCCTTCCACGATGCACAGCTCGGTTTTTCCGCGCATGGAAATACCTACCCACACCATGACGAAACCTCCCCAGAAATGTTTCCGCTGGGCCACTGTTGCCTAAGAGTATCTCTGAGCTGATCGTCTCCATACTCATCAATAAAAAGGACTCAGCCTCTGTCCAATCCTGGTGAAGGCGAGCAAATTCAATTCGGTGTCGATTAAGCTGTACCGTGAGTCTCAGTACCTGAGCAGGTTTTCTTGCTCTCAGGCCACTTTCCACTACTCGCCGCCTCATTGTTTGAGCATTCACATCTGTCCCTGTAAGGGTTCGAAGTCTGTGAGACAGCTCAACCGCAGTTTGGTGACGATTCCGAAGGCTTTCAAGCAGCAAATATAGGTCATCCCTTGCAGAAGTTACTCTGGGGCGAACTGAGCCACGTTTTTTGTAACTCAGTGCAGATCTAAACGTAGTAGATTAAGTATGTTCAATAATCCTCCAGTTGGTGTGGGTTTTATCTCCTGTTACACCAATCACGTCATTCTTTATACTCTAGTCAGCATCCCGAGGTTGCAGACCTTAGCAGCTGACCTTACAGCCTTCCTTACGGGTCACTGTAGACTTAATGAGCACCTTAGGAAACTGGGTACTGACCAAAGTGGAAACTGTGGATTCTGCGGAGATGTTGAGGAAACCCCATTTCACCTTCTAAAAAATTTGTGAAGCACCGATCCACAAAAGAAGGAAACACCTGGATACCTACCAACTATCAAAAGACGCCTACCTTTGTTGGATGCACTCCAGATACTCCGATTCATCAAGAAAATCAGACTGGAGGAGCTGCCCTAAGTCGAGTATCTCATCGACTAGAGCTCAAAGTCGGGATAGCACATCAGATACATAAAGGTCGCAGTGCGCATATACCCCTATAACCAATCTACAATCCAGCAGCTGACCATAGGTTAAACTGCCATAAATGTCATAATTGGTCTCACAATGGCTCCCAACCCGTGGAGTGTCCCCCCAGCCTGAAACACAGCAGCCTTCTATCCTCTTCGATCCTGGGCACGCTGCTTCCAGTTTTCCAGACCAAGCGCTCTGGCATCCGCGATAGCTTGGTCTTTAAAACGGAGGTTCGGTCTTTCTTGTCGTCTCGAACCTGGGGGCTGGGACTCGAAGATCCTCTTAGGTCCATTCGCTCGATGTGGCTAAGCTGATTCTTTGAGTTCGCGGTTATATCTTCTCCTCCATTCGCCCTCCTCGTATATGGGACCAAATATTCGACGAAAAATTTTTCTCTCGAACGCATTCAAAATCTGCTCTGCTTTCCTGCTTATCGTCCAGCACTCGGCACCGTAGAGCAGAACTGGCAGGATTAGTGTTTTGTAGAGCACGCATTTACTCCTCCGAATTAGGAGTTTTGAACCCAGTTGTTTCGCTAAACCGAAGTAGCAGCGGTTTGCTTGGGTTAGTCATCGTGGAGTTGATGTTTACTCCGAGGTAGGTAAACTCCTCAACCACCTCGAAATTACTGCTGTCAACAGTGACGTTTTGTCCAAGGTGGTGGACAGATGCTGCTTTGTTTGTTGACAATATGTTTACCTCAAGACCGTCTAACAACGGCTGTGTAGAGGTAGAGCCAGAAAATGACTTTAGGTCTGGGCCTCCAAGAATTCCACTGCGAATCATAGCTTTCCCTGCTCTCTCCCTTGTAGTTAGTCCCCAGTTAAGTTGCTTTTCCGATATCAGCCCTGCCAGAGTCTTTCAGAGGAGTGCCCCCAATGGTCGGAATTTCAAGTTCCTGTGTTATTATCCTAAATTACTCCGTAAGTCTCCGTCTCGTACGACCCTCGTACTCCACCAATTAATTTAGGAAAAGCCCCCATTAGCTTTGGAGGCCTTAATATACTTTCACCATCAAACATTGAATAAATTAATTGCCGCCATTAAAATTCTGTTACGGTCACCGTTCGTGCCTAGGTAAAAACAAAAACATTTGCTTTTAATTAGTTGTTGCTGACACATCCACCCACAGTCCCACAACCGTAACGTAAACAATATTGATTGCATGTGTGGCAATAGGACATTAATCATAATGCAACTGTAATGAATAGCCTCTGTGTAAGCCAATAAATTATTTATTTGTTTACAAAAATGACAGCATGGATATATAAACAAACGAGAAGGTATCATCAAGAGCGAATCAGTAGACCAGATGTTTATTTTCGCCGCAATAATTAAGATTTTATGGCGGCTTTAGATGTGTGACAAGGCGGATGGGTTTTAAGCTGCTCCATGTCCTGTGGGAATTGTTCCCCACTTACCCATTTAAATATACCGTATGAGACAGCGTACCCAGGAAGGGTACGCGAAATTGCAATTTACACGGATGGACCAAAGGCATCCGAAGGAACGGGCTCTGCAATATACTCTGCAGATGCGGACCTGAAAGTGTCACTGAGACTGCCAAATACAGGCAGTGTCTTCCAATCAGAGGTTCTAGCTGCACTTAGGGCAGTGGAGCTACTAGAGATGAAATCAATATTCTGCTGCACTCAACGCGCTAGAATCGAACACCATAAAGTCTGAGATAGTCAGGAACTGCCGCACAAGGCTGAAGGTATTATGCAGCAGAATCGCATGCCAGGATACTGCGGTAAAGAAGAACTTGCTGATGAATTGGCAAGAAATGGAGGAGAGTTGCCAATAGACGGAGCCGTGGATATCAAACCACCTTCGTGGGAAGTTAAGTATACATAACGGCCAACCAAAGATGGTCAAATATAGCAGGTCACAAGGTATCCAAAGTCTTGTTGCCGGAATTTGACCGAAAAGGAACTCAGCTAAGAACAGCAGTAGGAATCTTGTCCAGGCACGGCCTTCTGGGAAAGCATGCCAAGAGACTGGGCCTTACAGACACGGATGTATGTAGATACTGTAACGACATATGCGTCGAAGAGGACATCACACATATACTGTGTGAGTGCCAGGGAGTAGCTCGAAATCGTAGGACATACATACCTAGGTAATTACTTTTTAGTAACCTAGAAGAGGTAGGTTTTATCAGCCAAAACAGGTTACTTAGACTCTGTAGGGAAATTAAGTGGAGGTTCCTCATCTAACCTAACCTCTAACCTAACCTATCCATTTAAAGCCTAAATATTGTAATTGAATTCGTTCATAGAAGATTCGTTCAAAAGCTCTTCAACATTTGAGAAAATCCAGCAGATACTCGATTCTTTGAATTCGTGGGCTCCTTCTTGGCCTTTCGAGGGTTAGAGTGTCTCAGTGGGCTTAAACATTTCTAGAAAAAGGCTACTGTCCCACTTAAGACATATTCGGTTAAGACAAGTTGAGGCAGTACAACTTCCTTAGAAAAAACAACAGGAATTAATAATTGGCATAACAACAAGCGCGGATTAAGGCTTAAAGAGGCAATTTATGCACAGCACAAAAAAGAAAACAAACGATGACCGGCATTTGCAAGATATGAGCAAGGCCTTGTCCAATAGCAGCTACGAAACATAATCTTGAGAATCCCTATACGAAACGATGGCCCTAAGTAGTATATGATCACAGGAGAGGTGCCACAGGGTTCGTTTTTCCACTTCTGTGGAATGTTATGTGTCACAATCTGCCCAGACTAGAAGAAGCTACGATCGTAGGCTTTGCGGATAATATTTCGATAGCCGTGGTCACTAAGCTACTCTAATGAGAGGTCCAAATAAGCAACGACGCAATCAGAATCGTCCAACGATGGCTTAGATCCGGGATTTAAAGTCAGCATAAGACAGAAGCGGTACTAATCAGTAGCAGACTGGGTCAGGGAAACGATCGCTCTTAAGACAGGAGGACACCAGATTACATCAAAACAAGCCACCATATACCTGGGAGCCATGATTGACACAAGGCTCTCGTTTGTTAAAGATCTGGAATATGCTAGTGCACTCATACGCATCATGCCATATCATGGAGCACCGAAATACAATCAAAGGCGGCTTTTGGCCAGTGATACTCTACAAGTCACCAGTATGGGCCAAAACTATGAAAATTGAGTCATTCTACGTCACCATACGACGACCTAAACACACGCAGAGACTGCTCTTAGAAATATTTTCGTCATCGATAATGCTCTACGGGCTAGAGCCTTGAAGACATACAAGAAGAAGACGGGTGCAGCTAACAGAATAAACGGGTTGAGAGTATGCATCGACCTCGAAATAACTTTCTACGACGCGGCATGCCAATAGACCTTCTCGCGAAAGTATGCCTTACCAGCATCAACAACGACGAGTTAAATTGAGACTGACGCACCACCAAGGATGGCAGGAGAAATGCTGTCACTCTGATAAAGGTAGGTAAACGGACAGATTTATCCCTAATGTAGATGCTTGGATCAATAGGAAGCAATGGGAGCTTAATTTCCACTAACAGCTTCATAAGAAAAGTAATTGGTTCCCACCTCGACGGCCACATCAACCAACCAACTACAAGAAAATAAGTAACAACGATTAGAACGAAATTTATTTTCTTAATAAAGATTCTGTCGATTTAAACTCAGAGCGGAACTAACAAGACTAAACTTCATCCCACGCCAACGATGAGTCCCTTCTGCAATGGATTAGAAATTACCTTTCAGGGCGTTCAATACAAGTTGTATTGTGTCTTGGACGGCTTCAAGTCTGATATTCACCACATAAATGCTGGTGTCCCCCAGGGCTCAGTTTTGTCTCCCACTCTCTTTCACATGCTCTCCTGATTGCAACCTCTAGTCCAATCCATTCCTTCGCTGATGACAGTACCCTCAGTTTTTCATATTCGTTCTCTAACACACGTCCCTGCTCTTCGGCCGTAGAAGAGAAACGGCAACGTATGTTAAACTCATTAAATTCCGAACTTGACAGCATAATCAAATGGGGTTCAATCAACACAGTGGAATTTATTGCATCCAAACCGCGGTGCTGTCTTCTGTCTCTCAAGCAAAACCATGACCCACAACCATTATCCATGAATGGTACTTACATCGCTGAAACTGAAAGACTTGCCATTCTCGGTTGGAACGATCACATATTCGAGGTCGCCAAAAATGCTGCAAAATGTCTAGGATTCCTTAAGCGATGCAAGAAATATTTTACCCCGCTCGATCAACATATAAGGCATTCATCCGCCCAAAGCTGGAATACAATGCCCACATCTGGCCTGGTGCACCCAAGACCGTTTTGCACATTCTAGATAGTGTCCAGAACCGCGCGTTAAAACTTATCGGTTATGGAGCCATTGCAAGCTCCATAGTCTCACTTGAGCATGCAGAAATGTCCCGTGGCTTTCCCTATTCTATCGCTCTTTCCACAAAAAATTCTCCAACGAAATAGCCATTTGCATCCCTCCGCTTCAAAATTATACCCGCAGTACGCGTCACGCTTCGAATGCACATCAGCTCAAGCCCAACTTCGGACAGCGATTCATTCATAAGCCGAAGGACACGAAAGTAGAATGACCTTCCAGGCCGTATATTTCCTAATCGTGCACCGGTACCTCTTTGCTCCTCATACTTAAGGATATTCCCATCCCCTTTGGTGCGCGCAAATTATAAAAAAAATGAGACGTAATCTCAATGAGACGAAGGACGTGCTTCATTTCTTTGACGTAGGGCTAATTTTAAAGGAGTTCCGTAGAAGACATTTCGAATCAGAGGTCCTGAATGTTGACGAGGCTGTTAATGCTTTTAACGGGAAGTAAGGGTGGGATCTCCTGTACAACTGTACCATGGCAGCCCTCCGCTGCAGAAGGCATATTATCGAGGGAGACTTTTGGAGTTTATACCAACACAAATGGCAATCTGCTAGATGGCACTATGCTAAACCAAAATAGACTCGCAACTTTTTTTATATCTGTCTACTCGAACGTAGAATATCTGATGTGCTACGGAAACTTGTCGGTCCTTACGCATCCATCAATCATTATTCACACGACGTACCTAAAGGTTATTGGTCAAGTGAGTGTCATAATGATGCACTTGAGATACCCCTCGTCTGACCTTATTCCACTTACAAGACCATTGAGACATTAAAGAATGTCTGATGTAAATAATGTCCTCCTTCCAAGTACTATTTTCGGAGTAAAATGTAATTTTTTAGATGTCATTGTCCCCCATTCAGGAATGAAATGAAAAGGACATTCCAAGAAATGCCATTACCCTTGGAATCAGTGTTCAGTTGGCGAAAAAATTCACTTCGTCTGGCTGTGCTGATGGAAAGAAACTTCCCCCGAGAGCCATTTGGTCTGGTAAATCTCTTCCATGCGAACGTGAAATAATAAATTTCATTCCTTTGTGACTGAATTTTTATCGACTTCGGCATTTTAGATACCACCCAGCAAAGCAACAAAAACAAAGAAAACCTTGTCATTAGCAATGGACACCAGTGTTGGTACACAGAAACCTTTGGCATCGAAATACCTATCTGCGGAGTATCGTCTCTTTAACCGTGTTAGCCAAGCCCGTTTCCATCTAAAGATCCGGAAGTTGTGTAAACCTCAGAATCAACCTCGGAACAGCAGAGTATCCAGTATCTATCTATACCCATATGCAACAGTTCATTTATTTTCGATCAAAAACTATTTGAGTATCCTCTTTGGACCTGCATTGAACTGCACCGCAAAACAACAATAAGAACACACACTAGGGACAATAACATTGGAGGGCCCTTGTCAGCGCACAGAGTGTACCTCGGTGGGAATGGTAAATTAACCAATAGCGGAACAAGGGACTAGAGAAGCATTCACTTTACCCAGTGGAAATTGTGCAATTAATTAAGTATGCAATTAGTTTTTGGGGCAAAAATTGAAATTTCCATGTGTGGGGTAACCCGATGTCTATGTTCTGCAGGTAAGCGGTGTTTTTTTTTTGATGCGGTGGCGCACTTAAAATGGAAAAGCAAAGGATAATGAAAGCAGGAACATCGGGGTTGTGAATTTGGATACGAGAAGCTGCTGCGATACACTTATCTCGCGTTTTTCGGGTAAAAACTTCGGGCAAATTGGTTGGGGCACGTGGAGATAAACAGCGATGTGATGTAAACTCGCGCTAGACGAGTTGTTATATCGTTGGGAACACATTTTGCGATGTACACGTGTAGGTATTGCTTGGGTTCGGGGTGTAAGTGAAATGAGTTTAGATAGATGTTCAAAATGCTGTAACACTCGGAGTTGATACTGACACCCATACCTTTTCGATTTTATGGTACTGACATGCTCGCTGCTTGGGTGATAGAAATGAAGGCGGGTGATGCTGATTTTTTTCAAGAAATCATTATGAGCGACGAGGAACATTTCCACCTGCAAGGCACCGAAAACCCGAGGATTGTCTTCGAGCAACGTCTTCATCCACACCGAGTGATCGCTTGGTTAGGTTTTTGAGTTCGCGGGAGCAACGGGCGTTATTTCTTCAAAAATGAAGCTAGAGCCACTGTCACGTGCAACGGAACAATGATAACCGATTTTTTGGCTTAAAATTGAGGATGTAGACTTGAATGATGTTTATTTCCAGCAGGATGAGGCTCAATGGGATACACAAGCCGTGAAACGACAGCATTATTGGAGGAGAAATTTCCTAGTTGCTCAATTTCGCATTTTGACGACGTAGTTAGTGGGATTGAACGTCGCGAGGTATCGTCGTGATAGATGCTTGCTTGCAGATGTTATACACCATCAACTGGAATAGAGTGACTGTGGCGTACCTACGAAGGCGGGTAGAAGTCCACCAGGAACCTCCTCGTGCATCGAACGCTAAACAGCGATTAACATACGAACTCGTGTAGACCACTTCGCAGAGGTCCACCAACAGCCTCCTCATGCATAGAGCGCTTAACAGCGACTGGCGTACGAAGGCGGGTAGACCACTATGCAGAGGTCCACCAGCAGCCTCCCCATGCATCGAACGCTTAACAGCGACTAGTTTACATCTACGCTTGTCATTGGTTTATATGACAGATTTGGATCTTAGGAGCGCTCTCGTAGTAGAAGGTGGATGAACTAGAAAAGAAGTAGAAGTGGAAAGAAGTTACTCAGATGCTCAACCAATCAGCATCGAGAGTGGACATAGTCTCTTGCGTTAAAGAATGAAGAGACTATGCTGAGACTGTGTTAGGCAGCGGGTTGCTCTGTGTTTCTGGTGGCCTGGTAATTCACGAAGATTTGTATGAATTTTGCAGGACCGACGTGTTGTCGTGATAGATGCTTGCTTGCAGATGTTATACACCATCAACTGGAATAGAGTGACTGTGGCATACCTACGAAGGCGGGTAGAAGTCCACCAGTAACCTCCTCATGCACCGAGCGCTTAACAGCGACTGGCGTACGAAGGCGGGCAGACCACTACGCAGAGGTCCACCAGCAGCCTCCTCATGCATCGAACGCTTAACAGCGACTAGTTTACATCCACGCTTGTCATTGGTTTATATGACAGATTTGGATCTTAGGAGCGCTCTCGTAGTAGAAGGTGGACGAAGTAGAAAAGAAGTAGAAGTGGAAAGAAGTTACTCAGATGCTCAACCAATCAGCATCGAGAGTGGACATAGTCTCTTGCGTTAAAGAATGAAGAGACTATGCTGAGACTGTGTTAGACAGCGCGTTGCTCTGTGTTTCTGGTGGCCTGGTAATTCACGAAGATTTGTATGAATTACACAACCGACGTGTCGTCGTGATAGATGCTTGCTTGCAAGTGTTATACACTATCAACTGTGGCGTACCTACGAAGGCGGGTAGAAGTCCACCAGCAACCTCCTCATGCACCGAGCGCTTAACAGCGACTGGCGTACGAAGGCGGGTAGACCTCTTTGCAGAGGTCCACCAGCAGCCTCCTCAAGCATCGAGCGCTTAACAGCGACTGGCGTACGAAGGCGGGCAGACCACTACGCAGAGGTCCACCAGCAGCCTCCTCATGCATCGAACGCTTAACAGCGACTAGTTTACATCCACGCTTGTCATTGGTTTATATGACAGATTTGGATCTTAGGAGTGCTCTCTTAGTAGAAGGTGGACGAAGTAGAAAAGAAGTAGAAGTGGAAAGAAGTTACTCAGATGCTCAACCAATCAGCATCGAGAGTGGACATAGTCTCTTGCGTTAAAGAATGAAGAGACTATGCTGAGACTGTGTTAGACAGCGCGTTGCTCTGTGTTTCTGGTGGCCTGGTAATTCACGAAGATTTGTATGAATTTTGCAGGACCGACGTGTCGTCGAGATAGATGCTTGCTTGCAAGTGTTATACACTATCAACTGCGGCGTACCTACGAAGGCGGGTAGAAGTCCACCAGCAACCTCCTCATGCATCGAACGCTTAACAGCGACTAGTTTACATCCACGCTTGTCATTGGTTTATATGACAGATTTGGATCTTAGGAGTGCTCTCTTAGTAGAAGGTGGACGAAGTAGAAGTGGAAAGAAGTTACTCAGATGCTCAACCAATCAGCATCGAGAGTGGACATAGTCTCTTGCGTTAAAGAATGAAGAGACTATGCTGAGACTGTGTTAGACAGCGCGTTGCTCTGTGTTTCTGGTGGCCTGGTAATTCACGAAGATTTGTATGAATTTTGCAGGACCGACGTGTTGTCGTGATACATGCCTGCTTGCAGATGTTATACACCATCAACTGGAATAGAGTGACTGTGGCGTACCTACGAAGGCGGGTAGAAGTCCACCAGTAACCTCCTCACGCACCGAGCGCTTAACAGCGACTGGCGTACGAAGGCGGGTAGACCACTACTAAGAGGTCCACCAGCAGCCTCCTCATGCATCGAGCGCTTAACAGCGACTGGCGTACGAAGGTGGGTAGACCACTTCGCAGAGGTCCACCAGCAGCCTCCTCATGCATCGAGCGCTTAACAGCGACTGGCGTACGAAGGCGGGTAGACCACTTCGCAGAGGTCCACCAGCAGCCTCCTCATGCACCGAGCGCTTAACAGCGACTGGCGTACGAAGGCGGGTAGACCACTTCGCAGAGGTCCACCAGCAACCTCCTCATGCACCGAGCGCTTAACAGCGACTGGAGTACGAAGGCGGGCAGACCACTACGCAGAGGTCCACCAGCAGCCTCCTCATGCATCGAACGCTTAACAGCGACTAGTTTACATCCACGCTTGTCATTGGTTTATATGACAGATTTGGATCTTAGGAGTGTTCTCGTAGTAGAAGGTGGACGAAGTAGAAAAGAAGTAGAAGTGGAAAGAAGTTACTCAGATGCTCAACCAAACAGCATCGAGAGTGGACATAGTCTCTTGCGTTAAAGAATGAAGAGACTATGCGTAGACTGTGTTAGACAGCGCGTTGCTCTGTGTTTCTGGTGGCCTGGTAATTCACGAAGATTTGTATGAATTTTGCAGGACCGACGTGTTGTCGTGATAGATGCCTGCTTGCAGATGTTATACACCATCAACTGGAATAGAGTGACTGTGGCGTACCTACGAAGGCGGGTAAAAGTCCACCAGTAACCTCCTCATGCACCGAGCGCTTAACAGCGACTGGCGTACGAAGGCGGGTAGACCACTTCGCAGAGGTCCACCAGCAGCCTCCTCATGCATCGAGCGCTTAACAGCGACTGGCGTGCGAAGGCGGGTAGACCACTACTAAGAGGTCCACCAGCAGCCTCCTCTTGCATCGAGCGCTTAACAGCGACTGGCGTACGAAGGCGGGTAGACCACTTCGCAGAGGTCCACCAGCAGCCTCCTCATGCATTGAGCGCTTAACAGCGACTGGCGTACGAAGGCGGGCAGTCCACTACGCAGAGGTCCACCAGCAGCCTCCTCATGCATCGAACGCTTAACAGCGACTAGTTTACATCCACGCTTGTCATTGGTTTATATGACAGATTTGGATCTTAGGAGTGCTCTCTTAGTAGAAGGTGGACGAAGTAGAAGTGGAAAGAAGTTACTCAGATGCTCAACCAATCAGCATCGAGAGTGGACATAGTCTCTTGCGTTAAAGAATGAAGAGACTATGCTGAGACTGTGTTAGACAGCGCGTTGCTCTGTGTTTCTGGTGGCCTGGTAATTCACGAAGATTTGTATGAATTTTGCAGGACCGACGTGTTGTCGTGATAGATGCCTGCTTGCAGATGTTATACACCATCAACTGGAATAGAGTGACTGTGGCGTACCTACGAAGGCGGGTAGAAGTCCACCAGTAACCTCCTCATGCACCGAGCGCTTAACAGCGACTGGCGTACGAAGGCGGGTAGACCACTTCGCAGAGGTCCACCGGCAGCCTCCTCACGCACCGAGCGCTTAACAGCGACTGGCGTACGAAGGCGGGTAGACCACTACTAAGAGGTCCACCAGCAGCCTCCTCATGCATCGAGCGCTTAACAGCGACTGGCGTACGAAGGCGGGTAGACCACTTCGCAGAGGTCCACCAGCAGCCTCCTCATGCATCGAGCGCTTAACAGCGACTGGCGTACGAAAACGGGTAGACCACTACGCAGAGGTCCACCAGCAGCCTCCTCATGCATCGAACGCTTAACAGCGACTAGTTTACATTCACGCTTGTCATTGGTTTATATGACAGATTTGGATCTTAGGAGTGCTCTCGTAGTAGAAGGTGGACGAAGTAGAAAAGAAGTAGAAGTGGAAAGAAGTTACTCAGATGCTCAACCAATCAGCATCGAGAGTGGACATAGTCTCTTGCGTTAAAGAATGAAGAGACTATGCTGAGACTGTGTTAGACAGCGCGTTGCTCTGTGTTTCTGGTGGCCTGGTAATTCACGAAGATTTGTATGAATTTTGCAGGACCGACGTGTTGTCGTGATAGATGCCTGCTTGCAGATGTTATACACCATCAACTGGAATAGAGTGACTGTGGCGTACCTACGAAGGCGGGTAGAAGTCCACCAGTATCCTCCTCATGCACCGAGCGCTTAACAGCGACTGGCGTACGAAGGCGGGTAGACCACTTCGCAGAGGTCCACCAGCAGCCTCCTCATGCATCGAGCGCTTAACAGCGACTGGCGTACGAAAGCGGGTAGACCACTACTAAGAGGTCCACCAGCAGCCTCCTCATGCATCGAGCGCTTAACAGCGACTAGTTTACATCCACGCTTGTCATTGGTTTATATGACAGATTTGGATCTTAGGAGTGCTCTCGTAGTAGAAGGTGGACGAAGTAGAAAAGAAGTAGAAGTGGAAAGAAGTTACTCAGATGCTCAACCAATCAGCATCGAGAGTGGACATAGTCTCTTGCGTTAAAGAATGAAGAGACTATGCTGAGACTGTGTTAGACAGCGCGTTGCTCTGTGTTTCTGGTGGCCTGGTAATTCACGAAGATTTGTATGAATTTTGCAGGACCGACGTGTTGTCGTGATAGATGCCTGCTTGCAGATGTTATACACCATCAACTGGAATAGAGTGACTGTGGCGTACCTACGAAGGCGGGTAAAAGTCCACCAGTAACCTCCTCATGCACCGAGCGCTTAACAGCGACTGGCGTACGAAGGCGGGTAGACCACTTCGCAGAGGTCCACCGGCAGCCTCCTCACGCACCGAGCGCTTAACAGCGACTGGTGTACGAAGGCGGGTAGACCACTACTAAGAGATCCACCAGCAGCCTCCTCATGCATCGAGCGCTTAACAGCGACTGGCGTACTAAGGCGGGTAGACCACTTCGCAGAGGTCCACCAGCAGCCTCCTCATGCATCGAGCGCTTAACAGCGACTGGCGTACGAAGGCGGGTAGACCACTACGCAGAGGTCCACCAGCAGCTTCCTCATGCATAGAACGCTTAACAGCGACTAGTTTACATCCACGCTTGTCATTGGTTTATATGACAGATTTGGATCTTAGGAGTGTTATCGTAGTAGAAGGTGGACGAAGTAGAAAAGAAGTAGAAGTGGAAAGAAGTTACTCAGATGCTCAACCAATCAGCATCGAGAGTGGACATAGTCTCTTGCGTTAAAGAATGAAGAGACTATGCCGAGACTGTGTTAGACAGCGCGTTGCTCTGTGTTTCTGGTGGCCTGGTAATTCACGAAGATTTGTATGAATTACACAACCGACGTGTCGTCGTGATAGATGCTTGCTTGCAGATGTTATACACCATCAACTGGAATAGAGTGAATGTGGCGTACCTACGAAGGCGGGTAGAAGTCCACCAGTAACCTCCGCATGCACCAAGCGCTTAACAGCGACTGGCGTACGAAGGCGGGTAGACCACTTCGCAGAGGTCCACCAGCAGCCTCCTCACGCACCGAGCGCTTAACAGCGACTGGCGTACGAAGGCGGGTAGACCACTACTAAGAGGTCCACCAGCAGCCTCCTCATGCATCGAGCGCTTAACAGCGACTGGCGTACGAAGGCGGGTAGACCACTTCGCAGAGGTCCACCAACAGCCTCCTCATGCATCGAGCGCTTAACAGCGACTGGCGTACGAAGGCGGGTAGGCCTCTTCGCAGAGGTCCACCAACAGCCTCCTCATGCACCGAGCGCTTAACAGCGACTGGCGTACGAAGGCGGGCAGACCGCTACGCAGAGGTCCACCAGCAGCCTCCTCATGCATCGAGCGCTTAACAGCGACTGGCGTACGAAGGCGGGTAGACCACTACTAAGAGGTCCACCAGCAGCCTCCTCATGCATCGAGCGCTTAACAGCGACTAGTTTACATCCACGCTTGTCATTGGTTTATATGACAGATTTGGATCTTAGGAGTGTTCTCGTAGTAGAAGGTGGACGAAGTAGAAAAGAAGTAGAAGTGGAAAGAAGTTACTCAGATGCTCAACCAATCAGCATCGAGAGTGGACATAGTCTCTTGCGTTAAAGAATGAAGAGACTATGCTGAGACTGTGTTAGACAGCGCGTTGCTCTGTGTTTCTGGTGGCCTGGTAATTCACGAAGATTTGTATGAATTTTGCAGGACCGACGTGTTGTCGTGATAGATGCCTGCTTGCAGATGTTATACACCATCAACTGGAATAGAGTGACTGTGGCGTACCTACGAAGGCGGGTAGAAGTCCACCAGTAACCTCCTCATGCACCGAGCGCTTAACAGCGACTGGCGTACGAAGGCGGGTAGACCACTTCGCAGAGGTCCACCAGCAGCCTCCTCACGCACCGAGCGCTTAACAGCGACTGGCGTACGAAGGCGGGTAGACCACTACGAAGAGGTCCACCAGCAGCCTCCTCATGCATCGAGCGCTTAACAGCGACTGGCGTACGAAGGCGGGTAGAACCACTACGCAGAGGTCCACCAACAGCCTCCTCATGCATCGAGCGCTTAACAGCGACTGGCGTACGAAGGCGGGCAGACCGCTACGCAGAGGTCCACCAGCAGCCTCCTCATGCATCGAGCGCTTAACAGCGACTGGCGTACGAAGGCGGGTAGACCACTACGCAGAGGTCCACCAGCATCCTCCGCATGCATCGAGCGCTTAACAGCGACTAGTTTACATCCACGCTTGTCATTGGTTTATATGACAGATTTGGATCTTAGGAGTGCTCTCGTAGTAGAAGGTGGACGAAGTAGAAAAGAAGTAGAAGTGGAAAGAAGTTACTCAGATGCTCAACCAAACAGCATCGAGAGTGGACATAGTCTCTTGCGTTAAAGAATGAAGATACTATGCGTAGACTGTGTTAGACAGCGCGTTGCTCTGTGTTTCTGGTGGCCTGGTAATTCACGAAGATTTGTATGAATTTTGCAGGACCGACGTGTTGTCGTGATAGATGCTTGCTTGCAGATGTTATACACCATCAACTGGAATAGAGTGACTGTGGCGTACCTACGAAGGCGGGTAGAAGTCCACCAGCAACCTCCTCATGCATCGAGCGCTAAACAGCGACTGGCGTACGAAGGCGGGTAGACCTCTTCGCAGAGGTCCACCAACAGCCTCCTCATGCATCGAGCGCTTAACAGCGACTGGCGTACGAAGGCGGGCAGACCACTACGCAGAGGTCCACCAGCAGCCTCCTCATGCATCGAGCGCTTAACAGCGACTGGCGTACGAAGGCGGGTAGACCACTACGCAGAGGTCCACCAGCAGTCGCTTAACAGCGACTGGCGTACGAAGGCGGGTAGACCACTACGAAGAGGTCCACCAGCAGCCTCCTCATGCATCGAGCGCTTAACAGCGACTGGCGTACGAAGGCGGGTAGACCACTACGCAGAGGTCCACCAGCATCCTCCGCATGCATCGAGCGCTTAACAGCGACTGGCGTACGAAGGCGGGTAGACCACTACGCAGAGGTCCACCAGCAACCTCCTCATGCATCGAACGCTTAACAGCGACTAGTTTACATCCACGCTTGTCATTGGTTTATATGACAGATTTGGATCTTAGGAGCGCTCTCGTAGTAGAAGGTGGATGAAGTAGAAAAGAAGTAGAAGTGGAAAGAAGTTACTCAGATGCTCAACCAATCAGCATCGAGAGTGGACATAGTCTCTTGCGTTAAAGAATGAAGAGACTATGCCGAGACTGTGTTAGACAGCGCGTTGCTCTGTGTTTCTGGTGGCCTGGTTATTCACGAAGATTTATATGAATTTTACACGACCGACGTGTCGTCGTGATAGATGCTTGCTTGCAGATGTTATACACCATCAACTGGAATAGAGTGACTGTGGCGTATTTACGAAGGCGGGTAGAAGTCCACCAGCAACCTCCTCATGCATCGAGCGCTAAACAGCGACTGGCGTACGAAGGCGGGTAGACCTCTTCGCAGACGTCCACCAACAGCCTCCTCATGCATCGAGCGCTTAACAGCGACTGGCGTACGAAGGCGGGTAGACCACTTCGCAGAGGTCCACCAGCAACCTCCTCATGCATCGAACGCTTAACAGCGACTAGTTTACATCCACGCTTGTCATTGATTTATATGACAGATTTGGATCTTAGGAGTGCTCTCGTAGTAGAAGGTGGACGAAGTAGAAAAGAAGTAGAAGTGGAAAGAAGTTACTCAGATGCTCAACCAATCAGCATCGAGAGTGGACATAGTCTCTTGCGTTAAAGAATGAAGAGACTATGCCGAGACTGTGTTAGACAGCGCGTTCCTCTGTGTTTCTGGTGGCCTGGTATTTCACGAAGATTTGTATGAATTTTACACGACCGACGTGTCGTCGTGATAGATGCTTGCTTGCAAGTGTTATACACCATCAACTGGAATAGAGTGACTGTGGCGTACCTACGAAGGCGGGTAGAAGTCCACCAGTAACCTCCTCATGCACCGAGCGCTTAACAGCGACTGGCGTACGAAGGCGGGTAGACCACTTCGCAGAGGTCCACCAGCAGCCTCCTCACGCACCGAGCGCTTAACAGCGACTGGCGTACGAAGGCGGGTAGACCACTACGAAGAGGTCCACCAGCAGCCTCCTCATGCATCGAGCGCTTAACAGCGAGTGGCGTACGAAGGCGGGTAGACCACTACTAAGAGGTCCACCAGCAGCCTCCTCATGCATCGAGCGCTTAACAGCGACTAGTTTACATCCACGCTTGTCATTGGTTTATATGACAGATTTGGATCTTAGGAGTGTTCTCGTAGTAGAAGGTGGACGAAGTAGAAAAGAAGTAGAAGTGGAAAGAAGTTACTCAGATGCTCAACCAATCAGCATCGAGAGTGGACATAGTCTCTTGCGTTAAAGAATGAAGATACTATGCTGAGACTGTGTTAGACAGCGCGTTGCTCTGTGTTTCTGGTGGCCTGGTAATTCACGAAGATTTGTATGAATTTTGCAGGACCGACGTGTTGTCGTGATAGATGCCTGCTTGCAGATGTTATACACCATCAACTGGAATAGAGTGACTGTGGCGTACCTACGAAGGCGGGTAGAAGTCCACCAGTAACCTCCTCATGCACCGAGCGCTTAACAGCGACTGGCGTACGAAGGCGGGTAGACCACTTCGCAGAGGTCCACCAGCAGCCTCCTCACGCACCGAGCGCTTAACAGCGACTGGCGTACGAAGGCGGGTAGACCACTACGAAGAGGTCCACCAGCAGCCTCCTCATGCATCGAGCGCTTAACAGCGACTGGCGTACGAAGGCGGGTAGAACCACTACGCAGAGGTCCACCAACAGCCTCCTCATGCATCGAGCGCTTAACAGCGACTGGCGTACGAAGGCGGGCAGACCGCTACGCAGAGGTCCACCAGCAGCCTCCTCATGCATCGAGCGCTTAACAGCGACTGGCGTACGAAGGCGGGTAGACCACTACGCAGAGGTCCACCAGCATCCTCCGCATGCATCGAGCGCTTAACAGCGACTAGTTTACATCCACGCTTGTCATTGGTTTATATGACAGATTTGGATCTTAGGAGTGCTCTCGTAGTAGAAGGTGGACGAAGTAGAAAAGAAGTAGAAGTGGAAAGAAGTTACTCAGATGCTCAACCAAACAGCATCGAGAGTGGACATAGTCTCTTGCGTTAAAGAATGAAGAGACTATGCTGAGACTGTGTTAGACAGCGCGTTGCTCTGTGTTTCTGGTGGCCTGGTTATTCCCGAAGATTTGTATGAATTTTACACGACCGACGTGTCATCGTGATAGATGCTTGCTTGCAAGTGTTATACACCATCCGAAAGGTTTTTTTAGAAGCTTTCTTATGACAGTCATTACTCTCGGAGGCGTGAAAAGACTTTTAGGTGTTTTCTTGAATTCGAACCTCCAACCTGGCGCTCAGTAATTCAACACAATAACCACTGAGCCAAGTCGAGCAGTAGAGAAGCGTGACCTTTTTTAAAACGAAAGCTCCCTCATGGAGGACCATTTATTTTATGCACACGTAACACGAGTTTGTGGGTGTATGCATTTATACCATTTACCAAAGGTTAACCATTTATAGCCATCCAACTCTCAAGTCGGTAGTTTGCTTTCATGCTTAAGTTTCTTGACGTAAATCAAGGAGTAAGCCAACAGGTCTAACGTACGAATATAGTGAATCGACAACGTAGCATTTCTCTTAATCTTCACGACTCATTTCACTAAGCATTCATTAACCCCGTCGGATGGAACTTTCTTTGGTCAACAATACTCGTAAATAGCATCATTTTATCAGGGAGATATATTACCCATCCACGTCCACTTTATTGCAGATACACACGTTAATCCGATTGTCCTTTGTGTTGCGTTTTTTGGTCCAACGAACCGCATTACCTCCAAATGAATAATTAATTCCTCTCTTGGTCCTTTTATTCGTCCGGTTTACTGTGGCCTGTGTGTGTGTCATCGTCACACGCAGTACTTAATTGACATACAGTAATGTCCTTACAGAACGTTGCAAGTAAGTTCTTGAAGCACTCACGATTTATGCGAATATTGATTTCCTTCTGTCGAAAACATGACACATTTCCATCACCCATATGCACTGTTCACAGCTGACATGACAAGGACATGAAAATCAATGGCAATAAGACATTACGAATTTAATGTTAAGGACTTTCAAATAAATAATTCATACGCATCCACTGAACTACGACATGATGGTTGTATGCACTTAAATTCGGGCCAAGGATTAAGGAAAAAGGAAACTTTTCCAAGCACACACATCCATCGCTATATCCTGGGGTATGTGTGCCGTGAATGACGTATGCAGCGATAAGTGAAACGAAAATAGGATAAAGTTTCAACTGTTATTTTTATCTGATTCACAGAGGAGTTTTTGGGAGAAAAAGTGGATGTTCCTTTGGTTCCTTGGTAGGTTGTGTGGCAAATTTGGCCACAGAGACTGCGGGATTTTGTTTTTTTTACAGATTGGGGGTGCCAAAGTCGGTGTGAAGTTTGTAAAGTTTTCGTTCTTAAAGAAATCGTTAAAAAATAAATGATTGGGCAAGAAAAGGATTTGCCACTCAGTGTCAATTTAAGAGTCTCACCTTCCGATATGCTGAATTTTATAGAGGAACTTGGAAAAGTAGGCCAAAAGAGCAAGGTAAAGAATAGTTTTAATAAACTATCCTCAAACTATTGTGCCAAAGTAGTGCCCAGCACTAGGTACGGCCCAAAAACAATAGCATAGCTCTGTAGTTTTAAAAGAAAAAATATTTGCAGGCAGGAAATAAGAGCCGTCGGTTGTATAAAAGGCTTCTATTTGTGGACCTTCGTGAAGACGCAGCATACGACATGTAATTTCGACCAATGCCAGATGAAAATGGGAGAAATTGTGTATTTTTTACACTTCATCACTTTATCGAGTCACCCTGTAGCCACATACCAGTAGCACCGCCAAAATCGCGCAGTCCGAATGCAAAAGGACAGTTTTTCTCTGGATTTTTAGGAAATCCACTGAAATGTTTACATCACTTGGTAGTAAACAGGGTGCCACGTAGATTTTGCCTCGCATATTTATGTACTATTTTACTGGCATACCTCTTTACATGGACAAGTAATGAACGGGCAGCTTAACAGATGACGAAATGAGTCAGGGACAGATACTCTTTAGTGCCAGAAGGCATACATATGTATAAGCGACGAACCAGCTAGTAAACACTTGGAACCCTATCAAGCAACGTATAAGTCTGTCTTAGTGTCCTAGTCTTATGAAACTGTGCACAGGCTGCAGTGATATGTATCTGGAAGAGGAGATGATCAGCTTTCCATGCGTGTACCCAAGCTACAGTACAAAGAAAGACAAAAACAAATTGTGATCCGCAGAGATTTAAGCCCAAGTCAAGCTAGCACATGTCCTTAGGTCGTTTCCGGCGTTTGCAGTGGATATGTAGGCTTGATCTCGAAGGTTTTGCCATGAAACTTGGAAACGATTCGTCCAGACACGCCATTACCAATTCCCAGGGTAAGCAGATCTCTAGTGTTCAAACCCGATGAAACTTCATGACATCTAGATTTAAGGAAATGGCTTTATCAAGATTTAAGGACCATCTAAAAAAAGGCGAATACACATCTGTTTGTACTGCCTTATGACAAGGATTGCCTTTTAGTACCGCATTTCTGCTGGACCGATTTCTAAATGGAAAACGTTTACAGAGAGCATTCTTATGAAAGACCTGAACGCAGGCCTTTCACGAAAATAAAAGGAACATAGTCACCGGTGCACAGGAATTTTTAGCTGCGTTTAAACAGCACTTTTAACAGCTGCTGAATGGACATAATGTCGAGAGAGAGATCAATACGAATAATCGCCTCTGACAGTATAAAAGAGGTTGACAAAGCTGTTAAGAAGCGGAAGACTCCCAGTTCTATTGGCCTAACCGCGGTGCCCGATGACTGGAATACATACAAGCTTCGTGTGATGCAAAATCCCATCGTTCACCACCTCTGCCCTATGTCGCATATAAGAACTATCTAAGGACCTCTGTGACGTCCGAAGCCTTTCTGATAAGAAAATACCAGCGTGGCTTCCAACCCGGTAGATTGACCTTAACGTAAATGTGCAAAAGTGGGACCAATCCATGAAAAGACCAACAACTTAGCCCATATCACCTTTTTATCCTTTTTGAAGCCGCGTATAGTAAAATTCATCATTTGGAGCTCTACAAGCTAACGGCTGCCGCAAAATTAAACCAACTGAAGAGCATTATGTTGGAAAACATGCATTTCAAAGGGCAGTTCAGGTAGGCAGGTAGGCCCTTCCGCAGTCTTGTCTGTGAGGAGGACGAGTAGAGGATAAGAATATCGGTTAATATCGAGTTCCATTGCTAAACTAATTCTCGTATTTGCGTTAATATCGATATTTTACTTCTAATCCTGACTGCAAAAGGTGTGCAACCAACTATTTTGCTCCAAATGTCCATGCATGCACGAATAATTCACGCCTTGCATCGTTTTATTTTCGAATAATGCAACCGTTCGAAGCAGAACGATCTTGATTAAATCACTTAAATAAATAAATCTGGATAAACATAGAATTCTATTTCCAACCTCAGTATCTGATAACTTTCAACAGAAAACCCTCTGGCGTCAACTGAAATCGCCAACCTTTCGCATGAAGCGTAAATTTTTTTTTTATTGCTGTGGAACCTCAGGATAAATATTTTCACGGTTGACCACTCAACCGTTATTATTGTCATAACGTCATTTCCATTGAAGGTCATTTCTATTAAATTGCATTTTATCGATTTATCGTCCCAAAGTATACGTAGGTACCATACTCGTGTCCATGTACATAGGTAGGTAGGTGAGTCGACAAGCTCTCGATTGCCTCAAAGCTACTGCTACTGTTCACTGCTCACTATTAATTAACAATTTTCAAAGTGTCTGTCAGTCAATGAGGTCATTTAATATGATGTACGTAGGTAAATGCCTGGCAGGCACTAATAGATAAATTTCTATATCGGAGTGGTGTGTGATATCGATTACCTGGATGTAATGTGTTTGTGTCCTAATTGAAATTTACTGTTGGAACACACTCGTAGTAGATGATAATCTGCTGCAAAAATATGTTAATTTTTGGATGTGAGAGTGCCGTGAGTGTATTTATTGATAAGTGAGGTTGGAGGCAGATAAGCAGGGCTTATAGAGCCTGAATCACTCTTGATTGACGGAACGTAATTAGGACATGAACTGAACTTTCGAAACTATAGACAATTTATAAACATTTGATGGAAAGAACGCTTTAACGGTAGGGCGACGTGGCTTAGCGGTTAGTGAGTTCAAAACCCAGGAAACACAAATGAAGATAATTTTTCGCGGGCCCAACTCTGACAAACGTCCAAGAATATTACTGTCATGAGAAATCCACTCAATTTGCCTTTCGAGCGTAACCGTAGGACCCTTCCATTGGTGCGAAAAATATGATCTGCACAACACGAATAGTCGCAAGATGCTAGGTCCTACACCACACATACCATCTGCTTGTATATTTTTTAGCTCATTTACGACTCATTAGACTTAGGCTTCTCGCAGCGATTCGTGTGTCGTACAACGCGAACAGTCTATTTTGGGCCAAAGACCTAGCCCCTCGCAGCTGTTTGTGTTGTGCGCGTTTTATTTTCCGAACCAATAGAAGAGGCCCGCAGTTTAATGTCGTATCCAAAGGGCGTTACTAATCTTTTTGAGAGATGGAACCGGAAAAAGGCTGATGTTTTCTGGGATGCCAATGTCGAACTTTGCACCTAGTAGTCCAACTGAGCCACGATGTCTTTAAATTGAATGTCATAAACGCAATAGACCGCATGTGGTCCAGGGTGTAGCTAGCTAGCTGCTATGCATATAAGTCGTGAATGAAAAAGCGTTATCAACCTGTCTTATGAGAGAGTAACCTTTGCCATACATGGGCAATGAAAGTTTGAAAACTCAAGTACATGCTCTGTTAGTAGACAGTGATGGATTCAACTTGAAAACCCTGTCAACAAAGGACGGAGTACATCATCTCCCACATTAGCAAGCAACGTATGTATGCCTAACTGCTTTCCTAAGATTGCGCAACATTTCATCCCCACTTGTATCTGGATTAAGTGAAATAAATTATTTTTAACCTCTTTCCAGTTGGATGACTACCTAATCTCGCAGGAAGTTTATTTTCTCTAATTTACCATCTCCTTACTGAGTATTTTACAAAATGCCTTTAACTACAGAAAACGAGTTAGAAACGTACTCATCTCAAATCGCCTGGAGGTAGGGCAGAGAACACCAACAGGATAACGATATTTTTTACTTAATAATCCAGCAAATGGTCAAGGAGTGACATTTTATGTGGTCGTATTGTGGTAATAAATTTCCCCAAGTAGACTTACGGCATTTAACCGTTGAATTACGTCCGGTAGCTAATTGAATTATGGTAATGGTCAACAAAAAGAAGTTAAGGCGAACGGAAAGCATTCGGAATAAAAGTGGATTTAAATCGCACCGGAGCGAGTGGGGGCTCACTTGGAGACTCTGGCGAGGATGAAATTTGTGGCGCAATTTAAATATTTGATGGCACAACATATCAAGGCTCATATGACTTTTGAAGACATCTGTTGATTTACACCTACAGCAATGGTAGATAATGCATCGAATGGTTGCCCCTAAGGAGGAGTGCTACCACACCTAATATGTACAGATGGAGCCTTGTAGTAGACAAACTCCTCGGTAAGCTCAAAAATCAGGCATGCAGCTTTTATAGTTTAGCAGTTACAAGGTGGTGACAAACAGGCGGACGGACCGACAGACGAAGATGCGACCGAGAGCAGAGAACCGTGAAAATAGCACCCCAGAAGGACAGCCCTAGAAAGTGTCGTTAAATTAAGTTTTTCTAATAAGGACCTCACTCGAAACAGAGGAGGGTATCTAAGGACATCAACTAATAGATGAAAGAAACTTCGTCTCCTCATATTGTCTTGCACAAAACTGTTTGCAATCGAAACTTTGGTTCCTCGATGTTCTTAAAACACAGGTAGATACCCGACAACGCAAACTAATAAAACTGAACGGAAACCAGTGTGGCTTTGTTGAAGGCAAATCTACATATGACGCAATCTAGAGTCTATCGATGGAAAGCATCGGGACGCTGGGAAAGATCTACACGCTATCTTCATAGATCTCGAAAAGGCCTTCGATAGAGTACCGCTATATGGACAGCATGAGGAGCTCAGAGACGTACGTAACAATGCCGGAGACGTACGTAACAATGATCTGAGACATGTATGACGGAGTAACAAAAAAGTCAAATGTTCTTCGGGGATATCGGAAGCATTTTCAGTGAAGGTTGGCGTCCACCAGGGAAGTTGCGAAAGTCCCTTACTATTTAAGGCTGTTCAAGACTGTCTTTTGAAACAACACGCCGAAGAACCCGGAACAACGTGCCTCCTCTTTGCAGACGACAGCGCCATCGTAAGGGATGTCGCCGTAGCCCTCCAAACGGCACTAATTAGCTGGATAAAGTCACTAGAAGATAACGGACTAAGAATCAGTCGCACAAAAACCGAACATTTACACTGCCGTTTTTCTGATCCAACACGTCCTTCTCCTGACACCACATTGGACGGCATAAATGCGAAAAATTCAAATCCTTAGGCTCCACTGTCAATGACCAAGGAAACTGCGATGACGACATCACACATCGTATCAGTGTAGGGTGGATGAAATGGAAACTCGACGATATTCTGTGATCGAAAAATGCCATTAAAGCCTAAGGGTAACAGTCGTGCGCCCGGCTTTAATGTATGGGTCTCACTATTGGACGATGTGCGAAACAATGACGACTCATGTCCCAGCAGAAGCACGGAAAAGGGGCCGAAAGAAACACAATTGAAAACCACTCCTCGGCCTAAGCGACGAAATAATCCGAATCCGAGAATCCTGCAGACCTACTCTGGTCCACAAACTTATCAAACCTCATGAGCGGCGCAGTAGCAAGGCAGTAAAAATGGGAGAACTATATAGCATTAGATGTACTTGTACGCGCTATATAATTCAAAAGCTACGAACGTAAAAGTAGAAGATTCTCATGTCGCTTAACAGATGTTAACTTGTAACCTATGAAAGTTAAAGTGGATAATAGTGGGAAACGCTTACCTACGGAGCACTGGTATGATGGAAGGCAATGGAAAAACCCAGCTATCCTAACAACCTCACTAAGATACAGAGATTAGCTTGTATAGGAGTAACAGAAGCGCTGAGATCAACACCACAAGCAGGGCTAAAAATAATGCTCCATCTTCTTCGCCTGCAGGAGTACATCAAAGGCCTGACAGGCAAAAGCGCAATCCGGCTTAGAGCATGCGGTCTTTGGAAACAGGGCTTCCTACAGTCAGGCATCTACACTACACAGCTATGGAACTGTCGACTCCTACAAGAACTCAGACTATGTTATTCCATCCGATGGTTTCAACAAGAATTACTCCACCATTATTCCCAAGAGACAAGAATGGAAATCCAGTTCCACACTGATGGGTCTAAAAGAGAAACAGAAGCAGGAGGAATCTGCGAATCCTTACAGATCAAAGAATACAATCTTGCAAATGACTGCAGTGTCTTTCAAGCTGAAATCTTTGCCAATGATGGAGCAGCAAGGTCAATCCTCACAAAGAAAATAAGTTCATCCTGGATTACAGTCTTCGTGGGGAGCCAAGCAGCTATCAAGGCATGGGATAGCGAGGCAATAAGATCTAGGACAGTATGTAGGTATCCACGTGGTCAATCTCTGCTGGGTTCCTGGACATAGGGAACAAGATAGCTGATGAACCAGCCAGGAAGCGTTCAGAACTAGGCACAGAATATACTGACACTCAAATTGACATCCTTATTGGACTATTGAAAGAGAAAATAAACCATAGGACAAGGGAATTCACAAAACACTGCTTGTGTCATATCCCGCAACTTATGGCCAGAATTAGATGAAGGTAGAACCAAATGCTTGCTAACTACGCGGAAAAGGATATCCATAGCAGCAGAAACAACCAAGGATTTGCTCCAAATCTCCACAACCGGCGCTTCCTCGCATCGCTAATGGATTCAACGGGATTCATAAAGAGCACGCGCTGGTTCGAGCAGGAACCAGAGAAGTAGAAGTAGAAATAGTGTAAGATGAATTGCAGCATTCTTATCAACGTCAAGGATACTGCACGAGTGTGCTTCCAAAACTCGTTACTAGAATTGAATGCACGCACATGAGGGAAGAATTTTTGATGTGTGTCTCTCAACAATATGACCTTCGACTGGACGTGTGCCAAACAAATTGAGGGAAACGGAGATTTGGTGCTCTGGGTTCAAGCTAAGCTAATGAGAAAAACTTTGGTTGTAGATGCATATTGTAGATGACATATGAAGGCTACTCTCCCTTACAATGAACCGTCAAGTGTTCTGAGGCCTACACTCAGGCATACTAGGATGACGTTGCCGCACTTTCTGTCAAACCAAGTCTGCAGATTGTCTGTGCTAAAGACCTTAGATATTATCGGTAAATGATATCTTAAGAATGGGCAATGAACTCCAAAGAATTGCTTATCTCGGCTGCACGCGAACGTGCCTGAGTACACTTCAAATACACTGCTGAAGGATCGTAAAATCTGCTTCTGCATTCTGCGTTTAAGACCTGATTCAATCCTTCAATCACGGCAAAATATTTGAAAGCAAGGTACCAAGACTGATCTCTTTGATTCGAGTGAGGGTCCCAGGAAGGACTCACGATGAGTGAGAGAGCTCCCAACGGACAATTTTTTCATAACCTGAGCCTGCATCTTCGATCAGGACTTCCATTGAAAATTGACTTTCTTACGCACATGACTCTGGCATGACTCTACCAAATGACTACCAAATACGACGACACTTGCTCTGTGATTGTCCAGAGTTTGCTCGCATCAAGTGTCAGATCTTCGGCGGTGATGTAGTGAATTCTCTCGGCACTTAACCAGAGAATCAGGCTGTACTTCTTGGCAACACAATGGCCCAGATGATAAGAAAAGAATGTACGAAAAGTTGTATCCCGAGAAAAGTATTGGGTAATGCTAGAAGGATCACTAATAGGTCTTTAGGTCGCGATGTCAAGCTCCACTATTCATTCCTTCTCTAAAATTTCAGGCAATATTTGGCCGTCTTCAGCTGGAAAGGCACAACGCTACACTATTCGTATCCCTTTTAAGGAACTGTGACTTCCCTTGCGATGCTTTAAACAAAACGCGAGGAGAAGGAGAACTACAAGGACATACATGCCTCCTCGTGAACAATAGCTTTAAGCAATGACCAACGAGCTCCTGCCATATTGTGGATCACAATGCTTTCTAAATTCCGATGAATTTTCTTATCGCACAATAAATTTAGGACACTTCTAAGCTCCCTTCTGACGGCCTATGCTCCATTTACATAAACAAGCAACCTCACTTTAGGTGTCCATTAAAACACTCCTTAATTTCTTCCTGTATCAGACAGTTGGAAGGATGTCTATGTCCATTTAAAATGATTCATCTGAATATCTTGGAATTCTTCTTGTTAACCGCAGGACACAACCTTTATCCTGGTACTTAGTGCATTTCATTCCATTATTGTCTGACGTAAAGTTTTAAAAGTAAAGTCCACATAAAGGACCTTAAAATAACCACCAATCAAAAGTTTTCTGTCAGTAAAGTTTCGTTGAATAATTTATCTGTCGTGACTGGGAAATGTCTCGCCCACTTCCTGTCATCATCACCGTCTGTTGTCTGCTGGTTTCGCGTTTGTGGTCTACCGCAATCCCATCTCGGATTCGTTTTTTAAATCATAAACAGTGACAAGCAGATGGTTTAGGATATTTTGAATGAAAATGTGTTGAGAGTTGATGGTTCGTTTTAAAATGTGTCCAGGTTACTTGCACCACAGGTGAGAGCGGACATTGTCCTTTGTTCGTTCAATTTGAAGCCTAGCTTTATTTTTGAAGGATTCTTTAAATTTTTGGACCTCCTGGGTGGTTGGGGTCATCATGGTCTTTAATTGTTTACATAGTTTGGAAGTAGGAAGGACATTCGGCTCTGTCCAACTGACTGGTATGATACTGGCTTTAGGAAGAATAAGAGTTGTATTGAATTTCGACGTGGCTTTCTTCAGAAAGTTGCTTTTTTTATGGAGTCGCAAGGGTGCTTAAAGGGTTTCGAACTTTCTTTATGGCTCCTATAAGCGAATTTCGAGCCCGTGAAGTTTTAATCCATGGATTCCCCTTTTCCACTGAAATCTATCACAACTCGTTTTACTCCAGTTTGAGTATAGCCTTTCGGGAATCGGAAAGTCGATGAATCTCTGAACATGGGCCACTGCGATCGGAATATTGCCAACTAATTGTTCTAGTGAGCACCAAAGGGTTTGAACTCAGTTTTGCATGGATTTTGCGTAACAAACTAAGTGGTTAAGGCCTTCACCGCTAGTGGTAATGTAAGAAGCACCCTACTAAACGGGTGACAGCACATCATGGGAGTCAGATGCATCCCCACGTATGGGGCTCAGTTAGGAAAACTACGACGGATTGGTTGGACATCAGCCATCATTTGCGCGAGGTGGGTCCGTTATAAAACTCGTTGGTGTTCTCTGGGATTCGAACCTTGAGCCTCCCGCTCTGTAGTCTAGCGCACTAACCACTAAGCCACGGCGCCCACTGCACTACAGTTCTACGTCACAAAATCTGACTTAGTGAGGATTTGTCGCATAATGCTGAGGACATTATGTACGCAGAACCGTGCCAGACTATGTTGGTATCTGAAGCCTGCGGTATAGGGGGTATAGAAAGTAAGGAAAAAGGTGCAGAGCTCCCACAAAGTTACACGATTAGAGGCATAAAACCAGCAAAGTGTGTGGCTAAGAGAATCTTCAACTTGCCTGACCTATGATGGTCCAACTTAGAAGGGGACGTGGTGTCTAAGACTTTGTGGCCAGTGTTGGTTGATGTCGCCCTCGATAAGGTACACTTCGACCAAAGTAGGTCCATTGGGCTGCCTCACGGTAGGCCAATGTTAGATAGGAAAAAATCTGCGGAAATGATAAAACGAACCAGATCACGGATAAGAAAAGTGACAGGTCTTTGCTTTCTGAGGAAGCACGCTAGGAAATTAGATTTTTATAGTATACGGATGTACATATGTGGGTATTAGCTCTATGAATGCCAAGGCATTGCTCTGGAAGATACTTCTTTGGTAGTTCAGAAGAGGTTGAGTCTTTGACCCAAGATAATGATTTATCTAAATTATGTGAGAAAATTAAGCGCATGAGTGAACTGGTTTAGATTTCCTACCGTAAAGGTACCCAAGGAATGCCAATGGGCCCATCATGCTACCTGGTATTTTATGATGACCTCACAACCCTACTCAACCTAAGCAAAACGGGTTACCATCAAATCTAGATGACGGAACGGAGCAACAGATCTTTTCAATTTGATATTAATTGGAGTTTTGTGGAAACAGGATACTTCGACGAGGGAAATCGAAGCTTTGGGCAAATGGCCGATACTAAGCTAAGCAAGCAATCACGCGCAACCGTACGGAAGACAATTGAATGGACACCTGCATTCAATGGCGAAGCGCACATAGTTATATACGAGCTAGCGACAGTGCCGCTCTCAATTTTAGTATTTAATCGGGAGTTCGTGTATCCTTTTCTTTCGACTTATTGCAGCATCCAAACATTTCCGTGGAACGTCAGTAGAAATTAGATAAAGTTCAAGGACTACAGGTTTATTATTAAAAGCCAGCAGCTTTTTATTGGCTGAGGGGTCGTAATCTTCAAAAGACGAAACTCGCCCCCGCATCCAGTAACAGTGTGGGATTTTCACCCACTAACCCATTGTCACCAAGGTCATGTCTCAGTGGTCTAGTATACCTGCTGGACACTCCTCTATTCGCAACGATCTTGAATTCCTTTCGCAAGACGCTGACTACACTCTTCTACTTCTGTTTGACAAATGCTTTGAAACTCGATTGCCCTCCAGACTAGACTGGCAAGGTGATCTTATGTTACAAGAGGAATCCATCCATCAAGGAGTTGGTAGGGGTGTCTTCTCCAATGATCACATCCACAAAATCCCTTTCCGTCTCTCTAATCACTGCACCAGGTTTCAGGCAGAGATCATGGCGATAAAGAAAGCCTTGTCGTGGATTAAGACAATGATATACTCAGCGGGATATTATCATTGGCAGTCACTCCGCGATGAAATCTCTGGAATCTGTGACTTACGAACTGCCCTAAATTTTCGCTTGTCTCTTAAGGAGATGGCTAACGAATTCAATATCCACCTCATTTCGGTGGCGGGCTACAGGGACATTCCAGAGAATTGCATGGCCGACGAGCTCGCCAGACAGAGTACAATGCTATAGATTTTGGCGGATTAGGCGAATCTCGGTATGCCTATCGCGTCAGTTCAACTGCTACTCAAGCTAAACCCTATTAATTTAACCATAACGGATGGACTGATGCCACTATGAGCCTGGTCTAAGTTGGATCAGAAACGCTCCAACTGTCTCATTAGACAGAAAAGGTCGCTCATTTCAAATATAATAGGTGTCGTTACAGGGCACTGCATTATCGGCAGGCACGTCACCAGGCTGGGCCTCCTCGTAAACAACTTCTATAGAAGCAGCATGGACGAAGAAGAGGAAGAAATCATACTTGCTTTGCACATGCGACGCTTTCGAGGCAGTCTACGCATCGTAGGGAGTGCTATTACCGTGCTTAGAATTATGCATATATGAGCGGAAGCATCCATGACCTGTCAGCATCTGGGTAAGGTGATACCCTACTTCACTGTCCCATCCTTCTATAGCGTCCTTGCCGCTCTCCTATGCAATGCATCCTCGGTGGCATCTGCTGTCTTTCGCTGATTGAAGCGATTTGTACTCGTTTTGCCTGCTTCAGTTCGTACTGTCGCCGTTGGTCTTGTTCCAGGATGCCTATTGGTATCACACTGTCTACGTCACTGGAGGTGGTGCGATATGCACACTCACAGTGTAAAAATTCGCTGTACCGTGATAAATTGTACCCTTAATCGCCATGGCCCTTGCGGAGGATTATGGCGCCAGTGCGTTGGGCCTCCCGGATAAGGCTTGATTCGTGCGAGGCCATTGCTAGTCAAGTGACTCCCGCCCTTGAGGTATTCCTTGTAGCTTCATCCAGGCTTTAAGTGTCTCTTTTGTAGAGGTATCTAGCAATATTACCGCAAAAAAATTACTGATTGTTCCCCTACTGGGCCCAGCAGTAAAGTGCTCCAAACTGGTGATTAAGAAATGTTAGTAGTGAGCATAACAAAGCAGTATCGGTTTACGACTCCATAATACCCCACGACCTTAGCTGGTCAATGGGACGACCGCTGTTATCACTATTACCAATTCGACATCCCAATTGAAGAATTTTTAACAACTCACAACCTACCTCAAACCCTCCAAAAGGGTGAGCCCGAAAAAGACCGTTCGAATGGCCTATATACTCCCACCAGTGTCCTCGCAAACACCAAGCACGCACACAGATTCCATAAATAAAATCCTAAGACAACTGTTAAGGCAGCGATACTCTCTGTTGCCAACATGAAGTTTATCAGTTCAAACCGGCACTACCCATCACGTTAAGCCTCTGCCAAATAAAATCAACAATTATACACTAAGTCCATTGTACAATAAAACACACATATCGTGTCCTTCATCTCTCCCTCTCCCTTCTCACAGGATATGCCCGTGCACACCCCAGAAAAGTATGTAACTTGTCGTGTTCCAACACACAGCCAACTATCGCACAAAACAAAGTCATAAAAATGTGTGTCTAAGGGCAAAGTCAACCTGCAGAGCCTGAGATACCGTTTTTACGACCGACAATTAACGATATTTTTTATGTCAAATAAATTTTGATATCGCTTCTCTGTTGTCGTCGTCGTCCTAGTCGTCGTCGTCGATGTCGTCGTCCTTTTCGATGTAGTCGTCGTGCAGCTGATAAATCTTTTATATGTGCCGGCCCTGGCCAATTACAGCGCGAAGGCGTGAGGTTTTAATGCGTTCGGGGTGACCCCTCCGGGTAATTTGTTCTTATCAGCTGGTAATTGGTTGCTCAGCGCCTCTATCACTGTAGCAATATGTGGCACGTATGAGTCTGGCAAGACACAATTGACAAATGAATTTTGGCCCGGTAATTATTTCTCCATAGAGCTCTCCTAACACCTTCCTACAAGCTTAGGCCGTGATGGTGAAACTTTTGCATTTAGATCAAAAAGTTATCGCATTAAAGGACAAGTGTCAACGGAGAACAGAAAAAGATTAATTAATACTATGACAAGTGGGTTGGCAGAGCATAAGTTCCTCAAAACATGAATACAAGTGCTTGAGCTAAAGTTTTGACACTTTATTAATGCGTGGGATTTATATTTGCAGTGTGGCGGAGCGAGATTTCGACGACGCCACCCCCCACCTAATGTCATCAGTTACGAGGAAAGTTTTATCGCAGTTTTGTACTTAACCCACATATTGTGTGTTATGCTTACCGCTAATGTTTCGAGATACATTTTTAATAGCAAAAGATACAAGGAAGGCATGATTCACTAATGACAGATTGGGGCGGCTCTTACACCACATTCTTGGTGTAGGATGGGGCTTAGTCACTTAATAATTTTGAACGTAAATCACAACGAAGTTCCAGGCTAAGTCAAAAAAAGTATGAAATGTTGGTCCTATTTGTGGGGAAGCAGCATATGGAACTGTCCACACCAAGCCGTACAGAAAGTCTATTTCCAACTAGGCGAGGTCTACACTCGAATCTCGGCACGGGGAATACCGAATTTTCGTTTTTAATTTAAGCCATCGGAGATACTTGACAGTTCGATTTACAGAAGTGGAATTAATGTACCCCAGGCTGCCGCATCTTAGAGGGAGAATATTCACTCCCAACCTTCAGAAAGACGTTAAATCAGCAAAAAGACCTGACTAGGTATCTACCATTCGATCCGATTGAAAAAACTCAAATTTGAGCTGGCTTTCAGGGTAGACTCTGAGGGTATTGGAATTCAGAACCTTAAATAGCAGACGTACACAATTGTGATCAATGCTTGTAGTGAAATCCTTTTTGGATCAAGCTTTTTAAGACTAATGTGTGTCATCTTAAAATTTCAGGCCATCAGCGGTGTACTAAGTGGATGAAGTGATCCTCGTGGTGCATGCAGAGCATCCCTCGTCCCTCGTTGCAGCGCTGATTTTAGTTTAGTTTAGTTAGTTGAATGTGCCTGCCGTCAAACCAGGATTTTCTTGCTGGTAATTTGGTGAAACCCAGTGCATCAGATGCGGCGTCTCTGATAACGTGTTGGCAGCGTTGCCACTGGCAGCATAGGAGTCGTATGTGATTTCGGGATACGTCTTCGACGACGATTCTGACGTCAAATCTTGCGGTTGCGGCGTATTCATACATTTGCTGCAGCAAACTAGTGATCGGATTCGATGTTGGCTGCTGGGAAGGTCCGGGCATCCAGAATATTGGAGCCCTGTCTCTGGGTCGATTGCAATGTGAAAAATTGGGTTGATCGCTTCAACATCAGAAGATCGCCATGCCTCTTGTGAATAATGATGTGAGGAAACCGTGTTCTAGTAGTGACTAGTGACGTTTTGCTCCGCAGTGAAGTCTATAAGCCTAAGTCCATTGCCAGACGTGGTGTCGTGTAGGCTATGTTTACTAACTGTCCTACCAAAAATCTCCTTGGACATTGCTCATAGGTTGTGGGCGCCGTGGCTCATTGGTTAGTGCGTTGGAAGGTTCCACGTCCCACGTCCCACGTCTCGCGAATATTTGACAAATGTCCGAGAGTAATACCTGTCAAGCGAAAGCTTCTCAATTTAGCCCTGATGCGGATTGTCATAAGACAGTCAGCCACATGTCAGAAGCTAAAGACTTCTTGCCTAAGTCAGCCGCGTATATCAAATCCGCACTCGAATAAGCGCTCTTTCTGCTCTCTGTAGCAATCACCGTAGTAGATATCACAGTTTATCATCCTCCTTTTGCCCGGCCCATCCAATCGCACTTCCTGGTGGCCGTTACCTCTGCTTTATAGCAGTCTAGCTGCACGTAGTCTGTTAAGAGTCCAAAAATTCAGCGTGCGTATCCGAAGATCGTTGTTCTTGTTTGGTTTTCCAGAGACGTGAACAGTAGGGCCACCCACATCCGAGACTGTTGGTTGCGGCGTAACTACCTTTTTTTACGTAGTAGGAAAGTTACCCCGGCAGCAACCCACAACCTGGAAAGCCAGGTCCCTATGTAAAATCCATAGGACGATGGGCCCGTAAACCAATGCCAGGAACCCCCTTCGGGAATGCGAGAGCTTCCGTTGGCCCATTAAGGGCTCCTCCGCCACCATCTCTTTTTCAAGACCCTGCCTCAGTCTTGAGATCTCCTTATTGACCTGAGCTCCAAATATGTCAGAGTAGCTAAAGTAAGGCTTCCGATAGTCTGGTTGTAGACGTCACCGTTGATTCCATCGTTGGAATTCCTCCGACGTACATCCTCCTTCTGAGGACCCCTTGTTGGACATCTTAGCCGTCAGGTCAGCAAGAGATGCCTCGTCTGGCACATGCGTGGTTAAGTTAACCCGGTTGAGCTTGCACTGGTGCGAGTGTCCAGCTACTCATGTACAGTCAGACTCAGCACAAGCTCGAGGTTAGTTCACCATTATTCAGCAGGTACCATGTGGAGGTGATGATGCGTTTTTGCTGCCCAGAAATTCTTTTATTGCCTTATATTCCATCTTCGAAAAGATCTGGAACAGTCAGCAACATTGGAAAGCCCACGAGCAGAACATTCTATGCTGTTGTCCAAGGATACGTGAGGCACAGTGAATACCACTGCCAAACGAGTTAAGGCGATTGATGGCGAAAATGAGAAAGAAAAACCCTAGAGCCAAAGACGACATGGTGAGCAGCTCATGCTCTATCTTCTGTCCATCACACCGCCGGTACTATGATGTGGTAAAGGCGGTGTTTGATGTGGATCTACCAAACGTCTTGAACATAGCCTACCCACGGAAAATGGTTCAAAAATAAAAGAGTTGATGTTCCCACCTACTCCATGCTGTACTCGACACGCGTCTATACCTCGTGTACCTAATAATCAACATATGGCATCAGATCCCCAGCACGTGCCTGTCACAAATATCCTTCGATGAGAAACACAAGGGAGGACGGCAGAGACCGCCTCCTTATTAACCAAACCAACTGTTGACACTCCCAACACTTGGAAAACTTCTCATAGCAATCGACCGTAATCAGTGGCATCGCCACAGCAGGAAGGAAATACATAATTTCAATCCAAAATCTCCCACCTCATTATTCATGAGTTCTCCCAACCTAGCAGCCTATTCTATACCGCATTCATTTTGGGGCTGCCAGGTGACTGTGTGCTAAAATTAGCCGCCCTCAGATGTTCAACATATTCACAAGCCAGGCAGCGGAGACAGCAGCTTTCAAATCAGTTAACCGAATACATTAACATCAACAATGAGGCGCGCGAATACAAAAGCCTGACACGTGCGTAGGGGTACACTTGAGGAGAACCTTTTCCTGAAAATGACAGAACAACAAAAAAAAATAACAAAACCTGGACAATTCGCAGCGCGTTCCCAAAGCCCATCCAAGTGGAAACTCATTGTTATTATGTGTGTTTCATGGAAAATATTTATGAATTTAATTTATGGCACGACGCGCAGATGGATTCCCACCTCAACCCACCTGGTGATGGTTGCCTCGCATTTAAATTTCCGCTACGAAATTAAATTTGCGGTAAGGTTCATGCACCATTCGTTGGAAGCGGTGGATGGCAGATACTGCTACAATAACACAAGACTGGCGTCCTAAACAGGTTGTTCGAATTTTGAACCTAAATGTCAGTTGGTGGCATTAGCACATCCGTAGTTTATTTAGGGCTTTCACAACACATTGGAGGAGCAATCGTTAAGGGTTTGCTGGTTTGCCTGAAATACATTTAATGGTGGGTATGAGAGGTATGTACAGATCGGATAGCCAGGTCGCTATCAAGGCGTTAAGCTCTTATAAAAGCAGATCTGTACCGGTGTGAGAGAGCCTTGGCAAGTCAAACCAACTGGGTGAGAAGGATTGCAAAAGAAACAAAACTTTGGGGACAGGCCAAAGACCAGGGCACCTTCATAAGAAATGTGGATCACTAAGGATGGCAAGAAAGAAGAAAACACCTAGGATAGGTTAGGTACGTGGTTAGGCGAGTGAAGGTGATCCACAGCGCCACACTCAGGTCGCTACAGACCCTAGTTCTGCAGCCGGGTTAATTCCAGCACGCATGTGCCAGGCGAGGCATCTCTTGCTAAACCGACCCGCATTTTGCGGCTCAGATGTTTATTCCACCGATGCAATCAAAGGTGACGTCCACAGACAGACCAGCGGAAGCCTACTCGAGCTACTCCGATATATTTGGAGCTCAGGTCGGTAAGATTGAGGCAGGGTCTTGAAAAAGAAATGGTGGCGGAGGCGGTCTTAATGGGCCAACGGAAGCGCTCGCACCCCCGAAGTGGTTTACTGTCATCGATTTAACCGGCTCCTCATCCTAGAGGTTTCATATAAAGATCTGACCCTCTAGTTTGGGGTTTGTATGTCGGGGCGATTTCCCTACCATGTAAAAAATTCTTAGTTACGAAGCAACAACAAGCCTCGGATAGGAAGGACTCTGACGCAATCGAAGCTCGTCGTCTGTACAGGATGACGATGGAGAACGTTCGCTGCTCCATCAAGGCCGATAACGACCTCAGCGAGACCTTTGTGGCCAAAAAGATTGAGACAAGATAATGCGCTGTCATGTTACTTACACAGGCCAACACTGGAGGCACAATTTCTCAAAAGTCTGTGCAGCTACTAGCGTACATCGACGACATGGACCAAAACGCAGCGGGAGGTCACCGGTGCGTTCCCTAGTATCGAAACAGAAGCTGCCAAAATGGGTTTAGAGGTAAATGAGGACAAAACCAAGTATATGCTGTCACCAAGAAGGGACACGCAACACCGACGAATTAAACAGAACGTCGCAGTGGACAGCTATAGTGAGGGACTTTGTCTACTATACCCTGGCTCTGCTATAAATTCTGACAACAAAATCTCGGCGGAAATCTAACGAAGAATAACTCTTGCCAATCGCCGTTTCCTTGGGCTGAGAAGCCAATGGAGTAGTAAGGTCCTATCCCGAAGGAACTCCCTACAAGACCTTGATGACCTTCAGGGCGTTGAAGCATGGGCACTGTCGAAAGCGGATGAAAGTATCCTCGGTCTTTTCGAGAGAAAAATTCTTCGTAGGACATTCGTCCCCATTTGCTTTGACGGAGAAGATTTAATGGCGAACCTTTAAGCTGTACAGCGGCATTGACCTAGTCCAAAAAAACTGCGCATCAGTCGCTTAAGATGTAGGGCGAATGGATATCAATGCTCCCGCCCGCAGAGTCTTCGAATCTAACCCGTACACGGGGACGTCAACCAACTTAAAGTGCGCAACTGGAGGTGGTTAACTAAGGGCCGAGCTGGAGAGGTTGCCTAAGTAAGTAAGTACATAAGTCAGCGGCTTGGAGAATCGCGGTGATTTAGGCCTGAAAGGCGCTGCAATGGTTCGGGAGGTGAAAGGAGGGGCTCCTTGTCGTACTTGTTTTGTAATAGACTTCATAGTTACCTAGGTTATTTGAGAATCATGGAATTTTTTGGACCGCATATTCAATTTCCCAGCTTATCCGGCTTCAACTTCCTGAAACGATTCCGGTCACTTACTTTCTGTTCTTTCCAGACCAGCACCACACCTACTGTCAGTCACCACCAATGGCTTCTAAAATGTCTCATGTCCTTGTTTTTACATGACACCATGAACAACAAAAAAGTATCTACTAATAAAAAGCAGAAAACAATACAGTCTCATTCCCATCCTTTGAAAAGGGTCCTCCAACCACGTCGCCCCTTGCTGAAAGAATTTTATTAACACTGTCTTTCCTTCAAATTTTGCCGAATTTAGATCCTTTTTTCCACATACTCACACAAAAAAAAAGGCATTTCCACCATAAATTACTTATTGACTTTAAAATGCCAATCGCTTGAGCTTCTCCGACGGTTCCTTGATCCCCAACGGGGTTGTCGAACCGAGAGATATATCCGTATAATATCGTTTGACAGGATTTGCAAAGTGTCCGCTTTACATTGTCACTGAAAAACATTTCCTATTCGTTTGCTTCTCGTTTATTTATGTTTAAGTTCTGTTTAAGGGGAGTCCTTCGCTGGGAAGTTTTCTTGCTGATTTATGTGCGTGGGTTTTCCTTTGGCAGCAGCAGCGTAATCCCCCGATGGCAGTTGATAAGAAAATGGCACGAGTAGGTGGTGTTGTATTGTGAATATACTTTTGGAGTTTCTTCCTGTTTTCTCTTATGGTTTAGTCTTGCCTTAGGCCAAGTAGAATCATGAAATTGATAATCGAGTCGTGTGTTATAATGCTCTTTGATTATAGTAGCAGCACGCTGACGAAAAAATGGTAACAGGATGTGCTTCCGTTTTGGAGTACTTGACGGACTTGTTTTTATGGAATTTGTAAGGACTATAAGGTATGTAGTGAACACATCCCCCCTTCACTACCGGCAGCATGCATACAAAGCGGGCATATAGACTGAAACGGCTCTATGTTAACTGGCGGAAACCATACGGAGAGCTCTTACATCGAGCCCCCTCGATACCAGTTCACATGAAGCCAAAAAACCAGCTCTGGGCAGAAAAGGAGTCAGCAGAACAGTATATAAGCGGATGTACGAGTTGCTGAGAACAAGATCAGCAGAAACGCGAACGCCATCGATACCCACAAGGATGAGTGCCATCTCCCCTAATGTAGCGTATGGTTGTGCATGAACTGCTTGGAAAGCTAACCAACCTCGTAGTCAACTGCCAACCCTATGCTGACGACATAGTACTGATTGCAAGAGGAAAGCTCGCAGATACACTCTGTGAATGGTGCCGCACTGCTGGGCTCAACATAGACCCCGCAAAAGCTACAATACTACCATTTACGAGAAAGGGAAGCTTGAGCTCGACACAGTACTGACACCAGTAAAAGAACTGAAATATCTAGGACTACACACTTGTGTTCCATGATATGTAGAAGCCTAGTGGGTAAGTCCTGGGAACTCAGCCCGAGCATTCTCAGATGGGTGTACATCGCCATTGTGAGACCAATGATCACATACACGGAGCGATAGCGCAGGCGAAACGAGCTAGTCTAGCCACAAGAAAGACACTCACCAAAGGCCAAAGACTTGCAAGCCTCTGCAACAGGAGTAGGATCCATATGGGCAAAAGTACCAGCATCCTTCAAGCTAAAATATACGCTTTAGATGGATGCACCCAGTTCAATCTCGATAGAAGCTACAATAATTGGGACACAGCACTGTTATCAGACAGTCAAACAGCTGTCATGTGTCCCTAAAAACAAGGTAAAGCTCTATATAGAAGCAGCAGACTCCTTGGCAAGATAACGAGCAGCAGAACCCTTCATTTGACCTGAATCATTCTGCGGAATACAGAAGCATACAATACGCGAAGGATTCAGGAAAATAGAGAAGGAAAACAGGGCGAAAAGATTGATTAATCGTCCGGGTATGAGACAAGCTACAACCGGGAAAGATTCGAAGCCGAATGGTCGTGAGAAGCAAGACCCTAACCACATGCAGCGCCAAGTATTTGAATGGTTTTGTATGCATATACCTTGACAAGAATAACCTACGTATCCTAACGTGCTTTCTAACGGCGCACTGCAAACTCGAAGAGCATTTGGGCATAAGTAATGCAAACCTTTGCAAATGAGTCCAGCGGGGCACTGACCCACAGCTATCAGCTGAGGATATGCCAACCTAGAGATCTACATAGAGATCGTTAAAGCCAGCTTTCAACTCTGTTTTCAACTTAAAACATGAATCACGCCATCTCTTCTTGGTAACGGCCGGCCATAGCGACCTGGCTGTGGCGCATGTGTCTAGACAAACCCAGCCTTGGTTTGCTCGACCGGTGGCTTCTTCTCCTATGCGACGCATACAGCGCCGACCTCTTTCTTGCAAGCTCATCATCCCTTTCGTTTCCTGCGGCATCCATATGCCCTGGTTCCCAACGGGGCTCACCGTATTGCCTCTAGTTACCTCTCATTTCAAGGCGATTTAAAAGATCTTCACAAGCTGCGAGCTTTGACGGCTCCCTGGCTACTTGGTCAAGGGCCAATTATCAGATGAGGATATGCCATAAAACCGACTTCTGGTTCTCAGATTCCTTAGAGAAATCAGATAAGAGAGGGTGTCCTAGGACATACTATTCTCGGAAAGGCAAATTACGAGTGTTTAGCATCATGTTGCGACGGGAACTCTATATGATGGAACAAACCTCGCAAACGGCACGATAGACAGCATGCCCGCAGTGCAATATAACCCTACCCAATGAAATATTTGCACACATTGTGGGGTCCTTTTTTCGTGTACATCCTCACGAACGCATCCTCAAAATAAAACGAATTTTCGACTTCATGCAGCGGACAAAATGATTTTTGCAGCTCGTCTCCTTATTACTCACTCGCATGGCTGGGTAGCATTGAGTTCACATTTTCATTATCGTCCTCTCACGTTATCCCCATTGAGTCCTAATTAATGTAATTATTAAAAATGTATTGGTACTTGTGTACCCGTTATGTTTTCGTTTTATATGAAATTTAATTATTACTGTAGCAATACTCGCCGTGTTATCGTTGCCTGAATGTCCTGAAATGCAGATTGCACATACTCCTGTTTTCAGATTGCGAGAGCAGTATTCAAATTATTATCATTCTATCAAAATAAAAAAACAAATTCAACGCGCCGTTATTATTTTAATGATAATAACTGAAGCGAGCTATGGTGGGATGTAATCCACGGGATAGGATGTTGCATGCATCCAATGGCATTGCACTCGCGATGTACTCAACCGCATCGAATGGATGCGAATTTACAATTAAATGGAATCCTGATAAGGGAAAGCAAATATTTTCATAAACTTTTCGGTTACTCTCTGAATTTTTTGAAAACTTTTGAATGAAAAAAGAAAAATTCCGGCTAAGGGAATTGATTTAAATCTCGAAAGGCCTTTCCCTTGTAACCGCGATGAGTGTTCGAAACCTTGAACCAATTGATCGGCAGTAGCTCGAACCCCACAAGCCCTTCCAAAGCAGCCAACCGCATCATAGATGTTTCTGCCCCCGTGGACAAGCAATACAACGTCACCATAAAACGAGCCCTGAGAAACCCCAAGACCCAATACCCCGCAGATAACACAGTTTTTGGGCAGCTTTACATCAGAAGACGTTAGCACTGCTCTTTCAGCAGTAAAAACAGGCAAAGCAGCGGGCTTCGATGGCATCTAGCGGAGAGAATACAAGGCGATGGCTAGCGAAACTCTACAGCAACATGCTTGATTCAGGCATAATCCCATCAGCGCTTAGGCGAACGAAAATCGCAGCCATTCTCAAGTCCGATAAATCTAGCGTCCTATAGCGCTCTTGAGCGCCTGCTGTAAGCCCTACGATCAGCGAGCTTATACCTGTCGAACAAGCCGGATTTCGTGCGGGTAGAAATTGTACGGACCAGGTACTATCACTGACGATACACATCGAGGCAGGATTTGAGGATAGGCTTTAAACATCCATTGCGTTCGTCGACTTAACCACAGCATACGACCCCGTCTGGAAGGAAAGCAATTTCGTGGCTGAGGATTTCGCGCCTTATCAATGACCTACGTTCAAACCGCCTATTCCAAGTCTCCATCAACGAGGACAAAAGCTCAACGACGGCCTGCCTCGCTCCCTTGCTCTTTAAAGGAAATTTGGATACGCAAACGACCTGGCAATCACCACTCAGCATAAGGATATAGCGAACACAAAAAGAACTCTAACTCTAGACTTAGACAATGGAGACTGTGCCCAAGCATGTCTAAAACAAATGTTTACTGCTTCCACCTTACCAGCCGACTAGCAAATTGTAGACTGAACGTCCACTTTAAGAACACCCATCTCAACCACAACCGAATCCCGAAGTACTTAGGCGTAACCCTAGACAGATCCCTCACATATAAACAGCGGATGGCGAGGGCTTAACACCGAAAGGTGATAAATCTCTGGTTTCACTGTTAAATATTGCGGCGCAGTCTACGAAGGCTTCCTGCGTTCAACCTTGAATTCTCCGGATTGAAACATCGAGAAACGGGCATTGCCACTGCAAATGGTGAGCCCAGACGCCATTTCAATGCCATCGAGTGCACTGGATGCTATGACTCTGCTTGCAACTGCTGTGTCTTCTCAGCTAAGACTGAGATGATGCTGTTCACTATGAGGAGGAGGCTACGTCACGTGAAATATACGTCCTTCTTGTGCACCGAACTAAGTACTTACGTGCCGTAAAATCTTCAGCAGTACCTCTGGCTTTAGCCCTAAAATGCTCCACCAGAT
Source organism: Blera fallax (assembly GCA_946965025.1). NCBI lineage: Eukaryota > Metazoa > Arthropoda > Insecta > Diptera > Syrphidae > Blera > Blera fallax. The sequence goes on along the minus strand of OX337247.1, from coordinate 12,026,374 downwards.
ATACATTGATAATGTCCGACCGTATCTTGTGTATGGAGCAGTTGCATGGTGGACAAGGGCGGAATTCCTCAAACGCAAGCTCGGTAAATTGTATCACCTTGCCTGTGACTGCATTACTAACGCGATAAGACGAACTCTGATTGCTGCAATGGAAGCTCTTCTAAGCGTCCCTCCCTTGGGTTTCTTTGTCAAGTACGTGGCGAGGAAGACAGCATTCCGCATTGGAACGCTGCTTGGGCGGGCGGTAATCTTTATCTAGGAGCACAGAGGAGGTGATTCCGCTCGATGTTGATCAGTGCCTCTCCTCGCTATCGTTTCATTGCCTTGGCTAATACCTTTGTCTGCTCACCGAGCTCCAGCAGCAGCTTGTCACTCGAAATGCTCCTCGGAGTGTACGGGAACAGGAGCTCGTGTGGGCTTGCCTTTGTTATGCAATTTCCAACGGTGTTCAGTCCGCATTGTACTGCCCGTAGTTGGCTGGGCCAGTCTCATGCATTCTCCGATGTATGCATACACTGTTCGATTGCATCTCTCGACCTGGCCGTTGGCTCTGGGTGTGCCGACAGCGGTCTTAATGCGCTGGATGTTACTCTCCTGGCAATACCAGCTGAACCTTTTCGAAAAGAACGCACTGCGATACATACTGTGGGCCCTCCTCGGGTTTTTCCCCTTCTTCTATGAATAACGAGTCCAAAAAGTCATCTTAATCCTTTCCAGTGTCTTCTCGTCTCGCAAGATGCCCAACATCATCGCGGCAGAGCTTCAGGATCCTCCACCGGATTGCTTTGGGGAATACCCACCTCTTCGCTTCATCTACCTTGCGGAAGAGACGATATCCCTTCTGCTTCTTTGCCGATGTCATCTCAGATACCTCCAGCGTGGAGATTACGCCTCCTTTCTTCGGGTCCTGCATAGTTGCCACCCAATCCTCGCTGGACATGTGTACGTTCAGTATCAACGCAGACGCTTCTTTCCTCTTCCCAGGCTGGTGAACTGTGTCGTAGTCGAACTCTTGCAGTTTGAGCCACCATCGGCCCACTCGGGGAATCAGTTTCGCCTTACTGCTGGTCGCGACCATGGCCTCACAGTCCGTGATAACCCCGAACCGTCTCCCCAATATATGCGCCCTGAATCGATTCAAGCTTTCTGCGACGGCGTCAGCCTCTAAGGAAGTCACGTCCGTATCCAAAATCTCCTAGTGGTTGGTCTGCATATGGCCCGTTAAATCGTATGCAAATCTCTGGAAAGTTGTTCCTCTTTCAATGGTTGCTTCATCCTTGAATCCAGAAAAACAAATCTCTTCTACGGAGACCAATGGCACTCAAATCTCAGTCCAAGCTCAGGCGGTTACTCTGCCAACTAAATACGCAGATGTGGGGGCGTAGGGCTAACTTAGAAAACCGCCCCCATAGCCTGCATAATAATGTTGTAGCCCACACAGGTAGCAGTTCCGTACATTTTGTCCTTCCCCAACAAAGAGCAAAACCAATGCGTACCCGGTTGCTTATTGTAAAGAAACAATTAAGATGTAAACGATTCCATTGTGACTTGAAGTCCTGCCGCACACCTACAGCGTACCACGCAGCGTGGTCGAATGATGAATGGGAATTGTATGTTAATTGAACCTAACGGGGGACAAAATTAATTTATTGGCCAACGGTCAACCGTATAAAAACAAATTATCCCCGGTTTCCTGTTCACCACCATATCATGTGGTCATGATTTATTTCAACCGACTAAGCAAGTCATTTTGATCGTAGATTGTACGCCTAGTAACAATTATTCATTGGCTGCAAGTGGGAGATGGTGCCTGGAAGGTGTACAGACGTCGGAGGCTTCTGGGGCAGTCACAGCTTTCTTCCATCTTTTTTTAAAAAGTCTCCTCACCTAAACGCGGTAGAATTACATCGGATGGATTTCAGGTCTAAGTAAGTATGTAAAGCCTGGGACCTAGCTTCTAGCAGCTACACGTATCGTAATGTGTGATCAATTTGACGATGACGATGATTATAGACTCTAGTTTCTAGAAGCACCGAATGAGTGTACTATAGTCTCCTTCGAAATCACTTTAATATGAGCAGTAACAAAGCCCGCAATAGAGATAGGCTAGACTCTGATTGGTGTCAACCGGCGATACCCAGTGTTGTAGCCGTTATTACCTCCACCTGGAGCCACCGGATACTGGCTGCTCTCCACCCAGACTCACCTTTCTAAGCTTAAAAGCGCTAGTGTTGACCAAAAGACAAAACTAGCAGCACTATAACCACGACAGCGGGCGAATTCCCAAGGTGGAACCAACGGTGGCGTAATAAAATTCTGGAGAGGATATAACACCGTATCCTGGCTTCTATGACATATTTCGAGCTCAAGTCGATAAAGATTTCCAAGAACTAGTTGGGTTCTTGGAAAAGGCGGTAGATGAGTTCTAAGGGGCTAATGACAGCGCTGACATCCCCGGTTTAACCGATGTTAGTGGTTTCTACAATGGAACTGGTCCTCCAGGTTGGGGGTTGTGCCGCCGGAGTAACTGCCTGACCACAAAAAAGGATGCGATTTACTTCTAGATCGTTCTTTGCACACTCCGCGATTTTTGAGCATGGGAGCTTTGGAAAAGGACCCACCTATGATGTGTGACCTTAAAAATGAATCTTAAGCCGAAACTGATAATCCCCTCCCGGGTACATAAAGCCTACTTGCTTTGACGCTGCGGATTAAACGGCAGCAAGAACCTTTGCCAGGGGTTATTTCTACTTTTTTAGCAGGCTGTCTGCACGTCTATTCCCGGCTCTCATAATATTGACCCGATCGCTTACTCACTTCCTTTGTTGGTCTATTTTGGAAGAATGAGAGCGCGTTCCTGGCACTGTTTTCAGGTTCTTTGAAAACGACTTCACCGCTCTTGTGCCCAGCCAACTACATCTGCTCGTAAAGTAACAACAAGGCTGGGACATGGACATATTTACTGATGACGAGCCATGCAGACAAAAACAAGGACAACGAATGGTATCCGACCATTCCGAGTGTAGTAGCCAAGGTACAGTAGCAGATATCCCTAATACCGCCAGGAATACTGTGAGGAAATTTGAAGTCGAACGGCTACAATCGCAATTTGGCGATTCCAAATCCTTGTCCGGTCGACCTCCTTTAATCTCTTAAAACGTCCTATGCACCAGCATCAAGTGTTGAAGACCAGTGGCAGCATTGCCAAGAAGCCATTAGAGATGCCGCCTCCGACGAGCTGGGAATCACTCGACCACCGCAACGAAACCACTGGCGTGACGATAAATGTCGGCGGACGCATGCAGCTAGACAAGAAGCATATAATGCGGCGCTGCATAGAAGGACTTGAGCTACTCGCCAGCTCTATGAGCAGAAGAGGAGAGACGAACACCGGGTCCTAAGGAGAAAAAAATTGGAGCACGAGAAGTGCGCAATAGAATGCAATTCGGAAGTTTTACCAAAGGATTAAAACTTAACAATGGCAAGGACGATCAAAGGAACGTCTTAGTAGAAACGCAAACGCATGCTGCGGATATCGAAGAACTATTTTTGCAGACTGTTTAACGGCTGTCGGGTAGATGGAAGATGTAAATCGACAATTCCGCCCACCCAACCTAAACGAAGTGAAGCCATATCTAAACTTAAGTCCAAAAGAGTTGCTGGACGACCTAGCTGCCGAGCTGTTCAAAGCGACGGTAAGGAGCATACACCAACTGATCTGTTAAATATGCCCCATCGATGGAACCTCATCATTGCCGGTCCTCAAAAAAGGAGACTCTCTAAACTGCGCCCCAACTACAGACTACTACTCTCAACTACTGTGTGAACCTGATCGGTCCATATCAGTGCGGCTTCAAGCCAGGGAAGTCTACCTTCGACCAAACTTTTTCATTGATCAACGTCGTATTTGACAGCAGCTATAGAGACAAGCAAACCAATGTCTAGTGTTGGCGTCCTTGCCAAACTCGTTCGTTTGTGCAGGATGACAATAAAGGACGCACGTCGGTAAAGAACTCACCGGGACCTTTGATGTCAAAAAAGGATTCAGACAAGACGATGCGATGCCTCGAAAACATAGTGCATAACCCACAAGCCAACAGAGGCACAGTCTTTCAAAATCCGTCCAACGATGTGGACGTAATCAGAAGAATGCGGCGTGATGTCAGTGACACTTTCGTGAGTGTTGAGGCGGGAGCGTTGAAAACGGGCCAAGTAAGAGCAAGACCAAGTATATGCTGTCAATGAAAAAGGACAACCAACACCGACATCTTGGACAGAACGTCACCGAAGACAGACATGGCTTTGAGGAAATTAGGAACTTTGTCTACCTAGGGTTCGCTTTCAATTCAGACAACGATGTCAAAACGTCGAACCTGCAGCTAAGCGATCCACCGCACCAACCACTTGAGCCATGGCGCCCTCTGTGTCCAATAGTTCGCTGAGTGTTTAGGGATGTTAGCTAATTAACAGACAAAGGGTGCCAATTGATTGCAAAGCACGTGGAGTCCCCAATGCAGTCTTTAACGAACCGAAGGCATCCACCTCCTTTCGGAAGGATGGTGTGCTTGTAAGTTTTTTAAAGGTATTGGTATCTCAGTCTTGTTTCCTTGCGCAACATATCTTTACAAAGGTTGTACGTTGATGCTAATAGTTCACAGCTGCTGCCAAAGGTGGTACTAGACCCCTATAGCTTCGCAATGTAACCCGCAAGGGTAGCGAGTTTGAGAAAAACTCGAAAAGGTATTGTCAGCCTAATTGAAACCAGCAGGACCTATTATTAAAATCCCTTGATGACACCAATTGTCTTCCTATGCGAATAGTTTGAGCGAAACTTTTCCAATGTATGCCCACGGCAGCGACACACGTACATGTAGGCCTACAATTTTAAATCATCCCTGGGGATTCAGTGTTGGATTTCGGCATCCAGCATCCCCCTAATTGACGTCATCAAAAACGTCTGTTTAAGCAAAAATCAACGTATCCAAGCTCATTAGGGATACATTCGCTGTGTAACCAAACGAAGAATGTGGTTTTACAAGGATCCAGGACCTTGGTACGCAACTATTAACATTTCTTAGAAACAATTTATATGTTTTCCTTAAATGTCACCGTCGTCGTCGTCGTCGTTGTTGTCGTCGTCGTCTTTTGCTCTTCCCCATATGTCCTTAATTATTGTCCTACTGTGTGCTGAGTCTACTCATTTCGTTCTTATTACCATCGTTATCTCTTTGTCGTGTAGGAAGTCCTTTCCATCGTGTGTGTTATAAATTAGAAAGATTTATGCACACAGTGCTTGTCAGCGTTTGCATAAACTAGAGACATCCAGATTGACTAAGCTATGGAAATAAATTCGATGTATCGGCAGGGGTAACCTTTATAGTGTGCTGAAATGTAGGAGTAATTAGGTACATCGATGTGAATTTATCAGCCAAAGGAGTCGTGTGGATTTTTCTACGTCGATCGATGATGTCGATAGGCATTAGTGTAGCTAGCTCTTCATTGGTTTATGTGGCTTAAAGCCTACGATGTGCACAAAGTTTAGTAGAGAACGACTTGAGATGAAGGGAAACTATGGACAGCAGATAGTATGTTAAGCGTTGGGCGTTCCGTTCCTTTAGTATTTAATGTTCAACATGAAGCGAGTGTGTGTGTAGAGTACTGTTTTTGGACCGAATTAAAGAGGACTTTGTGAATCAGAAATCATGGAAAATGTGTACTACAAAACTTACGTTCCACAAACCGGGATGCCTATCAACTATCTGAGGAAGGTACTGGATCCACTCCACGTACTCCGATTCATCAAGGAAATTAGACTAGAGAAGGGGCTCTAAGTCGAGAAGAGCTTCAAGTCGAAGGAGCATAGTAGATCAACAAAGTTCAGAGCACGCTTACACCCCTATAACCAATGTACAAGCTGGATCAGAAACGAAGTGCGATCTCAGATCAGCTGCGTATGCCTTCACCGGGTAATGTCTGATAGGCCAATATGCTAGGTTAGGTTGAAGTGGCTGCCAGCTAGGAGTCGCCAACACACTTAGACCAATGGTAGGTCTATTTGGATACCACGTGGATAATGGCAGAAAGTTTCTCTTTACCTTTTCGTTAAACCCTTTTGAGCTTCTTATGAACCATAGGAGGCTTTAGTGTCGATATCCATCAGGTCGCCTACATCGTTATAATAGGGGGCTCCTAAGTGTAGCTTCCTTCTACGGAAGAGAGCTGGTCAGAAACAAAGAAGGTGGGGAATAGTTTTCTCCTCTTCTTCATCCATGCAGCTTCTACAAAAGTCGTTCGAAAAAGGTCAAGCCTTGTAGCGTGCTTCCTCGGCGCGACTATCCATCTTGCTGTGGTGTCGGGGCTGAAGTAGGTTATGATAGGTAACCACATCGAGCGTGCGTCCACTTCGGACAGGTTCCAGTGAAGGCCGAAAACCAAGAAATAGTCAACCCCAATTCTAAAGTATAAAACCGGCACCGAAGTCGATAAGACGGGTAAAGGTGGACCGCCTGTAATGGCAAAAGACAAAAGGGAACTATTAGAAGCTAAAAGACTCGACTGCAAGGACCAAATGTCCTATGATTTCGGCAAAAGAGCCGTCCCCACATTCAAACCCTGGGCGGGAGCCGCACTCAAGGCAGTGACCCCAGACGAGGTGCCAGGGAAGCCTAAAGCCAAATTAACGGTACCCAATATTAACGTTGGTAAGGATAAATTCCTCGGCTTCCTTAGAGCACAAAAGAAGGAATAAACTGGCCATTTTCACCGACGGATCTAAAATGATCACCGGGACGGGTGCCGGCGTATACTGTGAACGTATCGCACGTTTAGACTTGAGGACAGGTGCAGTGTGTTCCAAGCTGAAGTTGCTGCAATTGAGGAAAATATTTCAGATAAAATAATCAGCATCTATGTGACAGTCAAGCCGCCACTAAGGCTTTGCAGTCCACATCGATAAGATCCAAGCTCGTAAAAATCTGTGAAAAGCGACTGGATGACATCGCAGCGGCCAATACGGTGAGATGAAGTGGACGAACTAGACAGATAAGGGTCACTTATGAACTCTTCACGGGCCCTCTCTGAGGCCAGTATACCGCTCAGTACACTGCAAATGGAGATAGACATCGAGGCTAATGAGGAGGCCAGTACACGCTGGTACCGATTAGAAACATGCGCAACAGCCAAATCATTATGGCCACCACAAAAAGAGATCTACTAATCTTACGGAACTAAGTCGCAGGGATATCCGATTATGTAGCTGTTGGCGTCTTGACAGGATACTGTGGAAAAGGTAATCACCCAGCCTGTAGCAGTTACAGGGACTAAGATGAAATAGAATCCGTTCGTCACCTCCTTTGTGGCGTGCTCTTGGCAGTTACTTCTTTTCAGAACTGGACGAGTTAGGTAGCATTGAGCTAAGCAAACTCCTGAGATTCGTACATTTATCTCGGTGGTTCAACTTAGCGGTCGAAGACTGAGATTTAGGTTCCCAGGGTTTTAAATATTGGACACAATGGACACTTTGGACTCTTAGTGGTCTACGTGAGCCGTTGACAATCCCGTCAACAAGGGCACCCATTTACCTAACCTAGCCTATCACAAAGGCTGCAGCCAGGCAGTATTTAAATATTTTTTTTATTGAAAAATTCATCAAAATTCATAACTAATGCGATAATACAAATGCACTCGTATGTTTTTTTTTTCCAATTCATTTACCGCATATTTACGAAAGAACAAACAACAACAAACAAAGGACAACGCGGTAATGGCGGCAACATGTTTCTGTCCATCAAAAGTGCATTTAAGTTAATGCACATGAATGGATTAATTTCGTAATCCAATCATTTTCTGTTAAGCCAAATGCAATGCATCATCCATTGGTGTACTTTAATGATTCGTTTGTTTTTTTTTTTTTAATTAAAATCGGATCAGAACAACATTAAGCAAATCGTCCTGTTTAGATGGTGTTTATTTAAAAAAATCACGCTGCATTCATATTCATTAGAAATCTATTATGTTTGCAGATAAACGAACTGTAATTCAAAATGTTAATTGCCAGCTGAATAAAAAAAAAAATAAAATTTATATAAAAATGGCAAATCCGTTAAGAGCGATAATGGATAGGTTTACGCGTACTTTAGGCTAATTGTGCACAGGCCTTTCCGGTTTAACAACTCGTTTGTGGGCTAAATTAGAGTCCTGGCAGCATATGGCCTGACTACAGGGGGGAGGTGGAGGCACTTGAGATATTTAGAAGTCCCGCAGAGACACACGTGTGGAGAAAATTGCTTCGAGATTTGGTCGTGGTATGACTTTTCATTTAGTTAGGAAACGTGGGCATTCACACAGGGTATCCTTGATCGTCTTTATTATTGCATGGTTGCGAGTGGAGACAGGAATTACTTGTCTGATTTAAGGACGGGTGTGAGTATGTTAAATTATTGAGGATGATACGCGAGAAGATATAGAAGGAGCTTGCAACAGCTTTGAAACTAACTCGATTATCAATGCCTTACGCAAATCGGTCTGCCGTATACTGAGAAGCACATGCTGAGAAGTAGAGTGGGATTTACCCGCTTTGCACAACTGGATACCCTCCACGGAGGCGAACTTTCCACTTTGCTCTGGGTTCTTTGCTTTACGAACTCCTCTTGGAAATAGAGAACACTGGAGAACACATGTTGCTTACGACTCCATACCAGGCAAGTACCCGCAGACTTTTTCCAATATCATACAATTCGCCTCAATTAAATTAGTCAACTGGACAAATAGCTGCGCTCTTAGCGTTCGACCAACACTGAGCTGGTCTTTTTCAGTAGAAAATGTAAAATCCTCTGCTTCTCGCCTCTCACAATGGGTGGTTGCACTCTTAGTCTCTCAGACAGCTCTAGCTCTTTGCGATTTAAGTTTAGACAGAAACCTTGACTGGAGGGGAAACGCAAACAAATGTGTCAAAAGAGCAATGGTTGCCCTGTACTCATGTAAAAGAGCGGTGGGCTCTACATGGGGCCAATTCTCTTCTACGGCGCAGTGTTGTTGCAGAGCAATTTCAACTTGAAGCAAATGGAAGAAGCTCAACGAGTGGCGTAGCTCAGCATCAAGGATGCGCTGAGAACCTCTCAAACAGAGGTGCTTCAAACTACGCTTCACCTTTTCCCGATGAACAAATGGCTACCAGCTCAGCCCTTCGACTGTAAAACTCTCGACTATGGAAAGAGCATGACACTGGTCATGTCAGCATATTTTTCATCCGTGGTGATTCCCTCCAAGGTCGCCATCCACTTGGCAATTGAAACTGACTTCAGCTTAGGCTTCAAACGCTCGATACCGGAGAGATCAGAGTAAGTGCAACGTAATATCCTTCACAACGGTTCGCTGTCGATCTTATCCGATGCGTCCAACACCCAGAATGGAGTCGGCGCCGGAGTTTTCTCAGAAGACTTAGGCATCTGCCTCTCCCTTAACCTTCCAAACCATTGCAGCGCCTTCCAGGCCATCACCACGATTCGCCAAGCCGCTGACTGGGTGGCGGTAAATACATAGCTTGACGATGTCGTTATCCCAGAGTAGAATAAGTCCATTTCGGTTCTAAATGAAAGACTCATCTGCGGTGAGTCAGTGTGAGTGGTCTGGGAGTGAATCCTTTAAAGTCAGAGATAGTTCCTTTCAAAGGATTAATTCCTGCATTCAAACTCAAAAGTTAGGAACTTAGTCTCTCATGGTCTGCACGTTACCTGGGCGTAAGTTTAGATTCTAAGGAAAGAGGACATTGATGAGCGCATTAAGAAAGGATATGCTTATCTAGCCTTCTGTCCATCCAAAAAGGCAGTCAGTAAGACTTGAGATTTCAAACCAGCTGTGGTGTACTGGGTATACAGAGCGCTTGTCTGGTGGAAGGTACTAGAGAGGCAGTAACACCTTTCCAACCTCAGAATCATGGGAGCAACAAGAGCAACCCAAGCGGCGGTAATGGAGACTATGATACGTCTCATTCCTCTGGATCTACACCGTTGCAGCACCACAGCTAAAAATGCAGTCAGACTATGGAAGGAGGACTGTGGTCATCAGCGCCCTACGAGCACGGGATCTCAGTGAGAGACTTCAAACAGGTCGACTGGTCACTTGACCCGGAGACTGACATTTGACAGAAGACTCCCGATGGAAATGACTGGAGACATGGTCACTAGTAATTAGATACATTTCTTCTACACTAGCAGTTGCAGGACGGATATCGGTATGAGAATTAAGTATAAGGCTCTAGGAGTAGACTAAGTTGTGGCCGGCGACCTAGCCGGTGAAAGTTCAAACCCCGCTAGGGAAACAGCAATCACAGCCACCAAGCACAACAGAGACACGAATAAAATCTTGAGTTTCTCCAACTCCTAACCCAAAAAGGAGTTGCTGCCTGGTAGTATAATGGACCGTCTGGAGTCTGAGTTCTTCAGGGATTTGGTTGCTCTTTTCGTTCATGAGTTCAACCATGAACAGGCACTAATTCCTTTTCTGTCAGTATATTTCCTAAGTGCACCTGCACGTCTGAGTCATTTCACTGGTGTACGAAAACGACAGGACATATGTCAAAAAATACACTTGTCATATGAAACGTACATCAAACCGCTCAGTCATACGTCCAACGATGAACATTCTCAACGAACAATTGTCCTCCGTTCCATGCGACTGCATACCTGTAACATGTGCCCTTAAAGGAATGAAAAGCACCAAGACTGGTATAAAACAATAAAATTATGTCAGCTTTAAAAATCTGACGTTTTGCATGCCCATCCACCATCCCAGGAATTCACGTACACACGCAACCTTATTTTGAAAATATCTCCAAAGACATACACGCACTTACTTGGAAGGAACGTCGACAGGATTTTCGCCTCCCAAACCCATGACAGTAAATTCCATGTGACCTTGTCTGTTGTTCAACATAATCCACATCACTTGAGTCAATTTCTCTGTTGGTACGGGTGCTGCTGTTTCTTAAAGAGATTAAATCCTGTTTACGCAAAATTTTCCACCAGGATACCATTTAGCTGTCATGTTCACTGATTTATGCCAATTACCTGGCGGCAATTATTTCAAGATTTTTTTAAAATATTAATTCAGTCACTTTATAAACAGACAAGCAAGGCAGCCAACTGCCACCACCATCGCCATCATCACCACCACCACCACCACCAGGATAAGCATGGGTAGCATGCGTTTGCTTGGCTTCACCGGAATTAGCCCCGTGGGGCTTGTGCACAGGATAGCGGCGATGTATAATAAATAAACGATTGTGAGGCTTAAGTGTGCGTGAGCTATTGATAAAGTAAGTGGAAAGCATGCCTGCAAGGAGGTTGATGCTTGTTGCCTTTGCATGTATAATATATAATATGCCTTCGCTTGATGTATTTAACCGCGCATTGAGGGGAATGAGAAGGACATGTTGAAAGGATTAGGAAAGCCATATGCCCAAGGAATGTTAAAGTGATGTGAATTTTAAGATACTGGTGTAACAGTGGGCTTAAGTGCTTAGTGCGTTGGATTATCAGGAGAAGGTAGAGGCCAGGGGAGCAACTTTCCATGAAGTACATATATGAGGTGAATGATAGCATTTGCCCGAACCTTACGCTACAGTCGGGGTGGAACTGGGCCTCAGCCAACAAGCACGCTAAGTCCCCTTCCACTTGCGTGCGCCACCTGAGTCCCGGTCTTGCTCTACTGCGCCGAGGATTTTCCACGCCGGAACATTTGTGTCCATGCGCTCTACATGACCTATCCACCTCAGTCTTTAGACCTTCCCTCTTCTGGCTAAGTCGATGTCGTACAGTTCGTCGTTGTACCTCCTCCTCCACTCACTTTCTATGCAGACGGGACCAAAAATCACACGAAGAATTTTCCCTTTCGAAGCAGCTAAGAGCCATCTTATTCGGGATGATTCAAGTCTTGTATAGGTAGTTGCTCGAGAGAGGGCTTTGCTGTTAAATTGCAGTCTTAGCCCAAAGAAGCAGCGATTGGCAAGAATTATTCTTCGTTTGATCTCAGCGCTGCGCTGGTGTCGTTGTCTGAGTTCATAGCGGAGCCTACGGTAGTATTTGCCCGAATCCCGATCTGGAAAATCGTGTCCTTGTGCACACACAATTTCTAACTTCAAAATGATATGCAATCCGGCGAATCTCCGGTCGATAAGTCTCCTTCCGAACAAGGTGTTCGAAAAAGTCATCAATAGAGTCCTGACGAAGTGGGTTGAGGACACGCATATTGCTCCGGATAACCCATTCGGTTTCAAGACGGGGCATGATACTATGCATGCAGCGTCTAAACTGGTATCGCATATCCAATGGAACGAAAGCAAGAAACAATGCACGGGTGCCTGTCTGGTTGATTTGGAGAAAGCCTTCGAAACCGTTTGGCTAGAAGGACTATCAGCAAATTGAGCAGGCTGGGTATAAGCCAACCTCTGCTGTTCATGCTTTGTAATATGATCACCAGTAGACAGTTCGTAGTGGAAAAAATTCGCCTATCCTCTTTAACATTTGCACGAGTGATGTCTTTAGCTCGATCGCACAGGTCAGGAGCACGGGTCAAGGACATTTCAATACTCTTGCAGCGTGGCTTCGATAAATTCAAGTGATGTTGGGACGACTGGAAGCCAAAACCACCCTGTGTATGACGGGCCTCTGCGGATACCGGGAAAGAAATGGCAGCACGGTCGAAATGCAGTCAGATACCTTGAGCTTTGGCCAGACCAGAGACCAGACCAGCTCTGGCCCTAGCTAAAACGTCTTTCGCCCTTACAAAGAGACTGTTTTACAGCAGCCATCTCAATGCAAGGGTGAAGGTAATCTGCTACATGGCCCTCATCCGGCGAACTTAAGCAGAGTGGATACTCTCCTGATCAAGATGAGTCGAAGGCATAACCCGATCTCTGGGGCCTACTACCCCAATGATACATATGTATATACCATGAGAGAGTGCGCCTTAACAGAGACGCTCCCCTATCTAGATAGACGCTTCAGAAGGTCTGAAACAGGATAAATTAGCAGCGCCACTTATCGTCCATGTTGCCCGGACAGCTATGGATAGGCGACTCAACTATGAACGACATATCGACCGACTGCACTACGGAGCACCTCCGGTTTGGTAGAACGGCATCGGGCCGCGATGTTCAAGATGGCATTAGGCAGCACCAGAATTTCTGGTGGCTAGGGGACAGAGAGGGAACTCCGTCGTGTTTTCCTTCAGGGTAACTGGCCGGCTTACGTATGAAGGTCTAAGGTTTAGGTGTAGGCTAGACCAAACAAAAAAAAACACGAATGACCGCGAGAAACTAAGCCCTGAACTACATGGTTGGTTGGTTGTGGCTGCCAGCTAGTAATTGCCAACATACTTAGACGAAACATAGGTCCATTGTGATACCACGTAAATCTGATCGGAGAAAGTTTGTTTGCATGTAGCGATTGGTATAGCCAAGGTGCTGTTGTCCGGCAGTATGGGTAAAGCTATTCCTATTTTGGCTAGTTCATCGGCCTTGCAATTCCCTGCAATGTTCCTATGCCCCGGCACCCAACACAGGTGAATATTGAACTGCTCGGCCATCTGAGAGACGATCGGCAGTCTAGGGCTACTAAGAAAGTTATAGAAATCGAGTCCAAGGACTTGATGGCTGCTTGCCTATCTAATATGGACATCTCTTACAGACTTCACGCTTTTCTTAAGCCAAGGTAAGACTTCTTTAATCGCCATAATTTTCGCTTGGAACACAGTGGTTTGGTAGACGCAAGGATAGCTTGAGATTAAGGCTTTTGGAGAAAACACCTCCACCAACTCCGTCCAGGACCACATACAGTCCATTGCACCAAGGATTGGTATTCGTTTATTTGGTTCAACAGTAGAAAGATCCTCAGAAGCAGGAGCAGTAAGTATCGTAGAGCGTTCTTTTCACTTTTTCCACTTTTCCGTAGTTTGAACTCTGAATATTTAATTTTTTTTAAATTCCCTGCCCCCTCTCACCGCACTATTTCGATCTGTTTTCCTTTTTGAATTACAAGGACTCCTATTCACAATAGATTCAATGATGACCAGAGACTTTTCCAAGTCATTTCAAGCTCATTCAAGCGAATTACGTCCAAGCCTTCACGTTCCATCGACCAAACTCCAAAAAAACATAAACACCATGAGCTCTTCGCTAACAAAACCAACCAGGAGCACTCCTTCATTCATATTTGCCAGCATGCAATTGAAATATAATTCAACCCTTTGTGGCTGGAATTATTTTTGGCAGCAGAATCCTTAAATGGAAGTTAAATAGCCCTCAACTAATTTATTTGAAATTCGAAGAAGAAAGCATTGCACAAAAAAAAAACTAATGGGCACTAATATTCCTTGCGAAAATATGCAGTAAATGAAAAATAGCCCTCATCCTTATCATTGTCCTTGCAGAGGAATTCCTTAATAAGCTGCAAACAAGGGAGGAAGTAAACGAATTTTTTTGAAACTCAGCATCAAAGTTGCTGTGCTTCGTTTATCAATAATAAACGTTTGGGTGAAGGAATTCAGCGAGGATAACAGGATGTGCGTTGGAGATGTGTTTTTGAGGAAAAAAAAAAAAAAAACTTTATTTCATGGTTTAATGCTTGTCCTTCCTCTGTGCTGTCGTGGAAACTGTGACATGAACTGGAAGGTTTCTATATCCTGTAGAATCGGGGGTGGCATGAGCAAGCTCATGTGCTTGCATTGGTTTTAAGTGATGACCGTCACGGATGCCAGGTAGGTCACTGCAATTCGCTTTGAATGCTTTTGAATGCGTAGGACCTTGAACTCGGGGTCGATTATCCAATTGTTTTAAGGCAATACTTCTAGAGTACCACTGACAGATACTGTTCAGAACGCGGTTAAAAAATGTCGCGGTGCACTGAACACCATAAGACACTATTCGATCAACCTCTGCTGGGTTCCTGGTCATAGTAATATAGAAGGGAACGAAAAATCCGATGCCTTGGTAAGAAGGGGCTCAGGAATGAACATCAGTGCAGCTGACACATCCATACTGCCACCGATTGGTAGATTGTACAACATTATTGACGCCATAATAGGGAGGACTGTGTCACCCCTCGTTCATTATGGCCGAAATTAAACAAAAACAAATAGACCGATCCTCCATCCGCATGCTGACGGGAGTAATCACAGGACACTGCGCCATCGGAGAGTGCAGAGTCTAACGATTTACGCAGAAGCTGCGGTAACGAGGAGGAAGTGCTATTCCACTGCACCGCCCTGCAAGATGGACGCCTACGCACTCTAGGATCCAAGTTCTTCGCAAGCAAAGCAGAGGTAGCAGTAGTCCAGATACCTGATCTCCTACACTTCTTAAGAAGCAGCAACTGGTTTTCAAGACTGCCAATTAGATAGGTTCCACCACGAGTTACCTCCCATAGAACAAATAAAAGGGGACTCACAATGGACCATTGTAGAACCTCGTGAAAGGTTGAATCATCATACGAAAGAAAAAAATTTAGAGCCTTGGATATAAGACGTTAAATATGAAGCATGGCGGTTAACATGGTGGTTTGGGATGACTAAAGTCAAGTGACATTCTATCGTGCACCCATTTTCTTTATTGTATGGAGGTATTTCAGGAAAGGCTAAAAGTCTCGGATCTAGTGAAGACAAGTATGGATACAGCACTGTAAAATCGATAGAGTTTCGTTGGGTCTTTTAAGAGGGGAGAGACTCATCTATGCCACACTTAGGTCAATATAAACCAATCGTGATGCCACACATAATTTAAGACGCCTAGAGTTGTTAGCATGCAGTCTGAAATACGGCAAAAGTCAGGCAAAATTTTCATTGGTCGCAGAACATGGAATGCCTAAAGCAGTGCTCCTGGACCCTTGAGAAAGCTATGGGAAGAGTTGATTAACGACGATTGGTTAGGTTAGGTTTGAAACGCCACAAGATTACGATGCTGCCCAGAAACTAATTTTCGCCTGGAAAACGTTTCAATAAAATTGGAGACAGAAGTGGATCTTAACGTTCAGAGAACACACTTAAAGGGGCCGTCTTAAAGTATGATGTTCTCTGAACCTTGCCTGGATGAGTGCGCGGTTTTCTTCAAAGTCGTGCACCAAACGATCAAGCCATTGTTTTGCCTGATTATTGATGCATAAAGCCAGAAGTTGTGCATCTTACTTCCTTCGTGTAGCTCGCTTGCAAGTCTGGGCTCACCCTTAATCGACATTTATCAGAACATACAGAGAGCCTACCTCGTTAAATAGTACGTCAAAAAGACATCTTTGCAACAGACGAAGAAGACAGACTTGACCAAGCCAAAGATGACTTTTTAAATGTCCACAACCACTGTACGTTCAATCGTCATCTCTGTATGAGTCACTTGACTCGTGACGTACTTTCAAAATAGCTCACAAACTCAATATGCTCAGACTGGTAGAAGGAATAACGAATAAGACGAATTAAAACTTAAAAAAAACGGAACTATTCGGAAGGTTATTCGCTGTCCATACCCACACTTCGAATCCACCCTCAAGGGACGCCGCAATAGAGGAAGGCCGTGAATCTGGTGGCGCACACAAGTGGAAGGGGACCTTAAGCAACTTAGCGTGCGAAACTGAAGACGGCTAGCTAAAGATCGAACTGGCTGGAGACACTTGCGGATTGACCAGGTCCACCCCGGCCTGCAGTGCCACCTTAAGTAAGTACCTACAAAAGTATACATAGACTCATTTTTCCCGAGCACCAAAATATCTACATTTGCGATCGCTTTCCATAGCCAAGTGTGGGTAGCGACTCTAGATTCCAGACCATCGGGCAAAGTTGAAAAAGAAAAGGCGATTTTCGTTGTGTGTTCGTGACAGTAGAAGCCCGGGCTACTAGTATGCACGATTGACAAACCCGAATAATCGATGCCAGCAATGCGTCTACGTACTAATCCACACCTAGCACACATCTACCACTCTCCCCGCGGGACTGCCTTCGCGGGGGCTGGTTAGCAATTCATAGCAATCTGTAGCCCCCATTCATTCGTTTTAGCCATGCCTCAATCGTGGGGATCAGCTTGTAGGTCCATGTGCCTTTCGTACTGTTTTCCCACCAATCTTGCCACATAGCTATTGACATTGCCTTTTCCTCCTCTTTTATTTTCTTGACAATCCATGCTTCTTGATTGCTCGAGCTTCTCCTTTCGTAGATCCTTGCCGTGTCGTTAACGAGGATGTCGATAGGGATCATTCCGACTGTGACACAGGCTGCTTCGTCCGATATTGTTCGGAAACCGCAGTTCTTATCGCGCAGAGCCTGTGCGTTACCAACGCATACAGGAGAACCGAGCTGACAACTCTGAATAGTAAAATCCGTCTAGAGTAGCTAGGACCTCCGATGCTTGGTAGTATTCGAGAGAGGGCCGCCTGCGGTAGGGAAGCTTTTTTGCTCGACGTGGGCCGTAAACTTCAATCCAGTACCAAGCATTACTCCTAAATATTTAACTGCATCTTGTGATCTAGTAGTCTGGCTGCCGACTCGAATATTTGAATATTCAACAGCCTTACGACTTGTTATAAGAACAGCCTCAGTTTTGGCGGATCCTAGACCGTCTTTGACTTTTCTGATTGCTTCGTTTGTGGGTGGCTCTATTTCGTGGATGTGTTTGGCCACGATAACTTGGTCGATGTCATCAGCGAACCCGATTATCCTAACTGCTTGTGGCAGTTTTGGGCGCAGGACTTCTTCGTACATAATATTCCATAAAAGGGGGCCTAGTACCGATCTTTGTGGGACTCCCGCAGTGACGTTATAGTACTTTACTCCCTCGTCCTCGTTTGGAATCTCAACTTCCTGTTTGTGACTATCCTCAACAGGTATCCATTCTGGCCAGCGATCTCCTTATAAGCGACCAATTTGCGACCCCTCTCGCCATCTTTTCCCGTGGATCGCTTCAGTTGCAGTATTGACTACCGCTTGTGTGGCATTAATCTTAGAGCGCGATTTTCTGAACCCGAACTGTTGATTTGACAGTGCTTCTTTCCCCACTGCTACCACGAGCAGTTTGTTGTATATTATTCGTTCGAGGATGTTTCCCAGAGTGTCGAGCAGACATATTAGGCGAAATGACGATGGTTCACCGGGCGGGTTGTTTCCTTTTGGTAGCGGCACCAAATGTTGGAGCTTCCGTGGATCAGGAAAAACTCCTTCGTCTAGATATCGGGCCTCTTTTCCACAGCCACTTTCACTGCTCTATTGGGGATGCCATCCGGTCCAGGCGCTTTATTGTTGCCTATCTTCTTGCTGTGTCTTGGATGTTTTCTAAATTTTACGGGGTGAAGGTCTGATCACTCAAGACCTTATCAGCACATCCGATCCGGCCACATTTAGTCCTGATTCGGTTCCTTCTGCACCGGCAATTGAATCATCTAAATTGACAACGATTTATACATGAATTATGTACATATGGACGTTTGTAATTAACGTATGAAGGACGCAGATGTAAAAATTTTGATGTGAAAAACACAATCATTTGCAACTGAATAGATACATACCCATGTACACATGTGCAGATACAATGCGATTGTTTTTATGGCACGCAACTCATTTCCAAAGTAAATACCAAAAATCAAAATCTGCTTGACAGCAAATTTTTTAGATACAACCACGATGAACTTTTTTTTGCGACTCAGCAATGAATATTTAACAGTAAAAGAACATCAAACTACTTTCCAGGACCATAAAAATTTATGATTTTTAATATGTGCTACAGTAGAACGTCGAATCAGATATCACGGTGCTAAATCTGTGCAAATGATTTCGATATTCGACACCATAAATTCACAAAATTGTTTGTATGTACGAGTATCTTTTATTTGAATTCTGCCAACAGGGGCCGTTCTGAAAGGATTTTTAGCTTACTACGGATATTTTTCATGTCTGGAAACTTATTCAGCTGGAAAGTGTATTTGATTAAATTTGTAAACACAAGTGAACCTCATCCTGAAAGGATGAGATGTGACAAATACTTTGGAAAAAAAAGTATCTATTCATAGTCATCCCCGTTAAAAAAAAATGGATACCTGCGTCAGGAACAGCAATTAGTTTCACCCCTTACGCAAGGATGGAAAAAGACCAGTGCAAAGCTCGGAAAAGGGTGACGCTTGGGGGTTTTGAATCCCTTCATGTGTGTGACATACTCGTAGTGAAATTGACTAACATTCAGCAAATATCATCAGGGCCTACAATACCAGACAATACCACCAGTCACAACTGAGGAATGCACGAACTTCGCGCTTAAAGGAGCCATCAAAGCAAGGCCTGAATATGAGGGTTTACTAGGTAACGAGAAAGCTGACGAATTGGCAAGAGAGGGCTCGGCGGCCGTTTCAAGGCTAGCAGAACCCGTCTTGCGCACTTAAGCTTGAAGCAGAGAAAAAAGCCATAAAGAGGCGAACACCAGATGGACCTCCATGGAAACCTGTGTAATCACGGGGAAACTATGGCCGTCCCTTGATGAAGGCAGAACCGAGAGACTCATACGGAAAGACAGGAAATCCCTTTCCACCCTCGTTGGCGTTATCACGGGACACAACTCTCTACGGTATCATTTAAAAAGACTAAGTCTGACAGAAGAACTCTGCGGTGACGAGGAAGATTTTGAGGGGACAACCCACTTCCACAGCAGGAACAAATTCCAAGCGAGTAACTTCTTCCAAGACCTAGATGAACTCGCCAGCACGCCATCAGACAGGATAATGAAATTCTTCCTTTCCCCCAAGGTGTACCACAATGGGTCAGTATTGACCTGAGTGTGGCGGGGAGCAATTCTCTCCTCGCCAGCCCACCTACCTAACCTAACAGAAGGCCACTTCCTGCTTCGGTGGAAAAGGTACCGATTAGTCCTCATCCCTAAAGGTAACAAGCCACCTGAGCAACCGGCATCTTACAGGCCGCTCTGTATGTTGGACACAATTGGAAAAGCGCTCGAAAAAATAATCGCACAAGGCTAGAGCCGTACACGGAAGGACACCCGGGGGTCTCTAACCGATAGTTCGGCTTCAGAAAGAAGCGAAGCGCCATAGTGTCGATAAATGCAGTATGCAGCATCGCGGTTAGGAGGGAGAAAGCAGTACTGCGTCGTCGTAACACTCGACATCAAAAACGCATTCAATGCAGCCAGCTAGAGCTGCAACCTGCATACGCATAGGCACCTACTTCAGTGAAGGGACCTTATATTACGACACGGAAGAGGGACCGAAGAGGTACAGAATCACGGGAGGGGTTCCTCAAGGCTCAGTACTAGGACCAGTTTTATGGAATATCGTGTACGGTGGCATACTGAGAACGCCTAGGCCGAGCGTCATTGTGGTAGCAAAAACGCTAGAGCAAGTGTCTGAAAAATCCTGCAAGTTCAGGCCTGGAACTGGCAGACCATAAAACGGAAGCAGTGCTGATAAGCAGCAGGACAAAGGTGGAACGTCTTACTGTGCGGGTCGGTGAGCAAACCACAGAGTCGAACCCACACATCAAGTACCTGGGAGTGCTGCTGGATCCCAGGCTCGCCTTTAAAGAACATTTGAAGTACGCAAGTGAGAGAGCCTCTCGGTTGGAGGACCCATGCAGCCGACTAGAAACCTGCTAGCAACGGTAAGCAAGTCGATCATTATGTACGCGTCCCCCATATGGGCACCAGCAACGAACCAGAAAACGTACGTGTTGCGGATGAACTCGGTGCACCGAATAGCATCGCTGAGAGTATGTTGCGCCTTCAGAACTGTGTCAGCGGAAGCTATCAGGGTAATCTCTAGCCGAAGGCCCATCGATTTGAAAATTACAAAATACGCGGTTCAAAATGAGAACCAGCAGGAAGGCAGGAGAACCACTACCGGGGCTTTACATTCAGACACATGGACACATACGCTGATCCCCAACATAGAGGAGTGAATCAGGAGGACGCATGGAGAACTAAATTTCTACCTGACACAGTTCAAAACCGGACATGGATGCTTCCGGGAGTACCTCCACAAATACAAACAAGTGGACAACCCATACTGCCCGCACTGTGAAGGCAAAGTCCAGAATGCGGAATAGGCCCCAATGGAATGCCGAAAGTACGTGACGGTCAGCGGCCAAATTACACCGAGAGCACTCATAGTGTTCATTTTGACGATGAGGGAAGCTTGTTGGGAAACAGCGAGGAATGATGAGGAAACCCAGAACAATCCGATGATCAGCTAACCCTGAAAAAGCAGCACGTGCAACCGGGACAATAAGCCCCCCCCTGTGAAGAAAGGCTTGAACGGCGGTACCCCAGGGAACAGGGAAGGCGGTTTTACCCGGTAAAAATCCGGCATGCTGTTGAACCTACATACAGTATCTTTCGAAGATTCTCACCTTCCATCCTAGCCTAGCGACCACTCGTGTTGTGCGTGTTACATTTTTGTTGGCACAAACGGAAGGGTCCTGCGGCTTAAAGCTTTCTCAGGACAGTCATTACTCTCAGACGTTTGTCAGACATTCGCGAGAGGTGGAACCGTGAAAAGAAAAACTTTTAGTGTTTTCTAGGATTCAAACCTCCCACTCACTGCGCCACAGCATCCACATAGACAATAAAAACTGTCACGTAAGGATTCATGGCCATTCCAATCCCGTTCCAATTACAAACACTCAACCAAGAAAGCGCATTAAAACTTGATGTTACCATAAAATAGTTTTCTCTGTGTTGTTAACTTAATTTTCCAAGGAATTCCCTTAATGTACTCCTTTTGCTGGGACTGCGATTCTGGTGTTTCACATTCCATTTATCGAATCTTTAATGAGTTCGGAAACTGACTGCCAACACAAAAATCAGGCCAAGTCTCTGTGTAATAAAGTTAAATAAACTTCCTGATTCCTTTTCTTTTTTTGCAGCCAAAGTATGCAGCATCATTTCCAAGTATCCAAAGACGTAGAAGAAGATTTAATGGACTTACGCTCTACGAAATGCGATGGATTCGTTAACTAATCCACATGTACATGCAGCTAATGAAGTTGAGACGGAACATACTCGTATCCTATCTGAGAACTATCGTGAGGCTGCTGTTTGCTCCTAAGATGGGGCGCTCTTCTAGAAGGAGAAGTTTGTTTCAAAGATTTCTCGAATTTCTCCTAACTTTCGGGGCGAATCTGGAGTGTTAATATTATTAATGGTAAACTCGATTCGAAACACTTTTACTCGTTGGATACTTTGTTTGTAAGTGAAATGGTTTTAAGGCAAAAATCTTACTGTAAAAATGCGCATTCTCTTTGAGTAAAATACATTTTCGAATAAAAGGACAAAGAGCACGCCATGAAGTTCCAAACCTCGTAAACCCCAAAGGCAACAGATTCCGGAATCAAGATTCCTTTCGCCGGTTCTACAGCATTTTTTTGAAAATTCCAACAAAATTACGGGTACACTCATGGATACGTCACACCGATTGAATCGATTCAATTGGAAACCGCAACGAGAAGATGAGCCAGAAAAATATGCAGATGAAGTTAGGTTCCACAAAGGACGAAAATGTGTAGCAAGCTAACCGCAGAAGTGAGAATTTGTTACGAGAGTTTAGTGATTGGATACATTCACAAGATGTATCAGTGGCTCAGGAGGATCATGAGGGACAGAATGAGTTTTGGGGGAGTAGGGAAGGTGGAGATGTACTACAATTGCTCCCTATCAGGAGTAATCAACGTATTCACGGTCTGTATTTGAATTTGTGTCTCAAATTTCAGGAATTTGCTGCCTACTTAGGGAAATTAAGTGCTGAAAAGACATGACTGTTGCGATTAAGTACATACATATGTGCAGTTTAGAGAGCATTATAGAGATTGAATGGTAATCGCAGATACTGATCTTGGAATACTTTCCTTCAGATGAAAGCAGAAGCTAAGAATAGTCGACCCTGCTTATCAACACTGCTTCCATTAAGGGACAACAATCCATGGCGCCTGTCAACCCGGGCGAATACCACCAAACGTATAATATTAATGGACGTCTCAAATACTGAAATCAACAAATCTTGCCGAATATAGCGGGTTCATGTGAAAATATAACTTTTCGAACCTAGTCTAGGCCCTTAAAAGCAGCACCCGCCATAGGGTGTTACAAAGCAGACCTTCTTTCAGTAGAAGGGCCATCCATGGTCCAAAGGCCCAATTTGAGCAGTTTGTCGTAAATAATTAGCGGACAAAAGAAGGCATTCTACGGTGGACGGATGGAAGCAGA
Source organism: Blera fallax (assembly GCA_946965025.1). Taxonomy (NCBI): domain Eukaryota; kingdom Metazoa; phylum Arthropoda; class Insecta; order Diptera; family Syrphidae; genus Blera; species Blera fallax. Next base: position 12,003,144 of record OX337247.1, on the reverse strand, counting down.
CCAATTTTCTAAAGATTGGTGCCAATAGCTCCAGCTAGGACAAACTACTTGGCAGGCACTCTATATTTCGATGTATTCGAATGGGCCAATAAGGACCGGTCGCTTCCAACTGAGGAGCCAAGCAAGCTTTTGTACTCCTTCCACTTGAAGCTCTTGTCGATGATATACTCTACGTAGAGCACCTCCTTCAGTCCAATTTCCGAGAATTTTTTTGGTCTGTCTTAGCTAAGGAACTTCCTACTAAAGTTTAGCTGCCTTCTTCCTTCCTTATCTTTCTGTATCGTATGCGGCCTTCTTTTTCTTTTCCTTCTCCTTCCTTTTGTTCGGTGAGGCTATGATCAGGATTATAGGGATCATAACACTCCCACTTTCCTGCATCCCTACTGGTACGCCTGTGAGGTTCGCCGTATCGTATGCGGTATCAGCCCACTAAAAGGTTCCAGGCCGGGAAAGCCGGTTTTTGAGCTATCTCTTGCTAGCTTAGCTGCTTCATTTCCGTCTACTCCCACAAGACCTGGTACCCAGTAGAGGGCGACTCTGTTTTTCTCACTCAGTGGGTTTATCTCGTTCTCGGTAACGCTATTCCACACCAGTGTAGACCTTATTTTTCATAGGAGCTTAAAGCCTTGATCGGGGCTTTACTATCTGAGAGTATCGCGAGGTCTTTTCGGAGCATCTTTCGATTGCGTAGACCTCCGGGATATGTTCTGGGGATTTTTGGGAACCATTCGTGAACCACTTTGCTGCGTGTTGCACAGGATGGTACATCCTGACTTCAATACTTCACTCTCTTCACTGCTACTCGGCTTCTAGATAAATTTCCTCTCGAAGCAGCATCTCTTGGCCATAAACATCTCGGGACCAATCGCTGTCTCTGTGCGATGCATCTTCTTCTTTTGCCGTTGTTCACTTTAATTAGTACCTATGGTTTCATTGGCGATTCTTCCTAGCACTAAACGCAGGGGGGTGAGTCGCGATATGTGTTCAAATTTTGCGGTGAGACAGGTTCTCATAGCCCCTGTCATGCGAATGCAAGCTAGTCTCCTCGTTGTGTTCAACTTGATTCTTCTAGCCCAAGTTACCGCTTCGTACATTATAATGGGTTGACCATCATGGTGTACATCCATCTCACTGTACTTGAGTTCCATCCCCAGGTCTTGTCTAAAATGCTTCCGCACGCGTTGCTTTGACAGCGACAGCTTCTTCATGTTTCTCTAGAGAAGTTTCCTGTCTAGCGTGATACCTAGTTGTTGTTGTTGGTTATTGTGGTGGTTCTACTCTGATAGCTGCTCTTTTCTGGTACCACTGTGACCATGGTCGGACTTATATTTCAACCCCACCGTTAGGCACTCTTGTTTTACTCGTTATCCTCTACTATAGCATGGAGTGTCTCTTCGAATTTCCTCTCGCAATGATGACTATGTGGTCGGCATATCCTTGACAGTTTATGTCGATGTTTTTTAACAGGCGTTGCCCTACAGTTCGAGAAATTTTAAATTAGAATCAGGTTATGAAGTATCCTTCCACCAGCTGATTGGCGATGTACATATATAGATGCACAGCGAATGAATATATAGACTCAGTCATCTGGACTAGATCGATGACATCCGCTTTCCATGTGAAGATAGCCTCTGTTATCTGAAAAGTATGTCCCCGACAGATAGCACAACAATAAAAGACATCACAAGCAGAAGCGTCAAGGCCAGCTCTGCGTCCGGAACACTGTCCGAGTTCTGGGCTCTAGTTTACTATTGAATCGATGCTGCAGCATGACACAAGTGAACGCCAACAACACCAAACGCAATCGAATCGAATTGTGCATGGAAGGATGTTCAGTCGAATCAGAAGGCAGTAGGTGCAACCATTCAAAGACGAAAGTGTCAGTGCTTTGGCCACTCACTTCGAAAGGTAAACCCATAAACTTTGAAAGGTGAGAGACCTGAACCTGTAGCGTAGACCGATTGAGGATGAATCACAGCAACTGGGCAAGTGCGGAGAGGACTCAATTGCAGGAGTGGACTCCCACCGAATATTGAAGCAGGAGTCTGGTGTGCCACCTCGTAGCATATGCTAGGTTTGAATGAAAATTCCAAACACATCCTGGGTAAAATCCAGGTAATCGTGCACAGCTAATAGTCACTTTCGTTTGTCCTTAATTAGCTATTCCCACACCCAGGTGCTCGAAGCATGAAGCCCTACACCCCTTTGGCTGAATATTGGCCCACACGCTAATGGATTTATTCGAGCTCCTCACTTTGCCATCATATCGTCGAGGCACTGTTAAAGGCTAATTGATTTTAGTTGCCAACCAACATCAGCTCAACGCTGTTTGAATTGCATGTCAAAACGCTTTGAACTTCTATACACACTCGCATCAGTATGGATCACATTTCTTCAGTGTGTTTGCATATCAATTGAGGGAGTATAAGGACTTGTACTCTTATGCACTCAACAATGGATAAAGGAATGTACGAGTACGTGTTCAACGAAGATGTCAGTTCTCAGGAGACAGTTTCAATTCCATTTTACTTCTTTTCTACTTCTGAGATGCAACAGCATCGAGAGTGAACATTGCTAATGTTCGGATGCAAATTCAATGTTTCTGTTTGATGCCTCCCCAGTCCTTATGGAGAACGAACCTTGGAAAGCAATTGGATTCCTTATCACTGTCGCTATAGTTTCGCAATCGAACTGAATGTGTAAGTTATTTGAATGCATTTATGTACTGTCTGGGGACATCAATGCTGCATAGGTACGGTGCCTGGAATCTATAGAATGTTGTCGATGTTTGGATGGTTTCTATCCCGTGAGATATATCGACTTTGGATTGTGGATGTGACACCATTAGTATGTAAAATATGACCTACGCACGTACATAGCTGAAGGAGCGCGTTATATATTGCTCACAGGAGATGCGAATGCTGGGGTGACACCTTAAAATGCTAGAGTATTACTGGGGGTGAAAAGTCCCAGTGGCTGAAATGTCTGAGTTCTGCGAAACTTTTGCCTCCGTAGCAGTGGTGGCATTGACTCTTACTCAAGAGCGAGTTGGCTAGTTTCGATGCAGAAATAGCAAAGATGTTGTTTTGTCTGGGAATGCAGAAAAAGAAAAGGAGAGGAAGGACACACAGCATCGGTGTACCAGAAGAAATATCACAGAACCAACGATGAACAGCAACCACAGTCACCGAACATAAAAAAGTGAAACAAATATTTTACAAAAAAAAATTCTGCACGAAAAAAGGACCCGATAGAGTCTAAGTGCTTCTGGGATTCCCCTGGAAAATCCCCGTCAAGACATATCGTCGATATGTAAGGAGGAAGGAGATGAAAGACAAAACACTAGACTTTCTTCGAGGTAATGCATGTCTATCGTAAAAGGTGCCAACGGTCCCAACTGTCCAACTTGCTCGTAAAGCTCCAATAACGCTAACCTCATACGATAGACACGAACTGGAAGAAAAGCTAGGAGAAACTATCACCCCGGCAAATATAAGGATGCAGAGGGTAAAATTTAAGGACAAATAACCGAGACCTTATTTCCTGGGTAGGCAGGTAGAAGTTGTGATTTCCTGCACAGAGAACACCCGATTAGCGCCAAGGCCAATCTTTTAGCCCACACCTTGATCAGACCGCCTTCTCGCTTTCCTGACGCAACATGTCACACATGTCACATGTCATCCGCATACCGGACTACTTTAATTCTTTCTCTGTCTAAACTTCGAAGGATTTTATTCATGACTAAGAGAGGTGAAATAACACCGCTTTGAGGTGTTCCTCTACTGGCAAATTTGGTGTCCTCCTCCATCATAGGTTAACACGAAAAGATATACTTGCAGCATGTAAGGAGGTACAAACAGAAAGGCTCCAGGACGCGTTGGTGCTCATAATAGATCCCTTAGAATCGCTGACAAAATATTTGACGCGTGTTTCTACGAGAGCGTCTTATCTGAGCCTTTTAAGCGCGAGCGACTAGTTGTACTGCCAAAAGGTAAAGGGGAATCCAAACGAATCTTTATTTGCTTGACACGGTCAAAAATATCCTTGAGCGGATAGTTTACAATAAACTTCTGCCAGCAATTGACAGATGCAGATGCTATTGGGAACACCAATACGGTTTTCAAAGGTCACGTTTCACGGTAGATGCAATAATTGCAGTGGAGGCAAGCACTGGTAAGGAGACGCCAAAGAATACCGTTATAACCTTGGACGTGAAAAATGCGTTGAACTCGATGAACTGGGAATGTATTATTAGCTGCCTTCATACAGACGATGCGATGGATTATCTCTGTAAAATAATAGCGAGCTAATTTGCGAACAGAGTCTTTCTCCATGAAGTAACTGGTGGTGTGACGAAAGGTTCGGTTATAGGCCCCCTGCTATGGAACGTTATGCATCGTCTCACAAAACACACAATTCTCCGCCTGCCAATTGCCGTGGTAATTGTAGCAAAAATCCTTGAAAATGTTGAACTCCACTGCAAGGAAACAGTGGCAACTGTACGGCGTCGTTGGGTTTCTAAAGCCGGTTTACGAGCCCGGAATGGGCAGTTAGACGATGAAAAAGAAAAATACACAAAGAATCGCCGCATCGTAACCGGGCAACCACAATGAAATGAATTATTAAGCGGAAGGCAGGCTCCTCATCATGAGAAGGAAACCCGTCCAAAAGAACATTTATCTCACTCAGACAGAGTGACTGTTCACATTTTTACACCAGGCCTAGAACATCCCAGTCCTGCTTTATGGCGCTGAAGCATGGACTCGAAAGCGGATGAAGACATCCACAGTCGTTTCGAGAAAAAAATTTTTCCTAAGATATTCGGTTCCGTTTGCGTTGACAGGCTTTGAAGGAGAAGATTCATCGATAAGATTTACGAGCTGTACAGTGGCCTCAACCTCGTCAAAAAACTGCGCATCAGTCGCTTAAGATTGCTGGGACCGACCTGCAGAGTCTTCGAATCTAACCCGGAGGGACAACACAGTAGAGGAATACCTCGCCTAAGGTGGCGCGCACAAGTAGAAGGGGACCTCAACCAACTTCTTGGAGTGCGCAGCTGGAGCTGAGGACTGGGCTAACTGGAGAGGTTTGTTGGTTGAGCCCCAGGTTCTTAAAACTTAAACGCTGGACAAACAACGCCAAGAAAAGTGACATAAGACTGCACAGCAGGAAACAATCATATACCAGCCGGGGTAAAACTGAAGCCCTCCACATGATGAAATGTCTGACTGGACAGAGCCATGAGGAAAAAATATCAGAAAAGTGAGAGATGAGTGGTTTTAGTCGGTGGCAATCCAGCTCTGCTTCTAAGCATTTCTCGAAGATTTCTACCTCGCAACCGGCAAAGAAAGCGCAAAGTGGTGTCAGCCCCCAAATTCTGATGCAATTCTCGAAAGCGAAATCGATATTAAATACGATAAATATGTGGACTGCGACAAGTGTTAAATAACACCTCTTACTAACGTTTACTGTAAATGCGCTTTAACTTTCGAAACCAAAATTACCGCCGTAATTATACTGCAATCAAGTTGTTGACTTCACATGTCTATTCTTAGGTGAATTCCACACCTAAAATTAATTCTCACTCACTAACCTAAAAAAAAAAGGCGGACCCCCGAAATAGACTTCCATATTTTACCAAAAATGTCCTCACCGATGACGACAATGTCCTTTATTTTATCAATAATCCAAAAATAGCCCCGATATTTCTCCATTTCCAATCAAAGGCAAATTAATTTAACGAGTTATCCAGGTCACGTACATATTTCTGTTCCAACTTGAAATACATTTTTAAGCTAACAAGGATTTATTTAATGAGTCCTAACAAAGTGGCTAATGAAGGAGGAATTTCGACGGCTCCTGGTTTGGATCAAAATATTACGTATACGACAGAGCGCACTAATGCTATTCACAAGTGATTACCATGAGCCATGGTAACACACTGAAGTCTGCATTTGACCTTTCCACGACATGGTATCCTTGTTGTTCCAGCTGGTATCCCCGGGCTCTACGCTCAGGACATAAACATTGATTTCCTCTCACCGACAACACAATTTCAGGATAATCACCAAGGCATTGCTTAACAAATTATGAAATAACACAATCGAGTGGGTGTTCTGCTCTAGGAGACAACATCCGAAAGGGCATACCATGCCTCGGAGTAGGCATGAAATCTTGTGGGTTCCCCATCGGTAAGGCGATATTGAACAACTCAGATCTGCTTAACATCTTTCATTAGGCTTATCTGAGAGATCGCCTAAACGTTCTTAAGTTAAAAAGCTTCGCTATAAACTACGAGTATACAACCTTGGCATTATCAAGATGGCATAACTAAGTAGACCCTAGGGAATCATCAGGATACGAGAGTCATCCAGATACGGGAAATAAAATAAAAAGAAAATTCAAAAGTCATTTCACACTCTATCGTAAGGACATCAATGCTATTATATCACATTGAAACCTTCCAGCACTGCTCCTGAATTCATTTAACCTCGCCATCATAGTGGGCGAACATTATACACACACACACACAAACACACACTCATACAAACAAAGGCAGGGAATAATTCCCCGGTATAAATGATATCGATTCATCACCACCGCTTATGGCTTGAATGGTAATTTCTCGCATGTCCTTGTGCCATTCAGAGAAGCGCGCACAAGAATGGGGAAATGTTATTATTCTAGATTCCTTCATCTCCCCCGTGGCCAATGAGAATCTATTCAATTCCTTTATGAACGATACCGGGAAAGATAGTTATCGCTGCCATTCAGTGAAGAGATTTCCATTTTAAATTGAGCACAACTTACATTTGTCATTTTCCTTCTTTTTTTTCATGTCCTTCCTAGGGCTTTTGGCATTCACCTAAGGACATCGGGCCACACCACCACCACCACCAGCATCAACCCAGAGATGGGTATGTAAATTGAGTTAAGTGGCGTATGCAATTGGGTGATTAAAGGTGGACAAATGGTTCTAATATTTTAAAGGACCAAGAGATTGGTGGTGCAGCGCATGAGGAATAAGGATCGTATTTGAAATTATTCATTTAAGTAAATATTCAAGAAGCGAAGAATGGATGGCGAGTTGGTAAGAAAGGAAAACAGTGTCACACGGTTTCTTGTCAAAGTGACAGTTTGTGAAACTGGAGACTTCTGACAAAGGTTCTTATGTCAAGTGACTGTTTTCTTATTTTTTTGTTGGTGGATTGAAATTAGCGCTACAGGGAAGGAGAAGGTACGCTACTGGCCTTTTATGTCATCTTGACAGCAAGAGTGTAGTTCTTGAATTTTTCGACCAGCTGTTCGTATGGTAAGGAAATCTTAGGAAGGGTAGATGAGAAAAACGTAGACAAGAATGTTTACAGGAATTTTCTAAATTACCCAAGGATTTTTCATGGCTGTAGAACTGTATAACCTTTACCGTAGGAGGTAAATCCCGATAAAATTCTTTACTCAACCTAGATTAACAAAACCAAACGTGAAAAATCCGTTGACAGGTGCCAGGTTGCTAGACAAACCTTGATCAGAAATTGCCTGGCACTGTGACCAGATGTAGGAGTAGCCAACCCCTTGATGTGTTCTCGAAATGGGTTTTCAGGTTGCTGTAAGGAAGGGGAGGAGTAGGTGATAAGTCTATGTTTTCTTTGCATTCGCAAGGGGTTTTCAATGAAACAAAACGGCGTCTAAAAGCACATCGCTTCGACATCCTATTGAAAGGCTTGCTTTGTACCGAAATTGGTAACAGCCCCGTACTTTAAGAGTCCTTAAGGTCAATGACGAAGGCGTACATTTAGTCTTAATTACGACGAAGCCATAGAGCCTCACTGAGTGAGTAGCACCAAAACCTAGAATATACCCTTTGGGAAGCTGGCTTAAAAGGAAAAGCTGGCTTAAAAAAAGCCAATGCAGATGGTATACACACATCCAAAGTTACTATGCATTGCCAAATGCTCCGCTTGAAGAAATGTTGGACACACAGTCCTCTAGTAATACCTGGCGATTTAAACACATGGGCTATGGACTACACAAAGATTACACAGCTGAAATCCTTTCTAATACTGAGGTGAACACAGAGATTAGGTTAGCTCACGTTATAGTGGTAGGCTGCACTAGATACAACCTCTAGTAAGGTTCATTGTGTAACCACAGAATCAACATCTCCAAAGTGCTACCCACTGAAGCAGGAGGAGCTCTTGAATTTAATCAGCGCTGGAGGCTACCTGTGTTTGTATTAGCCAGTTCACCCACCCACTATATTCGAAATGAGGAACCTCATCTGTGTAATGAGACAGCTGGAGCGTTTCTGATCCAGCTTAGGCCAGATCTGTCTAGTCATGAGGCACGTAGCGCCATTTGCCCATCTGCGATTGGTCAAGTTAAAACTGTTGAGCTTGAGTAGCAGTTTAACTGAAGGCATACCGAGATTCGCCGTGTCCGGCAAAATCGATAGGATTGTAGCCTGCCCGGCGAGCTGGTCGACTTTGTAATTCCTTGGAATGTCCCTGTGGCCCGGCACCCAAATGAGGTGGATTTAGCCGTTAGCCGTCTCGTTAAGAGGCAGATGACAATGTATCGTGGCTTAGGTGTCGGTAAACAATTGTGCTATTCCACTCAGGTATCACATAGTATTTTATCCTTGACAAGGCTTCCTTTATTGGTAGGATTTTCACCTGAAAGACGCAACAGTGATTAGGGAGGCGGAAAGTTGGAGAAGAAAAGCCCAAACAACCTCTGATTCTGTTCTAGATCCATCTGTATGGATGATGATTTTCTTTTGTAACCCAAGATCGTCCTACCAGTCCAGTCAAAGGGTAATCGGGTTTAAAAACGTTTGTCAAACAGAAATTGTGAAAGAGTGAAGTCAGTGTCTTGCGGAAGGAATCCAAGATCGTTGAGAATAGAGGAGTGTCCAGTACGTACACTAGAACACTCAGATAAGACGCTCATGCAAGTGGTTGTACATGCTGCTACTTGTTTAATGTGGAGATCTAAAGGTGGTGGTAGGTGGAGGAGCAGCTGTTGGCGTAGTTGTTAGACATCCACTAATGCCTATGCAAGCAGACCTTTGCACTCGGCCCAAATGGTTGCGGTGGACGGTCTTCTGCAAGGCCTTCCCTGGTGGAGGGTCACGCCATACGTTGTGATAGGCCTGACGACGGCCATGTATATATAGCCAGTATGTACTTGGTGGCTGTAGACATCCATTTACTTCATGACGCTTAAGTGGCTTTCTCTTTCCAGGATGTCGGATTTTCAACTCATTTTCTTATCAAGGATGATGCCTAAATATTTGACTTTATCTGCAAGTGTCAGACTGACGCCACAAAGTTTTGGTTTTTGCTTGGACTTGATAACCCTGAGCGAGAGGTTCGAAACCCAGAAAGCACCAAAAAAATTTTCCATGGTATTGCGAATGCCTAACAAACGTCCAAAACTAATAATTGTCATGATTTTGGAATGAGCCAATTTTCGCAGAGTATACCAACTGCCTTACAACAGCGAGGTAAAGACAAAAAATACTAGCGGTCTCAATGACACCGGATCTAACACACCTCAGGACGAATGGAATCGATGACGTATGAGAATTTGCTAGGCAAACAGGATGCTTTCCCGATCACTGCACGACATAGTTCCCTTTTATAATTCCCATGATCACAATTTCTAAGCTTTCAAATAATTAAAGCTAGGCTTCGTGGGAGTAAGTTTAGGAGTTTCGGTCAGCTTTATGATGAAGCAGTCGTGAATCCATGGAGAAGCACGTACGGAGTTATGATAAAGCTAGTAATCTGAGTCTTGTCGTTCGCCCAACACGAGTGTGCAAGGTCACTTCTAACTTGTTTTCACCACAACGAGCAATCATTAGGCCCAGTGTAACTTAAAGATGGGCCTTCTAGGCCGCTAGAACCTAGTGGATCAGTAGGCGCCTATACGGCAGTTTAGAAATGATACGCTGGCTGTAAGTACATATGTATATAACATTGAGACGCATCATCATCTACGCGACCATGTCTAATGGCCGAAAGCTCTTGAACGACCAACGACACCTAAGCTGCAGAAGCCTCGGAATTAGAGGTGTCATGCGCACCTTCCATACGGCAGCATTAGACGCTGTTGGCGGGCTATTGTCGGGCTATCACAGATATTCACTATGAAGTCGGGTGCTGGATGTGCTACCAAACTTCAGCTAATACCAACACAAACCAGGCAACCTTGTGGGACACCTGAAAATACTGAACTCAATCCCAGAAGAGGTATGATCTCCACGACATTATGATCAGGGCATGCTGCTTTGGAAGGTTATTTGACGTAGAATTTGCACCGTGCAAACTGCTTTATTGGTGTTCCAGTACTAGATCCTTAATATCTCGATACCTATGGAAATGTGTCCCACGGTGTTCCAGGCTTAAATCCGTGCCATTAAAATCTGCGCTGGGCTAAACAGTCGGTATTAGTTAGACAGCGCTAAAAGCAATATTGTCCACATCAGTGGAACCAGTTAAATTCTTCTTCGATGCATTACAATCTCCGATCAGACAAAACAGGGAAAAGTTCCTTCCAGCATAGAATTGCAAGCAATGAATCTGCGTCGACGGGATCAGAACCTTACTGAGGCAGTAACTGGGCTCTCGCCACTGCTCTGATTAATGGCTGGGAACATGAACTTCGGCAAGGCCACTGGCTAAACCTGGACGTGGTATCACAATGGACCTACCATTGGTCTCAGTGTGCTGGCGACTCCTAGCTGGCAGCCTCTTCAACCTAACCTAAGTCTTAATCAAGCCTAATTCCTACAAGAAAAGTATCAGAGACTTGGGATCTTGTCACAGGCCACTGTGGCCTGAGGTACCACCTTAACAAATTAAATCCGTGTTCAGAGACGGAATGCCGATTCAGTTTAGAAGAGGAAGACTCATTTAAACACAATTTCTGCGAATGCGCACACTGGCTAAGGAGACGTGTCTTCGTCAGTGGACGAACTGCTACTAAGGACGTACTAACCTTCATAAGGATATATTTCACATTATTTCAGTGAAAGCTCCTTTGATAAGCTGATAACACGACGTCACGACTTGCACAGAATCAGAAGTGGCAACGATGGGTGTGTCTATAACAACGAGGATAACACGAAATACATGCTGTCGCAATTTCAAACGACTTGTTGGCAAAAACATCACTAATATCGGAACCCAATTCAATACGAAGAGGACCTCTTTAATGATTGCTACCATGGCAACCTAAGAATCCAAATGAAAGGACTTCAAAAATTACTTCAATTTATGCATACCACACACAAACAAGTCCACCCCGCTGGCAACATGTGTCCTTCTCCCCCAAAAACCCCATGTCTTCTATCAGGGAAGACAAAAATTTAATTTAAACATGCCACACTCCTCTCTGTGAGAAAACAATCCCATTTTCAATTAAATTTAAATCAGGAGACCATCACTTGAGTGCCAGCCATCAATGACACTCGTCTACTCGGATACTGTTGAGAAGGCTTCGAACGAATTCCGAAAATTCGAACCCAATCTCATCGACAAATGTCGATCAGCAAGGGATGTGTGATTAAAATATTTCCTGTGTACCATTGCCTTGATTATTGAAAGTCAAGTGTTTTGATTGACGTGATGAGGCGATGCCTGGGGGAGAATATTTTTGGGGGACTAAGGGGGCATCTCTAATGTTATTTTGAATGACACAAGAAAACTTGATGTAGAATATTGGCAGCAGTTGAATATGATAAATGAAAGGATCATCAAGTAATTTGAAGATACACAAGGTCTAGTAGAAGATACATCTTCTTTGCATCGTTCAACTACTAACGAGCGAAGGAGAAGTGCACCTATATTCAACCAAAGAGTATGGAGGGCCTGCATCGGGAGTTGGAGGAAATATCTTCTTCGCCTGCTGATACGAACCAGGCAATCCACGAGTTGCGACAAAACAAGAGTAACTACAACTGTTTTCCAGCCGCCCAGAGAAGAGGAAATGCTCAGGAGATTCGTTCGCCAAAGTTCATTGACAATGCTCAAGGCCAACTCCTTGTGGACGACGAAAAAATTCTACACAGGAGGCGACAATATTGTGAGGAACTTTTAAACGAACCGTTTCCAAGGCTACACTTTCCAAGAGCCGATCTTAACTATGGAGAAGTACCCGACGTAAGAGTCGATGAAGTTGGGAACGCGGTCAAATCCTTCAAAAAGGGAAAAGCCGGACGAGTTACCCTCTGAGTTTTGGGAAAAGATCGGGTCCAGATGGCTCATGATTCTCATCTCCAAACTCATGAGAGGCGATCGAATGAATAATCTGTGGAGGGAAAGTTAAGCGGGTATTAGACGGTCGAATGCGATCTAATGACCAGTGCGGGCTTGTCGCGGGTAAATCCACCACAGATGCAATCCAAAGTATAAGGATCGTGACATTCGGCAGACAGCCAAAAGGTCTGATATGGGAGGCGCTAAGACATCGAGGAGTTTTAGAACCCTACGTACAGATGACCATGGACATGTATGACAGAGCAAAGACAAGAGTAAGGTGCCCAACTGGAGCCACCGAAGAGTTCCCAATTGAAGTCGGTATGCACCAGGGAAGCGTCTTAAGTCCTTTGCTTTTCAGTGCAGTCCTAGACTATCTGCTGGAAGGAAAAGTGACGGACCCTAAAGTTCAGCAGTTATTCTTTGCTGACGATGGAGCCATCATAAGGGAAGATCAACGAGCACTTGATGTATGGATGGATGTTTTGGAAGGAAATGGGTATCGAATTAGTCCATAAAAGACAGAGTGCCTGTACTGCTCATTCTCTGATCCACTCCGAGCTGGTCGAGGCATCTATTTGAATGGAAAAGTGAGTCTCAAGTGCGAAAAGTTCAAGTATCTGGGATCTATTATCAATAGCGAAGCAACCATTGGTGACGACATGAATCATCGCGTAAGCGTACGATGGATGAAGTGCCAGGAAAATTCCCCCTAAGCTAAAAGGAAGGCTTTACACCGAAGTTGGAGGAGGCATCAAATGAACCCTGTCAAAATGGCAATTTCGATCAACGTTCCTATACAAGCGCGGAAGAGAGGCAGGCCAGAAATATCCTGATCACACGAGGACCAAAGGATAGGGACCAAAGGATGCAGCAAAGTGGAAGTGTTATGATCCCTATAATCCTGATCGTAACCTCACCGGGCAAAAGGAAAAGAAGGAACCACTAACGAACTGAGATACCTACCGAGTGGTCTTTAGATGTGACATGCGTGGGATAAACTTGTCCCATTTCTTGAGAATTCCTACACAGATACTTTCAGCATAACAACGCTCAATACGTGCTCCCTCAAATTACAACTAATAACCCTCTTCTCGGAGCCAACTCATTCGAAACCCATCGATAAATATTCTCCCTCATTTGGAGATTTTTATTAAAACCACTTCAAGGACTCATTGAATGCAAATAAGCGACCGAAAATCCATACCAGGTACTCTCACTATACTTTCGTCAGTGCAACATTATTTCCCATTTGGCAACCACTCATAGTCCTTTCAAAAAAAAAAATCGTCCTTCAAGTCAACTCAACCAAAAGTTGTTGAGAACAATTTTACTTCTTTTTTTCTCTCATTTCTTTCTTCGACTTATCGGTTCATTGGTCTTGGTATCCTATTTACCCTTCTTCTTGATAAGTTATCGTAATGATGGAAACCTGTGAAGAGGGTGCCGAAGTACCAAACGTTATTATCCTAACAAAAGTTCAGCAATAAACTCTGTCGATTTGAATTAAGTTTAGCCACACCAACACGCCTCCTGCCGCAGATGGGAAACTTTTTAACTTCGCTGCTTGTGTATAATATGAAGAAAAGTTGTAGCGTTATTCTCAAGTTAATGGCTGATTAAATCAATATATACCTTCGTAGGGTTGATATAAATATCCCTGGTGTAAGGATTGCGCGTAGGGCCAGGAGCTCGCGATGGGGGCAATGACTTTTGAGGGGATTTCTCCCGGCATACTCGTGGTAATAAAATTGGGTTACGGGTATGCTTGGTTATGTTGTGCATTTATTTAATGAAGTGTGATGAAGAAATTTTTGCGAAACAATGGAAACGTATTACAAGGCTCTAGGGAATAAGCTGTTGAACTGTGGGGATTACAGGTGAGAAACAGGGACTTGTCTCGACAGACGAGTCGTCCAAAATTCGTATGGTTTGGGTCTCAAACTTTCTTCCAAGTTGGTCATGAAAGACCTCGTGGTTGCGATAGTGTATAGACTGTGTGCCTGGCGAGAAACGTGAGGGTGTACTTTGAAAAGTTAAGAGATTTGTATGCATCCACAGATGGTCGAATTCACTGCATCGAAGTAAGCAGAAATACGCCAGGAAATCATCATCCACCGTGATGCTCACTTGACGCCAGATACTTGCAGCCTTCACCACATCATAGAGTAGAGATAAAGGCGGATGAATTAGTCATGGCGGGGTCACATCGAAGCGCCTCGCACTTTGCTTTTTCAATGCAGGATATTCTGCAAGGGACTTTTACTAAATGCAGATAAAAAGAAGGAGAAAGAACAGTGTATGTTGCACAACATCGGCCATAAGTTAGCCCATTCCAAGCGCTAGAATTATGCAAACCAACGGGGAAGAATTAAACATCAAGAGGTGCACTTCAAGGACTTGTGAAATCTAGAGGTTGGTAGACGTAAATTTCATTGAACACCACCTGCTTTTGCTAAACATATCTTCTTCACTAATAGCTCACCAAGAAGTCATGTTGGCTTGAGGAGTATATACGGATGGACAGGACTTAAGAAAGCGCTGACTTTCTTACTTTAAGTAGCCACATAAGCCTGACCCATGTGTGTACATACATGTAATCGTATCTTCAGCAAAAAGGTGGGGACAAAACGCTAAGATAGTACTGCGGATTAATATGACAAACGTGAGATCTACACTCAACATTTGGCAGCGTAGTCTGGTGGCAAGTCGCGGACAAAGAAATTAATCTTTGAGCCATCTTAAGCAACACATAGAGAGTAGCATGCATAGGCACAACCAGTGCGATTAGAACAACGCCAATAGCAGAGTTGGAAACAATTCTCAAAATGTTACCACTAAACCTCTAAATGCAGGTATTCACTGCCAAGCTTGCTTTAAGGAGTTAACTTTGCTTTGAGTCAACCAAATGAACATGGACAATGGATGAAGGATATGCACAGATTCCAAATAAACTTGTACGTAAGGACACAAGCAGTGACTAGATGTCACAATACCTCAGCTTCAAAACACTATTCGCATGCATTTTCCCTAGTAGAGAAGAATAGCAAAGTAATGAACCAATAAAAGCCAAGTCTATATCCATCCACTTAGAAGAGTCAAAGATGGATACAAGCACAGCTACTGTCATAGTCTCTCAAGAATTAAAATATACACACCTCTATCAGACTTCCTGACCACAGCAGTGTCATCCAAGCAAAGATCCTGACAAAGGCCGTTACAGCAATTTCTGCTTTTGAAATTAAACCAAAGCTAGTTCGACGCTATTGCGATGGACTCAAGGTTCTTGACTCCCAATATATAGATCTCTGCTGAGTTACTGGTCAGAAGAACATATCCGAGAACGAGAAGCTGACAAGGTCACAAAAAAGGGTTCTGCAACGACAACAAGAGTACTTCAATGGAACAAGCCTCTACTCTTCGGTAAACACAAAGAGCGAGTAGAGTATAAAATCCTAATGGTAGCCATCGCTTACCACCTAAGATATACCAAAGGAAGCTATGGTCTAGCTACAAAACGGCTTTAAGTCACTCCCAATGTTAATAGATGCACTAAATGGCCAAAGCTTCTGAAAAACCACGTGATGGAGTGGCCCTCGATGACACACCGCACTTCATCTGTCATTCATTTAAGAATCAGAACATAAGGGAAAGCTATGACCCCCAAGACATACAAGAACTATCTGGTATCCCACAAAGCAATCTTTGCAGTCTTCTGAGGACGTCACATTGGCTTGAGAGCCTTAACTTGAATAAGGAGTAAGGAAGGAAATCAATACATGGAAGGACTAAAACCCCCAATTGGGTCCACAAGGTCCTAAGTGTAATGTAGTTACGTCTCCTCCTCATCAACTCAAGAACCTAACCTAGTCTAAGCCTGACCCAGCAAATAATGGAATAATTTGGTTCCCAGGCGCTTCATATAAAATTTGTACAACGATTTCGTCTACTTGTCATTTGGATTGTTGACAGTGAATTGTTGTTCCAAGGAAGATTTAAGTCAGGTTAGGTGAAGATTGATCATGGAGTCGTTTTGAGAAGTGCTATGAAGTCCTTTCCGTTGATGTACAGCACTTTATTGACCTCAGCAAAGCTTTAGACACAGTGGAGTTCGACAGGAGCTGAGGCGAAGTTTTAAGTTACCCATATATATGTACATATGTTTGTATATAGTTCGACATGGATATAGTTAAACAAGACTCATAAACAAATGGCTCTAGACAGGAATTTAATTTGCAAGATTGCGGTGATAATCACAGACCATCAGAGCCATGCTCTGCAAATAGAATCTGGAAAGCAACGATATACGAAGAAGCTACGAGGACGAAGAAGGATCAAAAACGATCCAACATCTCACATGCCAATGTCCCACTCTGCAGAAACGACAATTCTGATCTCTGGGTTCTTCGATCTTCTCAAGCATTAACTGGTTTAACCAATAATGTGATTGCTATTTAACAAAACACGAAGGCACTCACAATGAGCCTCTAAGGCCTCCGAATAAAAATGATGCGTCACACACCTGTGTCTCACTAAAGGGCGATTTCACGTAGCCCTTACCTAAGATAGGAACACAGATAAAATATAACTATCAGCACAAATGGAGCTGAACTTCATGTTGTGGCTTATCACATGGGCCTGGAGGGAAGAACTTCAGTCTAGAAAGCGGAGATGCTCGCTCTGTTACATGCGCTAGATCACTTAAACGAGGTCCAGTGATCAGCCGCATGGAGTAGATGGATATCAACCAATGAAAAGTCGGATACAAGAAGTCCGACTCAGAATTTCCTTTTGAGAAATCCATAGAGTGTATCTAGCTTAATCAAGATTGCGGAAGGAAGACGAAAGGACCAAAATAAAGTGATGTAAAGTGGTGCAGCCCTAAAGTGTACAACTTTTTTATAAGAGACTTTCACTTTTTTCATCTGAAATTCGCCCCTTAAAGGAGATTTCCCACTTTCTGAAAACAAAGAAATAAGACGGTCTGTTGGGCGAAAGTAGTAGGGGCCTTGGCTCAATGGTTAGTGCTTTAGATTACTAAGCGGTAGGTTCGAGGTTCGAATCCCAGAAAACAACACAAAGTTTTTTACGGTCCCACCTCTTGCAAATGTCTAACAAACGTGCGAAAGTAGAAACAGTCATGAGAAAGCTTTTCAAAAACAATAGCCTTTCAGATATGGCTCCCAACAGTAGGTACCTTCCATTTGTGCCAAAAAAAAAATAGAACACACAACACGAATGCTCGCAAGAAGCTAGGCCCTGGACAACACACGATCTGTTGCGTCAAGAATTTGTATTTTTTTTTTGCACTGGGCGAAAGTCAAAAACAAAAAAATTGAGTAACAAATAGTCACGACTGAAAGAAACCTTCAAGGAATCATTCAGTAAAATGTCGACATGACCTACAAGTCCACCTGGTTTTGCTAAAATAAATTAAAAACGAAGAATGACTCTTGTCAATCGCTGTTTCTTTGGGCTGAGAAGGCAATTGAGTAGTGAGGCCTTATCCCGAACAAGTAAGGAGACTCTATATAAGGCCTTAATCATCCCAGTCCTGCTTTATGGCACTGCTTCATGGCACTGACGGGCTTTGGAGAAGAAGATTCAGCGACAAACTGAACAGCGACATCGATTTAGTCAAAAACTGCGCATCAGTCCCTTGAAATGGCTAGGACATGTAGAGGGAATAGACATCAATGCTCCAGCAAGCAGAGTCCTCGAATCTAACCCGGAGGGACAACGCAGTAGAGGACGACCTCACCTAAGGCGGCGCACACAAGTAGAAGGGGAACTCAGCCAACTTGGCGTATGCAACAGGAAGCAGTTAGCTAAGCGCCGGGCTACTGGCGAGGCTTGTGGCTTCAGGCCAGGGTTCACCCGAACTGCAAATTAAAAACGATTCGCTGAAGCTCTACGCTACAAATTTTATCCAATGTTCGGACAAGCCGCCATTATGATTCACTCCATTCGGAGTAATTTTTATCCGCAACTATTCACATAAAAAACTTCAGCACTCCCCTCGGGTGGGTGCTTTCTTTTCGCACAGACTGTATTCGAAATTTTTATGAAGAAGTCTAAAAATATTCCCCGCAATGCAGTTAGTTCATATATCCCGATTATAAAGTATCTAAATACACTCCGTGAATATCAGAATTCGCAATATTTTCTGCAATTTATTGGCAATCTACCATACACAGGTAGCATTGCAAGTCCTGCCCTAGGATTCCTCATTTTCTTCTACGATTCGGTGCATGCAGGAATGTGAAGGATATGTTTTGCTAGTTTAAACTTCGGATAAGAGGATAAATGTTACGATTTATCCTGTGCCTGATGGAGGCAAACCTGTCGAAGAAGATTGATGTATTTTTTCCAAGAAATTTAATATTGACGGCAGGACTAAAAAGTAACAGCATTTAGCAGGAAATTTGACTGTGCTTCGGGATGATAATATCTCGTATTTGATCCTTCTTTGTGCAACCACATTTTACTTCCTAGGATTATGAAAATTCTTACACTCTTCCATTGAAACTGATACTAACGCTGTCATGAATGCCAAGCACTGTGCATGGATACTGAACCGAGCTGAAGGATAACTCTGGAGAGATGTGCTTCTGTGCAGGGTTATCACTCGTGGTAACGACTCGGACGGTAGTTGTACGAATTAACCTTAACCTTTGAACGTACACAACTGACGACCACGTAGGAAGGCATGAATACAAGAGGCTAACCAAAATGGATGTGGAAATATTTTTCCAATTGAATTGCTCGTTGAATAAACATTTCTTGGAGGTAGTCACCATGAAATGAGGAATTTCTTTCCTGGAAATGTACTACACCTGGGTCCGGTTGCATAAACGAATAAATATTCTCACTCTCGCTGGAATGTACACAAGCGTAGTGGATTATTTTCATTTCCAGGAACTTCAATTGAAGTTGATAATGAAAGTGTTTGGCGTTATTACACACAGTGGGCAATGGGCCGAATTTGCCAGACCCTAAACGTTGTATGATGGCGGTAAATGTCATGCCTTAAACAACGGTAAGGCGACAGAGGAATTTGAAGTCCGCAGCGGAGTACCACAAGGATGCATTCTTTCGCCACTGCTACTCCTTGTGGTAATCAGTGATGTGGTACTGAGATGGACTATGGCATTGTATCTCAAACATTTTGACTAAGCTGACGACATTTGCCTGCTCTCACACAGGATAATGGACCTGCATCAGATGGCCCATAATCTGGAGTCAGGGGCGAACAAAGTGGGGCTTAACATAAATACGGCAAGAACAAAGGCCCTATGCACTTCAAAGCCGGACAGAAAGTCGAGAAAGAAAGCAGCTTTTTGTATATTTTGGAATTATGGTCTCGAAAGACGGTGGTACCCGACTGAATGTGGACAGCAGAATTCGTAAAGCATAGGCTGCGTTCGGTATGCTGTCAAAAATCTGGAAAAGCAATGTTTTCAGCACGAAAATCAAGCACGAAAATCAAGCTGAGCCCATTCCGATCAAACGTGAAAACAAAGCCACTTTATGGGTGTAGTACCCGGAAAGTGGCCAACACCGTCACAAGGAACCTGCAAACCTTCATAAATAGATGTCTTTGCAACATCCTGAGGATCTTCTGGCCAAACCGTATATAGAACAACCAACTACACGCGATAATGGGCCCAGAGCCAATAGACGTCAAAATACGAAGGAGAAAGTGGTAGTGGATTCGTCACACCCTACGACGCGAGGACAGTTCCATTGTGAAGTTCGTCATGTAATGGAATCCAATCAGGCAGACGAGTGGTCCGCCGACAGGCAGAAATGGAGAAGGACAGTCGAGGAGGGATGACTTGAAGGGAACTCAAGCGCGTTGCAGAAATCCGAAAAGGACGGTGCATTGTTGATGCCCTATGCCCAACGAGGGGCCAGGGGACCTAAATAAGTGAAGTCGTCATAGATGAAGTGAGGGTTGGTCGCTGTTAAAGGTACCTTTCATAGGCACCGTTCTCCTCGTTGCACGGCAGTGTGCGATTGGTACTCCTTAAACCTAACCTACGCTAGCCAAGACCCTCACCCCACGAAACTGCAATCATGTATTACTACGCGGGGAGGATTTTCCAATTCTACGTAGCTATTCATGTCTGCTCTTATCTTCTTTGGCTTCTTTCCAGTCTGAGCTTGATCTGTTGTGGTCTTAAATTCACTATCTAATTCCCGGTTTTCTTTAAGGAACTCTGGGAAACTAAACAGGACCTGTTCCGGGTTTTCATCGCATCCAGGAAATATTCTCGTGTGTCGTCGAGTGTAAAGCACTGAAGGTATCGGCAATAATCGCCATAACCTGACAGGAAGTGCCTTACTTGGTAAATTACTTATCCATGAATTTCATGATTCTATCTTCGGCATGAGTTACGTCCATCTACTATTTTCTGAGGCCTCCCATCGCTGCTGCCACTTTCTCAGTGACATAGCCTCTGCATACCTTCACAATGCTGAGATGTTTTCGGCTCTTCTGTCTTGAATTTGTTTCTTTTCGTCAGCTAGTATGCCTACAAAGCGGGATCATATCTCACTTTAAATGGTCCTGTAAGCACATATTACTCTAAGTGCAGTGGATTCATAGACACTATTCACCATTGGATCCTCATCCACCCAGACTGAGAATCCACAGAGCATTGTTTAGGTTACAAATCGAGCCAATAATAGTCTTCTGCTACTTCTGGGCTCTGCCAACATTTAGCAAAATTTTCGAAAGTGCCGAAAATACCTTAGACGCCTTTTCAGTGACTTCCCACCTTTAGTATGTCGTCTATAATTCCGCCGAGAAATATGGCAAAATCTTTTAAAGTGTCCTATGTAACTTCCAACTTTCACTTAAATGATTCCTCTTATTCGGCGGCTAATAAGCCCTGCATCTGTCTTGTGTTCCGCCAATTCTAGACTCGTCTATTCTAGGCACTGTTTGACAGATGCTATCGTCTCATTTGTAGTCAAGTCTAGTTCATCAATAGTATTTAGCCGTCACTACTATCACTATAACGTTGACGCATCCTATGATTGTCGCCTCATCGGGAATTCGCAGCGAAAATAACATCGTACATGACATCAAAAAGAACAGCTCCGAAACGGGAACCCTGTGGAACACCATTATTTTATCGATTATTATCGTAATGAATGCGGCGATATTCAATTTCTAAGCGCTTCCACTATCTTGCTGCCCTTTGCTGTAGTGAGCGCATTTTTGACATCTAGCGTTACTATGCCTCAATATTCTCGTTCCCAACTGGAAGCCTGTATTGATTGCCTGGCAACTGGTAGCACGTTACCAATGACATCGATAGTGGATCTCGCTTTACGCTGCTGACCTCCTCCTGATTCAGTAAACAAAAGTAGTCTACTGTGTATTATACGTTCTAGTATCTCTCCCATTGTATCCAGGAGACAGATTGGGTGAAATGATGATGTTGAGACCTGTGAAAGGTACAGTATCAAGAAATCCTGGTAATCTGTTGATGCCATGAGATATTTGTACGATGAGCATCCTTTTAAAAGCAAAACCACTTTTCCATTCAGTTTAACAAAAATCATTTCGAACTCTGAAGAATCTTTTCAACTAGACTTATTCCTATGACCCCTTTTAACCCTTCAAGAAATGAAATTTGTCGAAGGATTGTGATTTGCCGTTCCACTGTGCTATGGTAGATTTTTTTGCAGGTCCTTCCATCAGAAGGAGTTATTTCAATTTTGAATTATTGGTTCGAGAAGAGCAGGATGATTCTGTGGAAACAGTTTCTATCACCGTGAACAAATTTGCTTGTGGATACGTGATTTTGATTGTAGACACTTCAGCTGTGCTGTAGGGGAATTCTTAGAAAATTGTCTGTAGCCCTTTCGGGTGAAATCAATTAGAAAGAATTTAGGCGAATTGAGTGTTATTGAATTTGCCACGA
Organism: Blera fallax; assembly: GCA_946965025.1. Classification (NCBI taxonomy): domain Eukaryota; kingdom Metazoa; phylum Arthropoda; class Insecta; order Diptera; family Syrphidae; genus Blera; species Blera fallax. Next base: position 11,980,946 of record OX337247.1, on the reverse strand, counting down.
AATTAGCAGCATAAGGGTCCAACCAAGCAGGGTAATACCTAAGCAATAGATTTCAATTGCTGGGGCAGAAGAAATGTCTACGTTGTATCTACTACGTTGTAGTAAGCAGCTAAATCGGGAACAGTGGGAGTGGCAGCAATGTCAAAGCATCTTACGAGTACTTATATACATATGTATGTATGAATGTGAATCAATCGAAAACAGGAAAAATTCTGCATGAGTGGAAGACGAAACACAGGCAAGCTTGATCGTCGAGCTGGACCATCCAAATAAGTTTTTAATCCCGCACTTAGGTCGTATTGAAGACCTTTGGGCTAAGGAGAGAGAGAAAGTGATAACGGCAAGGCGTACTTTTTAGGCTCTTGCAAAAATACTGTCCTAGTATTCGTTTCTTGCGAAAAGGAGGATTAGAAACCGTTTCTTTTGAAAGAAAAGTGCATCAGACATAGAAAGCAAATAAGACATCGAAGGTGAGTCCTTATTTTTGTCATAAAAAAAAACCAAAATGGTCGTAATATGCCACTAAAATGGACACCACCCAGATCACCATAAACAACGTGACAATCGACTACCGTAGCTAAACGAAAACTTGCGGAAACTTCCCCTGAATTCCCTCCCCTGAAGGTCAATAAAGATGAGTACCAGCTCCATTGGCTGATAATTGGATCTATTGCATCGTTATTGGACGAAAAACTCATAAATATGCCTTCGAAGACTGATTTGAAGGGGATTTGTGCTGAATTTTACGCTTAACAACAGAGCAATCTGTCCTCACAAAATCAACCGCAAAAAATGGAGTCTCCCTGCGTCTCGTTGGAGCGTCATTTAGAATGGTTGTCCGAAAAAACGTTCCGTTTTTGTACAACTTCCTGCACAAAAGCACTCTGCTTAGACCTGCCGCAGGCGCGAATTTCGTCATCAGTTACATCTGTAAGAACGTTTAGATCACGAAACCCAAAAGTTCCAAATTGTTGAAGTCCAACACAAAGATGATGTGGATGTCATTCGCCAAGCAGCGATTTAATTACGGGGCACGGGAATATCGTTGCACAGGGATTACCCGGCCGCGACACAACAAAGGAGAAGGAGTCCTTGATAAGCAAATCCGCGGGGAAACACTCAAAGTTGCCGGAAAAAACATTTTATTTTGATGCCACCAACAAGCTGACATGTGAAGAAGAAGGAGGTTAGACATTTCTGGAGAAGCTGATTGGTGAAGGATGTAAAATGTCAACATCAAGCGGAGACCTCTGCAGTCGCTCTCGAGTCTATGGCATGTCGTTCGGCATCGAAAGCAAGAAAATAATCCAGAGCTGGGTACCAACTCAGATCTGACACTTTCACCAAATTGATGCACTTCAGTTGAGTGGCTCTAAGGTTTGTGTGCGTCCTGTTATTCACATGTTCCTGCTTCTTTCAGTAACTCAGGGAATCGTTAAGTTTTTGGTTCATCGATTTTTCCCTCCCCCATTCCACAGAATAGTCCATTAGTAGACATACACAGATGGAAACTGAAAAATTCCAACAACCAACCGACAAAAAAGGAGAAACAAAGTCCTGTCCCTGTTCTGAGCACAAATCCATCCAATGGGAGTGGTGCAACACTGCACTGACAGCGGTACGTGTGCCTGCAGATAGAAAATGAAAGCAAAGCAAAGCGAAGATGCGTATAATAGGATTGAAGTGCAGCAAATGAAAAGGAATCGAAGGAGGGTGCTCCTTGCTCTTTTATTTCTTTACGTTGAACTGCTGCTACACTGAATCATTGACCTACTAAACCGCTCAGCTATTGGGTCATTGAACTACTGAACCGCTTATCCAAGGGACCACTAAACCACGGACTTCATTCTGTGATCCTTGGAGAAGCGCATCTTTGGTTCTTGTCCTCCTTTTGGTTATTGTTCTACTTTTCATGTGGGTGCCATGTGCCACAGTGGTTGTTCCTGAGTAAGACTACTGGGCGGGAGGTTAGGCCTTAAACACGAAAAGGTTATTTTACGGCCCACTTCTCCCGAATGTCTGGTAAGCCTCCGAGAGTAATAACTCCCAGAAGGAGTGCCCCACTTCCAGCATTTAAATTTCGACGACAAACTGAAGGACCCTCAACTTTTTCTTTTCCTTTTTTCGTCAAATATTTGCTTTCATGTTTTTTTATGCATATTTCAAGTGGACCTAGCTTAGAAACTTCTTAAAAAAACAGACGTCCTTCATTCTCTTCAACTTTACCACTCAATCTTTCCCAGTTGTGTGCTCTAAATGAGATTACACAACGCAAGTTCTCGAAAAACTGTGTTTATCCCGTTGTCTGTCAAAGGATTCAATTTCGTTTCAACGATAAGGCTATGTAATCTCTGGCTCATTAGTTTACATGCAAAGGAGAAGCGACACGACAACTCTAAGAACACAGGACATTAATCCTCCTAATTAACAAGGGAACTCTAGAGACCATAGCCATGGGGTAGCTGATGGCGACGACCAGCTATCCTCGATGGTAATCATGACTGGTACGGGTGGTATTTAATGAGTCCGAGGCATCATTAGGGCTAAATAACTTGATTAATTAGGGGAACGGTTAATGACCTTTGGTATTTTATATTACTTAGCTATGAAGCGATAGATACGTTCCTTTTTTTTATTTCTCCGTCTCAGGATATGTTTGCAAATGAGACGCAAAAATGTGTTGTGTTGTCCAGTGGGATGAACGAGACTTTGATTTGAGTTGGATTTGTGCCTAGAAGGGATGTTGACGATGGTGCTTGTTGGAGGAGATTTGTATCGAATTGATAAGTGCAGCAGATACATATAAAGGGAGTCGTAGTTCCCACACACGTACGCATACATTGCAGAAGAGACAACTAAGACTCTTGACATGTTATTGTGTACCAGAGTGGCGTTTCGTGTGAAGGACGATTCGATTACATTTCATAATAAAAGTGAGTGAACATTCGATTTGGTGGGCAAAAACGCATCATCACCTCCGCGTGGTACCTGCCGAAGAGCTATTTAATAGTCTAACAAGAGGTCCACAGAAGGAGGCCGTGCAGTGGAGGGATTTCGTCGATCGACCATTGATGTAATGGTGACGTCCACAGATGGACTAGCAAAGGTCTGACTTGAGCTACTCCGACATATTTGGAGCTCAGGTCAGTGAGGAACTTTCACGATTGAGGCAGGATCTTGAAAAAGAGATGGTGGCGAAGGAGCCATTAGTGGGCCAACTTCAGCTTTAACCTCCCAGACTACCGGAGTATTGTCCACGCCGAAGCCGCCATCGGGCATCAAACCATTACCTACTGTATCGCAGACCGACACCTTCTTATATACGTCGACAGTCAGGCCACCTCTTTGGTGTGACATTTCCGAAAATTGCGTAGCTGAGGTAACTAGCATGGCAAGGATCTTCGTGGCACCCAGGTGTTAACTATCATCAACATATAAACTCCGCGCGCTACGGACAATCAGTGACTTCTGAACCATCTCAGACGAGCCCGCCTTTTTTATAGCTGGAATGGTCCCAATCGACATCTTCGCAGACGAGATGTTCACAGAAGAGTACTGAACCAACAGGATGCCATTGGCAATATGTAGTTTCGTAACTAAGAGCAACCGAAGCAGCAAAAACATCAGAAGCAACAGAAGTAATACCTAACGGCAGTCGCTAAGATTGGTTAGATACCCAAAGAGTTGTACGTATGTGGGCCTCATCAGAGAAAAATATTTTCTTTGCCAAATCAGCACCAAGTTCTTGCTGCACCAACACCCAACCTGCGTAAGTCCTTCGATGTCCATGGTCACTAAACTTCAGTTCTTTTGTTAACAGAATTTTGTCGCGGTGCCCTGGGCCAAAGGGAGCCATGAGACAAGACCAAAAGCTGAGAATGCCAACGAATCGACAATTCGAATACTTCCGGCTGAAGGGACACCAGGATGATGCACAGGCCTTATCCTATCTGCAATGCTTCCAATCTCTTCAAAAATTTTCACTACGTCACGAGTAGGACCAGATCTCCTCGTAAAATTCTACGCATAGTTCGTACAGAATTGTCATTTCTGCAGGACAATTGAACCCAACGCCCATTTTACGATCGCCATAATCGTCGTTCCGAGAGGACTGGTTCAGTAAACGATCAACCAACACCCGTATGTCAACGAAACGCAAGATCTGCCGAAAACATCGCAGCTGTCCGTGAGAGTGTGCAGAAGAATCTGAGGCAGTCGATTTCGCGTCGCTCACAAGAACTCGGCCTTTCGCAGACCACAACTTGGCGAATTTTGCGTCGTGATTTGGGCCTGCACCCGTACAAAATTCAACTGACCCAGGAGCTGAAGGTAAACGACCATGGACAACGACGTGTGTTCGCTGAATGGGCTCTGGAGCGGTTGGAAACTGACCCTAATTTTCATCGAAAAATCATCTTCAGCGATGAGGTCCATTTCTGGATGAATGGGTACGTCAACAAACAAAATTGTCGAATTTGGGGCGATACCAATCCACATAAGATCCAAGAGCGTCCAATGCATCCCGAAAAAGTCACTGTTTGGTGTGGATTTTGGGCTGGCGGCGTCATCGGTCCATCGGTCCATCACCGTCAACGGCGAGCGCTATAGGTCGATGATTACCAACTTCTTTTGGCCTGAATTGGATCATATGGACACCAACGACATGTGGTTTCAACAGGATGGCGCTACGTGCTCACGCCACATTGGAAATTCTGCACGAGCGATTCGAGGGCATGGTCATCCCGCGTGGAGGTGATGTGAACTGGCCACCGAGATCGTGCGATTTGACCGCGTTAGATTTTTTCTTGTGGGATTTTCTGAAGTCACAGGTCTATGCGAATAAGCCACAAACCACAGCGGCCCTCAAAGCCAACATAACCCATGCCATCGGTCAAATTCAGCCTGATTTATGCGCCAGTGTCATGGAAAATTGGACATTTCGGATGCGCGCCACCCAGAGAAGCCGCGGCGGACATTTGAACGATGTTATATTCCATACATAATGGCATCGATAGGCCTTTCAAACGAATAAAAAATTTCGATGATATCTCACACACACTTTGTTTTATTTAAATTTAAAGATAGGAAGCGCTTAATGAAAGACCCTTTAGATACTAACATACGAATAGGAGTAGCTTTCTTAGAAAACGTATAATTCGAAATAATTTGAATTCAGAATCCCATTACCAAGCAATTTCAACACGCGGAAGGAAGCAAGGAAACTTGCTTATTACTGCACCAATTTCTATGCTATAATTACGAGTATTTCGTCTTCAAGTATGAGATACTTTAATAATTACTGAAGCTTAGAGCGCTTAAGGATTTTTTTCCTATTAATTGTTTCTGAAGAAAATATTCCATTCCAGTGAAAGATTTCGGGATATTTTTGCATAAATGTTATTAGAATTCCGTCAGTGACGACTGTTCAACAAAAAGAGTGTGTCTACAGTCTGTTCAACAAAAATAAACCTATGCTAGCGAGCCACATCATCATTTTGGTTTCAGGAAAAATCATGGTCAAATTGAAAGCATCAAAACTGTACTGGCATGCAAACAAGATGTTCCAACTAAGCCTGGACTGCAAACAGTAGGCCCTTCGTTATGGATCTGTATTGAAGCCGATCTGATCATCAAACTAAAGGGTACCGCTGCTGCTTGAAATGTAGACAAAATCCAGAGGCTGTAATCACTCTTCCACAGGGACCTCGAACTGTCACTGACGAGATATCCATTCATCGAAATGTTTAACCAGAATCACAGACTAAAGCTGACGCAAACCAGAATTAAATCTCTTGACACGATGTATCAATGTGTAGATAAGGAGACTCTATACAAGACCTTAACCATCCCAGTCCTGCTTTATGGCGCTTAATCATGGGCGCTGTCGAAAGCGGATGAAGATATCCTCGGTCGTTTCGAGAGAAAAAATTCGTCGTCAAATCTCAAATCACCGGTCCCACTTGCGGTGAAGGGCTTTGAAGGAGAAGATTCAATCACGAAGTTTACGAGCTGAAGACCGACATGGACCTAATCAAAAAATTGCGCATCAGTGGCTGGGTCGCTAGGGCATGTAGAGCGAATGGACACCAACGCTCCGGCCCGCAGATTCTTTGAATTCAACCTGAAAAGACAACGCAGTAAAGGGCGACCTCGTCTAAGGAGAATAGAAGGAGGAGAACTCAACCAACTTGGAGTGCAAAACTGGAGGCAATTAGCTAAGACCCGAGCTAACTGGAGAGGCTTGTTGGATAAAACCCAGGTTCATCTCAAACTGCTGCGCCTCTTAAGCAAGTAACTTAGTAAGCAATGATCCTCGTGGCGTCTGAGGATGCCAGTTCGCTGAAATCATTGAAGAAAAGAGAACTCCTTAATGGACTAGTCTTCTTTGGGGCAGAGCCGGATAGGTGCATGGAAACAGCATTGTTTCCTCTTCCTCTTCGTCACTGCAGTTCCATCAGAACTCATTTGAGGCCCAAACTTGAAGCATGTTGGCCTTTCGGACAGTGTCCCGTGAGGACACCGACGTAGCTGCGTAGCTGATCTGTGATCGATTTAGCATAACCAAAGCGGCACTACTTGTGGTCACGGAGTAGTAGGTAATGTGATTTCTTATATCCTGACCGGTGTATGTTGAAACCCAGTAGAGAAAGGAATAAAACTCTGAGTTTCTCAAACTACCACACACAGGAGCTGGTGCCTGGTAGTACAATGGAGCACATAGACTGTGAGTGCTTCTGGAATTTGGTTGATGTCTTTTTATAAAAAAAGCGACACTGCATACGTTTCTGATCCAGCTCAGGCTAGATCTCTCCTTGATCTATGTATACGACATGTCGAGCCATTTTTCTAATGTTGGGTCCTACGGAAAGCGTCCAGCTAAAGTAGATGTTTGCATGTAGAATCGTAAGAGTCGTAACCTTACCGAGGAGTTCTTCAGCCTTGCAGTTTCCCAAAATGTCTCCATGGACAGGCAGCACAGCAGAGGTGAATGTTGGACTGCTCCGTCATTTCCAAGAGAGACGAATAGCAGTTCGAAGCGGTCTTCGAAAATGCTAATATCCTTGACAGACATTTAAATCAGCATCAGAGTTCCTTGATCGCCATGATGTCTGTCTGAAAACGCTTCGACAGACAACCACTTCCTGTTTTATATCGAGCAGACTGTATCTTCTAAATGCTCACTAAGAACTTAGACTACCTTCTTTCTCATTTGACTTGTTTGGCTACCACACAGCAAGGATGTAATGCTTTTTTAACTCAAAAATTAATTTAAAAATCATTTCTCTTGAATTCACTCGCGTATCTACGTCCACTTTGCCGATAAACAACACTGCGGGGGGGAGGCAAATATTTGCTCGCGATCTGATTGTAACACATCCCCATTTTAACAACGACTGTTTCAATCTTATTTAGTGTCAAACATAAATCAATATTTTTTCTCCGTGTATCACATGAATAAATTAACTTTAATCTCGCACTCGAATCAGTGTGCAAATAGAGTTAATGTGTAATTTCATTGAAATAAATTGCAATTGAAATATAAAATTAATTCTATTTGTTTCGGTACGCGTCGAACACGTTTTAAATAAAATTGGAAAGGTGTGCTTGTAGAAGCAAATAAAACAAACCAAAGCTGTAAATAAATGCGTTAAATAAAAATATTTTTGCTTGCATGTGTTCCGAGGGAGGGAATACTGTCCAGGCGAACCCTGGAATAGTCTAAGAGCCCTCATTTCGGTTCGTTGGTTGGTTGATGTGGCCCTCAAGGGTGGCCCTAGATGACGATAGGTGCATTGCGCTGCCACTATGTGCATTGAGACCATTGAGGAGGTAACGACCTATAAGTTGTGCAGCCTTCCTAATGTTGGCAAGTGCAGGACACGTTTCCCTGCCTTAGAATGATGCTGGCAGTGAGGGATTTGATAGATGCCTTGCTGTCGATATATGTAGTGTTTAGCACCAGCCAGTCAACTGCTTGCCGAATCGCGGTGGCTTAAAGGAGAAGCGGATGTCTAAGTCCTCAGAGAAAACTCCGGCGCCGACTTTATCCTAGGCTTTGGACCCATTCGTAAAGATTGACAGCGAACCGTTGTAAAGGACATCACGTCGCGTCCACTCTGATCTGTCCGGTATCGAGTGTTTGAAACTTCAGCTGAAGTCAGCTTCAGTAAGCAAGCGCTTCGTAACCTTGGGGAGATGACGATGCATCATAAGTATGCTGGCATGACCAGTGTCATGCTCTTTCCATAGGCGAGAGTTTCGCAATTTGTTTACCGACGATGTCTATTGGAAGAATGTGAAGTTTGGTATGAAGCGACGCTGTTTTAGAGGTTCTCAGCGCAACAGTGAAAAAGAACCAGCATGCTATAGGCAGATGTCTCCAACTCAATCTCAAAAGAAGATACAATAACTGCGATATAACAATATAGTCAGACACTCAAGAAGGACTTGACTCCCATGTCATTAAGTCAAAACTTTTGTGGAAATGCATCCACAACTTGGGTAGCTGGCCTTGGCAAGACAAGGAGCTGCAGAACCCTTCATTGGACTTGAAACAATCTGTAGAATAAGGAATCATATAATACGTGAAGAAAAACAAGCATGTAAGGAATGAGTACAGTATTCTGCAATGAGTTCAGCGAGATCTGATGGTTGCCAACCTAAAACCCGCTTCTCATTCGCAGATTCCTCAGAGAAACCGGTCTAGAGAGGGTGCTCTAGGGCGGACTGTTCTCGCCAAGGCAAAGTAAGAGTGTTCAGTCTTCAAACGCGATCTGGAAAACCTGTAACTTCCCTCCTCATGCCGACACCAATTGTGCTTATACAATGTGCGCCAATAGCCTTGGACTCACATACCTTCGCATACCAAACTTGTCCAAAATACGTTCAGTGTACAGAAACGCTAAAACAAACGAAAAACAAATCATTCCACCCAAAACCACAGCACAGCTTTTCTCCGATAAAACCAAGCAAACAGCCCAAAACAATTGAAAACCCCACTGAAAACGCCTTCGCAACCATCCATCTGCCAAAGCTTCACCAAACTAGGCCATGTACTCACTCCTCAAACCCGAACAAGCCAGAAATAGGTCTTCCTTCGATGCTCGCTCTTTATCACCTGAACCTGAACACCTGAAGTGCCTAGCAGCTAGTCGAGACCCACTCCTATCAAGTACAACATCCACAAACATACCAAAACCAATTTAAAACTCAACCATAGGTTCATCCTAAAATCGGTACTCACGACCCATGAAGATTATCTTCAATATAGGGTCCTCCGATCAGGAGTATTAGCAGAGGGCAATCGAAAAATTGTTCCCTTAAAAAGCTACATACATCTGCGTATGCGCCGTGGACAGACTCTAGACACGTGCCAATTGCATGGATCCTGTAATGGAATGCGGTGGAAAAGTCTATTTCATTTTGTTTCTTTCTCAGCTCCAGGAAAACGTACGAGGACTATTTATAGCTTAAAATATTAAGTAACTGAAACCTTAACCAATGACAAAACCATACAATGAATGTGTATGTTCCTACAAGAGCTCTGACGGGCTCTCAACTAGTGGAGGGTTCCTTCTTGACACACGGCAGCCTTCATATTTCTCTTCTATCCAGAGCAGGTCACTGGCATTCAAAATAGCTTGGTCCTTAAAGCGTTGCTTCGGTCTTCTTGTTGTCCCGAACCTAGGGGCTGAGATTCGAGGATCCTCTTAGCTGGAGCATTACTGTCCATTCGCTCGACGTGGCCAAGCCAGCGTAGTATAAGAGCTTTACGTTGTTAAGTTGTTAGTAGGCCTGCGACCCTTAGTCTCGGTCACGGCCTCTGGCTCGCTGCTTCCACTTGGCAAGACCAAGATCACTTGGTCCTTAAACCCGAGATTTGGTCTCCCTTGTCGTCTCGAACCAGTGAGCTGGGATTCAAAGACTCTCTTAACTGGAGCATTGTCCTCGATTCGCTCGATGTGACCGAGCCAGTGTAGTCGACGGATTTTTGCCTTCCGGACTACATCCACATCTTTGTACAGCTCATAGAGTTCGCGGTTAGAGAAGAATTTTCGGCGAAGGATTTTTCTTTCGAAAGATCCCAAGATCTGCTCTGCCATCCAGCTTTCGGCTCCGTAAAGCCCGACTGGCAAGAACAATATTTTGTAGAGCTTAATTTTGGTCCTTGGGGTTAGGAGTTTGGACCCAAGTTGTCAAGACAGGCCGAAGTAGCAACGGTTGCTTAGGGTAATCCTGCGCCGAATCTTCAACAGGGTGTCACTTGTGAAGTTTACGTTTGCCCCGAGGTAGGTAAACTCGGAACGATGAATGCTGTCGTAAACGGCTTTGAAGTCCATGAAGATATGGTGGGTATCGAATCGGAACTCGTTGATCTTCTCCAGGATTTGCCGAAGTGTGAAGATTTGGTCAGATGTCCGATTTGCGGGGCCGGTAGCCACACTGATATCGGGCAATCTGTGTGGAGCAAAATGGTTTTAGACGACCACACAGTACACTGGATAGAGGACCTTGTACACCAGCGGTAGTTGCTACAAGACACAGGCCCGCCTTTTTTATGAATGTCGGGCATGCTTTCATCCTCCCATACTTTGCAGATGATTTGGTGCATGATTCTTTACCAAAACATCGCCACCTGCTTTGAATAGCTCTGGCGGCAACCCACCCGAGCCCGGGGCTTTATTGTTCTTCAACCTTCTCAAGACTGTGCCGACTTCTTCTACGACTGAAGCTGAGTTTTCCACATACCCTATCACTCCCTCTTGGTCATACCCGTTGAGCAGCTGTTGGAAATGCTGCTTAAACACGTCCACAATTCCTTGTGGGTCGCTGACAAGATTTCCCGTATAATTTCGAAGAGCCTGAATCCCCGGTCTGTAGCTAGCAGCAAGGTTCTTGGCTCCTTTAAAAAAAAAATGCTCCGTGACTGATTTCTGTAAGAGCTTTACGTACGCTCATGAATTTTCAGCATTCTTAAGCTATTTACTACTGCAAGGAACCAGTAACATTAGTTGGTTCATCCTTGAGTGGAATTTTAATAGTTTCGAAAACTCTGCCCCCCCAACAGCCCAATCAGGTAACAGTGAGTAAGAATTTGGTCCACATGACCTCTGCCAGGCAATCCCTTCTCATCTCATAACGAAAATTCCCTCCCAAGACATGAATTACATTCTAAGCAATCAAATAAAAGCAAAAATGTCCTTGATCCCAAAACGAGGCACTTTCACAAAAATAATTTGAGAACAGAAGGCCCTTCACCGTAAAAAGAATGTTGAAAGCCCACTTTGCATTCGACTACCCACGACCTTGAACTTTCCCAACAGCCTTGTCCCACACAAAGGACACATGCTGCACAACTTTTCCTATTACGTGCCGACTACAATTATAACACTAATTCAAAGAAATGTCCTCGCATTCTGCCATCGATCCTTCCATATTTCATGTGAAATTCAATAAAATGCATTTTACCAGGGAAAATAAAAATAAAAAAAAAAATATTTCAATATTCCCATCACGCAACTCAGCCGCAAAATTTCAATATCCATTGCGACACATTCCTCCGGTATATGTACTCGCACACACGACACATTTTTCCTTTTTTTTGTGTTCATTGTTCATTCGTGTCCCCCGGCATTCTCTGTATTGTTTTGCCAAATCGTTAGTCCTTTTTATTTGCGGTGACATTTTGACACTTATTATATGCGGACCCAGCGATCCGATTTGCAGAATTGCAGATACTACATGTGTTAAAAATTGTTTTTCGTTTATTTTTTTTTTTCGTCCTGTCGGGGTCCTTCTTGGGATATTGCAGATTTCGGTTAAGGAATTTTTTATCCATGTTCTGGTTGTCTTTGTTTTTTTTTGTGAATTTTCTTGAAGAACTGTGGAAAATTTTTCGAAAGAAGGATTCTGCACTTGATGCAGAAAGAGGATAAAGTTTTTCCGCGAGGACGCTACATAAAACACATGCGAATTGCGAATGCTGTAGAGGAGTATCTGTGTGTTTTTTTTTTGGTTCTTTTAGCAAGGATAAGAGATGAAATGAAACGTTACGAGAGGTTTTTCTTTTATTTTTCTTTTCAATGAATTTAGGAAAAAAGTTTTTCGCCTGTTTTATGTGTGTCCTTGTGCGAAGAAACAAATATAATCCGAGGATTTTTATGGTGTTTCGTTTTTTCCCGTGCGAGTAGTGCCTGCGGGCATGACTGGAAGTTGTTTATCTTTCGTTTTCGTTGTCGTCGAAATAAATGGGCACGTGAGAACGCTTGAAACATTTGTATCATGTCCTTTCAAAATGTTTCCATTCCACACACACCTTAAGGAGCGATAAAAATACGCGACAGTTGAAAAAGTGTTTATGCTTATGCACATGTATACGGTAGCAGGGTGCAGGAAGGGGTTCGGGACCAGCTTTAAAGATTTAGAGCTCTTTGTTCAGATCGTTAGACAGTTTGATATGCTCAAAGGATCTGCAATGGTAACTACGCGTGCATCTTCCACCTATCAGTCGCGTTCTGAAGGACTGAATATGGAAGCACAGTGTCCTGTTGTGGACCTATGTATAACGTACAATAAGGAAAACGCAAAACTGAGGAGGATTTCATAACAGCAACCAAGAAAATAAATTTGGACGGACCACCAAGCGCTCAGGCGATAACTCCAAATCACTTCAAATCCAATTAGGATTGGATTGTATGTTGTCAGTCATGCAGATGTTTAGAACAGAAACCATAGAAATAGCTGAGTAGACACAATAGCAAAAACTCACACAGCGATATAACGTCTTCTGGTTGAAAATTAATGAAAAAATCTATTTTACTTTGCTTATATTTCATCTTCAGGATGCGGTATTAAGCTGCATTTAGATTTAGATGATACTTAATAAATAGCCACTTGAAATGAGGTAAGTTTTTGTAAACATTTCGAATTCAAAGGATGCAACAATAAGATTTAAGTATCTCTCGTATCTTTCGTATTTTTTCGATAACGTTGGCAACCCTGTTGTGACTAGTTAATATGTAAAACCAAGCGAAAGAACACACATATGTTCGTTCACAGTAAGATTCTAAATGAGTCATCAATTCGAATAGTAGTTAAAAAAAATTTTGACGGCGCAAAATAAATGGATCTGGACAAGAAACTAAGCTGGAGAATGTACATCAATGAAAGGATCAAAAAGGATATGGTGGCCGGCGGTTAATAAAGCCACTGAACTAATGGCCGTCACGACGATTCAAAGACTAGCGTGCATAGGGACCACCAGCGCGATGAGGACAACTCCAACCGCAGGCCTTGGAGGCCTCAACTATTCTCAACCTTCTTCCGTTGGACATCTTCATTAAAACATCTGCAGCCATTAGCGCCATTAGGATCAACCAGTCAGAAATATGGAAGTCAAATACAATAGGGCATACGACTATCCTTCATAAGTATATTGGCCACGTACCTATTACGGATTACATCACGCCATACCTAGACTTCAATAGACCTCTCTCAAGCGCCTACAAGGTATCGCTCTGCTGGGTCCCTGGATATATTCCATTCCAAGTAACAAAAGAGCTGACAATTTAGCAAGAGAATGTTCGGCGGCCGTTTCAAGGCTAGCAGAACCCGTCTTGCGCACTCAAGCTTGAAGCAGAGAAAAAAGCCATAAAAGAGGCGAACACCCGATGGACCTCCATAGAAACCTCTGTGATCACGGGGAAACTATGGCCGTCCCTCGATGAAGGCAGAACCGAGAGACTCATACGGAAAGACAGGAAATCCCTTTCCACCCTCGCTGGCGTTATCACGGGGCACAACTCTCTGCGGTACCATTTGAAGAAACTACGTCTGACGGAAGAAGAACTCTGCAATCAACAACCTTTCCCCCAAGGGGAGTGGTTCTCTTTTCTCCAGCCCACCTACCCAAACTAACCTAACCTAAAATTTCTTAGGAAAATTGTTCGACTACAAAAATAAGCCTTCGTAGTCTCTGTTCATTCGGAAACCTAGCCGAAGTTAGAAAAAGTCTTACTGGACGTTCACAAGGGCTTACAATAATCATACGTTTCAAAAAGTAAGGTGCAGCGAATCCCCACGAACTTACGTAAGACCACCATTTAAAGCGAAGGTATGAGTAATTTTTTAAGTGTTTGATGGGACATCAGCCGATAAGGCTCTGAGAACTACAGTAGATAGTTCGAGGCCTGTGAATATCTGCAAATCGCTTTTAAAAAAGATATCTAGAGCCAATGCGGTGAGCCTCTGTTGGGTACCAGGGCATATGGACATCGCAGGAAGAGAAAGAGCTGATGAGCTTGCAAGAAAGGGGCCGAGCTGGATGCATCGCAGACTCTACCTTTTGTGCCAATTCTCAATAAGATCCTTAAGAAGATGAAGCCCGTCAAGCAAATCAACGAAATCAATGACACACAGAACAGATCTAAGGTGAAACGTAGTCCTCCCAACGCAGAGGTCACATCCGGAATGATTACAAGGCATTGTGCCATTTGGAACTCCTTATGCTATGCGATTGTCCCGACCTATCCGTCAGAAGTATGAATGAACGAGTGAATGACACTTGGTAGGTACTTCTTCTCGGGATTGCAGTTCCTAAGTAATCTTAGTTTGGTGGACCTCCTGAGATTCATATCACTATTTGGGAGAATGGACTCAAACTGCTGGTCTAAGTAAACGATGACTCTATTACAGACAAGGCACTAACCTAAGCTAACGTCCTGGAAAAGGCTCAACGAGCAACATACCCCAGGCAGTACGGGTGCTCTGAGAACCTCCCCAACATGTGGCGCTCCAACCATGCTTCACCTTCTCTCGACAGACATTGGCAACCAGCTCAGCTCTTTAACTGAGAAACTCTCGCCTATGGAAATGCCTAGACACTGGTCATGCTAGCATACTTATGATGGATGCATCGTCATCCTCCCAAGTTTACCGACGGCTTGCCTTCTGAAGCTGACTTCAGCTTAGACTTCAAACACTCGATATCGGACGATATCTGGTCCAAAGACCAGAAGAGAGTCTGCGTCAAAGCCTTCTCAGAGAACCGCCTCTTCTTTATCCTTCCGAACCATTGAAGCGTCTTTCAGGCCGAACTCACCGCGATTCGCCAAAGATACAGATATCGACAGCCAGACAGCTATCAAATCCCTCATATCCAGCATCATAACATCAAAGGCAGTGGAAAACTTCCGCATGTCTCTCAATGAGCTGGACAGTACAACCTCACCCTCTGCTGAGTACTAGGTCACTGTGACGTTCTGGGGAACTGCGTGGCTGACGAGTTAGTTAGACGAGGCTCTTCCGGTACTAATAGCATAGCTATAGCCAACATTGACGCTCTGATGTCTTATGCTAAGCATCTCATCCACGCAGATGCGATAAACAAAGCTAACCATAGATGGAGCCAACTCGGCCAATGCCTTGTCGATCTATCGGACTACTAAAGCCCTCTAGACTCTCCAACGTAAGCACCGGACACTGCACGATAGGCAGGCATGCTCAATGGTTGGGCATCGTCTATAATAACTTCTGAAGGAGTTGCGGAGACGAGGAGGAAGCAGAGACAGTCCTTTGCTTCCTGTGCAGGTTTCACTAGGTCATTACCCTCTACGGCTTACATGAACAGCTTCACATGAAAAAGCAATTGGTTCCAGGAGCAGACAGTGTGGCCCACCTGCCCCTACGTAGTGACAGCACAATGGAACTATTGTGGTCTAAGTGTACCTTATCGAGGGCCACATCAACCTTAGGAAATGCGACTGAGGTGTTTCGGGAGCGGAATAAAATACTTATCGTCGATGTAACACACTTACGCAGGACGAGTAGTTCACCCGTTATTAAGACTTAATATGATACCTCGTGTTCCCCTACTCCTCACGGTATGGCGGTCAACTCACTTATCCTATCGGTTTGACCTAGACATCTTTACGTTTATCTTGCCACGCAGCTAACGACTGCCCTTGACGCAATCTGACAGTACGTCTTTGGAAAGTCGCAATCTCATGGTTCGTAAAACTTGAAAAATCTAACCGCAGACATATCGACTTGAATCGTTTCTCTAACGCTTTTCACTAGATAAAATTCAATGAATCAAACCCTCATCCCCTGTGGCATTACTTTTACTTAATTTAATTAAATCTAGACATTCTTGTGACACAAATTTGTTCGACAACACTGTATCAATAACCATAAAGACGACAGTAAAATAACCATAACCATCCACAGGACATTAAGCGTAATGTCCTTGTTGGTACATTCTCCTTTCGATGGATTTTTTCTGCAACTTTTTTAATGTTTCAATTAGTAGACTGTATGGCTTGGAGCAATTTGTATAAAAGTATCTACATACTTTCGTTTGCTGTCTTTATCTGTGAGAAGGAAAAATCCCGAAGGAGCATCAAAAGGAATTATAATGAGAGAAGCTGGTTAGATAGATTCTGATTGAAGTGGGAAAGCTCATTTTGGTTTATTGTTAATTTTTGGTAATAAATTCATAAGTCGTTTACAGACCAATTCAATGGGATTGGAACCTTGAGCCTTATTGATGTACTAACTGGCTTCTTCGCCAATATTAATTTTCCTTAAAGACTTTTTCTGAACGGAATGAGTGCAGTGTTGCACTCGATTTCACCAAAAGTGTAACTATCTCACTGCACAACCATTTGTCCTTAAAAAAGGAGATCCTCTGAACTGCGCCAGCAACAGGGGCATCAGTCTTTTTTACATCGCATCGTTGTGTTGAAGCCATTCGTCAAGAGCCTATATTAGTGTGGCTTAAAGCCAGGAAAGTCCACCGTTGACCAAATATTCACTCTACGGTTGATCTTGGAAAACCCAGAAGCTTCAAAAAATCGCTAATCGTTTGACAGCAGGTATACAGAGCCATGTCTAGTTTTGGCATCCCTGGCAAACTCGTTCGTCTGTGCAGGATGACGATGAAAGACGCTCGCTGTTCCATCAAGGTCGATAAAGAGCTCACCGTAGCCTTTGATGTCAAAAAGGGATTCAGCCCAGGCGACGCCCTGTCATGCGACTTCTTTAACATCGTTCTGGAAAGAATAGTGCCAACCTCACTGGTTAACATCAAAGTCCGTCCAATTACTCGCATACGCCGACGATTTCGACATAAGACTGCAGCGTAATGTCTGTCAGTGACGCTTTCATCGTACAAAGCGAAACGGTAAAGAGGTCAATGAGGGCAAGACCATGTGATCAGTAAGAAAGGACGACCAAAGCCGACGGACAGAAAGTTACCGTGGACAGATACAACTGTGAGGTAGTTAGGCTCCGCTAGCACTACAGAGAGCAACACCAACGCTGACATCGAATAAAGAATAACTCTTGCCAACCGCTGTTTCTTTGGGCTGAGAAGGCAATTGAGTAGCAAAGTCCTCTCTGGAAAAACTAAATCATCCCAGTCCTGCTCTATGGCGCAGAGGCATGGACCCCGTCAAAAGCGGAAGAGGTCGCTCTTGGCTGCTTCGAGAGGAAAATTCTTCGGGTGATTTTTGGTCCCGTCTGCATAGATGGTGAATGGATGAGGAAATACAACGACGAACCTTACAGTCACATCTACTTATCCAGAAGAGTGAAAGTCCAACGACGAGGGTGGCTGTGACATGAAAAATCTTCGAATTTACCCGCAAGTGACAGAGCAGTAGAGGAAGACAGCGACTCTGAGTGGCGAAAGGGGACCTCAACCAACTTAGAGTACGAAACTGGAGGTCTTTGTTGGTTGAGGCCCAGGTCCACTCCAGACTGTAGCAAGTAAACCCGACCGTTATCGCACTGCTCTCTTCTACAAACTAGTTTGGGACTTGCACCAAATGGATGGACAGAGTGCAACAGGGAAACATTGCTTGTCAGCAGGTCGAGAAAGTAAATAGCTGCCCTCATGAAGGCAGCGTTGTCTCGCCCGACGGCGACACCGAACTCGATGTGAACAGGAGAATTGGGGAAGTAAAAGCTGCATTTGGGAACTTATCCAAAATCTGGAATAAAAATGGTATCAACTTAAGAACAAAGCTTCGACTGTTCTGCTCTAATGAGGAGTCAGTCAGTACAGTACTGAAGTAGCAGCAAACCTCTGTAAATAGTGGTCTAAGCATAATCTTAAAGAACCGAATCGAACCTCTTAAGGATTGCGGACCTGGAACCTATCGACATCACAATTAGGCAAAGTAAGTGGCGACAGACTTGGTTCGACCTGGAGACTATTCAGGATCCAATCTCTCTCGTGAACGCACCAAATGGAGACCCTAAGGTATTTAGTCCGTGCTGTTAAAATATAAACTATTGATCTTCTCTAGAATAAGAAACCTTGAAACTAAGAACTCAAAACACCCTCGCATGTGAATCTAGCGCTAAAGCACCGGACCGCTGCTATTGAGAAAATCGTCAAATCCCTCACAAGAAAATTAAAAGCAGCTCAAAAGTGTCACATTAGGCAGGAACTGGAATCGTTGGTATCAACTGCAAACTGTCCACGCCACAAACTTCCATCTTCCAAGCAGAGCTCCATGCAATCGAGATCTGTGCACAAGAGGAACCTCCGAAGATCACACATAAAAAAAACGGCCAGATAGCCAAGCATCCCTTAAAGCTCTCATTTCTCTCAATTTTGAGTCTAAGCTGGTTTGGAACTATTTCCAGAGTAATAAAATCATAGGAGTATGGGTCCCTGGACACAGATCCATCCCTGATAATGAAGTGGATGAGCTTCGCAGGCTAGGAGCCCAGTCTCCATTCATTCAACTAGATTCAGAACGAACTAACCCATTGGACCAAGAAATGCTCTCTTACTGGAACACGCCAAAAACATGCCAAAAAATGTCTCAAAGAACAGATCTAGAGGCACTCAAACAAAAAAAAAAGCTGAGCTGTCACTGAAACAGCACCTCGAATACTGGTGATGTCTTGGTGCATGGCGAAGATGCGGATGAGCGCACCCAGGCAGAACGAGGTTTATGCTTCTTCTTTTCCTTTTATCCGGCGAGGTTGTGATCAGGATTATAGGGATCATAAACCTCCGACTTTACGGCCTCCCTACTGGTCCGTCTGTGGTTTCTGGTTAATCCGCCCAAAAGTGACTTCAGAGGGATCGTCACGGGTTTCACTTCCGTTAACGAACATCTGAAAACCATAAGACTTACGACTTCTTTGTGAGATATTCCTGGAAGAGGATGAAACGGGCACACACTTCCTGTACGACTGTCCTGCTTTGCACTAATCAGGCACATTTCCATGGGCAAACTCATCCTCTATTATGAGGACCTGACTACGTCCAACCTCGCAGATCTGTTCCGTTTTACAAAGCGCACTGGGAGGTTTGGAGTGCAGACAACACAAGCCACGTAAGGGGTATTGCTACTGTCTCCAATAGGGGGGGTCTTCGGCAGAAGTGCAATGATCCCTCAGGGACTACGTGCTGCTGCTCATTGATGGACAGCCCCACACGAATACAATAGACTACAAAAATCAAAACAGACTTCCTTGCTGGTCATTGCTCTTTCAATTGCCATCTCAAGAAAATGGGACGCGTCCAATCGGACACGTGCCGACTCTGTCTTGAAGACACTGAAACAGCCCACCATATATTGCGCTAATTCTTTGCAAACTGCTCGGCCTAGGCTTAAGCACTTTAGAAAAGGCTTTACATCACCGTCAGATGTCACCTCTTCCTCAGCCCAAAGAATCTTAGGTTTCATTACTGAACTAGGTTTCGAATACCAGGCAGTACTTATCTACAAGCAGATGGGAATAGCACCAAAGATCTCTTTAGGTAGTACTGCTTCCTGGGTCCAATTCATGGCAAATCACCCTGATATCCTTTAAAAAAAAAAAATTGGCGCCAAATATACTATGGAAACGAATTCACGAACCACAAGCTGGAAGACGAGTGGGTCACCCGAAGCAAACTTGGTGCACGACGGTTGAGGAGAAAGCAAGTTATTTGAAGTTGAAGATAACTGAAGCACGTTGCAGTAAACCACACATGACGCCGTGTAGGACTGCCCCGCTATGAGTTACAGGAACTATTCAATCGAATATATTTAGTACTCAAAAGGGTTTCGGCGAAAGCTGAAAAACAGGCTCACGTGACAACCCAATAGACCATCTCTGTTTGACGTGAATCCAACCAAGTGCGGAGATTCACCACGTAACCTAACCTAACCTATCGCTCACCTTGTATTTTCCCCATTTTCCCTCTTGTGGATATGTTCGCATGCCTATTTCTCTGCAAAAGAATATTCATTCCAACGATTATGCATCAAATCTCTATTCCCCATCCAACCACTGCACTATCTAAGAGCAGCTAGACACATCCACCAAGTGGTCCTCCTTTGGAGTCCTTTTTTTGTCCCTCAATCAGATAAAACCTTTCCATCGCTTATGCTAACACCAAAATGGAGGAGGAAAGGAAATAATTTTCCCATCGTTTGCATCCCATCCAGTCGCAGCGTTTCGTTACTATTTAATGAACTGGAAAATCTTTCAAGGAATATCTATGTATCTCTGCTGCATGTCGTACAAGTTCAATGGAACGTAAGACGTTGGCACATCTTTTTGGCTGGCTGGTAACCAACCTACGACCAGCAGCACACAAGATTGCATTTTAGATTGAACAAGTTCAATAAAGACGTGCATAATGGCATCAGAATCACTTTGATTCGGAAAAGTAAGTGCTGGCATAGGATCCAGAAAAAAAAAGGATGCGCCACAGTGTGATGTGAATATTCCTTGGATTTGGATGAAACTCCACGTTGAGATGATGCTTGTGCTCTTGGAATAATAAGCGCGTTAATTTGTGAACTTAAGGGTGTGTTTCCTAAGAGGATTTTATACGGCGTTAAATATTTGAAAAGCTCGGCTGAGGGAGTTATGCGCATCAGTGCCTGGTAAGTAATAGAGTTGTCAGAGGGACGTGGGGATTAGAGTTTAGGGAAAGTCCCACAATTCTAAATCGATACCCATCAACTTTTAATTCTTTTAAGGACTGTGTTGGTAGTGGGAACAAGCCTTCTTCCTCATCATCCCCTTTTGGCTCTTAGTTAGAAACCCATCGCAGTGCGGCAATTCTGGCGCCCGTTCAGCAGACACTTCTCGAGACAGCACGAAATGGTATCATTCGCACTGGATTTTCGATGACCTTGTGCGACACTTATTCCATGACCGTGATTCCATGGATATGCCGTCTGATGCAATGACATAGACTTTCCTTGTCATTGCAGGACTGGCTTCGGCCAGAGTCTGAGCCATAACTGATCGATGGTCTAGCGCGGGTGTCATCGTGAAGATCAACAACACTACACTTCACTACTCGTTGGGGAAGCACGCCAATGTATTTCTAGCGGAGATCTATGCTACCCCAATGACTACCGACTATATTGTCAAGATTAGGTGGAGAGGAGTATCTGCGTCCGTAGTGGTAGTCAGGCTGCACTTAAGGCCTTGCTTAGCCCTTTAACCCGTCCCAAAATAGTCCGAGAATGAAAGAACTCTTTGAATTCGGTCTCAAGACTGAACTTCCTGACTCTTGTCTGGGTCCCAGGTCACTCTGGGGTTGCGTGAAATGAGTTCTCTACTGAAATTGCTAAGCAAAGCTCAGAGGATATTTTCTCGGAACCTTATCCTCAGTTGGGACTTCACACAATTGTGTGTGGCACGGCTCTCCAGGATGAATGTGGACTAAACGATTGCTCCCGAACGTTTGTAAGAAATCAGCGACATTCTTGCTGCCTCTCAGCAGAAAAGACTGCAGACAACTTATTCGATGCCTCACGGGGCATTTTCCTTTTCCTAAGCATCTTAGCGTGCTAGACCTAGGAGACGCCACTACCTGCGACGCTTGTGGAGAGGGCGACGATACATCAGACCACTTCCTTTGTTATTGTCCTGCCTTTGCTGATACTGATGTCTGCTGATACAGGCAGCTCTGCATCACATAAGTGCCTTCTCGGCTTTCTCCGAACTGGCTCTTGCCTCCTGGTAGTACAATGGACCAGTTGCGTCTGAGTGCTCCAGTGGATTGTTTCCTAGCAAATGGTAGGCTACATTGTAGACTGGTTACAGGGGTGTAGACGCACTACGACCTTTGTAGGTCTATTAGGCTCCCCAGACTTGGAGCTCTTGTGGATGAGATTCCTGACTTGAAGCACCTCCTACAGTCCAATTTCCTTGATGAATGGAAGTATCTGGAGTGGATCTAACAATGTGCAACAGTGCTACACATTCCTTTAAAAGGTGCCCTGGGGTTTCCTCAACATCTCCGCAAAATTTAGTACTGTCAACGTTACCCAGTTTACTAAGGTGCTCCTCAAGTCTACAGTGACCCGGTAGAAAGCCTGTAAGATAGCTTGGAGTTGAGTAAGCCGCAATTGCGACCACGATGAAGGCAATGATGAAGGCACCTTTTTAAACGACACTCAAGCAAAGTGCATAATATATTTTCACAAGAGTCAAATCGATGTTTGTGGATGGTTCTCAAGGGACTTGGGATACAGATCAAGGTAAAGCTCTACTGAGTGTCTGGACATAAAATTGGGAATGAGCCTCCACAGAAGCAAACAACAGATGGAGTTCGAGGGTATCTTTGTGTAGGAATTACGGAAGCGATCAATTTCATGTCGATATATTCCCATTCTTGGTGCCAGGATCAAGGGTTCTACAACCTAAACTCAAAATATTTAAAAACTCGAAAGGTTGAATTCGTTATTTGTCAGAAAAGCTATGCATGTACATATACATAATATCTAACCCAACGTAACGTTATCCAAAAATTGTGTCTCAGTGACAAATTGGTGTAATGCCTGAACGGCGAATTACCTTACGGCACGGCTTCATACTGAAACTGATTACCCTGCGTTTTGTCCCGTATGGGAATTTGAGTGTTAAATGCTAAGGCAAGGAATGGTCTCATGCTGATAGGCTACTGAACGAAAGATTCAACGTATGAATCTTAGGAAAGGCCTATAAGTTTTCTCACAGTCTACATAAGAAGGATATACATACATACTCTATGCATACAAGAGTATCGGTCAGAGTATGCTTCGTATACAGAAAGATATCGACGGTTTCTATAAGTGTAAGAGCACGCCGCTAGCAGCATGAATATACAATGATGAAAGCCAGAGAAGGGCCATTAGAGCAAGTGCCAAGGAAGAATGGTAACACCGAAGGGACACCTCAGAAAACCGTCAGTAGACATACAAACTGCTGCCGAACATAGAAGAGTGGATCAGAAGAAAACACAGCGAAAACCCCGGATCATAAGGACATGAACTCAAGACCTGTCCCTACGAAGGTATGCCTTGACTGGTGGTAACGATGGACAGAGTTGTAGGAAGGGGTTGTGAGGTGGTATTTTAGCCAAATTTTAACATTGAAAATATTGTGGGTACCACGACTCAGTGGTTAGTGAGCTAGAATCCGTTCAAAATCCAACCGACCCACTTCTAGCCAATGTCTGATAAACGTCTGAGAGTAATAACTGTCATGCGAAGCTTCTCAATTGCGCTTAACTGTAGGTCCTTCGATCCGCGTTGGGGTTGTGAGTTGGTAGACACCTGACCTGGGCCCTTTCAACGGCAGTACAGACCTCAACCTTCAAAAATAAAAGAAGGAAAATTCTAGATTCTGTACTTAGTAACCTTATAGACCTTTAGCACTTGTCTAGATGTGGAATGTTTGATATTTGGAGAGGTTCGTCTTAAGGCGGAAACATCTCATTGAATACATAGCACGTGCCTGGCACGTTGAAGTTAGCAGTGCAGCTGGCTTTATGTAGAAGCTTAAGACGAGCCTATTTTCAAACTACTCTGCAAGTAAACAACTAGCGCTGTGGAAAATTCAGTATGTAAGCCTCCTGGCCACCAGAAAACGACCATAAAAGCATGGCTACAAGAGAACGATTTAGGATCCGCAATAGAACAAGTTCACTACGTACGTGGAGGCCCAAAAGATTGGGCATAATCGGTTACGCCGATGACATAGCGATGGTTGCAGTGGCTGAAACCCTAGAGGAAGTGTTTGCAAAACTGCAACAACATCATCAAAGACGTGAAGATATGGTTCGCTCATCAGCTGTGGAATTAGCGGGCCATAAGACGGGGGCTGTTCTCATTAGCAGCCGGCAAGGGTTGAGCGCCAAGAGAGTTGTACAAGTAGGTGCGCACACCATCGTGTCAAAGCCTCACATTAGATACATGCATGGAGGTTCTAGACTAAACTTGAGAGCACCAAACATACACAAGCTTCAAGGCAAATCGGGCTGTTGCTGCGATATCTGGGCTAATGGCAAATATTGGAGGAACCAGACAATGAGCAAGTCAACCCTCATGTATGTATGGAGCCCCTATTTAGGCACCGGCAACACCTATCAAGAGAAAGGAGCCATCGGAGCAACTGGTCAAACAGAATGGCAATGGCGATGGAACACCTCAAAAAACCGTCGGTAGACATACAAACTGCTGCTGACCATAGAAGTATGGACCAGAAGAAAGCACGGTGAAGTAAGAGGGACAAAATTTTGGATCATAAGGAGAACAAAACAACAAAGAACAAGGTTGGGAGGGTGTTTAAGCAACCGAAACATACAGGAGCATGGAGTCGGGCACTACTAACTCGTAGCACGGGCTATCGAGAGTATCCATAAAGGATTTCACCCCTCCAGGGCATACAAATATCGTATTTAGACTTCCTATTGCACCCGTTCGAGTAAGCGATTAACCTCCTTGACGGGAATTCACAGAAAGGTTATGGAAACTTACAATTTACGTTGTAGCCACCCATGCAGAGGAAAGAAAGTAGCAACCAATTCACCGGACGGGAATTTTACGAGAGGATTAGACCGGATTCAATCGGCAAGATACGAGCAAGAAGAGAGGAATAGATAATACACAACCTGCATCCTGCTACAAACGCAAGAGGGAAATATTGTTTCAAGCCTTACACGGTCTTATACAGCGATTGCTAGGAGATACTAGTCATTTTCGTTCCCTTAACTTTGAAAGACTATACGCCTATATGCCGATCTTCTGCCCATATAGAGGTAAGAAGGTACCTTCAGTCCCAGAACCTATGAAATGAGGGAAGTGCAGCCTAGCATGCCCCGTGGCTAAACATAAGAGCAGCAAGTAGATGCGACAGCAGAATTGTCTTTAGATTCACCAAGGAGACAAGTGGCCACAACCAGCGAAGTCGGTGAAAAATTTAAATGGTTCTGTGCGGTTAGAGAATGAGAATCTCTTAAGGAGACAAGCAAACCATTTGCCAGTGAACAGATAAACAAGATCCCATTGATTCTACAGGTCGTCCTCCTACAGTCCACAGACGACAGAGGCATCGGGAAGCACGCTGTGAGATACTTTAAAGCCTCCTTTAAATTAGCCGAGTGACCGTTTTCGCCCGAGGCGATATATCCGAATTCCAAATGGATTCCAACCACCAAGTGCTACAAGGAATTCTCATTTCACACGGTTCACAAGGAATGTATACCACCCCGGCGCGGCGGTGGCCCCGACCCAGTCAATTCGGAAGTAAATTAAATCAAATGCAGCACATAAAAGCGACACCATTAAATCTGAATCCCTTCATCCACACCAACACACAAACCATTCTCTCCTCGCTGACAACGATGAAGCTAACTTGGCAAAGAATTAATTTAACTCCAAGTGTCATCGGGGTAATAAATTCGAATGTTTAAGAGAGCATTCCATACCACACAACCATCATTGCTTACTGGTGGATGGTAAAGTAGATCCTTCTTCCTCCCCCCCTCCCGCCAGTTGTGTGAACGAGTATTTATAGTTTCTTTACTAGTGGCACCGAAGGAACTTCCTTTAATCCCTAGTCGGCAATTATTATGCTTTGTGTCAAGATGCCACCCCATTTGCCTGCTTTTGAATGCATATTTACTTCAGGAACATGTGAATTATGGATGCCACCCCTTTCTGCGAGGAGGGGGTGAGAATATATCCTAGAAAATCTCTTTGCTCCGGAAATGTGAAATAAATGTCGCTCAGTATTTTGTGTTCGCATGGTTCGGGTTAAACGGAAGATTTGCGCGCAATACAGGACTCCCTTGGTGTAAGACGAAATCCGTTTGTCACCCCTATATTCGCAGGAAGGAAATTCCATAAACCGACGATGGTTGGTAGGGAGTATGGCCGGAAGAATAATTCGAATTCCCACAAGGGTTAGCACGACGAGTTGTTTCGAGTTCAATTGTGTTCCTTAAATTAAGAAACACTTTAGGGGGACACGTTAAAAATAGATTTAAATGATTTCTACTTAAGGAGAGGAGGGTTGGCTCAAAAGGACTGCCTGTGGTCGCTCTTTTCGTCGTCCTTTACGGTAGGTTCTCTCAGTCTCAGTTTGTCTGTGATACGGCTTAAATTCACTGAAAACGAGCAAATCACTCTCATCACCGTCGCACTCCTCATGATCCTGTAACTCACATGCGAACCTCTATGTGATGCAAATTTCATTGAAACTACCCTGAAAGCCGCAGTAATCCTTATTGGTTCAGCTCAATCAAACGGGATAAGTAAACATCGATTTATCTGTAATCTTGCTGCTAATGGAACATTTCCTGGATACCCTGCCACCCCCCGAGTATGTTTACACTGAGCACCATACGAACAAGGACGATTCGTTGTTAATTCCTTCGATCAACAGACGTTTTTCATGCACAAAAGACCGACACTAACCCCCCCCGACGTACACGTGGATGTGTGTTGAAGTTGCTCGACTTTAGTGAGTGCGTGCAATTGCATCAATTATTGCACCAACGAGGATTCAATGGATGACTATTTGACCAAGTACGTTCCAGGATAAGTCTGACGCTGATGTTGCTGGAGCAGAACATTTCTACGCCATTAAGTGGGAAAAATAAGGAAACGCGCAGCGGAGTGTTGAGGTAGATGTGGGTGTAGTGTGTGGAGGTTTGTAGATAAGTAGCACAGGACACATTGGCTGCCTTCGGTTAGATGGAGAGAGATTATTCCACGTTAAGGAGTCTTGGATAAACCGAATGGTTTCCTTTTCGATTTGGAATGACACATCCAAAGGGTTTTGGGGCTTCCTTTTCTGGTGGTCATAGAGATAAAATTAGGTCTCCAACTACGGTTTAAGTACCTTTTCTGAGAAAGATTCAAAAATTAGGGACGGAAAACCTTCAGAAACCGGTGAAAATATACACCACAGTGCCCATTAGTGGACCTTGCATAGCAAACAAATCAGGATCACTCTGGTGAAAGACAAAGATAAGAACAATCTTTCAAAAGGTAAGATGAATATGTAACCTAGCGTAAGAGGGGATAAACGACGGGACCATGCTAAGATTAGGTTTGCAAATAACAACTTTTGCGAGCCAATCGAGACAACTAGCTAAGCACCGACGACGACTTCTACAGTGAAATGAGTTGCCGGTAAGGAACTCATATGAGGTAGAAGCTGTAGATATTGTAATGAGCAACTGTGTACAATTGCGTACATATGCACCCACATAATTGGAAACAAACACCGCGGGAAATTGTACAGAATTTTGCGTTAATATGAGGTTTGGTCAGCGCCGCCGAGTCAGCAGCAGTTCCCACGTAGTTTAAGTTTTGTAATACAGTATATGCATGTCAGCATAATTTATACTGTAAATATTTTGTATAAAAGGAGATAGAATAAAAATTGAAGGGGGATTTGAATACGACAACTCCAATAGTAAGGTGTTTCATTTGTTAACTATAACCACCCCCCACCAGCGGTAAGGTGGCCTTAGTTTATCAATTAAACATAGTTGGTCCTTCGAGTTACTGAACTACGACTAAAAGAATCGAAGAAGTTTTAAAAGTAGTGAATAGTGTTTATAGTGAAAATACGAGACGAGATAGGAGAAGATAACAATGACGAGTGTAGACGATTTGGCTCAACAACAGCGGGAGAGGGCTGAATGGATAAAGAAAATATCCGAAAAGTACACGAAAGAACCCAAGGTAAGACGAACGAAGGAATTCGTCAAGGAACGATTAGATGACCTTGACCACCACTGGAAGGAGTTTGAAAACGGAGATAAACAAATACGAAGGCATGAGCAGTTCAGCGAAAGGCATCCATACATCGAAGCCAACTTCTACAAGCAAGTAGAACTAACGATGACGACACTACGAAACAAATTAGAAGGCAAGCTTAGGGAGATATTGGAAGAAGAATTTAAGGCCCAGAGAGTGAACCCCGTACCAAGAGCAGCAGAATTAGTTGGCAACTCAGATACAGCTATGCCAATAAATACACCCTCAACATCAGGGTACAGGAAGTCGCCGAATAACGCTGACCAGCAAGATGAAGAGCAGAAAAGAAGAATGAAACGTCAAGAAGCGCAGAAGCAGGCATTCTTCAGATCAGTGGATAGGATGGAGAAATCATCGCAAACATCAAAAGCATACTATGTCCATAAACAACAGGCAATGCAAAACCAATGGATGAATATAGTAAAAACACATAACGACATTGTAGAGCATACAGGAGAAATAACCGATGAAGATTACATAAACGAGCACGAAGAACTAGAGGAAATCTACGAAACTGTTATGGTGAATTTGCAGAAGAAGATCGACGGATTTGAGATCCAGCAGGCAATCGGTACAAGGCAAGACGGCACGACAGAGAATACGCACCACGAGCTGAAATTACCCGTTCTAAAGCTACCAACATTCAATGGTGATTATAAACAATGGAAGTCATTCTTCGATCTATTCGAGCAAGCTATACATAGAAACGACAAGCTTGGGAATGCTCAAAAAATGCATTACCTAAAAACAAATGTAACGGGGGAAGCAGCCAAAATTATTCAGCACTTGCAGATTATGGACAGCAACTACGAGACGGCAAGGGAAGCTTTGGTAAACAGATACGAAAACACGCGAATGTTAGTGAATGCGCAAATTCAGGCATTGATTAACCAAAGGGAGTGCCAAGTGGAATCTGCAGAAAATTTAAAAAGACTACACGATACATCGATGGAGTGCGTCAATGCATTAAAGGGACTGAACATTGACACGGAGAGCTGGGACCCTATAATACTGTATATTATCTCGCAAAAACTGGACAACGAAACGAGAAAGGCGTATGAACAGTCTTTGAAAAAACCGAAAGATCTGCAGCCTCTGAACAACTTTTTTACGTTTCTGGAGAACAAATTTCATGCTCTGGACAATTTGGAAGAAAAGAAGAAAAAGGTGGACAGTCCAAGAGACAAAAGGCCATTAAACAATAGGCAGGGATTTTTCAAAACTTTCTACGCAACTGTAACTCCGTTTTGCAAAGCATGCAATGGCGCTCATTGGCTTCACACCTGCAGTAAATTTATCCAAATGCCAGTCACACAAAGGAAGGAGGTTGTCCAAAGGGAAAAGCTGTGAAAAATTGTTTCAAACCAAATCATGAAACATCAAGATGTCCGTCGGGCAAGACTTGCCAAATATGTCACCAACGTCACCACACATTACTCCACATTTACCACGTAGACAGGCAACCTCAACAGCAGCAAACGAACTTTTCTGCCAATAAACAGCGTAGTAAAACATTATTGGCAACAGCAGTGGTAAAAACCAATTGGAAGGGTTGTGATTACTTCCTTAGAGCCCTAATCGACCAGGGCTCTCAGTCCTCCTTCATCACCGAAGATGCAGTACAAAGACTGCAACTACAACGGAAAAGAGCAAATGCTTCTATTACTGGCCTTGGAGCAACGCATGCAGGAACGGCAAACAGTAAGGTTGACCTACAAATTCAGTCCATATACCCATCAGAATTTCAACTATGGAGAGAATTCCTGGTACTAAACAAGCTAACAAGGGTACTACCGGAAGAATCGTTTACAACCAACGATTGGGATCATATCAAACATTTACCTTTGGCGGATCCATCATACAACAAAAAAGCGGCCGTAGATATGCTGATAGGAGCGGATGTTTTCCAGGACATAATTCTTGAAGGGGTGATTAAAGGCAACCACGGCACCCCAGTCGCTCAAAACACCCAATTAGGTTGGATACTATCTGGAAGTATTCAACATCGCTCCAAGGCAAACGAAACAACAGTTTGTTTAATATCCAACACAGAGCTAAACGATCAACTTAAAACATTTTGGGAAATGGAAGAAGTTCAAGAAGAAAGAGCTCACACGGCAGAAGAAGCTCGGTGCGAAGAAATATTCAGGGAAACACACAAGAGGGACGAAGCTGGAAGATACATAGTTCGACTACCGTTCAAAGAAGACGCAGGCAAGTTGGGCGAGTCAAAAGACAGAGCGTTAGCTCGATTTCTTCAGATGGAGAAAAAATGTACGCGAAATAGCAAACTCCATGAGGACTACGTACAATTCATGAGGGAGTACATTAAACTCGGACATATGGAAGAAGTGACCCCAATGTCGGTTATGAAGTCAACGAATGAAGCATACTACCTACCGCACCATGCAGTCATCAAACCAGAAAGCTCTTCAACCAAGGTTCGAGTGGTCTTTGACGCGTCGTCACGAACGAGTTCAGGAGTAAGCCTAAATGACACAATGCTTACAGGTCCAGTCATACAACAGGACTTATACTCCATACTAGTGCGATGGAGAAAACATAAAATTGTCTACAGGGCGGACATTGAAAAAATGTATCGCCAAATACTAGTGGCTCAGGAAGACAGAGACTATCAGCGTATATTGTGGAGAGAAAGCCCAACACAAAGGATTAAGGAGTATCGGTTAAACACCGTGACTTACGGAACCTCCTCAGCTCCATATCTGGCGATAAGAACACTTCAACAACTCGCTTGTGATGAAAAAGAGAAATTTGAAGTAGCTTCAAGGATAACTTGCCAAGATTTCTACGTTGACGACGTACTGTCAGGAGCAGATACATTAGACGCAGCGGTAGAGGCACAAAAGCAATTAGTACAACTCATGGCGAGCGGAGGATTCAGACTACGCAAATGGTCTTCAAATTCAAAAGCCATTTTGAATAACATAACATCAGAGGATCAGGAGCAAGGAAGATTCAAAATAAATGGCTACGATCCCATTAAGACCCTGGGAATATACTGGCGACCGGAGTCCGACACGTTTGAGTTCAAAGTCAATATTGTAACAGCAAATACAAATTTGACAAAAAGAATAATTGTGTCAGAAACAGCTAGGCTATTTGACCCATTGGGCTGGCTAGCTCCAATTATAATAAGAGCAAAACTAATACAACAACAACTCTGGAAATCGGGAAAAACTTGGGATGAAATACTTTCGGATGAAAACGCTCACGAATGGAAAGTCTTCAGAATCCAACTGTTTTGTATAGAAGAAATTAAAATACCACGATGGATCCAATACGAATCGAAAAACCGCATAGAACTACATGGATTTTGTGACGCATCAGAGAGGGCGTACGCAGCCGCGATTTATACAAGAATTACAACTGTTTCTGGAGAAATTATCACAAGATTACTATGTGCTAAGACAAAGGTGGCACCAATAAAAAAGATATCAATACCGAAACTCGAACTTTGCGGAGCAGTACTATTGGCAAAATTGCTTCAAAAAACCAAGGCAAAATTAGAAATAAAAGATCTGGAAACACATGCATGGACTGACTCATCAATAACCTTAGCATGGATCACTGGAAACCCTAACAAATGGAAAAACTACGTAGCGGCCAGAGTAACGATAATAACCAAACTAGTAAGCTCAGACAAATGGCACCATGTAAAGGGTAAGGACAATCCAGCGGATTGTGCGTCTAGAGGACTATGGCCTTCAGAACTCAACGCACACTCAATTTGGTGGGCAGGTCCAACATGGCTAGCGCAGGCAGAGGTGAACTACACTGACTCCACGCCCCACAGCACCAACGAGGAAGTTAAGAAACTACACACAAACACCTTTACTTCAACAATGGAACCAGATGTTGTGGGAAGATTGCTGTCGCAGTATAGCACAATTAGACGAATAACAAGAATACTCGCTTTTTGTAAACGATTTGTGCACAACTCACGATCATCAAAAGACAATAAACTGCGGGGACGAATCACATGTCAAGAAATTGAAGGCGCTGCGACCGTAGTCATTCGACATGTGCAGCGGACCACGTTCAAGAATGAAGTCGACAACTTGAAGAGAGGAAGGGAAATTGACAGGAAGAGTAAACTTCGGTGCCTTAACCCATTCCTGGATGAGAACGAGGTGATGCGAGTAGGAGGACGATTGGCAAAAGCAGAACTGTCATGCTCGCAGAAACATCCCATAATTATCCCACATTTCGGGTATTTGACCACCATGTTGATCGACGAGGCTCACAAAACCACCTTACATGGAGGCTACTCTCTTACCCATGCACATCTACGACAACGATACTGGATTCTGAGTGGTCTAAGTGCAGTCAAACAACGAGTCCGTAGATGTACCACGTGTTTTCGACACAGATCTTCAACGAGAACTCAAATGATGGGAAATCTGCCACAATCAAGAGTGTCCAAAGCTAGGCCATTTTTACATACAGGAGTCGACTATGCAGGACCTATAGACATCAGGACGACGAAAGGAAGGGGAAATAAGTCATATAAGGGATATATAGCAGTATTTATATGCTTGGCAACAAAAGCAGTTCACCTCGAAGTTGTTAGCGACTTAACAGCAAATACCTTCATAGCAGCGTTTAAGAGATTGTGCGCCAGGAGAGGCTATGTGGGGCACCTATACAGTGACAACGGTACGAATTTCGTCGCTGCAAACAAAATTCTTCAGCTAAATGCAAGGGATGCGAAAGAGTACAACGATGAAATATGCGAGGCACTAACAACTTACCATACGGAATGGCATTTCATACCCCCAGCGGCACCCCACTTTGGTGGCCTATGGGAGGCAGGAGTGAAGTCAGTTAAACACCATCTCAAACGAACCATTGGGGAGCACAAGTTGACATACGAAGAGATGTCTACGCTATTAAGTCAGATCGAAGCATGCCTAAACTCAAGACCTCTTTGTCCAATCTCAAACGATCCTGAAATAGATGTCTTGACGCCAGGTCATTTCTTGATAGGAACAACCTTACTGGCACCCCCGGAAAGGCATAGACTAAATGAAAAAGAAGGCTTATTGACGCGATGGCAGCTGATAGAACGATTGCAACAAAATTTCTGGAAAAGATGGAGTTCAGAATATCTAACGACACTACAACAACGTCCGAAATGGACAACAAGGAACGAAAATCTTAAGGTTGGCAACATTGTTTTGGTGAAAGACGAACAACTTCCTCCCACAAGATGGATGTTTGGAAAAGTACTAGAGACGCATGCTGGAGAAGATGGTCTGGTGCGTGTAGTAACCATCAAGGCAAGGAATAAGATCTACAAAAGGCCAGTCACTAAGATCTGTCTACTTCCAATAAGTGATAACGAAGAACAAAGGGAAAAACTAGACGACAGTAAGCGGACTGATCAACTTACCACAACTACTTGTTTGTCAACATTTCTAAGGTCGGAGGCAGTAAACCAAGGTCGACCGATAAAACTGCCAGACGAAATTCAGAGCAACACTCAAGAAAAGAAGAGAAAGCTGAAGAAGGGACCATGGTTACGATTCCTGTACACAATGTTGGTGATAATAGCATTAGGCAGAAGGTGCGCGACGGCATTAGATGCAGCACCTGAAGGTTTCAAAGTTACACCATTTAGAAATCGCCCGGGGATCTACTTTGAAAAAATTGGGAATATTAACCTAATCATTAATGACTGGAAGATAATCGCATATTATGATCTCACCAACTACTGGCGAGAACTTTCAGGATTTGAAAAATTGATTAACGAAATGAACGAATTCTGTAAAATGAAAGTTGCTGATACACTGACACACCACATAATTC
Organism: Blera fallax; assembly: GCA_946965025.1. Lineage (NCBI taxonomy): Eukaryota > Metazoa > Arthropoda > Insecta > Diptera > Syrphidae > Blera > Blera fallax. The sequence continues at coordinate 11,947,050 of OX337247.1, read as the reverse complement.
AACAATTCAACCACCAACTGACAATTATAAAAAACAACAACGACCTCCTATTAAAACAAGGAGCCGGAAGAGAGCCAGCGACTAGGGTGAAACGATCACCGTTTGACTTCGTTGGAACCGTTGCGAACAAGCTGTTTGGGGTTTTAGACGAGTCGTATGCGGAGCATTACGAGCAGCAGATTCAACAAACACGATTGAATGAGAACCATCTACTTACGCTGATAAAGAATCAAACATCAATCGCAGAATCAACTAGCAACATCTTGCAGAAAAATACGCAAGCTGTGACTGCGCAACTCCAAGTATTTCATGACAACCTAGAAAACTTGAAAAGCTTTGTAACGAAAACCAGCAACCAGACGGCGGCAGAACAGAGGTTCTTAGCTATGTCAACTTATACCACTTTAGCAATGGTAAATTATCAGCAGGTTCAAAATTCGTTATTGGACGTTTTAACGGATCTTCATCACGCTAAAGTTAATCCGCTTATAATAACGCCAGACCAACTCCGCGCACAGCTAGAGTTGATAAGAAAGCACCTACCCCCACAGCTGTCTGTCGCAGAAGACCGAATGGACTCGAATTTGCTAGCACTTTACAGGCTGCTAACAGCCAGGGCCCGAATAACCCAGCAGAACATCATATTCGACATAAGACTTCCACTAATCAAGTCAGAAGACTATGAAATGTTTAAGGTCATACCAGTACCAACACCCCATAGAAATGAATTTGTCTTCATTGAACCGTCATTAGACTACTTAATAGTTAACCTACTGAGAGAGTCATACTACAGAATGACAAGGGAGGAGCTCAGCAAGTGTACAAAAAGCAGCGACAGATACTTATGCCAACAACAACATCCCATGTTTAATCGCCAATCCAACGTCAGCAGATGTGAAATGGACCTACTCACCCACACCACGAACTTATCAAACTTCTGCAAGCTACGAAGCATAAGCCCATCTCCGGTATGGATCCAGCTAAATAACGCCAATAGTTGGATATACGTTTTGGACAGGAAGTACACCTTTAACATAATCTGCGGAAGACGGATCCTAGAAGTTTCGCTACATGACGATGGTATTTTAACATTAGAGTCAAACTGCATCCTCAAACAGAACACGATGAGCATAACAGCTTACGACAGTATGTCCAGCACACTTAACGAAGCCTTCATTCCTGCTACAAATATCTCGGAAATATTATCAGACAACCCAAGAAATGTTTCGAAACCATTGGTCATTTCACATCACAGTCTCGAGAGCAACAATGAGGAGTATGACACCCTAAACAAACGGATAGCAGATCTCAAAAATAACGAGGAACTGCCAGTTGATTCAATGGCTCACCACGTGCACTACAGCATTTCCTACAGCCTGATTGCCGGATTATTCATCACCATCGTAGCATATATAGTGTGGCAGCGCAAAAGGAGAAGAACCATATTGGCACCACAGGCCCCAGTACCTGCTACAAGGCGGTTCACAACATCGGACTTCAACATATAAGTCAGTTCGGCCCGGCAGAATGTACAATTGCGTACATATGCACCCACATAATTGGAAACAAACACCGCGGGAAATTGTACAGAATTTTGCGTTAATATGAGGTTTGGTCAGCGCCGCCGAGTCAGCAGCAGTTCCCACGTAGTTTAAGTTTTGTAATACAGTATATGCATGTCAGCATAATTTATACTGTAAATATTTTGTATAAAAGGAGATAGAATAAAAATTGAAGGGGGATTTGAATACGACAACTCCAATAGTAAGGTGTTTCATTTGTTAACTATAACCACCCCCCACCAGCGGTAAGGTGGCCTTAGTTTATCAATTAAACAAACTGTTTCCCTGAATTGTAGCGAATTTCATAGGAGGATTAGACTAGATCGATACGATGTAGATTGGGCCATCGAATTATTTTCTGCCCATAAGGCACCAAGAATGGATACCACACAACCTGGAACCTGCTACAAAAGCAAGAGGCACATATTGCTACGATGATTATACAGGATATTTTATGCAATGCTGGAAAACAGGTACTGATCATCTTGGATTGCCTATCTACGGAGGGCTACCACTAACACAAGCCTATTTGCCAGTCTTCTGCAGTCAGTCCCCTTAACATAAAAGTCTCAAAAGTTTGATTGATCTGCAAGTTTGGGCTTGTGCAAAAGGATAGGAAATCCCACTGTACACTGATAGAAATCATCACGGAGTATAACACCCTGCCGTACCATATGAAGAAAATCTATGTCGAGCATGTGAACATGAGGAAGTGAGTAACCCACTTTCTCTGTTCAGGTCTCATCCACCTTTCTAGGGCGACACTTCTTCCAGGACCTAGAAAATATATCCAGTAGACCAGTGATCAATTGAATAGTTCGCAAGTTCCAGCAGTTGAACCATAGATACAGACCAAGCTTAACCAATGACCAACAGGCAGACGCAACTGTCCTATAGGAATCACAATGTGCCTGCACTGACCCGAGTGTGGCGTTGTGAGTCAGGTCCACCTGGCCTACCCACATACTTAACCCAACCTACGATATGGGTCGCTCTTTTCAGACACAAATGCCCTTTGTCGACAGGTCGCGTCGGTCGCTACTCTTCAATGTCACATTGTCCATTCGATCAGTGATGCATGATTCTGTCTGAGACTCTCATCATTCCAGTCATGTTATATGACGCGGAAGTGGATGAAACTAGCATCAGTCGATGGATGTTTTCAGATGACTCGAAGTCTTTCGTGAAATTCGGAGAGATAACCACTGAAACAGAGATCTAGGATTGCAGCTAGACAGTAGACTTTGGTGGAGAAAACGCACAGAGGAGATATCCGAAAAGGTTACCCCTAGGCAGGATCGGGTAGGTCCCGGGTACTCGGCCAGAGAATTCTAAGATGGATGTACATATATCGCTATTGAGAGACCAATGATCATGGGGCCATGATACACCTGCGGCCATTAGTTGAGCTAACTCCGCTTCACATCGTAGTTGAGCTAAGGAAGCAAAGGATAGCAAAAGAAGGGACTGATAGGGAGAAAAGCATCAGTTCGGGAAAATACGATGCGCTTCTCAAGAAACAAGCAATTTCTAGGCAAATTTAGCTTCGACAAAAAATTTCACACGGAGTTAAGCAGTAGGAACTGATGCGACGAATCCATAACGTACGGGCTAAGCAACCACGCAATAAACTTCCCGAGGAGTGAAGACGGAACAGGAGCAGATGTATTTGGGCCCAGATCGAAAAACTCAGAATCTATGGGTAAAAATACTGACATCCTTCAAGCTCCGGCCATGTCGGAATAGAGGGTAACGAAACAGCAAACTCATTGGCAAGACAATGAGCAGCAGAACCATTCATTGGACCTGAAACATTCTGCGAAATAGGGAATCTAACAACACGCGGAGAACTCAAGAAGGAAGACAGGGCGAGAACCTTGATTAATCCCCCGGGTAGAAGACAAGCTAAGAAACTTTTGGGCTGCTACAACCGGGAAAGATTCGAAGCATGCATCTGCCTAACACGGATGGTCGCGAGAAGCTAGGCCCTGTACGACATACGGTCTATTGCGCCAAATATTTGTAATTTTTTGGGTGCATATGCCTTAAAAAGAATAACCTACGCATCCTACCAGACTTTCCTACGGGGCACTGCAAACTCGAGGAGCATCTAAGGAAACTACTCACTCACCCACAAGAGATTAAAATATTTCGGCAAGAACCAGCTATCACTTGAGGATATGTCAACGATAGTCCCACTTCTCATTCTGATTTTCAGAGTCAGAGAAACCGGTTAAGAGAGGTGCCTTAGAGCGGACTGTTCTCGCCAAGGCAAAGTAAGATTGTTCAACCCTCAAAGGAAGCATATTGCGAGGAAAACTCTGATTGAGGGAACAAGTCTCTCCAAGGTATTAGCAGGGAGCAGAATAGACAATTATGTCGAACTGCAAGGTAGCTGCAATACAGACCCGTTTTCCGGGATAATCTAAGGTCCAGAGATACACCAGTCGATTTGGTGCTCATCGACAACATCTTGAGGGTATACCCAATGACTACTGCTGGAGCTGTAGGAATAAAGAGAAAATCGAACCTAATCCGCATTCACCTTGCGAAAGTCCTGGTCTAGCCAAGAGATGGCTAATGAGTCTTTACAACCGCTTTTAAAAACACCTAAGGCGTCAAGCTAAAGAGCCGTTTGAGGCCTTTGATATCTCTATCTCTATCTCTATCTTTGTATCCGTAACCCCATAACCCAGAGGTACATATATTTGGAGTTTCCCACGATAAACTATAAATCTCTGTCAGCACTGGTGCCACAGGGCAATGAGCCATCATCTTTAAAACTTAAGTTTTAGTCCAGCGCACTTTCCGAACGTCTTAAGCCATCCTGCACCACATTTATCGGGACGTAGCAAAATGGCTTCCAATCGGCAGACCGACTACGCACCAAATCTTGAAACTAATGAAAATCCTTGATAAGACTGACGAATCTCAGGTCGAAAGACACCATCTCTTTATTGACATTAGGGCTTGGAGCTCTCTACAATGCGATGTCCGAATTCAGGATCCCGAAAAAACTGATCCTGCTATGCCACGTTACGTTGGAAAATACATGGTGTGTAGTGCAGCTTGGAAGCTCCACTAAACTTCGGTACTTTTAAAGACACGCCCGGGGCATTTCGGTAAAGGGGATGCACTGTCATGCGATTCTTTCAATTTAGTGCTGGAAGAGATAGTTCTGAAGGCTGGTGTCAACACGGAAGGTACCACAAGTCAATCCAACTGCTAAGATACGCAGACGATATCGACACCATCGGGCGTTCCCAGAAGCCGTTGTAGAGGCTTTCACGGCAATTGAAACGAAGTCTAGACATATTGGTCTGATGGTCAACTAAATATTTTCTGTCGACAAAAAACCACCATCTGTCCACCGCTTAGGATAAAACGTCAGTATCGGCAGCTACAACTTCGAGGTATTTTGGTATCGGAGTTCACCGACCTCGGACTAAATCTTAACTCTACACTACAAACGACACCTTAGAGGAAGAATTGTCCTAGAAAACCCCCACATCTTCGGTGTGGCAATACAACTGGATGCAAACTCCTATCACGAAAGGCGAAAGTGATGCTCTTCAGAAGGTTAATCCTGCCAGTCTTACTATATGGCGCTGAGTCCTGGACAGTAAGCAGGTAAGAGGAGCAGATACTGAGCTCCTTCAAAAGAAAAATACTTCGCCAAATATTCGGTCCCACATGCGAGGAGGACGAATGGAAGAGGAGATTCAACCGCGAACTCTATGAGCTGTACCAAGATGTGGATGCAGCCCGGAAGGTTGGCTCGGCCACACATCGAACGATTAGACGACAAGGCTCCAGCCAAGAGGGTCTTTGAATTCAAGCCTTCAGGTTCAAGACGACAAGGAAAACCGAACATCTGGTAAGCGGATACCATGCTACCATGCCACTTCTGACGAATTGGCAGGAACTTGCCCAGCACCTACCGGGATGAAAGACCTCACTGTTCAAGGGTAATAAAGTTAGTTTAAAAGAAAGTCCTTCGAAAGATACATTGACTGAATTCATAACAGGGATTAAGGATGTTTTCTTCCACACGAAGATACTAAGGCATTTCAGTATTAATTAAAGAAAAAACCTAAAGAAAGGACTACCTATCCTTCGGGATATTTTCTTCTTATCGTAAGCAAATCACTGTTCCACATTTTAAGGAAAAACTCACTCGAGATGAAATGAAAATCCTTCCATTGAATCTAAGGATACATACTCATACATACACCTACTACCTAGCACGAGAGTAATGATAAGAGTACTACTGGTTCAATTTATTCGTTCATCTAAACGTGACACACCGGACCTCCTTCACAAAAGTATTTATGTACATTTGGCAAGTAATACCATATGGACCAAGCGCACACCCACTCCAGTAAATGATATTCAAATCCCATGAAACCACCACGGAAGAGCACTAGACTTTGTTTTCGTAACCACAATTTGGAGCATCCTAAACCGACAGTCCTATCCCATCTGCCTCCATACCAAGTTATATTTATGAGCTAAGAGGATGGGATGTCCTTGAATTTTCGAAAAAAAACGACGAACGTAGATCATGCTACAGTCTACCTTCCACAGCCATACCAGTCATATAAATAAAATACTTCGATCAACCTCTCACATTGTGTTCGCCATCACACACTGCAAGTACAGACAGCCGACCTCAAGCTGCCGCTTAGAACAGGAACTTGACCTACACTTAGAGAAATTTAATACCTTAAGCTCAGGAAAGCACAGGACGATTGCCCTGTAGATGTTTTTTAAAGATTTTCGCATTTTCTTCTTCGTTTTCTTCACCGCATCCCGAAGGAATAACTGTGTTGTACATCCAAAAAGGACGAATATATCCTAAGATAATGAAGGACGGAAAACACAGATACTATTAGGGGCATCTCTCCCTGGGAAGGAGGATTGTTGATAAGGTATTTAAGGCGGAGGACTAGACATCGTTTGCAGTAGATTCCTTTGTAGAGTTTTTTTTTTTTTTTTTGTTATTTCTTGTTTCGAAGGTATTTGTTGGAGAAATTTATTTCGTTGTTCAGTCGTCCTAGAGGCGAATTTCTGCTACATGCTGTAAGTTGTTGTGGTCTTACAAGTGGAAGATAGAGAGGAAGAGGTTTGGGTTGCTGTTGTATTCATGTTTTCTATCTGTTGCCCGCTTACACACTTTGCTTCGAAGAAAAAAAAATTAATGCTTAACTTAAAGTCGACTTTTGCTAAAATGCAGTTAAACGACTGTTGAATAGTTAGGAAAATAAATGGAGATTATTTCGAAAACTGTTCGGAAAGCAGCCAGCGAAAAAAATGGAACACAGACGAAGGGAAATCGCGAGGTCCTGACGCATTCTTAGTCAAAGCTGTGACTATTTCTTGTTCCAGATGGGTTTAAAAGCTAAACATAAGAAAATAAATATCCTTGCTATTTACTGTCCTCTAAAATATTTAAAGGAAACAGATACATAATAGGTGGTGACTTTAATGCTCCACAACATAAAGCGAAGCTAAACAACCCTTGGCAGCAATTAAGAAGAGAAATTCAAAATTTTGAAGAACACTCAATGGAAAGGTACCTCAGAAAAAGCCGATTCCGAATCATAAATTTGGTTTTCGAAGGCAACACTCCACGATACAACAGATACACAGAATTACACAGAACAGAAGGTCTGTTCGGATGTATTTTTTGATGTAGCCCAGTTCTTAGACAGAGTATGGCACGAAGGACGTATCTATAAACTGAGATGAATGCTGCCAAATCAGCTTGCTTTTTAAAACAAAACAACAGAATACTTATTCAAAGCTAAGATAAATAAAGACTGGGGTACCGCAAGGTAGTGTAATGGGGCCACTATTATACTTATTATACACAAGTGATATTCAGGAGTTATAAAACCATACTACATATGTCAACACAGAATCCACAGGAAAACAAGGCAAAAATAAAATCTGTGATTGGACCAAAAAGTGGAGAACTAAATTAAGCGAGTTCAAGTCAGTCCATGTGGTGGGCGAAAACGCATCATAACCTCCACGTGGTGCCTGCTGTATACCTATTTAATAGTGGTGAACGTATGCTCAGTCTGACTGTACATGTGGAGCTGGATTTTCGGATCAGGACAAACTCAGCCGGGTTAACTTCAACAAGGATGTGCCAGGCGGGGCATCTCTTGCTGACCTGATCTAATTTTGCAATTCCGATGTCTAACAAAAGGTCCTCAGAAAGACGACCGACGTGCAGCGGAATCAACGGTGATGCCCACAGCTAAACTAGTGGAAGCCTGACTTGAGCTACCCCGACATATTTGGAGCTCACGTCAGTAAGGGACTTTCAAGAATGAGGCTGGGTCTTGAAAAAGAGATGGTGGCGGAGGAGCCCTTAATGGGCCCAACGGCAGCGCTGCATCCCCGAAGTGTATTACTGCCATCAGTTTAGTCCCTCGTCCTAGAGGTTTCGTATTAGGATCTGACCCTCCAGCCTATGTCTTGCCTTGTAACAAAAGTAACAAAAAGCTTGGGATTGGAACGACTCTGACGCTATCGAAGATATTGAGAGGTTATACTCTAGTGATAAAGTACGGAAGTTTTATCACAAGGTATAAAGGATGGAGAAGGAAACCTTGTAGTAAAGTCACAGTGGGTGCTGAAAATATGGAAAAACTTCTTCTGCAGACTGTAAAACGGCGACGAAGACCAACATACCGTTGTTAGGTAGAATAAAACATTCAGCAGAGACGATGAAAGTCAAAACTTCCGTCCTCCTAACCAAAACGAAGTAAGAATATCAATACTTAAGCTTAACTCCCACAAGACTGCTTCAAATTCGAGCTTTTCAAACCAGCTGGAGATGACTTGGTAGAGGGCATACACCAATTCATTTGTAAGATTTGATCAGGCTGTGGAGTACCACCAACCCTTACTACAGCGAAAAACATCGAAAAAAATGTGGGATCTGATCATGGGATACTACAGATTGAAGAGAAGGGAAACAGCTAAGATTGGGAACATATCTCGTAGGAACCGACCCAAAAAATCGTTCTTCTAATTCTCTGCAATATGAGTTCCGAAACTGCTTTCAGTTGAATAGAAACCCAATCGACTGGCGATGTCTTGAGAGTGGTTAAAGAGCTATTTCGAACTTATCTAGAGGATTTCTGGCTAGATTTATGAATATGAGACATGGGTTCACCCTTATTCCCTTATCGATAATAAGATATTACAAATACATGGCGCAACAGACCGTTTGTGGGCCAGGGCTAGAGAGGTGGGACTGTGTTAAGGCTTTCTGGGATTCACCAGAGGATTTTCAAGGTCCCACTTCTCTCGGATGACTGACAATTACTTCGCTTTCATTCACTTCATCCACTTCTCTGTTATATTATGATATGAGACCTTTATGCTTGACCAGGATGCAAAAGAATGAAGAGCGACAAGACCTCTTCCCATACAAATAGTTGAGCTCTGCAACCACCTATCTAGTCCACGAGTCCACCACATAAAAAATTTAGTTTGCAACAGACTTTCTGCTCTCCATTAGCAATGAGAAGGATATAGGACTGCCTTCTTAACAAAACGTATGAGCCTGTAAGACACATATTCGTTTTTTACTGGTCTGCGAGTGATCATATTTGACCTTCTCGAACCAGCGAATTTCAAATTCGTGTAAACATACACACACCCTTGTGAGAATACAAACAGAATCAATGTACCGCATTCCACTTGTATCCATCCTTCGGCAGAATGGAAGAAAAATTGCGAATAAACTAACCCACGCGCACGTATCTAGTTTGTTTTTCATTAGATACAACTACAAAGCATCAAATAAATGCTCGAAAAGTCAATTGGAAATTCAATTGAGTGCCGCACTCAAACGGACTGAGGCAGGACGTGTGTTGAGTTCAATTAATGTACCCATTGAACTGTTAGTAATAAAAACTAAAAAACAAACATAAAATCGCAATATTTCAGCCAAAAAAGATACCCGTTCCTATGAATTGAACCATGCGGACTACTAAACCTAAATAGCTCGCAGTTTCATCAATAAAAGTTTGGTAAACGAATTCTTCTGTTTCCTAGTTAGTAATACCGTTGTTTGTACTAGAATTTTGAATATTTTTTAAAGGAGTACTTTTGAAGGTTTGATTTGACTCAAACAAGCCATGTGGGGAGTAGGCCAAGGCATCGCATACAGACAGCGAGAAACACTTTCCAAATCAGTAGCACAAAGGTCAAAAAAACTGCTTCGAGAGTCACGTCAACAGGAAGCTGAGCAACAAAAGTAAAGTCGGGATGACTCCAGGAATTGGAACAGCTATAGTATATGGACCCAGCGGCGTCGTGTTGCAGTGGTAAGTGCGTTGAATTACTGACCGAGAGGTTCGAGGTTCGAATCCCAGAGAACACCAAAAAGTTTTTCACGGGCCCACCTCTCGCGAATGTCTGACAAACGTATGAGAGTAATAACTGTCAAGAGAAAGCTTCTCAATTTGCCTTTCGAATATGGCCCTAAACTGTAGTCTTCCCATTTGTGTGAAAAAATATAACACGCACAACACGAACATAGGGTCTGTTGCGACCAGTATTTGTATTTTTGGTACGAGGATGGATCCAAAACATAGACAGCAACTGGAGCAGGTGTATACAGGCCCAGAACCAACTACTCGGAAGCCATGGGAACGTACCTCAGTATTTTTCAAGCAAAGGTCTACTCGATTGAGAGATGTGTCGATAGAAAGTATCGAGGACAAGACATCGCGATATTATCGGGTAGCCAGGCCGCCATAAAGACGTTAAACTGTCATGAAATCCGGTCAACATAGACCAACTCAGTGAGAAAAACAGAGTCACCCTCTACTCGGTACTAGACCACGTGGGACTGAAGCGAAATTAAGCAGCGCTGGCGAACTAGCAAGAAAGGTTTAGAAACCGCATTTACTGGTCTATCGTCTAAAGAACTCAGGAAGGAAAAACACCGCAAAAGATCAAAATTTTGAGAAGAAATACCTAAACTAAGTCAGACCAAAAAAAATCCCTGGAATTACCGGAAAAGAAAGAAGGCCTGTTCAAACGTCAACAAAACTCGGCTGGGCATTCTCTCAATAGACCGTAGGTGGTCCGAGGCCTAGCTTCTCGCGACCATACGCGTTGTGCGTGTTATATTTTTGCACACAAATGGAGGGGACCTACAGTTTACAGCCACATCCAAAAGGCCTTCACGAGAGGTGGGACCATGGAAAAACTTTTTGGTGTTTTCTGGGGTTCAAACCTCGAACGTCTCGTTCAGTAATCCAATGCAGTAACCACTGAGCCACGGCGGATGAATGGATTTTCTCCTGACGTCTGCAGGGAGGATCTACCTCTTTAAATAATGTAAACATTTGCCCCGACGCGACGAATGTTTATAGTTAAACACTAAAGCGCAATAAGGACAATGAACTCAAACAAAACGTCCTCCAAAAGCCTCTTACCTACCGTCCGTAGAGAGGCTTCCATCTGTCGCCCGTAAGAAGGATCTATGAGTCGAAAAATTTTGCTTCACTTTCAGAAGAACGGCAAGGACAATCACTGTATTTGTTCTGCAGTCACGGATGACAGAAGGTTTAGGCTAGTAAACGGGGAAACGAACCTAGAATCGCGGCAATTTTGGAAGCCCAAAATTCTCTATGGATCGGAAGCCCTTTAAGAAAGTATGAACGTCTGAGGAACCTAGGCAAAATGTGCTAAAGCTTAAGTTCTAGATATGAATAGTTTGTCCATAGGTGAAGACATATTTATGGAGTAATAAAATATTTACCTACAACCAGCGAAATAGTCAAAGTTCTTCGCTTACCTGAAACAAAAAAAGAAAACGAATTAGTTATTGCACAATACACATGCATATGTACACACGTCTATTTACAAGCAATTACAATAAAAATCATACATAAACATCTTCAACAAATCAAACACATGGTATCCTATATTAGAGCTCTTAATGGATATGCACTTCGTTTGGTACAATGAACCGGAATAAGACGTTTCAAACTCCTTTTCCTTCAGTAAAAAAATGTACGATATTATTACAGAGTAAAAGACAGGATCTTATGAATCTGCATTACCGGATGGCATTACCCCTGCAATGCTTTAAAATACTCTAACCAGAGTCTCACCCTAGCTTAAAGCAATTTTCCGAAGCTGTTTAAAGTTCAATGAACATAGGCGATGATAACCGAAGCGTCCGTCCACCTGACCCAAACGAAGTGAAGATAGCAATATCTAAACTTGACGGACCTGAAGGCCTACCAGCCGAGCACTTAGGTTAGGTCAGGTTACGTTGAAGTGGTTGCCAGCTAGGATTCGCCAACACACTTAGGCCAATGGTAGGTCCATTGTGATACCACGTGGATCATGCGAGAAAGTTTCTCTCTACCTAGTCGTTAAACTATTTTGAGCTTCTTATGAAGCGTAAGAGGCTATTAATTTCCATATTAATAGGGAGCTCCTAAGTGAAGCTTCCTTCTACGGGAGAGAACTGGACAGAAACAAACAAGATGAGGAATAGTTTCCTCTTCTTCTTCATCCATGCAGCTTCTACAAAAGTCGTTCGAAAAAGGTAGCCTTGTAGCGTGCTTGGCTATTAGACAGTATCCAGGGATGACACCTATTGTGGTGCCAATATGACATCTATTGAGAGAAATCAAATTCTTAGAGCGTTTTACATCCAGCTTCGGGCAAATCTGTTTACTCGCTAGACATGATGATCCACTTGTCCGCCCAAGATTTGTACTCTCGATTGGAATACCTAAGGTGCCTTTGTCCGGGATAGAACAGATGCCGCATAGGAAGTTGTACGTAGTGCTCCGCTTAGGCACAGACAAGCTGTACGTTGGACCTTGCTTAGATAGTCGCGATTCATAGCTTTTTCTAAGGCTGTCCACCAGGCTATCACCCCGTATGTGAGTATCGGTCTAATGACCGAGATGTAGAGCCAGTGACTTATTCGAGGTTGTAAACCCTTTCATGCTACTGTAGCCTTCTTGCCTCTTTCTGGAATGTTAGGTTTCCAGCTTAAGACCCAAATATTTTGCTTTTTGAGAGAGAGTTAAGCTGATACCATTGAAAGAGGAAGGGTAGACTGTCGGAATTTTATATTTCCTGGTAAAGAGGACCACCAGTTCAGTTTTGGTGGGGCTTACAATCAAGCCAAATCGACCCGCCCAACGTGTTAGCTTGTTTAAAGCGTTTTGTAGGAGCTTCTTTTAGAGTATTTAAGTGCTTTCCTGAGACAGCTATAGCAACATCATCTGCATAAGCAATCGCCGTGCATTCCTCGCCCTCCAGGATTATCAATAGTTCGCTGACCACCAAATTCCAAAGAAGGAGGCAGAGAAACCTCCTTGGGGAGTGCCTATACTGACAGATCTTCTAGTGGACACCTCACCCAGCTTGGAAACGAGCAGCTACCTGATGAATGGAATCCGAGCAGCGTTTGTCCGATCCATAAGAAAGGAGACCCCCCGTCAAATTCGCAAATTACAGAGATATCGGTCTCCATAACATCGCGTACAAGGTCTTATGTACCACATTGTGTGAACGGCTGAAACCCCTCGTCAACAACTTTATTGACCCCCCTATTAGTGTGGTTTCAGGCAGAGAAAGTCCAGAATTGAATAAATCCTGGGGAAAACCCAAGAAGTCCCAATCGATGCCCACCATCTTTTCACCAATTTTAAGGCCACATATGCCACATATGGCATTAATTGAAGACGAGCTATACAGAGCCATGTCTAGTTTTGGCATCCCTGTCGTTCCAATTCGTTCGTCTGTGCAGGATGACGATGGAGAACGCTTGCTGCTCCATCAAGGTCGATAATGACCTCACCGTGACCTGAGATATCGAAAAAGGATTTAGGCAAGGTGATGTCTAGTCATGTGATTTTGCGAAACTCACAAGCCAACACCGGAGGCACAATCTTTCAAAAGTCTGTGCAACTACTAAGGTTGGTCGACAATTGGCAGAACACAGCGGGCTATCTTTGGTACCTTCACTGGTATCGAAACAGAAGCCGCCAAAATGGGTTAAGGGCAAAACCAAGTATATGCTGTCACCAAGAAGGGACACACAACATCGACGAATTGGACAGAACGTCACAGTCGACAGCTATTGTGAGGGACTTTGTCTACCTTGGTTCTGCTATACATTCTGACAACAACACCTCAGCAGAAATCAAACAGAGAATAACTCTTGCCAATCGCTGGCAAGATAACCGCTAAGCAGGTAACAGTGCGCTTCGTCTCACTAACGCAAGACTCTTCAAAAGCAGCTGTATAGGTCATAGCTTTATTCTTAAGGAATCATTGCCCAACATCCCTGACAAGGCGGAAGAAAGTCTTGATAGTAGTAAGGGTATGGGGTCAAGTATATATTCAAGAGATATGGGCCTTCACGTGGCTCTAAGACTTCCGAACACATTCAGTATGTTCCAGGCAGTGATTCTGGCCGTACTCAAACCCACGGAGCTGCTTGAGATGGGATCAGTATCCAGCAAAAGCATTGCCATCTACATTGATAGTCAGGCTGCGCTAAGGGCGCTAGAGTTCTTTATCACCAAATCTGAACTAGTCAGTAGCTGCCGCACAATGCTTAGGGCATTATGTTCCCAGAACCGAGGCAAATTATGTTGGGTACCAGGACACTGTGATATAGAAGGTAACGAAAGTACCGACGTGCTGGCCCAAAAAAGGAGCAGAACCCCCGATAAATGATGCAATTGATGGAATAAGACCACCAATGGCCATGGCTAAGAGGAAAATTTCAATATGGCCGACCTAAGATGGTCAAACTTAGAAGGGCACAGGGTTTCTAAGGCCCTGTGGCCTGAGTTAGATCGGAAAAAATCTGCAGAATTAATAAAGCTCTCTCTGGCCATTGCCTCCTGGGGAAGCACGCTATGATATTAGGTTTAACGAACACGGACACATGCAGGTATTTCGATGACCTACATGTCGCAGAGGACATTCACTCTGTGAATGTCAAGCCATTCCTCGGAGCAGAATAAAGTACATTGGTAGATAGTCCACACTGATCTGGAAGGGATTGGCTCCTTGAACAAAAATGAGGCCATATTTAGGCTCTGTAAGGAAATTAAGGGCATGGGCGAATTGGATTAGGTTTCTGACCGTGAAGGTTCCTTAGGGATCGCGATGGGCCCACTATGGTGCCTTATGATTAACTCATAACCTTACCTAAGGTCTTATCTCGAACAACTAAGGAGACTCTCTACAAGACCTTGATCATCCCAGTCCTGCAGTATGGCGCGCTGAATCATGGACTCTGTCGAAAGCGGATGAAGATATCCTCGGTCCCATTTGCGTTGACAGGCTTTGGAGGAAAAGATTCAATGATGAAATTTACGAGCTGTACAGCGACATCGACCTAGCCGACCTAGGACATATAGAGCGAATGGACACTCCGGTCCGCAGAGTCTTCGAATCCAACCCGGAGGGACAACGCAGTAAAGGACGACCCAGCGCGCACAAGTAGAAGGGGACCTCAACCAACTTGGAGTGCGTAATTGGAGGCAGTTATGTAGCTAAGGACCGGGCTAACTGAAGATGTTTGTTGAGTGAGGCCCAGGTTCACCCCAAACTGTAGCAACCCCTAGGTAAGACCTGTGAAAAGCACCAACCAAGCTGAAGTGGAATGTAAAAGTATCATCACTACTAGTTGGCCTATAAGAAGGCTCTTCACCCGGTAGCTCTGGGTTATCGCCTATATGCTAACAAAATGGTTTAACTGTTCCGCATTCTACTAAGCTGGGTGCCGTCTATTGACTAATGAACCCGAAGCTGACTATTTTATCGTCCTTTTTAATATCCACATGCATACATATGTCTGAACAAAGCAAGTTCACTTACTTGCTCCTACCCTTCTAGGGTAATCAATCATCCGACACAGGATTCACCCCACCGTAAAATAACACAACCTTGACACAGCACACCAAAAGCATTCACGTGTAAACGTTTATTTCGATTTCCTTGTTAATGAAAATTACCCGTAAAAGTTAAGCTGGAAAAGGATCTCATAAAAAAAAAAAAAAAACAACAGCTCAGGTAATAACTCACATCGTAAAATTTTTATTTTAAATTTTATTCTATTTCTACACCTCTGGCGCTATGAATAGCATCATTAAATTTAAATTTATTAATTCGGATTCATACAACGGTTTTGGCTTTTATTTATACGACTACAGTTAGCCCATGGCTTGTGGGTATCTTCTACACAAAAAGGATTTTCATTTAAATCGTTTCGAAACAATAAGACTCCATATTGCCTTGGAATTTAAGTGTATTTTCTACACATCTACATACTGGAAGGTGCCACAGACACGTCCTTGTTCTTAAAAATATTTACGATGATGGGGTGAAAAGGTGAAAAGGTGCAGAGTGAGGGTTCATTACCCGATAAAGTTTGGCAGTGAATTTGATTTCGGTTTTATGATACAAAATTCGAGTTAAGTTCCTCTTTCATGAACGTAAAATTTTATTTTAAATTAAATGAAGTATAACAACCACGGATTGTACGGGAAGTCGACTAATTTTTACTTCCCCTTGTAATCCTTCCGTCACCTGTACGCTGTATGCAGTCATCATTGAAATAAAATCTCTGCGCCCTATCGTCATTTAAATATCATCGAGCGTGTATCTTTCTACCTAGACACACGCATATGGGTATATTTTTCGAACTAACTCTCAATGAATGGGGGTGGGCAGAGGCACCCACAGAATAGGACTGGGAGGCATTTATGGCCTCTATTCTCATGTGGAACACAAATTACGTTCACACGTTTAACCATAAGCCCATTGCAGCCACAGATTTTCGATTAGGATAATGTCGGTCGTCTGTTATCCTTCCCCGACAGCGGAGCCCCTGTGTGCGTGTGGGTGTGTTTTGTCAATCGAAGTAGGGAAGCAACAAATTATATTCTTGTCACATAACTCATAAAGCAAACCAAACAAAATGAAAATGGAAAACAATACGAACAAAACATTCGGATTAATAAATATACGAGTACACACACGTAGTGTACAGAGAGAGATACAAAGCGAAATGATTATCCTTAAGCACATACATACCGACTGTACATATACATACACTAAAACCATTCGTCGTTCATCCGCAAAGAGTTAATCCTGGATGGCATGGAATAGTATGAAATGAAACAAATTTGAGATGATTATCCAAGTTGTACGGCCTCGTGTGTGTGTGGGGGTGGGGGTGGGGGGGGAGGATATTCGTAGCACTACAGCACACAGCAACTGGTGGTGGAGAAAACTCCTGGGCGCCTGTAATAAATCATATCGAAGAATGAACACTCATTTGGGCTTCCTTTTCCTTGTTTTGTCCTCGGTGCCGACTCTGTATGAATAGAGGCTCGTGCACAATCATTAAGTGAAATAGGTTAATAAATCATGGTATGGCTGTGATTTTTTTTCATCCTTTTTTCCATTTCTAATTGAGTACTTAATTCCTGATGGACAACACGGGATAGTAACGATAACGAGTAACGAGAATCGTAAAATATTTATTTTATTTCATTTTTATTTCAGGGAATATCTTGGGGCTTTCAAGGAGGGTAAGGATTATACTCTGCCTTCATCCCTGAAAATTTGATCAGAGAACTGCTTAAGATCCACTTCTTGTTCCAAAAGGGGCGATAGATCTATAAAGCTAGAGGAAGCAAGCTAGAATTTGGTATCCTGTCAACGGATATCTATGGATGGCGGCATTGGCCAATGATCTACGCAGCGCAGATTTTATACCGCTAGAAGCTCAGGTTTTGCGAAAAGTGAGGGACTCACTTGTTTGGTGGCCTGCGTTGGGAAAAGTCTACAACATTAGACAACTAAACAAAGTGCAAGGAACAGTGGCCAATGACTGCAGGTGCCATGCGATGATGTCCAATCGAAGCCCCGATTGTTCTTCTGCACCTTATACCACTCGATCTTCATATTAACAGCATATCAGCATGTTCCGCGGTTAGATTACGAGTACGAGAACTGAACTCTAGGAAAGACTTCATGGTAGACTTCCGATAAGGGTGGAATGGGAAAGAGGTGAGTATGAAAGAGAAACTTATAAAGATGACGGGGTAGGTGCTGGAATTTTTTCGGAATTGCTCCAGATATCTGAGTCATAACCACTCCCAGATTCATCCGGGCTAAATTGCTGGCAGTCCTCAAAGCTTGTCGCGTTTTGAAAGACTACCTTGCATCGATCCAAAACATTGCTTCAAGATCAGTCTCCTCTAGGTGCCGGGAAACAGTAACATGAAGGGGAAGGAACGGGCTGATGAGCTGGCCAGGCGCGGTTCAGCCCTTAACAGATCCCTCACGAAGTGTCTTCACATCCCTTTGGAAGCAGTCAAAGGAAGAATCCTCTTGCATTTCTATCAGAGGCCAACATTAAGTGACACGGGTTGCAAATTTGTGTCAAACCAGATGTGACCCAACAGATCTGCGAAACAGAACTCGCACAGACATTACAAGGATTAGAGCGATTGGTACGGGTCACTGGCCCATAGGAACACACGCGTCCAGATTAGGCATCTCATTAGGAATTACACATTGTCGCCGCTGCAACAATGAGAGAGAGTAGTCCGCCTCTAGGCAGGGATAGACATTGCATACTGTGTAAACCCTTAACGAAGTCTCGGGGAAAGAGATAAGTAAACTAGTCAGTTTCCTACATGCCACAGGATGGTTGTAAAGGATTTCCGCTGTCTTCTTTTAGGTTTTTACAAAAACATCGAAGATCGAGTCACGAGTTGTGGTATTAAAATGACACTAGAGCGCTAATTAAGCGTCATCGTGGAACGGTGAAGCTACCACTCGTACCTACACACCTTCCTAAGGACTATGAAAGAGAGGGCGTGACACAGGCTGTGGTTAATCTACAACAAAGTCGGCATATCTCAGAGGAGGTAGTAAGCGATAATAAGCTTCAATAAGCGACTAACAGCTTCCTGCCATTCAAATCAGTGGCTCTGGATGGAATCATCTCAGCGGAAATGCAACTGTCATATGACACTTTCCGTCTGGTTGATAAAATTATTTCGATACTGTCTAGACAACAACTACATAACAAAGCTTTGGCAGGAGTTGAAAGTCGTTTTTTTAACCAAGATCGAGAAAGCCACGCACATCACACCAAAGGACTTCAGACTCATTAGCCTACCTCCCTGGAAAGGCTGGTGGATATTTACATCCGCAATAACATCAACGTACTTTCGGGATCGCAGCATGCTTATAGTAAGGGTAAATGAGTTAAAACCACATTTCATTTTCTTGTTGACATCATTGAATATGTAGGTAGCCTTCCTTGACATAGAAGAGGCCTTCAAAAACATAAAAGCTGAGGCGATAGAGACTGCTCTCAGGAAATTAGGTATCAATGCTATGTTAAGTCAACAAGCAGTTCAACGCGGCACACCACAAGGAGGGGTACTATCACCACAACTATGGCTCCTTACCGTGATCGAGTTACTTCTCGCTTTAGAAGAGGAAGGATAAAAAGTTATACCTTATGCACATGACATTGCTTTAGCAGTCAGTGGAAAACACCCAGCAACACTACTTTACTTTTAGGTTGAAACAGCCCTGACAAGGCTGGTCAAGTTAACAGATAGCTGCGAAGCTAGAATAAGAGGATAAATCACCATTTCACCTACTCTGCAGCTGCTTGTCCATGGTACTCTTCACGAAAAGATACAAGCTAGGGGACTTCCTGGCCCCTACCTAAAAACGAGGTAAAATATCTTGGGGTCATCCTGGACAACAAGTTAACTCGGAAAAGACATCTACAAAACAGAATTACGAAAGCCTGAAGGGCGTACTAGATATGCCGTAGAGCTTTGAAATCATCGTCAGGCCAATCCTACATGTTTGTATGGTGGCCGATAATAGGGACGAAATACGCCTATGAATACCCAACGCATGGCTAGCCTATGAATACCCAACGCATGGCTAGCCTATGAATACCCGTATCTGAATTGAGTAACCCCACAGCAATCATGGAGATGCTCTTGAACTTAGAACTTACTCTCTATGGGACTAGAGGTGCCGGACGGACTGCACTTAGACTGAAGTTCTTAGAACATTTCAACGAAGGGACCGCATCGGGACACACTTGGACTAGTAAGACATTCGAGCGACATACTATTTCGACACAAGCTATACAGTTAGACTCCCCAGACACGAGGAATGGTAGCAGATCACTGCCGTTCCAAAGGAGGGGGAAATAGAAGTGTATACGGATGATTCACACATGGATAGAGATTCGAGAGCGAGGATCTACCACCGAACGCCACCTCAAAATCACGGATTCCACCTGGAACAGTTCGTGACTATCTGCCAGGCTATACTTAGGAGAACGGAACTACTACTTAATACCGGAACCTAAAACAACAGCGCACACATCTACTCGGACAGTCAAGCAGCCCTAGTGCCACTAGCAAACGCAAGAATCAACTCAAAATTAATGAGGAAATGCAAGGAAAAACTTAATATCTTGGCAACCTCCTATCTGGTCACGGCAATATACAAGAAAACGTAGTAGATACTTCACGGTAACAGCCATATGAGTAGCCTTAAGGTTGTTAGAACCGCATACAGCAGCTCGTTCGTAAAATTTGTGGAAAGGACTGCAAACCTGTAAAGCTGCCAAGGTCATAGCTGAGTGCCCCTGCTTCCGTCAGCCAAAGGGGGCGCTCGATCTAGACAGAGGACAACTAAGACAGATAGTCGGTCTGTACACTGGACACTTCAACCTGGATAAACAGACCTACACACTGGGACTAGTAACCTCTAGCACTTGCCCGGGATGCGAGGAAGAGGAAGAAGGCCTCGAACACTTCCTCTTCAAATGCCCTGCAACAGGAGCGCTAAGACGCAAACATCTGCACGAGCTGACGTATGTTAGACGTTGAAGTTTTGAGGAAATCCTAGGATACGTTAGCAGTACAGGAGGTTTCCTCGGAACAGTGAACCCCAGCCGACTCTCCATCCCCGAATCAAACCATCGCTTTACCTTTCTCTACGGTGTAATTCGTCTAGAGGGTAACACAATATGCCGAAGCGTCGGCCTACGTGATGAGGCCAGACAGTACGGACTACAAAATGTTGGTTCCCCTACCAAAAACTGGTGCAAAAGAACGGTCTGGAGAAGCAATTCGATCGTCTGAAGACCGTAAGCGTGATCTACGCCGAATGTTACTCATCCTTGGAAAGAAGTGGTGGTGCAAGTGAGGTTCCTGCCTTCTGAATAACATAAACCTATCATCAAGCCGTCTAAGAACAGGCCACAATCGATTCCATTAGAATGGAGATCGATAGATTAAATCCTGTAGAACATAGGGTCTAGAAGATAGCATGGACATATAGAAGTACCCTAACCGCCTTCGTTGACTTTCATTACTGATTGGTGTGCTGACTGTCATGTCGTCATGTCATGTCACCTCCACTACTTTGCCAATAGCATTTAGCTTCATAGTTGTTCCTATTTCCCTGCAAGGACTGAAGGTCGTTTGATGCAATTCTCGAAGCTGGAGGACTTGAGTAATTTACAGATTCTGCTGAATGATGCAATAGCTACGATAGTTGCCATTGCCTTGTCAAATTGTTGATAGAAAAAGGTGCCAGGATTCAAAGAAATTAAGTCCCATGCCCCATCATAGCATCTAGGCTCTAGATTCCATTTATCCTGCTGCGATGGCTTTCGTGGAACCCCCTTACCAGCCCAAAACTCTTCTTATTTCTGATTAAGAAAATCCCATTACGTTTTAGGGAGCATATCAGGATTACGTCGGTCCTCTGTCGTGCCAAATATCCCCTTTTTGCCTCGTTTTTCATCGCTCTTTCTATCTCCTTCCCCCTCTCATTTCTGTCATATCTGTAGTTGCCTTAGTGACTCGTGGTGCAGCAGGATATTCCCCGTTTTAATGCCACACTAAAGTCAGCCACAGCTGCTGCAACAGCACAACAGTGATGTTTGTTACAACGGATGTCCTTTGGAAGTGAAACAATGGAGACTACAGGAAAAAAAAAAAAGAAACCCCGGCATAGTTAACAACTTGCACTGCAGACCCCGGATCCGCTTGGTTTTCATTAACAATGGGTTGATGAACGAGTTTGTTTCGTTGAATATCCTTAAGCAATGTCGCACATAAAAACTGCATTTCCTTCGGATGACTGGCTCACATAGGGAATTTTATGTCGCGAACGCTTATCTCTCCGTGCGGTTGGGTGAATGTTTTCGTTCATTAAAAACTCTCTGTAACCTACCACAATGCCTGAAATGAGGACTCTCCTCTTTCAATTTTTACTGACAGTCCGTCTTCCTTATGGGTCATCCACCCTCATCCACCCACCACCGCATTGCGAACCAATTTGTTGGCGGGGTGGGGGGTTTCAGTAGCTAATACCCTAATTACATTACTACTTGCAGATACATGACAACCACCCCCCACCCCCGCTGAATTGTTGACAACCATGTCAGCATTAGCATTCTACTTAAGCTAACCAAGTGACAACAATAAACCCCAATCGTCTAATTACACTCTGTTTGTATGCACGCAACTCATTTTTGTTACACTCGATAGCCGTTAATTAAGATATTCCAGACCCTAACCTGTGTGTGTACCTATCGGATACAATTTATAGCTCGCCTTGTAGGCACATAGGTAGGTACTCGATACCTGTCCCTGTCCACGCACTGAAAATAAGAAAAAGTCGATACACACAATTCAAAGTCGCCTTGACTTGGTAAATCATTGTTAGGGGAACCCCACCACCCACACACACACACACACACACACACACACACATAGGCCGCAGTCCAATTAGAATCGGGTTCCTAATTGCATAAGTCACGATGATGAAAATGAAAAGAAAATGGAGAAGGAAAATCCTTTCACTCTACGGTGTGTTCCTCTAACATTTGTACGCCTCTTCTGGTAGGGTGGGGACGGGAACGGGTGGGACATGCCAGTGGGGTACATGTATATCGTTCAACATAAACACGCGCGCTCGGAGTAAGATTTTTATTCTGAAGTAGGTCGTGCGCGCCAACAATGGCAGAGCCACTTAGGATAATTGCTCCTTGATTTCAATGCGAGTTTTCTTGTTTTTTTTTTCTTTTTTTTTCCTCCCGTTTCGAGCTTTAATTTGTGTTGTACTACAGTAAAAGGAGTTCCCATTGGTGGTATGTAGATGGTACTCTGAATAATTATTTTCCATTACTGTAGGTGGCAGTGCCAGTGCCAATATAATGGGCGAGAGATGTTGTACTGTAAAACAACAGAGGGTGGTGTTAGCAGGTTTTTTTTTTTGTTTTCTGTTTGTTAGACGGGCATTATCGAATCAAGAATAATTAGAGGGCTTCAATGGTGTGCTAAGTTAATAACACTGCAAGGCAGTGAGGTTTTATTGGAGTCGTAGGGAGTAATTGGTTTCAGTTTTGTTTTTGCCAGCACGTCCGGATCTGCTCTAGATACAGTTATCAACTTAACGCCCGCCGATGTTTACACCATGGACTGCATTATAAGAGGTGACTTGTGTTTAGAAAGAGGTGGCCTTTGGTACGAGATTCGTGGGAACAAAATTTCCCAAACAAATATTGAAAAACGAAAAAAAGATAGAAAAAGGCGAACTTTCTCTTTAGTCGATGGCAGACGCAATTAGCGCTGTAGCCGCGAACCAAGAGAAAAAGAAAGAGACATTCGCAGTCCTCACAATGGACGAGGAGATCTTGAGAGAAATGGAGGAGCCTTCACTTGCCGATCCCGAGGAGACAGTCTAGAATGTTGGCGCGATTGGAATGGTAAAGAAAAATAAAATTTCCGAGGGCACGCAGATGCTTAGAGAGCATAAGAAAGCCATACATTTGAAGCGCATCCCCCTGCTCTCCGATAAGGAAAAGAAGAAGAAATGGTAAAGAAAGATGACTTCAGAAGGCCCACTGCTAAAACAGCAGACAACAAGAAAGGTGCAAAGGTGTCAAAGTATAAAGAGGGTGCCATAGCTAAGAAGAGCCCGAGCGACAAGAATGCCAAAAAAATACTAGCCTTGGTCACAGAAAAACCGTACCCCAGTGTAACTGCGATGCGTAGCGCAGGTGAGAAGCGTTGGGCTACACCGAAGATGACCATCGCCAAGACGAATCCGAGACACAAAATCGGAACCAAAGCCGATAAAACGGGTGGAGGTAGAGCGTCTGTGATAAAAGGGAGCTATTTTCGACAAAAACGGAAAAATCCCAAGAAAAGGCAAATGTCCCAGCAAAAAAAGTTAGGTTAAACCTAATGCGCCGTCGGTCCACTTTAGCGAGGCTTTGCGAAGTGATCTATACCTTGCTGTGCTCGACCTTGCCCAGCAGACAGTACACCTTTCAACGGGGAAAGGTTATCGAAAAGGTACTGGCACAACTGCTGACCAATTAGAAACGCGGAATCAGCAGAGTCGACTGCAAAGAACAGATGTCGCCATAAGGATCATTCCCACATTCAAACTGTGGATGGGAGCTGCACTTAAGGCCGTCCCTCTAGATGAGGTACCAGAAAAGCCTAGGGCTGTACTTAGAATACCTGATATGGATGTTGGGAAGGAAGAATTCCTCGACTTCCTAAAGCAAAAAACCGAGCGGTCCCTATGGATGACTGGGAAGTCATGGCCATGAAGACGGTACCCTTAGAAACGAAAAAGCGCATGAACTAGCCAGGTTAGGGTCGGTTATGCACTCCTCATATGCCCTGGAGGAATGGCTTGACTGACGGTGCCATAGGGGGGCAAACAGGACAGTGCAATTGGAGGGATTGGTCACGTAGACATGCAGGAGCAGGGAGTCGGTCATAACTCATAGCGCGGGCTTCAGAGTATCCATAAACGATTTTGCCTCTACCTATCCGCTAGCAGAAAACAAAAAACTTAACCTTCTGCTGCGTTCGTGGTGATAAGGACATATCAGGGAATGAGTTCATTACTGACGAACTCGCAAGGTGTTGGCAACAGACCACAATGGATCATTTTGA
Organism: Blera fallax; assembly: GCA_946965025.1. Taxonomy (NCBI): domain Eukaryota; kingdom Metazoa; phylum Arthropoda; class Insecta; order Diptera; family Syrphidae; genus Blera; species Blera fallax. The sequence goes on along the minus strand of OX337247.1, from coordinate 11,922,422 downwards.
CCGATCAAGCAACATCAAAGGCTGAATGGAGCATAATATCCCAATAGCAGCCAACAGCAGATAGAACTCGTTTACGACCTGACGATAAGACCAGAACCAACAAACTCTTACAAAACTACAGAAAGTCCTTGTAAAAGTTGGTAGGCCATAACCTTCTCAGAAACCACGGAATGAAACTTAAACTCAGCGTCGACAATATACATAGATATACAGAGGCTGTGGCTATGAAGAGACCCATGAGGACACACCTCACTGCCTCTGGTATAGTCAGGTTCTCTGCCATCTAAGACACAGAACATTAGGAACGACATTCAGAAACTACCTGATGTTCCACTTTCTTTCCAGGTTTCTGAGAACGTCACGATGGCTGGAGATCATAAACACGAATGAGGAGTAAGGAAGTAAATCAGTACATAGGTGGACCAAACCCCCAATCGGGCATTACAATGGCTCCACAAGAAACTAAGTGTGATGAGGTTCAGTCTTTTCTCTCCCTCATCAACCCAGTTACCTAACCTAACCTTTCCTCAATTAACTGAACAGAAGAAAGCCATGTTTCCTCTGCGGCATCCTGAATTGGACAAAAGGCAGAAAAACCTGTTAAAACCAACAACGGAAGAGAAATGACAGCTTCAAAAATCCACTGCAGAACAGCTGTAGGACAGATGGTAGCATCCTGCGACTGACCATCTATACGTTTCCAAAGTGTTTGATCAATAACACGAGTGTATCTCTCGCAGGCATCTTTATAGAAACCCCCCCTTCCTTTGAGAAGACACTCCCCTTGCCTCTGCCACTTCCAATTAATCTACAAAATTACAAAATCTCATTTTCATTCAGTGCCCAAGACAGTCCTTCCTGAATACTAAGTTGCATGTCAAACTAAAGCAAATTGACTTAAATACAATTGAAAATGAGTTTTATAAATATTCACAAGTATCCTCTTCGTCTTATCCCCATCGCCATCGCCATCGCCATCATCTGCAGAGATACATAATGCCGACAGGAGAGAGAATCCTTTCTTGTTTACTTGATAACAGCTCTCGGCAATCACGACATTAGTTTCTGTTGGTGTTCCATCCTCTATTCTCTCGTTCGGGGAACGAGTTTACTTAAGAAGGATGTCTTCAAAATTTATTTTCATCATATTTTTTGGCGGCTGTCCATTACATCCTTTAGAGCTAGCTCGTGAGCGAGAGAATGAAAACAAAAAGAGAGCGTAGGACTGCCGCCACATCCATTAAGAAAATTAACTAAAAGGAAGGATTCAACTGACAATGAGGGCGACAGAGAAAAAGGAGTTTTAGGTACAGAAGAGAACTTCCTTCCAAGAAAAAAAAATACCAGGGTTAACCGGGCCAATTTAAATAATCTCATGTTGATTGCTTGTCAAGTTGTTCTGACGGTCCCGGTAGTCGTTGTCAGGCAGCACACTCCAGCACTAGGTACCGACTCTCGGTTCAATTAAGTACGTAATTGAGGAGGAAGTGTAAGTCACAGAGTGTAAGTCCTGTGGCATTTAGGCGATAATGCCAATGTCGGCAATGGAAATAATTTTAACTCAAAACTTAATTACTTGAGTCAATTTAGAGAATTAAATGGATTGTTCTGCTCGTCCATTAGCCCCGAGAGGGGTAAGCTTTTCACCGTTTAAAGGTCACGACCAGTTTTGCTTTGATGGTTAAGTGGGCAAAAGCGGAAGAAGGCTTGGGATTGTTTCTTTTTTTTTTCTTTTGACTTTGAAGGAAATGTAAAGGACGCACTTTAGGATATTAATTAAGATAATGTATCATAATTGTGTAGAAAGGATTACTCATTCGTTATAAGATAGTCTACGGTAGACCTTATTGTACATGAAGAACGTGCATACATATGTCACCAATAGAACAACCGTGCGATAGAACTAGAGCCTGCATGTTAAACCGCTGTGTAAAGGTCGGTCTAAGCCCAGGAAATCCTAACATAAACGGCCAAGGAGGAAAGAGCGGACGTCATCATGATCAGCGAGCCGCACAAGTGTCCCGATCAAAGCAATAGATCTGCGATAAGGCAAGACAGACAGCAATATGCTTTGCAAACACCCTGCCTGCCTTCCATGAAATAAACGACCAAACAGAAAGATTGGTGCAGGTACACATGCGATCCATATTTATAGCTGTGTTACAAGACCCAGCTTAACGGTCTGTGAATGCCAACTAATGCTGGACAATCTAGCTGCGCATGCACTCAAGTTAAAGGAGGAGGAGGAGGCGACTTTAATGCGTGGGCAACAGAATAGTGCAACAGACTCACCAACACCAGAGGACAAGCCTTACTGAAAACATGCGCTCCTCTATATACCAGCATCGCTAATAGGGGCAGGGCAAATACTTGCTGGAAGGCTGAAGTAGGCTCCATCATCGACATCACCCTTGCGAGTAACTACATCACGAGAACCTTAAAATGGAGAGACAGGGAGGAATACTCACACAACGACCACAGGATGGTATTGGAAATCAAAGAAAAGAAACCAGACCAGCTCCAGAAACTTACGGGACCAAAATTGCACAAACCATCCTTCGATAAAAAAACATTCGTAGACACACTGAATGGTGATATAATTCTAAGTGGAACAGCAGAGATCATCGAGCATCACCTTACAGACACCATCGCTACAGCATGCGATGTATCAAGGACAATCAACAGAAAGGCATCACCATATTACTGGTGGAATGAGGAAATAAAGAGCCTTCGGGCAAAATGTTTACAAGCTCAACGGCAAGTCCAGCGGTCGAGAAGAAGAGTAGACTTCCAACAACGCCTGGGTACCCTAAGACCGATGAGACGCAAAATCACATCCTTCCAACGCCTTTGTTAAGAAGCTAATATTAATCTAATAGGTCTCGGAACACGGAGTGGTTATGACGAAATTTACGGGTTCTAGGACAAAAAAATGCAACAAACCGTATGTGGTCCTAGCTTCTGGTTCTCTCGCCCGAACGAAGATGAAGAACGAAGTGCTTTACTGCACACGATTTGCGGCATGGAGAACTGCTCTGCCCAGTCCGTCGTTACTCCTTGAACGTTGAGTAAATAGGCAAGTACCAAACTTCCTGCTGCGAAAGGGGTAGGTAGGTAGGTAGAAAGGCTTAGTTAGCGCTTTAGTGCGATTTTAATACCACGACTCACGTGACCTGGTTTTCGACGTTATTGTAAAAAGCGGAAATCGTCTAAAATCATCCGAGATTTCGTTAAGGTTGTCAAAGAAGGCTTTGCTTAGTATGCGATGTCTGGCCCTGTCTATAGGCGGACACCTCTCTCTTATTGTTGCAGTGGGAACAATGTGTGTTGAATGGGATGCCTAATCTCGAGGCGTGTATTCCTATGGGCCAGGTACCCGTACCAATCGCTATGATCCTTGTAATGTCTGTGCAAATTCTGAGACCTGTCAAGGGCTGAAACGGCGCTTCGCCAGCTCATTAAGCCGTTCATTCTCCTCTATGTTACTGTGCCCTGGCACCCAAAGGAAACTGATCTTGAAGCGATGCTCTAACAGAGCGAGTTCCTCTTTGCACTGTTCCACCAGCTTGGAAGATGTAGTATTCGATGCTACATAGGATCTTCATGGCAGCCTGGCTGTCAATAAAGATGGCAATATTTCGAACCCCTTTCTACGATACGGGTGAAGGACCAAAAAGTATAGTAATTCGTCTTGGGCCCAGCCCGGTGTACATTGTGTACAATGAAGGACTACGTATGCGGAGACAAAGGGGTGTGATTACGCCAAAGACATAGCGGTGGTGGTAGTGGCTTAAACGATAGAGAAGGTGACGTAGCACTATAACAAGGATTACGCTGGAGTTTCCATGGTTCAGGGAAGATCCCCTCATCAAGGCACCTTTGCATCGTTGCTATAAAAAAGGTCTTCTCTCTCTCTTGGACGGTCGTTTGAGTCGCCATATTTAGGAAGCTAGATGCAGGAAATTGCAGACAACTTCCCTGCGAATGCGAATGATGCAAGAGTGCTTCTATAGGTCAGCATCCAAGTAATTTCATATTTCTTAGATGCTGGATACATCTAGACTAATCTAGTCCCCCACTAATGGACAGATGTTCGATTCTATCCTTCGAAACAGTCGCACACTGTCTGAAGCAGAGAAGCCGGAATTTTTAAATTAATCTTCAGACTTAAACCGAAACTAGCTCACACATCAAAACGACTACTTTTCTACTTCTCAGTGGAATATTTTTTTTTCTATGATTTTCTGGAGAAAAATCGACAAATCCACGAGAGGATTCCATTGGGAATAGAGGCAGACAATTGAATTTTTTTTTTTTCTTCGCTGGCTCTCCTCGTTCGCCATTGCCGACGACGTTTGGAAGGGAACCACTCCGTGAATGCAGTGCCCAGAAGGAAATTTTTTTGCTGGCAAAAGAAAAGAATTATCCTCCGATGCTAGTGGAGTAAATACGTAGCCATGACGGGGAATCCAATTTCCGATTTGAAAATAAGAACAAACATTACTTACAGTAATGCTGTAATCTCCTGGGGAGAGGAGGGCTCTGGAGTAGAAGTTTGGATTATTGATTATGGTCTGAGAGAAAAAGGATTTCTGGGGATCGATTGTTTGGAAAAAAAATAACAAAATCAGTTGAATTGGATTACGTAAGTCAATATGAGAGCTTCGCCATGAATATTTTAAGCTAATGAGCTGAAAGCAATGGGCAAGCTAATGCAAGAGATGTCAAAGGGCGGATGGCTATCACGTGCATGTGACGTGCTGTTAAATACAGTTAAGGTCGCTTATACAACTTCTATGATATGCAACTGCAAAAGGGTCTTCCATGGTCAACGTGGTCAACCTCGCCGATAGGATGTTAAAATCTTAAAACAGGAAAGGAGGTCAAGTTCGGTGACACGATCGGTAAGCATAGTCTGGAATCGTTCTTACACCGGAGCACAATAGTCCAGTAGGCGGTTTCCCCTCCCAAATATTCATAAAATATTTTGCAATCAAAGCAGGACAGGAACTCTCCAAGCGACCATCATAGACAGAAACAAGTAGCCAAAGTACGAATGCGTATATCAATCACAACATAAAGCTACAGTCACAATAGATCCCGAAACCGTTGAAGTTCGCATATCCCGTAATCTATCAAGAAATCTAACGACGCCAGCATCAGGTTCCGAAGCCCAGTGGGGTTTCAGCAGACTTCCTCCAAGAAACTGCTTATTTGACAAGGAACAAGCGTGCGCAGCAAAACAAGAGACAGAAAAAGAGGCTCTGTATTCAAGGACGAGAGCTGATCCCGTCTTCTACGAACAGAAGAAATGAAAGGAACCTTAAAAAACACCGTGAATAGCGCCGTGCAGTCGACTATATAGAGGTGCTACTGCAGGACTGATATTTCGAAGTTTTACGAAACCATAAAAAGGACCCTTGACGGCAACAAGACTCGAACAAAAACCCGTAGAGATGAAGAAGGAAACCTTCTAGTAGTCACAGTCACCTCTGAGGAAATGGGAATAGGACGTCTGCAGACCTTTTAACGACAATTGAGACCAGCTTTCCACCTTCAGGCAGAAAAAACTTGCTAAGCAAACTTGCGTACACATAACCAACACATGATATGAATATGTAAACGTAAATCCAATGAGGCCGCTGATCCTGAAGGCTTATTTGCCGAGCTATAAAAAATCAGCTGGAAATGACCTGCTAGAGAGCATACACCAATTCATTTCAACAATCTGGCGAGTGTATGCCTGATGAATGGAATCTCAGCATCATTTGCCCGAATCGCAAGAGGCATCAGCTCAGCAACGCATATCCTATCTACGATATTGTTGAAACGCCTGAACCTTTTCAGCAACAACCTGATCAGCCCCTATCATCACAGTTATTTAGGTCAGCAAAGTTCACAATCCACCAACTTCGATAGATCCTTTAGAGAACACAAGCCGTCCTATATTCCCACAATTTCAATGAATAATATTGAGTAGTATGGTCCTATCCGAAACATCAAAACAGACCATACACACGACCCAGTCCAACTTAACGACGATAAACGTGCATCATATCTAAGTCGAGGAAAATGTCTTTAACGGGCCTTGGAGGACAAAACTCAAAAACGTATAGCACGAGCTGTACTGCGACTGTATATGAATCCACCATCGAGGCGCAGTAAAGGAAGACTGCGATTTAAGTGGCTAAGGGAGTGTAAGCGGACTAACTTAGCGTGCGGAACTGGAGGCAGCTAGATAGGCAGCATCGTGCTGGCTGGAGACTTCAGTGGATTGATGCCCAGGCTTACACCCGGACTGTAGTGCCACCTCAAGTAAGTAAATAAGTACAGCGACATCGACAAGTCCTGAGATGACTTGGACATGCAAAGTATTCCAATCTAACAACACATTAGAAAAAATCCTTGCCTTAGGCGAGGTTGTGGTGTTTTCCCCGAAAAACTCAAAACTCGTTCCGCCTGCCTGATCATTGAAGCGTTTTTCAGGGGGAAATCATGGCGATTAAGGAAGAAGCCCTGTCCTGGCTGAAGTGTGATGTACGATATTACCATTCTCACTGACAGCCAAGCGGCAATCAAGACCCTGGAATCGTGCTCCTTTACCTCAAAGGCCGTCTTCAACTGCTGCCTATCTCTTATGGAGATGACAGAGCAGTTCAACATTCACCTATGCTGGGTGCCAGGCCACAGAGACATTCCAGGCAACTGCAGGGCAGACGAGCTCGCCAGACAGGGTACTACTCTAAGGATTCTGCCTGATAGGAAATCCCTAGGTATGCCCCTAGCTACATGTAAGCATCTACTAAGGCTGAACGCTATTAGCAAGACCATCTCAGATGGGAAAACTGCTCAACGTGTCACATTTCGAGACAGATCTGTCCTAGGGTAGATCATAAACGTAGTGCCGAGTTGGTCAAATTAAAGCGATCACAGATCGCGTTGTCCGCGTTCTCACTGGGCACTGTCTTATAGGCCAACATGCCAGAAGACTTGGCCAACGACGTTAAGTCGTACGACCTTGATGGCCAGTTGACGTCAGCAGAACGTAAAATATTGCGACCTGGGAGCTTTTTTTGCAAAACATCCAACGTTGCACCCGATGTGAGGCAAATTGAACTTCGATTTTGTGCCAGATGCACTCGGTTATCATGCGCCTATAGCGCCCACCATTGACCCATGACAACGCCTGAGCACCAAACAGTCAACTTTTGGACATGCAATGGTGTCCTGTGAATCACATGAGGCAAATTCATTTATTGACATACCCAGAGAGGTGGAAATGTGCCTCGCCAACATCAATTTGTACGGGTGTATGTACAAGTCCTGCGTCAAATTGCACTTTCACTTACAGCAGTAATATTTTCAGCTGAACGGATGCCACGATGATGCACAGTCATTACCCTATCTGCAAGGCTTCCAAGCCTCTTCATCTTTTTTTTTCACTACCTCACGAATTGCTTGCTCTCAGAAGGACGAAAAATTTACCAAAATATTCCCGTAAATTTCAATACACAGTACAAACACAGATTACATGTGACACTTTGAAAACATCACCCCTTTACAACTAAGGAGGTGTAAAGAGGAAGTCTGGAGCCTTGGTGTTTAAATCTTTCACAGTATTGTTAAGCGCACAGGACACCACAGGAAAACCCACTTAGACAGACATGAAGAAAAAAAATGTCGGAAGGAATACTAAGAGACAGAAAAACAACTCCACGATCCGCAAGTGAAAAAAGAACATCTCTTTGGCTTCAGCTATGACAGCGGGATGCAGTCAAATTCTGAGCTGACCATATTCAGTCCCTTGAACAGAACAGCAGCAATGCAGTAAACTTGGGAACGATTTCGTACATTTAACACCACATTAAAAGCGCATTTTTAAAACAGATTGGTTTCCTTTTTTACACTCAATTTTGGTCTACATTTTGCTATGTTTTAAACGGAAACGTTTTCCCAACATTTTCATATAACGAGAGCTGTAAGATTCTCTTGTCTGTTCTTTCTTTGATTTACTTGATTTCTTCTTTCTTTTCGTTTTGCTTTTCGAATCGGAATTCTTAGGTCTTTTGCTAGAAAAATGAAGGATACTTATTAATTTTTTTTTTCAAATGTGGCAAAGAAAATACCGAATCATAAATTGAAAGATACGTCAACGACAGATTTAGAATCGAAAGTTCAGAAAAAAATTACTAGTTTTCGACCGAAATTCGCAAGTGAACTTGTAGACGAAAAAGGAGTTAAGTGAGAAACATAATCAACATTCGGCTGCATATGCACGCACATGTAAAGCTACGAATACTCACAACCTTATCATCCACCACATAATTAGCGCAGCGTCGATTCGTTAAATGTTCGTTCACTTTTGCAAGCATGAGCGAACATAAGAGAGAGCGGTCGCAGTCGCTCATTGCATGTGTAAATCTGACAGTTGTCGAATCGTAAAGATGTATATAAAGCGTTGAGATTCACTGCGATCAGTTAACTGACATAATTAAAGGGGCTCTTGATGAGAGCAAGATAGAGGGTAGTCTTTTGCTTAAGTATAACAACAGCGATATAACTCAAACAGAACTGTCATTCTCCCGGCACTTTTAGACATTTATGTTGAGCATTGTCTTCAACAAGTCCGTCCAGCTGCTGTGATACGCAGACGATATTGATATCATCGGTCGCTCCCAGCGTGCCGTCATAGAGGCTTTTGCGGCAATTGAAGAACAGGCGAAACGAGTCGGTCTTGAGGTAAACGAGGACAAAACAAAGTACATGTTGTCAACAAACAAAGCAGCATCTGTCCACCGCCTAGGACAAAACATCACTGTTGACAGCAGTAACTTCGAAGTACTTAAGGAGTTTACCTACCTCGGAGTAAACATCAACTCCACAAACGACACCTTAGTGGAGATCCGACGATGACTAACCCAAGCAAACCGCTGCTACTTCGGTTTAGCGAAACAACTGGGTTCAAAACTCATAACTCGGAGGAGTAAATGCGTGCTCTACAAAACACTAATCCTGCCAGTTCTGCTCTACGGTGCCGAGTGCTGGACGATAAGCAGGAAAGCAGAGCAGATTTTGAATGCGTTCGAGAGAAAAATTCTTCGTCGAATATTCGGTCCCATATACGAGGAGGGCGAATGGAGGAGAAGACATAACCGCGAACTCTATGAGCTGTATCAAGATGTAGATGTAGTCCGGAAAGCCAAAGCACGTCGACTACACTGGCTCGGCCACATCGAGCGAATGGACAACAATGCTCCAGCTAAGAGGATCTTCGAATCCCAGCCCCCAGGTTCGAGACGACAAGGAAGACCGAACCTCGGTTTTAAGGACCAAGCTATCGCGGATGCCAGAGCGCTTGGTCTGGAAAACTGGAAGCAGTGTGCCCAGGATCGAAGAGGATGGAAGGCTGCTGTGTCTCAGGCAGGGATCCTCCACGGGTTGGGAGCCCGTTAAGTAAGTAAGTATGTTGAGCATTGTCCAGCAAATCAAAATGGATAGATCCACGCTTGAACCAACACTATTCAACTACTTTAAAAATCGGTAATCGATCATGGAAGACTTCATGATATGGCGCACATAATCGTCCACCTGGGCAGGCCATTTGCCAAACTGTGGATAGATGTCGTACCATGTACTCTCTGAAGAATGCAATAACACCCACACGAAAGTGTGCAAGAAAATATAAATTTATCAAAAATTTATCGATTCGTTGTCAGTCGAAGTAATTTAAACTCTGCTTAAGATCTTAACCTACCCCCATATAACATCCAGTTTAAGGCCTCGAGACCATCATTCGCGTCGCTGTTTTATCGATTCAGTGATGAGGCTCATTTTTGGCCGTATGGAACGAGACCAATACAGAAGAGACTCCACAGATACATCGCATCCAGAAAAATGAGCATTTTCTACGGTTTTCAAGCTTGTAGGCGTCGTTTGTCCTTATTTCTTCTGAAATGAGGCCGTAGTTCACGTCATGTCAATAGGGATCATTACCAGACTATGATCAAAAAATAATTCTGTGAATGTATCGATGACGTTGATCCCTACGTGATGTGCTTTCTCAGGATGCCTACGACTGAAACCATCCCCTTATGGAAAATACCATTTGGCGATAAGTTAATTTCCAGAAATAGATCTGTCGGCCTCCAAGGTCGTGCGGTTATTTTCTATAGGGCGACGAGAAGTTACTGGTTTATGATTGATTCCTTGAGGGTCGTAGCTCAGTGGTTAGTTGAACTGCCACTCGATATGAACTTGAAAATTGTTTTTTTGTGCCCATATCGACAATCACGAAAGTCTCTTACATACGTCAATACTATCCCCTGAGATAAGTAAAGGTTTCCCCGAGTACCCGGCGACTCCTCCGGTCTACCAAATATGCGGTATCACAATGGACCTACTCTTGGTCTAAGTGTGTCCTGACTAGCGCCAGTACAGCCACCTCTCCTAACCTAACCTAACCTATCTGACATTAAATTTGAATGTCAGCTAGCCGACATACTCGTGTAACAAAATAAGAGCAATGCTTACTGAACAGTAGCACCCTATAAAGATTTGTTAAGGTTAGAAATGTCAACTTACCTTAAAAAAACCGTCCTCTGGAAGACGTTGATCTTCTATTCCACTCCATTGTGAATTTAATTGAAGCACTCGAAAACACGATTAATTTGGAAATAAATATACGGGTACACGCACTCACACGTACAATTGCGAACACTTTCACCCGTTTCGAGCACGCGGAGAGGAGAACCAAGATGGAGATGCACTTTTTATTTCACTTCTTCGCGAGGGCACACGTTTCGATGGTGTCGCACTTTCGAACACTTGAGGAGTAGAAGCAAGAGACACAGAGAGGCACTTTTCTTTCGCGGAGGGAAATGCTTTCGATTAAGGGGGGGCACTTTCGGAAACGCGTAGGGAAAAAGAAAGACACATGGAAACGCCCTTTTTTTTCGCGAGGGGAAATGCTTTCGATTGGGGGGGGGGGGCACTTTCGAACAAGCAAAGAGAAGAAGAGAGAGACATACAGATGGATTTTTATTTCTTTTTTTTCGCGACGGGAACTGCTTTCGATTGAGGGGCACTTTCGGAAACGCGAAGAGAAGGATCAATACACAAAAGGACGCACTTTTTTATTTCTTTTTTTTCGCGACGGGAACTCCTTTCGATTGAGGGGCACTTTCGGAAACGCGAAGAGAAGGATCAAGACACAAAAGGACGCACTTCTTTATTTCTTTTTTTTCGCGACGGGGACTCCTTTCGATTGATGGGCACTTTCGAACACGCGAAGAAAGAGGCATGGAGATAGGCACTTTTTTTATTTATCTAATTTTTTTATTTTTCGCGAGGGAATATGCCAGGGGGCATTTTTGAACACGCGAGGAGAAGGATCAAAAGCCAAGGAAACGCATTTTTTTATTTCTTTTTTTCGCAATTATTCTCACGATGCCCGACCCGAACACGATCTCATTATGTGAATGGCACAACTCGTACCGTGAGTTTCCATCAAAACCCGGCACGACGCGAAAAACCCTGAAATGAAAAATAAAATTCAAAAATTATTAAAGAAAATATTGGTAAATAAATTGAAAAAAAGGATAGAAAACCTCCACTGCTTTGCAATCAAATAAAATTTTGAAAAACCCTAAAAAGCAAACATCGTTTGAATTGGCAGCAATATTTCACCACGGAATGCTAGCCAACATTTTGCCTTTAAATACAATATTTCAACGTTTTCGAAACTACATGTTTTCAAGATTAGATTTTTGAAACGCTCTATGGGAAGGATTAATAGCTTGAACCTTCCAATCCTAGCATCAAACAAAAGAAGTGACGTCTCGCTCTTGGCATCTATGCACGCATAGACCATGGCTAGGAAGGAAGAATACCCATGTAGATCCCACTGGGAGAGGAAGCTCTACACCCTAGACCCCAAATATTCAATCCAATTTCACGTACAACCGGCAAACTGGACAATTTATTTCAACATTTTAATACAACTTCCCTCGGATCATCCAGATGTGCCTAAATCTAAGCCACGTTGGCCAAACACACACACACGCACACACGCATTTCGAATCACAATAATTCAATTTGCAGACAAAAACGCTTAGCGGTCTATAGGCGGCGGCATTATGCGTTCCCATATTATTCCATTATGCAAATATAATTTTCGTTTCGCATACATAATTCAAATTCAGTCAACCATTGTGAAATTTATGGCCATGTTACACCACGTCCAGGGAATACATCCCTCTTGTCGGTTCAATACTCGTACGATTTTCTAGTTTAGTGGAATTGAATTTTAAAAATTGTTCTATCCTGCACGCTTTTTATAGTGTTAAGCATAAAAGCCGGTGTGGTTATTAAATGAAACTCGCTCGAGTAGTTCGATTGCACAGTGCATTGGACAGAAAAAAAAAATCCCACATTCATATGTGCACACATACGAGTATATGGGTGTAACCACATCACACGCACTCATACGATGGGTCCTTTTCAAAGCGCTGCATAGAGGAGTCAATCCAGCATTTATATCGAGGCATTTGAAGTGTTAAATTAAATTATTTTTTGGTGAATCAGAAATGAAATAAAAATTACTCTTACACGAGTTCCACAAACGTTGTCAGTGGGACTGGACTCATTTTGGGGAAAATTAAAGCTTCACGCTCATTTCAATCGAACTTTAAGGCTACAGTGCTTCTAATCTAACTTCGGTCTAAAAATACAAACAGACCACTCCAACCACTTCATAGTTCACCCAGGAATTGAAAAAAGGAAACGAAAAAAAAACATCCCTTCAATCTACGCACGATTGTGGAACAATTTTCTATCCCAAACCCGTATGACAAAGCCAGATCTTCTTGTAACACAATTCGCCCGTAGCGCACAAGTTTCTTCATTTTCTCTCTAGTTTTTCTTCCATTTCTCCCATGTTTTTTTTTTTTCTTTTACTCATTTGCACAAAACTAATTGAATTTTATCCCGCACATTGCCAAAAATCCATCCCCAAGACACGAGATGAATTCATAATCATTGCTGGTCCTACCCCCAGAAATCCCGGGATCGAAACATTTAACAGGAAAACCAACCAACCAACAGGCAAACCTCATACCGCTCCGGTCAGGATATCTCTGGCCGAAATCCCATTAACTTGGAAATTCTCTTTCAGTTAGCTATTGTATGGTACTAAATTTTCACTTTTGGCCAGCTATGCATTGTTGTTGTTGTAGATGGTTAGAGAGTTTAGTTTTCGAACAGGCAACATACTCCAACGTAGTTTTCATTATACCACGCCCGAGTGTCATCCAGTCATCCAGTCATCCAGTGTATCCGTGTATTTAACTCTGTGGAGAACAATATTGAGGCCTTCGAGAGAATGAAGATATCATTAGAAGATAATATGTCATGTGAGGGTTATTTAGTGGCTGATGATTGCCACCAGTGATTGCTTGTGATTGGTATCGTTGGCTGTGTGATTTGATGTTGAACCGTGGAATGGATTTGGGATTGGGATAAACTCTGTGGGACGTTGGGTAACCCAAACCCAGGATGCCAGCTCTTGAAGTACTTCCACCCTCCCAGCGATTCGATGGCGTATACGTAACATAATTCACCCCGTTTAAATAAGACAACTTTTCGACTTTTTAACGAAACATAGTCATAAGCAAACTTATGCAGTTAAGTGGGGTTATGGAGCTTTTTAATTAAAGTTGCATTATTTGGATATTCATCGTTAATCCACAGGATTCGCATATTTTACGCATTAAGTGGGTTATCACCTTATACGCCACATGTATTGCTATTAAGGAGCTTTGTTGTGCAGACTCTCTGCTGTACACTCCCTCATTTCTCAAGGATTAAAAATAAATTAAAATTAATTGCATTCCCAACAGGTGCTGCTATGGGAGTGGTCGGACTTTTAAGCACTTGTTGGCATTCTTTGAAGGGACAGCGGCATTAGTTGAGTGGAGAGATATGAAAATGTTTCCAAATTTGTAGATCAAGGGCTTATGGAACATAAAGTTTCAATCTAACTTCTTCCAGAATAAGCAAGTGAAAGCAAGCGCATTTAAAGGGAGAGCTTTCGCAAAGGATATAGCCGTCCATGGGAGAAATAAAGTTGTTAGGACTTTATAAGGCAAATAATCAAACAAGGAGACTCCAAAGATTGCTAAGCAGATATTACAGACATCCAGGAAGTGCGATGGGATGGGCCGAGCAAAGGAGAAGGGAGACATCTTCTACCGAGGATTTGTTATACAAGCAAAAATTCTTTACCTCGCGACACGTGAGCGAGCGTCTTATGACATCCACAGAGGACAAATTTCACGGTTGCATCGTTTTCTCTATTCGACATCCTTACAAACACGACCAAATACCTCATGAAGGATTTTTCTTTAGAAGTAACCCAAAATACAGGATAGGATTAACGTCCCATAGAACATCAATTTAAGGTAAGAATTATGAGCCGAGTTGTTTTTCCAAGACCTTCGAGCGTCAATAGTGGTCATCTCCACGAGGTAGGTAAACTCCTTGACTACTTCAATGTCATAGCTGACGATAGTTGTAACCTTGGCGGATGGATGCTTTTTCCTTATTTACGTCGAGCATCCTGAGATGGACGTACATTGCCATTGTAAGTCCTACGATAACCTATGGAGCAACAGCATGGCCAAATCGGGCCTGTCTAGTCACAGCGAGGGAGACACTCAAGCCACTGACACTGGCTCTGTATTACTGGGGCCATGAAAACGTGGCCAACCGCAGCCATCGAACTAACTAGCACTTGGCTAAGGATTGTACAAATAAAACGATCCTAAGGATGGCAAAAGAAGAAAAACGTCTCCTTCCAGCAATCCATAGGGACGATAGAATTAGAAAATTCAACTTTGAAAAGACCTTCCTAACGAGGCTCAGCAACGAATCCAGATATTGAAAGCCTGAATAACCACACGATAAAGTGTTATACAGACGGGTCCAAGACCTAATGAAGGAATGGGAGCAAGAGTATTTGGACCAGGAACAAAATACTCCCAACCCATGGGCAGAAGTACCAGCAATATACGCCACAGACAGATGCCTTCAAATCGATCTCGACAGGAAATACGTTGAATGCGACATAGCAATTATGTCTGACAGTCAGGCAGCAATCAAAGCGCTTGACGCCCACATTTTCAAGGGATGCCTGCAAAAATTTAACAAACTGGGCAAAAATATTAGACACCGGGTTATGCTGGAATGGACGGTAAAAAGAAGCAGATTCTCTAGCGATAAACCCTTTGTAAGACCTGAACCTTTCTGTAGAATAGGGAATCACACCTTTAAGGAAGAATTCAGAAAGCTAGAGAGAAAAAAAGAGTGCTAAGGCTTGGAACAGGTCTGAGGGAGCTATTTATTCGAAGAACAACCTACGCTTCCTAATTGGACTGAGAATTTTCCTGCAGGTTTTCCACTGAGTCCATGGAAACTCCGGAGCACATTCTGGAGACTTGTGGGGCTCTAACTCATAAAAGAATAAAATATCTAGGAAAGTACCAAACATCAAATGAGGACATGCCGTCTATGAGCACTGAAACTGGACTAGAAAGAGTGCTCTAGGACCGACGATTCTCACTTAGCAAAAGCTAGAGTATGGAACCCTTAAGTGTATACACTAGGTGAATTATAATGCGAGGGGAACTCTTACGAAGGAAGAAACCTCCCCAAGGCATTTGTAGGGGGCACAGTAAACCACTTAGACGCAGTAAAACATATCCTTTTACCGACTATGTGCAATAATAGCAAGTGCTGCTGCACAAAATAGCTAAAGATACGGTCTGCGTTATTGCAAGAATGTTTCCTGTTGAGGTACTGGCCAAAGAGGTGCAAAACATGCCATGAAAAAGCCGATGTACCCATCATAATTGAGACATGAACGAGCCGGAAGCATCGTAGCTATTATACAACGAAGTTGCTAAGTGGATATATGTGTCCATATAGACAATTCCATTTGTACCGATTTACACAAGATAACTCTCCTTACTGTTCGTCCTGCAAGAAAAGTTAGAAAGACGTGGAACACGTATTTTTCACTGATCATGCTTCGAAATCCAAAGGAAAACACAACGATGTGAAGTAAAGGGAACATGAAGCGGGCGAAGGAGGCATATGACCCAATCACAGGAAAAAAGGAATGAAGTGAGCTATTACGCGAAGCAGATTATCGGTAAACAAAGACGGTAAAGCAACCAGGACCTAGGAAATTCGAACAATCATACGGCCACCAGCTGGCACTGATCTCCTCACAGCCGGTACAAGTTCAATCATGCCTGGGGGAACAACAATCACGACCACCCAACGTCAATCCTATTTTCTCCATTTCATCAACATTTCTGCTTTGCTTTGACCGGATCGGATCTAAGGGCTCCGAGATTTGGTTGCCCCCTTTTACACCTTCAAACTTTCGCAGGTATGGAAAGGAACTACGATTTAATGCTGTATCCGGAAAGCCGAAAGCTTTCTCCGATATTTGTCAAACTCATTCGACTAATCTGTGATTTGGTCCTAAGTCTTTCACCAATAAGTGGTAAACGGATGGAACCAAAACTTACATAGAAACTGGAGCAGCTTTATGCGGACCACAACCAAGTACTCGGAAGCCGTGGGAACTGACTCCAGTATTTTCCAAACAGTGGTCTATGCGATCGAAAGATGCGCCCAATTTAACCTCAATAGGAAATACCCCAGCCACGTGGGAGTAAAGGGAAATGAAACCGATGACGAATTATCAAAAAAAGGCTCAGAACCGCTTTTACTGGTGCAGGACCATTCTGCGGGCTGGAATCACATAAGGAAAGAGCTAAGGATGGAAGAAGGCCGCAAAAGAATAAAACCTTCTGAAGAACTCTCTGAATATATACGGGAGAAAAAAAAATTTTTCTTCGAATATTCGGTCTCATATGCGAGGAGGGCGTACATATAAAGAAGAAGATAGAACCGCGAACTCTGCATCAAGATGTGGATACAGTCCGAAAAGCAAAAACGAACCGACTACACTGGGCACGGCCACATCGACCAAATGGACGATAATACTCTAGATAAGAGGATCTTCGAATACCAGCCGCTAGGTTTGAAGTGACATGGAAGACCGAACCACCTTTTAAGGCCAAACTATTGCGGATGGCAGAACGCTTGGTCTGGAAAACTGAAAGAAGCGTATCGTGGATAGAAGAGGATAGAAGGCTGCCGTGTTTCAGGCAGAGACCTTCCATTGGTTGAAGCCTTTTCATTCTTACAGGCTTCCCAAAGGATCACTGTAGACCTAAGCAACACCTTCTGATTCTGCGCATTTGTGGAGGAAGTCCAGAGCACCTTCTTGAGGAATTCCGCTATCAGAGGAAAGTCTACCATCGTTGGATCCTCTCCAAATACTCCGATTCATCAAGGAAATTTGACTGAAGAAGATACTCCCAGTCGAGTGTATCATCGACTAAAGTTCCAGGTCAGGCAAACAGATTAGGTCTGCAAGGTGGCAGCGCGCTTACACCCCTAAAATCAATCTACAAACCTCCCGCACTGAGCCACAGAGGTGCCTCGACTACCATAACGAAACCGTCAATAGAGGTGACGTCCCTTACCCCCGCATCAATAAACTCGAAATCAATTTGGATGGCAATCTGACCATCTACAGACAACTAGGATTTCAGATTCCATCATGCATGCAAAGCAAGTTAGTCGAAAAGGGAGATTTCTTGTTTAACTATGCAATGATAAACACTGTATCCTCAGCAGAACTTTCAGTACGTCAACCACTTCCGCCTGTTTCCATCGACCCCTTCCACAATACCCGACAATGTATGCATATAAAAAACCGTTTTAAATGGTCATATAAAACCAATAAAAGCTTATCGCACTAAGAAAACAGCTTCATGGTTTTTCTTCCATTATACTCTGCATATCTGCCTACAGACGACCCCTTGCCGTTAATCCAAAATGATTATCCTTAACATAACGCTAACTAAACATGCAATAAACTTCCGTAATTTACACATTAAACACTGGAAAGGCCAATATCCTTTGGATATGATGCAATTACCGTTTGTTATCACCTACAGGGAGCAAATAACTTTGCTTCCTGCTCACATGTAAAAGGCAAATAGCTTTATACACACATACACACATCTATCTATGGCCATAAGGAGGCCTGGCTGACTGTCGTATATTTAAGGTCCTTTATTTTTCAATTTCCATACACGAAACAATTCCTTACGTGCTAAAAATGTATGTATCGTTGGCTTTCAATCAGTCAACAGCTGGGAGCAAGGAAATTTAGGCTCTGCACGTTTAGCTTTTGTTTTTTTTTTTTTCTAGGTTAATATCAACAAAAGGATCAGATTAAGGCTAAAGAGAGGGCACATTCGTCTAGGCATCAAATGTGATACCTTAAATGTCCTTCGGTGGACTCTTACATCCGAACGCAAACACCTCGACTGCTTTGACGATGAGTGCTTGCTCTCACAGAGAGTTGTGGACCATCACCAAATGACAGCGGGTGTCGAGATGGAGGCAAAATTAAAAATTTCTTCGACTCAAATTTGAATCGCTGGTCAACCGGTAGAAAGTTGAAAGCCATTTACCGATGGCGGATCTGAACTGGATATAGTGAGGCGAATACCAAGCTGAGACTGTTCCGATCCAACGTTGAGTCTGTGTTGTTGTACGGATGCAACAGAGTGACTGTTAGCAAAACACGAAAGCTGCAAGCTTTTGTTAACAGGTGCCTACGCAACATCTTAAGGATCTTCTGCCCCAATCGGATATCCAACGGGTCAGGAACCAATAGGCACAACTATTCGACGAAGGAAGTGGAAGCAATGGATTAGTAACACGTTTCAAAAAGCTGACAAAGCAATGTAATGGAATTCGTTAATCCAGGAAGGCAGGAAACCTGCTGGACCACGAAAAACATTGCGAAGAACAGCGGAGACGGAGACACGGCGGTTGGAGAAAAGTTAGAGAGAGCTGCGGCACATTACCACAAACCGTAGGCGTAGAAAGCGTAGGCTTAGTAGAGGCCCTAGGGCCCACAAGGTGATACAGTATAACAGTATACAAGTAAGTAAGTTAAATGTCCTTAATAATGTCCCAACCATTTCTACGAAAAGGCCATTCATTAAGTGCGATAGATCTTTGAATTTATGGAAAACAATTTAAAGAGCATCCGATACCATCAGTCTCAAAAAAAAATCGTCCATATGGCCTCCACGGCATTGCTTGACGGTGGTCATCCGACGGGTCCAATTTTGGATGACTCGGGCACATAAGTTGAAGCCTCAATCTCGCCAATGATGCGAACAACTTTGCCCTCAAGGTCGGCAATCGTTGATGGCTTATTAGCTGGGACCAGAGATTTAACGTAACCCTAAAGAAAAAAGTGAAACGGCGTCAAATCGCACGATCTTGGCAGCCAATTGACGTGTCGGCTCTTCGTGAGAATACGCGACCTGGTTACTTCGCCTTTAATGTCTCCAGTGTTTCGTTCGATGTGTGGCACGTCCTGTTGAAGGCACACGTCGCCAATACCCAAACGACTTATTTCCAGCCAAACATACTCGGATATCATGACCCGGTAGCGCTCCGCGTTGACAGTCAGCGCCCTGCCACGTTCATCTTTTGAAAAAATTAAGTCAGTTGGCCAATAATCCACACCAAACAGTGAGTTTTTCGGTACGCAAAGGTTTGATTTTCGTTGGTCCAAAATCGACAATTTTGTTTGTTCCCGTAGCCATTGAGCCAAAAATGCGCCTTGTCGCTGAAGATGATTTTGTGGCCAAAATTGGAATCGGTTTCTAACGCATGGAGTGGTCAGTAAGCTCCAGTTCTTAAAGAATGGCAATTTTATGCGAAGACAACCCCAAATCTTTTCGCAAAATTCTCTAAGTTAAAGCCTACGAAAGGCTTCGCCAAGGTCAAGTTCCTGAGAACGACGCGAAATTGAAACGTTTGGGTTCTCGCCCACACTCCGAGTCACGGCAGCAGTAGTTTCGGTCGACTGCGTCTTTTCGTTGACGTACTAGAACCCGATCAGCCACTGAACTACTTTCTTCGAATTCTGCACAATTCGCGGAATGGTGAGCTCGAAAGGACGCTCATTACGACTGTAAATCGTATATAATGCGCGGAATATTCCCCCGACAGAACTGCAATTTTTATAACAAATTTTTACCATTTCGACGCGTTGTTGAATCGTGTAGCGCTCCATGGTAAAATGGTGACCTAGACAGAACACAATGACAGCAGAATGACAGGAAAATATTTTTAAATATGGCCGCAGTCAATTGTCTACTGAATCTACTTTTTACTACTGGTGGGGGGATACCTGACCCTTTTTCATTCGAATTCTCTTAATGAATCAAGCAACAACCTTTATCCTAATTTTTACAGTCCTTGAGTTCGGAAACATGTATCCAATCAACCCACGACTACAACCCAATCTAGGATTGAATCTACTCGTAAAATGCTTACAAAGGGCTCTGTGTCCACAAAACAGGATTCATAAATCTCAATTTTATTCCCAAGGAAAAAAAATAAAAATAAATAAAAATTCTATAAATCATACCGTCGTGTATGGTCCATATCACACAATAAATCATTTAATGAAGTTAAATATTCCTTCCGCATATGTGAACAGAACCCGTCGCATTATGTTACATTTGACTTTAATACCCGGGTTTGCCTAATATTTACTAGGAACACATCCCAAAATCGACCTGACCACAGCGTTTTTGATTTATTAACTTTTATATCCATAACATACTCGGCTCTGGAGGTTTTTTTTTTTTCTTTATCCTAAAAGTATCTATTCATGCATTTAATCTAGAAGTGAATTTAAGAGATTTAAATAAGCGCGGTGACCTTTTGTAATGATCTCCTTATGAAATGTCCTTAGACACAAAAATATGATATAAAACGCACGTGGCATCATCTTCTAGTGGAAGAAGAAAATGAAAATGTTTCGTTATTAATTATTCATGTTTGTTTTTAAATAAAAACAGTTGCGTGTGTGAATGTATCTAGATGCTTTAAATGCAAATATGCAGGGATGCGTGTGTTTTTGTTTAAATCGTAAGTAAAGTAAAGGATTTATGTTCAAGGGGAATGTAAATTTTCTTAAAATATTTATTCTCGTAAACCTAAACAAATATGGAAACGTGGTTTTGTTGAATTTCGAAATTCAGTAGGAGGAAATAAAGGAAATAAATGTGAAACGCTGGCTGTAGTCGTGAACTCTTGCACTTTAGTTCGAATAGGTACCCTGGGAAAGTGTATGTAGGTGGCTCTTTAATATTAATGCGGTTTATTTGTTGCCTACGCTGCCCGAAAGGAACTTCAGTGCAATGAGTTATGTATTCTACCCGAGAGTTGATTATTTCGTACCACATGCACACGTGTGCGTATGTATTTATTGAAGGTCGTTACAGATGGAATACTTCGGAAGGCAGACAGCGACAGTTAGCATATCAGCAGAAGCAGCACAGGAGCTAGTAGCGGGTGGAAAGATTTGGATTGGCTGACTACAGGAAAACATTCTACCTACTAGATGCTTAAAATCCATGGACTTTGGGCACACAGCAAGGCTTTTTTTATTTATTTGTTTATCATCAAAGAATGAAAGAATGACTTAAGATAAATACAGCCAAACCAAAAGCTCTGACCACTTCTTAAACCCGCGCTCTACTCAACATTGCCAGACAGGTAGTCCAGAAAGTAGACAACTTTCTATACTTGGGAAGTGTGGTCTCGCCTGACCGCGTTGGCACTAAACTGGATGTGAGCAGCAGAATCAGGAAGGCAAAGCTGCATTCAGAATGCTAAAGTCCGGAGAAGGAATGTTCTCAGGTTAAGAACCAAGCTGCGACTTTTCCACTCCAAATTGGAATCAGTACTGCTGTATGGGTGAAGTACTTGGAAGGTGGATACCACTATCACATGCAAGCTGCAACCCTTGTCTAAAACTCATCTCGAGGATCTTTTGGCCCAATCGTATCTCTAACGAACAACTTTATCTGAGAACGGACCAAAAATTGAGATTACTGTGGGAAGGAGAAAGTGGGAGTGTATTGGATACACTCTACGGCGCGACGACAACTCTCATTGCTAAATAAGCCATGCAGTGGAATCCGCTTACCCAGGCAGGCAGAACGCGCTAGGCAACGCATTGCAGAGTTCTGAGCAAGATAGCACGCAGGTGTTATTGACATCCCTCAAGGGGTGCAAGGACTTAATTTCGTGTTTCGAGAGTTTCGGCCGAGTCAAATTAAAGGCAGCAGCACTCTTGGCTTAACTTAGTGATAAGGGAAAAATAACATAGTCGGAGATCAAAAAGCATCTCAGGACATTTTTCAATCCCGACACCATTAGATATGCAATATCGACCCATGAACCATACAAAACGCCAAATGCGGATGGAATTTTGCCTGCCTTGGTGCAGCAAGAACTGGAAATCTTGATATCTTTACCCTGGCGTGAAGTTAATGTCCCAAGACGCATAACAGACTCCTATCGTATCCAAAATTCTTAAGACAAATAACCCTAACATCTTTCTTTCCAAAGGTAATGGAAAGAATAATACCTAGACCATCATTTCAGAGTTGACATGCTCAAGAAAAGCCCACTAAATAAACTTCAATTCACCTATCAGGCCCGCAAATTGTCAGCAAAATGAAGGTACATATCTCTCAATGCCTTTGTGCCTTTCTGGATATTACTGGAGCTTTTAATAATACCTCCCATGCCTGTATCAAAAAAGCTGTAGTTGCTAAAGGCGTGGATTTACCAACTATCGGATGGATTTGTGCCATGCTAACCAACAGGACCATATCTGCCAAATTAGTCCACTCATCGGCCACAATCAACACGACCAAAGACTGTCCTCAGGGAGGCATTCTGTCACCTCTACTATGGTCAATAGTTATGGACCGACTCCTGAAGAAACTTAACAACTTCGCTAACACGACCTAAGGTTGTGCAGATGGCCTCATCATTATAAATAAAGGCATACATGGAGCTACCATCACTGAACTGTGGGAATGGTGTCGACTTGAGGTGCTCAATGTTAACTGTAACAAAGCGATAGAGTAGACCTTACCATAGTCATTCCAAAGAATGTATTAGGGGCCACCTCCGTTGATCCAGCATCAATATCCTATCCGACAGTCAAGCGGCTGTAAAAGTTCTCCACCCCTTCTCTCTTAGGTATAAGCTTGTTTGGAATAACCTTAACACCTTAAAGCAGCTAGCTGTTCCCAAAATTGTTATAATCATTTGATGGTAGTGAAAGCGCGAATGAACCAGCAAGACGCGGTTCTACGCTACCATTCACAGGTCCACTACCTTTCTATGGCTAACCCATTAGCCAGCTGAGATAGGAACTAATTTATTCGGAAAAACTAGAATCTCTATCTAAATGGAATTCAACACAGAGCCTTCGTCAAGCCAAGAAATTGATTTCTCAAAACATATAGAGAAAGACCTTTGCAGAGATCGCAATTAAGTCCACAAGATACTACATTTTTATTTGCCACTTCCTAGGACTCTACGACGTAAGCAATAAATTCACTGGCAGACTCAAAGATATCAAGACACAGTCCAATAACTTAGTGAACGATATCTCCTATGTGGAGATAAAAACAGAATAAATCTTTGACAAGGCGGTCAACCTCAATTGGATCCAAAAAGTGTAGCAGTCGACCTAGAACCGGGAATTCTAAATTAATTACAACAAGCGACACTAACGAAAGAAAAGCCTTTTTAAAGCTGGTACAGCTCCGGTTGATTTCTAGAAAAACTAGTTGAAAACCTTCAACAAAACTCTAATGCCTACGACCAAGAACAGCACAAAGGGTTCAGTCCAGTTCTGACACCGAGAGATAAAATCCCGATACAAAAAAAAAAGGATGAAGATAAACAAATAAATAAATCCTCCCGAAATAATATAATTAATGACTATTTTATAGGATCAATTCAGATTTGATTTGTGCTCCGGATTATCTGCACCTATCTATAGGTACATGTAGGTATGTGTGTACGGGGGAGAGTTTATCCAGTTAATGGGTATACACACCAGTGCAGACCACTTGCTGGCCAATCCGACAGAATTTTTAGTGGGCACTGCAATCGATTAAAATTCAAATTGAATCCCATTGTGCGTTTAAATTGTGTTTGGTTGCGTGTTTGTGTGCGAGTGTTTGTGGATGCATTTAATTGCTTTGGAATAAATCACACAAGGACGCTGTTTTTTTTTTCTTCTGTGTCCCCTCTATGGCAGCATCGATTGAATTTTGGGGCGGGGGGGGGATTTTAATTAATTGATGAAATGTGACATTAACCGATTGGATTCGCACCATATGATCGCTTTAATGTATGTGATTAATTAAGTCGCGGATATTGATGCTGTGGACAGATTGGTTTTTGTCTATTTGTTAGAATTTCGGCATCCATTGCAAATATTTGATGTGGAAATAAAATTTGCTAATGGAATTTATTTAAATCGAAATTTGTTTTTCACTGGAGCGTGTGTGATTTTAACGAAATTTAAATAAATTGTTTGACTGGGTTTTTGAAGTTTTTGTGGATGACGCATATATTCGTGGAATAATTTATGCGACATGCTTCATAAAGTTGGTGGAACTGCTGATAGGTGACTATCCTCCTCCGTGATCGGTAGGACTCACTTAGAGCAGATGAAGTCTTTAAGTCCATTGTGTCACCACATGAGCCGGTAATTCGTACCTCTAGGAACCATTTTGATTTTTGAATTCGTTTTCAGGTTTTATAGGTATTCAAATCAGCAATAACTATAAGTTCACCGAAGACGTGAGCATAATGCTGAGTAGCTGAAAAGGCGATTCCTTCTCCTCTTCATCCATAACACTGTGGCAGAAGTCCTTAGCCAGAGTACTAACTCTTGCAGCGTGTTTTCCCACTGTCCAGTGATGAGTAAGTATCTCGACCAGAGTGCGTGTATGAGCTCTGCTAAGCTGCTGTTCGAAGAGCAAGTTAAACTTCACCTACTGAGAAGCTCATGTCTCATTTGAATTCAAAAGTTGTCCTCAAGGAGTTTAAAAACGACTTCATATCTGAGGTCATTTTGTCTGCTTTGATTATTTAGAAATCTATGCAAAATACAGTCTTCGACGCAACATAGCAGTCTTATACTTATGAGCCATCCATGCCAATCATCTTGACTTAAAGACGGAAGACACAGGCTTTAATTCGATGGCAAGCTTGCAAGCCTCTGCAAGACTGCATACACAACTGAATGACTGAAAATAGTAAGGTCAAAGCCAAGTGTGCAGAAACTAATGAAATTGAGATCGTGTCTGGAAGTTTACATGGCATACGGACATACATATGTTAACCTTAAATAAGTGGCAAGACCACCGACATTTTTTGTACTGATGAAGCTGCCAAACTAAAAGGTCAACACCATCGTCTGGAATATCGAAAAGGAATACGGAAATATGATGGAGCTAGGAACATCGAATTGTTTTATCGACAAACTATTATTATACGAAATTAAGACACGATCCAGGATTCGTGGCAAATTTATTTAGTACATCGTTTTTAATGTAACCTTTTTCTGAAACAAGTTTTTGGATCAGGTAACAAACGAAACCTTAAGTTCTGAAATGGAAGGAATGTTGCACATATGAAGCTGTTCAGCAAATACATATGTCTGACAATGACCAAGCAACTGGTCGGGAGGAAAATTTGAACAAAAAAGGCTCAACAAACAACAGAATTCATTGAGAAAACAACACCACTAATTCACTGTCCAAGTGACTTCAAAACCACTTGTCGCACAAGTCTTGAACGAACAAAATGACAAGACTTACATACTTAATTAGGTGGCGCTACAGTTTTCAGTAAACCTGGGTCTCAACCATCAAACCTCTCCTTGCAAACATAGCAGGAGTAATTCGTAACAACTCACTTTGGACGGAATAGTTTCCAAGTGTACTCGCATAGATAGTCACTAAGCACTAAGCACTGCTGACGCCCTAGTGAAGGTATGTAATAAACCTTAAACTTAGTGTCGTCGAAGATGTTCTATTTAAAGGTTAGACCCATTATGTCGTATGTGTCCTTAAATTAGTGTCCGAAAAGAATCGAGAAGCTGAGAAGCTTTAAAGAACTTGATGTTATGTATACCTGCCCTATGACAGTATTAGAAGCTAGTATGTACAAACAGAAAATCTTATGGGTCACATGAAAACGCAAAGCTCAGTTCCCGCAAAATACATCTTTTGCACCATCGCTGGCCTCATGATTAGAGTACCCTGCTTTGGTCGGTTACAAGAAGTTGAAATATCGGAAATGGAATCTGGGGTTGGAGCTGTTGTCCTTGGACTCGATACCAAATGTTTTCCCAACTGAAATCCAATACAAATAAGATCTGCGACAGAATGAATATCGAAAAGGCATAAAAGGAGCTAGAATCCACATACTACAACTCTTGCAGGGCCAACAACTATCTACAAAGTGAGAAAACCATTAAAAGAGTTAACGTCTGAAGCAAGTTCTAAGCCAGAGGTTTAGTTCGTTAAGTTAAGTTAAGTGGCGTTCTGTAGAAAGATTGGGACACAAATAGAGCAAAGAAGGTCCATGGTGAGCCAACGGGATCAATTATAATTCCACGCTGCCCGAAACACTAATAAAACTGACTGGAGCTATAGCGAATCATGCCTCCTCATATCGCCTGAAGCGATGTATAACAAATAACGCCTCCCTTTGTCATCGAAGTAATCGAAGAGAAGTGTCCTCATTTGGAGCAATCTTCTTTTGAACAAAGGACATAGAGGATCCTTTCATTTTCCTCTTCGTTTCCGCTGCGTGTAGACCCTAGGACAGCGCCACGTGTGAACATCGATAAAAGTACTAAGCTGCAATCACGAAGGATAACTCCTGTCAATCGCTGTTCCTTTGGTCTGAGAAGGCAATTGAGTAGTAAGGCCCTATTCCGAACAACTAAGGAGAACTTTATCATCCCAGTTTTGCTTTATGGCGCTGAAGCATAGACACCTTCGAAAGCGCATGAAAATATGCTCGGTCATTTCGAAAGAAAAATTCTTCGTAAGATACTTGCGTTGCCGGGCTTTGGAGGAGAAGATTCACCGAGGATCCTTACAAGCTGTACAGCGACATCAAAAACTGTGCATCAGTCGCTTCAGATAACTGGGACATAAGGAGCGAATGGACACCAATGCTCCGGGCCCCAGAGTCTTCGAATCTTACCCGAAGAGACAACGCAGTAGAGTGAGACCTCGCCTAAGGTGGCACGCACAAGTAGAAGGGGTCCTCAATCAACATGGAGTGCGCAACTGGAGGCAATTAGCAAAGGACCGGGTTGATTGAAGAGGCTTATTGCTTTAGTCCCAGGTTCACCTCGAACTGTAGCGCTACTGAAGTAAGTGAGGTAAGGGAAGATACACTTCGGGCACTCTTAACGGTTTAAAAGAGGCTACGAATGCCTGTAGACTTCTTTGCAAGATGCGTTAAACTTAGGAAGCTAAACCTACAATTCGATGACACTTGAAGATGCCGTAAGTAAGAGAGACGCTGAGAATAAGTTGTTCACAGGTACATAAGTCGAGAAACATTTCTAGGACCGTTTTATTCGTCAAATTTTAAAGGTAGCTTAGAAGTCTGATCAGAAGACAGCCGCAGCTAGCACCAGGAAAAGGCAGAATAGATCCTTTAAGGACGCAGTCCACCCAAAGCCTATTCATTCGTCAGAATTAAAAGTCCCAACAAAGAGTATCAAAACGAAAGAGAAAGGACAGCCCTCTCCCGCATCTTAACCCCAAAAAATTTGTGTCAAATGGCTATACACGGAAAAAGGACACGACGACTGTGTAAAAATAGGTGGTGGTACCCAGAACAATATCATTTCGAAATCTACTTAAGAAACTTTTAACCGTAAGTGGGTGTCTGAAACCCATCAAACCACACAGCAAAGTGCTCACATGTAGGATCATTATTTTCCCGGCTGTTTGTGGCAGAAAGAGGTGAATCGCCCACTCAATGTTCCCCATGCTACTCTTCTTCAGTAATAATGTGACCATCGCACTGACCAAAGTCCTAGAGCTCCTTAAACTTTTCTACTAGATTATAAAATTTGCTTTAAACAAGTTTTCCTTCAAATTTATGTTAAAAATTCATAAGTTTTCCTGCAAAGACGAGCACTCCTAAGCACTAATAATCCTTATGTCATCCGTTCTATATCCTTAAAGTGTCCCCTACATAACAACTAGAAACTTCCCCTTCGCCTTAATTTCCGACTCTACCCATGAATATTACATTTAATGGAACAAAAAAAAAACAGCAAACAAGAACACAAATCCTCGAAAAAACTCTCTCTCTCGCTCCCTCTCTTTATCTATCGTTTGCTCCTCCTCATTCATTGGTAAACAGTTTTCTTATAAATTTGGTAAATATTTGACAAAGAATGAAGTTATTGTTCATGGAAATTATCCCGCATAATTCACTTAAATGAATTTCAATTAAAAACTCACAGCTCCTTTATGGGATTGGGCTGGATTGGGCTGGATTGGGCTGGACTGGACTAGGCTGAGTCTGGGCTGCTGACTCAACGGTAAGGAAGGATAAACTTTTGGGGAGAAGAAAACTTTCGACTTGTGGTCGAAACAAAAGCGCTTAGCATTCTGTACGTTGAGGGAGGGAGGATAACTCAAACGTAGTAGTGGTGACCCATCTATCGGATATCAAAACTCCAAACTAGAAGAAGATTGTTGCGGAAACTTTTGTGCATACATTTTGTGGTATAACCAATTAGAAGATTTATGGCCGGGATAAGAACATATTGCAAGGGTTGGGGACTTTATTATACCTGATGATGGTGTTTTGCAGGTTAGAAATCCTTTTTTCCTGCGTCAGATTGGTAATGAAAAGTTTAAGAGGAGGAAGTTGTAGGTACTTAACGGATGATGGTCCTTACAAATGGCTTTTGTTTTAAGTTAGGCAGCATAAATAACGAGTGGAGAAAGAAAATGAAGTCAACCACATACTTAAATTTATTAGACGACACGACACACTTGCTTAAGGACTCACTGCCTTAGTCATAAGTCAGCAATGCTTACGTTCATCGAAAGCTACAAAAGTTTTGTACCAAACAGTTAAAGACGACTACAAAGCCTATGAACAGTGTCCTCATCGCCTAGCACGGTTTAAACGCCAATATATTGAAGGAGGACATCTTTGGTGGGACAGTTGGTAAACATGGCCTACACGACACCATGTCTGGCAACGGACTTAAGCTTATTGACTTTGCTGCGGGACGAAACATCACTACAGCAACAGCACGGTTTCCCTATCTCAATATTCGCAAGGGGACATGGCTGTCTTCTGATAATCCACATTGCGATGAAGGGTATGCCTCCAATATTCTGGATGTCCGAACCTCCCGAGCAGCCAATCGGGTGTTATTATATGGGTGATGTAGCTTGACCACCAATGTCACAAGGCAGCTGGTGTCTTTTGTTATTCGTTGGCTCAGAAACACTAGTGCCCTAGTTGTCATGAAAGTTGCACAGACAGCTTTAAGAGAGAACGAGATAAGAACAATTGGATAATATTTATTGGACAGGTCAAATCCAGCGAAAGACTTATAGCCATGAATTGGGATCAGAACCAGAACAACAAGTCAAGTATCAAGGCATAGCACCTGATAGCAAACTTTTCTGGAAAAACCATGCAGGAGTTGCGGTAGTCAAAGCAATGCGAACACTGATGGTGTGAAGAAGAATCTCAGGCAAGACCTGGGGATGTAACCCAGCTACACTGAGATGGCTGTACACCACGATGGTCAAGTCCATTAAACCGTACGAAGCACACTGAAAACAACCAAGAAAACCCTTGAGAAAGTACAGAAGCTAGCATGCATTTGCATAACAGGGGCTATAAGAGCCTGTCCAACAACAGCGCTGGAAGTGATATTGTGACTTATCCCCTGTATCAAGTGCTAGAAAGAATAGCCTAAGAAATCATTCATATTGACCCAGAGATGCTGCTTCGAGAGGAAACTCAACTGGAAGCTGAGTAGCAAAAGAGAATGTCGGGATATACCCACTTGGGCAAAACACCATAACATGGTATACAGACGAATCGAGTAGCTTGGGCTAGTAAATAGGAACCGGAGCAGGTGTATACGGGCCCAGAATCAATTATTCGAGAGCCATGGGAACATACTCCAGTATTATGCAAGAAGCGCCCAATTTTACCTCGATGTGAAGGAA
Organism: Blera fallax; assembly: GCA_946965025.1. Taxonomy (NCBI): domain Eukaryota; kingdom Metazoa; phylum Arthropoda; class Insecta; order Diptera; family Syrphidae; genus Blera; species Blera fallax. The sequence goes on along the minus strand of OX337247.1, from coordinate 11,892,126 downwards.
ATATTTCAGGCAAGACGTCTCTATACTGTCAGATAACCAAGCCGCAATCAAGGTTTTAAGCTCCTACTAAATCAGGTCTACACTGTTGTTCGAGTGCCTTGCCAAGATAAACCATTTGAGTGAGAACAACAGACTCACCTTCTACTGGATACCAGGTCACGTGGGAGTAGATGGAAATAAAGGAGCTTATAAACTAATCAAGAGAAGGATCAGAAACCCTCGTCAACTATAAGGAAGGAAGAAGACTGGAAAATAGCGAAACTTTTCTAGAAACTCCTTAGACTAACACAGACCAAAGAACTTCTCGGGAACTATAACCGGAAAAGATGTACAACTGCAACTGCACAACCTTACAGGCTTCCTAATGGGCCACTGTAGACTTAAGAAGCACCTCAGGAAACTACGTACTGAGCAAAGTGGAGACTGCAGATTCTGTGGAGATCTTGAAGAAACCCCAGAGCACCTTCTAAATGAATGGGCACCTATCACCTATTAGAAGAAAATCTATCATTGCTGGATCCACTCCAGACACTCTAATTCATCAAGAAAATTGCACTGGAGAAGGTGCTTTAAGTTTATCTCATGGACTACAATGGTCGCAGTACGCCTACACCCCCATAGCCAAATAAGGAAAATTTTAATAAATTTAAGAAAAACCCTCTTCTCTGCATGAAGGTGGAAAAATTAAAATGTCACGTGTACACAGTACTCCTTCCTAAGAGCCAATCAACGACATGTGATAAGATTACGCTTGAAATGAAATGACATCAATACTAATTTATATGCAAATAGTGCTGTCCTGCTGTTTGTAAACAGCTAATTAATTTACATATCAACAGGATGCTGCATGAATAATTATTTGCATTCATTCAGGACATTTTTTTTGCACCCGCTTTCATGTATATAAATTAAATGCTTACAATAATTGTCCATTTTAAAGCCTTGCAGCATTATAAGGGATTTATTATTAAACGCGGGGTGGAATTGTTGAAATGTCGTCACCATGACCGCCAGGTTTATAGTGTTCTAAACATAAGTTGACGTAGAATTAAGGAAACGGTTTCGCCATTTAACCGAATCCAGTGAGTCACCGAAGTGAAATACTTAGCACACTTTAAAAAGCATCGCTCTTGGAGACACATCGATTGAAACAAATGGAACTACAAACGTCACTTACAGATAAAAATACGTAAGCCAACTGAAAGGGCTTCGATAAACACATTGGCATAACTCAGAAAAGAGTGCTGACAAGTACGGCCGTGTAAGCCGGAAAGCCTGGTCCGCGGGCAAGGTGAAAAAAAAACCTAAGCAACCAGACTTAAAGGACAATGACATACAATACACCTTCGTCCACCCTACAAACACGTTACCAAAATGACCGAATATAAAGACGAGGCAGCTATGGCTGAAAATATCCAAATCTGAAAAAATTAGGATTATCAATCTGATCAGTCTGAACCAAGTTTGCAGAGGTTTGAGTGAATATCATGTTTAAAAGGACACAACGATTCCTCCGTTCCTACCCAAGCATCCTGTAAATTTCTTCCGATTCTATATACACTGCCGGCCAAAAGTTATATAAAAAAATAGGAAAAAAGCAAAAATTAGATGCTGATTCCAAATTTACATTCACGTCCATATGCATCTGCAAGCAGGGCATTCAAAGAAAATTTTGGAAAATCAAGTGTTTAAGGTTGACTGAAACCAAAACCAATACATTTGGAATAGGTGCACATTCAGGCATAATGTTATCCACAAAATTGTCGTTAACGTTAGACAAACATAAACAAAATTTCACAAGCATAACGCTCGGCCTCGGAAAGATATTGACTTGGAAATGTGCACCATCCTGGAAGAATATTCATACCCACAGACATCGATCTGTGGTAAACAAAAGAAGCGTGCCATGAATTCCACGGACAGACACACAACCGTGCCGGACATATGAACAGATCGACACCTAGCTATCACAGAAAAACCACATTTGTGCTCAAATTGTTGCCTTTAAAAAAATCACTTTTCACAACTTACACACAAGTATTCAAATAATTTATATTTATAACCAAAGATTTCGAGTACACATATAACGTATCTATGTCGAAAACTACATGATCAAAAACTGAATCGAGAAGAGTACAAAATTCAAAAACAAAAATTCGCTCACCCCTGTTCCCACTGTAGTATCGTATCACATTTCTAGATCTGCTATATGATTTTGGTGTAGTGGTGTAGTCTTCTCCAATATGTTACACACACACATGCGCACACGCGAACCGAAGGGAATGCAATAAGCTTATTACATGCAGATATAGGGGAGAGAAAGAGCATCCAAACAACAGGTAATAAGAAAAACAAATTTTGAGTACACATAGAAACCGAACAACAACACTTTTCAAAGAACACTGCTTTACACACAGAGAGAGGGACAGAGAGAGAGAAAAGGAGATCACTTTTACTTTGCACAGACTCACTACCGATTTCGGACACTCGATTTAAGCCGCGCACTATTTAAAACTTGAGGACTACTCACCCGGAACACTAAACTTACACTGTGCCGGTTGCTTAGGCAATCACGCAGAAGTAGCAGTGGCTGCAGGGTGCAGGCTACAGTCTGCAAATCAGAATTGAGTGAGATAGGTCAAGGTTGGAGACAAAATGTCTGCCATAAGCTCAGTGCGAGAGATGAGTGATCTGCTTCTGCAAGGGTATGTGTGACTTTTGTAAATTGTTTATTGTTCTCTCTCAGAGATGTTAACTTAGTGCAGTTCTCTCATTCTATAAACTAAGTCAGTACTCAATATACCGAGTACAAGAGAAGATCCCCTCCTCCAAAAATTAAAAGGAGTTTGCAAAGTGAGTGAGAGGGGACTCGAAGTGTGTTTGAGTGTTTGAAGTGGCCGGCGAGGGCGAATGCATGTTGACTCTCTCATTACACAACTGCGTTGGGAGATTTGACTTTTAGAACATTCTTTTGAGAGAGTAAGGGTAGAAAAGGTAGGACATATTCATTGAGGTGACAGACATGTCGCTGCAAAAGAAAATAACTACTTGTCCGATTTGAATATTTGAATTCGAATTTGAAAGGCATTCCTTTCAATTTGAATTAAAAACAATTAAAATTGAAACTCAAAGTCGTGCCCAGCCTAATAGCATTGCATTAACTCTAAAAATTCATAGACACTTATCAACTTCGCGGCAGAAACCTACAGATTAAGGAAGAAAATTTGTTACTACGGACGTGTCGCGATTTAGCTAACTACAACTTCTTGAGCGTGTATTGAACGAAGTTCGCAACATAAGACCACAGAAAGAAAAGTTTGAAAATCTGGATTATCTACCCACATCAGCAGAGAGTTGACAAGCATTCTATAGAAACCAGAACTAATGCGTATTTGGCTCATTACGACGGCTGGCAGTAATTTCAATACACCTGCAGGGGACCCATCCACAATGAACCCTTTACTGGTTCTGAAGCAATCGATCTAATAGCCTAACCTGCTAATAGCACCAATATTTATTGGTTAGTTGCAGGAATGTATTACTTCTCACACCATACAGCAAACTGTTGTTATAATAGTGTCCTACAGAACATCCTCAAAACTGCTAAACAACTTTATAAACCGATCATCCTGATTGTGTTCGATATTCCGATACAATTCGTTACAACAATTCGCCTAAACTAAATTTTGCAAAACCTTAACGATCTACCCACTTCCGATACTATCTATCTACAATACTGCTGCCCTTGTAACCACTCGTCAAATCCAAATTTTTCAAAAATTATCTTTGTGTGTATTGATCTCAAAAACGCACAATATTCACTCACCGCTTTCATCTTACGCATAATGCTCTCCTCGTCACACTGCTATTTATTCATGTTGGCAGTAGTCTGTAAATTCACCTCACTCCGAGCCGAAGGAAATGCGGAAAAACCATACGCTCTCCAGCGCATTTTTAATTTACTCTCAAATTAAAACAACAACACCTGCTCTCTCAGATCGCTAGAACTCTTCCTTAGAAAAAGAGAGCAGGAGAGCACTTTCACTTTGCACAGACTCACTACCGATTTCGGACACTCGATTTAAGCCGCGCACTATTTAAAACTTGAGGACTACTCACCTGGAACACTAAACTTACACTGTGCCGGTTGCTTAGACAATTACGCAGAAGTAGCAGTGGCTGCAGGGTGCAGGCTTCAGTCTGCAAATCAGAATTGAGTGAGATAGGTCAAGGTTGGAGACAAAATGTCTCCAAGAAATATGCCATAAGCTCCGTGTGAGAGATGAGTGATCTACTTTTCTTTTCTCCCTTCTGCAAGGGTATGCATTAAGGGAGACATTTATTGCACTCGTTATTTTGGGAGATGAGATTTGGCATAACTTTTTGACAATTTTGAGTAAGGGAAGACAAGGTAAGAAATATTCCTTCAATGAAAGATTGAAAATTTAAGTCTGCAAAAGAGAATAACTTTTTGTGTGAATGGAACTTTTTATTTTCAAACATTATTCACTGTTTTTAAAACAGAAAAAGGTCCATGTCAGAGTAATGAATTCCCGCCCGACTAAGTGACCATAAGCAGGATAAAAATGGATTTAAAATGTCTTGAAGTAGGCAAAATAATTATCTGGATCCAATTTAATTAAAATGGACGCTGTTCCGAGACAAGGAACTCTGTCTCATTTTTTTATAGTTTTGACTTAGTTCTTCCAACTTAACAACGATTATGCCCCAAAAACGGGGCATAATCTCTCGATTGTTCTCCCGAAATCCGTGTTTTTATAAATAATGTTAAAAACTGGATTTCCTGTCTTACAATTTTACAGTTTTGGGTATATGACCACCTCAGTCTATCAGTCTTATTGTTAACTACTTTCTCGAGTAAATTGACCTGAAAATACAATATCGGTTTCAAATTGGTCAATAATTGCTGGTTTATGTGCATAAGCCGATGCCTTAAGATGGCGCCAAAGAAAATACTAGTTTAAAGGTGTCAAATCGCATGATCTCGGAGGCCATTTCGCAAAATCACCTTCTCGCAGGATTGTCTCTAATCGTATAAATCGATGGCTTGAGTTTCTGTATGACACGTAGCACCATCTTGTTGAAACTTATTTTGAAAGAAATTTTCGCTGGGCATGGTCGGGTAACACGAGCTCCGGTCTCATTTTTGAAAAATCGCTTACAGCGGCTACATTTTCTTCGATGCGCACAGTACGAGGGTAAACGTGGGTATTAATTTATCGATGGTTCGACGAATATTTTGAAAGTCCACGGCTCATAGTTATCCTTTTTCATTTAAAACCAATATTTCCATCCACTGAATTTAGGCAAATATTTTCTTATTGGAATATATTTGGACTGGTGTTTCTATAATATTTTCCACTAATGCAAGTCTTCGTCTATCTTTGAATCCAGGTAAAGGAGTTGTTTTGGTGGAACCTAAGTTTCCAAGATAAATATCCAATAAATTATTGAATGCTGTACTGAATCGTTAAATTTGCTTGCAAGGCAGTACAGGATTCAGTCACTAAAGCATACCAAGGAATACACAGTTTAATAAATCAGTCAGACAAAATCCACAGCAAAAGCTGAACTCCATTTCGGATGAACTTTTGAGTCAACTGAAACAGCGATATACAATCTTCATCAATACACAAGCAAACAGTAGATGATTTTGGCTTTTCAACTTGTATTAGAGCAATGCAAATGACCGCTTAGTCACGATGATTAGGTCCCGACCTAGTCCGTCATGACAACCGTAACAGGATACTGCGTTCTTGACAAACATGCCAGCAGACTCGGAACTATTGCGCAATTTTCGTACTTTCCTTGCTGCTATAGGCCTACAAGAAGTCATATGGGATCATTTTTCCTTTCATCGCAAGCGTCAATCTACAAAAGGATAGGAGACTTATCGCTTCAACTAATTGGTTCACGATGCTCCTTCAATTCTAGAAATGTTAACCTTCCAAAAATACATAAAACTATTGCTTGACGATTTAGTTAAACGATATTTGCACTGCCCACACAAATTAAATTTAAAAAATGTTTACAATTCCCACAGTACACAAGTATTTGCTCTGCTTAATTGGACAGAAAACATTACTGTTACACTGTTCCTTTTATAATCGATTAAACTTATCGACGGGAAAATGTTTTCCTTTCAACTTACCGCTAAGTACAAAATCTACAAACACCAACTGAAAAAAACTACAAAAAGAAAACAAAACAACGATACCCATCTGCACGGCACATAGATATCCGCATCATAAATACACACCAATCAGCTAAGAGCAAATGGATACATCGACTAGAAAAAAAGGGGGAAAAAAACAAAACATCCTTAAAAGTTGCTTAAAGCGTTTGTATTGTTGAACTTTACTCCCTCCGACACATGAGGATGCAATTTATAACAACCCCCGTAGACTATGACACCCACTAGTCGAGAGGATGCACCATGCATCTATGAAAATACTTCTGCACCCCTTCGAGTGACGTTGATGCAGGCGCTAGTGATGACTTTTTTTTTCTCCTCCGCTCACATATCGAGTAACTAAGAGGGTGGATAGTGGGACGTGTGCTCTAACTACAGCTCCTTGCTGAGGTTGAAAATTGCATTTAGATTGTAAGGAGTTTAATTTCATTTGATCCTTTTGAGTAATTTCATTTTGTCGTTTAAGTTTAAAGTGATTCGAGCAGGCGGGTAGTGGCAGCTAGATCGTGCCGGGGGTTAGTGCTGCTAATGTGAATGAGTGTAATAAACGAGCACTGGGTGCATGAAAACATGTTGCACGGTTTAAACGAGGGGATGTCGTTGACACTTGGATTCTTCGGGAGATATTTTTTTTCTGTATCTTTCATCAATGAATCCATTGGTGATTAATACAAAGGATAGGGTCTACTCAATCAAACTTTGTAACGTTTTAAGACCCCCCCTTCCATTTTAAGTGGGGGTTTTAGTAGTCTTGATTCCATTTTCTAGTTTATCGTGAAAGTCGTAGATCCATAATGCCCTATCACAATAGTCATTTCTATTAGAACAAGATTCAAGGATAATGGACAAGAACGGACCATTATGTATAAACATTATGGACAAAACAAATCTATTTTTAACCCATAAACTCAATCTAAACATTCCCACATATAATCGTGACTAGAACTACACAAGAACATAACACGTTCCATGGAGTACTTAAAACATCTAAGTTGCACATGTCACACCTTCGCAAGTTGTATTTATATTAAATAAACGTAAGGACACAGAGTGTCACTATCAACCCACTTACGAGTATGATCCTTCGTAGGTGTGTGCATTCATTTTGAGAATATGATATTGATAGTGATAAATAAATTGTTATGACATTGTTAATGAAATCGTGTTCGGAACTCCTAATGGACCGTTTCAGGATACGTTTGCTTGAAATTGTTTCTAATGTTCTAGTGGTATGACTAGCAGTAGTAACGCCCAATGTATAAAAACAAAATTAATTCCATTTAATCTGTGTATTTATAGATTCCAATTTCCTTGACTACTATCGCTTAAATTTATACACACACACATATGCACGAGAATATATACGCAATAATACACAGGATACCACACATTGGCCACAAATGTTGCATTAAATGGATTATATCCTGACCATTTCCTGTTTGGTTAAATCTGTTTGAAATTTATCCATAGTACATTTGGACATTGTCGAAACATTTAATGAAGTAGAAACTTGGGCGGGGTAAGTATAAGCCTGAGAGAAGGAGGACAATGAGTTTTGCTGAGTTAAATTTTGTTGGTGTTCCTTTTGTGATATTGACCACAGACTCATAAGAATGTGCAACATAATCGAAGCACGAAGGAGTACATTGGGTAGTCAGCGATTTACTGGTTGCCTATCGCTGCATGATGGCCTATCACACAGTGTCCCGTCACGACACCGAATATCCCTGCGATTGAGTTTCATGAGGTCTGCGGATCCCTTTTTGTCATAGACTCGCCATCTTCCTGGTCAAAGTGCTAAGCGGTGTGCTATTCTCGGGTAAGACGAGGCGCTTAGATGTTACCCTGCCCTGGCTAGTTCATCCGCATCTTTATAGTTAACGTTTAGACGGTAAGGGAGTTATTCAAAAAACTTTATTTATTTAGTGAATATTAACAGGTTATACTGACAGGTTGAGATAGATGCAACCTCACTTAGACCAGTAAGGTCCACAAGGAGGAGCTCGTAATAAAGCGCTGAAAGCTAGGGATGCCAGTTCTTCAAATTTGTTCAAAAAGTCGGCTCCTAAATGCAGTTTCCTTCTAGCAAGGAGAGCTTCGCACGTGCAAAGACGCTGTTTCTAGTTCCTTCTTATTCATCATCCATGCAGCCTGGTGACGTGCCTGCTGATAATGGCCTGTAACAACACCTACAAAGCCATCTACCCATCTGAGATTGGTTAGATTACTAGTTTTAAGCTTGAGTAACAATTTAACTGAAGCGATATGTATACTGACATCTGCCTTGTCCGGCAAAATCGACAGCCTTATTACCTGCCTGGCGAGCTCAGTGTAATTCCTTAGAAAATCCCTGTGGCCCAGCTCCCAAATCAGGTGGATGGTGAATTTTTTAGCCACCTCGTTAAGAGACAAGCGAAGGGGCAGGACAGTTTTTGAGTTAAAGGGGATGGATTCCAGAAATATAATCGCGTCTTGGCTGTCAGCAAAAATGATGATATCACATTGTACTAAATCCACAAAAAGGGTTCCTTTATCGCCATGATCTCCGCCTAGAAGACATAATATGCATAATGACCATAGCGTAAAGTAGGTACGTCTATTGTAATGCAGTGTCTGACTCCAATCACGAGAATCACTCTGGTGATTTAAGACTATTCTCTAAGTCTCTCGGACGTAGTACTGGAACAGTAACGTGTGTTAAGCTCATTGTAGAACCAGTGGCGAAAAACAAGTCTTCAGTCATTGTCCTTGGCATTAACATAGCCCAAACCAAATGGAATTTATAGTTGGAAGAACCTGCCACGTCATCTGAGACGCCTCAGATTGCTTTAAACGTCCCAAAAAAAAGTCAAATACTTGGTGCAACAGAACCTTTCTGATCCAGGGCCGGACTTCACGTGACCGTTCGTGTTGTGCATGTTATGTATATTTTTTCGCACAAATGGAGGAACCTGGGGTTTGGAACCATATCCGAAAGGCTTTTTTCCGAAGCTTTGTCTTACTCTCGAACGTTTGTCAGACTTTTCCGTGAGGTGAGGCCGTAAAAAACTTTTTTTGTGTTTTCTAAGATTTGAACCACGAACCTTCCGCTCTGTAATCTGTAAAATACCAACTATTCGGATCATAATTTAAGGATCCAGCGTTTTAAAGAATGTGGATGATTGGCTTTTATTAAATTGCTCATCCTACCATCTATCATCTATTCTTTTATTCGAAAATTTAGTTCCGAATTCCTTTTTTTGCAAATGCAACGTTGCATTTCAATATTATCCTTGTAGATCCTTGAAAATACATTTTTAATACTTTGATCATCTTTCAGATCCCGATTAAAAGTTGGTATTTTCAAAAACTGTACTACTACCTATTTCGTTCAAGATCAACAACAAATATTTGCTTGGTACTTCCGAGGCTACAACATTTATTTTTAAGATGGAGAACTCCCTGATTAGCACGCTCAATAGATGCGTAAATCCTCTCCATTGGTCCGTTGTGGAAAAGATAATTGATATTGCTGACAATCCCCCTCCGCATTGCTTTGAGCCTCCTGTTATTCCTTGTAAATCTCATTTTCCATACAAATTATTAATTGCGCTCATTTGTGTGAATTCCATCGCAGGCGAGATATTGATTGAAAGGCCCACACTGATAACAACATCATTGTCATCATCCTCGTCGCACAGGGTCTTATTCCAGAGATAATAATTGTTAATTAAAATAATTGATCGTTGCTTCTCTCCCAGCGGGCTGGATTAATTCCTCAAGCGTACATCATCCTTTGCTTCATGCAATTGGAGTTACCGGCATGTGAATACAGAGTCATTTAATTTAATTTTTACATTCTTTGTAGCAATCATTTAAGGCATCGGCAACAACAACATAAACACTGTTAAAAGCCTGAATTTCCCATCGACAGACGTGAGGATTTCCTGTCCTGCAGATGTGAAAAGATTCACGTATGCACGCCGTTTAATTGATTATTAAAAAAATGCTTGCCTCTCAGTCCCCTTTAATCAAACCAAGAGGAAAACTGGCGCCCAAAAGGCGTGGAATTCTCACAGAGGGGGCTTATTTCGTTTCATTATTAATGTATGAAATAATATCGATAAAACCGTAATGAGCGACGGTGCATAGCCTGAGGATGAATACTGTGGCTGGAATGATAGGGTTATGGACGACTTTTTCCGTGTCAATATTTGTGATTTATGTTTGTATTAAAAAAAACTGACTGAGAGGTGCAAGCAAAATCCAAAAAGAACGCCCATTGACCGAGATTGAATTATAATTATAGAAAGTAGTTCTTATTGAGCGAAATGTGGAGGTAGTAACCTTAAGACAAGAGAATTGGATACAAATTCTGTGATATCCTTTTAGGAATGTCTAACTTTTTGTGATATCGACTCGTCACCATCTATAAAATCCATCGCGTAGGACAATAGATCTTTGAAAGTCGTAGTGCGCCTACACCTCTATAACCAATCTATAATCTACAAGGCCCAGTGCGAAGAGGATGATGACAATGATGTTTTTGATATTTTTATATTCGTTGCTACACCTCAACACATCAAGTGTAAAAACTTTGGTTTCTATGTAATGTGCATTTAATATTCACTATTGATCATAATGAATATATGTATGAATATATGAAATTCAGAAAATGATTCGAGTCCCCTGGTTCATGGACTATTTTTGAAAGAAAGACCATACATGTACATACATGCAGAAATTTGTTTAAATAATGTCAGTTCTTTGGATTCTGCCGAAGTTGCACAGACCGACGAGAAGAGTTATTTAAAATTTATTTTTTCGACCCAAAAATTATAAAAATTGTGTCCTGCGAACAGAAGTAAGTTTTCTACTCAATAGAAACGGAGTCTGGTCTAAAATATTGTCGTAATGCCCGAGTTCTGAAACTATTTTATAGTACAGTAGAGCTAGTATATAGTTGTCTTTATAAAAATGTTTCTTTAGTTTTTTTTAAACCCAGACAACTGACATCAATGATAATAAATTTAATTATTTCTTTTTTAAAAGACAGTTGCAATTTTTTTTTGTATCAGGACGCACCCTATTGCACTGTACTGCTACTGAGCTGGGAAGTGGTTTGTGTACATAATCTTAAATGGCACTACTTGTTGAGCAACTTATGACATTTAACTCATTTGTATGAAGATGCCGTTGTAGTTTCTTTTTCCCGTCTTTTAAAAGGTTGACAATTAAGAAATAAACCGTAAACTATTCACCTAATCAACGGAGTTTAGCTATCTAAGATACAGTTGAAGAGTACCACTAATAATAGCATATAAATGTGCTTAGATGAAATGCCCATTTATTAAGCAAGTCATTTTCGCCAACTGTTTCGCAGATATTTCCGCACATGCCAAAATTGCAACGGTTTTAGCGACATCTGCAGGTGGATTTATAAAGAATTCAGAATTTTCAGATTGAGCGCAATTAGAGTGTTGCCGAGAAAGGAAAAATTAAGTACTATTTACACTGACGTACTCTTAATCCAGTAAAGCATGATATGGCCCAACCAATGTCTACCTTAACATAAATAATTTATATTTATTCGCGGAAAAGAATTTTACGGCCTTCAGAAATACAAAAACTGGTTGGGTTTCAATAAGTTTACGTATTTATGATGAATATAAAAGACTCCATACTTGAACCCAGATTAATGAAAAAAAAACAAGGACACGAAAAGCCTTTTATTTCTTGTATTGGTATACCAGAATAAAATCATTCGCAATAAATTAGCGGATATAAGGAAGACTTTGTGGTTTAAAGAAGCGATCGAACAATATTTTCCATCTATCGGAGAGAGATAATTGGGAAAACCATTGTATGCAATGACAAGAAATTTTACTTTTTACCTACTTACGCAAATACGTGTCCTACGAACGAAATTTTTCTTATGAAGTTGTTGCCTTTGAATTAATTCACTTTAAATTTTCCTTCACTGCTCTATCGGCCACTTTATTTTCTGGGATTCGGGCGTTTTAAGGTAACGAATCTTGTGGTATGTGGTTTCTGCTTAGGTGATTTCTTATGGCCCCCACAGATAGATATTCCAAACTTAGCTTAATCCTCCTGCTTGTCATGCTATCTAGGCTATTTGTATGTGATTACTCATCAGATGACTTTTTATGGATGCAGGCGGATAGTTATTCCAAACTTGCCTGGATTCTACTAACATTTTAAAATTGGTTAGATATTAAGAATTAATAAAAATTGCAGGGTCTTCGAATCTAACCCGGAGAAAAACGTTGCGAGGACGACCCTCAGATGGCGCGCACAAGTAGAAGAGAACCTTAACCAACTTACAGTGAACAACTAGAAGCAGTTAGCTCACGATCGGGCTACCTGTAGAGGTCACCCAGTCACCTAAGAAAGTAAGTAATAAAATTTATTAGTTAACCAAAACCATTTCGAATATTGAATAAAATTCTTTATCAGAATTTAACAGCTGTATAGACTAAAAGTTGTTTATTACGTTCACCGCAAATAATGTAAGTGTAAACAAATCATTTAAAATGTTAAGACACATCAATAGATCCCTTGAACACAATAATAAATTCCTTTAATAAATTGCAATTGGACAAACACTCACGGCAACAATTCAGACATAGCTCACTTTTTGCGCTCAATTTGAAGGACATGATCCACGTCCCACTCCACTGGGACGAAGGGAAAACAGTTAGCAACAGCAATAGAAAAGTATTGACCAAGTTCCAATAAACCAAACACTAACGGCAACACTCGCTCGTAGCTCACATCTTGTGCCCAATTTGAAAGACAAAATTCCTGTCCCATTCCACTGGGCGAACAGAAAAAAAACATAAAAAAAACTTTTGACATTACAGCTGAGCACATACAACCACAATCCAACGAAACTTTCTCAATCCATACACGAAATTCTCATAATAGTGTGCGTGCCCAATTGATCGGCCATCTTGGAATGTATGAACAAAAAGCAGAAAAATCGAAACATTGACAGAAAAAATCGCGTCAAAAAGAAAAGCGACCAATATCCGAATTAATTATTTTTTTTTTCTTCGACAATTTATTATTAAATGCGATAAATTTCTGCAAAACGGGATCTCTACCGGAACGGAAAACCAAAACACCGAAAAGACCAAAAGAATAAAAAGAGTAATAAAAAGAATAGCCTCCATCAAACAAACAAATTCAGTTCAGTGTGTGTGCATATTTCCATTCTCGGGGAAATATATTGGATTTTATTTTTAAATAAAAAAAAGAAAAACCTCCCAAATCTTCCGGATGAGAGTTTCCTTCAATCAAAAAACACTAAAGTTCGAAACTCGCCTACAATTTAGTCGGGGGAAATACGTAAAACACGACAAAATCCGCTCGATTCATCTGAAATAGAGAAATCTTCACACTTTTCGCCTCTGTCCCCCCGAAAGAAGAAGAAGAGTCCATTTAAATCGTGGTGTGGTGGTGTGTCCGCAGCGCTCACATAGAAGGAAGGAAGGAAGGATCGTGTTCCCAAAACCGCAAGACGGACGATAAAACTGCAACAAAATTTTTACTTCGAAGCCAGAGCACCAGCACGACGACGACGACGTCGGAAACAGACGACACAACCACGACGACGAGCTGCTGCAATCGAAGAAGAAATTCGCAATTAAATTTCTGTCGGTTTTTCTAGACTATGTCTGAATACTTGTACAATCAATTTACATAGCGCCATGGCTGCGACGAGAAAGTTGCAAGGTGAGACCAAAAAAATAAACCAAAAAAAAATCAAAATTCCAATTACACAGAACAAGCATACATGAAATGCAGAAGAACTGCGCGAATGGAGAGTGTCTTCTGCAGAAAAACCTACCAAAATGTATGATTGCTGAATTAATTTCTGTTTTAGGTTTTGTTTCATTTTTTTTTTATATAAAATTGAGAAATTCTTTTTGAAGGGAGGACGAGAAAGAGAGAGCGAGAAAGCAGCAGCAGTGTGTAGAGAGGAGGACAATCTTGCACTCCACTTTGGTTCTTCGGTTTTTTTTTTTTATTCTTTTTCTCCTTTTTGCTGTAGGAGGGTGGCTTCCTCCCTCGATTTATGTGTGTATATTTATTATGTGAATTTGGGGGAGGCAGGCGGCAAGTATAGGGGTGGTGTTTATGTCAAAAAGAGGCGCTGTTGGGTAGAGAACTTTACACACAATGTGCGTTTGTTCGTTTAACTTCATAAAGATCATGAATCGGTAGCGGGAGGAATTCCTTTATACACGATCGCGCCATAGTGTAAACAAGTGCATCAGCCGAATGGGAAAGATTCGTTGTCTCCGTGATTGGCGGATTGTTTTCGTAGATCACGTCCAGAGATTGTGTTTTCTAGTGGGAAACCCACGTAGAACAGTTTTGATAGTGTTTTAATTCTAGCTGTGCTTGCAGAAAATCATTTTGTAAGTGATACGGTAAAGAATGACGCACGCGAGAAGTGAATTGTTGACCTTTTCCGCGTTTCCATGTTTCTGTTGTGTTCTTTTCTGAGAATGATTGATCTTTGTCCATTAATTCAAGGGAGAACGCACGATTACAAAGGTCTTTTGTGTTTAAAAAAAAAAAAAATAGTAACAATTTGTGCGTGAAAGTGCATTTCAAATGATATCGTGTCTCTTTTGCTTCCGGGGAAGTGAGAATAGAGTGAAATTTGTTAAGCTTAGGCTTTCCCAATTGAAGGTGGCTAAAAAAGGCGGGAGACTTCAAATGAGTCATGAGCATATAGTCATAAATTATTACAAATAGGGCTATTGACCGGCAGTGAGTCGCGGTTGAGTAAGTGGGCCTTCCATCGATATAAAGAAGTACATAGTAGGTTTATCCAAACTAATTATTTATTTATTTCCTTTGTTTAGAAGAATCCTTCTAGTCTTTCTCCAATTAAGACCAGAGAACGCCAAAAGCAATTAAGCTTAAAAAATACAGAACGGCGGGAATAAAGATAGTGTCGGTTGGCTCAAAACATATCGCCCAATGTGAAACCTTACTGTCGATTATGCATTTCTTCATAGTCTTGTTCTCAATCCTGTTCACAACGTTCATGTAGGACATAAGGCCAAGTTTCGGGCAACCACTTGTGTTGTGCGTATTCTAATTTTTCGTTTCATTAATTCATAACTCGTTCTCTCTTTCAGTAGATTCCAGTTTACTGGTATAGTAGATATTGAATCGGTTCCAATTTAGTATGCGGAAGATGTTCCATTTAACCTAGATTATTAGACTTAACACTGTCGCTACTGGAGAGCCACGAGAATTTGGTTCTTCGCGTTCATCTTCTGTACAATTTCTTTATCGCCGACAGAGTCCCTAACTCGTCCGCAACTTATGTATTTTTTATAAACGAATTCTAAGATAGTCAAAAAGGTTAATAATAATAAGATAGTCACCACCATGGTACTTCTGATTGTCTGACCGCCAAATTTTTCTATTACAAAAGGCTTGGTATATTACTCACTCATATTACTATTTGGCCCATTGGTGCAAAACCGTTGATGAACAAGTTCAATGATGAATATTTTCCTAAGCTTTTTCCTTCCGGAAAAAGTTACTGTTATTCTGAATTTCCATTGGAATGTTTTTCCCCTGGACTGAATTCGAAATCATGTTCAGAAATATTAATAGCTGCCATCAGATACAAAAAAAAATACAAATACTTGGCCCAACAGACCGTATGTGGTCCAGGGCCTAGCTTCTCATGACCATTCGTGTTGCGCGTGTTATATTTTTTCACACAAATGGAAGGGATCTACAGTTTTGAGCCGAATTTCAAAAGAAAAGTATACCGTACTAAAATAGTGAGGTACCCGTAGTACGAAGAAGTTTAAGAGACAGATTCAATACTTTGAAATGGACACCAACTATGTAAGCTAATTCGTTTTTACAAAATGATGAAAGCAGTATTTTATGATAAATAAAATAGTTTTGAAATATCTAATTGATATTTTAATATAATCCTTGCTATCATCAAAAAAACCTTTTGCGATCCCTCCAATAGTGAAGCAGTTCCTAATTTCTGGATACTTTTCCATCGAACTAAATAACACTTCTCTTTGTATTTTATTTGTTACACGGGACTTACTTACTTAGGTTCGGGGTGAACCTGGGCCTCAACCAAAAAGCCTCTCCAGTTAGCCCGGTCCTTAGCTAACTGCTTCCAATTGCACACTCCAAGTTGAGGTCCAACTTACTTGTGCGCGCCAACTTAGGCGAAGGCGTCCTCTACTGTGTTGTCCCTCCGAGTTAGGTTCAAAGACTCTGCGTGTCTTCTATTTTCATCCGCTTTCGAAAAAGTACATGCTTTAGCCCCAAAAACCAGGACTGGGATGATTAAGTGCTTGTATAGAGTCTCCTTAGTTGTTGAACTCGACTTTACATATACATATGTATATAAATACATATATGCGCACTCATAAATATTTGCAGCAAAAGTCAACTCACTTTTTTAAGTGATATCTGTGAACTTGTTGTTCTTCGTCAAACATTCACTACAAAAATTATAGGGAAACAGTTCGAGGGAAATTCTGTGAAAAATCCCATCGGAAGGACATTCACAATAGGAAAAACCTTTTCCCTTCCTTTCCTTCAAACATTATTCACGATACCAAGTTTTTCGATAACAGAAAAAGTCAGAGGGGGGATTTTATTCGTGATAGATCCGATTGGGTCTTCTCCGTACAAACTATTATTAATAGAATTGATTAAATATTACTTTCCGAGCATGCACAGAGCCAAGACAGTAACGTTGATACTTTCACTTGTTATTTCGTTGTATTTTCCTGCTTTGTAGAATACCAATTTTTGGCACATCCGTGGGCCCAAGACATGGAGAATGTTTTATTGTTGCAAGCATCCATTCGTCTGAATATCTCTTCTTCTGCGTATTACGTATACACATACGTATGTACATATATAATATTTTTTATAGGGATTTAATTCATCAGAAAAAATTTCCTCAATCGCCAGCTGTCAAATCGTTACATTATTCGGTCCAAACCAGTCTTTTTCAATTCAATCTTTTTAAAGTCATTCATAAATGAATTTTAAGGAATTCTTAGAAATAACTCGTATGTCTTCCGTTGTAGCAATCTGTCTTAGCTCCTACCAGCTCGAAATTTCCCTGCAACTATCCTGTAAAATCTTTCTTTAACTAAGTTCTTCGTTTGAGATACATTTTGCACAAAGCATTTAAAGTATTTTTTAAAAACAGCAATTAACAAAATTTCTTCTGACATTTGTGATGATTTCTCACGTATTGAACGCAGATAAAAACACCAATTTTACGTTTTAGTGAGATAGGAGGAGCTTATTGTTTAAGCTTATTGCACTGCTTGTCCTGCTGCTGTTCATTAACTCTTCTTAGATCAATTTCGGTTGGACAACCTCGTATAATTAATTTTTGGTATTCTTCGCACTAAACCAATGTCAGATGGATAATTCGTAAAATAAGTCAGAATCAATGAAATTATTTGTAGCGATGAACCCAACAACACCTGGGTTGCTAAATTTAAAATCTTTCTCTCATTTTCTTAGCTTACATTCATGTTCTTGATTTATACTTCTTTTGAAATTGTATCAAATCAGTGTCACGTCTTTTAGTGCTATAAGGGGCTATCCAACATATTTCTTACAACAAGTCAATTATTAACTAATCTGTTTATATTTCTTTCCACAGGAGAGATAGATAGGTGTCTGAAAAAAGTCGCGGAAGGAGTAGAAACATTCGAAGATATTTGGAAAAAAGTTCACAATGCAACAAACAGTAATCAGAAGGTAAAACATCAAGCATTTGCCCCTACTGTCTCTTAGCAATCTTAATTGCATAATTTTATTTCTTTCTTTTGCAGGAGAAATATGAAGCAGACCTTAAAAAGGAAATCAAAAAGCTGCAGCGGCTTCGCGATCAGATTAAATCATGGATTGCGTCCGCTGAGATTAAGGATAAAAGCGCCCTCTTAGAGAATCGGCGGCTCATCGAAACAGTATGATTTTATTTTAAAGATAATTATAATTTTTATATAATAATCTTATGTTTTTCTTTAGCAAATGGAAAGATTTAAAATTGTTGAACGAGAGACAAAAACCAAAGCCTATTCGAAAGAAGGCCTTGGGGCGGCACAAAAAATGGATCCAGCTCAGCGTATCAAAGATGAAGCACGCAATTGGCTAACCAGTTCAATTAGTTCACTGCAAATACAAATCGATCAATATGAAAGTGAAATCGAATCATTATTAGCGGGAAAAAAGAAACGCTTAGATCGAGACAAACAAGATCGTATGGATGAATTGCGATCGAAACTGGAGCGACATAAATTCCATGTGACAAAACTGGAGACACTATTGCGATTGCTTGATAACGATGGTGTTGAGGCCGAGCAGGTAAATATAAAGAGCATTGTAAGTAGGCAAGACCAATTTTTTTTCACTCTCTCTGTATGTGTGTTGTAATGTGCATACTGTGCGTGCAAGAAAAAAAGTCCTATAAACCGAAATAAGAAGAAAGGCGAGCAATTTTTGAAGGATTATTCCTTGGGATTCATACAGAACTACATCTACGAGCTTATATGTGTCTATCCGCAAAGGCTTCCGTTGACGCTGTGTAGTGCTTTTAAGCCTTGCTTTTAAAAATGTTAAACTTGCCTCTGCAAACTCTACGACAAACGTTTATGTAAAAACGTTTAAAATATATATACTCTTACTTGCTACACTACATGATATTTCACCCAATGGTTTCAAATGAATTGTCAGCCCTTGGAATAGCTTAATAAGATAAAACTAAAAAACAATAACAAATTGGCGAGGATACTCTAAAGTGAGAGAATTCTTTGCTGAATCCTAAAATTCTAACCACCCCGTGCTCTTGCTGGATTAGCTAGATTACTTCATCATTCATTAGTTTTAACGTTTCCTAAAGTCATAAATGAGCATTGATTATACCATCTTATAATACCAACTTATCTTCTTTCTTAGGCAAACGTACAGCTAAAACTTTGATGCTGAAATTAAACAAATATTTACTAAGTTTTGGAGCGTCCACGTTTATGGCATAGCGTACATTACGCCGGTCGTTTTGTTTGAATTGATTTTATACATTCTAAATGAAGTATGGTAAACTTAAAAGGGCTCCAGCGGCCGATCACGCCTTATTAACGCTAAATGCTTTTTTTCGATACTGAAAGCATGAGCTCTGTAATTAGCAAAATTCGCCAATGCGAGGCAATTCGGCACCGCCAATTGTTCGCAGTTGGGTTGCATCACATTTTAGAGCTGTGGCCCAGCCTGATAAGCCGCTAGCCTTAATAAGTCGCAGCCAATTTTAATGGGTTAAAAAAAACCCTCTTACATCTTCGAGAAATTCGAAGCGCCTAGCACGTCTATTGGTTCCAGCGAAACTCTAGGCTAATGTACTCGATATGTATAGGCCTGCCTTTATATTTCTTAACATCAGGGACGAAATGTGTTATACTTGATTGAAAAACTTAGAGCATTCTAAAGTGATGTAACTACAGAATCCTTTAACATTTATGACCCGATTGCAGGGGTTCTAAAAGTCTTAAGAAGTTTAAAACAAAAGAATTTTCAAGGATGTGGTCCATGCAAAATTATCCAGTTTTTTGTATAAGTTTTCACGAAATCGTAAGTCATACAATTCTGTAATTCTTCGATTTAAGCAGTAGAAACTCATAAGTGACCATAAATTGTTCCATACAACTAGACATATGCGATGGGAGTAAAGTTATTGTGTTGCTTTCTCGTGCAGTGACACTCAAACTTATACCGATCAGGTCAGAAGCAAATACATTACCTACTACACCATGACTAACAACTTTTCGAATTTGTTATTCCTAGAATACTAGTTCAGTTCAACAACTCTCACCTTCAGGTCCGAATAAAGATGCTCCTAAAAAAATAGTAAACCACAAATTGAAGCCTTGAAATCGCCGTAAATACAATCCAAGCTGTTTATGCAAATCTATTGATCTATAAAAGAGATGGTATTTGCAACTTTTCCAAAAAAAAATTGTTCAAGTGTGACTACATTCGCGCATTGAGGGTTCCGTTCCGAAGAAGATAATTTTTATTTATAATTATTTTTCCATACGAAAAGCTGACTGGGCATTCTTTCGGACTCTTTTCCATCTAACTTTTGCATTATTGAATTATTATATCGGTAAATTGTTTTGTTGAATAGAGCTTAAAAAATCGTCAAATAAAAATTTTTTGTCAGCCGCTTTTCCAGGACGGCAAATAATTTAAGATAAACTTAAATAAACGCGAAAACAGTTTGTCGGTTTGGTACTCATTTAAAAAAAAAAAACATTTGTGAATTCTGAAATCATATTTTAAGTATCAAATATGTGCATATGTATAAGTGTATGGTACATATTTGGATTCTTCTCAAAGAGTTCTTTTCAACGATGTTTCACATGGCTATGTACGGGCAAAAAGAAATCACTGACGCCTTTGCAAGCCTTCTTCCTTATAACTTCTTGATCTTTCAGTCTTTTCCAGGAAGCTATTAGAAATAAAATATCTGTTATGAGCATATACATTATTATATTTCGAAAACGGTTTGAGGTATAAAAAACCTGACATATTTAACGGTATAGATTGAAAATAATATTGGTAAACTAGAAAAATAAAGAATCTTTTTCTTGAAAGTATTCGTTTATTATGACGTCATATTTAACGTTGTATCAGATATCTATTTGTAATCAAACAAAATTTAATTGCCATCATTTCTTGTATTCAAGCTACCTTCAAAATAACTTCTTTTTTCAAACTACATCGACGTTGTATTTAGATCATGTCTTAATATAACATGGAAAAATCATGCATGTAGCTTCGAAGCTGCATGCATGTTAGAAGACGGTGACCAAGATTATTCCGAGCTCCGTGTAAAAGTTGCAGTGAATAGCAGATAAAATTTGTTTGTGCATACATATGTCCTACTCTGACACCCTCAGTGGATACTTCTTTAAATCAAGGGTATCCTTCACATATGGATGCATTCACATTTACTCGCACATACATATGTGTATTCAAATTATTCACCCTTATTCCGTGTGGCGTTTTTCTAAAACGCCATTTGTCGGTTTTTGAGGCGTTTAATTTTTCAAGTGTTATTCCAGCCAAAAAACGCCTCCGTCGGTAAGTAGATTAGCATTTCACATGCTATCCACTGTCATTGCAACAGCTGATTTAGGTCTGTAGTAGATAAATTTCAAATTATTCAAAACACAGTCGTGAAAATATAAGTTGGAAAACAAAATGAATAGTATTGCAATGTTTTAGAGTAGCGGCGAAGAAGAGAATATGCAAAAAAAGATCTCATTCACATACGAAGAAACATCTAATCCGTTGGATTCGCCGGATGCGAAGTAAATAGCAAGATAAATCTCATGGTCACACGGAATAAGGGTGACCATCTCTTTTGCTAAGCGGACATGCTTTGCGTTTGTGTACATACATATGTATGAACGTACAAGGTTTGGCTGATAATTTCGCAGCCTAAATTTTTTCATGCTAAAATGCTCATCCAAAATTTCTCTAATCCGTTCTTTGCTGATGTGTAACTCGTCCACTATCTTTATTCTTCGGCCGGCCAGGACTTTTCCGACATTTTCTTCAATGACCACAGTGACATAGGACGCCCCGGGCGAGGGTCATCTTCACAGATCTCTCGCCCTTGATGAAATAAGTAAGACCATTGCTTACGAAGGCCCAGAATCCTGAAGAATCGATGACATGTTTTCGAAAATGTCTTTATTTGATTTTCCTTTTTTCACGTGTGGTATTTTATCACGACGCGGTGCTCTAAATTGCTAGAATTTCCGATTCCGGCTGATATGGTGATGTTTATTTACCACAGATGATAACAAAATGGGCGCCGTGGCTCAAGTGGTTAGTGCGTTGGATCGCTGAGCGGGAGGTTCGAGGTTCGAATCCCAGAGAACACCTAAAAGATTTTCACGGTCCCACCTCTCGCGAATGTCTGACAAACGTCCGAGAGTAATAACTGTCAAGAGAAAGCTTCTCCATTTGCCTTTCGGATATGGCTCTAAACTGTAGGTCCCTTCCATTTGTGTGAAAAATATAACACGCACAACACGAATGGTCGCGAGAAGCTAGGCCCTGGACCACATACGTCTGTTGCGCCAAGTATTTGTATTTTTTTTTTTTGATAACAAAGTGAGAATATTTTTGAAGCGAGGGGATATTTATACTACTAAAGAGTGTCGCATTTAGAGCGACATTAATAAGAAGAGTATGTCAGACCACGAACTTATCAGCCACCCCTCGTACGTACATATGTATAAATTTATCCAGTTGTTTGAAAAAAACTAGAAGTTTCTATATATTAAGCGTATGTTATGAAAGACCAGTAATTCGTTTCATCGCCATAAATAACATTAATGAAACCGAGTATCAATAACACTAGTATCAGCATCAATTATTCAAGCTTTTTACCGAAGGTCTGCATTTTTTTTCAATTAATAATCACATCGACAACTTGATTATTAAAGCCATTCTTAAATGAACGAATCTGGCTGGAATGGACTTGTTGAAAATGTACACATTTATCCAAGGATAGGGAATGATTCTGCCAATATCCATCAACTATCAGTTTTAGCTAGCAGCGATCTATCAACTGCTTTTATATCTTTATTCTTATTTTTTGTTTTACTTTATTTCTATTTCGTTGTTCATTCTGGTTGAACTATTCTACCTTTCTATTTTCTAAGGTGTCTCATCGATCGAAATAAGCCCTCATTCAGACCAATGGAAACCTTCTAAATACGTCGTAGTACACGTTGCACAGCTCGCAATTCTGTCTTGTTCTTCTTTTCCTCTTATTTTCCCCCTTTTCTGTCTGTGTCATTCCATTTTTTTTTGTATATTTTAAAATGTTCACACAATGATTTCAAAATCAAAAAAAAAAAGTAATGAGTTGTCCGATAATGTGTCTAAAAATCTTCTTCAATCCCTCTCTGATTTAGTGTATGTCCTTCCAGGTGAACAAAATCAAGGACGATGTTGAATACTACATTGAATCCTCGCAAGAGCCCGACTTTGAAGAGAACGAGTTCATCTATGATGACATTATTGGCTTAGACGAAGTGGAACTATCAGGCACCGGTAAGATGATGTATTACACGTCACATCACATAAATGTTATTGATATTGTATTTCCAATTGGATACTTCTTCTTCTGTGTGTGTTTCTCTTGACAAATAATTGTATTTCCGTTGTGTCCATTCTTTAACATCAAAAAAAAAAAAAAAAAAATTCAATCAAAAAACAAAATTCACAAATGGTAACAAAAGGTGTTTCAATTGGTATTCCATCATCAGCAACAACAGACAGTAATAACAGTAACGAAACGGGCGGTTCGCCAAGCAGTATAGCGTCAGGTGGTAGTCCTGTTCAGTCGCCCCCACCATCCTCACAACAGTTGAACAACTGCAGTGGCAGTACCGGCAACACAACAACCAGCAGTAGTAGCACTACGAACAATGCGAATAATCTGAACTACAGCAGTGATTCGACGTCAGTTGATATAACAGCGGCAGCAGCAGCAGCGGCGGCGGCAGCGGGGGTAGCATCCGCCGATAAGCGCAATAAAAACGACGCCAATGCCAGTAGTAAAGTAAAGGTGAGTTTTCCTTGAACTAACCCCCACTCTCTGCAAATGTCTATATCTGTCGCATTTTATTCTTGTAGCAACCCGTGAAACCTACAGCAGTACGAGCCAATAATAACAATAATACCAGCGGCAAAGCATCTGCGGGAGCGGGAGGAGATTCGAATCTAAATAACAGTGCAACATCGAACAACCTAAATAACTCAACGGCGGCGCAATTAACGCAACAGCAGCAGCAGCCAAATAAAAACCTAATTAGTTCAACGCCTAGTAAAAATCAACAACCGACGAGTCATACGTCAGGCTTGGCGAACAGTTTGCAATCAAATGTGACGATGTCAGTAGTGATCTCGGCGCAACAGCAGCATTCGACATCTGTGACGCTTCAGCAACAACATTCTAATGCATCTAGTTTGAATTCGGCAACGAATATTCAGGCCCAATCTGTGATTCAAGCAACACAACCAATTGCATTTGCGGCTGTAGCTAAGAATAATACATGTTCGTTAGAAAAATACTCTCTAAATATTGAATTATCTAATAAAATTGCATTTATTTTTATAGCACACCTTGAGAATGGTCCAGTGCATCCTGCAACATCGTACACAATGGCAGCACCAACGGTTGCTTCAATTGTTGGTTCAAGTGCACAGCAACAACCGCAACATACAAATCTTCAAACGAATTCCTCACATCAAACAAGTGGTAAGCAAAGAAAAATATTATATGTGTATGTAAAACGTCATGTAGCTGTCACCCAGCTCGAATCGAGTGTGTTGAGATCAATCTTTACATTTGTCAACTCGACAGTGAATCGAATCAATGTGGGTGACAATCTGTATTGTGTAAGTCAAGTCAAGTGACAATGACAGCGTGAACTTGTAAGAAAATTTGGCCACATGGCTTAGTTATAAAATCAAAAAGTAAATAAGACTGCACGGCCTGGTACTCAAATTACCTGAACATAATACCTCAAAATGCAATCAATGTTCCTTTCCTTTAAGATCGAAGACTTTCGCTTTGAAGCTATCATCTTTCTTGAAATTTTAAAAATCAATTGGAGGTGCTGAGGCTATTCCGTTTAACCTTCGTCTTAATTTGTGTCAACCTCTTGAAAGTACTTATTCATCAGTTTCCTAATGCATGACTCGTTATGATGAGAATTGTAAACTGCGTAAATTGCAGTTTACCTCATGCGCCCAAGACACTCTGCATCTTCCTTAAGACACACATCGGGAATTTGTTTCGCTTATCGCTGCATTATTCCGAGTACGTTCCATGCTATTGAATACAATCTTAGTAGGATGAAATTTGTAATTCCTGGTTTGCCCAGAATCAAAGATAATCGTCCTTCTCCCAAGTTGATATTCAGTCAACAGCTCGACAGGTTGCTCAATTGCCAATTCTCTTTCTTGATACATTTCTAATATAGGACGACAACGGATGATCAAAACGATACCATTCGCGATGCGTGAATAGTTAGCATTATGCTATCCATGCTCACAGTATCAATAATACTGATCTGATCATTCTTTGCATTCTGGAACATAATGTGTGACCTTCGTAGATTAAGAAACCTTTCTTTCTGTGTAATTAATAATTCTATCCAATCTTCAGACCTTCTTCTTGTTTCTCTTTTCCCTACAGATTCCTCAACAACGCATAATAACACTTCCAATAACACCAGCATAGGAAACACGAGCAACAATGCAGTGACATCGGGAGTTTCAGGAGATTCAGGAGCGCCTCTGGTGATCAATGCTCCGAGCAATAACAGTAGCAGCCTGACAAATTGCATTTCCCCTAATGGCATTGCGAACGTGTCAGCTGGCCTTACGAACAATACTAGCCGAGGTTCGCCTGGTCTGTTATCTCCGAAACTTATGAATGGCCCACTGAATCATAATAACAATAGCAAAGGATTGAATGTATCCGTGTCTGGTGCACCGATTAGTACTGACACTATGTCCACCCTGAAAACAATGGCCCAAGATGCGATCAATCGATCTGGGTCCGAATCGAATATGGTAACGCAAGGTCCAAATGTGGACACAAGGCAACAGCAACAACAGCAAGGATTACTGCAACAGCAGCAACAGCAACAACAACAGTCTCAGCATTTCTCACCAGCCGTAACAGATACAACTGCCAATAATAGTGCCACGAATGGTCCAACATCTGGCCAGGGTACTGTAAGTCTGACGAGCGGGATTGTAGGACAAAACAGTGGCGGCGGTATCGGTGGTAAACCGACAAATGAGGCCCACATCCCACCGCTGTTGGGTGTGGCACCGCTCGGTCCATCACCACTTCATAAGGATCATCAAATGCAATTCCAAATGATGGAAGCCGCTTACTATCATCTGCCAATGCCAAGCGATTCAGAGAAGTTGACAACGTATATTCATCGGAATCCAGTGCAGACGCCACCTCACTACCCGCAGGTAAGTTGTTTATATTTTCACTATCTTGTTGGGCAAAAGGGGTTTAATCTTTTTGTTTTCTTTAATTTCAATCTGGAGCAGTCTCAGCTTCCCCATTACGATACAGTGGAATTTTTCCAGCGTTTATCAACAGAAACACTATTCTTTGTATTCTACTACATGGAAGGATCCAAGGCACAGTATCTGGCCGCAAAAGCATTGAAAAAGCAAAGTTGGCGTTTCCATACGAAATACATGATGTGGTTCCAACGACACGAGGAGCCAAAAATTATTAACGATGATTACGAACAGGTATGTTAAACATTCAGACTTGGTTAAGTATGGGGTACAGTTAGCTAAAAGTGTAAATGCAAATATCTGTATACGACGTATGTATATATATGTACCTAGGACTGACACTCATTCTTAGTGATTTGTTGACAACCTGGCTTAGGCTTTTCTTTATGTGAAATTTTATTTAAGTATTGTCAAACTACCATTAGAGCGGCCATACACAATTGTAGGTTCAAGACCAGTTTTGAAACAGTGCTCTGAAAACATACACCAATATTGATAAAAAAATTGGAAAAAAAAATTAAAGGTCAAGTTTAAAACTTCTACTGCATAGAAGTGAAAACGTTTAGGCTGCGGACTTAGATTTTTTCATTTTCATTTATGAAGGAAAGCCGAACGGTACAACTGGGTTAGATAAAATTAACATGAGTGCATGTCCAACAAGTGCGAAGAAACATCGACCAGAAAGTGGTTCATTGCGATACCAAGAATTGTGATTGTCCTTCTTCTAGTTCTTATGAAATGGGAAAAAAAGTCCGAGGAAGATCAAGCCTGTTAGAATTCTTAGCAATAAAGTTGTAACCCGTAATGACACTACTTACTATTGTGCTTATATATAACCTTGTTAGCTAGGTTGCTAAAGGGTGTTTCTTCCAGCTTATATCAGACAAATCTAGTCTCATTACACAAGACTGTATACATTCATACCTGCCTGCCTTCTACGGAAGTTATTGCTGATTGCATTCAGATTCCCTTTTCTTGGTACAAAAATGTGTAGTGGAACCATACCAAATAAATTCAAAGGTCATACAATTTTCTATGCCCCAGTATACAATATATGAGGTTAATATTATCTCACTCGAGTCGAGCGACCTTTGAAATAAAAGAAATCTACTAAGGTGTTTATAACATCTTTATAGAATGCAATAAGAAGTCCCATGGAGTAGTAGGTAGTGTGTTTTTCTTGTGGCCTGGCCGGTGTAAGTTCAAGCACGGCCAGGGGAACAGCAATCACAGCCACCATGCACATCACAGAAACGAATAAAATATGAGTTTCTCCAATTCCGTATAGGACCGTATAGAATCTGAATACTTCTGGGATTTGGTTGCTCTTTTTTGTTTTAAAAAAAAAATATGTATTGCAATATCTAGGAACGATATTACCCGCCACTTCAGCAAAGAAAGGGCTTCTATGATTTTTATTACCTCTGCCCGGGAGGTGAATAACTAACACTCGAAGAAACGCCCCACCCCACCGGTAGTCGGTTTTTGAGTCGTCAGTAGAAAGGTGTCCGGATTCCATGTTTTAGGCCACGTTAGGTTACTGGGCCAAAAATTGCATGAGAGCAAACCATGGCAGCTACTCCAATTTTTTCTATTCGTAAAAACAATTTTCTCAAGATAACCTTGCTCCAGCCATCCTTAATAACCACCAGCGGCCTATCGGAATTACATTCCTTTCATTATTCATCCCAAACAAACTAATAATCTCTTAAAACCTCACTCTTTCCAGGGTACGTACATCTACTTTGACTATGAGAAATGGAGCCAACGCAAAAAGGAAGGATTCACATTTGAATACAAGTACTTAGAAGACAAGGAGCTGAATTGATGGATTATTGTAAAAATAAAAATAAACCAGAAAAAAACAAATTTTAAAAAAAGAAAAGAAAAAAAGAAAAAAACCAACAAATAAAAAAGAAAAAAAAAACTATTCTATTAAAAAAGATGAAATATTTGAAAAAAAAAATACACTTATGTTTTAGTTTTTACTCATAATTTTAATTTCTTTTTTTTATTACTTTGTTATACATACTTTCTCTTGCATTCGCGATCATTGAATATATTTTCATTTACAAACAAAAAAAATGTAGAGGAAGAAGCGTGCATTGTGTATAGAAAAGAAAAATGGGAAGTGAACCAGAACTCACATAGAAAACCACATTTAAAAAAAACCAGAAGATTTAGAATTAATAAACAAAACAAAAAATATAACATTATGCCTGATTTCTGTTTTCATTTCTTTTCATCCCCGGAAATGTGGAATCGAAGATCAACAACAACTACAGTCAGCAGAGAGCCTTGTACGAATTTTGGTTAAATTATTTTGTATTCTTTATTATTTCGGTGGTCGAAACCTCAGAGATCCCATTGCTTATATGCAATCGATAACTCTTATGAGGTGCGGTGCAATCTACCAGGTGATAGACCTTATTTGCCTTTCATTTTCAGTTTCTAAATTTTTTTTTTCTTTTGTTCGCGATGTAAAAATTACAATTAAAAAAATCCGGACTTGAGACAAAATCACTTACACTTCAATTTATTTGCACTTAAATATATATATATATTTACATATATTTCTTAAGTAAAAAAAGCAAATACTAAGAGACGGAAAAGAAGTCAACTAATTTTGAGACAAACATAAAAAAATATTAAACAAAAACAAAACCTTTTTGCCAGAAAGTAGTTTTTGCATTTTTTGCGCATAAAATGAAAATCGTTTACCTAATGTATGCAAAATATAATAATAAAACAAGAACATATATTTGTAGTAAGAATAAAACGTAGTGAAATTTTTTTTTTGAAAAAAATGATGATACCATAATATACCTTACATAAAAAACATAAAAGAAAAAAAAATCAAACACATAACCCCCAACTAATTATTCGAATAATGAAAATGAATCCCCCTTTTAAGTAATAACAAAAAAACAAAAACAAATTATATTAAAAAAACAGTTACATAAAAAAATCAATGTAAATTATTAAAAAAAAAACATGAAAACTGAAAAATATTAATAATCTAAGAGAAAAAAATGAAAAAAGATGAAAAAAAAACATTTTTAAAAATTACTATTAAAAGAATATACAAAAAAAAGATGATTTATGAAAAAAAAAAGTTTTACGAGTTTTTCTCATGTTACAATTGGTTGGATGCATGTGGTTCTGATTCGAGTTTAATGGGTATTTTATTAAATATTTGAATCTACTGGCTTACTCTGCTCTTTTTTCCCATACCGCAGATTGTTTTCAACTACTATTGATAATCACAGGTCGACAAATCTCCACAATGATGATCCCGTTCTTCCATCTTAAGCCCCAATCACTAATCGGTAGCAAAGACCTATTTGAAAATTGCAGCAATAAAATTGCAATAATAAAAAAAAATGGAATCTGATATCTTTTACCACCATACCAAGTTAAAAGTCGGAATGAAGGTAGTATCATTTTTAACTGACGAAAACATTGACCTAAGTACGTCTATCGAATGGACAATAGAGATAGAGGCAAGATGTACTTTGAATTCCCTGTTCCAAGTTAGTTTCGAGACGGCAAATGTAATGAAGTATTCGTTTTGGCGACAAGCAACCCGCACATGCAAGGTGGTACCATGCCCAGCTTTGTAGAAGTTGGAACAATGGTTAGTAGAAGTATACAACTCAAATACTTTCACTCCCTTAGTGTCTTCTAATATTTTTCCGAGAATGCCATTTGATCGTCAATTTGACAGTGGTTGCAAGATTTAAGGCTTCCGAGCACTGCACGTCATTTAGTGTAGGTGATTTTTTTTTGCTGTTTGATAAAAGTAAATGTGCATCGCAGATTTCTGACTGCTTTTTTGCAAGGCAGATGATGACGTTTTTGAACATATCTGCTCCATTATCCAACATACTGCAAGTGCAGTCTGATTTATAAGGCTGTTTTCGAACAAACGACTTTCACAGTTTGCGTTTAAGAATAAGTATATTGCAAAAGCAAATCGAAGCAGATGACATTTTCGAAAACAGCCTAGTTTATGCCATATCAAAAGTCGAAAATGAGTTAAACCATAAGAAATTATCAACAGTAAATATTCTTTTTGACACTTATAGGAAACCAGAAATAAACGCCGCAGTGGTGTACCTTGGGCAGGGAACTGGTATCGTTCTTGGAAAACTTTCCTCTCGCTCAAGACAATTTCACGCCCACTCCCACTAAATTTATCGTTGGTATAATATATGCCCAAATTAAATATATGTCCAAATTCTTAGTTTTATATTTCATATTTTGAAACGTTTAGTTATTCAATCGTATGCTTTAAACTTACTTACATCTCTTATTTCTAGTTCTTTTGAAACAATCTTTAAAAAAAATTGCTGCAGGAAGAAAAAAGGGAAACCCTATCTACTTAAATTTTTTTTGTAGCAAATATATAGGTACTTCTGGCTGATGTTAAGCCTTCGCCAATTGACATATGTACATAAACATAAATTAGTTGATAACGGAGAGTTTCGTTTGTGTGAAATACACGAGTTGGAACGAGTCGAAATGAAAGATAAGTGAACCAACCAAATCGATTCTGTATAACTTTGAACTACTCAACGCCTTAGTACGTAGAAGACTTGTATCACATTCCGTGACTATTCTTGTGATTCATGTAAAATAGAACCTTTCTATCTCTCTTAACATTTAACCCATAATTACCACATTACAACCAATTTGATGTTATTAGCAGAAGAAAATTCAAGGCCGGATATAACAATTTTGCCGGTACGAAAATGTGTCGAATTCCTCTATAAAACTATGCATATCTCGACAGCCTTTTACGATATTGAACCTTGGTCTTGTTAGAGTATTTCTTTGTCCGTTTGAATTGACGCTTTAATACTTGCCCTTATTGCGAGTGTCGTTTATCGATCGACAAAGTTCCATTAAGTTATAATTTTGTGCAATACACCTGTTCCGAAGAGTTCAGCAATGAAAACTAGGTCGCTTATTTTCCGAACTGTTCATAGCATTAGGAGCTGAAAGCTCATAGCTCATGAAACCTAACATAAAAGTTTGCTGGAATCAACAACTGCAGATAATGCATTTCAAGATTTGGTATACATACATACATATGTATATCTGTGGCAACAAGGAAAAACAGCACAAGTCTACTTATGTCAAAATTGAGTTATCATATAATCGGTGGCTTCATACCTACTCGATTCTAGAATTGTACAGAAACTAATTTTTTATCATCTCCATTTCTGTCAAAATTTTTTTAATTCCATTTCTTTTTTGTAAACCCTTAAAGGACTCTCCTGAAAAATTGTTAAAAACGACTTGTGCTGTTTTTCCTTGTTGCCACAGATATGTACATATGTAATTACTATGCATCAAGTTAAAAAGTTCATGTTTGTACAAACATGGAAAATCTTGTATACCTTCAGGACATTGCAAACCCTGTAATAATAACCCTCGAATACTATAGCTCCTCTATTTTCGTAAAACCGAATTCTTATCCGTAATTTTTGGAAAATATTGTCCTGATAATTGTAATATGGGCAGGTTTTCTTGAATTTTCTTATTTGTTAAATTGAGATGAACTCAGATCCTGGAATACTTGTAACGATGAATACGGGAAAAATCATAGTTTTAAGGAAATGAATTTATATCTGGCACGTCGTAGTCGTAGCGTTGATAATTATTTCGAATCGCTCTCAATACACTAAGTTGCAAAGCTTTGTTGTTGATCCGATATTCAGGCACAAGTGTGATTTGCTCTACTGTTAGAAAAACTGCTATTGAGTATCCTCAAATCAACAAACGTAAAATGTAGCAGCATATTAACTGCAGCTTTGGGACACGGACAGATCTAAAATGGAATACAGATTTGGTGCGGGAGTTTTCGGGAGTCCCTTCGGAACCGTCAACAACCTTCCAGGCTGTAATCTACGCCATTGAATTATGCGGAAGAGAATGCATTGGGCGCAACCTCAATAGGTCCAGCATGAACATCCTATCCGACAATCAAGCGGTTATAAAAACCCTCCACTCCTTCTCTTTTATTTCTAAGTTTGATTGAAATTGACTACATACCTTACCTGTCACAATCATTTGGATTCCTAATCACAAGGGTATTGATGGTGATAGCAAAACGCGGTTCTACACTACCATCTAACCACCTAAAATTGGAACTGGACTCTTGATAAAGACTAGAATCTCTATCTAAATGAAATTCAATACAGGGCCTTCGTCAAACCAAGAAAATGATTTTTCAAAACATACCCGAGGTGATTTTGTTTTTTTTGGGAAAAAGATGCCAACATTTTAACAGACTTTTCTACGGTTCACTGCTCGCTCAACTGTCATCTCCACAAAATAGGTAAAGTTGCCTTGGCGAGTACCCAGCCGTGGCTCGCAGCAGACACAGACTACTCGAAAATGGTCTCTTATCCGCCTCCGAAATCCAAAAGTTATCTGCAAAAATCATACGAACATTCCTTCAGGAACTGAACCTTGTGCAAGATCAAAATCCTATGTAAAGTACCACGAGTCCAAAGAAATTAACATAAAAATCTATTCTGGTCGCAGTGTTTGGAGACTTCTTAGCCTCCATACCCTCGCAATCCTAATAATAACGGCTGTAGGTTCACATTTGTCATTTAAAGAGTAGCAAAACAGATATAATGAGGTTATCATACATTCTGCAGTATTAACGTGCTTGTAAACTCGACATATTTAACGAGTACTTCTTTCAACTCCTCCTACGTATATATCTACGTCAACTTTTTCTTAGCAGAACAAAGTAAATACTGAGTAATCTTTAATAGAAAACGGCAATCCTGTTTATCTTCTCCACTAATTACTTAAGCACGCAGGAATAGTTCTTATAACTTGTTATCTTAAATCAATTAACCCCCACTTGATGCCTGTTAATCAACAAGATACTAGTCGTAGCACATGTCACTAAATTTTATTACCGCAACACTCTGCTACTACGAAAGATAATCAGCAATAAAATATGTTTTCTGTTAATTTTTCTTTTGCTTGTAAAATCTTTTTTTTTTTTTGTATGTGTTTCTCTTTACTAATAATTTATATATTACAACGGGATATTTATGTAGTCAAATAAAGGTGTCTCTTAATCAACTAAACAAAAATTCTCTCAACTTAATCACAATTAGAAAAAGAAAAAAATAACTATGAACCTAAAATCAACAAAAGAAAGCTTCAACTTCACTCTCCCCAATCGTCGATATCGTCGTCTCCCCATCCAGCTTCCGCTGTAGTCTCCTCCAGCTCTGGTGCTTTGAATTCAAACCTACTGCTATCGACTTTGATATCCTCCACGATGTTCGGTTTACTGGACGACTGAGATTTTCCATCACTTGTGCTACTAAGCAGCGCTTCAGGAATGATTGCTGTTATACTCTTATGGATGACAGGTTCCATGTCTTTGAAGAAGTCGAAGTCTTCTACTCCTCCACTGCCAGGTAGTTTCTGTATTTTTATGTCCAACTCGCTGATATCATCAATAATCTTTGGTGTGTTAACCATTGAATTGGACGAGGATGTTTTGAAGGAATCTGTTAATGATATTCTTGGTGATTGTGCCACGGTTACAGGAGGGGGTTGCAACTCTTCAACCACTGGTTGCAGAGGCTCTGTTGGTGGTACAGCTTCTCTGTCTTCGTTCTCCCAGTCACTCCATGCGTCTTCATCTATCTCTCCGTCGGTGCCATTGTGCACATCTTCCCCGCCATCCGGACTTAGGCGTTGTGGCATCGCCACACCATTTACCTCCCCGAGGGAATTGTAACTCTCACTCACATCTACATTGTCGGGTAAAGGGCTCCCTGACACCATATACTCAGCGCCACCCATCACTGGAGTAATAGATCGCGGTTCAACCCAATGGCTAGTGCTATCTGGCAGCGCTTGTGGTCGTCCATCGGCAAACAGTCTCGCACGATTCCCTCCGATCACAATCTCTGACCCAAGGAGAGGTACCAAGTCGGCCAGGCATCGCAGTGTTTTCGCTACCAGGATATCATTTGTGTCTTTAATGCCCAGCAGTAGATGTGGCAGAATTTGCTCCTGCAATTCGTCCCTGTTCAGCAGTTTCACATACTCTGGGAAGTACTCCAACAAAATCAGTCGTATCTGTGCGTCACGTACGCTAAAAATTTGTTTTATTCGAGGAATGATATATTTTATGTAGGTAGCGTTCGTGAATAAGGCAGCGGAGATATCGGACTTGGTTTTCAACACGTAGGGAGTCACACACAATTGGGCAGTTGTATCGAGGAGAACCATTCGTGAGAGCAAAAGACTGCCAATCTGCGATCCGACAACAGTCTCGTCGAAATATCGCAGCCGATCTATCAGTCCTGTGAAAAAATCTTGCTTTTCTTGGGGATTCTTTAGAGGCAGCTCCATGAGAAAAGAATGTATCAGCACAAATTCATGGTTGAAATATGGATGCAGGAGGACAGCGGAGAGTTTTGGACGCATTGCTACGTTCTGATGTCGTAAATGTGTTGCGCAATACTCCCGGAAGTCAGCCACATATGGTGTATCAGGCAATGCACTCTGCTTGAGAATATCCTCGCACAGAACAGCAAATGCATACTGCTCAATGCACTCACCAGAGGTTTTCAATTCATTCTCGTCAATGGCATCTTTGTAACGATATGCATTAGCTAAATCCAGAAGAGTTTTCGTCACTTCTTTGGCTTTCCAAACGTATTCAAAGCCACCAAGTCGCCAGGAACCCTCAGAATTTATATAAATCGATGGGATGGCAATGTTTAGATGCCGCGCTTGGGCCTGTTCTACTAAAAAAATCAAACTGCACAAGATATTTCGTAACCCCAGGCATATTTGTATATCTGTCAGCGTTGACAAAGCCATAGAGAGTGGTCGAACACATTCGGTAGCAAGATGTTTGTGAGATCCTTGCTCCCAGGACGTTATGTACTTCAAAATGTACGGATGTCGATAGATCATTAAATTCTAAAGAAAAATAACTCGATTTAAAAGAAATTTTTGGATGAGCATTAATCATTGCTGACCTTAACCGCTCTCTCCATGGGTCCCTGGCTAATCCAAACTTGTCCATTGACCACTGGCTCTCCTTGGAATATCGAAAGCATTCGCAAGGAATCATCATTTGGCACATCAGCATTGTACAGTGTCCAGAAATCATTTGCTTCCACAGCGTTTTTATCGATAACCAAACCTCTTAGTTTACTTGTATCATTGCCCATTGTAATAAGGAATTTTAATACAATGATATGAATGGATTTTTTTTCAGAACATTTCAGTTTTGTGCAATTTCGAGGAAAATTTTTGCACTTAAATACTTATAGGAAAAAAACTATTTAGTAGACGATGTCAGTTTTGACACCAACTGTCAAATTTTAAAACGAGTATTGTATTGGGTCCAATACTCGAAGGGACTCAGTAAACATTCAGTTGGGTTTGCAGATGACGGTGACAAATGGTATGGATACATAAAAGACCTGAAAAGGAAAATTCTATTTCATACGAAAGGCAACGACGAGTTTTTTTCTTCAGCAAAAACTCTTCTTGAAAGTGCTACTTAAGCTTATTTCCAG
The DNA here is from genome assembly GCA_946965025.1 of Blera fallax. NCBI lineage: Eukaryota > Metazoa > Arthropoda > Insecta > Diptera > Syrphidae > Blera > Blera fallax. Next base: position 11,856,162 of record OX337247.1, on the reverse strand, counting down.
GTCTCCAAGAAAAATTCTGATTTCCACCAGCCTCGTTGTTAGTCATTTTTCTACATATTTTTCTTTTTGGTATAATAAGGTTGCAAAAAGTTTAACAGGTATCCCAACAAACTAATTTTGACAAAATTTGGAAAATTCTGTCACAATTTAATTTTCCTTGTGACACGATACGAATAGTCAACAACCTTATAACGGATTGCGCAACTGCGAGTTCTACAACGTGAACCAATATTGATGTGCACTAAAATACACGCGAAAATAATTTCGTTAAGTTAACTTAGTTATTTAAGGAAACGGCGACTGGCATTTTGGTCTCTATTGGTGCTTTATTTCTGTAACAAAAAGTTTCGCTAATTAGACTTTCAAAATGTTAACTCACTTGAGCATCTCCTCAATTGTAGAATTGCATTGGAGATTGGAGAAATGTCTATTAATTCATTTTAGTCTATTTTCAGAAAATTAAAATTATTTGCAAAGAAAAGAACTGCAAAGTTTTATTCTCTTACGATTTAATCACAAAAGAACAAGAATGGAAATATCCCTAGACATGCGACAGCACCTAACGTGACCATTGTCGAAACTAGATACCCTGCGAACACACTCAACAACAATGCGAAGATAGCCGCACTTTTATCATTTCTCTGTAAATATTTCGACTCTCGCGCATATGTTTCCGCTCTGACATTGACCGTCTCTTTCTTTTCTTTTTTCACCTACGTGTGGAACATCGCGTTAATTTACGTCGGTGTTTTTACTTTTTTAAACAAGTGAAAAATGGTGAGTGAAATTGTTAAAATTTACACACAAATCACAAAACGAACATCTAATGAATGTGAAAATAAATTTCGTGAATTTCAAAATTCAAGGATGGCTGTGAATTTTTGTGATTCTAATTGTGTGCGATACGCGACCCATACTCACTGTAAACTTTGTTCAAATTTGATTCGCAGGGTTTCGTTAAAGTCGTGAAGAACAAACAATACTTCAAGCGTTATCAAGTCAAGTTCCGCAGGCGTCGCGAGGGCAAGACCGACTACTATGCCAGGAAACGTTTGATCTTCCAAGACAAAAACAAATACAACACCCCTAAGTACCGCCTGATTGTTCGTCTGAGTAACAAGGACATTACTGTCCAAATTGCTTACGCTAGGATTGAGGGGGATCGTGTTGTGTGCGCTGCTTATTCGCATGAGTTGCCACGTTATGGAGTTAAGGTGAGTAGCGAAGGGAGTGGTATTTATTCGTATATGGTGCAACTATTGTTTCTCCTTTCAGGTTGGTTTGACCAACTACGCTGCGGCCTACTGCACTGGTTTGTTGGTGGCTCGTCGTATCCTTAACAAATTGGGCTTGGAATCTTTATATGGTGGTTGCACCGAAGTCACCGGTGAGGAGTACAATGTTGAGCCGGTGGATGATGGTCCAGGTGCTTTCCGTTGTTACTTGGATGTGGGTCTTAGCCGCACAACCACTGGCGCTCGTGTCTTCGGCGCTATGAAGGGAGCCGTCGATGGTGGTTTGAACATTCCTCACTCGGTCAAGCGTTTCCCTGGTTACTCCGCCGAAACTAAGAGTTTCAACGCCGACGTCCACCGCGCCCACATTTTCGGTCAGCACGTTGCCGATTACATGCGCACCTTGGAAGAGGAAGATGAGGAGGGATTCAAGCGCCAGTTCAGCAGATACATCAATTTGGGTATCCGCGCTGATGATGTAAGTTAAATGTCCCTTTCATTGAGACGTCCATTTTAAAATTACCGCCTTGCTCTCGGACCTGAGACTGGCTGTGCCACAAGTGGACCACACAAACTTGGCCTATATGTTCGATGTTTGGAGGTGTCAATCCATCAAACTTCCTGTTTTTGTGTCATACAATTATTACTTGCCTTTCCCTCAATCTTCCGTGATTTCCTGGCCTGATTTCGGTATTTCTGTTTCGTTTGCAGCTTGAAGAAATCTACAAGAAGGCCCACTCTGCAATCCGCGCTGACCCCACCCACAAGAAGGTCCAGAAGACTGGCATTGTCAAGAAGAGGTGGAATGCCAAGAAGCTCACCAACGAGCAACGCAAGGCCAAGATTGCTGAGCACAAGGCTGCCTACGTTGCCAAGCTTCAGTCCGAAACTGAGGCATAAGCGTACCGTGGATACGTTCTATGTAGAATTTAAACACAGTTCAGTTTTATTCTTACTCTTAAACAAAAACACAAATACTAAAAGAATAAAAACAGAAAGCAAATTCGGAAAAAAGGATTTGACAGAATATCTCTTTCGTAATCGATTGTGTGTGTGCTTTTATTACTATCGTTAGGACAGATAGTTAGGATATATAATTGAAATTAGGTTTAACATATAATAAATACGTTTATACATACGCCAGGACTTTTTAACTACGCCTCGAGCAGGTGCATCAAAATCATTTGTAAAGAGTGGATGGTAAAGAGGCGACCAAGCCGATCTCGATTGTAATGGTAAACTGAATTTTCGTATCTAGTTTTTTTAATTGACCTTTTGTTTTCACGTAGGAAAGAGGAGTACCACCTCGGCATAATGGTATTCCAATAAAGTTCAAAATTATAAGAATAGTATACGAAATTGTCGCACAACCCAACATAACCCCAACAATCTTAAACCAACCAAAAGTTAAATTTACAATCGTTGAGTCTACTAAATGTTTACTTCAAAAGCAAGCTAGAGAAATATAAATACAGGATCAAATAATCGCTAACTTAGTTGTTTTGCAAGAAACCGAGGATCTTTATTTTCAATTTACCAAGCCTCAAGACAACTCTATTTGTACAAGTTAAGCTAAAAAGAAGGTAAGTCTTCAGTAATTTTTGGTAGAGTTGTTGGGTAGAGTTGGTAGATTCTTCCCTAAACTGTTATTTTTGGGAGTAAGGCGAACTTTTAGAAAAGTGTTTCTCATGTATTTACCCTTACAAGAAAAAATGTACAGCAATTTCTGCCCCAAATCTTCATGCGATATATACGCACGTGGCGAAAGAAGAAAATATTGAAATGTAGATACATATATGTACGTATGTATGTACATCTGTACATATTTAATTTTCAATCCCGTTTTTGTTCACTGAAACATCAAAGACGTTTGCATTGATCCTTTATCACTGGTTAGAATAGCTATGCTATTTCAGATGAGTTTTGCTAGAGTTTCAAAGTGCTTGAGTTGAGTATTTTTTACATAAACATCGAAACATCGTTTCAATTCGTGAAGGGCTTGGAAACTTATGTTTTTTTTTTATTTTCTACGGTAGGGTGACATCAGAATCAGATAAATTGAATTAACCACATGTAAATCAGTAAGTTTCCTTTTCGCCTCTCAAATTATTATACTAAAGCTAGCCACACACAATGAATTATCTGGGTCAAGGATACGGAGACGGCAAAGATAATTTGACGTCACATGAAATTTCGCGTCGCGCGTGTCGAAGAATGAGAGGGTCTGGAGATCTCTGTTGTGTGGTGAACTTCGAAAATATTTTGTGCTCTATGATGATGGTGATAATTAATTAACGTGTGTCTGTAAACTTTCGGACCCTAACAGGCCGCGTGCAGTTGAATAACTAGCAGGAGTACTACATGTACCCCTATGATTTAATATTCTGTTCGTGAAGTTTGTGTGCACTGATTTGCTTTCATTGATTCAGTGTGCTATTTTCTTGTTGTGGGAGATCACCAGTATGAAGAAGATACAGAATGGGATCCAGTACGCTGCCTTGTGGAACTCTTTCTTTGATTTTCGTTAGTTCTGAATACGAATCTTCTGTTTGTCATTTGATAAAGCTCGTCACCAGAAACTGTTAGAAATCTTTAGAAGAGTTGGAGTTGACAGCAGGGACTATAAATATCAGAATCGTTATATCGAAGTCAGAGCCAGTTTAAAGTTGGATAACAACGAATCGGAGGAAATAGAAATCTTAAGAGGAGTGAGATGTGGCTGCTTTCTGGCATCCCCTATTCAATATGTCTAGGCGCAAGTTTTCAAAAAGAATTTAGATGAGGAGGTGGAATCGCTGTAAACGGTAATTAAGGTAATTAACATAAGGTAAGCAGACGACTCAGTCATCACCGAGTTAAAAAAGTTAGGCACTATGGTGGATAGGATCGACTGGGCCGGCAACGACTTTGGATTCAAGATCAACGCCGCCAAGACGAAATTTAAGGTAATTTTAGAACACCATATAACAAATGTTGAGTTGAAGATCGGCGTGTTCAAACGATGAAATATCTGGGCACATGATTTGATCACAAGGCAAATAGCTCCCAAGAAATCAAATGAAGAATTGAACAGGCTCGTGGAGCTTTTAACAATTAAAAGAAAGTGTTATGCGGCAGAGATCTATAGTTGAAAAAATTATTAAATGTTTCGTTTGGTCGACACTTTTATATGGAGCGGAAACTTGGACGCTGCACAGTCTCGCATAAAAAAAGCTCGAAGGAATCGAATTTGTGGCTGTTCCGAAGAATACTGCAAATGAGAACAAGAAGAGAGCTCCTGAATGCGATCAAAATCCGAGAACTGCAATATCTGCGTCAAGTCATCAGACATAAAAACATCGGTTTCTGCATTCATGTTAAAAGGACGAATTGAAGGAGGGAGAGCAGTTGGCAGACAGCGTAAAACATGGATGAGCATCAACCTATTCGACTGGTTCAATATGTCCACCATTAAACTTTAAAGGGCCGTTATTTGCCGAGGAAACACAAAAATTATGATCACCAACCCCCGGAGAGGAGAGTCGAATAAGATTAAGAGTCGAATCTGTCGAGGAAATTATTTGATGCAAACAATTGTGGGTCGTGTCTACGGGTTGTTTAATGGTTGTTTGGTCGATACATTATTACACTTTCTTTTATCTTTTTGATGATGGCATCATTATTATAATACATATTTATTTTTCCCAAACTTCAAACTTTTTATGTCATTTCAAGGACCTATCATTACATTTAACCTTTACGTATACCACAATATTTACTACACTTATTTGGATAGACAAACATTGACATATTAGAAAACATCTTCTTACTTCATTTTCGTTATATGTATATACATATTTATAAAAAAAAGTTATAAACAAATTTTATTCTTTTGACTAGGCAAGCAGTATTATGGCCTTTCAAAATTTACTTCCCTTTTTGGTGACTTAATTTATTATTTGCAAATTTCAATTCAGGCGCGAAAAAGAACAATTTTGTTTTTTTTTTTTAAGTTTACTTTAAAATTTAACATTTTGTTTCTTATGCACATAAATAACAATTCAGATCCGCAATGTAAATATTTTATACAAAGTTTAGGTAACAGGTAGACAACATTTTTGTTTTTAAATTTTCTATAATTCTACAATAAGTCATGAAACGTGATAATTTTAAATTAATTTTTCTTATAAATGTATTTTTAGTATTGTATTTGAATGCCGCAATAGTAAAAAAAAATCTCCACATGAATTTTAAATTAATAAATATTTGAGATATTGACAGCAAATATTTCACAAAAATTTAGAATCGAACGTTTTGATCTGTTATTTAAATATTTGTTGTAGTTTATCCACTTTTACAACATTAATGCACTATTTGATGCTCCCTAATGTTAGCTAGTGTAGCCTTCCTAATGTTAGTAAGTGCAGGACACGTACACAAGAAGTGAACGACTATTTCTATCTCCTCTTTGTCACTGCAACTCCTGCAAAAGCCATTATGAGGATGCCCAAACTTTGAGCATGCCTGCCTATCGTGCTATGTCGGGTTATTGCGTTGGTTAGTGTAGAGTGTTCCTCTCTTATACTTAAGAAGTGCGTTAAATCGTCTTTGGTCTAGTTTTGGACATAGGTGTCTAGCGATAAGGCATTGGTCAAGTTGGCTCTATCTGTGGTTAGCTTTATTAAGCACATTGGCGTGGATGAGGTATTTAGCTTAAGACATTGGTGCGTCAATATTGACTATAATAGAAGTGCTTAGAATTTTTAAACATTTGAGTAATCAGCGTTTAAAGGTTTTTACTTATAAAATTATTGAAAAAGTGGTTGCATATACCACCTTCATCTTTCGTTAAATAATAATCTAGAGGCGATAGAGAATTCCAGATAAGACAGAAATTTAAGTTTTCATGTAGGACTTTCATCTGGAAGAAAGAGGGAAATATAAAAAAAATGTCGCTTAGGCCGTTCGTACTCTAAGCGCTTCAATTATGCTATTAGTACCGGGAGAGCTTCGTCTAGTCAATTCGTCAGCCACGCAGTTCCCCAGGACGGCATAGTGACCTTGTACCCAGCAAAAGGTGAGGTTGTACTGTCCAGCTATCTCGTTAAGAGATATACGGCAATTTTTCAATGCCTTAGATGTTATAATGCTGGATATGAGGGATTTGATAGCCTGCTGCTTCAGTTTAGTTTTCACAGAAATGTTGAACTAATTTAGTAATTCAATTTAAGTCTAAATGTTTTTAACTTTTTTTGGAGTCCGTGAATGTACAGTTATATTTAAAAGATGTAGATTAACTGGACAAATCTAGTAGTAAGCTTTGTTCCCACTTTTATTTATGTACCTACTGTATATATGTATATACATTTTCTCATTTCGAAATACGTATATACAAACCTTCTATCATTAAAAAGAATTATTCTCAGAAAGGCAGATAGGCATTAGGGATAACTCTTAACGAATAATTGATGTCAGTAATTGGAAGATTTAATAAAATAATTTAATCGACACTTTTCCAAACGAATGCTCTTGCCGAAATTACTTGGATTTCGAGTTAAATAATCAACAGAATTAGATTTTCAATTTCGAAAATTTCGAGTCAAATTAAAATACGCATTTAAATGTTGTTGACTTTCAGTTCTACATAGAGAGTAAGTTCTCCGACAAATTTGGACAAGCAACTTTAATTATTCGATTAATTATTTCTATGGCTAGAAACAACCAATTACACTTAGAAACTTGATCTCTTTAATCATTAATTTTTACTATACAGTTCAGCTATTTGTTTCTTAATTTATGTACATTATGTATTTATGTGTATGTATAATGAATATTATAATAACTTTTTACCTTGCATTATTTTAATTGACTTCTGCAAAGTACTTACAAGACTTAATATATTTTGCATTTATTCCTTTTTCTAACAACCATTTGTGTTTTCTCTTTGTTTTAATTTCTTTAAAAAACCTACTGAATTGTTTAAAAGTAGCAAAATATCTAATACTAAGCTGTATAAGTTTATCAATACAATAGTATGTCTAGCGAAAAAAATGAAACACCATAGAGAGGTTAAAGGGAGATAGAAATACATCAGATTATGCTTAAAAAAATTGAGATCGATTCAAAAAATCGCCACTACGGCATATAGAAACTTGAAGCATTTATGCCTCATTCAGGCTATATTGGGAACGATATAACTTCTCGGTTAAAATCTAAATCCAACTTTTTGATCATTTGATTCCACAATCGAATGCCTTAAGATGTTATGTTACGTAGGTCTAAAAGGTCACAGAACCCCGCTTCATGCTTTTTAGAACCTCTTAGTTTTACTTTAGACACTAACTGTTGCTACAACTGTTTGTCTCACAATCACCTCACTAATGTTGCAAGCTAAAATAAATAATACTCTTCACTCGTGTACCGGTATATTTATAGCACTGGTTTTTATATGTATTTAACGGTTGGGAAATTTTTAACTTGATTCGTTTTTAATAACGTAGGATCTGTCATTTTAAGAGCGTAATTCAAATTCAAATTTTGCTTTGTTCGGCGGGGTTATGATTAGGATTATAGGGATCACCCCTACTTTACTGCATCCCTACTGGTCTGCCTGTGGGGTCTAGCGATTTGACCTTAAAAAATATCTGTAGGCCTCCCGGTTTCATTACCATGCATAGCATTAGTAGTGCCTGTGTTGTTGTTTGATTTTTCGTGTCAACCCACGGATTCGCATGCACACTTGCGGGATAGTTTTAGGATGTTAAATGTGTCGCTAGGCTCACCTAGATGTTCAAATTGCTTAGAAGTGATTTCTCCCCTTAGTCGCCTTTTAAGACAAGCGCTACTCATCGGGGGAATCTAGAGAGATATTCTTAGCCCGCCCCTGCACGGATTTTATTTTGAAATTTTAATATAAAATGTATTACAATCTTTCAAAACAATTATTTTGTCACTATATTCCAAATTACAAAATTCTTTGTCACAATGTGAAATGGTGCCATCGTGCCATTTTAATTAAAAAGTGCCATAATGGCACGATCGTGCCACATCGGCAAGGTTGCACAAAAGATTGCAATTCTTGGGCCAATTATCAGATGAGGATATGCCAACTTTAGGATCGAATTCGAAAACGAGTTAGAGAGGGTGCTGTATGGTGGGCTATTCTCGCCAAGGCAAAGAACCAATTCCGAAAGAATCATATAGCGGAGAAACTCTAGTTGAGGGAACAAACCTCTTTTAGCTTTTAGCAGGGGCCACAATAGACCATTAGGTTGCAACAATGCAAGGTAACCCTATATAATAGTAATGTTTGTGTATTTCGGAACCCTCATGGGTGCAAGTGCAAGTATGTATAAACATTTTTGACATCTAAACATACATTTCCTCACTTTTTAAAATTTTTTTTAAAAAAAAATTAAACTAGTAGTACTGACCTTTTCTGCCATACTTAATACGAGAACACGACCAATTTTCTAATTGCGTTTGCTTAAAACAACTAAATATTCCGTTTATGTACCTATATGCGGTGATGGTTACGTCTTATTTTAAAATTCTGTTCTGAAATCATGATTTTCGGCTACAAATAGTGCCACTTACCTGGGTCAAAGCCTCAGAGGGAACAGAAGTGTTATAATCTTACCGATAGTACGTTGTTGTTTGTTATATACATGGAATAGAGTCGTCTCCAACGCATAATTTACTTTAACTTATTTGACGCAACAGAACTCTTTCATAAGGATTCTAGACCACAAAAAATACTACAATAATTCATAGTATTACTTCTGTAATAATAATTAGGTTCCTAAGCGGCCTACTCCAAACGAGCCACAACGATAGAAGCTGATGTTCCTGCAATCTGTTTTTGTTTCTCTTCCATAATTTTGTCTCAATAACCACATGTACATATGTTTGTGTGCAACATGATGCAACTATTAAAAAGCAGCTGCTACATTAACGATCACAGATTTAAAATTTGAATTAAATTCGAACAGCTGTGGGCGCCGTGGCTCAGTGAAAAGTTGCTCAGTGGTTAGTGCGTTAGATTATTGAGCGGGAGGTTCGAGGTTCGAATCCCAGAAAACACCAAGAAGTTTTTTCACGGTCCCGCCTCTCGTGAATGTCTGACAAACGTCCGAGAGTAATAACTGCCATGAGAAAGCTTCTCAAAAACAAGAAATAGCCTTTCGAATATGGCTCTAAACTGTAGGTCCCCTTAATTTATGAGAAAAATATAACACGCAAAACGCGAATGACCGCGAGAAGAGAATTTGCAAAACAAAATGTGGCTTCATGCGGCCGAGCGTTGAAAGATTCGGAATGACATGATGAGAGCAATGATTCGTCAAATATCCAATAAATGAGTTCGTCGCAGAAAGAAGAGTAAAATTTTACTCAATTCTACATAATGAATTAGAAAAACCTCATGCGTCTCATATTAGGAGTGAACTTGCCTTGTTGCTTAAAATCGAACAAGTCAAAAACTCAGCTGTGAGCTGATACCTTTCAAACGGGTGACATAGTTGAAAGTAGTTATACTTGGGCGTTGTAGTGGCGTTTACGACATTTACGATTAAAAATAGACCAACGTTTCGTGTTATTCCATATTTACGCGTTGTTTCTAAATAATATGTTAATATGCGACTGCGCGAACGCCACATTGTGGTTCGGATGCAATCGACAATCTCATAGTCATAGTCTCATACTCGTATGTATTTATATTAATTTTGAATAAAATCGTTAAAACTATGTATGATTTATTCAGGAAATATCTAATACGTAAAGATCCGTTCCATTTTTAAGCGAAAAATAGGTACATATTTCACTACCTCGAATATTAACTTTTTATCTAAATCGTGGTCGTTTTGGACAGGGAAAACAAATTTAAAAAATGTGCTCCTAGTAGAGTACTAGGTTTAAGGTAAAAATAAAAATTTAGATCTTGCTAATAGAATACACCTGCAGGAAATTTGATTTAAATCTGTTTAGCCGTTAATGTTGTAATTTGGTACAGACGGATAGAGAGATAGATAGAGTTGCGAGATTTTTTTCCCTTTTAAAATTTCTCTTTCCAATTGCCTTACATCTTTTGCAATTGTTAGTTTATGCACAAGCAAATCCTTTTTTTCAAAGAAATCTAATACACTTGCCTGACACACACAAAAAAATATTCAACACCACCTTCTGGGAATTGATGAGAAAGACGAAATCAAATTCGTCTCTATTCTATAATAAGAAACGATATAACCTTAAAATCCATGCAGTAAGCTCCCATGCAGCTTATTAAGATCAAGTCCATTATTTAAGAGGAAGATTGCAATAAATTTTGCCAAGGGTAACTAAAAGGATCATCTAAGGAATCAGTCTTATTATCAATGGCAGATTTGGTTTCCATAAAAAGCGAGACCTCGTACTAAGTTCTCCAAAGTGTAGCTTCTACTATGTTCTACTGTGTTGTCCAAATTTTAGATAAAAATTTTCCCTATGCATTTGTTTGATCTTACAAATCAAAGACAAACTTTCTCTCCCTAATGTTTCCTACGAGTATTTGTGGAAATAATTTCTGAGATATTTCTTTTTTTTTTAAATTTCGCAATATCGCCGATAATGTGTAATGTGTGTCAGTTTTTTAAAACAGTTTGTGTATTTAATCGAAGTGTATGTACGATCGTAAAATAAATAAAACAGCATTAAAAAAAATGTGCTAAATTTTATGTGTTTTTCTGTTGTTTCTCAAAAACGATTTGTGTTGTTTGTTTTTATTCTCTTTTGCGTATAATTTCGTACTACTTCTTAAATAACAATTTTTCTACTTACATCCTAAATGAGATTTATGAATTTTAATATATTCATTTGAATTTATTTAATTAAATTAAATGTAATAATCTCTTACAGTATAAATAGATATTCGCTCTGAAGAATTGAAATTTTTTGCTTTCCAAGTTTTACAATTCCAAATTCTGGTAAATACACTCTTTCGTTATTGTATCTCTTTTGAATATATTGAAATATAAATTTATCTCTTTTTTCAAAGTTTCTTTTTTTACTTTACTCTTGTTTTGTTTGTTTAATATTAATTTTAAATACTCAAGTATATTGTATATATTGTTTTCTTTTACTTAGCATAGTTTATATGATTGGCTTTTGCAGAACAGAATAACATATGATAGAGAAGGCAGACAAAAAATGAAATTTCTGTTTCTTAATAAATTATTGGTTGAATGTTTTTGCATAAATAATACTTTAGAATCTAGCCAATACAATTGTTAGTCTGCTGCGTTGTTAGCGTATGACATTTCTCTTCATATCATCGAGATTGACATGAACTAGCCGCACTCGATGAAGAGAAGCCTGATTGTAAGCTTGTCATAGATCCTTTGTAATTGGCAGAACTTAGAACTTCATAGAAATAGTTGAGTTGTGCTGGGCCTTCGGTGCCAGATGTTGGGCTAAACCAATGCATTATGTAGGTGTCGGTGTGGTTCAATACGTGGGAGCCCTGAAATAAATAGAGAATGTGAGCATCAATGTTACAGAAAATTCATTGGTAAAAACTAATGTCGAAAGTAAAAAAAATATTTGGACGCGTAAAGTAAGGAAAATTATAAGACTATGTGCGAAAACATATATTTGCTCTCTGCCTAGCGATGAGATTTTGTTTTCCATCCGCGTTGACGAAATTGTTCTTTCTCGAAGTCGGGTGTGACTCTACTAAGAGGTTTACATCCTGTCCCTTATTATTTGCGCTACATCTCACCACATTTTGAAATCATTCCTTCTGCAATAACACCTATCTATAGATGAAGGTAGTAATAAATGGGTGTGTATATCCGCAGATTATCAAGTATATATTCTAAAAAGTGCTATCATAGAGGCCCTCTCTCATTCTCGATTTTTGCGCTGAAAAAACGATGCATGGTATTTTGGACGTGCTTTGTAAGTTTTGCGGCTTATAAAATAAATTATTGGTGACATGATTTCGCCCTAACACGAATTGTAAGGCTTTTGCTGACATGTAAGGAACTTAAGACTCCTGGTCTAAGCCTATTTTTGATTACAATATATTCAAATAAATGTATTACAAGTCACTGATGTAATGCGACCGTTTTTTATTCTTCTTTTACTTTATCAGGGATTTCATTAATTTTTTTTTACTAAAATTGATCAGAGTTTGCGTTCATTACTCTAAAATTATTGCATTACCATTGCAGCTGTTTTGGTATCACTTGCGTTCATAAAGGTTAAATGACTGCATTTGTTTTGCAAACTTGTAGAAGGTTTTGTTGTGCTGCACAGCTACATTCATGCTGTAGAAGTTGCGTTCATTAATGTTTTCAGAATTTGCTGCGGTAAATTTACAGCAATATTTTTACAATTATAAACTTACTCTATATCGTATTTTTATCGCTTTAATTCTAAGTCGAATTCTATTGAGTACAGACATGTTTTTGTCCAAAGACTGGTGAAGAAATAATTATGCCTTGCTCAGATTATGTCTAAGGATTCCTTTTTCTTTTCGCCGAAGAAAGTATTCGTCGTAGCACATTCTTCTGCAGGATTGCACTTTGAGTTTAAACTTTTTCTGCACTTTCATTCGAAATCGGTTGTTAGTGGTAACGTTTTGAGCCAAAGCGGAGTGTGCTTGTACCCAAAATATCGTAGTTTCAGCAGAACCCAAACATCGATTATGTTGGCCAACTATTAATATTCGAAATAAATCCTCTCTTCTCAAAAATACAAACGTTGTCTAATCAAAATCAAACACAAAATCAACATACCTGAACACTTTCTTTGTGCCGGCATACGATAGTTGGTTCATCTCGAAAATAATGTTCACCCTCAACGAAACCAGAAAGATCAAAGAATGATGTCGAAGAGTCTGCAAAATCAAATATAACAAGAATGAAATACAAATATATTTTTAAATAACTTGTCCTTTACCATTTTTTGGTGGCAATTCCTTCGTTGCTCTGTACAACGTAAAATGCAAATCACTACGCATTACATCAAAGTCCCATGTTAGAACACTTTTCGGATCGTCGTTCTTTAATACAACCTCATGGATGTAGCCAGCTTTTAATTCGACCGTTTTATAGAGATTCTGATGTTCATGAGCTAAAGTACCATCCACATGAGCTTCTTCCTCTTCGCTATTCATTTTGTAAAGAGTTTTCGGAATTAGGCCGCCTTCATGGATAAGAGTCTATAATTTCGAAACCAAAAGTTAGTAAATTAATGTGTGAATAAAGTCTGTTATACAAATGAGAGAAATGCGAGAGAAAGAGTGTGAGTAAAGTATTGGCTTCATGAGTTTTTTTTTGGTTGTTGCAATTTAGACGAACAGGTGGCCAATTGACAAACAAAAACGGAAACAGGACAAACGAAATCTTGGCATTGCGGCGTGTTTGATGGACGAGAACTTTTTTTTTTTGTTTTGTTTTGGAAAATGTGATAAGAAGAGTGAATTACATTCTCAGATGAATTTAATTCGAACTTTATTTTTTTGAAACAAAATAAAATGCTTTTGCCTACGGCGCAGTAAACAGCAGAAGCAAGGCAACGAGCAGTTAACTATTAAAATGAAAGCAAGAAACGGGAAGGAGAAATAAAAATATTTTTCTATTAGAAATGAGAGAAAACAAAATTTTAAATGATTTTATAGCAGTTGAAATCTACACGTAATGTTGACAAAATGGTCGGTGTTTGTCCGGTGTAAAATTCAAATTAAACTATCACATAATGCTACTGCACAAGTGATTGTGGTGAAAGTGTGTTGAATTTTAAAGGGGCATTACCAGTCTAGTTGCAACGTTTCCAGTGGAACAGATTAAATTTAATTCTCTAAAACACATAAAAAAATTAAAATATAACCTAGCTGGTCCTTCTGTAGCTTCTTCCTTTAGTTTAAACTCGGTTGTCTTTTTTCCATATCTATAGGTGGAAGCTTACATTTAGCCAATCCAAGATAAGTGATAAAGCCAGCTCTTGTTTAGACCAATAACTTTAATTTCTACGGGTAGTGTGGATGAAATGAAAACAAATTCTTCATGACAGAGCAGTTGGACTCAGAATCTGTTTATTCTCGCAATGCATGTGAAGCTTATTAATTAGTCGCTCAATATGGGTTCTCTGCTGCGATTGTTAAGTAGTACTAGTGACTCAAATCTTAGAATCTAATTCGATCTTCTGAGCACTAGTCCAGACAGAAAAAGGGAATGTACAACACATCTAGTAAAGATTCCTCAAAAGTTTTATGAGATTTATATTCTCCCTTAACTTTAAATACACAAAGCGACCCCTGCTGTGGCAAACTACAACGCAGCACATTTCTTTTCGTAAAATCAGGTTTTTGAATTCCATAAATCGCTATTCGTGTATAACTGCATATTTAAAAAACCAAACTAAGTAATAAAATAAATGGGCAGTATGTTCTTTCGTCACTTTGCTTGAATTTGTTGCAACTTCTTCGTAGATCGTACTGCAGCTGAAATGTTAGGGCGGAATCTCTTCAAATATGATTCAGTTTACTTGATTCTTTTTACAGTCAGGCTTCGTTAGTGCTCCGCCGGAATAATATATTCTTAGATGCAGAGATACTAAATCAATACCCATAATCTTCGCACCTATGCTGTACCTTTTTATTTTTCAACTTAGTTAAGATAATTATTTTAAAGATTATACGAGTATCTACATAGTAGTCCTTCCGGGTGTAGATAAAAAAAAAATACGCGAAGATGTCATCCATGTATGTACATACATATGTATGTCTGGACACGTAATGCACCACAGAACTAAGTTTGTTAAGCTCATTGAAAGGTCAAATAAATGTATGTTTAAGACCTCATAGTGCTTAGTGTATTCAAAGAGTTCACGCTCTTAGTTCCTACATTGCAATTGTTCTAGGCTGACATACCGCTCGTCCATCTATAGCAGTGATTTCTTTCAAACATTTAACAGAACAGTCATTCTCGAATTACGTCAAGACCTACCACTTTTTTTGTGTTGATTGTAGAAATATTCTAACTTTGCATACCTTCATTTAAAATATGGCTTAAAACGGTGAAAAAAAACATTCATCATCCTCATTGATCTTCACACGAAATTAGCAAAGGAATATGGGAAGTTTTCGTTAAGTGAAGGTGCTCCTACGCGCTCTTAGTCGACTGTGTATTAGCAGAAACAGATATGACTTCTTTTTTTGGGTTGCTCAGGTTAGGCTCTAATGAGACTGCAGCTCACTTCTACACTCAAACAGACACGCTTCTATTTGGTGTTTTTTTTTTTTGCTTGCTCAGGTAAGGTGCTGATTATTGTTTTATTTACGCCTTTTGCTCTAATGAGGCTGTAGCTCAATTCTTAACTCAACGCAAATACGCTTCTACTTGATGTTTTTTTGGTTTAGGCACAAATTATTTGATTTTTTTTTTGCTTTGATGAGATTGGAGCTCACTTTACACGATTAGCTGCATTTCAAATTTAAAGACGTCTTCACTCTTCCATTCGAGGTACTACATATGTACATCCTGTATTAAATATTGATTTAATTTTATTTATAATATTTTGCAATCCAATCGTAAAGAGCTTATACATTGAACGTCCAATGATGTGGTTTCGAATTTTTGAATTTTTTTTGGGGTATTCTGATACAAGATTCGTGTAGCGGAAAATCGGATCTCTGATTCTTGTGCCCGGATACCGAATCGGGTACCTGTATCTCGGATCCACCTTTTTGAACAACTACATATCTATGTTTATGTAGCCCAGATTAGGATAAAAATCGCTCTAGTTGACCATTCACCTATAAAAAAAATCTCACAACCTCTAATTATAATTTTTGCAGTTGGCGACGTTCTATTAAATTGATGGGGGTCTCATTATACGAACAATCATTCCTTTTCGAAAACTGGTCATATGGAATTAAAAGGTTTATACTGAACGAGGTTCAAATAGTTTTAGCGAGGGCTATTTATAAAAGAATGACAATGTTATCCAAGAGAGTTTTATCTAGCTTAGAAAACATTTGACGAAGAGTTTTTCGTTGGTGTGTGAAGAAAATTAAAATATTTTGATTTTTCTAATCTAATTCGGATATGACAGCACTTGAAATAAAAATAACTAAAACAAACAATGGAGGCTCAACAACTCAACTCGGAATTCACTTTTCTTACACATTCACACGCAGCTAGATAACACCACGTAAAGTATTTCTGCTCGACCTGATCCAAATTTGCCGTTATGCATGGCTATTAAAAGGGGATTCAGATAAATCATCATAAATTTTATCGAGTTTACCTCTTCTTCAAGAATAAATAAATAAACAAATATCAACAAAATAAAACTTCATTCTTACCTTGCAAGGGCCACCTAAGAAGTCTGGAATGATGTCTGAATCAATGTATTGCTCCAACCCGTCCTTCATGTGAATACAATCGGGGCCACCGTAGAAGAGGAATTTCGACCGAGTGTTTTCATCTAAAATCAAAAAGACGTATGTTAACTTTGTTTTGAGGATTTAGTCAGTTTCACTAACCAATGAAAGCACTAACGATTGTCCATGCGATGGGGAATACACGTGGAGCCCGCACAACCAAGACCCTTCCCATTGTCTCCGGATAATGTTGTTCAACCGTTTCGATTATATTCAGAAGAGCTTTTACGCCTGGTTGCCAAAGATGACGCATCGATAGTCCTTCCAGGTCAACCAAAAGACACCAACTTAGCACAGGCTTTCCCAGCTTCTTAGCGGACTCGTTAATTTTTTTAATACCCTGTTCACAGATGTGAATTGACTGGAAGGAAAAAATTATTAGATAAGTACGATTTTCCTATTTCAATGCATTCACTTACCAATTTCAAGAGCCCCTCAGTTCCGATAGACTTCAACAGACCTTTCACATCCATATGACCCAGTCGTAGAATATAAATTGGTCGTCCATTCTTGTCTCGATGGTGCCATCCACCGGGAAAATGATTCACAACCACAGATGGTACCTTATATTCATGCGACAAGTTATCTATGTTATTTTCCGCGCGCCACTTCAAGGAATCCTTCAGAGTAGTGAACGCCTTCTCTACGTGAAAATCGCGTGAGCTAAGAAACCGCAGTAGAGTTTGATAACTCGGTATCTTTTCAAGTCCTTCTATTCCCCCAACAAGCTTTCTTAATTCAAGCAATTTCGACTCCTGCATTGGTGATAGTTGTCCCAAATATTTCGCAATGAAATCACCATCCAGCATTATTTCATGATTTACTGGTGATGCAGGCTCCTTGGCTACAGGTGATGCAGGCGCATCCAATGGTGGTTGCCAACGTTCCACCGTTACAACTCCTTCTGACTTAAGTTCCTCAATAAAATACTCAATGATCTCTTTGCCCTTTAGAGTCGTCTGTGTGTATTGCTTCATTCCCATCTTCTCCATGGAGTTTTCAAATCCGAAGAAATTTTTAATGTCCAGCGTTGCTATTTGGTCAAAGCAAGTCCATTCTGGGTTATCCGGATGTGAGTAGTAGCGACAGCGTTCAAAGATTTCTATGCGTGACGAGAAGCTCTCGTTGACAGCTTCAATGCTGAGTGTTCTATTTGCCAAGTCCAAGTAGTTATGCTGGATAAAGTAGACAACTTCGACGCCGATAAGCTTTTTAAAAATGTACGGTGCATCAACGGCTAGTTTACAGCGGCGACTAGTATTGCGTCGGGCACCATTGTCTAAGACCTCGTCTTTGACAATTTGACAGTCCAGCACAATGGGCATTTGCGGGCATGTAGGAAAACGTTTTTCGTAAGCCTGGGGGAGAGATTACGAAAGAAATTGTTAATAAAATTAGCTCAAAACTAAGGGGATGGAAAAAAATTCGCAGGCATTATCCGTTTTTAAGTTTTAGATATCATTTTGGGATAATTTTTTGCATTTGGTTTGAATTGTACGGGCTTAGACTTATGGTAGTGAAATGGTTATATGAGACTTTACTGACGAGTTTGGGGTCTGATTGTTGTTGATTATTTTCTCAACTACATTGAGTGGAAAATCGGTGTAAAATGAGTGTTATGATGAAGAATGTACTTGCGAACCAAGCATATGGCTGTGTTTGTAATAGTTTTAATTTTAGCGCTACAGTTAGTGGTGAACCTGGGCCTCAACATCTGTTATACCGGTTCTCATAAAAAAACAGACTTAAGTACATAGTTTACATTTGCACCAAGGTTTTTAGTTATAAATTTATATTGAAATTTAGTCAATTACCTTCTTTTTTTGTTATGTACATAACCTTGCATTTAATAATTTTTTTTTCTTTACTTAATAAATAAATACATAAATTGGCTGACATAAAAAACTGATACAAATGGTAAATAGTAATAAATTTCTTATTTAAGTATGTGCTATCAATGTCTACTGCATCTTTAAAGGCTTCTATAAAATGTTCTAGATTTTACGATTTCCCTCTGCCAAGCTTGTGAAACTCCTTTTAGTGTTGACACTGTTCTGTTATACCCTTGAAAGAAGCTTTAATAGTAACTGCAAGTCCTTTGGTACGAATCTCGTTTTTTTGGAAGTTGGTAGTCGACAAAGGAAAGCAACGTTGCTGCAGCCGCGGTATTTTTCTAAACCCCACAAGAGGTTTTCTATCGTTAATGCAGGATTATTAAGATTGAAAAGGTATTTGAATTCTTCGATCCATTGCAAAATGAGAATTATTCTCTCCGTTATTTTGATAACCCACAAATAACGAGCGTTTTTTGGAGTTTGATGACATTCTATCGAGATTGAGCTGGACGCATTCATCTGTAGCATATATTTCAACTTGGCCCAAATACACCTGATCCTATTCCTTCGTCAGTTCTCGAGCAACTTTTAAATCTGTATACCACTTTATTGCGTGGTTGCTTAGTCCGGCGCTCCAATTTTTTTTTTTGTTGAAGTTAAATTTCCTTATTTTATTGTCGCTAGAGATTGCTGGAATGGGAATTTTCTTGAGAAGTATTCGTATTCTCTCGAACTGATGTATTTCGACGTTCGAATTGTAGGTCCCTTCCATTTGTGTGAAAAATATAACACGCACAACACGAATGATTGCTAAAAGCTGGTTCCTAGACCGCATACGGTCCGTTGCGCCAAGTATTTGTATTTGATGTATTTCTCTTTCGCGGTACCTTCTTGGGTTCATCCGCGTTCAGCTCAACTACGAAGCGAAGCGGAGTTATCCCAAAAAATACCTCCATGCTCGCTGTTGGACATGTTTTCATGGCCACAGAGGCCTACAAGTCTTTGGACTTTAGTGAGTGTCTTTCTCACTGTGGCTAGACTAGTTCGTTTTGACCCACCCTATCGCTCCGCATGTTATCATTGGTCTTACAATGATGATGTACTTACGTGTTAGTATACTCGGGCTGAGTCCCCATGATTTACCTGCTAGACTTCTACATATCATGAGAGCACTGGTAGCCTTTTTGCACATCCCTTCTGTGTGCTTTCTCTACGAGAGTTTACTGCCTAGATGTAGTCCTAGATATTTCACTTCTGTCAGTACTGTGCCCGACAGACAAATCGGCTTCAGTTCAAGCTTCCTTTTACACGTAAATTGTATATTGGCGGACTTATGTTAAACCCATCCGTGCGGCGCAAGGCTCCTTTGTATGACCTCACAGAGGGTATCTTCCAACTTTCCTCTGGCAATCAGTACTACGTCACCAGCATAGGCTTGACAGTTGATTCCGAGGTTGGTTAACTTTCCAACAAGTTCATGCACAGCTATACTTCACATTAGGGGAGATAGCACTTCTCCTTGTGGGCATCCTCTTGTTGTGCTGACTTTAATAGGTGATTCTGTGCGATGTCTGAGTCTCCGCTGATCTTGTTCTCAATAACTCGTACATACATGCATAGATACTATTCTGCTGACACCCTTTCTATCCAGAGGTCTTTCAATTGCCTTATGTGAAGTATTATCGAATGCCCCCTTGATGTCTAGGAAGGTGCAGAAAACTAGAACTAGAATTGAGTAAAATGTTTTTAATGCTCAGAAAAGTACCTCCCCAGAACTTCCTGGTTCTAAAAGTATTTTCTCAGGCTTAAATGCAATTGAAGCGGTTTCATTGAACCTGAGCTGTACTTCATATTTTTCATAATTCTTTTTCTTTTTTCTTGCGGCTTTATGATTGATAATCACGCACCAAAATACGGTTCCTTAAATATTAATTAATTGCCATGTGTTTAGCCAGACTTCTGTTGGCTTCCATTACCTTGAGATTCCACTGATCCTTGAACCGGTTGGATGTTCAAGAGTGGAAAAATCCTTAAACGGTTTCTCATTGTCATTATCATATAACCTCAGATAGCAGCATGTCATGTTGTGCACATTTTCTAAAATCAATCAAAGCTTAACGTTTGGATACTTAAATCGGTTACTGCCTTCAGTTTGCGTGAAGAGCCTAAGGGTTTCACATATCATAACATCGCCCACCATAACAGAGCATAAGTGTAAATTTTAAATCCTTTTAACATGAATACCGCTGCCGGCTGGGAAATCCGATAAAACAGACACACGCTCAAGAGTATGCTTGTTAAATTTATGCGAAAAAAAAGAACAGAATTGGGGTTTCCTACTTAGGTTGTCCTTCTTTTATTCAATTGAAATCCAAACCATTATGCTACACTCACATGGAATTAAAATTAACTTGGGTCTATAATTAAATCTGCAGGGGTTCATTTAATATTCGCCGGCAAAAGACGAAAAGTGAGAAACAGAATCCTTTTTATGGAAAAGGGCAATGATTAGACGAAATCCGATTCATCATGTAATTTCCATTTGAAATCTCTTGGATTCGTTCATTAATTACTTACCCATCCGCCTGTAGTTCTTATTTCTGCGAGGTCTCCGGAAATAAAAGTGTTGTGGAGTCTTCAGGTTTCGTTAAGAAGGGGAAATTATGTTTTCACACGTGGGCTTGTTGTGCTCCGTTTATGAAATTGGCTTCAGTGGTAAAGTTGTTGCAGATTCGATAATGTGGAGAATGTGGTTTGTTCTTGAGAGGACCGATACTTCTGTAATTGGCGCACTTGAGCGGGTACCCTTTCAACATTGCGTACAGGATTTTGTGCGACATATTGTGTGAACGCCTGAAACCCTTCGTCAACAACCTGATTGGCCCCTATCAGTGTGGTTTCAGGCAACAAGAAGAGACACACAACATCGGCGAATTGAACAGAAATTCACAATCGACCGCTATAACTTGGAGGTAGTAACAACTTTGACTATCTTGGCTCTGGCTTGAACTCTGAAAACAACATCTCAGCAGAAATCAAATGAAGAATAATTCTTGCTAATCGCTGTTTCGTTGTGCTGAGAAGGCAATTGAACGACTAACGACTAAAAAGATCCTATACAAAACCCTTACTATCCCAGTCCTGTTTCATGTCGCTGAAGCATGGACACTGTTGAAAACGGATAAGGATGTCCTCGTTGGTTTCGAGGGAAAAATTCTTCGTTAAATATTCGTATTGAACAAGAAGATCCAACGAAGAATTTTACGAGCTGTACAGCAGCATTGACCTGGTCATAAAATTGCGCATCAATCGCCGAAGATGGCTAGGGCATGTAGAGCGAATAGACATCAACGCTCCCGCCCTTAAAATCTTCGAATCTAACTCGAAGGGATAACGCAGTAGAAGAAGACCTCGCCTAAGGTGGTACGCACAAGAAGAAGGGGACCTCGAACAACTAGGAGTGCGCAACTGAAGGCAGTTAGCTACGGACTGGAGTAACTGGAAAGGGTTATTGCTTGAAGCCTAGGTTCATCCCAAACTGTACCGCCACTTATGTAAGTAGGTAAGTGGTTTATTCTTAGCAACGTAAATTTGTGGGTTGTAAATTTAGTATGCGTTCTGCATTTCAAACATCGTAGCAATATTTCGTGATTAGTCTGGATACTAACCATAGAATCTTGTTATCTTTACCCTCCATCTTGCTAACTTGCACATGAAAATGCATTATAAAGGTTATCATAATAGCTGTAAAAAAAATGCATGAGGTATGATTAAAAACTCATCCTCTTTTAAGCCTCATTGCAAGCCCAAGCGAACCATACACTTTTAATCACCTATCTCTCTTCAAGAGAATAAAGAATGGAAAACCTTGTCACTAGAAGGAAATACGAATAATATTCCGTGTGCTAAGTCCGTTTACTTCATTAAATACACCCGCTGCTATGTATATACATAATTACCACCATTAACAGGTTTCTTTACCAACCCAGCCCACCAAATAACATTGTCCTCGAAGACCTTAGACCTCAAAGTCAAATGTCTCCCGCGTTCATTATTCACACGCTTCATCGATTTTTCTATCTTACCGTAACCGTGATATACCGATTATAACTTTAAAAATACATCAGGAGCTCTTCAATATTTTATCGAATACAATTTCCATAGCAGACGGGGTCAGTCATGTGAGAATAGACCGTATCCTACCAGGGTGTGTGTGTCTGTATGCCTGGGAACATAGCCCAGTTAATTTTATAAGGAAACTTTGTCTTCTTCTCCTAATGACCATTGACTTTTGTCTTTTAATTGCACCACTACTGAGTTGATTAAATTGTGGAAAAAAGGGACAAGGATCTGGCAACATTGGAACCGATGGTAGTCGTTCCCATAGATTTTAAGAAGTCACAGGTGTGCGTCCACATCGTAGTGCTACTATTAGTGGCGTGGTCATGGTGCATGTTAATTTAATAAGTGGGCGGACAGAGAGCAATGTGGCGACTGAACCGCTTGCTATTCCATTGACAGGGGTCACGGTTAGACTTATGAGGGCTTTCTCATTAATTGAATATAGTCGTTCGTACTTTTGCGATTGATAGGTGGACGAACGTGTGACATTGAAAGTGAGATGAATGAATTTTTGGGGCGTTATCAGGAAGACAAGTGATTATGTCGATATTGAATAAATGATGACAGGTTAGAGGTTAGAGGTAATACAGAAGGCTTTTTAAAATTGAATATCGGATCGTTAGTGAAATAGTCGAAATGAGAGTAATTAGAGGGCTAAAAGGTTTCGTGGGCAGGTTATCGGGTTGCGAACCTGAAATGTGTAAAAATTTAATGAATCCTTTGGAGAATCAAAATTGAAATCTGGGAGCTAATTCTCTTTTTCGTATGCTTTGTTATAGGGCTACTAGTCAAGGAAGAGTCTGTTTGTTAGGTTAGAGTAGCTTCAAATCATTGTTCATCGGGCTTTGTAACTCTCTGTTAACAAAGACTCTACAGTCAGTGCCTTTTGGTATACTCTGCAGCAGATTTTGGTCCACTAAACCTTATTTTTTATCGAAATGTATGTTCATATGTTTGAAAATGGGAAGTAGTCATGTTGTGTAGTCATTGCTTTGAAAATGCAGCAATTTACGTTGTATCGGAGAAAGTCTGCTTAATAAGGCGGTTGTTTTTGTCTTGTTTTAGTTTGGCAACATCTTTCGGGATATGACGCAGTTGGTCATTTAAGATCGGCCTTTCTAAGAAAAATTGGGGAGATATTTGTCTTGACTCCTCCGAGGAGAGGGTGAACTAGTTCCACAAGTGAGCGATGGAGGACTGAGCTTTGCCTGGTCTGTTCATCAGCATGTTCGTTTCCATAAACGTTGCTATGACCCGGAGCTCAGATTAGAGTTACCATGAAATGGCCGCTTGGCGAGACTAGCTCCTTCCAGCATTCTAGTGCTAATGTGAATGATATGGTTACCGAGGCAATAACTTTGATGGTCCGTTGGCTATCAAAGAAAATTGCAGTTTTTTTGCCCTGGTAGTATGTTTGTCTGTAACTTGATTTGGCGACAGGCTTCGTGGATAGCGAGTGATTCTGCTTGGAAAACGCTGGCAGTGTCTCAGTGTCTTTAAGATTTTGAGTCCCGCACCGACTCCACAGTCCATCTTTGAACCATCGCGACGCGTCGGTGTGAATTGTTAGAACGAAATCCTTAACCACCTGTCCATCTTACCATTCTTTTCTTGTAGGGAATTGTTCGTCGAAACGCTTTGTGAATATCATTGAGGGGATAATGTAATCTGTTGGTACTTAGCATCATTAAGCTCCCTTAGTTGAGGGAGCTTGAATTCAGGCACTTCGGTTCTTTAGTTAGAGGAAACCTCTTCAGGGATATACATATCTAAAAACTCTCAGCGCTGGAGTTACACTTAGGCTAAAAGCCTCTTCTTCTTGACAGGGTCTGTGTCGTTGCACAGAGTTCATGGTTATAAAATCATAAAGAAAGGCAACGTAAACCTGGAATACAATTAAACTCCATTCGTGCACAGCAGCATCACCAATTTACAAGCCGCAACTAATTAGGATAAAAATTCCTTAATGACTTACACTATTGCGTTAGAAATTGTATTTTAGCAGCATTTAGGTGACATCCAAATCTTTTTGAATAGCTAATCTCTTCTACCATCCAAATAAAATTGCGGCATGAAAGGGATTTCACATAATCACAGACCTTTTCTCAATCCGAAGCTATCTTCATTTTCTTTTCGTCTGTTGGGATAGAGAATAAAGTACCTTAGATCTAATTATAAAACCTAAATTAATTCCCATTTAAAGTGAAAGTGCTTTAAATAGCTTACTTTTCATCTGAATGAATTTTGAATTTCTCAAAAGTAAAAGAGCCTAAAATCGTAGCAGAATCCCTTTTTCTTTATTGGAATGCTGAATAAATTAAACCATAAATATCCTTGAATACATTTTTTATGGAAGACATGAGACGTTGTCTGTTTCAAATTTACCCAACCATTAGAGTGAAAAGGGATTTAGGTGAATATCGTTGAAAATTCAACGTAATTAGAGCACGTACTAACGAAATATCTTATAGATCCCGCAATTCCTTGGGAGGTTTCACCTGAATTTTCATAAACAAACACAATAATTTCTTATTGCATGAGTAACGCTAACGCAAAAGAATAGTTCACATCAGTCTACATTTCTCATAAATCAATTTAATAGAAATAACCTTGAACTGAAAATGAACAGTATCACGTTGCATGTATCTTTATAGCTGAAAGTATCATAAATCGAGAAATCCTTGAATGACCCTCAAAGTCTGGACAAGATACAAAGTAAAGAACGACAACAAATAGAAAAAAAAAAATCATTACTGCTTACTGCACACATACAAGACGCAGCAGCAGAATACTGGCAACTAAATCACACTCTCTTCCATAATTCATAATTCAAGTGTATCTATCCACTTACACTCGTATGTATAGAAATTTACCCCATAAAATTTGTGGCGACATACAATGCTCCACTTTTTACACACTTGACCAAATTGCTGAGGGGTTGATTGTAATTTAGGGGCTGCTCACAAAGAAAACAACAGACAATAAGTTAGAATACTCAAATGTATCTACACCCTCTCAAACCGAATTGAGAATGTGAAATAGACAAGCTGCATCCGGGAGCAAATTAGCCTAATCTAATCCAATCCACAACTCAACTCGATATGTACTTATGTATCTCTGTTGGAATCATTTTCCATCGGATTGTGTTGCATAACTGAAAATGTTTTAATGCTTCGATTAGCTGTTTTTCTCTATCTGTATCTTTTGCTCAGTGGTAAATGACAGTTATACAATTTTTACTCGAATATGCAAAACGGTGCAAAAATTAGCGCAAATTACAATCTACCGACTGACAGATATTAGAAAATATTGACAAACTAATTAACATTGGCAAATCGCGAATTCAATACAAGGCAAGTGTATCTAATTTAAAAAAAAAAAAAAACACGAGTCGGTAAATGTATGGAAAAACAAATTTAAATCGTCTATATAAGGTGGTCGTGTGGTCTTGTGGGTCTTGGTTGCTGCTTTCAAAAATAATTAACAGCAAATTGATTGGTAGTTTGAATGCTAATTTGATTTTAGTAGGGGAAAGCAAATATGGGGCGTATGTGTGATATTTTGCTGACGTCGGTTGTTGAGTAGTTGAACTTTATGATTTTGTTATTCATTCCTTCTGTTAATCATTTTTGAATGCTATTATTCGCGAGTGCGTATGTACTTTGTATGAAAAAAAAGGAACTTGAGTTGCAGTCTGTAGAGATATTCTAGTGAATTGTCCGCCAGGTGTAGATGCACATTGTTTTGACGGGCTTACTCAATAATCGCCCATTAAATTTTCAGAAAGAAAACCCCTTCTTAAGGAGAACTATTTTTATGTTTCTACAGGGGTGTATTTTCTGGTTTTATAGGCATATTTATAGTAGAGTGTGTTATATTTTCGATTTCCTAATTTTCTCCGTTTCAGTGAGGAGAGAGAGAGTTTCATTGTTCTTCCGCCGGAGAGACAATGAGATCTCTACGGAAGTACGAGGGTAGATTGTAGATTGGTTGCAGGGGTGAAGGTGCTTTAGTCGATGTACATATGTAATAGTCAGCTTAGAGCACCTCCTCCCGTTTGACTTCCTTGATGAATTGGAGTATCTGGAGTGGATCCAACATTGGTAGATCTTCTAATAGTTGGTAGGCATCCAAGTCTTTCCTTCTTTTGTGGATAAGTGCTTCTTCCTTAAGAAGGTACCCTAGGGTTTTCTCAGCATCTCCGTCAAATCTACAGTCTCCAGTTTGTTCAATATCAAGTTTCCTGAGGTGGTTCTTAAGTCTACAGTAAACCATTAGAAAGCCTGTGAGGATGCCCAGCCGGTTCTTGCTGATGTTTATACAGACACTCCTTTTCATAGGGAGTTCCTCCCAAAGTTCGGCTCCTTTGTTCTTTCCGTATCGTACCGGTAAAAAGGGTTTCTAATCCTTCTCTTGCTAGCTTGTCAGCTGCTTCATTTCCTTCTACTCATACGAGACCTGGTACCAAGTAGAGGGTGACTCTGTTGTTCTCATTTATTCGGCTTATTATGGCACGGCAACTCACACACCAGTCTAGATCTGATTTTATTAGAGCTTAAGGTCTTGATTGCGGTTTGCCTACCCGACAGTTGCGTGATGTCTTTTCCACGATACTTTCTATCGAGGTTAAATTGGGCGCATCTTTCGATTGCGTAGATCCCCAATTCCCATGGCTTTCAAATACTTGGTTCTGGGTCTGTATACGCCTGCTGTGGTTCGTATGGATGTTTTTGATCCGTCTGTGTACTATTTTATGGTGTTTTGCCTAAGTTGGTACATACGGACTTCGCTACTCCATTTTCTGCTGCTACTTAGCTTCCAGTTGAATTCCATCTCGAAGCAGTATCTCTTGACCATATCATCTCAGGGCCGATCCAGAAGTGAGACTGATTTCGAAAGTGTTTCTCGCTGTCTGTGTGCGATGGATTTTCCTTTCCCGACGCCCTCTGGTTATTCTTAATATGATTTCTTTTTGCGAAATGTTTGGGGGTTAGTCCTACTTTCCAGTGCTGCTGACAATCATGGTGGACATCGATTAGTGATCGCATTACTTTGACTACCACAGTTTCTTCATGTTTCTTCCAGAGAAGTGTGCTATCTAGTTTTATACGTAGTTTTATACATAGTCACGTATCTAGTGACCTGATGTTGTGCTTCTACACTGATCTAACTGCGAGGGTAGTAATTTAAGACAATATAAGTTCTTTAACCGTTCATTTCGAATTGTGTGACATAACTTTGTCGCAGTCATGCCGTATCACCTTATATATCACGTACTATCATTAGACGAGTTTGCTTCATATTCCGCATGCCTTTTCAGTCTTACATTTCTGTGTCTCTAGCTGACATCTACTATTAAAACTGTTAGAACAATTGTTCTGTTCTTTGTGCAGTTTTCTGCAAATATTTCATGTTTTGTATTAGTTAAAAGGTTGATCAAGGTTTTAGTCGCAGCTTCCGCCACACTTACACTCACAGCGGCTACAATTTCTTTTGTAAGCGGTAGGTTTACACTTGACGTTGTCCTTACGTCATGTAAAGTGTATGTGGTACGAAATAGTGAGCTCAGTTGGTCGATTATGAAGACTAAAAAAAATCACCTAATCTCCTATACGTTTCGTGCATTGAAGGCCGATTTTGAAAATAAGTTTAATTGTTGGGGAAGCATTCTTCTGGTGTAAGTCACTTCATGATGATTAGTCAAACAATACCGAACACAAATGTTAAAGAACTGTCAAAAATGACAGTGGGATTTGAATTCGCCCTTAAAATGCGTGTGTTTGCAAAAATATTCTTCATGATTGGCAGAATATTTGAAATTAATTATCTTCAATTAAGAGCGGGTTATTTTATAAGAATTCCTTTCTTGCGCAACAGTCTGTCCGTTTCGTTGAGTAAAAACCAAAAATCAATAACAAATTATACAACCAAACTGAAATCTATTTTAATCTGCTTTTAGTCTGCTAGATTCATGTTCGCAGTAGCGCTTCTGCTTTTAGCCTCTTATCAGTTAATAACATGGAACTGTTAACGTCTGGGAGTTTGTTTTCCTTTTTTAATTAAAACAATGCAGGGAAATGCCACAATTTCAATATTGTTGCCAGATGCTCAAAAATGTCAGTCATAAATAGAAACCTTTTCTATTAATTGCGATAAATTGCTAATGAATCGCGGTGCGATGTTATTTATGTTCTGGCAACGAAACACGATGCAAGTGCCCCCCAGCCCTCCCCCTGCCATACTTGTGTTGACAATTTGCGCATCAAGTTGTTTATTTATTTGGCACTTGAACTTGAGATGCCCACGTGAAACTCTTAAGTCGCGCGGTATCTAAGGAATTTCGCATGATTTAAGTACCACACCTATTAATAGATACACAAATATTAATTGGAAGTAAATTCTGTTTACTTGAGAGCAAATTTGGGTGTTAAATGAGCCAAGGCAGATGGTCGGTTTAAAGCGTTTCCGAGAGGCGTTGATTTGCTTTTATCGATATTCGAATGAAATATGGGCGTTCATTCGGGGATGAGATTCTTTGAATTTTATTGCCAATTTATTTGTGTTTTATTATTTGCCAATTTAAAAGATATTTCGCGTAATGATTATGTTTACACTGTAAACATTTTGGCGTCATAAACAGCGGGGAGCTTGTTCAGCGTGATAGAACAGCAAGGTGAAGGATAAGGTGCTCACCGAGAAGTGGTAATAGAAGTGTGTTATGGGTTGCTGATGTTTGAGAGAAGAGCAATACTCATAGGTACCTACATGTGGGTACCTACAGTTCAAAGCAATTTCCGAAAGATAAATTTGGAATTTTTTTCATGACAGTTATTACTCTCGGACCTTGTCAGACATTTTTTGTTTTTTTTTTGTTTTCTGGGATTCGAAATTCGACCCTCCGTCTCAGTGGGCCAAAGAAACAGCGATTGGCAAGAGTTGTTTTTCGTTTGATTTTTGCTGAGATGTTCTTGTCAGAGTTCAGATTAGGGCCAAGGTAGACAAAGTCCCTTACTATCTCAAAGTTATTGCTGTTAGCTGTGACGTTCTATCCAATTCGCCGATGTTGTGTGTCCCTTCTTGTTGGCAGCATATACTTGGTTTTGCCCTCATTTTCAATACTAGTATTGGCTCGTATGCGGCTTGAAAAAACCCCAAAAGAAGATAAAGGAAAGAGTCGCATTGTGCCAAATTACATGATCTTGCTGGCCAACTTTTATCCGCATTTTTTGAGATTACACGACCTTGAAATTTTTCTTGTAGCAATTAAATTATTTCGCGTGTAGTGTGACAGGTTCCGCCGTCCTGGTAGAATCACATGTTTTCAAGATCAAAAATCAATCAATTCTGACCAAAATAAATCAGTTATTATCGTTCTGTACCACACTTATTCACTGTAATCGCATTTTTAGATAAGTATTGCGGAATCAGTCTATCAGTCTAAAAAATTCATCCAACAATGACGCAGGGTGGATGCATTGGCTTATCTTAAATCCCTCTTGGGTTCCTGTACCCCAATTTTGACAACTTTGCTTATTTACATAGCCATTGAGTTAAGAATGTGCCTCATCGCTATGTATGATTTTTTTTAGCGAAATTGTTGTGGATGTTTCATCAAAAAATCTCTTTTCTGAAACTGGTTTTCTGGCTTAGGTTCTTGGGTCAGTTGGATTTTGTAAGCACGTATGTAGATGTAGGTCTTTCATGAGAATTTGCTTTAAGGTGCTTCTTAAAACGTCTGCGGCTATTTTTCGAGTGAATGCTTGCTATGAGGACTCATGGGAATCGAACCAATTTTCTAAATTCTTTTATTTAATGATCGACTTGATGACTCAGGCAGGGCATTATTTCTACCGAAAACATCACAGAATTTACGAACTGTTTAAGGAAAACGTTTTTTACAATGAATTTTGACAATAATAACGTGTTGTTCGTTTCGTATTTACTGATCGCAACTTTGACTTGTTTTCGAAAATCAGTGGAATTGAGTCCAGTGGATTTGAGTGGGTCGTGTTAGGTGACTACCCTCGAATACTTACGTAATATTTAAAGAGATTCAAAAGAGATTTAAAATTTTCAGTCGACCTGTGGTTGACGCAATCAATGCGCAGAATAAATAAATCATCCAGCTTTCGTGGATGATGCTAATGCTCCTCGAGCCACATAAAGAAGTACAATCCTGTTCTTATATTTCTCGACAGAGCTGAAAGTAGTAAAGAAAGTCCTACAATTTTTGAAATTTGAAAATAATAAAAATCCTATGAGTATGACGTGAAGGACGAGGTTTGAAATGTTTGGATTTAAAAACTTCTAAATTCGATGTAGTAGGGGCAAGATATGACGTGGAGTTGCAAAACTATTCGAACAAATCTTTTATATGGCCTACATAAGAACCACTTAATGGGTTTTGATGGAATTCGGGACTTGTAGATTCGTTTATCTAAAAAGAAATTTCGAACTAATACGGGGTAAGATATGCTGACGTCTGCCAAAACATTTCTTATAGTTTTTATGTCATTTCTTTTGACTTTACATGCTGTAATTTTTTTGTTATGACAAGCACCCCAAATAATTCGTTGACCTCCTTGCTTAGCGGTTGTTGTAATGCATTCTTTACTTCTCCACAGAAGATCAAGTTTGTTCAATCTGGTATTAAAAATGTGTTTTTCGCAGGTTTTCTTGCACACAAACCGAATTCTATTAGCCGTCGTTTTGCAGTCCGTGAGCTGATTTTTGAACCGTCAGCACCTACAAACACTTTCAATGTGAATTTTTTCCTCATAAATCTTTTTTTTTATTCAATTACCAGACAGAAAGTGAAGTAAAATCACGCCACCAATACCGCCGTGACTCAGTGGTTTGAAATACGAATCCCAAAAAAAACACCAAAAATTTGTTTCACGGTCTTACCTCCCGCGAATGTCTGACAAACTTTCGAGAGTAATAATTGCCATGATAAAGCTTCTCAATTTCAAAAAAAGCCTTTTGGATATGGCTCCAAACTGTAGGTCCCTTTCACTTGTGTGAAAAAATACAATACGCACAACACGAATGGTCACAAGAAGCTAGGCACTAGACCACATACGGTCTGTTGCGCGAAATATTTATCTTGTTTGTGATGTCTCTTGCGTGCAATCCGCATCGTCTATAATGGATTCCAGAATCCTTCGTGTCATTCGATTTGTGTCAGTTTTACCTATTGACGTACCCATTAAGCTTCAAATTAGCCTCATCGCTGAACAGACATTTTTCAGTAGTTTTAGAGGAGCCCAATTTTCGAACATTAGATGCAAACCATGGTTCCACGGCTTTAAATCTTCTACAATTCGTATCGTGTTAGGACGTAACCCAAGACATTTTCTTATAATTTAATTTGGACCTTCAGTCATACTTTTAACTAACAGCAGCTCTTCAGTACGCACTTTTCTACTTCAATTCTTGTACAGAAATATTTAACTAGTATTAATCCTATTGCACGAAAAAAAAACTGAAGGTAATTTTGAAGAAAATACCAACTAAACAACTATAATGCAGTTTAAGTGCCAACAAGATGAATATCAATTTTATCCCGAAATAAAAAATACATATTTGGCGCAGCGCCTGCTTCAGAAATTCGTTTTCTACTCTTTTTATAAACAGCTAGCCTCTCTGCATTTTATGCATACGTCGCACTTCTAATCGCAAAATAATTTTTTTCTTTACATTTATGACCCGAATATTTTCGCTGTATTTTCGTTTGTCAACACCGAAGGAGCATTCTCGTACTCGTCTATAAATACATGTACATAAGTACTTCCTAATGAGTAGACCATTTCTGAGGTTTTTTGAGTCTGGCATTTGACTTCTGTTCGTCTTAAGAGTTGGGAATGGTATTAACAGTGTATAAACTTTGAATTGGTCTTAAGACATACATATGTATGTATACGCTGCAAATAGTGTTCTGCTCCTCGCGATATGGTTAATGATCAAAATTAAATCTTAAATTTTAGGTTACAACCGACATCCACTGCATTTTTGCGCACGAAGTACATGGTATATTTCACATGTCATAATTCCTCCTAGACAGAACGTACATACACTTAGTTGAGGTACTAGTTTGTGAAAGTTTTTGTATAGGTACAATAGTGTTCTACAGAGTTGTTCAAAAAACTCGATTTTCCTACCTTGTTCTAGAAATGCTCTCCTTTTTCGATGTATACCGGAAATACAAGTATGATCGCTTCAAAATATAATTTTTCTGACCACTTCTAGGAATTTTAGGATTTTTATCAAATTTCTATCTGCTCTGGAACTATTTTAAGTCCGCCTTGTAATTTGTAGCAAACATCAAACTTGTCGATACTTTTTCTTTTGTTTTAAAAAGAATTTTTAAAATATATCTTAAAAATGTTTAAATGCCTAAAGGTACTTACAAAAACTGCTTTCAGTTCTAATTTTTTCTCTAAACATCATAGGATTTCTCAAAAGACAAAATTAATGGTCACGTTTTGTAAATCATTGTGAATTTTTTTAAATATCGGGAAATGAAAATTAACGTTCGTTCTAGCAATAGCTCAGAACTGTGTATATCGGATTTTCTAGTTTTTTTTTTTTTTTTACCTTTTTCTTGCATCATGTTTAATAACAAGTTTTATTTGTCAAGTGTCCCTGTTCAACTTTCGAATTAAGTAAATTTTCAACAACACGTAGTATGATCACCTGCTGTAACCGCCACACACGGTTGTAGACGCCAATGCCTTATGTTGAGCACAAATAACAATATTATGACCTTCATTAGACCAGTTGTTAATACCATAGTTACAACGAGTTCCTGTCTGCTATCCTTTCTATAAAATTCCGTGCGCACGTTAACATGCCATTACAAGAGGTCATTTAAATCAGGTGAATTTCAGGGTGATCAAACTGAATTCTTTTAAGCAATCCCTAAAGAAATAGGACGCTACCACATTATAGTAACACCACTCACTACATGAGACCAATACTTTCAAACGCTAAAACCAAGCTTTAGCTGTCAAATGGCAACACTTTAAATATAAGCAGTTCAAAGGGTGTTTAAAGTATCTGTCCCATTCTTTCTCACAGTCAGAGTGAGGGAATTACAGCTAAACCAGTTGCCCACCAAATGTCAATATTGAGTGAAATGTTTGAGCAAGAAAAAGTTGTTTCCTTTCTTCTTCTTCGAGGTTATAAACAAAATAATTAGCAACGTCTTAAATTCGTGTTATCCATCATCTAATTTGATTAAATCGGAAGAATGTAGTTAGACCCACTTAAAAATGATTTAAGCAAAAAAATAAACCACGAGTGTAATTAACCAAATAGCCGATGGGGCTGCTCGTAGATGCTCATGGGTATATAAATTCACGTGACGCTGTATCACATGCATTGCCATCACGCTAGACAATTTTGTATAATTATTGTCTATTTTTACTCTCTCATCTCTCATCAATAAAAATGATATAAAAGTAGTGGGATAGGATATACAAACAAAAAATGTAAACAATAAACAGATGAACATTGGCATGAGTGATACGGACACGCCAACTATCTCATTTGAGTTGTGTGTACAGCTAGTGTTGCCGATTACCACCATTTTTGCTGGAATGTAATTGTGTAAGACAGATAGGAAGGTATTTCGATGTTTGTTAGTTAGATTGAAGTGGCTCTCGAAAGGGGCTCTTAGACTAAAAATAAGTCTATTAAGTAGAAATGGACCTTCTTTACTAGAATAAGTTTCTTTATGCGATGGAATGTCTAATTTTGGCTGTGTAGGCTTTGCCGCGTTCATTTAAAAAGTATTCCCTGAGTGCAGGCCTTCTGATATTTGAAGTATAGAGCACGTGCAATGAAATAGGTTTTCGGTTTCCTTCTTCTCATCATCTCTACAGATTCGCTACTGTTTAAGTATGCTTACACATGGCGCAGTGTTACTTAGTTATTTCCTCTTCTGAGTTCGTGAAGTTTGATGATTTTGAATTTTGACTATTTGAATTTTTGATTTTCCTGGGGTGTCACAGTGAAATAAAGTGCGTAATAATTCGTAACTGCCTTAGGTCTTCTTGTCCTGCAGTGAAAATTCGAAATACAGTAAATGACGCTTATAAGAATTACGCTTATAAGAAAAGCACGTTTATAAGAAACCTGAACAAAAGCACCGTGTACGAGCACATTTACACCAATGTAAAAAAACATCCCTTATAAGAAACACGCTTATAAGATAAAAACTGATATAACACCGATTCTCAGTTTTATAAGAAACACAAGCTTATAAGAAACAAAAAGTGTGGCATTTAGAAGTTTCTTATAAGCGTCGTTTACTGTATTAAGTTTAGTAAACGGAATTTTACATAACTCTTCTAGGAATGTATTGAGAATTGAGAAGCTAATAAATCAGGAAATTTGTAAGAAATTAAACGCCCTAGAACAGAAAATTTCATAATTTTACTACAAAAGTACAAATATTTGGTGCGACAGACCGTATGCAGTTCAGGGCCTAGAATCTCGCGACCATTCGTGTATGTGTGCATTTTATAATTTAATATTTAATTACTTAACTCAAAATTTGCCTCGTCGTCGTTTCGTGTTCTCCTCAGAAAGCCAGGGCTTTTTTCTGGCCTTGCAACCTCAAAGGCCGATTTCTGTTAGCTGTTCTGTTCTTCTAACCTTGTAGATAGCGTAACATTTTGGCATTCCTGAAGCGGGGCAGCTACTTCAAAATGTCTTTTGACGATAAGACTCTCGGGCAAGAATCCAATTTTTGAATTCACGAGCCAAATGCTTTCTTTTACTGCCTGGGCGTGGTTTGGAAATATACTCTCCAGTCACTCTGTACTGGCGTAAGGCATACTGAACGGCTGCACGTGAAAAATTCAGTCACTATTGGATAACGTATCCTGAGAAGTCAAAAATTTGCATCTAACTACAGTAGTTTTTTATAAAACGTATTTTATAGGAGGTGCTTGTCATTTATGGCCATGGTTGTATACCTATACCTACATCTGTGCCGGCATAGGTGAGTTACAGAGTTGGGAAAGATAAAAAGTTCAAAGAAACAACAAAATTATTTAGCCAAAATTTTGCATTTGCAAATCGTAACAATTTTGAAGTAAAGTACATATACAACTAAATACATGCAACCTTAGCTCATTCTTGTAAAAAGTATCATTTTTAGAATGCCAAAGAAATTAATTCGCAACTTCAAACCGTTGAAATCACTACGTTGGCAACACTGTTGCTGCCATGGCAAAGAAAAAAGAAACTTGAGTGAAAATCACAAGTGGTTTGACAATTCCACTGAGTGGGAAACGACCTTTTGTTGCTTTTCAGTTTGCGCCCCGTAAATATTGCTATGTTGTTCGTAAAACGGGTTTTGCTAAGTGATTACGTGTGTAGAAAAGTGCAATTTGAATGAAATTCTATAGATTTTTTGACAATACAATCAGTTAGTGTGTGTTTTGTGACCAGATACAACGGATATGGCAGACTTTGGTAGAATCTTTTGCGATATCATTGCCACCTACAGCGGGCGCGATAAGGTTATGAAAGTTCTCTGCTACACAGCCAAAGTACTGTCAACACCGAATTTAGCGATAAGGCCAGACGACGCAAAGAAATTTTACATATTTAGTTCACGGATATCGCAAGCTCGGGCGACTCTACGTCTAATTGACGATTTGCCCACCATCCTGTATGCCCTGGAATACGGATTAGGTCGGGAGGAGAAAAACCCCGTGGACGCAGTACTGGGTGTACTGACAAACATTGTAGACGTTTTGTATTTCCCTGTTGACAAGATATGCTGGCTAACAGAGCATAAGATTGTACAAGTGAGCAACCCGAGCAAATGGGATGTCATCAATTCGGTATTCTGGAGTATGTCGGTGTTTCTTAACCTGACAAGGGTTTTGCGTGATTATCATGATAAGCACATTGTAGCTGCTCTCGTGAAGGGTAGTGCTTCCGACGCCGAGAGGAAGAAAAACGAGCAACAGCGTGTCATGGAATCGATTACCGTCATTCGAATGAGCTTGGATCTGGTACATGCGGTAAGCTCACTGCCAAAGGGATGGCTCTGGGGTGGAGAAATCAAGGCTTGGCAAGTGGGTGTGATAGGATCGCTGTCGGGGCTGCTTGGAATATATCAATATGTTATTAAAATTAAGAAATCTAAAAAGTGATAGTCCTTTGTTTCAACAGTATGTATGTATATTAATTTAATAAATAAAAAATATAAAGCAATTAAAACGAAGGAATTATTTTTAATTAAAATTTGTTCTAATGACGTGTGTTGTGTTCATATTTGCTTTGCTCTAGACGGTAAATGTATTTGAACAGTCGGATTTTTTTTACCCTAATTGCAATCTTTAATGTTAGTGTTTAAACATCTTTTGAAGTGTATTGTGTCACGTGAATAATACAATTGAAGTGTCACACTCAGCTTGATTATTTATGACGCACGGAATGTCGGAAAGAGAGGGAGATGGTGGTACACTGTGGAAAATTTCTGTGTGTTAATTTTAATTAATTTCATCGCAGACTTGCTGAAGTGTTAATTAAATGTCCTAACGCCTAGTATCTATTTGTTCTTATCAGACTTTCAAACTTTTACTGTGTGGTCTTCTTGACGGTGAGAGATAGGTGAACACTGCAGACTTTTGACGATAATGAAATTAAATGGTAAAGAGTTGTTTTTAGTTACGCACTTTGTAATAAATTCTTGCGTGCATTGATAAGGAAATGAAAATGACGATGTGGTCCGCTATATACCTTTGTAATCGGTTGTTGACCTTAAGATTGGCTGACTTTTTGGACATACATACATATGTATAATACAAATAGAGGATGATCCAACAGGGTTTCATTTTAAAGCAATAGAAAAACGCAAACATTTTACGAAAAGTGGTGATGATCATATTTTAATCTACAGTACAAACTCTGAGGTTAGTAAGGGAATACAAATGCCCACTTCGGTTCTGCCTATCACGTTGGCTTCATAAGTTTTTCGCATAATTTCGGCGATATTTCACGAATGACAGCTTTATCTTTATACAAAATGTGATGCAAAGTGGTTGCGATTCCTGTGATCGTCTCGAAATGGACACGGCTGGGTTTTCAGTCACACTCTCAGCTACGGGGGCGATATTTTCAACTGACCTTGCTTGATGATGACCAAAAGCAGTACGAACTTTACGAAGCGTTTCCGCGATATTTTCACCGTTTTTGTAGTGAATTTTCACACATTTTCAACACGTTATGCGAGTGTGTATCGATCTGTATTAATAACCTCCTAGTTTTACTCATCAAAAGTCATCGCAATGATAGTTGAATTTTGACAGTTGAACAATGGCGCCAAATTTAAAATGACACCTCTTGTTGGATATCCCCTTACTTTTAAGACCGACGCCAGTCAAAAATTTAGTACATCCGGATTTTGCAGTCATTTTGAGTAGCCCCACTATTGTATTAAATGCTGACCGAAGATGCAAGCTGAGATTTGGTAATAATTGGTCGGAAATCTACTCGTACTGGCTTAAGGACATAGGTCAGAAAGCACTCCTATGCAGACACCGCACTCCTGTGCGGTGGGAAATTCCCTCATGTTCTTGTGTACAATAGTCGATCTCATTTTTAAGTACCACCTCGCATCTGAAAGAACCGAATCGCAAGCAGAGAAAAAACCAGCGTCACAAACCTCGATGGTCCGGACGGTTTATCTACTACAATATCCATGATTTGCGAAAGGAAGAGCTGTTTTTGACGAGGCATTACTGCAGGGAAAGCGTTATGATTTGGGAAGCTGCCTCCTACTATGGTGCGATACCATTGAACGTACAATATTGTTTATTTAAGGGTTAGATAGAAAGTTTTTCCCTTGAAATGTGACCCCAAGCGTACAGAAATACACTTCCGCTACTTTCGCTACAACAGTTTTTAAACTATGATTGATTGATGTCTTGAGATTGAAATTTTGTACGAATCCAATACTTCTCATTTTAGGTGCACGTAAAAAAAATTTCGAAAAATTTCATTTGAACTTTTGTATCCTATTTCGGCAAAGACGATAATTTATGCAATGTTAACCTTAGGACCAAGTAAACGATTAAAAAGTGAATCCGTTCATATTCTAGTAGAGATATCGATAAATAATTTAATTAAAGTCAAAGGTGACTCGAAGAATTTATGGGAAACACTGTAAACTTGCGATCATTTAAAAAACTGTGCTTTAAGGGAAACTATGTTGTGGATAGTTGAAGGCGATTATTCCATAAAATATTGCATCATCTCGCTTTAATTAAATATCCAACGAACGTACATATGCCGACCTGATAAGTTCTTTGGAATGTATTTAGCCCCCAAAATTTTGCCCCGACGATTTTAATGGACGTGCATTCGAACTATCAGCCAGTCATATAACATAAGCGGAATTAATTTCTAAATCAAGAAAAATCCACGGCCTGTACATTCATTTCCCTCGGGATTCCGTTCCAGATTCAACTCTCAAGAGGTAAAACCAAGAATAATAAAACATTTACTGTTTTACGGTGGTGTTGATGTCACCCTCGTCAGAAGCTTTATAATATCCTTTAATTTTTTATGTTGATAGGGTCGTCAGGAGCACTGTTTGTGTAGCGAACATTTTTACACGATTCGTAAAATACTTGGTTGCTGCAGGATCTGGTTATTTCTTGCTGTCACTAACTTTGAGCACACAAGTGGTGAAAACTGGTCGCCAAGTGTGATATTCAAGCTCATAAAATGGCTACAAAAAGGATGCTGACTGTTCGACATTCTAAAAAAAAATTTCAATTTTCTAAAGCCATTGAATTTACATTAGATTAATTAATTCCAATGCCAAAAGCTGTCAGCTGTCGATTATAAAATACTAAAACTGGAATATTCTAGGTTTAATTCATTTCCCTAGAATGTGGCATACGTCTTCTCTTTCCTTCAGGTTGCATAGCCCGTTTCTGTGAAATGTAAAATTTAACAGAAGTATCTTCTCCAATGGTGAAGAGAAGATACAACCGCGAACTCTATGAACTGTATCAAGATGTGGATGTAGTCCGAAAAGTCAAAACGCGTCGACTACAATAGCTCGCCTACATCGAGCGAATGGACAATAATGCCCCAGCTTGAGTATCTTCGAATGGCAGCGCCCATGTTTGAGACGACAAGGAAGGCTGAAACTCCGTTTTAAGTAGCATGTTATTGCATGTTGGTCTGGATAACTAGTAGCAGCATCCTTCACGGGTTGGGAGCCCTTTATGTAAGTAAGTAAATATTGTAGATGTTTTGTATGAAAATGTTGGCTTATCTATTACTTGCAAGCTTTGTTTTTCAGTCAGTTCTTAAAACAGCATTTTGCAGTGTTGATTGGAAATCAACCTCGTGTTTCTACTAACGTGAACAGAACAGTATTAAGGAAGCAAATGCCCCTTACCGACTTTTCTTACTAAGGGGAAGCCTTTAAGTTCAGCTGTCATGGCAAATTCGATCTATCGAAAGTAAAGTTCAAGGATTTCATAAATTATAAGAAAAGGTCTGGCCGTTTGTTTCTTTGATTACACTTTACGTGCTCGATTTTGACCCAATAGTTGAAACCTTTTTAATAAAAACAGTTACATACTAGCTTTTACGTATACGGTCGTCCACATTCATGGGGGCTGCGTCGGCTCACTGATAATTTACAAGCTTTTTTGTCATTTTTCCTTCGAGTCGGTTCCTTCCCCCATCAGATGCTTTCCCGTCCTTTTTAACTACTATCGCAATAAGATTTTTCGCACGTTTTGTGATGCCAGACGTTGCTAATTTCAAACGAATCCACCATCCACCATTAAATTATGTACATAATTTATTATCTCGAAACTCATGTATTCATCGATTCATTGTCATTTAGTTAATTACATCCCTTCTACGTTTTAAAAGCAATATCTCGAGCATTAAACACACCCATCCACATTGTACTTTCTCAGAAGACACGCGCATAAAATGTCCGATCAGAGTGCTGTTTCAAAATATTGCGTATACGCCGCGATACTTCAATCATCCGCTAAAAATAAATAAACAAAATGATAAAGTCTCCCTGTCAGTAATCGAAATGTCATCGCCCCTTAATATGTTCCACGTATTTCAAAGCACTTAGTCACCTATTCCTCAGCGTCGATTCCATCGAGTGTGGGTGAAATTTGACGAAATCATTAAAATTCACCGAGTTCTTTAAATATTTTTAAAAGCCTTTATGACTCATGGAATTTAAAAGAATTATTTATTAAACGATTTAAATCTAAACTACCTCCTCTAAGGGGTGCACACTCCAATTCGAACACCTGTTGACATTAAAGCCAACTGCACCTACATTGTATCCTTTTTTTAGTTACGAGTACCATTCAGTATTATTATGACTTTTAAATTCCTAAATCCATTTTCTAATAGAATTTATTGATTCATAGCTGCGGGTAATCTAGAGGGATTCACAATACAAAATCGTCCTTCTCAGAAAAAAAGAAAGAAAAGAAACGGAAACAAAAACACAAACACAGGCCAGTACTCCCTGTCTCTTTATCCTTTTTAGTTTCGTTTGCTTTCGTTTTCCACTTTGCTTTCTCTCTTATGTCAAGGTAATGAAAATTCTCATGGAAACCATGTCAGTTGAGGAGTTGGCAAATATCCCTGAGTAGTCTCAAAGATGTGTTTGCCGTTTGCACTTTTAGTCGTTTTATTATTTTAATTTTATCCTAGCAACGCTGGAAAGTAGAGATGCGTCTCGGTGTAGGCTTTCTTTGGAGACTATTGTGCAAAAAATGGACGCTAGGATGCTTGTGGTGGCCTGCGCGTTTAGTTTTCTTTATGTTTTTATGTTTATACCCTGGGTGGAGGCGGATGTTTTACTTTAAAAATAGATTCTGTAGACCAACAGAGGGAGTGGAAATGTTATTAAATTTAAAGTAATCGGTTGAAATTTAATTCAATGAGCTTATGTAACGTTCTGAGAAGTTAGTTACATAACGTGAAGTGAATGTTGGGTGGGTGCTTTTGACATTAGTTAATTGCGGAACGTGCAAATAACTTTTATTGCCAATAGTCAATAAGGACTAAGTAGTTGGGAAAGCGTTTTAGTAGGAAGGTTTACTAATGGGGGCGAATTGATTGCAGAATATTCTCCATCTGTAGTGGTGACGATTGGGACATTTTGAATCAACGTCAAGAAAAGTTTCGTCAGAGCATACAGGTTGGGTCAGATGGGAGGTTATTGAGGTGTAAATGCTTTTAATTGTACCTGAAGGTTAAGAATAATAATTTATAAATAGTTGCCGCAACAGAATTGACTTCGACACCGTTTCAAAAACTCTATATTTAGTACTGTGGGCAATGAATTTGCATCTCCTAAAAGCTAAATTAATGACTGTTTTCGATTTCGCTAGTTTCTCCTCGAGATGAATATCCATACTAGGGTTTTTCGTAAGGAAAACTCCAAGGTAAATCCTTATACATACTCATTTCTTCACCCTTTCATTTATTTCCCTATTGTATCTCCTATTGCTCGTTAGCACAGTATCTGCCTCCTCCTTTCTTGAACACCATTACTCTAGACCTATCCAAATTGACAATTCTATAACCTGCGGTAATCAGTAAGTCGGTTAATTATAAGCTGTAACGCTTCTAGGGACTATGCCAATAAGACTACGTCATCTGCGAGTAAAAGGGCCTTGATTAGGACTCCTGCATACTCTACTCCTCCTGGCAGAAAATCAATTATGAATTCGCTGAAAAGGTCAAAAAGACTTGGACTTAGAGAACAACGTTGTCTTAGCATTCTGACCCTTTCCATGCTGTTACGTTCCTCTTTATGTTACTATGTCCGCGGACCCAGCGGAGAGTGACTTCATGAGTATTGCATATTCTGTTTATAGTTTGTCGGCATGCAGAGACTGCTTTCGATCTTCGATTATCACGATGTCTGGTGCCTTGACTATCCACGTAAACTGTGGCCTTACAAAGTTTTGTTTCTTTTCGTTTATAATCTGTGCTGCTCTTTCAATGGCGAAGGATTCAGCTTGAAAAATACTACATTTATTCATATCATGTCCAAGGCTGCCTTAGGATCTACGAAAAATGCTTGTTTTACTACGCAAAAGGACTACTACGCAAGGTTTG
The DNA here is from genome assembly GCA_946965025.1 of Blera fallax. Lineage (NCBI taxonomy): Eukaryota > Metazoa > Arthropoda > Insecta > Diptera > Syrphidae > Blera > Blera fallax. The sequence goes on along the minus strand of OX337247.1, from coordinate 11,813,416 downwards.
ACGAAAACGAAATTTTTTTTCTTAAATCCATAACTAAGCAATATGTTAACTAATCTGTTCGCGGAGCAATTTCACTCTACTCCTTAAGTTCGTATCCTGTAACTCTTATAAAGCCACTCGTCACTTTTTTACGCAAACCATACAGACAATCGTCACCGATAATTCCAGACAAATTCTTAGGTAATTCTTGGTGAGCTCAGTTAGATTTGGTGGCCATCCCAGTTCAAGCCAAGGAACACTTATACCACCGCAAGGTCTCTTGTGGTACCGCAATTAACATAACCTGAGCTTATTCAATCAGCGTCAGGTTGACGCTTTCACTAGCGAAATCGTTTCTGCTGCCCTTTGACCGTTGACCGATCGGTTTCACACTGGTCTGGAATGCTTCTACAAGTCCTATCCAATATCAATCTCATTTAGAGATGTGCAGCCTTGTCTACCAACTTGAGTTTACAATAATTATTGTCGACGGCTTAAACTTTTTAATTGAGAGCCAAATTGCTTCATGCTTGAAGTGTACTCCAGTGGTTTGGTGGCGATTTTGAAATCTACTGCGCGAAAGAAGACCAAATCTCCCATATCATTCATCGTCTTCGATTCTGTGCACATCTGTGTCGCATATTAATTGCAGATTCCCCATTAAGCCAGAGCTTAGTACCTCTTACGAAATAGAAGTTGCACTAACGTCAGACCTACTTAGAGAATGAATGGATCATTGATGATTTAAACCATATTTTATTGGTAATTTGAGGCGAGGTACAATGGTCCCTCAGGGACTACGTGCAGCGATGACAGCCCCCTTAAAACACAATAATAGGTTGCGCACATGTCTCCTATAATGACTTTTGTCAACACCATAAACACATTACGGTCTCCCTGACAATAGATGGAACGGATTCATCTGGTAAGAGGTGTTCATTGTAAGAGTGTCAGTATTAACATATTGGTGAGAAGTCTTTATGTGGAGGTTTTATTAAAGGCTATAACAATAAGTGTACGTATGTAAATGGCCCAACCAATAATTTTTTTTTCTAGTCTTACATCCAATGCCCTGGAATCAGATGCACGCGTTTGGAAATATCCTTCTTTCGGCATCAGAAAGGCGAACTAATAAAGAAAAACGCCAAATCATCAAAATCCTTATTGGAACTGTCAGGCAAAATGTTGGATACCCACATCAACGCACATAAAATAAGATTGATGGTAGAACGAACATAAACAATAATCTAAGAAAAACTGATGGAAAATTGTGTGGAAATTTTGTAGCCGCCAATAACATGACTTTTTCATACCCGTAGCTACTTGTTGAGTGGCTTTTTTTTTAAAGCATTTTTCATATACACTTTAACATTTAAATTATTCAATATCTTGGTAAATTTAGTACAAAGAAATGTTACACAATGCCTTTCGATGTGCTTAAGTATGTTACTGTCAAAAACAATGTAACAAATGACTTACATATCTCCTCTAAGCTGGGTATAGCTTAGGTTTTAAGTCTATTTCATAACTGTGAAGCAGACTTATAAACTTTCTCTTAAGAGATAGTAAAAGTGATTTATTTTCAAAAATTATGCACATTTTGTTTTCTGTGAGACAATGGTATCACAAGAGTCTTTAAAACAGTTGGAACGCAATAAATGCGTCACTATTTCATTGCGTGCATTGAAATGATTTAAATCACAGTCATGCATATGAATACAAATATGAGGCACAACGGATCATATAAGGCCCAGACCCTGCATAGCCTCTGGCAGCCATTCATGGTGAACGTGTTGCATTTCGCACGATTTCGGTGGCCAATTGACATCGCTGTTTTAAAGTTACTGTTGCATTGGTTGTCACATATCGTCCGCATCCATATCATCCAATTTCGACCATAAAAAGTTAGTTATCATGGTACGATAGTGGTCACCATTCGCACTAACAGCGCTACCGGCGTCATTAAAGGAAAAAAGGTTCAATAATTCCTCCAGCCCAAATATGGCTGAGTTCAAATCTACTTCCGACCCAGTTTTTTGGAATTCACCGCATTCAAAATTGTACGCTCAGTTGGTCGAAAATTAACACCAAAAAATGACATAATGCGCGATATGCATTTTTTAACATTCATTTTTATAATAGCCTTCGATAATTTTAACACGTTGTGCCACCGATTATCTATCCATGACTAGAACTATTATTGACTGTAGATAACAGATGTCAATATGAAAAATTTTTTTTTACATTTAGATTTAATTAGACAGCTTTATGGTGAAGTACTCTTGGGCCACCCTTTAATTTCCCGTCACTTATAAAACATTAGTTTTATGAAATTGTATTTGAAGAAATTCATTGTACAACACAATGGTTGCTTGCACGGGGGCTTTTTGGTCCATTGTTTTTCCCTATATTATGTGGTTAGAACAAACCAACCTGTGTTCTTGACGAAACATATCATGCTCCTGAGTAAAACTTTTGCCAGGTCCTCCAGCTCTTCAAGAAGTCGGTTTCCCATGTAGCGAAAGCGACGAGTTAAAAGTTTGGGACAATCACAGCAAGAGTTTGATAGTTTCGATTTGTCTGTGTCATGACAGCTCCTACAGCAATCGGCTAAGTTATAATCCACCTTAGTCCAAAATAGACTTTTGGCCACCTAAGTGGGTTATATGTACATAAGTCGACGAACCAATTGTGAACTTATAATCTATCTGAGTGGGTTAACAGTCCACAACATTTCGGGTCATAGTTCCACTATGAAACTATGTAGATATGTGCATGTGTATGGGAGTGTTTAACAATTTAATTATACAGTCGATTTCAAGTAAATAGTAAAATACATAAAGTCAAAAATTCAAACTAACAACAACGTAGACTTTGGTTTCAGGCGCCTGCCAGACAGTTGTTGATATACTTTTTTTGTTTTAGTACCAAATATCAGAACACTTAACAATAGTATACTTATGACCCACCTTAGTGAGACATAAGACCACAATCAATGGGTCAAAAATCCACACGAATTTCGCGTGGCCTTCTGGCCTGTGGACTTGTAACCTTGCACCGGACGGTGATTGTCTTATGAACGAAATATGTATGTACTTTCATTGCCAAAAACATTTTGGTATCTTTCTAAGGCTCCCAGAAACTACGACAGAGGATTTTGAATGAAAAGTCCTGAAAATTGCTGACAAATACTGAAAATTGCAAAAATACGCCAGGATTTTTTTTTTTTTAGAAATTACCCCGAAATGCTGGAAATAGCGCCAGACTTTATCCCAAAGAAAATTTGGGCGTATTTTTCAGAAGTTGTCGTTCTAGGGAGCTAAGTGGATTCACTTTGAAAGCTATTGAAACAACGTTCTGTAGTGGGCAAGGAGGCCAAAGGCCAAATTTTAAAATTGCGTATAATTTGGTTTCTTCTATTTTAGGCGATGTGTCGTTACTTGAACGTTATGATATTTTTCAATTTCGGCGTCATAACCTTGGCCGTTCGTTTTGTTTTTTTGTTATATTATATATTATATTTTTTTTCGCACGATTTGAAGGGCCATATCCGAACGATTTTCTTTTAATTGATGGCCTTGTGTCACTTGGTCTTATATGACAGCACTGGCCAAAGATTGTGCTTTATCACTACGTAATATCTTTGTTTTTGTCGAGCTATGCTGTTGAAGAATCAATCCATCCTTGAAATCGTAGAACATTATAGCCCGAAAATGTTTAGAAGTTAAATCCTTTTGTTTACGAAATCACTTTTTTGGCCGCGCTAATAATAAAAACAGAACAATTATTTTGTTGATTTATCAAAGCTTCTAGGTAGATATACAAAAAAAATGTCCAAGAGTCTGATGATAACAACTCCAAAAGGGAGACCTTGCAGCTAATAGTCTAATAGTCACAAAACTTAAGTGGCAAGTGGCAGTCTCTATCAGGTACATTGCATTGTAATAGTTGGACAGACTAAGATTTTTTGTCTGTTGTGCTTCGTGGCTGTGATTTCTGTTCCCTCGACGGAACTCAAACTTACACCAGCCAGTTCACAAGGAAACACACACACCGCGGCCAGCACCTAAGCTAGCAATTCCTTCGTTTGTAAGTACATATTTTCTTAATAGCTTTTATTTTTTAATTTCTGCTAAAAAACTTATTGAAAGGAAGGTATTTTGAAAATAGGCGTATTTCAATTTTATTGGACATGTAATTCTTTGGTGCGACATACATACTTACATACGTAGGTACTTAAACTTTATGACAAAAGTCTCATTTCTACAAATGACTGTCTAAGAGATGACTTAGCTGCTACACATTCACCTTCAATTGTTTTCGTGACTTACGCTAGCTACACAGTCACCTTAAATTAATTTCGTGACTTACGTTAGCGCTTTATAATCATAAGACAAGGTTTAATGACTAAAGCGTTTTCCACCAATAATTATAGATTGACACTCGTAATGGTGCAATCAAAATATCGTAGCTGACAATCGCAATTTCAATGCAAAGTGAAATATTGACTGTCAACAAAAAAAAAAAACAAAATGTACTCATGTCCTAATCTTTGCATATTAAAGGAACTTAATGCTCCTCGCATACCCTTAAACCTCATATTTGTTTGTAAAAGCTTCATACCAGTGTGTACTATACACAAAAATATTCAAATCCTTTTTCTGATCTCATTGTGGGTAAACAGGACAGTCGTTAACAATTAACCTACGTCGTTGGAAAATATTGTTATTCTGACTGTAGGACTATTTTACCGCCCCATCTAATATGAAAGTACTCGTATCAAAAGTAAAATAAACATTGTAAGCCTTAAAGATAATAACACCCTAATCTGACAAGTAAGTAATTTAAAGCAGTCTCGTTTACTCTAATTGTATAATCTTTACGTCTAGCCACCTTGTGTGTCGGTGTTGACAAGAATATATTTCTAAAGTCTCTGCTCAAAATTAAGACTAAACTAACTGCAAATCTCAAAGTTCAGTAAACCATAAGCCAAACATGACAGGTGCAACTAATGGCTGGTAATGAAGATATGACTGATTGCTGTTATTAATGTTCTTCTTAGATCAAATAAATCTGTTTGTTTTCACGATCCCTGACAGATCTCCGGGTAATTTGCATAGAGCATCACAAATTAAACTGGGTATCATGCTAGCAACCTGAAAGTAGTTTTCTTATTAATTGCAAACAAAAAAAAAAAAAAAACGGAAAAAATATCTCCGCCAGCTAAGCACTCCAGAAGTAACTTGACATGCCGAACAAATCATTATTCCTTCTTAAATCACATGACATACCACTGAAGTAATTATACAGCAGTACCGCTGTCAAGTGGATTTTTAAAATATGTATATGCACGAGTACAAGTATATTTAAAGCCCTACGAAGTGAGTCGCGAAATGCAAATTCAGAACGTTAATTAAGGTTGAAGGTATTTTGCAAAGTGGTGCTTCTCTTCCGCGCCATCGTTTCTTAAAGGAATACCTTTCGTGTATTTGAATACACAGAGTGAAACCGAATCCGTTTTTACAATTCTATTGATTTTTACTTTTCGCATTATTCTACGTTTTCTGTGGTATCTTTATTCGTGGTATCAAAACTAGGCCATAGTAACTCGCTAGCCAATATCGATGATGTGTGCGACAGTCTTATACCCTCTTATGGCGTATTATGTTGCATTACATAATCACTTAACCACCGGCACCATAAGGCTTTGTAGATTTCTTTTTCTATTTTAGAATTTTGTTTGTAAACATGATGTATAGAAGCAGTGTCGTTAACCTTTTAGTACAGAATTAAACGTAGACTTGTGGATTAAGTCGTATTTTTAGGTGAAGGTCATTCTAAGTCGTTGTTGTGTCTTAAACTGGTAGACTTCACCTTTTTTTGCTGCTTTCCTCTGTATCAGGTTATAATACAAATGGAATTCGTACATTGACGCTCGTTTTCATTCGCTAAGTGCACAATAACAATTAATTAACATGCTGCTATATAAGCTGAGTAATAATTTCATGCTTTTACAACATTTGGTGATATTTGTGTTACCAACTAATAATCATGGTGTGTTATAGAAAACACAATTATAGTGACGTGGTAAAGTGTGAAATATGGTCTACAAATTTTAGTTAATTAGCGTGAAATCCGAAATTGTCGACTCATGTTACAGTGTAAGCGCTAAACATGTTTTTTGGTCACTTCTTTACCACATTTATAAAACCTTATGTAGAAATGAGTATCTAGGTCTATCTACTTAATAACTATATGACGTACGTTTATTTTGATGCATGCGACTGATAGTCATTTACAGCCCCAATAACTACGACAGCAAACACACATAAATTTTGCAAACATCCTTTTCGTCAGTCATATTTTAATGCTAAACAACTTTTTCTAGCTGTATTGGGTTAAATAGAGTTGCGAAACCAACTAAAGTACTATAAAACACAAGACGTCATAATCGGTCTATTATTACGCATCATCACCTCTACGTGCTGCCTGCTGGATAAACTAACGATGAGCATATGCTGAGCCTGAGTGCACATGTGGACCTGGACCTTTGGATCAGCGCAAGCTTACCCGGGATAAGTTCAGCGCGCATGTGTTGGTCGAGGCATCTCTTGCTGATCTGACGTGCAATCTTGCGGTTCAGATGTCTAACAGGGGGTTTTCAGAAGAAGGACGAGCAGTGTAGGAATTCCGTCGTTGGAATCAACGGTGATGTCCATAACCAGACTAGCGGAAGCCTTACTTAAGCTACGCCAAAATATTTGGAGTTCAGGTCAGTAAGGAGCTTACAAGACTGAGGCAGGGTCTTGAAAAAGAGATGGTGGCGGAGGAGCCCTTAATGTAGATGTACCCCGACTCAATGAGATAATTGATTTAGAGCACCTCATCCAGTCCGATTTTGTTGAAGAATCGGAGTATCTGGAGTGGATCAATGGATAATAGTAGATCTTCTTTTGATAGTTGGTAGGCAACCAAGTGTTTTTTTTGTGGATCAGTGCTCCACATTCCTTTAGAAGGTGCCCTGGCGTTTCTTCAGCATGTGGACTACTGGCATTTATTTACCGGCCCCTCGTCCTAGGGTTTTCCTATAGGGATCTGGCTCTCCAGGTTGATGTTTGTGTCTTCTGAGTAACTTCCCTACGACATAAAAAAATCAAGTTACGAAGCAACCAACAGCTTCGGATATGGATAACCCTACTGTCGACGATCCTGGCAAACCACACCACATCTGGTTCAAGAAGATGGTTCAAGAACATCTTTGCGATCAGCCTGACGTTAAGAAGTTGCCTCCTAGAACAGAAACACCGCAGCATTCGGAGAAACATGGAAACGAACAAAAAAAAACTATTTCACTAAGCATTGGTTTGAGCTGAATGAGCAATCGAAACCCGGTTCCAACGGTTTCCGAATATAATTCCAAAGCAGTACAAAATTCATAGTCGTGATCAAAGTGCTCAAGACGAATGACATTCCCGCCTCCCGAGATTTCCAAGCAGCGCCCAACACATTGCAGATGTTCTCCTGTCATATCGTAGTAAAGGATATAAAAAGCAAAACAAACAAATTCTTGGCGCAACAGGCCGTTTATGGTCCAGGTATGTAGCTTCCCCCCAGTTATTCTTTGTTTCATTTCGGCTGAGTTCATAGCAGAGCCAAGGTAGACAAAGTTCTTTAATACCTTAAAGTTATAACTCTTTTTTTAAGGACTTACTTTCCTTTAAAGTGAGCGTTTTATTAGTAAGTAAACTTTGGTTTCGTTTTTCTCGAAATCGGTTTGAGTAGACTTAGGCCATTTTTCCAGTGGACCCTAAAGATGTATTCTCGTTGCTATAATTTCAAGGTTAAGTCGTTAGCTAGAAAATAACGTTCGATTTCCTTTCCACACCTTCTACTTGTCTTTCATGTTACAGTAGACAAGTATTACTGAAGTAAAACTCATGCACCAGACATATTTCTAAGAAAAGCTATAAAAAGAATTTTGCTCTGAAATACTACTCGTATGTCAAAGGCTTTCAAGCATTCCTTGCATGAAATAATCAATTAAAAGCTATAAACCGAGTCATTGAACTTCTTTAACTAAAAAAGGAAAATGAGTAATTTGACGCAGGATTTCAATTTAATCCATTCAACCGGCGAAAGTTCGTCTGATAACAGTTTCTAGAAGTAAAAATTATTTATCTCCGCCTGTACTCAATTGTTTGTGGTTCTAAATTCCACTTCTTTACAATCTGCATATTACATAGGAGCACAGTTTATTAATCAACCTAAATATCTAGGTTCTTTAGAACCAAGCAGTTCAGCCGTAGAAATCTACATTTGTCTGTAGTAATGCCACGCTTCCTCTATCTGTGTGTTCCAATTGTTATCACAGTTCTACTTAATTGTTAAAGTAAAAAAATAATCCGGGATCATACTGTCAGTAAGATATGTACGCAAGTGATACCGACAGATAACGAATGCGAATCGAAACGTTTTATTCGATGCCTTGAGTGATGGGAACGAACTATTTTAATTTGCTGCCCGTACTGTATTTACATATCGCTCCAAGGTTTAGTACTTATTCAAGTTTACTTTCATAACAAAGATACAAAAGTGCTCTGCAATGATCATATGAGACCCTGTCAAAGTGAGTGCCATTAGCAACGCAATACTACGTCTACCGCCCACATTCCACATGACATGGCATTGCTGAATGTGTGCTGACTAAGAAAATCTATTTTTTGTTCCAAATCACATCCACGGGCAAAACTTTATTATTTCGCACGCAATTACCAAACTAATTCGCACCCATACATTATATTTACTGCAAACAAAGGTATTTGTATATAATTTCCTTCGAAAGTGAGCTCACGTGATGAATCCATGCCTAACCCTGAACAAAAGATAACGCCTTTAACTATCCATTTGCAACGACAACGCGAGATAAAAACTCGTATATCCGGTTCTAAGTATAGAAACATTCAAGGAAAGCCAGTGAAAACTCAGTACACAGGTACAAAAGCACTCACTACGTCAAGGTAGCCAGCCGATGCAACGTTGCAGCAAACATAAATAGACTCCACACATTGGTTGGTGGGCAGAGGGAGGAGGAGAACCACAAATACTTAAACTACTCCACTGCTGTTAATTTGAAATTTAAACTTTAATAAACGGAATTATTTTCAAATTCCTTTGGAAATGGAAGTGAACTTCACATAACAGTGTATTCACTCAAAATGAGGGTTTATTTTTTTTCAATAGGGGAGGGTATACCACCCTGAATAGGGAGCAACTGTTGGCACAACCCATTCATAGAAGAGGAGGAAAAAACCTTGTCCTTGGTAATAAAAAGAGTAGTTATGTAGTAGATTGGCATAGTACGTACATATGTATTTACACAGAAAAGGAATTTTGATTTTCATTTTGCTTTTAGACAATCACAAGCAATGCGTACAGTGAGTAGCTGTGATAACTATAGAACAAACTGACATCAGTTTCAACAACTTGGCTATTCCTTGTTCTGCATATACCTCTTCTGTTTAAAAAAAAATGGACCTGATCCTGTAATTGTATTTGCTTTCCGCATCCTTTTCCTTATCTAATTGTTCTTGGTCAGTTGACCTAAATGGTAAAATCAATGAAATTGGTAAGAGCACTGCGACCATTGTCGATCTATTGTGCTCCCCCACTTAGAGCTCACCTCCTTTAGTTTGATTTCCTTGACGAATCAGAGTACCTGGAGTAGATCTTCTTCTAATATTTGGTAGACATCCACCAAAAACCATAAGAAAATTGCCTTATGGCATTCTTCTCGAACCAGTAAGATGACTTAGATCATGCGACTACTTCCAAAGGACTATTCATTAATGAAATTTAGACGCTAATGTAAGATTACTTTTTATTTAGGACTAAAAGTTTGATAGGATGGGCACCATGACTCAGTGGTTATTGCGTTTGATTGCTGAGAGGGAGGTTTGACTTTGGATTCGCAGAAAACACTAAAACATCACATGCCCACCCGTCGTAAATACCTGATAAATGTCCGAAAACATTAACTGTCATGAGAAACTTCTTCGGATACAGCTTTTAACTGTAGGTCCTTTCCATTCATTAAAAAAAAAACTAAACTACTCAGTTGCCCAGTATGGTAATACACTCAAAGTGTAAACCACTACATTGGGTAGGTTAGGTGAAGTTAAAGAGACTGCCAGCTATCCCCAACACACTTAGACCAAAGATAGGTCCATTGTGATACCACATGGATCATGGAGAAATTTCCCCGCTTGCTCGTTAAATCGATTTGAGCTTCTGAATGAAGCATAAGGGGTTCCTTATATCTGTATATACCCAGATCGTTGTAATAGATAGATCTTAAGTGAAGCTTCCTTCTTTGAGAGGGAGCTGGGTAGGTACAAAGGCGTTGAATGTTTCTAAATATCGTGTTCCTGAATGGTGAAATAAAGAAACTTTTCATGATAGGTATAACTTTCGGACGTTTGCCAGTCATACGTGAGAGGGTTCCGTACTGAAACAAAGTTTTGGTACTTTCTACAATTTGAACGTTCCTCTCAGTAGTCGCACGTACTTATCATAAAATAGATAACTGCCAGAAGGAAAACCACAGATAAGTGTGATATACTCACTACTTGATTGTGTTTACCATATTTTTGTAGATGCTGTGCCTTTTATTTGATATATTCTATATCAACCTTTTGATATTTCGGTATATACACATAAATGTACATACGAGTACATACATATGTACGTATTTGTGGAACAAAAATTTAGTATCTGCTTTGGAGGTATAGAAAAAATTTGTGTTCATCTACAAGTTTCATATTGAATTTAAGGTTATCTTTTGACATATTGCCGTTTGCGAATTTTACTGCAGTGATCAGGCCACTGCAAGCGCCTTCACCGCGGTTGGTTGGTAGCTTTGTCCTTTTTCTCCCATTATTTCGAAGAATATCTACCGCGCTCATGTGCGTCAGCTCGAACCCACTTTTTCTTGATTGCTAACTGATATTTCATCTTCGGCTGCCCTCTGTCAGCGGCGAGGAAAACCTCGACTTCCACTAAGTTCATTGTCCTTTGAAGCAAGAAGTTGGAACTAGCGAGTTCAGTAGACTTGGGTACTGAAAAATAAAGAGTTTATAAGGGATTCTGGTTTGCTATAAATATGTTTTCTTTATGACTTTTAGAAGAAATAAGGTGTGAGCTAATCGACTTGAGAGTGACATAACGCATCTGCTCTGTAAATGTCAGAGCATTGTGCGGAGCACACTAAAACACCTTGGAAATTACTTCTTTGATAGTTAGAAGAGTTTGGATCTCTGACCCAAAGAAAGATAAAAAATTCTGTACGAAAATGAAATGCATGGGAGAAATAGTTTAGGTTTCTTATCGTTAAAGTTCCCTAGGGATCGTGATAGCCCCAGTGTTGTGCCTAACCCACATAACCTAACCTAGTCGACTAGAGATTTTTTTCATTTTCAGAAGACATACAGAAGACTATTGTTGAGTTTTACAGATTCTTTGGATATGCTTTTTTAGGTTTATGTAGGATCATTCAAATCCAGGCTTAGGTACTTCAGGACTTGAGCATAAAGACCATAGCCATACCTGCATTATCTTCTTATCTCTTTTAGCAGTTTCAATATCAGAGAATTTTCGCCGAAGAAGGTATAGGTAACTATGTACATAATGAATTGTAAGAGGTTGTATCAGGGACAATAACATGCAGAAAATATAATTGTTTTTTATGCAGGAAAACCATTAAGATTGAAAAGATAAAAGGGGAGGTACACATTCATATGAAGCTTTTTCATGAAGCTATACAGTCAGCGGATGCACACATCTTAAGGCCAAAAAGTAAATCACAATAAGCAATTACATAGTTTAATATATAATATTTGAAAATCTTTTCTATCCTGTCTAATCATTCCCTTGAATGATACCACTCACAAACCGATAACCAACTTTTAGGGCCTTTGTAATTTTTTTTTTTTGCATTGAGGTGCTTTGAGCAGCTAACTTGACCTTAAGCCTCATCTAGAGTTAGTTAAACCTAGTTGTCATAATTTAACCATTTACTTTACTCATTGCCTAGTATTTGTTTATTGATTGGTTGGTTGCTCCATTACGCGTTGATAACTGGTAGAATGAAGTTGCACTCTCAGTAATTTATTGGTTTTCAAAAAAGTCCTACTGGTTCAAATTTTCTGTGTAAGTAATCGTTCTGTGTAAGAACCTGTTGCATATGAACTTGTTGGGAAGCCACTTATGTGTCTCTAGAGTTTTTCCCGATATGTTTTGCTGACTTTGTAGTTCGCTAGGCAAGATTGTTTTTCACTGAAGCTCGCAGATTTTTATCACACACACACGTATATCCGTATATTCTTGTTGGGTAAAGTCTATCGTCATTGTCCAACATACCTTAAAAATAAAAATTAACTGACTCATAATAACTGAATGGTTAACCCATTCAAAATTCGTTTGATTGTTCGGTCAACGTCATTCTTTCTTTGTATATATCTTCGGTAGAGATGACACAAAATAATCACAAAAGCCAAAACGAAAGGTGACCGTTGGTGTTTCTTTAGTTTTGGAATAACAACTGGTCGTCATCAAAGCCAAAGCAGAGCTAATTATTTATATTTTCATATCAAATTTGTGGGATACTGAAAGTTGTCAGCTTTATATTTTAGTAGACCAACTCTTGTCTCTTCCCTCCTTTTCGGCCTGGACATCGCATTCTAACCTATTCTAGTATAGAACTCATTACACGCTCCACGATGAGGACCAACGAATTGCATGCATTTTTAATTTTGATTATGGTCCCCTACTATAGAATATTTAATTTTTTGGTGTTTGCGTTTCAATAGAATTGGTCAAGTACTGCCACCCCATCCTAGTCTACTGAGAACATTTCGAGTAGTTGCTTAACTTTTCCAGTTTAAAATATTAAAACTTGTAGTCTTCAGGCTATAAAGTGAAAATCCTCAATTTTGTGGATATTATTGAAAAGGCCTATTTTGGTCTTGATTGGGTCCTTGGAGATTGCCGTTTCGATTTCTGTATTTCCCGTCTGCAAACCACATATTTTGCTACATGTTGCTTCCTCTAATAATCGAACATCCCACACTGCGTGCAAATTTTCAAATTAAGGTCCTTTCCTACTCAAGAAACTTGATTTCATTAAATCGTTAAACTGTCATAGTACTCGTATCTACAAAGCAAATTCTTTTATCAGAATTTATTCTCCAAAGATAACCCTCTGACCCACTGTGCCTGGGCTGGAGTAATACTGAATACACAAACAAACAAAATAACTCATATCATAAACATACCTTCATAACTAACTCGAAGGGATATTTGTATACCCTGACGGGCGATTGGAATTTTTGCACCATTTTTCCTCCGCTCCTCTTGTTTACACGGGGTCGCTGGGGGGTACTCTTATTTATGAAAATACAATTTCTGCTTGCACTTTTTGCCCCACAAACACACGCACACTACTCACTACGGAAGTGAAAATTCTCGAATTCACTCTGCCAAGCCAGCAAAAAAAGAACAAAAAAAGACAATCAATCAAAATTGCACTCAAAGAAAGGAATAATTGTAATCTCCCTTTCTCTCCTTTGGATGAATTATTTTTATTTGAGAATTTTTTTTTTTTTTTACACAATTCACTGACGCATATTATTTCTTAACGACGGAAAATTGAAAGTGGGAAAAATAATTTTAGGGAAATATTTTCTTTTATGTTATGTGAAAGATACAAAATAAAAAAGATGCGCGATGCGGACGGTTGCACTCGACGACAACAATTCCGTTCGGCTGTCTCTTTTCAATTGAATTCCGAGTTGAGTGGGATTTTCTATTATCGCCTGCCAACTTTGGCATTGAATTGGGGAAAAAAAATTGGACCCATCTGACAGCAGCTGGCAAGCCAATTGGATTTGTTTATCTGCAAGTGGAACAGAGATAACTGGATTTTGTACAGAAATTCCCAGTGTTTTTCCAACGGTTGTGTTCGAAAAGTAAAATGGGAAATTTTAATGGTTTTTTTTCAAGCATCAATTTGGCGAGCGTATCGTATACAATCATAACAAACAGGGCTTTTCCTCTTTGCTCTTTAGCAACTGTCACTTAAACTCTACAGGATGTCCTTACTTTTTGAGAGGAACGAAATATGTAGTTGTCTGTGAAATAATTCTTTCAAGTTGAAAAGATTTGGAACAAATACAACAACAAATGGTAAATCCTATCGTTCGTCTACATTTTGTAAGGTTTACCATCGGAACTGAAGGGTTTTTGTCGGTATTATAAGGACATTTTTACTTCTAGTGACACTACATTTTCCATTTATTTTGTATTCATCCCACTAGTTTATCGTGTCTTAGGATCCTTGTGCTTATCAAGGCTTCCAAACTGGAGCTCTAGATACCACCTTTTAAACTCTCTCACAAGAGTCCATTTTTCGGTTTGTGGCTAAAGGTTCATGGTTCTGTTAAGGTCTCTCTTTTTCGGTTTATAACTAAAGGTTCATGGTTCTGTTAAGAGTCTTTCTTCTCCTTTTGATTTTCTAGTTGCTTATACAATCAAGGTGGGCTTATTATTTTTCCACCAAAGTAGTAGCATCAGATTTTAAGTATGCAGTGTTAACATTTGTGTGCTCAGATCTTAGCTTTACTTTTATGTACATGTTTCTGACCTGCAGTATCGAAATTACCCGACGAAATAGCTTTCCCGTAAAACCTCCTAGTTTGTATACTTTATTAATACACATTCCTTTGGTTCGTGATAAATGTCTGTTCTAAATGCATACTGCGTGCTAACATATGAACATAGATCTGTAATATTTAGTATTAAATATGCCAAATGTGTATAGTACCGTCAGATGTTCTACCGAAGCATATGAAAGGTATCAAAGTGTGTTGTTAAGCTAACATCGCCCGTACTATGCAGTCTCAGTCTCGATAGGATAATTGAATTGTGATCAAATTATAACATACTTTTTATAAAAGTTTTGGGGCGTTTCAGAATTTTCTTCACTAACACGAAACAACAAGTAGGGCAAACACCTGGAACTTCTTCAGTTAGCTTGAAATATTTAAAGCGGTTAGTCGCTGCCTTCCTGTCTCAAATTGTAGTTACAGTTGGTCTTATACAATATAAACAGTTTGTTTGTCTCACACTCTTGATTCATAAAGTAAAAAACTGTTAAAGAAAACTTTAATCTATAATTTATATTAGCTATCACCACGCAGCATTAAAGTCTCAGATCTTTACTGCATTTTTCTTAATTTACTTCAAATAAGCTGAAAACCGCTTATTAAACAGTTTTCTTAAAATATTTCGTGTACGTTGGGATTTAAATTTTTCCTTAAACATTTTCAATTTACTTCAAAAGTAAGTGGGAACTTAGCGGGTTTCAAGACGAATTGAAAACTTCTTGCAATTTATAATAGATATCTATATACATATGTATTTTGATTTTATTTATTGACTTTTTTTCTTTTTGTATATGTAGGAGAGGACAAGGGATTCCTGAATCACCAATCACAGCCTGCCACATACAAAACCTAATTGTTAGCACCCAAACCACCGAGTTAAAAGGCGTTACAGTTATCAATATCAAATTAACAACCCACACAAAGGAAAGGAGCTGTATTTTATCTAAAAGTATTTATATAAACGTTAATTAGAATTGTTTGGCTTATATTATGGTAGAAAAACACATTAAGTACCATTTTTTCTGATATGTATGTAAAGTATGTAGATTTGCATGTAAGCCATTATATTAATTTATGTATAACTTTGTTGAAATAAATAAAATTGAAAAAAAAAAAACAAAACTTGTTTAATTTTTCATACCAAAATAAACAAATAACCACCAAAACCCCTGGAATACCATAAATAAATCTGAACATGTCATCCAAATAATATGCAATAAGCCAATGAGTCTGTAAGTACTACATTGCGCTCAAAAGTATGCAACGAAACGTATCACCGAACTAAACGCCCAGTGATATGCAATATAAAAATCATTCAAAAACTACAATTCCTTAACTACCACAGAGTATGCTACGATTATTCACAGCAATTCGTGAAATCTAGCACCAGCAGGTATGCAATGGAATTTCTTGAATGAATTTTATTTTCTGATGGGATACCTGCTGCTATTTCTGGTGGCCTGGTGCATTTCTGAAATTTCATGATTTTGTGGAGGAAAAATTTCATCATCCCTGTATTTTCAAAATTTGGTGTGAAATAAAAACTTTTTATTTTTTATTTTTTTTTTAGACATTTATTAGACATATAGATTTGACATTTATGAAACATTTATTGTTGGACATAAGTAATATGGGGTACATCGATTTACAGGGTGCATACATTAATGTGTTTATAGGTGGGTTGTGAAATGTATATCACCAGGTGGGTAGATAAGTCGTCAAGGATGGAATGCTACGCAGTTGAAGGGTGTGCAGTATTTATTTGTTTTAAGATAAGGGTTTGGAAATGTGTTTCACGTCGTGGACAGTTGGGGCTAGAGATGGGGTTTCAGTAGTCATTGTTTATAAGATGTTTCAAATAAAGCAAGCAGTTAGCTTGATGCTGCCGCAGAAATGGGTTCCAATTGGTGTAAGAAAGGTAATGTGTAGAGCTGCTTCATTGAAAGGAGATTCTGAATTACACAGCATGTAGTTTAAATTGCGAGGACAGATATGCTTTCTATAAGGTTGCGGTCTACAATCAGAGGTTTGCTGAGGTGGACATTCTGCATTAAAGATGGGTTCTAATTGCTGGTTTGTGAGGTTATAGTTTGAGTTCTAGTCGCAAATGTATTTGATGTATGTTCCAAGTATTCTATTTGTGATTGGTGATAATTGATAGAAATTGCAGATCCTTTGTGTGAAGGATTCTGTTTTGGGTCTCTGGCATTTCATGTAGTTTTTTGTTGATGCTTTTCCATCCCAACTGGTAAACGTTGTTTTTCTGGCGAAGAGTCTTGTCAAGTTTTATAGTGGGTTTGTTGCCATTACAACTGGGTGTGTGGACAATTAGGCAATAAGTTTTCAGGCCAATGCTAGTACAATAAAAATACTTATAAGCAGAGGTTTGCCTTGCCATGGACATCGGGATTGGTTTCCTTTAAGATAAAAGTTTCTAAACATATTACAGGAATATTTCTTTGAAGTAGTATCTAGCTGCAGTTGAGCGAAAGTGTGCTTCTTCTCCTGATGTTGCATGTTCGTTGATTTCATTATTGATAGAGGCATCCTGACAAATATTTTCTGCAATAGTTTAAGAAGCTTAGTTAGTTTGGAAGAAATCTTAAATTAACCAGTATATGAACCAGTCATCCTTTCTTACCGACAGTGGACACGTTGTGTTGCTCAAATGAATCCTTAATTTTTACTCCAGCAAATACAACAACCGGTTGATACTTTCTTTTTTTACCGCTTCAGCTTTTCGTAGAGCTAGTGTAACTTTCGTATCTGAGTTCGGTGATTTTGAAAAGAATTTAAAAGGAAGTAGTGAGTGGAGATGAAAGTAATCAGAATCCACGACGTTTATACATATTTATATGAGAACTAGACGATACTTTCTAAGTTGAATGTGTTTCCAGCAAATGGGCGTGAAATTCACTGCTGAAATTTGTTTGAAATTGATTTGATGGATCACACTGCGTGCATTGATAAATGGATTTCCCTGGATGTTTCTTTGTAGTTAGGATATGCTTGCGAAGGTTCTCCTGGAAAGAAAAATAAAATATATGTGTAAATTGAATTTGATTTTCCAATTAAAAATCGACTTGTGAAAAGACTTACAATATAACCACTTCTGTAAGAACAATGTGGACACTTGTAGGGTACCTCTCCTGTGTGTACTCTCATATGACGCTTAATATGGCCTGCATTCTTTGCCTCGAAATTACATTCTGTGCACTTGTAGACTTTTTCTGGTCTTAAATGATTTTTCATGTGCCTGAAAAAAGAAAAAAAGAAACCAAAACAATTAGTTAACGCACAACAGTAGCTATGTGTTTAAACTCAGATGTATGATTATAAAGCATGCACCAGGCAGGGTGGTTATACAGGAGTCCAACAATTTATTGGAAATCTTATCGTGGATATTGCACACGATGAGTGTGGTCACGATTTTTCAGTTTGGTTGGCTAAGTAGAGAGAATTCTCCTTCAAGTGCAAGGATTAGGAATTCAAATATTTTTATTTTAACGAATTGTTTCAGATTGGGATTATTGTAATTAGGTGGGATTTGGGTGATCTATTTATATGATAAAAGTGGGGAATTTACTACTGGTCATGTCGTCATTAATGTACATATAGTGAAGCACTCAATGGCAGCAAAGATATAATCAAATGCGTGAAGGCGTGCATCTTGATGGAAACGATTGCTAGGCAAATTACAATTTGGCAGAACTTTTAGTTTTAGGACAAAGCGTACTTCGTGATTTTGAAGTAGCATCGGATTTGTAAGATCTATGTTTTACTGGTATAATGTTTGCATTCTCTTTTGGGAGCAACAGAAAACATATGGTATCTATCCAAAGAAAGACTAGGTATGAAAAATACGAGTAATCTTGTTTTGTTCCACAGTCTCGAAACGCGAAACGAGCTTAACAATCTGAACCTTTTTTGAAGGCAATATGTGATCAAAGTTGTCTCATGAAGGGTGGATAAATCGCAAGACGTAAAACACAACATTCTACTGTTTTAGGTCCCTGGCCATGAACGGTAATGAAAATAGATTAAATGAATGTAGTATCCCGAACTTCAGAGAAGAGCAGACTTCAGTTCCTTATTAAACTAATAAATTCTAAGTTGGACATGCATTTCTTAAAAGCTCACGTCACAGCGTGTGACAAGAAATCGGTGGACATGCATTGCACTTTGTCGTTATGTAAATGATCGTGGCGATGGCCAAGAATAAGGCCTGTTCTGTGAACAATCTCTCTACGTAGATGAGATATTTAAAAATTTGTCATTAAGAGTCTACCGCCCAACGCATCCTTATTCAAAATGGTGGAACTACATAGTTATCATTAGCATGAATTTTAAAACATCACCACGAGTAACAATTTCCCCAAGCCACCGGTCCATTATCGCACACATTCATCCACCAACTCATACGAACGCAATACAAGATCATCTCAATACTTTAGAGCTGTCCTCGAGATCATCCAATAAGTTACCTCGTTCCCGATCTGCAACTGCCATCGCAGCAGCTCAACACCCGCTCCTCTAAGCCACAAGAAATACATGAATTCCAAAGTTTTTCTCTGCTCCAAGATCAAGATCAATGTCCGTTGCTTTGTTTTCTGGTACCTTGTTTCACCATCGATGTATTCGACTGCTTCCAATTCCATAAATGGAACGTACAGAAGCCTCATCTACTCTCGTCATTCCACTAGGCAACAGCCGCGGTGCGCATAATGCTCTCATACTGCGGTGCACCATAACTTCTCATCACATCGCATGCATGCAACAGCACTAATATACATCAGCGGCATATGTACCCTGCTCCACCTTTCGAATCAGAGAGTCTCAGACTCCGGTCAGGACCGATCATCATGGCCAGCAAATGTTGCACATCGCAAATTAAACGAAAAACCAAATCTAAACCAGTGGAATCTTTGGGTGTATGGATACAGTAGAAGTAGCATCAGCAGCGCCTCAGATAAATAATCTGTCTGTGTCCGTCGCGACGTCGTCCTTTTTGTATGTACGTTCTGCGAAGGCAGCCACAACGAGTGCATCTGTAACATGTGCATAGGGTGATCTCGCACAAGAAAAATACATGACGCGCCATTGTGTGGCGGGCGCTTGTTGGAGTACTCGAGCAAAGACATACAAAACATCAACCTGATGCTGATGACGACGACGATGATGATGAGGACGAGAGCTCGGACCTTGCTTCTGCTGCTGCTCAGACTGCTTGAAAAACTCAGTCGTGACTTATCGATCGGAATGATATGGAAAATTTTTGTAATATTTCTTGGACTCCAGTTTCGCAATTTTTTTTTTTTTAATGCTTTTGATTGCAGTTACTTGCCAATGTATTTACTGCCGCTGCTGTTGATCTGATGATGGCGGTTTGTTTGCTGCTAGCTTCACCTAATATGGTGCAAGACATGTCCTGAGGTAGATCACTGGCGTTGGCGGAATCAATTTGAAGCCTTCCCTATTCGAGTACACCGAACGAAATTTTAAGGAGCTCTATCAGATTTTGTGGTGTGGTCAAGGGTGCATTATAGGAGCACGATTCATTAACTGATACCATTAGGCAAGAAAAATTGGAGTTACTCAATAAGTAAGTTACTTTATTAGCCACAGGAAGCTACAATAATGGTTGTTCAAAACTTTTAAGCTAAACCTGGACAAGATTGCGAAATGGAGGAGTATTCTGACATTGAGACGAAAATACGCTGATAAAAATCAGTGAACCATGCCAATGCCAATAATGATACGGCTTATCAGTGAGCTAGGCGCCGAAATCTCACTGCTGAAATGTACGAGGAAGCACGCTATTCCGGCCAGGAGCATTCAACGCTTCTATACAGCGCATCACCGCTGTTATAAAGCAAAATTTTAGGTATTTCAGCCTAATTACACAACCACCCCAACTGGGGCGTCAAATCACAAATGAAAGGGAGCCCACAGGGCGCGGAATCTGTGTCCGAAAGAAACAAGAATCAAAATGAGACCTTTGAATGAACTCGGGACGACTTCCAAATAATTTCTCTCCGTGTGGACAGTGCTGCCTTAGAGATGTACACCCTCCTCGTTGCCATAATCGAACTGATGCTTCAATTTTAAACAGCTATTCAGCTCATTCCTCCTTATTGGTGGAACATCAAAGGAGCTACTCTGATGCTTCGATAGCACTGTATAGAGTTCTTTTTTGAAGAATCGCTGTGCCTTAAAGATTTTCATTCCTAATTCTTGTGGAATGTCCTGACCTGATGTGAAGCATTTTGTTATTTTTTCCGGCAACAGGACAGCTTGTAGGTATGGCAGTGCTGAAGATCGAGATTTGAATTCACTATTCCAACGGCAAACGTATAACAAAAGAACTCTTCATCTTCATCTATCTTTCTTTCTTGGTTTGTTAAACCACAGTAAGAATACGTAAAAGATCTTCAATTAGCGATTGCTAAAGGTGCTGGTGAAACAGTCGATTATTGGTCACTAATTAAAGCTCTGCAAGAAGAAGATATTTTCAGGTGGCAAGGGGGTTAGTGTCTGCGCGCCTTTGGTAACAATTAATCTTACACAAGGACAAGAAGCAGATAAATCCCTGCATTCTTGGCTATTTGGAGGATGATGGGAGAGTATTGTTTAACGAGCTGTAATTGAAAGCGGGAATGTACTAACTCTAAGAATGATCAATCAAGATCACGAAAATTCCCAGCTTTGTGCGTGGAATTTGTAGTGAGGGAAGTCAATTATCTTGGGCTATGAAAGGAAATCGTTGTATAAAGAGTTTTAAAGGAAAGACAAAAGCCAAGAAGATTGTGATACGAAAAGGAACAATTAGAAAAAAGTTAGCTCCTCGGGCGAATTTGGAATGTGAATCCAGTATGTAAGGCTTAATCGATAAGTCATGACTGAGTGGCTAAAAAAATAGTGTCCTGTGCCCCAAAAGCATGTGCTAAAGTATAGGACTGTGCAGAAAATCGTATCGGAATCCCATATAATTACAACTGCCTCAGCAGCAGAGCAGAGTCAAATCTGCAACCCACTTCCAAATAAAAGGAATGTGTTAGCGGAGTACAAGACGCGTTAAACAAATCCGTTGTGCTGGACGTTTAGAGAGGGACTGACTTTTGAATAGGTGCGTCTGATCACACATTTTTAATTCGAAAAACAAGGACAGGTGGAATTTCGTGAAAATTTCGGACCCCAGACCAGCTTAACTTAAAATACTTTACAAATATAAGCAAAAAAGTTTAACTTACCTCTTCAAATTGTATTCACTCCTCCCTTCATAGATGCAACCCCTCTCTGGACATTTAAAGTCGAAGCTCTTAAGATGCTTGTTCTTGTGCACATTCAGCGCAGCTTTATTCCTGGCTATGTATTGACAGTCCTCCTCGGGGCATAGAAATTTCTTATCACGTTCAGTTGAATGAATGTCGATGTGCACTCTTAGTGAATACCTAGGCGAAACAGAAAAAAGAGGGAAATTAGTCATATCCATTAGGAGGAGTGCAGAATCGCTGTATATAAAAAAAAATAGGATTTCTGTGCTCGGAGATGGCACGCGGACGCCTTCATTTGACTTTGGATTCCAGACAGGAGGAGAGACCAACTTTCTGCTGATACTTCCACCTATGGATGTGCTATTGCATATTTTTGCTTTTTATAATTAAATTAATTAAAACGAATCGAAAGAGAGGAAAGGATAGGAGGACATAGAGATGGATGAACCGGTTGTACAATAAACAAGCTACAGTCTTCAAGGCAGACCCCCGGTCATACATGGTGTTGAGGTCTACGACGCGTAGCATGTGTTTTTCGTATGAATCACGTTCGCTTTTTCGGGGGAATAACATGATTTTGCATTCGAAACGTGATTTTTCAGTTGAATGTGGACACAGAGCGGGTGGAAGTTGAGTCCCTACTCCGAAGGATAACTAAAGTTCTACAAATTGATTTTGAGAGATGTTCTGTGTACCACCTCTTGAGGGTTTTTTTTTTCTCTTTTTTTTGTTGTCAAAAAAGTTATTTTTGCAATTCTGTTGTGAAAGGTGACCACTGGGCAGGGAAGATGGCTGATTAATTAGCATACGTAATTGGTGATCAGAGAAGTTTCTTCGAAGGACACTTTGCGAATGAGTTTTGTGTTTGAGAATACGTGATGATGGAAACGGAGTATGTATTTAGTTTTCAGATGAAGTTTGTGTTGAATGCATAAGTTTGGAGGATGTCCGAACTTTGCTTTTTAAATTATTTTTTCTACAATTATGCACACTGAAGCATTTTTTATGGGTTTGAGTTAAAAAAATCAAAAATTCCTGTAGAGGATAATACACACTTACAGTAGGCTAGTATATAGCTTAGCCCATTTCACAGGAAAACAGACATGGAGTCTCTCGAGGAAGCTTACAAACGCTGGTGTTCAATAGATGTATACGTCATAAGTAGATCGTTGTGGCCAATCTACGATAAAAAGAGGTGTATCAATCTATTAAAGGGACACTATGAACGGGCACTGCAACCATGTAGCCCGACTAGGTTTACCCTTCCATAATTACTGTAGAAGCTGTAGAGACGAAGAAGAAATAGATTCCATTCGCCACCTGTTGTGTGACTGTCCTAAGTTGGTCCATAAAAGAATTGCTCCTCTTGGCAGGGTATTACTTCTCGGAGCGAGATGAGGTATGAAACACTGAGCCAAACAAACTCCTGAGATTTACACACCTATCTGGGAGGTTTAGTTAGAGGTTGATACTAATGTTAATGCTAGGTATCCAGAGTTTTTCTATAATTGGACACAATGGGCCTAACGGGGACTAAGAGAGCCGCAGGGTTACTCCTAACATAACCTAACTGAGTTTTATGACTTGAACATCGGCTAGGAGCCTCGTGATGCATCTTAATAGTAAAAATTAATCTTGATTCGACGCCGTGGCTGATGGAAAGATCGACGTTTGAATCGCACACAAAATATCAAAAAGTTTTTTCCCAGTCCAACCTCTCGCGAATGTCTGAGAAAGTCCTTTCAGATATGGCACTAAACTCCATTTGTGTGAAAAAATATATCACGCACAACAGTGGTCCTGAGAAGCTAGGTCCTGGGCCACGGTCGGTTGCGCCAAGTATTTGTATTTTTTTTATCTGGCAAAAGTAGAAGAGACTCAGTCATATTTTGCGGAGTGACCCGAAAGGACCAGAGAATTAAGGAAAATTACGATTGAGTTACGTTGGCGATACACATGTATAAAACTAATTTTTTTGCCTACGTAGTCCAAAATTTATGATGGATACTGTGGCGACCTGAAGTGGACGAAGGGCGCATCATGTTCAGTGTTTAGTCGATAAGCGACTTTCTCGTATTTATTTCGTTGTGAAATAAAGCCAAGTTGTTGACCACTTATTCTGCTTCTATTAAAGCCTGTGTGCGTGTAACTCGGTAGTATAAATACTAACTTTATATTCCTCAATCTGAAAGACGTCTATTCTTTCGAAAATATATCCAAAGAGAGACTAGAATATAGAAGGTTAATTCAAATGTACTTATAGGTGTGTCAACTTAAGCTTAAGCTTAACCACTGCAAGCAAGGCATCATTAGAAATTTTTCTGATACCGGAGGTTAGGATTTTTAGAGGAAAAATTAGAAGACTGTCAGAGACTACCGTCATATTGCAGTTGAACAACTTCTCTATTTTCATTTTTGCGAAGTCTCGACTCAAATATTTTTGTCACTTTTTTGACTTTGTCCTAGAAAATTTCGAGTCCTACGAGTGGACCAAGCCAAGATTCGTTATACATTCTGTGCGAATTGCCATTATTGAGAAAAAGTTACTGATGAAAGTCTGCACAGACGACCTTTAAGCGAGAAGTGAAGATCCCGAGGCGTTAGTTACAAGGCTGGAGTTAAAGAGTGATTTACGACAACGAATAATATGGAAGGACTTTTGCTTAAGTAAGTTTCGTTTGTGAGAGAATGAAGAAGACAGCGGAAATCACAAATTAGTTCACTCCTAAAATCATATGAGTTAACAGAATAAGATAAGTAGAAACTGAAAGGATTCTGAAGCAAGAAGATTTGGATTAAGGATATCATTACCTCACTCGTTCACTAATGTCGTAATTTGGCCCCGGGGTGCAAAAGATTTCACAGGAGCATGGCTTTCTAGTCTGACCGGTTCAATATGATTTTATTGAAGACAGTGAAAGTAATTGTGGCGGACCAGTATAAATAGATAAAACATAAAGCAAAAAAATAAAACAGGCCTAAAATGCCTTTGGCCCTTCGCATGGTAACATATTGGAGTTAAGGAAGACAGATGAAGTTGGCCTAATGGAGGCAGATTCCTCTTTTCACACCTAAGTCAATGTACTAGGTATGTACTCTGACGTACGTTGCTTGAAGGTGTTCTCGTTTTCGAAAAAGGCTGTAGCTGCATATGATAAACCTCACAAAAATCGTTTATAAGTTTGCCGGGTCATCCAGGGCGAAATATCTCCCAAAAAATGTATGTTTAGATGGAAGAGACCTGAATAGTTAGCAAGTCCAGGCAATAAAGGACCCGGATTAGCTTAGGTCAGTTCGGAATGAATTTGTAAAGTTTTTGGCATATGCAAGGCCAAGGTATAGTGAGGTGTGAAAAATGGGCAAAAATAAATAACTTGAAACCTAGCGTTAAGTTGATCAAACTCTTGGAATTTTGCAGGTCCAATAATTTAAAGCGACTAACTCTATGCAGAACCATATAAGCTTAAGGGCCAAAAGTCGTCATACTCTTAAAAATAATGTGCGAAACATCATTTTATGTAAAACGCTTCAGCTTCAGCTTCCTTTATACGGTTTTAATTTTCTCTCCAGAAAATACCATCTTGCTCGCCATTAAATAACCAAAAATGCTTTTTAAGCACAACTACACCAAGTCAGTAATGGCACACTCACCGTCGTTTAACAGTTTCACTTGTCTTAAACTGCATGACAAAACAATTGCCAACTCCATCTCGTTACTCGTCATCGCCATCCTTTTCACCATAGACGTCCGCCTTGACACCATCCTGCCACCACAAAACGACACATAATATCTGCGCGCACACAATGGAAATGTGATATAAGGCGATTAAACGACAATGACACCAGCTTTTCCTATACCCAGGGAGGCAGTCAGTTCTGAAAAAGTTTCTCAGGTGATTTTCTATGCAGCAGTACGATTCCCACTCTTCTAAACCAGCACATCTAACACCTTTTCACATGCAGAAGAAGAGGTGGATATAAAAAGGACGTTGATGGCACTCAACAATGGCGCATTACGCTTGCACCTCTAACATTCCCCGAACAAAAACTTAAGAAACGAAGAAAAACGAAAAACGAAAAACAACAAACTTGGAAGCATTAGCGACGAAACAAGAAGCACACGGCCATAAATATTTATGCTCGGAATCTAGTACCTTGGCGGGATGGCGGGCGGGTGTAACCGAACGGAAGAACTTTGAAAACGACCTCTGGGTACAGACGACGACGATGGCAATGGTGATGCGACAGACGCGCGCGATGCCTCAGGATTCAAAGATTGAAGCGAATCAGGATAGAAAAGGAGTTACTACGTGCCATATCCTGACTCTTAATATCACACCTTGAACTGGGTGTTGGTTGGCTGTACAAAGTTATTTAGAAGAAAGGCCAACAGAGGAAGAAGTCCCTGCACTTTTGGGAAGAAGATCCCGGGCATCTATTATTAGTTACCATACATATGTACCGGGCGGTGGTGTATCCGTTTGTCGCAGCAGCAGGGCGCGCAACGATAATACAATGACAATGGCAGTGTCATACGAGAGAGAGCGCGAGTACTGGCAAGAGTATGACTCTGACTATGTATCATGATGATGCAATGCGATATGGAGTACGAATTCATAAGAGATTCTCCTCCCGCTGCAAACTTGTATCCTGTGCAAGGTGTCATTATAACACTCTCATCCTTGGTATTGTCCCCGAGTTGAATAAAGGTTTACTTAAGTATACATTGCATTATTTGGCGCTTCGCTTCCCATCTTATGTTCGTTCTCATTTATTTAGGATTCTTCTTTTGGAAGGATATGGTTCGTGCATGAGCAGAGAGGGTTTCTTGTGACATTAAGAATGTATGGGGTACTGTTGTCATGGAAAAAGTCGACTTTTGATTGGATTGGAAGTTGGTTAATAGTGTTGTTAGGAGTCGTGTTAATTGAACGAATGGTGGTGTGCAGAAAGGATAATGTGAATGGGGGATGGGAAGTAGATTTATCACGGCACAGACGTATATACTCCTCTCCCAAACCTGCTTCGTGCGTTTTGCTAAGTGTGAGGTTGAACTTCATCAGTTCCTCATCTTGGAAAGACGCAGTAAGCTAAGGTAGCTTTCTTGATTCTCATGATACTGAAATTATTTTAAGTACGTTATGAGCGACTGTTTTAATTACGCATTTAGTAGATTACTCTCTTACACTGTCTCATGGGAGTGAATTAATGTGAATCCCATCATACAATGAAAGAAGATGCTAACGTGGGAGGAGAATAGGCATGTAAAAAAGAAAGTACGTTCAATAAATGGATGCTCAGTCGATCAATAAAGACTCCATTAAAGCTTAGACAAGCGGAGCTATGGTCAGTGGACCTCTACGACAATTCTTTTGAACTTTATTCGTGGTGGCATCAAGCAATTTAGCTACGAATCAACACTTCTCTGGCATACCTACTTATCTTACAGGAAGTTCTGGACTAGAATTTTCGAATGAAATTAAACCGGAGTCTTTTGTGAAGATCTAGAAATAAACAGTTCCTAAAGAACTAGATCTGATTAGAGAATTCTTCAAGCTAACATCAATGCCATCTTTCGGATTTCAGTTGAGCGCCAATCGAAACCTAGGCCCCTCGAGTCGCCAACAGTTTAATCAAAGCTGGTAAAGCTCTACAAGCCCCAAATAAACGAGGTATATTAGGGACAGACGAACATACGAGAAAACTTTGGAATTCGACTTTCCTCCTACCCTTCCCTTTCGAGGTATCCCATTCTAACCATTTAGTCTAGTGGTTTTCAGCTGCTTCATAAAGGGTTGGCTTCCCCCTCGCCTACTAACATGGGTAACAGTGCGTCAAGCACAAGTAAGTAGTTGCAGTCGGAACAGTCAAGTCTACTCAAAGTCAAGAGTTACAGGCTATTGTTGGCTGAGAATCTTTGAATGAAGTTTCTGATGCGCTCCGGCTAGTTCGTTAACTGGTTTGCTTTTGTTGTGCACCTTCACACTCGTTCTCCAGCTCCCCGGGTAATGGTTGCGAAAAGCGACTGTAATCCTGACAAATGTAGGATTGGAACTCAACAAAGCGCCATATCCGCCAGCACAATACACTTGACTATCTAATAGGTGTGTTGAGTGTCATAGATTGACATACCTTGGCTCTATGTTTATCAGTCTTCGTGGCCCATTAACAGAGATGATAAAATATTACTATGGACCATACTTGCTGAATTGGTAGTGAGCACTGCTTTGGATCGCTTATGATTTGTGGTATTGGTGGATATCAAGCAATAGAGTTCAAAACCCAAATAGAAGCCCGTTTGGCTTACGGGGATCGAACCTCGAACCTCCCGCTCAGTAGTCCAACGCACTAACCACTAAGCCAAGGCGCCTGTAAGATAATTTACCTGAGTTTTGTTGGAGTGCACAAATGGGTTCATTTACCAACTTGGTGTACTCAACTGAAACGAGTTCTAGGTTCTGCAAGTGTATAATTTAGGATACCTCGTTCCATCAAACAACTTCCAACCATTAAATATTCTAAGCTCATTTTTATCAGACCAAAAAAAACTAAAAATATAAAACATGAATTTGTTTTAATATCTTTGGGTTCTGTTCAAGCTCATTTCGAAGAACGAAGAAGGCGACTACATCATTGCATGCAATAAAACCTAATGACCAAAAAGAGAGAGAGAGGGAGACACAGAGAAATCATCACAAAACTAATGCACACTGAATGCAATTTCGTCGGACAGTCTATGTATGCGCTACTGAAGCTGTAGCACAACAAGGACACGAATCAGATCGAGAAATCAAATGGTCCAAGGAAATAAGAAAAAGAACAAAAAAAAAAGGAATCAAAGAATTTATAATGAAAGTTGCCTCCTTGTTCGTCGTTGGACTGTGTATAATGCTTCAAGAATGCTGTTAGAGCTTAAGTTGGTGGCTCTATAGTGGCATGTACCGAAGGGATCTTCTATCGTCACAAATGACATACATTGGGTTATAATTTGTCTGGATCGTAAAAAACTGATGTCCAAAGAAGAACAAGAACTTGACAACTTCATTGTCCATGGCAAATGGAGGATGATAACTACAAAGTTGTTCACTTGCGTAATGGTGATAATGGTTATTCTTGATAGCAAGGAATTCTTATAGAAAATTGGTCAAATGCATTGTAGTGGATAATGTTTTAGAGTTTAATGTTTTTCGATTTTTAATTTTTATAAAATTTTATGATTTAAAATGAGCTAATGTTTGCAGGAGTTAAGGCAAGAATTTTTAAAAAGTTTTCTAATACATGCGAGGGTAATCGTAAATTGCGGTTCCAGATATTTGGCACCATTGGCTTTTGACATTTGCCGTTTGTGTTCGTTTTAAGTTTGCAATTTTAAGATTGAGTTGGTAAAAGGGAACGAATTTCTTTACAAACGGTGTTTTTAAGAGGGTCTGGAAAATAAATTTAAACAGAAATACACGACATTAACTTTTGATCTAAAATACAATTCTTTATCATTTAACATTTGAAGACGATTTCATTCATATGAGCACCGCGACTGTCAATTAGATAGCGCATCCTGTCGGTCCAGTTTTGAAGCCTTATCCCACTGGAACCACATATGTTCCACATCGATGTCACGGAAATTTGGAAACAAATATTCGTTGATCATCTTTCTGTATCGGTCTCCATTGAATGTAACGCGAGCTGAGTTCCTGCCTCATTTTTAGAGAAATAAGGCCCGACGGTACCCCCAGCGTACAGACTACGCCATTCAGTACATTCTAGTGGATGTAATGGTGTCAATTGCGGTTTGTTTTCACTCCAAATAAGCCAATTTTGCCTCCTGACGTATCGACTGAGCCTACGCTGAACAGAACTTTGCCAAAACATTCCGCATAATCCTGCAATTGATTTCGAGCCCACTTAACGATGGTCCGACGCATGCCATGAACCATGACAAATTCTTGCACTAATCGAATATTAAAGGAGATTAGGCTGAATCGTTTCGAAAAATCGTTCAAGTTGTGGACGGACAGATCCCAAGCTCCTGTGCAGTCCTGCAAAAAATTCGGGTCTTCAATAACACTGGCCTCACCTGAGCGTTGTGATGTGCTAGGCTTAAGAGATACCAATGTGCGCGATGCTTGTGGAGAGGGAGACGATACTTCGGATCATTTCCTTTGTTATTGTCTTGCCTTTGCTCGGATCAGGTGGCAGTTCTTCGGTGCTGGTGTGGTGAGTGCTGATACTGTAAGCTCTGCATCACTAAAGCGCTTTCTCGGCTTTCTCCGAAAGTCGATGATATTCCACCAAAATGGGTAATACTGGGTCTTGCTTCCTGGTAGTACAATGGACCAGTTCCATCTAAGTTCTCCAGTGGAGTGTTTCCTAACCCGACAAAAAAAAACCTAAATATGTGAAATCGCCATCACCGAGCAATTTTTTAAGCAATTAGTCAAGAAATCTTCCTTTATCAGCAGAGCCTTGGTGGCGGTGATTGTTGGAAACACCGACTAATGTACATAGGTTCTTAAGTTGTTCAAGAGGTTGGGATTTAATTTAATTTAAGAGTTCATGTGCGAATTTGAAAATTCTGGAATTAAGTGAAGTAAGATGATAAAGTTCGGAAGACTACAAGCCGTCAACGTGTGAAGCTGTTCTGATACATTTCAGTGAGCCTCCCGGAAAAGTAAAATCAGGGGTCACCCAATATGAGTGTAATACAGAGCCCCGACTAAGTCGTCATCTTATGAACACATTTTACAATCATATACGTAAGTGTCACACTCAATTCAACGCTGATTAAAAAGAGGCGTTCTGGGATGGACCGCCAAAAAAAAGCATACAACAATTTTTAGTAGATGAACTTGGGCACAATTAGTTACCAGCCTTCGGTCAACTAGGGCACCCGTCTAACTAACCTAATAGAAGAGCTGAAATAAAGCGCACAATGCAGTTACCCCAGAGGGCGGGAAGATAGAGCTCTGTTCGAGGATTGTACAAGTCAGTGCCAGCCTTTCGCCTGAATAAGGGAGTTCACCTTTGGTGATTTCATTCTTCAAGGAGCTTAGTTCAACCGATCTGACAATCGTTTTTTTTTGAGAATACAAATGCTCTTGATTGATTTGCATCCTTGCTGTCATCTACCAAGAAAATAAGGAAGCAAATCTTGTAATGAGAAATTAACCTTAAAGTCCGTTTAGATTTCTGCAGACGCTATGAAAACATCTTTCCCTTACCCCCAGACTCAAAGGAAAAAAAGCCCCTCAAAGTCATAACCCAATTAAGTGGCACTGTTTTGAAATTCTTTATTGCCACTCTAGGTCTTTTGACAAAGTCATCTTCAGCTCCTGCATTAATTTAGACAACTCATTTGGAATTTATGAAATTCATGAAACGGACAAATGATTCTCTCCGTCAAAAACTTCAATTCTCTCCAGCCAACAGTAATGCCTTCATTTCAGTTCTCTATCGTTCGTCCTTTCATTACATATACAGACATATACATTTCTAAATTATGAATATTACCCTCGTATATCTGTCGTCCCTCTTACATTGGCCATGTCTCCTCATTTCATCTCTCGTCATTACGGATAATATTTGGATTATGACTTTTTCTACTTTCGCCATCCCATCTCCTACCTCCTCCCCCTTTCATCCGTCTGAATGGTAGTCGTCCACCAAAACATAACAACCAAAAAAAAGGAAAAAAAAGAACAAAATAAATGTGATATAATGTCGAGATGTGGAAGCACACAACATCATCCAGTGAATCGGCATCGTGTTGGCCCTCATCTCTCTCCAGTTCGTCATGAAAAAGACTGTCCCACGATTATCCCTTGGAGGACGAGGATTTTCACAAAACTATGTGACGGCCGACATGGCGGGCAGAGAGAGAAGCATTTTCAAATTTGCATCAAACGACGAAAAACGGACGAAAAATTTCAAATTAATGAAACTTTATCTATACATGTACATACGGAGAAGTGGAATAAAGTGAAGTCCTTGTATATGGTCCACCATCGGTGCGGGTGGCAAGGCGAAGAAGGAGAAAATTATTTTAACTGGCAAATCCAACTTTCAAAAATTTTCTATTTCTACTTGAAAAAAAGAAAAGTAAAAGAGACAAACGAGACGATTGGGTTGGCGTAGAAGGACATCGGATGGGGGGTAGCTAGCAATTCTGTCAGAAATTTTGGACGAGTTATGATAATTGCCTACCCCTTGAAGATCTCGCTTTTGGGAAAATTGTTTGCAGTTTCTCTGCTGCGGTTATGTCAAATGCAGTTGGAGTTAGCATTTTTGGGAGCAATGGCGACGACATGCACGTACATCGACGAGGACAACGCCGATGGCGATACATTTGGAGGAATTGTGGAAACTTTAAGTCTCTTTTGGTCATGTTTATGACTAGAGGAAAAAAAGGAGCAGATCATTTGCGACGACGACGATGACGATGTCGACGTCTGCTGGATATGCAGAAAATGCAATTGGCAAATGGAGAAGTGCTATATTTTTAAGATTTCAGCTCATTCAATGGGTTTTAGGAGAATCGAGAGAGATGAGGGGCAGGGAAAATAATAAAGTTTGAGATAAATGTAAAGACTCAGACATGTCGTGTGTTCTGATGGACCCTCAAGCGAATTTGTTAGAGCGGTTCGACCTTCTGAGATTAACTATTTTTTGAATAAGCTGAAGAGAAAATATTCAAGGAAATGTACAAACCAGGAAATAAACTTATGAAGGGGTAGACATGCTGGTGATGTCGACAGGCAGGGTACGAGCTTATACTGAAATGGTAAAATGGTGAACAATTTGAGCCACTTAATCCCTTTTCTCAAGAGTCCGACTAACAGAGATGGAAGAAAACATTTTGTTCCAGAGTACATACATATGTATTTATTCCATACGAGATTCCACTATGAGAGCGTCGAAAACTTTGAGGTACGCAACGGAGTGCAAAAAGGCTGTATGTTATCACCTTCTCTATTTTTGGTGGTAATAAGCGACAGGCATGACATCAAAATTACAGTCTAGACGTAGACTATGATGACGATATCTGCTTGCTTTGGCGGTGAAATAAGAACTTGCACCAAAAGATCCCCAGTTTAGAAGCTTAAGCAAGCACAGTGGGTCTGAGAATTAATGCCCCCAAAACTAGAATTCTACGACTCTCGAAAACGCTCAATTAAAAAATTTCTGGTCAGCAGGTCGAGAAAGTTAAAAGGAAGCCTTGTCTCAATGTGGACAGGAGAATTGGGAATACTGACGGAAATGTGTCTCGAACGAAACAGCTCTTAGGGAGAATGGGTCAGGAACGTCAACATCGCAATAAAAAGAGAAAAATTCCGTTCTAAAATATGCCATGCAATGGAGTCCACAAAACCGAGCTAAAAGATGAGTGGACCGCCCTAAGCAAACTTTGCGGAAAACAGTTAAGAAGGAAGCAAGGCGTCTGGGATCTAGTTGGAAAAAGCTGAAATACGTTGCAGCAACCTGCAAACGATGGCTCGCAGGCATTTTTGATCAACAGATACATCGAAAACCTAAGACTACAGCAACCTTTTTAGTAAATGCAAGTAATAAAACAAATTTCTCAGAAATGTAACAAGGTGACGACCAAAACTGTAACCGTTCTTCAAAAACAAAACTTGATTAACAAATTTCTTAAAAAAAGCTTTGGAGAACAACATCATTTCTTTCTTGAATTATAGACTTGAATCTTCTCAATCCGACTTTGATTAAAAGTTCAGAAATTAAGATTCCATTCAATGCAAGAAGAGTGCAAGGAATATTGGAAATATTGCATTCCTCACTATACATACATATGCATGTATGCCAAATATCTACCAGAGAAGGAAGACTACTGACCTGTTCAACAAATGGATACCAAAGATAAGAGACTGCTAACCAGAGTAGACTACGTGCCAACCACAAAGACTTGCAGAAATGGAAGACTACCGACCAGTTATGAAGAGTTACAAAGGGCAACTAATTGCTAGGAAAGCGAAAGCTGCCTATTCGTCATTAGACAAACAAAAATGATGGAAAATCGACAAATGAATCCAGGTACGACAAATAATAACCAGTCTTGAGAGACTCAAAAGCTACATACATATGTAAGCGACCATTGAATCGAGCATGCACTACGCCATCTAATCGAAGCTAAGACCACAAAGGATGGCCCATCTGTTGAAGTCCTATCACGATATACTCCCTTCCGCGGCTGGTGTATGGAAATTAAAAAAGGAACTTTATGGGACTTGCATGCTTATGTATGACAAAGGCTACCCATGCCAAGTCAAATGAAAGTCCAAACCGAGTTTCGGCTTGTCCGGTTGCACAGACTAAAAAATTGCTGCCATTGACCAAATTGTGCGTCAAAATCCAAGAACCTCAACTCTTCCCAGAGTTGAAGAACTAAACAGCCAAGGTTCAACTCACTCATGAAGCACCATGACCATCCGCTTCGTTATCGTTTTTCTGGGTGAACTTTAAAAAAGGATTCTAAAATGACGTCGATTTTGTTCGCAAAATTATGTTTTTGGACGAAGCGCATTCTCATCTGGGATGGTTTAAAGTGTTGAATTTTGGATTCCAAAGAAGTCAGTACATCCCCAAAGAGTGACCGTTTGATGGATTTTAGAGACGTGGTATCATAGACCTTTTCGTCTTTGAAAATGGAGCAGACAACAACGCTACGTTACAGATCGCAACTAGACGATTTGGACGAGCTTTGGCAGGGTGGCGCATGGTGTCTCATCAATCGTGAAACAATCGATCTTAGACTCCCGTGTTATCGAAAATGTACTTTAAAATCGAGTTGACAGGATAGGCTACCCCTAACCCAATTGTGGCAGCTATTTGATTATTTTCCATAAATAATCGGAGGGTGTGCTTTCTTTTCTAAAGCACAGTCATTGAAAAATATTGAACGCTGTAGTTTTTGGCAGAAATCTTAAAATGAAACGAACAGATAGCACACCCTTTATGTATTATTTAATTGCACATTCAGATTGGACATTCGTACAAAATCCAATATACTGAAAACAATCCGGAAAAAAGTTGTTCTACCTACGAAAATATACAAAATCTGATTGAAAACTTGATCGAAAAAGGATTTTGTTTTGTTGAAAAGGCAAACGAAACCCATAAAAGCCAAAAAGACTAAAAAATGGCTAAAATGTTGCCACCAAACTTAGAACAATTACCAATTCGAGATCTGACATACGAGTAGAACAAAATTGGGACTTTTCGAAAACAACTCAACTTGTGCATCACAAGTAAGTAAACTTTAAGTAGATGACTAGAAGGGTTTATATTTTTGAAAAGGGACGAATTTTACATTTTCTTTATGAATCCCAACCCAAACGCGTTCTCGTCTATGCAATTTGAAAATATCGTTTTCCTGTTGTATTGTAAGTTTCAGGCTTTAATAGAATACAGAAACTCAAAGTCATTCAAATTCCTATTGGCTCTGGTAGTATATTTACTCCTTTTAAAATCGATTTCACTTGAACGCAATCCGACTAGCTTGAATGGGACGATCCTCATTTCCTCTAATACCCTCTCAGTTTGCTTTCAATTCCCATTTTGATGGGAAGTTTCAAAAACACTTTGACACTAGCATAGTACCAGTATACCTATACTAGAAGCACTTAAGCTCGAAATCGAATTCTACCGCTGCTGCAGCAAAAATGCCACTCATCGTCCTTTTCCGTTTCCTGAATCCTAAATCACCAGAGACTAATAAAGACTCAAAGTCCATTTCCATTCATTTCATCTTATGCACACACACACACACACACATAAACACTCATAACATTCTGCTCCAATCGAACTTCTCCATTTTCCGAAATGTCAATGATTTTCTCGGAATCCTTGCACGATGCATGCCACTCAATTTTACTCATAGTACCGCACCGGTTTTGAATTGCACGACATCGACAACGACGACGACGATGATGACGACGCCTAGGTTCTCTACTTATCCTCTAATGCACTTATACAGTCCGGATCCTCCTTCTGCATCACTTTCTCAATGGGGAATCGATAGTGATTCCACCCCCTCCCGAAGGAGAAGAATGTAACTACGAGTATGTTCACATTTTTCGTTTCGAAAAATGAGGTCTAACTGTGCAAAACTTGATTCGATTTTCAGAGTGCTACGACATGGCATATCCTTCTTGTCTTCCTCCTCGGTGAGGGCGGAGGGTTTGGTCAATTTAGAATCGATGGAGGGATGCATTCCATTCGATTCTTTTCGTTTTTTTTTTTTTTCATTTTGGGGGCGCAGGAAAAATTGCTTTTGAATCTGTTGCAATGATGCAGCAGTAGCGCCCTCTATTGGGTGGTGGTCGACGGTAGTGCTCTGCTCATTGCATTTACGTATTATTACCGACCATATAAAGTAGCTTTTTATGGCTTTTCGGGGATTTCATAATGTTTGATGCGAACATTTGGACGAAGGAAGAAGGGGACCGTTCCTCTTTGCAAAGTGAAATGTTTCACTCTCTGAGTGTATTGCATTAAATCGGTTTCATTGCAGTTTTTCACCCTCTTTGCGCCGCGCCAGAGGCCATTAGGACTCTGGCAATTGCATTTGAAATGGAAGCTTTATTGGATGAAGTGGATCTGGACCACCTACAGTGGGTTTTTCAATCGGCTCGCTCCGTGTGTGGGCGAGTGAAATGTTTTGTTTATTACTAGTGTTAATGTGAATTTCACCGTAATGCGCTTTGGCAATCAGATTTAACGATAAATTCCCCCAGCAGCATGTTTTATTTGCCAACATTATTGCTAAAGATTAGCAATTTGATTTGGAGCGCCATTGGAAAGGTTTTGCTGGCTGGAAAAAAAATAATCTGAACATAAACGTGATGTTTGGAAGCGTTTTCAGAGGCACACGCAAGTATGGCAGCCACGGTGAGTGGACGCCAAGTTGGGATACGAAATAAGAAACGAAGCTATCGGGAAATACTTTTTTGCTTTTGCTGTATAGTAGTGGCAAAGAGACAGACAGGACCTGCATAATGAAGTAATTGCCGCAATTAGAAATGGCGCTGATTGTCACCTGCCTATGGGAGAAAACTTGGACTTAGCGGGTTATTCGAGGAACTCGAGGATTGATCCCAGAGCAGGACATAAGGGTCCATCTTTAAGCAACCCTCACTCAATATGGTTCACCGATGGATCTAAAATAGAAAACGGGGTAGGCGCGGCGGTTTTTCACCCTAACTGAAATCCACGCAATTCAATCATGCGCCAGAGAATGCTTTTAAGCGCAGCCTCCGTAGATCCAACATCAGCATCCTGTCCGACAGTCAAGTGGCTATAAAAGCCTTCCACTCCTTTTCTTTTAGGTGTTAGCTTGCTTGGAATTGCCTAAATACCCTAAAACAGCCAGCTGCTCACGATAATTTGGCTTCCTGGATATTGATGGTTACGCGAATGAACTACGAAGACCACATTTTAACAGACTAACAGTTGACAAGACACGGGTCACACCTCGCTCAACTATCATCTCCACAAAATAGGCAAAGTTGGCTCAGATCTCTGCCGCCTGTGATTGGACGATCAAGAGACGTAAATTCACTGGGAGTAGAAGACAAAAAGACGTCTCCTTTTCTCTAAGGAAGGTCATCCTGGCAGTGTAATTTATTTAGTAAAAGAGGTTGTCAAGAGAAGGCTTTTCGGTGATAGACAGGATTTGAGCCCAGTAGGATCCCGCACACAATAGAAAGCAAAGAAACAGAAAACTGTGGGTACAATGGCCTCGCGAACCAAAGGCAAAGAACTAGACATTATTCTACGCAAAGGGTATGAGTAAAAGATACATACATAGATGGTCCTCTCACATTCAAAGGTCTGTAATTCTGTTTTGCAACGCCAGAGATTTCAGTCACGGAACGTTGATGTGTACACTAAAGCTGTTAAACAGAAGTCCAACTCCTAAAGAAAATAGTTTGAAAGGAGTCATTGGACTATGACCCTGTAGCCATGCTGATTTGCAAACGGCTTTAGAAAAACCAACCCATCAAATGGATTTTGAACCACTTTAGTCTGGAGACATTTTACGTCCCATATGTGGGTGGTTTCGCTGATTCCATTCAAGAGGAAAACCTCAACTATATCGTAAGCATCATCCCCAAGGACTTAAGAGCTTACAACATTCATTTCTTTCAAACAAAATATTGCACAATCCTCCCCGGGCACATTTTTACATATCTTATCCTTCAAAGAAAATCTCCAATAACGAAAACAATGCAAAGTATTCATTAAAAGTGAATAAAAGGAACAACATTCCTCCTAACATAACAACAACCCAAATTGCAATAATCATAAATTAAAAAACACGTCCTGCAGGCAGAAGGCATTCAAGAACGTATGCGAGATAGCAAATAACTCATTAGATCCTGGACACTTGCAGCACATGCAATTCATAACAAATCACGCTTATGACCATCGCAGGCCTACCGGATGGCATGGTACTGGTCATTAAGGATCTCCGCCGCTCTCGGTGCAAAATTATGCAAAACAAAAATTGTGAACGGAAAAAAAATATTTGCACACAATTAAGAGCAAGGATTTTTACATTCTCATATGTGAAGTCATCTGAAATATGTCCTCCAAGGATAACATGCAATATATTCTCTTTCTTTGCATTTCTGTATTTTTTTTTATTAAAAAAAAGGCAACAATTACAGTTGATTATGGTGTGGGTTGAGTCTGTTTTTTTTCTTTAAATTCTGGCAGATTGTCATAAATTATCTCTGTTTGGGAGGAGAAAGAAGGACACTGTGCAAATATGTGAAACCTCATTTCAGAAATGAGTTTTTATGCAGCGGTAATAATGTGTAAATACTTCTCATTTACAGAAGTGTGGGTAACGTAAAGCATTGTAATCTTAAGCGAACAGACATACAAGACCGTCTGAGACCAACAAGACCGTCAGTTAAAGGATTTCAAAGCCGCTTGTTAAAATTCAAAGGATAACTGAGATGCGAATGGAGCTTTTCAGACATTTTCCAGTCTTTTATATCTTTTCCTTCACTTTTTTCCTTTAATCGTTTTAAATTGAAGGATTCCCCACTCCAGTGAGACGTGTCGTTCACCAACAAGCAAACAAAAAACGTAAATCGCAAAGGATAACGTCTGCGAATCAAATTCAAATGTCTTTCTCCGTCTGGCAGACTGCATCTGCTTAGCACACCAAATCCTTTCACTAAGTCGTCGCACAAGTGGATTGGATCGATTCCAACCACGCCACTGCATGCTATATGTACAGATCTATAGATTTGTTGTTTGTTTAGGATTTCTTATTTCGTCACACTATCTGCTCATGATCCTTTCCTGTCACACTCTGGCACAAAAAAAAAAGAACGAAAACGAGAACGAGAACGACTAGAAGTAAACTTTTCCATTTTCACAGTTTGCTGGTACTGCTTCTGCTACTCCACCAACGAATGAATGTGATTGCCACCACTTGCATCCACCTTCCATTTCCAATCAGGATATAAGATATCTTTATCCTGCCTTGAAAGTTCTGCCATGTATCCGATGTGCATCTGTGTGCGAGTGCTGCGCGCACTGTTTTTTATTACACTTTTGCACTACTCTGATGCATAGTTTTATATCCATCAGGATCCCATCAACACTGCCAGAGCAGTTAGACGAAATGAACTCCCCTTCCTTTTTTTGCTATCCTTCTGCTGGAGATGGAGCAAAGTTGCATAGTATACGACAACGATGAGGACGACTTTTTCTCTTCTCTGTGTTGCAATTGGATGTTGTAATTGTGACGATATGTAGCAGTGCACAGTGAGTGGTGTGGAATGACATGCCAGGATATAATGCGATGACTATGTTACAGGAGAGGAAAGAAATTGCAATTGCTTCTGTTGCCTGGCGTTGGATATAACAGTCATTCAGGATTAAATTAGTTTTCTTGCACACATTCGAGGAGAACAGGCTGAGTGGAGAGTGATGTTGATGATTTCTCTGGAAGCAGCTTCCAGGTTCCTCCTCACTAGACTTTGTAGCAGTGGAAATATCTCTATGCATTCCATGGTCATTAGGTTGAGTGGTTTTTGGAACTTTTTTTGTTTTTTTTGTAAAGAACTACTTTGCACTGTTTGTTCCCACGAAATGTTTATTTTTATTGTGTTCTCCTCGGTAATGATAATGTTTGAAATGACGAGAAATATGTGGCGGAAGGACGACGACTTACAATTAAAGTTTTTTCCATGTGGGAGTAACATGGTTTATAGAAATTAAAGGAATGGTATACAATTATTTGCAGGTCTGCAGCATCAAACGCATCCACACAAAGTCAAAAGGTTCTGCTACTCTAGTGAAACAATACAAGAAGATGATTGAAAAGAGTGTAAATAGACAAATCTTGGTCGATCCCTGGATTCATTCCCCATCAACAATAGAATTTCTAGATCAGAAGAAAGTGAGACCCTGTAGATTGGTAAGCTGGATACTTGTCGAACGTGTTCTCCTAGAGCTTGTAGCTAATTTGGGTTCCGAACACCACTGCACCTTATAGCTAAACAGGAAACTCAACATACAGGAAAGAGTTCGTACAATGCTCTCTTCATTTGTATGAGAACAGCGGGAAAAGTGTAGCCTGAAACTAGCAATGATGCACTGGCTATTCTTCATGGTAGTTAGAACCATCCTTACGACTAATATTATTACCCTTAGGCCTACATATAAAATAGCAATGGCAATGGGCGCTTGGTCTGAGTAATACATGGCTCTTTAAAATTAGAGAAATGTGAAACACAGCTCCATTCTTAAGGAATCATTTATAGAGTGGACTGATAGAGTGGATTGACAAAAGGAGTTAGTTCTTTTCCAAAATGAAAGCTTACACGGATGGGTAAAAAACCAGTGAGGGTACGGGGTCAGATACATGTATACTCGGGGGAAATAAGCCCACAGATGACTCCGAGACTTCCAAACGCATGCAGTGTGTTCCGAGCAGACGTTCCCTACTTAAAGCTGTGTGTAGAGATGGGATCAGTACTCGACAAAAATATCGCCACTTACATCGATAGTGAACCTGCGTTAAAGGCGCTAAAGTTCTACGCCAAGAAATCTAAGGTACTCATGAATTGCGTTACAATGCTCACGACATTACGTATGCAGAACCGTGTAAGACTGTGTTGGGTACCTGAACAATGCGATATAATGCCGACGTACTAACCAAAAAAGGAGCAGAGCCCCCACAAAGTGACATGATTGGAGGCGTGAAACCAATGAGCGTGTCTGAAAGAGTTATTATCGATAGAGTCTTCAACTTGGCTGACCTAAGATGGTCCAACTTAGAACGACATAAGGTGTCTAAGGCCTTGTAGCCAGTGTCTGATTATAAAGAATCTGGGGGAATCATAAAACTAAGCAGATCACGGATAAGAACAGCGATAGGGATACTCTCTGGTCATTGCCTTCTAAGAAATCTTGCAATGAGATGAGGTTTATCAAACACTGATGTATGCAGGTACTGCAAAGACCTATACGTTACGAAGACGTAACACATCTCTATTCTGTTCTCCGGAGAACACTAAAAAATCTTGGAGCATACATCTTTTAGAAGACATTGGGTGCTTGTCCCAATCAATCACCCAAAACTAAGACAAATTAAGTGCATGGGTGAAGTGTTTAGTTTTCTTACCGTGAAGGTTCTCAAGAGATCGCGATGGACCCAGTATGGTGCCGAACTCTGCCAAACCTTACTTCACCTACTTCTAGCTTAGGAGGAAGACCAGGAGCTTGCATTACATCACTCATTCAAGGCCTTTTAAGGCAAAATTAAAAAAAAAAAATTATATGATATTCCTGTCAAATAGTATTCTTCCTTAGATCCGAATCCCTAGATAAATATGACAGCAGCAGATTCTGTTTACAAGCTGTGAATTTTAGAGCCTTGCAGCCAATCAAATACAAGGATTGTAGCTCACCCTACGTTGTTAAAAGCTATAGAGTTGCACTACATGTGATTCTAAAGATACAAAGACTTCCCCGGCTCTGGAATCTCAATCACAGAGGAATTCGAATACCAAACAGACCTACTACTACATACCACCGAAATAACGAAATTATTCCTAGATTTTAATCAAGTCCTTGTAACGTTGTTTATGCTGTAATTCGAAAAACTTTAATCACTTCACCACAGTACATCCGAAATTACTGTGCCTCGACATTTTCAAAAACTCTACTCTAAAGCACTACATACGAGTAACTACTTAATTTTATTACTCACTTGGTGCGAAAGAGCTTGCCGCATGTATCGCATATAAAGTTCTCATCGGACCGACTTTTGCGCTTCTTTTCACCACCAACCGCGTGCACATACTGCATGTGCTCCTTATAGTTGTGCCGCCGGGAAAATGACCGGTCGCAAATCTCACATGTGAACATCTTCTCGTTGGTATGCTGTCGTAAATGAAGTCGAAGTGAATGTTTTTTAAATGATTTCTCACAGAGGGGACATTTAAGTTTTTGTCCTGACTCCAGTGCCTCCACACCCTCTGTGTGGATAATCCGATGGTATACGAGCTCCGATTCATAGGCAGAGCTGTAAAAGTGGAATTTCTCAATTAAATGCAAACTGTTGGGTGCTCTCTGGTCTTACCTAAATGTACAATCTGAACATTTCCAGGATTTTTTCGTGGTAGAGTCCGTCTCTGGCGGGGGGGATTCGGGGGGCTCTTGTTGTAAGTTACAATTTTTGATCCTCCTGTGACAACTAAGTTCTTGGGCTAGAGTGAAAATTTTACCACATAATGGGCAGATATGCTTTGCTTCTGGGTGGACACTATTTAAATGCGATTTCATCTCTGATTTGGTTTTGAAGCATGACTTGCAGTATGGACATGTTCGAAAACGACGTTGGCGCCGACGTCGATCCTTTTCTCGTGCCGATTCGGATGCTAATGACTCGGATGGATCTGACTCGGGTAATGACTCTGTATCTGAGTCGAGTGGCGGTGACTGTGGTGGTGACTCGGAAATTGCTGATTCGCGGACTGATGACTTCGCAACTGGAGACACACGATCTGGTGACATACGAATTGGCGACACGCGAACTGGCGACTTTGGGACCTTCTCCTCTTCATTCCTACAATCGGGATGAGCAATCTGGTGCAGCATGGCTTCCAATTCAGACGAGGATCTAAAGTACAAAATTATAACCAAGATATAGAGAGTTCAAAAATCTTAACTTACACATGACCACACTTTTCGCATCGCAGATGCTCAGAGATCTCATCCACAGACATGTTGGCATCCTTTTTGGCTTCCCTACACTTTTTGGCTGACTTCTTTTTGTGTGCCTTTGTCTTGCGATGCTTTATTGCCTTACCAGCACTCTCAAAGTCCATGGCGCAGATAGTGCAATAAAACTTCCTCTTATTGTGTTTGAACTTCTCATGCCTCTGTAGAGCTATCTTAGACTTAAGTACCTCGTCCGGACACATTTCACATCGAAACTTTGATTGATATTCATCGGATGCTGTTCCGATTGGCACCATTTTAGCACCATCGCACCGCTTTGCATGCTGACGCAATTCCATATTGAAACGGAACCCTTGATGACACTTGGGGCACTCTATAGTCACCTTCTTGCTGATATGAATCGGAACTGACCGATTGATGGCCAGAATAACTTCCTGATGATCGCTGCCAAGTAGATGTCGCCTCATCTGATTGTTGTCTTCACATTCGAATCGACAGAAGTTACACCAGAATTTCCCAGGACCTTCAGTTCTATCGCGATGCTCCACTGAATTCCAATGGTTGAGGAAATTCTCCTCGGTATTCGTGTAGAAACGGCACGGGTTGCATTGAAATGGTGACTGTAGAACTATCTGGTGGATGTTGTCAAGGATCATACGGAAGGATCCTTGGGGATTTAATACCATTCGAACATAGTGGTAATGGGAGATTAAGTGTTTTCCCACTAGAAACCTTTGCATGCGATGCTTGCAGATCTCACATTTCAGAAAAGTTTTGCGTCTTTTTCTTTTGCCAGGATCTGCTACAGGGGATGCTGCTCGTTGTAGAAGCAATGGTGGGGGTCGTAGTATCTGTTGTGAGAGTTCTAGTTCTTTAACAGCGGCACGTTCCAATTGCTGCTCTGTTGTAAAATTTCTCATGTGCATGCTGGATTTGAGATGCTTCTCGTAAATGATTTTGGTTTTTAGCTTGCGGCAGCAAATTTTGCACCAAAAGTCTTGGGGCGGTGGTAGGACCTGGAAGGTGTGCTTAGAAAATACTTAACTAAATCA
Organism: Blera fallax; assembly: GCA_946965025.1. Taxonomy (NCBI): domain Eukaryota; kingdom Metazoa; phylum Arthropoda; class Insecta; order Diptera; family Syrphidae; genus Blera; species Blera fallax. Next base: position 11,769,169 of record OX337247.1, on the reverse strand, counting down.
AATTTATAAGGATACGTACCTCTTCTTTAAACTCGAGTCTTTCAACCTTTGTTCCTGGCACCCATTTGCCTTTGGTGTGCTCCATTGGAGGATGAGTATCATCGGGTTCTACCCAGGACTCCTGAACATCCCATGAAGGTGGTACCGGTGGTCGATTTTTCGGTTTCCATTTACCAGTCGACGATGGCCCATCGCCAGGTTTCCACTTACCACCGGTATGTGTTTCCATGACATCTGGTGATTCATGACCTTCGGATGGCTTCCACTTGCCACCAGTGAGTGGTGGAACGAGCTTTGAGGGTTTTGAAAAGCCTGGTTTCCATTTTCCACCAGTTTGAGCCTCTATGGCCTCTGGTGAATCTTGGCCATCCAGTGACTTTGACTTAGCGCGAGGAGGGGATTTTGGAAAACCTGGTTTCCATTTCCCGCCAGTTTGAGCTTCTAATACTTCTGGAGTTTCTTGAAGTTCCAGCGCCCTCCATTTACCACCGGAACCAGAAAATTTCGGAAAGCCAGGCTTCCACTTACCCCCGGTTTCGGGAACTTCAGGGGATCCCGGTGCATCTGTTGCATCTTTTGGAACATATTCACTATTTGGCTTGAGCTTTGCACGGATTTGGGACAGTAAGTCCGTCGATGGTGGTGGAGGTTCTGTGGTGGCTTTAGTTCGTGTGCAAGGTTTACTGCCATTGGTCGCCACCTTTAAGTTCAATTCTCCGGCGATATGAGCGGCCTGACTCTCAGCCGCAGCCATCAGTCTACTCTTCCACTTTCCACCACTTCTTGGGGCCGGCTGACTACCGGGCTTCCATTTTCCTCCACTGTACGGAGTTGGTACATAGTCTTCATCATCCTCATCGTCATCATCGAAATCTTCATCCTCATCTTCGTCATCGTCACTCTGTTGTTCAGGCTCAGGAGACTCATGGGTGAATGCAATCGGCTTAAAAATTGGTTCGAATTTTTTCGTCTCACCAATATCTCGCACGACCTTCATCAAATTGTCTGTATTGTTGCGTGACTCCTCTTGCCAATCACCCTCGGTCTCATCTCGTCCAGATGACAATAGCGTTGCAGTGGCTTTTCTGGTCAAAATTTGCTGGTGAGAGCTGCTTGTTTTACCACCACTAGTAGCCTGAACGCTTTGCAATTGCAGCGAAGAAAAAAACACATCTGCACCCAGCTCATATGGCAAGTCATACGGATCACTTAAGGTCTTCGAAGTTTTCCCTCCGGTGGCATCTGACTTGGCATAGCTTGACGAATCTGGATACTCAAACCCTCCATAGCCAGCAACAATGGTCGTCCTCGTTGTTTTGCCTCCACAATTGGTTTTGCGATGCTGAACGTAATTATCAAGGCCGACAATTGTGGCGCTACACTTGATGCACAAGTGTGTATCATCGAGGTCCTCTTCGAGCATTATAATTTACTGTGTCCTAGAAAGAGAAAAAAAAGCAATTAAAAGCATCCTGCCTTGCCTTTCTGCCTTAATCACTACTACCACCAATAGACTTTTTGTCGTCCTCATCGTCATCGTCATTGTTGTCGTTACATAAAAACTCTCAATGATAATGTCCTTTCGCAAATGAATCAGAACCAAGGAGGATGAGCGCGATTTTCTGTCGCGTGATATAGACATATGCTGCCCTCGATTGTGCCCAGTCTCCCCCCGAAGTCACACAAACCAGGGCTTCCGAAAAATTAAACCATTATTCGCATTTGTCACCCTTTGTCCTTATGCTAACACATAACCAGTTTTTGGAATCTGGGCAGAGGCTAGGGTGAGCGACAGTTAAAAAGCAAAAAGTGCACACCAACCATTAAGAACGAGTTATCACCCAATTTAGTACCACAAGCGCGCGTTGTGACAACAATTTTTTCTAAAACCGTTCAGCATTAGACTCTCTCCTCTGATGAGGGACAACAGGGGGTGGCTTTTGCTATTCATGCCATTTAAGTGGGTGATTTGGCAAAATTGTCGTATGACATTCGCATATTATCAGTGAATGCTTATTCTGTGGTCTGTATAACAGGCGGGTTTTATGTCTGAAATGGAAGAACTTTGAGTGACAGCTGATTGAATGTAACGCAAAGACTGGATGAATATGTATGCATAGACCATTAAAGGTAAATGGACGTTGAGAAGGTTGATTTAATCAGAGATTTGAACTGGTGTCACATAGGGATGCATTCTAGGGCCGATAGTTTTTCTTAGTAGAAAGAAAGGCTACTGAAATTGGTCAGAAAGTGTAATAGGAACCAGAAGTGTGCTGGAGAGGTGACGCGGTGGACAGACGCAGCAAGGATCTAACTAGAAATTTAATTTTAGTGGCTAGGGACAGGTTAGATAAAGCTAAAGACCCGAAGACAGCACGTCAGAATCCAGTCACGAAGTAAATACCAAGAAGCCCTCATATTTATGCCGAATAACAATTTTCCCAGCTTCTGGGCTTTCCCTGCGACCACTTGGCATCTAGCTTTCCTCCACAGGCGAAGCACACATCTTGTATCCTAGTTTTCATTTCATAGCCATTTGCAGCGAAACCTTGTTACAAACCTTCGATTCCTCGTCTTCGGCATACGATATATAAATTATAAAAGACTTGAAGACTATATTTAGGTACACAACCATGAATTTAGCTGTCAACTGATGAATTAAAGAACGTGAAGAGCTCGGAGAGGTTCTAGTCCATTATAATGGAGACGCAGGGAACTGGATGATGAAAATTGGTATTTCAAAGGGTACAATGCAGCAAGTTTCATGGTCCTTCTGATTGACATTTTTAAAAGACTTTCTTTAAGATTTTCTACAACCACTCCTAAAGAAAAAAATTGAAGTTTGAGAAATTTTCTGACGAATGAAAAAAGAGAATTATCATCTTACTCCGTGTTAAGTTAGGTAAGGGGGTTTGACGCTGCGCTTAGGTCAATGTGAGTCCACTTGTATGAGGAAAGGTATCTCCTATTGTTTTCGGCCTTCGAACTACGTTCTACTTGATAAATCTGCAAATATCGTTCACGGGCTAACCGGATACTGACTACATAACACCCAAGCTAACTTCCAAAAATTATTTTTTTTGGTAGAATTTCCATCCAGATGGAAATGGGAAGCACATTGTTACGAAAGAGTTCGAAATATCCATTTAAAATATGGTTTTAAAATGGTCTGTATATTATGAGTGGGATCCTTCTCATTAGTACATGTCTTAATCTTTCCGCATCCCAAACTCATCCAGCGTTTTGCGAGTAAGTTACTTATGAACAAATCGACACCCAAACAAAACATAGCTATATTCTTTGACCTCGATGAAGGCTTTCGACTCAACCACAACTACGTCCAAGCTTGTTGAGAACTGCTTCGAGAAACTGGCTCGGGCTGGTTGTCGCTTCAAGATCACTCTTCTTTGAATTTCCGACCTAGACGTGTTCCACTCTTCGCGAATCATTTGCGAAGGAAGTTTACATACACCCAAATAGGCTTCGTGAAGAGAAAAATCTTCTTGTACTTTTCCTCAAAGTGAACGAATCTCACAAATTGTGTAATTCTCCGGAAAGATTCGGAAAATATATAACAAATTAAGAACACAAAAGCTTATGTATAGAATACGTACAAAAGTCGCTGGACTGGTGGACATAACTACATATCCAGCAAAATTATACCCACTGCCGAAGTTGGCCTCCTTTTATTTGCGGATGACCGGCATTACCCAAAGCTAGACATCGCGCTAACTGTTCTTTGATGACTTTTCGGACATCTCAGGGCTAAGATTGACAACCTCGACGAGCTTTGTTTCCACTTTTTCTCTTCACAAAATTTATAGCTCTCCTGAATGAGTATTGGTCTTAAATCGACGCTAGCACGCTAATTGCGTCTTCTCCGTGCAGGAATCCGGGAAACCATCCTTCCTAATTGGATACTTTTCAATATTCTACCTTCATTCAGCCTTTGTTTTTTTTTTATGTGGTATTCAAGGGTGAATGGTCGCGAAAAACTAGGCCCTGAGCACATAAAGTCTATTGCGCTAAGTATTTGTATTCAAAGGTATCACGCTCATTGTTTACTCATCCAAAGATAAAAAGAGATTTTGTCTTTCTGCAGAAGCCTCTCGATGGGTTAAATCTTCTAAGAAATATCCAATCGAAACTGAACAATAAATGTTCAGCTTTGAGTCCTTCAATATATGTAGACTGTATCAACACCTTACGGATCATCATTGATTGGATAATCACCGATCGGTAAGCCCGCCTAAGCAGACTTTTGATGGATAAACGACTAAGCGACTAAATACAAAAGTTTTCGATACCTCGGAAGTGTTGTTTCAATGGACGGTTCATATAAGGTACTGTAGGCAAAACTGCTAAAGCCAAGTCTACATCCAGAAAGATGTGCAATAAACAAGAAAGCGCTGCAATTAGCTTTAACAATATTGAGCTCTTGCTGTTATATGGGCGTAACCCGCAATCATCGCCAAAATCGGTGTCTATGAAGTATTTTGAAAGGATTTAAGCCTAACCTATGGCTTACTCGATGGTAAGCTAACCTGGTGGCCACGATGTAGTAGGCAGTGTGTTTCCTTCTGACTTGTACGGTGTAAGTTCAAACCTTGCTAGAAGAACAGCAGTCACAGCCACCAAGCACAACAGAGAAACGAATAAAGTCTGAGCGAGCTTCTCCAACTACTGAACCAAAAAAGGAGATGGTGGAAGACTTAACCGACAAATGTCGTAGATACTGCACTCAATTCGTCCCTTTTCTTTAAAAGACATCTCCTCCCTTTAAAATGTTTGCATCATCCTCCCCCCCCATCCCACGGATACCACATCTCACTTCACAAAAAAAAAAAAAAAAAAAAAAGTACAACTGCACCCTATTCAAATGACATTCCCTAACAACATCATCTTTCGTAACAAGAAGACATTATATTCCTGTCCTGTTATTGTTCTCATCCTCACACATTCTATACATCTATTCAACTTGTTCTGCGTCGCTCATTTAGTAAACATCATTCCAAGTCACATCGTATAAGGAAGAAGAAAGGATGTTAGACTATATCCTTTTCTTCTGCTTTCTTTCACCATCCTTATGTGAAAATGAAGAGATGAATAGAATTAAATTGCTTAAGAAAATATTTCTCTACCGCTGTTGTAGCTCTTTCGTCTATGGGGTAAAGCATTATTATCCTTGCAGGGTGATGTTAAATGGCTGAAGCCTGCTAGTAGAATGAGCAATGGCATGTGTGTGTGCCATATGTTTAATTTGCTTTCAGGGCTAAACTTGGAATTTTCCAAATGGAAAGAAAAAAAAAACTTTTAACGAAGGAAGTGCGAATCTATAAGTGTGGGTGGCGGGTGTAAGGATAACACTATCAAGTGTCGCGAACGTATGAAAATAATTATCGTGTAACATATTGCAGTTAATTTTGTGCGACATTTTTGTGTTTTTTGGGGGATAGACCTCATCGAATTTATGTTTCCAATTTTTCGAAGCATCAGGCTTTAATGTGTCGAGTGGTAATTAGCAGTTTAATAGGCGATTAGAGGGGTGAGTACATATGCATATTTTCGACTGACAGAAGGAGTACCCAGACTAGATAGGCTTTGTGGCAGGGTAAGTAGGCAATTTAAGTGGCTGCTACACAGAGCTAGAACCACTTTAAAGGATCAATCTTGAAGTCTTGCTATCACATCTCATCGAGTTTGGTACATAAGGGCTGTGTCTTTTGAAATAGGCGTACATTTGTATGTATCCATAGAGAAGTTGAGGTTGAATGTTCTGTTGAGGTTGAATCTCTTTACGAAATGGGTGCCAAAGTTTAGAATATTTTCGGAAACGACCGTGGATATCTTTATCTGCTTTCGACAGAGACCATTCTTCAGCGGCATAAAACAGGACTGAGATGATCAAGGTCTTGTATAGAGTCTCCTTAGTTGTTCGGGATAGGGCCTTACTACAAAAGCGATTGGGAACAATTATTCATCATTTTATTTCCGCTGAGATGTTGTTGTCAGAATTTATAGCAGAGCTAATGTAGACAAAGTCCGTTACTACCTCAAAGTTATATCTTCTTGTTGATAGCATATATGTATGTATGTACTTTGTTTTGCGAAACACATTTTGGCGGCTTCTACATATGTATTTCAATACCAGCGAACGCACCAGTCACAGCCCGCTGTGATGTTAAAGAAGTCATATGACAGCGCATCACCTTGGCTAAATCATTCTCGGCGATGTCATTACTGACCTTGATGGAGCAGCGACCATTCCTCATCGTCATCCTGCACAGTGTACAGAAGAACGGGTTTGGCAGAGATGCCAAAACTAGACATGGCTTTGTATAGTTCGTCCTAAAATTGCTGTCATATGCCACCTTTAAATTGTTAAAAAGGTGGTGGGTATCGATTTGAAGCTCTTGACTTTTTTCCACAATCTGTTGAAGTGTGCAAATTTGATCAGCTGTGGACTTTTCCTACGCGTTGCTGAGAAAGGGTTTCAGGCGTTCGTAGAATGTGGCAGACACATTCCGAGATATATCAAGAACTCTGATGGTTCGTGGACAGAAGCCAGACAAAAATTAGAACTGTTCACTTTCCTGGCTGCAAAGACATTAAAATTGACACCCCTTAGAAGACTGCAGTTCAACTCCATAGGGAAGACACAAGGAGGGGACCTCTTTTCTTTACAAATACAAGTATTTGACGCAACGGCCTTTGTTTGAATAAATGGAAGGGACCTATAGTTTAGAGCGAAAGGTTTCTTTTTTTTTTAATATAATTTTTTTTTTATTTTTTTTTTATTCTCACGACAATTATAACTCTCAGACGTTTCTCATACAAGAGGTGGAATCGTGAAAACTCGTTTTCTGGGATTCGAACCTTGAACTTCCCGCTCAGTAATCGAACGCACTAACCACTGAGTCACGGCGCCCACCATTTCTATAACCGGTTTGATTTATATTTTAAACCCGATAAACAGCTTCGATTTAAGGGATGAACCTTACATAGTTGAAGGCAGTAATGCGTTGCATTTGCAAGCTGAATGTAGCTTCTTAGTTTATTTTAGACCGAGAAGCAAAATGGTCGCCCTAAAACTCACGCCATGTCTAACGTCTATTTGTACACTAAGGTGACTATCATTTGGTCCCCTCTTTCAATCCTTAAAAGACTGACATCGCCAAATGGGTTACTTTAGAAAAATATTTTCCTCCCCGGAGTGGAAAAATAAAGCACTTTGCGGAACATAAAATGACAATAAACAGACCGACTGTGTATGTATTTGTAGAGAAGTAATTTTTTGACAGATTTATGACCATACAGCTGTCAAAAATTACTTTTATTTTTGAATTATCGTTCATCGTGTGACAAAATTGATTCACAGAGAAGGAAATGTCTGCATACACCAAAGATACACTCTTGGAAGTTTTTTTTAGTCCACTTTTGAATGATTTCCATTCCGAGGGATGCCAAATTTCTTTCACTTCTAGTTTCTACTTATTTTGTGTTTCTTTTTTTTTTTTTTTTTAATTTATCTCCAACATTTTGAAATATTTTTTCACACTCTTTTGCAGCAAAGCAGAAGTAAAGTGTAAAGAATTTTATTTTATTTTCATTTCTTTTAACGTTTGGTATGCGCCATTTAGCAGATTCGACGAGAAAGTGGAGAAAGAAAAGTATTGTATGGGAAAATTGAGAGGGGGAAATAAATTGTGAAAATGTCAAGAGTTTTGTCTGGAAAAATTGTGAGATTTTCTCCATTATTGTTTTTTTTTTTTTCGAGTTTCCTTTTAGCGGGTTAGTAGGGGATCCTTTTTTAAATGCTGAAGGATTTCATTGAAGTGGAAGAGGGAAATTGATTTTTAATGTGATTGAAGTATTCGGATGAATATCGTTGGAAGATTTACACAAAAGGGTAAAAGGATTCTTTAACAATGGAAAGGGAGTAGGTAACTACTTTCTTTTATTTAAGAGATGCATGCAAAAACATACACGTGTAAAACAGACACTAACCTTTGAATGTGAAAGACGATATCTGATAAATTTCCACGTTGACTTCTTTGGCAAATGGTCGTCCTTTTGAGGAAATTTTACATAATGTTTCCCCAAAATGGTGGATTACAGCTTTGATATTATTTTTGAGCGTTTGAATCGCTTGTAACCGGAAAGAAAGAAGTTTAGCGGCCTTAAATCGCACGATCTAGGCGGCCAATTGAGGTCTCCGAAGCGTGAAATTAAGCGTCCAGGAAGTTCTTGTGCAATTATACAGTTTCACGGCTTGTGTGGTGGCTTCTGCTGGAATTATATATCATTCAAGTCTAGTCCTTCAATATAAGGCCAAAACAATTCGGTTAGTATTGTTTGGTAGCGCAATTCATTGAGTGTGATGATGGCAGCGGCTTCATTTTCGAAGAAATAAGAAAACTACACAAAACTATCACTCGTTGTGGATGAAGAGGCTGCTCGACAGTAAATCTCGGGTTCTCAGTGACCCAGATGCGACAATTAACGAAGCCTTGCAGATGGAAATGTGCTTTGTTGCTCGATGATTTTCTTGAAAAAATCAGCATCACCTGCCTGCATTTCTAACACCTAATCAGCGAACATACGACATTGCCCATGGCCTGTAGCTTAACTATGTTGGCGAGCATTCCAAGATTTTTATGCAAAATGCCGTGAAGGCTAGTTTGAGATATCCCTACTTGATTCGAACGTCTTTTTTCGAGTCCTGGGTTTTGAGTCACAGCAGAAACGTTTTCGACTTAACGAGCACCAATTGGAGTCTTCTCATCACAAACCTGGACGGTTGACTCAAATTTATTAATCAGGTTCACTAAAGCTGGGCGGGTAGGTGCTGCATACCGAGCGAAAAAGTATGAACTTTACGAAATATCTCCGCGAAATTTTCGCCATTTTCACAGTGGATTTTCACAATTTTCTATTTTCTTGAATCGAATGGTTTCTACTTGACAGATGTCAAGGAATGACAGATGTTACGAAATGACAGCTTTATGTTTGAAAAGTCAAAAATGCTGTGAAATTTTAAATGGAAGCTCCTAATGGAAAACCTTTTACTAGCCTCGACAACAAATGAAGGCCCACTGACTGCAATCAGGACTTTAGACATACATTTAGGCAATAACACAGCAATTCAAAATCAGGTTTTTTTTGTGCAAAAGAAAAAATTGTTGTCAATGTTCATATTGACTATGCAACCTTCGGGGCAATGTGGAGACACTCTACTCTACACGACCCAAATATCGTTTTGTTAGCGGGATGCTCTGTAGCCCGCACTACGAGTCAGGTGCTACTCGCTGCGTGATTATTTCACTTGCAGTCTCCCAAGCTTTGCAGGACGTCAGCATGAATACTATTAAGCTTCCTGCTGTCACTGGCCCGCCGTTTTCCCTTTCCAGGATATTTCTAGCCCTTGAGTACTCATGGTATTCCGCCAGAACATGTTCCGCGTTCTATGGGCTACCTTCACAATGCTGGCAGTATGGGTCATTCTAGTGCTTGTATTTGTGAAAATACTCCCGGAAGCATGCATGCCCACCAGGAACTGCGTGAGGTAATAGTTTACTTCCCCGTGTTTTCTGCTGATCCAGACCTCTATGTTGGCGATCAGTGTATGCGTCCATCGTCCTTTTGTTGTGATATTCCATCTATGTTGCCATTGAGCTTGCATGGCTTCAATGATGCTTTTCCTGTTTTCATGCCCATTTACGTGTATTGCCGCAGACTTCTTCGCTTTTAAGTCGATGAGAATTCGGCTGAAATGACACTTATTGCATCTGCTGAGATCGTTCGGAGGAGGCATCACACCCTTAGAGATGTAATTCTGTGCACCGATTTCATCCTTCGTACGCCTCACAGTTCGCTGCTGATGCCCATATTGGAGCCATGAGCATTGATTTCTGATTGGCTGTCTTCCGATATTCACTCCGTTGCAGTTCTACGTAACTTCCTCTAGTAATTTGGCCACTACTACTACTATCACTCGGCCTATGCGTTCTTAGAACGCCGTCATACATTATGTTCCAGAAGAATGGCCCCAGGGCTGACATTTGGGTGACTCCTTACTAGGTTTTGTTCTAAATAACAAAATGATAAAAATGTTTCAAATGCCTAAAATCACAAAGTACTATCCGACTTCTATAGTTCATGTGCCCATCCCTCATCAAGCAGCAGGTAAAAGTAGATGTATTTTGTTTCTCCTTCCTTCCTTGGCGAGCATATTTTACTAACTTACTTACTAACTTAATAACTTTTATGACAAACAATTAATTTTAATAGCGTCGTTGGCTTTACAATTTCACAATGTTGACATAACGTCAAGGATAATTATCTTTTTTAACCAAGGTCCACTAAAATGCAGTCATAAACGTAACAATACAAGAAATCCTTTAAAAAAATATTTTCAATGACTAATTGTCTGCCTTAATGGTAATTTATTTTCCCTAATATTTCCCAATAAAACTGACATACAACGTTTTTTTTAAGGATTTTTAGGTATACAGAGCCATAAAAAAATAAAAGAGAACTCATACGACAATTATGGAAACAGCAGGATCTATTTAAACTTTCCAATTCCCACACCTCACTCACTACTTTTCCCTTCGATTCAGAGATAAGACCGAGCGACAGCAGGTTGTATTCCCCACGTTTCTGTTTAACTCAAAATTACTTTCTCTATTGACATGTCAGTGAAGTGTGAGATGAATAACTCGAATACAGGTATACAAATGAACAACAAATGGCAGGCAGCCATCTTTTACAGAATCCATTTTTTCCCCCTCTTTCACTCTTCAACTGTTTGGTTTTTTTCTCTCTGTTTTCCATCGATATGATATCTAAGGCTGTCACTCAATTCTGACACAATCCGCCATCATTGGAAAACTGTCAATTCCATCCACTGTTTAGCCAATTTGAAGGGATAAAATAGAAATTAATCATCCTTCTCGCCTTCTTAGAATATGGGGAGGAAAAAAAAAGAGAAAAAAAGTGAAAGAAAAATGGTTGAATGGTGTCGTGTTCTTGTACATAAATCCTTCATCCCTTCATCCTTTTTATAGTTTAGTTGTGTGTAACAATTGAACGTCTGCCAATTGAAGAAACTTCGAAATGGAACAGACAACGTCAAGAGTTGAAAACACACATTAGGGTTGTGTGACTTGAAGAATCGAAAAAAGAAGAAAGAAATAAATAAATGGAGGTGATAAATAAAATTAAGGGATGAAAAGCGAAAAGGTTATGCTGGCTTTGAGATATTTTTGGGGCGAAAGATGTGGGTCGTAAGGGGAATCCAACGAGAGACTGATGTTATTTTTTGACATGTTTGCTTTTGTCAAAGGGCTTGCGAGTGCTCGACATCCTTTGGCAGTCTTTTCTCTCACTCTCTACGGGTTGACTAATTCCTTCCAAAGAAAAATTTCTTTTTGTTAAGGTCTTTCAATCTTGGAGTTCGAGTTGGTTAAAGTAGCTTCTGGCATCTGTCATCTTAGATTCATACATTCAATCGCCAAATACGGTTTATGTACGTATTCTTCCAAGAGATCTTGTTCCGATCTGCGCTTATCTAAAATTTCCTACTTTACGTATCACTCCACCCATTCTATCAGCATAACATCTCAATTCCCATTCAAAATGATCATCTCCTACCGCTTAATGGTCTCCAAACGGATGTGCTGGTATTTTAATTTAAAAAAATTTCCACGATCTACCGACGTTTTTCCAAAGGCAACTCAATTTGTTTCACAGTCTTTTCAGAGACCGCACTACCCACACAGAGACGGCGTTGTAGCAGTCCACCTTTTGACCATCTATCCACAAGGTAACGATAATTGCATGAGAAGATAGCACCTAAGAGCCCACTTCATCTTATCAGTCATAATTTCAACTTAATCAAGGTCCCAATCGCAAGTTTCATCGACATCGTATTTGTGGCAATAACAGTTCATCAATGCATACAAGGCCTTTTGCCTATTGCTGGGTTGCATCTTCGTAATACGAGTTATTTAGTTCATTTAACTGAGAATCTCATAAATACCAAGGGGAAACGAGAAGACCAAAGGACCAAAGTAACGTCCCACTGAATGAATTTCTAGTTAACAAACGAAAAAAAAAACTATCGTCAGCCATTTGGTGAAATTTATTTGATGGCGTTAACTAAGTCTAGTCGAGCATGTCCGATCACCTGCTGACACATGCTCTGGTAGTGGATCGTACGCAAACATATACTCGTACAGCTCTAGCAAGCACTACTTTTGTGAATCCTGATTCAATTTATTTCAATTGAAGCGCAGGTTTGATATTCAATCCACTAACAAGAGGACAGAATTAAAAATTGTTTTGCTGTTCTTATGGAAGACTGAAGGTCTAATTTATAGCAGCTGGCCATTTTTATCTGAAATGCTAGCGCCATAGCAGATTTCATTACGCTGAATGATAAACCAATCGAAGTGGTACATCCTTTGACGAGATACTGAGGATGTAGAGGAATTCCACCCCTTCTCTTTCGCTTTCTATCAGTGGACGAGCCTCATATAGACTTCACCTGGGATTAATCAACGGTGTCAAACCTACCATAAGGCCCAATTATTACTTAAAAAGGGCATGTTGCTTGCAACCTAGTGGTCTACAAATGCCTTGGGAGGTTTGTTCCCTCCGCAGAATTCCCCTCGCATTATAATTCAACCCGAAATTAAATTAAAATTAAATTAAAACACTTTTTCTGGTCCAGTTTCGCGAAGGAATCTGAGAATAAGAAGAGGGTTCATGGACGGCATATCTTCATCTATCCGATTTGCTATTTTCCAGATATTTCATTCAAGGTTAATGGAACGGATGAAACTCTGCAAGCCTAATACCTAATATCAGCAACTGGTACGGTGGACGCCTATGTTGGTTACCGGGCCATATGATAACACCGACAATGAAAGAGCTGATGAATTGACGTAGAAAGAGTCGGAACTCGATCTTTGCCAGTACCTGCAGCCCTGCCTCTACAGTCCTAACTTCAAGATTTTTAGGAACGCTTCAAAATGAGCGTCGCCGGACCGAACCGAAAACATGTCCTATAGACAGAACTCTTTGGTCAGAGTTTGATACAAAGAGGGCCAAAACTCTGATAAGGCTCAACGACAGAGGTGTACGAGTCATCCTCTGGCGTTCCTGCTGGCATCAGTATTCGAAGTTAGGCATCTGGTTATGTTTCACAATAACTTTGTAGGACCTGTCCTGTTTTAGCCAATGGAAGACTGATGACTCTTAGAAGTCACTTCCTCAACGAATTAAGTAAGAATTAGCTAAGAATTAGCTGGGAGACCATCTGACATTTCTATCCCTATCTAGGCGGTTTAAAATGTGCGTTTTTCTCTTTTAGGTTTCCAGAGTAACAAACAGTGGGCATAATGGACCCAACTGTTGGTCCATTCACAAGGCATCAATCTGTCTAATCTAACCTAACCTACCATGGCAACTATCAACCGAGGCTAATCTCAATAGCTTCGTTGCTATGGGTGTATCTGGAAGCCCTTTGGATACCAAGCTCTATCAAATCAGCGGTGAGATACTGAAAAGCAAGAGGATTTCCGCCCGTTTTATTGGATCCGTCCAGCGGAAGACAATCATATGTCTGATCTCCTCAAAGGATACCATTAAATGAAGTCTATAGAAGGCTAAGAAACCATTTGCGCAGTAGTCGTGGTTGCAGCAGAAAGGAACGCTGAGTATCTAGAACTAACTCTACACATGAAGCTGTAGTGAAATAAACACGAGGACGAGGTAGTGAGAAAATCTAACTGAATGCTCATGGATAGCAGCAATCATTTGGGATTCGTTCTTAAAGTACAACATGATGTAAGACCAATCATCGCTTAAGGTTAGCGTTGGCTTGGAGCAAAAGAACTAATCTAAATATGACGGAAAGTCCTTTGTAAAAATAACAGTGATCCTACTGATCTTACACTTCTGCACATGAAAAGCTGAAAAGTGGCAAATTGCCCAGTCACCTAGGACCAAGAATAAGGCTCCAAAGCAGCATTTTAACTATCTCTAGAGTCCCTAGAGACTTCAAAAGGCAGCTCGAAACTTTATGAATGAATATGCGATTCGTGTCATAAAATGGTTGACTTTTGAATCATAAACAGCTGAGGAGTCTTGAAAACTGATTGGTATAGGAATGTGAGGATATCCTCAACATATTGGCCGGCGTTTGGGCCCGCTCTGTTACCCTCTAGAGAAACTATCTGATAGAGAAAGGTAAAAGGGGTGATGTAAGTGAAGGATGGTTCAATTTGGGTATGGAAAGTCGGGTAGAGTTCCACTGCTCCGAGAAACTTCCTGTACTTCGAAAGAGTTCCGCAACTGTAACGTCTAAGATAACTCAGCCCGGGCAGGACGTGTTTTCCTAAGCGCCCCTGCCTCAGAGCAATCGCAGATGAAGTGTTCAAGGCATTTTTACTCTTCCCCGCATCTTGGGCAAGGGCTAGAAGACCCAAATCCCAGTCTGTAGGCGTGTTTTTTCAGGTTGATGTGTTTGTTGTACAGACCGCCTACATCGAGCACGCTCGGGTCAGTGCATGTTTGCAGTCTTTTCACATGTTTTCGTGGTATTTTGAGAACGAGCTGCTGTATTAACCACCTTTAAGGCTATTTCTATGTTTGTAACCATGGGCGTATGGATGTTTCCCGCCTCCTGCTTCGCCAGTTCATCCGTGACATCGTTCCCTCGTATTTTGCATGACCAGGTCTCCAAAGCAGGTTGGCCTGGGAGAAGGTTGCCAAGATATTAAGTTTTCCTTGCATTGCTTCACCAATTTCAAGCTGATTCTGATGTTGTTGCTGTTGTTTGGGTTCCAATCCTAAGTAGTATTCCCCCGCCCTTAAGTATAGCCAAAAAATTTGCCTGAAAGGCAGTTACAAATGAACTGAGAGTTGGCCTTCGGCAATATGTGTGATCCATCCGTCTATACTTCTACTCCACCGTCGTTTGGAAAGACAGTGCCCTGCTGCCATTCCTCGCATTTTGGGAGTTGAACATTTACGACATTGTCGACTGGCATAGGAATAACCGGGCCATCGGGACCAATGACCAAATTTTCCAGCATCCCAAGCAAGACAGTGCGATTATATCAATCTGCCTACGAAACCACCTATAAGTGGTATGAGAGTCGCTGTATATACTCAACAGCCTAGGCATGTAAGTTCCACAAAAATACGATACACTTGGTGTCAAGTCACGTTGTAGTGGAAGATCAACAGATTGGTATGGGACAACACATAATCCGAAAAGTTACGAAAGGAAGAGGAAAACGAAGAACTTGAACTCTTGAGGGAATTCCCCAAGACAGGAAAGGGACAAAAGTTTAAGAGTCCACCAGCTATGAAACCAACAAGCTGCAGACTCGTACACTTATAAGCTTTTCTACACTTAAGCAAATCAGGCCTATAAAGCCCTACAAAGAAATCGAGGAAACCCTATATCAAATTCTAAGGAACTATGCGGCTTTGTCTCGTACCAGAGTAAGCTGATAATCAACTGCTTAGGAAAAAGATGTCCTATCATAAGATCCAATGCGGGTTCGTAGGCTTCTCCTAGAAACCAAGTGCAACGAGGTGTTTGAGAACTACATCTGTAAACACATTAGATCCAGGAGATGGAACTCACCTTACCCCACTGCAATTCAGTCAACCTAACTTGCACTGTTGACCAAAGGTGACATGTTTAATTTTTTTTTAAAATTATGGCATGTGTTCCACCCATGCCGCCAGCAGTAATTTTCATCAATTGCTCATTCACAGCACACTCGGGCACTATTATAGGGGCGTGGGCCAACCGACCGATATTAATGGTCACTTAGTAGACGAAGGCAATATCCGGAACAAGTCAATCCTCTTTCGGTCATAAAATGTGCATCAATTTAAAGTTCGGCAATTGTCGCCACAACGATGCAGCGTGCCAACCAGCGCACGTGGGCACCACAAGCATCCTGCGCTAAAATAGGAAGTTACCATCCCCAACAACGTTTTCGTCGTTGTCATCGTCATCGTCGTCGTCGCCAGTCATTGTCGTTACTGTCGCCCCAATCACTCGCGCGGTTAAATATGAAAATTAGATGATATACGATCGAGATGTTAACAAATCTTCTTCTTTTAGATACAAAAAAAAAACAAAAAAAATATTCAAATTGCCTGGCTTTCGGTGGATGGTTAGATTGGGGCGGCGAAACCCTGTTGCGTGGTCTGGTTTACGTCGTTGCTATGTCCAACCGAGCATCAGACAGAGAGACTTCTTTTTTATGGGCTTTTGTCATCCGTAAATCATGTGTTTAAGCGTATTTTTATGTGTCAACTGATTAATTCGATGATGTGGCCATAAAAATGTTCCTTAACATCCCAGAGACTGGACAAGTGGTGGTGCTGTTTTGGTGGTGGCTGGGCCAGTGATGATGGTGATTTGGTGGACACAAAACCTACGCAAAAGTCCACAGCGGCTCAACCTCAAAAGCGAGGGCGATTATCATAAAATATTGAATTAGGAATGTGTATTGCTGTGGACATGACATGATACATCGCAGAGACGAGACTCATCCGCATCCCCCGTCCACCAGGATGATGTTCATTCGACCAATAGAAAGAATGGAGACAACGTAGAAGGAAAAAAAAAAATAAGAGTTTTATGGATGTTCCAATCCAGTTTCTGAAGTGTATATTGATTTTAAAGAGTCTCTCACCCTCTCCCCCGGGCCCATTTTGGAGCTCATTTTTGTATTTTTACAACTTTTTGATTTGATTTTGAAAATTGTACTCGAATTATCGCCGGATGGGGAATAAAATTAATGAATTATCACACATTGTCGAGGAGATGATCGTAAAAGCGGGACAGCGGCAATGGCAATCGACTGGCTCTAAGGCCAGGGAATTTATTTCCGCAGACTGAACGAGAGGGGGGGACTGCTGTATTGATGGAATAAGCCTATTTTATTGAGCTATAAATTGTAACAATGGAGCGAGGTACAGAGAGCGGGGTAGAATGAGGAACAAATCGCTGTTTTTATTTGGGTTATAAAATTTTATATCAGCGTAGCTTGATGTTAGTTGTAATGGACTGGCGATGGTGGTAGTAAAGGAAGTTGACCAGCTGCCGAAGTGCGTGTCATGGAGTTTATGATGGCTGCCATTTGGGATTTGGAATCATCGCTTGCGGTCTATTAGTCTCTTTTGATTACAAAAACATTTTAAAATTTTTTTTTAAGTGGATGACGAGATCTCGGTTGTTGTGCAGATACTCCCACACTATGTATACAATCGTATTCGGCTTAAAAATCGTTGAGAGGTTCTAGTTGCACTTGGATGAACGGAGATTCACCAGCCTATTCGGTGACTAGTATTTCCACGACACCAGCAAATAGCAGCTTCCGACCAATAGATTCTACACCATTGCATCTATAGAGCGACCTCGCCTGCAGATGTTGCTAGCCGAAGGAAAGCCACTGATAGGGTCTCACAATAGAAGCTGACCCTCGACACTCTATTAAAAAGAACAGAAATATTAAACGTCTAACCATGCGTTGAGTAGCCATAGACTTTTCAAGAGTCTAGGGTCTCTTCCAGGATGCCTCTAACATCTGACGTCAACAACCAATGGTGACTGCTTCGACTATCATCAAAAAAGTTGAGTCTGCATAACGTGCGCCCTTAGAACCACTCCTACAGCTGCACTGGAAACTATGAGATATCTATTTCCCGTTGACATCTTTGGAAGCCTGACGGCGGCAAAAGGATTATTGGTCAGGGAATCCTGCGTGCTGGTTCATGGAAACTCAAGTAACCTGAACGTACATAACGCAATACCTAGTAATAGGGGCTATAATGCCCCTTATTTGAGATTTAACGTGAAGCACAAGACCAGCATTCCCTAGTAGAAGTGCTTGGAGAAATTTTGACAGAGTCTGCGATAGAGGTGTATACAGATGGATGCAAGACAGCATTTGGTACAGATTTGTATCACCACACGATTGCCGGATCACTGCAATGTATTTCAGGCAGAAATCACAGAACATATCTGCGAAACCCTGGCCTAGCTTTCAATTAGATTGCAGAGCTATTGGACAGCTAAGCAGCGATAAAAGCCTTGGAATCGGCAATTATTCAATCCAAGTTGGCTAAGCAATGCCGCAGGTCCCTTATTAAGACCACTGTCAGACGTGATGTATCACTGTACTGAGTTCCACGTCACAGGGACCTTCCGGTCAATTGCAAAGTCGCCGAACTAGCTAAGGAGGTTGCTGAGCATCGTAGCCTCCCTGATAATGGGGATGGACTGCCAGCTCCACTTCCACTTAGGTACTGCAACCATCAGTATGGACTCTCACCTTAGCAAAACTGGCCAAACCTGGATTGTAGGAAAACTAGGAGACTCATCTCCGTTAGTCGGAAAAATTTAAGAGAAATGGTAGGAGCCCTCACGGCGCATTGTCTTAAAGGCAGACATGCCAGAAAGCTGGGTGATCTCTTAACCGATTTCTGTAGAAGATGCGGAGAGTCGTTTTTGTAGTATCTCTGTTTGTATCTCTGCCCTAGCGTGGACAACCACTCAACCCAATTTAACCCAAAATAGTTTCACAAGTCACAGTTGACACCTAACCACCACCGAAAAGGAACACAAGATGTTCCTTTGTCATGTCTATTCAGTCTTCTTGAACTGGGAGACTACTGCTTTAATGAGTGACAAGTCCATGACTTCCTACTGTACAAAGTGAGAGACGAGGCGAAGCCTGTAGTGGCAACGAAGACACACAGCGAGACTTATTCGACGACTGGAAAAGTGTAATACATCGTCATTGACAGAGAGGGAGAAAGCTGTTTGGTCACACTGACCAGCTGTACTGTCGGTCAGAGGATTGTCTAAGAAAGCTATTGATTCCTTCTGCAGTTTAATGCCTTTCTCAGCCCATAATGACAGAAAAGGATCTGACATTTAAAGGTGTAAAGGATTGGTCAGAAGATTGTTTCTGAACACTTCGCGAACGCCTTTTGTCATTCTCATATGATAGCCACCTAAAGACTTGGAATTTAAATCAGAGTATGTTGCTGCCGAGGGCTGGCAGCCAATTGCGTCGCATCTCTGTCGTGATTATTTGATTCCAAATTGGATCCGAAAAATACTAGATTTTTCCTTTTGCAGTCAACATTCGATGAAAGCCTGCAACTTCTTATCCAAGTCCAGATGAATCGCAGGACTCTTTGGATTTTTCACAACAGTCAATATTCCTCTATTAAGACATTTCCCGTCTGAACGTCTCATACTCCATTTAAGTGCCAACTGAAATGGAAGCTTCCCTCCGCTGCTTCCACATGCTCAACAAAAACGCTTGTATAATCAACCTTTCTAACAAAAACCAATTCGTGTAACTCATGCTCAACAACATTCTCACCGTATCCTTTTGGAAGAGGTATCGAAAAAATTACCCGCAATTAATTAGGTGTGCTTATTGAAAAACCTGCCCCAGCAGCACCTTTACACGATCAACAAACTTCTCTCTGTCTCTCCCATCCATCGGCAAGACTCGAATGAAGCTCAACTGATTAAGTTGTCCTGTACGTCTGTCCATCCATTTTAACTGCGCACGCTTGCACTCGCGCTCTCAACATTCACGCCAACATCCAGGCGGTTATTTTCAATGCCAATAAATCGTCATCGTCCTGTTGCTGCTGCTGCTGTACTGGTGCTGGTGCTGATGCTGATGCTGATGCTGAGCCTTTTCGTTGGTGCTCCTACAGATTGCAGCAGTGTTTTTTGTGTAGCGTACCTGCTTCATGCACCACTCAACTGACTTGACTGACTAAGAACCCGTGTGAGAGGCTCACATTGAAATTTATTAATCAAGCCTCTCGGTCCACAGTCGATCGAAAGAGCAGGGAGCAATCTGGCTTGGCATTCCTGCCCGAGAAGAGGATGTCATAAAAATTAATGTGGCTTCTTAAAATTAATGATTTTTATCTTGTGGCAGGGCCTGGGATGGTAAACACCCTGTCAAGGGGGATCTATGTACCTTCAATTTTTCTTTACTCCTTTTTTGTGAGTTAATTTCCAAGGATCCTAAGATCCTAAGAGAATAAACAAATAACTAATGAGTAATGAGCTATTTCGCCACAACGACGATGATGATCGTCATAGCAATCTCCAGCTATGTCTTGGCCATGGTCATCATCATCATCATCGTCGTCGTCGACGTCGTCTCCGTCGTCGAATGAAATCTCGGCATGATATCGTCCAATAAAATCGGATGATATACTTGCGCGTACTCTGTCTGGATTTTTCTCATCTGTCGTCCATTGATGGTGAATAATTGAGTGATTAACCGTGTATGGACCAGAGGATGCAGGAGGGGCTTAATATTCGCCGCCAACATTCGAATGGTTGATTAGCACGCATCTGATAAATAAGAAGCGCGGAGCACTGCGAGTGGGAATTTCTCGAAGCGAATATTGGTGCGACTTATTTTGTTTTCGCAAGAATAAGGATTTTGCGATCAATGTTAGGAGACGGTTTTTGTGTTAAAACGGTAGGAACTTAGAGGAATTGCTTTCGGTTCAGAAGCGAGTGTTCATTAGAAAATTCATAAATTGGGTTAAGCTGTTGTAACTCGTACTTTGTCAGCATTACTGGACTATGGCAAGTCCTTGCCAGGAAATGTTTACTTTACTTTAAATCTGACAGTTTGACAAACACAATCTGGAAATAAACCTTGCGAACAGGATAGTCATGAAATCTGCCATTTTTTCGAAAGGTTTAGACAGGTGGTGAAAGAAAATCAGACGCTTGAACCAAGGCAATAGAGTTACCGTGTCCTTGTTATCATGTAAAAGGAAACGATTTAAGGCTGATATTGAAAATTCACAGAAAAGGTAGTCTGTTTTGGAATGGACTTTATTCCGGACTTCGAAAAACTTCGCACAAAGTCAGAAACATACTAAAGGGCATCTCTCGGCAATGTCTTAAAGCAAGGACGTATACCATTGAAATGGAGAGAAGTAAACGGAGTTTTTATACCTAAGTGGAACAGGGTCACAAGGCAGTTTAATACTTTGAATCCATCAATCTTTCGTCGCTCCTGCTTAAAATATTTGCAAGAATCCTCGATGCTCATATTAAAAGCATATGTCGTGATCTCATGCATTTTAGCACGCATATCTAAAGGACAAATCAGTCAAAGGATTTACGTTATGTATCGGGGAAGCTGTAGGCAGGCCTCCACTATAAGGAACTAGCTTTTATAGTTTTCCTAGACGTAGAAGGAGTCTTTCATAATAATACACAGTAGCGGCACAGCTTTGGGTGCTGTTTAATGGGAGGAGTAAACGTCGCTAGTTACGTAAGAGAAGATGAACGAAGTGACTATATTCTGGACACGGTGAGATCATGCAAGTTGCTCTGATAAGTCCTTGAAAATAAACGAAATATTGCGGACTCGAAGCCAATCCAGAAAAAAAGGAGGTGCGCCTTTCATGGTGCAAAGTTAAACAATGCCACTGGCGACTTATGAACTTTCGGTGCCAAGCCATCGGCGGTAGCCGTTGACTCTACTGACTTTTGGACGTATATCCCGGTCAGCAGATTTATGGATTTTTGTCGCTGTCCAAGTTTTTTTTGACTAGTTGTTCTTCTAATGCCCGCCCCTTGGTTGCAGATACCTATCGGATTGGATTAAGCCCCATCAACACAACTACGGTCCTTTAGGGCGAAGTATATGCCCGAAGTTCAGCTCACATAACTTTAAAAAAGAAGATACATCAGCTCAAACAGTCAGGTCGCGATTGAGGCATGTTCTGGTGGATTGCCACCAAAAGCGTGAAGGATGCAATTCATGAACTGACCGGTCAGGGAGGTGTAACTCGGTTACGCTAGTCTGGGTTCCAGGACATTCTGGGATGCAGGTCAATGAGCCTCTTCGTGAGTCCTCAGCCAACGCTGAGCCCGAACCGAACCACGTTTATTCCTAAAAGTGATTTGAGAACTATAGATCCGACACGGATTTTACTTCCGTTAGGGAACACCCGAAAACTATAGAACTTAGGAGTTCGGTCCTTTGTGAGATGTTCGTGGAAGAGGACGAAACTGTCACACACTTCCTGCGCGACTGTCCTGCTTTTGAAAAAATCAGGCACTTTACCATGGGCAATTTCATCTTCAAGTATGAGAAACATGTACTCTAACATAAGTGGAAGAAAAGTGAATTCAAAATCTTAAAGACGGAAGGAAGGAGTTTAACATAAGGTCAAAACGAAAGAGCTGGGCAAAGTCTTACTAAAACGAGTCTGAGAATAGAGGTATTGTTTACAAATGGTTTTCTGCGAAGACTTAAAGGTTTATTTTCTGCTCCGGTATAAAGAACATGATATAGTGAACATTACCAATTGTAGATGGGTTATAGGAGTGTAAGTGCTCTGCGACCTTTGTAGATCTATTGTGCTCCCCCCGACTTGAAGCTCTAGTTGATGAGGTACTCAACTTGGAACACCTCCTCCAGTTAAATTTTCTTGACGAAGCAGAGTAACTGGAGTGGACCTAACAATGGTAGATCTTCTTCTGATAGTTGGTAGGCATCCAGATGTTTCCTTCTTTTGTGGATCAGTGCTCCACATTCCTTTAGAAAGTGACCTGTGATTTTTTCAAATTCATTGGTGAAAGTACATGTCCCTGATCCCTCCATACTTGTTCCCGTTTTATCTGCTTTATACACTTTCAAGACCACTTCTCGATTAGCCGTAGTGAGGTTGCAGCCTCTCATACTTTGTATTCAATCACAAACCTCAAAGGAGCCCAAAAGGATTAACACCATTCCGCAGAAATATATTTTCATAAAATTTTATTGAGTTTATTCATTATAGGTACACTGCTAACCCTTACACACCTGGCATTTAAAATTAGGATGTACCCAGCCCGAAGCATAACAAACTACCCACTAAATTGAAACCCATAACTTTCACCTGTGAACGTGACCTTTTTCGCTGGGACGATTGTGAAGACCCCCACCCCCCAACAAGCGGAACACGCAAACACCGAAATTGTCACCCGAAATTCCTTCCAACGCGCACCGCACCTACTCCTACATACGGACATACATATGTATGTACATGCTTGCTCCTGGGAGAAAACCCTCAAAAGAGACGTAAACGCATTCCTCTGAAGCATAACTCAATGTCACCGACCGCCATTGCCATATCCATAATTAAATGATAATGGCCACCGGGACAAAGAGATATAGCCTCCAATCAGTTGACTCAGTATGGACAATCAATAGGTGTTCCACACGCGTATACAGGGATTCACTCAAGAAAATAACCCTCATCACAACCGATCACTGTCAGATTTCCAATTTCCAATGGTTAATTCCAATGCAATAACCATTTTGTTTTCATTTTGATTGTGTTCGTCTTCGGCGTTAATTTCTTCATTGGGAATCTCCTTGGGACAGATCCCATTTCTCCTTTTACGGGGCATATCTCTAAGTGGTCAAGAGAGTGGCGGTGGCAGAGATGTGCCGGATAGACAACGCGCCGCGGCATAAGGATGAAAGCAAAGTGAAAAAAAAAGAACTTTCTAATTTATGGCTGTCATTTTCAGTGTTCCGTCTTGTTGTGTGTGGGTGTGTGTGGCTGTGTGTGTGTGTGTGTGTTTATGTCCGCGTTTGTTAGACGCGTTAAGCAGTTGTGTCTTCATATTCAGTTGACATTCTTTCTTGAGTTTGTCCTCTTTTTTGTCGTTTTTTTTTTTCGCTGGATCAAAAGTTTATAAAGGACGAGCAGCAGAAGGTTCAGATGAGAGAAAACAATTTTGTGTCTACAAGAGTTGAAGGCGACTCATTTGAAGAGACATAAGTTTTTGACATGAACTATGAAGAGGAAATATTCTGCAAAAAAAGAAAAGAAAGGAGACAAGGAGGAAAGTGTCACGAGTATTCAATTTATTGCGCGGAGATAAGTCGGGTAAATTGAGATTCTTGTCAGGTTGTAGGCGAAGGAGACTAATATTCCAGACGCAGGCTTATGGTAAAGGACTGCTCCGATAGTGGCAGTAAAGGAATAACTATCCACTTAATCCTGTGAGTGATTGTGGCGTCATAGAAGGTAACATATAGTAATTAGTGCAAACCCTAGAAAAAAAAACTAGATAACTGCAGTAGGTTCCCAACTTCGCTAAGCAGACCTGGCAAAAAAAAAACTATAAGTATCCGGCAACGATTGAATGAAAAAAAGGAATTGCTAGGATCTGGGTCTAGATCTTAATCCAGATCGAAATCCCTAGAATCTACTCGTATACCTTTTTTAGCTTATGCGTCGGTTCTTTGGTGGAAGAGGCTCTGGCGTAAGTATATGATTGCCCTCTGCACTAAACTTCAAAGAACAGCCTGCTTCGGCTGCGTCTACTATGCTCTAGACGCTCTGCTTGGTTCACCTCCCCTTGATGCATATATCATGGGTTGTACTATCAAGGCAATCCACCGTCTCAGACGAGGTGGCTTTTAGTATCATCCGCACTGCGCGGCACTTATCCTACGAACCTGGTTCCATGGATTTACCAAGTAAATTGAGAGTGGACTTCATTTGCGTTCAGGACTGGTTTCGACCAGAGTCTGAACCTGGACTGGGCTGCAGTCGAATCTTTACGGATGACTCCAGGTGCCTTCGTAACAAGATTAGCCCTCACTATTCGTTAGGTAAGCATGTCACTGGCTACCGACTATATTGTAGAGAATAAGTGGAGGGGTCGGAGTATCTCCGTCTGTAGTGACAGTCAGGCTGCGCTTAAGGCCTAGCTCAACTCTTAAAACCGTTGCAAAATAGTTCGAAAATGCAAGGACACATAGAATTGTTCGCAAGACTGAACACTCTGACTCTTAGCTGGATCTCAGGTCACACTTGGATTGCGGGAAATGAGATCTCCGATGAGATTGCTAAGCAAGGCTCAAATATTTGTAACAGAGAGGTTCAAAAAGTGCTTGGCATGAACATTTTATATCTTTGATGACCACAAGCAAACAACCAAGAGCCCAAGATGACCATGGAGACTTCATCCACAAGTGACTAATAGTGCGAGAGATTAACCAAACACTCAAAGACTAAGGGTGGTATCAATTAATAATCTTGATCCCATGGTCGACTTCCAACGAGTTAAGAAGCAGTGTGGACCTCGGATGGCCACGTTTTAGTGATGGGAGGAAGAGGGCAGTCATCAAGGGGTATTAAGGACGATTGAAGTGACTAACAGAGAATAACGAATAACGACTTGACCGTGAATGCAAATCGGACGACATCGTCAGAGATGTAACCAATTGCATTCACCAAACAAGGATCTGCTAAAAATCCTGCAGTGGGGAAATACAATTATTTACACGGAAAAAATTTTAAAATACCAAATTTTTCAGAAAAAAAACGTCCACTGGTCGATAGGTACAAATGGGCAGCCAATTCAAGGATGCACTTTCCTGGCATAATCAATTCTGGTGTAACATGGCACGACCCGCACGTTAATTAAAGGTTGAGTGAAGCTTTAAAACTAGGAGCTCGGCACCAAAATACTTTCTGAATCTAACCTTAATCCTTGGAGTTCATTCGATGGCTACATTTCCTGCAAATCGAGAGCTATTCAGGACCAGAATCAATAAACGTCTTGGAGCGTTGCCTAAGCGAATAGATTTGCTAGTACGTTAAAATTAATTTAATTCAATCTGTCGAAAATGTTGCGTATCTTTACTGAGAAGACGATAGACTTTCCGACAACAAATTGGTTAAATGTCTTCTTTTTAGAAAGATGATCATGGTGCAGTAAGTAGTAGTTTGCAAGCCCCGCCTGGGACTCATCATTTACAGCCACCAATCATAGCAGAGAAACAACTAAAACATTAGTATCTGCCTGGCAGTTCACAGGACCGGATATGGTTTCAAAGTACATAAATGTCAAAATGCTCGAGACTTTCGAAAGAGGGAACTGTAAAGCTGTAAAGAATGATTTTCGGAACATCTTCAATGACACTAACCCGATGGTGACTAAAGCCATCAAATGCCGCTTATCCTCTCACTCATTTGATTGATTACAAGCGATAAAGCCCGTGTGTTTATGACTACTTAAAAACGTATAAATTATTCCATATGACTGTGCAGCAGCTAAATGCAGTTGACTACATTAAAAAACCCCACTTTAATTGACACTTCCCGACAAGACCTACCGCACACTAACGACAGGGACAGCCTTTAAAGGGGTGATGTATGACGGCTTCTGTCTTTTCCAGCAATAATGGCGAATTACGATCGGCGTTCAGCCATAACACCCTCACATTAAAGGGTTATATTGCACTTATATGAGGGTATAAACAATTTTATTAATTAGCAGCCAGTATTATAGACAGACAAGGCTAAGTATATGGCCTGCGTGTGCACATTAAAGGCTCATAACTCCACCTAATGGCCGTCCATTTGATGAGCGTTTTTTTTTTGTCTGTCCCCTATATGCATGTCAGTCCATCAAATCATCTTGTAGATTGTCAATTAAACGAACATAAAACCGGGTACCGTTTAACAGCAAGACACACTTATCCAAAGTCAAAGTCCAGATGCGCTCTAAGACTTTCTATTGACCAACAAAACAACAACAACTACAACAACCGAAAAAAGTCAAAAAGTCGAAAATTTATGACCCAATGTCGTAAAATTTTGACATTTACTGCAAATCAATCACTTGAACGACCTTCTGTTGTATAACACACAGCGCGCGCATACAATAAAAACAAAGGCCGGGGCCACATCGCATGCAAACAAAAACGGGAAGGATATAAAAAAATACTTTGGAGGTCGTAAACGTTTTTAGATATTTTTATGACCCAAAGGGATGGACGACGACGTTGTAGACGACGAAGACGATGGCGGCCATTAAAACGATCATCTTCGACGGTAATCTGCTCGGGAGGTCTGTTAAATTGTTTTGTGTGTTTGTTGTAAGCGCAGTTAACAGCTCCTCCCAGGTAAAACTGCAATAAAAATCGGGAATCTTTTGACCGCCCGCCCTCTTAGGGTGGCGGTCAGACGGTCGGTTCCGTGGGAAGTATATATGTCAATATGGCAAGAGAATTCTGATTGGACTGTGTGAGAAGGAAGTAATTTTCAGGACATAAAACGATTTATTGCTCGTAAGAGATTGAGTATTTATTGTGATTTTTTTTTGTACAATACTTGTTAAGTCATTCACGAGGCGTTTTTATTGCTCTCTCACAAATGTGTGATGTGCGAGGGGATAGTATTGTTTGCTCTTAGTTTGAAAATGTTTAAGGAGGATTTTTGAACTTTTTTTTTAATGCGTTTTTTAACTTACTTTCATTTAATTAGACAGATGCCAGTAATGTTCAAGGTGGTCACAGGTCATCAGGAATGAGTGCTATCGATCTTTCAACCGGAGTAAGCTGTTGAAATCCTTTCCTAAAGCGATTAAGTTTGAAATCCTCAAGACAATCTTGCAAGTTTAGGGATGTTTATTGTCGCTATTCTTCGCCATCAGCTTACAGGAGCGGAAACACGGTGAAGTGAACTACTACATCACACAATTCC
This sequence comes from Blera fallax, assembly GCA_946965025.1. Classification (NCBI taxonomy): domain Eukaryota; kingdom Metazoa; phylum Arthropoda; class Insecta; order Diptera; family Syrphidae; genus Blera; species Blera fallax. The sequence continues at coordinate 11,741,569 of OX337247.1, read as the reverse complement.
TAACCGCACATGGATACTTCAATCGGTACCTCTGCAGAATGGGGAAGAAAAACAGCGCAGCCTGCCAGTACGGAGACTCCGAGGAAGACGATGACTACCATACCTTCTTTGTCTGCAGTAGGTGGGCAGAGGACCAGGCTTGAGTCGGAGATAAGCAGCCTCTCCCCAGACAACGTGGCCCAGAAGATGATCTCGAGTAGCACCAGTTGGAACAGGATCTGCGCCTTCATCCAAAACAGTGTTAAGAAAAAAGAAGAGCGAGGAAGTAGCAAACACACCTTCAGAAAACAATTCTATAAGAAGTTAAAAGCCTTACCGGCAAGAAGACAATTAAACCCGTAACAGAAGACAAAATGAAAAAGTCGGTCCCCATAGGGGAATGAAAACGACTCCTCTCTGAAGTAATGCGAAAGCGGTGCCCGAGTGGAAGGTGTGAAGAAGAAAAAGGCAGATGACTCTTCGACATCAATATTCGCCAGGTCATCAAAGAAGCCTCTAGATAAAGCGATTTTCTTGTAGACATGGTAGTGAAGGACAGTTTAATTCTACTGCTCGTCATTGAAAAGAGGATCGCAGTGACGGTACTGATCTAAAATCGCTGCACATACAACATACTAGCGCGTAATGATCTCCTGTTTACGAGCTTTATCTGGAGACGTAACGAAATGTGTTAAGCTCCCATCGTTATTGAATTCTATTTGAGTAAATCTTTTCAAGGAAAAATAAGCCATACCTGACGAATTCAGGAGCCTCTATGCTATCGTAATAGCTACCAGGTTGCAAGAATTTTTCGAATTTGGTCTCAAGACTGAACTCTCTGACTCTTGTCTGGGTCCCAGGTCACACTGCAATTGCGAGAAATGAGATCTCCGATGAGAATGCGAAGCAAGGCTCAGAAATTTCAAATTCCAGTAAAATAGGTAAGATTGGGTCAACTATCCTTTTCAGAACACTTTTGAGGCAGAGCCCCTCACGAAAAAAAAAATTGCAACCGCTGTCCCCGTTCCCAACATTGCTGTGTCATCCGCAAAGGTAGCTTTTTGGGTACCACCTACGTACTTGCGGTATATCTCGTGTGTATAGCAGGTATAGTGTGGGACCAAGTACACTGTCTTGATGCACTCCCAGTCGAAGATGTTAGATATTTGAGAACCTGGCATATTCATCGCGAAGAGCTTGCTATAACTCGTATTCTAAGCTTTTATGCCCCACGTTGTCCAAGACTTGAGAGGCATCGAATAGAGGAAATAAAAAAAAAATTAAAAATACTCACTTATGAGTAACAAGGCAGTTAAAAAAATGTTAATCTAAATTTAACCAAAAATGTCATCCCCGACATCACTTGTCATCCGAATAACTGCACTCATTAATTACTTCCGCAATCGGGTATTTCTTTCGAAAGCCTACCCTCGATATCTGGACTCCAAAAAGGAAGGAAAGAAAGAAAACGATACGCCTTCTTGTGTTGGAAGACAGTACAAGGTAATTTCGAAATTTATTGTAATCAGCGACATCTCTGTCATAATTTACGCTTTAAATTTACGAGTTTTTCATCGTCCTCACACGCAAATGCCACTGACGCTGATCGTTACCATTTAATTGATTACCCAACCGGACAGTGAAACCTGGTTACGAAAACGACAACGACAACGACGACAACGATGACGATGGGACACAACGACACACCGACACACCCACACAACGACACAAATGCAAATACTTTATAAGTATATTCTCCACCCTAACGATGGATATATATTTTATATCAATTTTATTAAAATATTTTTATTACCCTCCATTAAGGAGGGCCGCGCCGAAAGGAACCAAACCATCATCACTTGATGGAACTTTTTTCTCTTGGTGATGTGATCATCACTGTTCGAATGGTTTTGACAGGTTCAAGGAACCCGCAATGGATTTCCATTTCAGATGATATGCGATCCAAGCACACACAGGTAATGGATGCCAGATTGTGGAAGGGGTAGAGGGGGAGAGGGATTTGTTCTGCAAATGGCAAGCCAGAATCATTTTTTGATGGAATTCCATACGCGGAGGTTTTACGACTCTCTCTCCCCTTCTCTTCACATGCTTGCAGTGGGGGACAATTAATGCAGTTTTTTTTTCTTGCGCGTATATCCATGGTTGCCAGAGAGAATTATTAAATTAATGCGACTTCAACATGTTGAGTGTAATTTTTTTCAATAATTTATTTATGACTCTTTGAGTAGTCCCCCATTCACTTTGGACATTGATGGTCAGGTGGGGGCCAATTGACGATGATGACGATCGTAAAAATGGACATCATCATCTTCGTCAGAATTAAATATAAAATTTTGTCTTTTATTTCGAGATGCAGTTTAAGGCAGATTGCGTTTGTGTGAGTGCGTGTGCATATCTGGTGTTGAGGGCATTGTGCAGGGGACACAATTTAAATGTCGTAAATTTTTTTATTTATTTGCCAAGTGAATTGAGGAAGTTTTACGATATTTTTCAGTCTTTAGAGCTGTCTTTGGAAAATGTTTCTGCGGCTTACATGCTGGAGCAACATTTGTTTTTTAATCGATAAACATAAATTGTGTAATTAAATATTTGTAATATGCTGGTTTTAATCTAATTTATAAAGTATATGGTGTACGGGTATATGTATGAATGAGCATATTTAATGGGTTACGGGAAACCAAGAGAGAATCAAAGAAGTATGCATAAAAAACCGAAAGTAATTGCAAGGAATCGAGAATTTACATAGAGTAGAGAAGACATGAAGGGTATTTATTTATTTCTAATTAAATATTAATACTAAACCTCATGATGTGTGACCTCCATTAATTCATTAGACCCTGTGACTGCGGTACTGCTGGTGGCTTGAAACGTATACCCGCCCCAAGCGATTTTTAATGATATTTATCCTCCATGATTGGGAGTGTTCTGTCATGACTAATAGGTGGTCATGACTAATTGGTAGTTATGACTGATTGGTAGTCATGATTTTCAAGGATTGAATCCAAAGAATGTTGTCCTTATACTCATTCTGGTGGCGGTCTTGTTTTAGCTGATTTTTTCTGCAAGATTCTGATCACTCATGAAGCAGTTGTGTCTGAGCACATGTATGCCTGATGAATGGAATCTCTACATCGTTTGCCTGATTCATAAATAAGGAGACCCCCTCAACTGCGCCAATTACAGAGGCATCAGTCTTCTCAACATCGCGTACCTGATTGGCCCCCATTAGTGCAGTTTCAGGTCAAGAAAGTCTACAGTCCATCAAATTTTTACACTCCGGCAGATCCTGGAGAAAACTTAAGAAGTGCAAACGGATCACCGGACCACCATCTTTTCATCGATTTCAAGGCCGCATATGACAGCATGTATAGGGACGAGTTATACAGAACCATGTCTAGTTTTCACATCCCTGCCCTCGTCCGGCTGTGCAGAATCATGATGGAGAACAGTCGCTGCTCTATCGATGCCGACTATTGCCAATCGCTGTTTCTTTGCGCTGAGAAGGCAATTGAGTCGTAAGGCCCTATCCCGCACAACTAAGGAGACTCTATGCAGAAACTTAATCATCCCAGTGGACTCGGTCGAGAACGGATGAAGATATTCTCGGTCGTTTTGAGATAAAAATTCTTCGTAAAATATTCGGCCCCGTTTACGTTGATGGGCTTTGGAGACGACGACATCGACTTAGTCCAAAAAAACTGCGCATCAGTCGCGTAAGATGGCTAGGACATGTAGAGTAAATGGACAGCAATGCTCCGGCCCGCAGGGTCTTCGAATCTAATCCGGAGAGCCAACGCAGTAGAGAACGATCTTGCCTAAGGTGGTGCGCACAAGTAGAAGAGGACCTTAACCAACTTGAAGTGCACAATTGGAGGCAGTGCACAAAGACCGGGCTAACCTAGTTCATTCGGAACTGTAGCATCACCCATGTAAGAGAAAGATCAACCGGCTTAAAAGTTATAAGTGTGATATACACACGGACAGGCAAACACCGCATTAAGATCATAAGTCTAGTCAAAGAGGGATGTTCTAAAAGAAGTGCCTTCGCAGGGATAACAAACCCACAGTACGGGATGGTATTCCCTCTAAATGTTTCAAACTATTAAACCAGTGGGCTTAGCAACAAACTAATCTACGTGTTCAACAACACTCTAGATAATAAAACAATCCACCGGCGGTGTAGATGTACATATGTTTAGATTGGGATGGCTGTCTGCACTAAGATACAGGCCCGAAGAGGTCCTTTGTGATACTATGGATACTTCCACTTTGACTATCCTGGAAGCTTTAAATGAAGCGGAGGATGCTTATGACGTCTAAGGGCGACAGTTTGTTGAGGTCATTGAACAAAAGAGTCACTAAATGGAGCAGTCTTCTTTGGGACAGCGACAGGACCGCATAGGTACACAGAAGGTGAAGGATGTTTTTCTTATCCGCTTGTTCCTTCCAGCTCCTGTAGAGCTCAACCTCTTAGCACGTTGGCCTATCAGACAGTGTGAGGACACTGATTGCGTAGCTGATCTGCGATAGCTTTAGCATAACCAACCCGGCACTAAGTTTCTGATCCAGCTTAGGCCAGATCTGTTTAGTTGTATGACACGTCGACATGTTTTTCCATCTGTGCTTGGCTGTGCTGAAAGGGTCCAAGATGTTTGCACCGGTGTAAGAAAGTTCTGATCTTGCACAAGCAACTGAAGGCAGTCCTTCAAACTAATGTACTAGGATCGAGGATGCAGGTAAGAATATTGAATTGCACAGTGTGTAGAAATAATAAGTGATGGCTGCCAGATCTTGACTCCTTCCGATCTAGCCAAAGGGAAAGTAAGTATTTTACTTAAATTCCGATCAAAGCCTATACTCCGGTTGGAGGATATGTGATAGATGTAATGTGGCTGCAGCTAGGTATTCTGCTTCAGGCTGTCAAAAGCACTGTATCTTCACGGGATACCATGACTATTCGGTAATATGATCAAAGAATTGCAATTCAGGAGTATCATAAAGACCCTGCTAAGGGTTCAATAGAATAGCACTCAGTGCATGCAGTCCTCTGTCTAAATTTCAAACGAAAAAAATATTTTAATAGATTAAAATGTAGGAGAAACAGAAAAAAAATATTCTCCAACATTTCATCCTGTATCCTTAAATATTATCCCCGAATGAAGAGATTAACTATGATTCATGCGATTATCTCTCTTAGAACCGCCATCATGAACACTCCCAAGCCGTCTCCATCCCAATCCATCTATCCACTCAACCATACGCATAAGACCCACACTTCCACCGTATACAGTCCTACATAAACATAATTTACGGATATCGCAAAAAAAAGAAGAGAACAAGGACCTCCATTTCTACTTATATACAATGTCTGTATGTAACCATAACTTATCTCTGAAAGAAAACAGAAAATCCTTGACTGTACACCATACAGAGTATAGCCTGACGGGCTTTGATGGAAAAGCAGGAATACGAAGGAAAAAAAAATGGCAACCAACAATGAATGCGTAACAGCAACAAGAACAGAAAATCAGCAGGCATTAGCGCGCTTACACTAAAAGTCCTTCGAGACAGAGAACAACCGACTGAGGAGACTGAGTCCTTCGATTTTGCAATGCCTCCGCACCAACTAGCAGGATATAACGCAAGAAACATGTCACCCCTGTTTTTACGCAACAATAAGAAATGCGTACATCAAAAAGTCGACAGGATGAAGAAGAACAAGAACAAGAAAAGAATTGAACTGCCAGGAGTGAGTGATTTATTGCCAACAGGACGATGACGATGAGAATGGCATGTCCTTTCTATGCCACGTATTTTTTTTTTACTTGTTTCCTTTCTTTTTGTTACTATCTGTGTGTTTGTTTTGTTTCATGGAGTGACAATGAGCTCACGGCGCGACACGGCGACCACCCTCATATACAACATTCTTTGAATACAGTTTATGGTCTGATAATTGACGTAGAAACAAACGACACACGGCTCATTGAGGGAGAAGGACACTACCTCTGGTGTGACACAAAGCGAAGGATTCTATTGTATTCGAAGTAACTGTTACCGTTTCGATGCAATTTTGTGAAGTAATTGCAGCGGAGAAAGTTTGACGAAACAGTAGGCAATAGCTGGGTTGCATAATTTCTGTAGGCTGCCAGGATGTTAGCTGGGTTCTTTCTTTAAGTGAATCAGCGCGTGTTTAAGGATTTATTCCTATCGTGGGACAGGACAATAAAAGGACGTCAAAAATTGTTTTTAAAGACTACACGATATGGGCTGCAACTGGTTTATGACAGAAAGACAACAACTAGATTTATGGTTCCGATTATGTTGACGAAATTTTAGGCCTGACTTCAAACGTGTACCTGACTAGACAATCCTGTAGAGCGTAGTGATGATAAGAACGAGCACATATTTTGCATTAAAGTGAAAAGTGATCCCATAATAGCGACAAGGGTGATACATCAGCCACAGGTGGTGGTCATCGCCATAATATAAAGACTTTCAAGGTTTCTTTATGGATTTGGCTAAAATTTAAGGACCGTCTTTTCTATCTGGCAGGCCACCAGCAAAACATTCAATGTGAGAGCCATAAAAAAAATGCAGAGGTTAGAATGCTATCAGTGCCATGAAGACAACACCAGAATTTTTGCTCAGAATAAGCCAATCAGATAGCTGAAGACCGAATACAACGGGACATACTATGATCCTACGGAAACATCTACGTAATGTAGCTACCACCTACTACAGAACACCGTACCTAGACTTCGAACGGCCTTTTTAAGTCATTATCCGAGCAACGAAGAATTAGAAAGCGGAGAAGTAGCAGGACAGGTCCAAAATGGACGTCGGAGTAGTTACTGAACATATCTAAGTCAGTCACACATCCGAGCTACAGTACCGTCTCACAGGCGGAAATCTTAGTAGTGACAATAGCTGCCCATGAGACTACTACGAGCGAAGTATCACACGAGGATACCTTTTTGATTGACAGCCAGGCAGGGATAAAAGTGAATGAGGAAGTAATGTCCCAATATGACTGTAAGGAAACATGGCTTTGGTTAGAATATGAACTCTATACGCTGATCGACAATAGATACAATTCGGGGCCACATATTCGCTATAAGTACCAAGACCCTAACTTCAACAAGTCCGTCGAGCTGTTAGCTACGCAAATGATATCGAAATCATCAGGCTCTCTTAGCGTCTTAAACTTAACTTAAAAAATACTATCCAAAGGTTTATTGCATTGTATTTGTAGGGAGCTATCAATTTTTGAACAGTAACAAGTGGCCCCTGAGGAACCGAAGAGAGAGACAGAACGAATGGCCCTTATGTGGTTTGTATTATCCGCACTCCAAACCTACCAGTGCGATCTGCAAAAGGCAGCATTAGCAAAAGATTTGTGGCCCTGAAGCATGGACTCTGTCGAAAGAAGATATCTTCGGTTGGTGTCGAAAGGAAAATTCTTCGTAAGATATTCTGTCCCGTTTGCGTCGATGGAGTTCAGAGGAGAAGATTCAACGATGAAATATGCGAACTGTACAGCGACATCGACCTAGTCCAAAAAAAAACTGCGCATCAGTCGCTTAAGGTGGCTACGACATGAAGAACGAATAGACATCAATGCTCCGGTCCATAGAGTCTTCAAATCTAACCCAGAGAAACAGCGCAGTAGAGGACGACCTCGCCTAATGTGGAGAGTACAAGTAGAGGAGGACTTCAACCAACTTGGAGTGGGCAACTGTTAACAGTTTTATTGGTTGAGGCCCATATTCACCCAGGACTGTAGAGTGACCGAAGCAAGGAAGTAAGTGAGTTGGACACATCTTACTACCGCAAATTTTTCCTCTGATTTCGAATGTAAGTCTTCTCCCAAACAAATTCTACAGCTTTCTTCTGCCCATCTGCATACCATGCTATCGTGTGGTAGAAGGCGACATACATCGCATCTTCGCTGGGGTATTCCTCCTCCACATCATCTCTGGAGTAGTTTCAGTCGTTTAAGGAACAAATTACACTTTATGCAAAATACGATTGAGGACCTCAAATATATTGGTGCTGGACGGTCAGCTTTCTGTTACAAACAACACACAAATTCAATCCACAAAGCATGGTTAATTTTCTGTCCCCCATTTTGGATCATAAACCCCATTACAGGATTTCATTTTCGCAGATATCATCGCAATGTCTTTTGCTGTCACAATTCATATTTTCTTTGTTTGTTTCTCTGTGTACATATTTTCGTTTTTTTTTTTGAGGTTTTATCTTCAAGGCCCAATAAGAGACGACATCAACCAGAGGAACAGCAGTAATTCAGGATATTCGCTTAACATCCTCTCCCGAAACATATCAAATTTAATCCCTTTCGTAAATAATTTTCATAATATAATAAATTTCAAGCAAACAAAAACCCACCAGCACCACCATTACCCCGATGGTAGAAGGAGACTTTAATCCCCTTTCACAGGAGCAAATCATAATTTTGTTTCCCCTTCTCATTCTTAGAATTTTTCTTTTTTTTTTTTTTATTATTTGGAATAATTCTAATCTCCTCATGAATATTCCGTTTCGTTTAATAAAATACAAATAGAGAGAGAGAAAAACACACACAACCAGCAAAAGTACATCTAACAAATGAGAAGCCTCCAGCATCTCAAAAAAAAAGGACGAAAAAAAAAATTAAAATAAAATAAATTACTTTCACCCTCGAAGGAAAGAAATTGAACTCTCAACGCTGGAAGAAGAGTGGAGAAAAAAAAAAGGTCACGCGCACTCTGGCAAGTGTCCATGGTGTAAGAGGCTGGCGTAAAATGTTGACGGCACGGCGATTACAGTGACAAGGATGACGCTGACGACGGCGAAAGGACAAATGCGGGTGATGGAAAGGTCAAAGCAAAAACCCACCCACGCTAGAGGCGAAAGCAATTAAGAAAACAGAAAAGCACACACAACTTTCATCTGCTATTTCGCGAGAGAGCAGTTCGTCCTTCCTTTTTTTTTTTTTTTTTGATATGCGGCGCATCCTCAATGGTCCGTCCATCCATCCATCCAACCACCCACGGTTGTGTCCTTTTTGAAGAAGAAGCCCGTTATCATCATCACCATGATGAAATGGAGAACAAAGGAACAGCAGAAAAAAAAAAACATTTCACCCCTATATACACATAAATAGGACCAAGCAAAGACTGACAAGGGGGTGATGGTAGAGCAAAAACGGAATCCACCCCTTCCGGGCATTCGGTGATGTGCCATCAGATCACAATTAAAAGAATTACTAAATGTTCGTTCGTTCGTCGTCGTGGGTCTGTCTTTTTTTTTGGGACTACTCAGAATGTTGGTGGTGGCAACCCAAGGGGGTTGAAATGTCTTTTTGGGCAAAAAGGATATACAAGCGTTGTTTTGGTATATGTGTGGGTATACAGGGAGAGACTAACGTGTACCTAATCTAATGATTTATATTTAGGTCGCCAGCCATTCATTACGCTTCATAATGAGTGATTTATGCGTGCCCATGGACATGGAGGAAAATTATCCTAGGAATTGTTAAATGGGAATGACATCAAGTTTTACTGGATCTGTGTTTGTATGAGTGGCTGTGTTTGTGAATTTGTGAGTGATAAAAGTGTGATGTGGCATTTTAAGGAAATTAAAATGGAAATGTGTATCAGCTGGATTAAAGGAGGGAAGGTGTATCCAATTAACTGGGGAGAAGTCGGCGGTGCGGTTGATTGAAATCAGGCCAGACAAAGGAAGTTCTGGTACTGTATATTTAAAGAACTAAACTTCTTTGTATGTAAGCCGAATTTAGGGTCTTGGGTTACCCATCAAAACATGAAACAGGAAACATGATCGATGGCTTCCATGCCGTGCAACTTTCAAGCGCTGTTTAACTTCCATAGATAAAAAATTTACTCTGGATCATGTCCATAGCTTCCTAGCATTTGGTGCACAGCAATCTAGTACTATCTACTACTCTGTGGCCAGCTCTGTCAAGAACATAGGAGACTAGGTTTTCATTAAAAGATAATATTTTCCACCTTTGTTCTTTCATTGCTTTGTATTGCTCTTCCTTTACGCGTTGTTGTCTTTGAAAATAGGTCCCATATGATAACCTTGTGATCGCTAGAAATCTAGACGGTTTCTATTAGAAAATATCGTCGGAAAGATAGTCACAGGCAGTTAGATTAGACTGGATGCACTCATCCTTAATCGAGAGATCCAGCGCGATGACTCTTTTTCAGTGCTTGGCTGGATAGATATTTCAAGCACCGGAAACCCAAATGAATTTAAAAGTATGGGACCGAAAGTTGACTCCTCTGGTGCTCCTGCTTTCTTAGAAAAAAAAAAAAACTATTTTCTTTCGGCAAAATGTAACCGAATTGATGTGCAGAACAATTTATCTTTTGGACACATCAGAGGTAACGTCGTGGTTCTAGTCTTCAAAGAGAGGAGATTCTACCCTAACACGTTCTATTTTTCGAACAACTGGCGGAGCGCCTATAGGTGCATACAATTCTATGTAGATGGACTGATGGTTGTCTTTAATACCCGTTTAACTAGTGCTAAGCCATGTATGTAAGTCAGATAGCAAAAAAAAATTTCTAAATTTTACTTAAGACTGTGGGTCTCTTTGCTGAGTTGTAACTGCATAGGACAACTGAGCGCTAGGTTTCTCCGAAGTTCCATAACAAGATCATATACAGTACACACAGCACGAAAGGCTGCGAGAAAACAAGCCACGAACCCTTAACGTCCATTTTAGACAATGCAATGCATCCTTCCAATGTGTACAGAAAAAGCAGATCCGTAAGCATAAGAAGCTTCAAGGAAATAACACAGCGCACCTTTCAAGTTGCGCTGAGGCTGCTTGTGGTAATAGTGGATACAAATTTATATCTAGGGGGCTTCACAGCGTAATAGCATTGGCAAACGAGCTAAGCGATGAGTGTGAGCAATGATAATAAACTGGATAAATACATATAGTTTTGGTGATGCATTTATGCTGTTCACTGCAGTAAATTGCTACAGGTGGGTCTCGCTTCCCCTCTCTTGTGGTTCAAGTCAAAGACAACCTACTAATAAAACTGAAAATTCATAGATGCAACGGCGGACTTAATATGTCCTGCTATGTCAGAAGGGGTACATATCTAATTTCGATGCCAATGCATAAACAGACGACATAGAAATTACGTGCTCGAAGGGTAGTTTCAGATTGGTGCGATGACTCGCGATCAGTTCTGGCAAAACAGTGTCTGAACAAACTTGACCTTGGTTTCGTTACTCTTTAAGGTTCGCATAATAAACAGTTCTCCAAACTAAGTCTATACTACGGAATAAAAAAGCGAACTTAAGCTATACGTTCACTAAAAGAAGTCAAATAAGAAGGGATAACCTAATTTTACGAGGGCCAAAAAAAAAAAACAAAAAAAATTCTAAGCACTCATGTGGCTCACATAATTTTATCAAGGCGTACAAGACCTTGAACCTCGTATTCTACGCGATAACATGACCATCTTAAATGAACTTCTTAAGATAGGAACTCCCTTTTCGTTTTCGGACTTCACGTTCTTCCACTGCTTTTGCCGAAGGTTTAAGATAAATTTACGGTAGTCGATCTTAAATTGTTCAAAAATCGACTCTGACGCAAGTGCTCTTCGAACTTCGAACCCAGAAGAAAGTTCTGTAGCCAGTAGGAATGTATCCGGCTTTTATTGGAGGTAAGGTTGCTGTCTTGAAAGCAAGCTGTTTTCAGTTTCAATGTATGCTAGTCCACGTTACCCATTTTAGAATTGAGTCACTATAGCACCCGCAGTTGCAATTTTACCCTACATGAATAAGAATTTATACACGTAGTTACCCGAGACTACCAGGTCCTTATAGATATGAGAAAGTGGCGAAAGGACGAAAATCACATTGCGCGATAAACCATGCAATGGAACCTGCTTATACAAATAGAGCAGAATAGTCGAAAAGGAATCTCGGCAACGGGGAAAAAGCTACATATGTATGTATACAGTTGGACACGCCGCGCCGCGCAGTCAGGAAACGAACACGATGGCGCGTAGGCGTGGTTGATGCCCTAAGACCTATACGTAAGGGAACTAAGGATTTAGGTAGTAAGTGGGAATGTATCAAAGCATTTCTTAGGCCGATCTCTATTCTATCGATGTATGTACATACTGGAATGTACCTGACTGCTAATACCAGGTGCTTTCTGTGAGAGCAAAGCAGCTCTTAGATACTGAAGTTCGCTCCGATCAGCGCTGTCTTAGGTATCTTTCAAAATCACCCACTACTGGGTTCCAAGTCACGTGGGAGTAGAGGGAAATGAAGCGGCTGATGAATTAGCAAAAGAAGACTTAGAAACCGTCTTTACCAGTCCGGAACCATTACGGCATAGATATGGAAAGAACTAAGAAAGGAAAGAGACTGCAAAAGAGTGAAACCTTGAAAGGAACTTCCTAAGCTAAGACAGGCCAAAAAACTTCTCGGGAACTAAAACTGGGAAGAAAAACCGGCTGCGCATTCTTACAGGCTTCCTAAGGAGCACATCAGGAAACTAGGTATAGAACAACGTGGAGACTCCAGATTCTGCGGTGATGTTAAGGAAACCCTGGGGACCGTTTTAAAGGAATCTGGAGCACTGATTCACAAAAGAACTATCAGAAGAAGATCTATCATTGTTGGATCCACTTCAGGTTCTCCGATGCAGCAAGGAAATTGAACTGGAGGAGGTGCTCTTAGTCGAGTATCTCATCGATCTACAAAGGTCGCAGTGCGCTTCCACCCCTAAAACCAATCCAACTCTAGGAATCATTCAAAGAAGATGAAATCAGGAAATTAAATGCCGCCTGCAACGATAGAGCACATAGTGCGTTAGCATGTGGTGCTGTACAAAATATGGTGTCGACCAAGAATTTGAGAGAACTGTTTTCACCTCTGACGATTTAAAAGATGGGAACTGTCTTCGCTTCTATCGGGAAGGCTGAGACAGTCATAGAATTAAAGTATCACGCCATAAGTATAGTGCTGTAATACTTGCAGAAACAATTCTAATTACCCAACCTAGACCCAAAGAAACACTAAGAAAAATTATTTAACAGAGTGCAAGACTAGAATTTTGAACATCTGGATAACAAAAACAACAATATCAAAGCTAAGGATATAAATAAAGTGAAATGTCAAAGCTGCTGTCTGCACAAATTATAATCAAAACTCTTCTTTTCCTGCTTACGTAGCAATGTCAAAACCGAATATTCTCCAATTAATTTATGTTCACACATAAATGCATGTATGTGTGTACATATATTTCCTTATTAGGAATTGAAATGAAACAAATAAAAGAACAAGAAGAAAACAGACAGAAAAAAAACAGAAAATACAAACCACACCGCAAACAATCATTGATCAAAGTCTTAGCAGAGAAATTCTGACAGATTTATTGATATAATAATGTATCTATGTATCTATAAATGTCTGTATGTATGCATCAGCGGCATTTTGGTTATGAATCTTCTTATATGTATCTCAGCCCCGTAACACCATAGCTATACAAACGTACACATAACTTCGATTTTATGATAATTTCCTTGATTTACCCTCGTCCTCTATACCGCCGACGAAGATGAAGACGACGACGATGAAAATTGATGGAAAATCCAATGAAGAAAATCGACAGAGATGTTTATTTATCGAATCAAAACGAAGAAGAACAAGAACAACAAGAAGGAATCCAAGACAGACGCCATAATCTCTTATAGTCGTCGACGACGACGACGATAGGATAGGTTAGGTGGATTGGATGTATCTCTGGGCCTGTGCTGCGATGTGAGGCATATCGAATCGAATCTGAGTTATTGATATGACTTGGTGGAGAGTATTTTTTTTTTTTTTTGCCTTTTATCAGTGTATTTAGAGAGATTGGAAGGTTTTTCTCGCTCTATATCTGAAGAAGGCAACCGCGCAGATGAGGGAAATTTGTTGCGGTCGGTTGAAAAAAAAATGAGAATCAATCTGTAATAGTGAAACCGATACAGGAAGCTGATGAAAACCGAAGAAAATGGTGGATTAACCGTGAGATAATTGAGATCTTCACAAACAAGGGTAGTAGCAGGTGTTGGGTAATTGTTTTTGGATAACAAATCGCCATTGAATGGGACAGTGGAGCTACCAGAGATTCAAAACTGATGGTGGGAATTGCGTTAATGCGTTAAGGAATATCCGTGAGTAACTTTTGACAATCGAAACGCAGTCAAAGAAGAACCGAACTATAATCTGGGCAAGTGGTTTGGAAACAAGGGTTTCCCCCCTTTACACAAAAGAATGCGATTACTATAGGCGCATAACGCTCCTTTCCACAGATCATCCTAGAGTGCAGGCTCAGAGAAGGAGTGGACAACAGCAATCAAATATACTAAGTGGATTTAGGCCAGACCATAGTATCCAGGACCACATGTTTACGGTACAAATTCTTCACTTGTTTTATAGACATGAAAAACCTCAGGATGAAAGGGGTGGAAGTAAGACTTATACGAGCTACCAAAGGCATCTGCAAAGCAAAATTTAATGTCATAAGGATACGCAATGTATTGTCAGGGAAATTCAAGATGTTTGGACGATTGAGACAAGGAAGTGTGCAACGGACGACGTCGAGTAAGGATGACAAATTTTATAGACAGTTGCAACCTATCTAACTCCAAGGCTGCGCTTTCGCAGACGACATAGTGCTGCTTGCAAATAGTGTAGAAAGAGGAAAAGAGCCTAAAAGTGTGGAAGCACTGAATTTACTCGTTGGAACACCAAGCCGCTGAGAAGGATGCACAGATGAAAATATCACCGCTGTTGAGGCCAGTATTGAGGAAGACCCTAATTGATCGATTCGTCATTGTGCGCAAGAACTTAGCCTGTGTCCATCGACTTTGTTAAAGATTTTGGGCAAGGATCTTGGTCTACACGCTTAACAGATTCATTTGCTGAAAGAATTGATGCCAGGTGATCATCGTTTGCGGCATGACTTCACTAATTGAGCGCTTGACCGGTTGGAAGTCGATCCACTTTTGTACCATCAAATTTTGTTCAGTGATGGGGTTCATTTCTGTCTCAGTGATTTTGTTGAAAAGTAAAATTGTCGAATGTTTGATTGAGCACAGTCCAAAGGTGATCCATCAGCTACCGATGCACCACGAAAAAGGAACTCAGGAGATGTCACCGTCAATGGCGCCCGGTACAGAGCCATGATCAACGATTTTTCATGTCCAAAAGTGCGTGAACATGATCTACGAGACATATGGTTTCAACAGGATGGCACCACATGTCATACTGGATGCATATGGCAGGAGTGCTCTAGCGAGATCCAAGAATCAATGAGGGTGTACCATCATGTCTCTAGTGACTCAAATGACGGCAACAAAGTGGTGCTGCTAACGACATGAACATATGTACATTCGTTCTAGTCTGGTGGTCAATCTCCAGAGAAAAAAAATTTACTATTGTTCACCAACAACCGAGTTGGATATTTCTTTCTAATAAGACTCCGCCAGTTTGGTTTCCGGCAACAGCGTTCCACAGGATTCTCAATGGCGTACTCGTATATTCATCCGAAAATTGAAAATAATTCTCTTGTCTGAGTACGATCTCCTTCAACACGCTTGAGTTAAGTAGACCTGCGACGAGAATGTAGACTGATCGAGCGTAAGACTATTTACAGCCAAACTTCTTCGCTGGAACATCGCCGGAACGCTGGTGGACACTTAACACTCTTATACCGGTGTTTTCACTATTCACTAATTATTCGCATGAAAAGTATAGTTCTGTCCCACACCCCAGAGCTCCACTCAGTCGCATATCCTTACATTTTAAAGCACACGAGAGTGTAGAATGCCTTGTGTAAGTCAAAAACTCCGAAACTCTGACTCTCGTACATGTCTTCATCGCTCTACAGCACTGCCTGGATCACAGACATAATCAATTCTCAGGCGAAGGAAATTATTTTACTGTCAACCTAACCTGGTACTTTTGTCCTTCCAACTGATCACTTCCCCGTTCCACTTTTCATTTGTCGTCTTTCATAAATAATTTTCCAATTTTCTTTCTTCAGTTTTATTTTTTGTGTCTGCGCATTTGTATCTGTTTGTGTGTGTGTGTGTGTGTTGAAACGTTTTTCGAGCCATTTATTCCTTTTAATTATCCACATCAATTTCCATTTTCATCATAATAATATATTTAAGGTGGAAGCAGAAGTCATTTCAGTTTATTCTAACTCCATCCCCGTCCTTGTTCAAGGCTCACAAATCTTTGTCACTTGACTTCCTGCACTTTTATTCCATCAGCTTCGCTTAGATATTTCATTTCCATCACCACCAGCACCACCACCCAGCCACCCAGAGATTCAACCCCCAACCCTCTAGAAGCTCCAATTACAAGGTCCGGAGAAAAGAAAACGACGACACGACCCTCTCTGACCAGTTCAAATGTACTGGGATCCGATTTTTAGCCATCCCCTACCCAGCCTCAAACGCTCGCACTGAGAGAAGGGCTATGAAAATTAACGGCCATTATTTTCTTGAATTATTACACCCTACAGCACAGATACATAGAGTATCACTCATTCTGTACTGTCGCCCACAACCCTCACCAAAACGCCCGCCGCCGTGGAAAATTAAACAAAAACCCAGCGCCATAGCTGGGGTTGAGGGTGTGAGGGTGTGAGGTTGTCAAGGATGCGAGTGTTTTTCATTTGCAAATCTCTTGCCAAATAGACACACAAATACACTCGCAGTCGAAAGGAAAAAGAAGCTACTCTCGCTCTTGCTGATGGGCTTCTGTTAGGCAGTTTATCAGTATCTTAGCATGGCCACCCATCTCTAGTCACCTCCAGCCACCTCCACTTGAATATACACAACTCCTTGTGCCGGTCGCAATCACTCAGTTGAATGTTTTTGATAGAAAGGCAAATGCGCGGGTAAAGGACCTTTTCTCTGTCTCCGGTGCGGGCAACTACGTCGTTGTTTGTGTGTTTGTGTTTTTCTTTGGCGCGAATTTATTGTAAATTGGGGCAATTCACAGGGTATAAGTGGATAAAATGAATATGAGCTGGAAGAGGGTGGCTGACATTTCAGAGGGTTATTTTCGCGGCCGGAATTAAAATAGGTCCGGGTAAGGCGCAAAGTCGTAGGCTGTTTAATAATTGAAGGAAATTTGATTCAAACGCATCCACGAGGTAGAGTGCACCACAGATGAAGCAGAGTCTGCCGGCCTATAACTAGCTGACCACAAGACAGGGGCTCTCTTAGTAACCAGCCGAAAACGCCAATTTCCGGGTTATGAGCCTCAGATCTAAGGAAGCGTTAGGGACTGGGGTATAATGTTCGACAACAGACTGAGCTTTCAATCCCACGCCGAGTAAGGCGTCACAGATGCTTCTCCGGATGCTGTCAGACATCGGTGGACCCGGAAAAGCTAGGAGGATCCTGCTATCCAGCGTGGTAAGCGAAATCTTTTTATACGCGGCTCCGGTCTGGAAAGGATCACTTACAACGAAGGAGACAATAAGAAAGCCTTCGTCTGCATACAAGCTCTGAATTATTCCGAACAATTTCGGACGAAGCAGTCTGTACATGCTCGCTAACGAGATGTGTACCTTAGGCGAACTGGAAAACGACCAGAGACCAGCGTCACCAGAGGGGAAAAGGAGAAGAGAGGGCAACGTTATAACTCTGGGGCAACACGGCAAAAGGCAGATAGACCCATAAGTTGCACAAAGAGAGCACACGGGGACTGCAACTACCACCCTAAGCAATTCCTGTCCGGTCACGGCGGCTATCGGAAATGTTTTCATAGTTTTGGGCACGATAGCTCGCTTTATTGCCAAGAATGTTCAGATGAAGAGGAAGGCACAGAGCACACAATGTTCGACTGCAGACGCTTCGCAAAAAATTAATCTACCAATCCTGGAGCTTCTAGTAAGCCGTATGACAAGGTGACGGGACGACTGTTTGGAGATTTGTTCGTTCATAATGAGCGTGCTGAACGAATTAAGAAGACTCGGAAGATTAAGGAAAGCCAAAACAGCAGGTACAGAGGACAAAGAATAAGTGGCTAACCAGTTCCGCGGGGAGAGTGGTCGAAGTGTGCGCGGTGTGGATTAGTACGTAGGTTTACTGCGGCCCGAAGAGCATCCGAATCTTACTCGGACAGACAACGCAGTAGACGACGACCTCGCCTAAGGTGGCTCATACAAGTAGAATGGGATCTCAACCAACTAGGAGTGCCCAACTGAAGGCAGTTAGCTAAAAACTGGGATAACTGGAGAGGCTGGTTCGTTGTTCGCCCAGGTTCACAACGAACTGTAGCGCTACCTAAGTGAGTAAGTAACACGGCCTTCAAAACGATTCTCTATTGAAAAATATTTCCTCTAACCGGCTTAACACTGGTCCATTAAGGGCTAGAGCGCACAGGTTAGGTGGTACATATAAAGCTGCTTGTTGACATGATGACACTTCAGTTTATGACTCTGCTCACTTGAAGAGTAGCTGAAATCATAAGTCAGATCCGAAAAGTTCACTGCGGGCCTGCTAAACTGCGAGACTATGTGCTTAAATTGAAGGCAGCAGTACGGTTGGCAGTGATAAAAAGATCCTTGTAGGTTGTTTAGCGACGCGCAGGTTCTAAAGTTCTAAAGGATTACGGCTATTTGTGGCTCGAAAAGATAATTGTAAGTACACACATATGTACAGGCGTGTGCCTATTTTTTGAAAACAAGTTGCACAATTTCCTAGTTACTCGACATGGACAGTAAAGTGAACGAAAATTGACTAGCATTAGGCCCTCTCAGCGAAACCCCATAAAACGTTTCTATTTCCAAGCAAATACACCCCTGTACCTGGTGTTTAATGCCATCGTCTTTTTAAAAAAAAATAAGAATGAAAAGTAGAAAATTTATAATGAAAATCCCCAGCAAACTTTTCCACTTTTCTTCTTCCATCTACCATTTGATGGTATAACATTCGTTTCTGTTTGTGTGCCTGTGTGAAGGGCAATTAAAAAATATTTATAAGTCCCTCAGCGGCAAATTCACCCTCAAAAATATATACACATCCATACATACATATAAAACAAACAACCCTCATCGTAATTTTTGAAAAAAACGAAAAAAGAAAAACGGAACAGAAAATTCAAAACATTGCAAGAAAAGGGAGCACAGAATGGCAATGGATGTCAGTACTTTTGATTGATTGAATTGCCATTGGGAGATTTTCCAGCAACGACGACGACGACGACGCAAAGTCAAGCAAGAGAGAGAAATTCTATGTCGTAGGTAGGCGTCTGTGGCGCAACCCTTCTTAATTACTTTGGCCCTGAATAATGGCGCCGGGTGCGGAGGTGGCGAGAGCACAAGTTGTATGAAATTTAAATTAGATTCAACCCCCTTCGGGTTTGAGTTCGTTCCGCGTTTTTTTTTTTTTTGTTCAAAATGGCGATGTGACATAATGCGCTCTGTCATAAAAATCAATTGACAATAAATTATGTCAGTCATCTATCAAAAAAAAATTTATATATGTATGTACGACTTTTTGTCGTATTCTTTGCGAAGCTATGTATGTATCTCTCTACCAGCAGCTAGAAAATTCAAACACTTTTCTAGTGTCAGCATTCTTGCGGCAATCTCTCAAACTCTACGACAATGATAGCTGTGATGGTTCTATGTTTTTTTTTTTGTCTGTTCATATTTTGAATTTATGGTTGGATGAGTCATAAATTATGATTACTCTAGAATATACTCAAGAAAAGGAAAAAAAAATCGAATAAATTTCGAAAAGATACTTTGTAACATTACCAGAGATCAATTCAATTGAATTGGATTGATTGGAAAGAATTCTCTTTCAGAACAAAAAAAAAAAGGAACAAGAGGAATACGGAGGGCAAGTGCGAGCATCGTGTCATGTGGTTTGCTTTTGTGGTTGCTTTCGATGAGAAAAAAGTGAAAGAAAAGAAAGTTTTAATCAATTTTTGAATTTTATTACCCGAAGAGGGATGAACGCAGTATCAACGGAGAGGGGTAATAATTTTCCTCAAAAAAATATTTAACGGTGGTAAATTATCTTTTTGTTGGAATTGAATTTTTATGTAGACAACGGATTGGATTGCTCTCCACTTAATTTGTTTGAGACATTCGCATACCGAGATGTATGTATCTAGTGCAGATACACTAAGGGACATACATATGTAGAGAACACCGAAAGTGAATCGAAAAAATAGACGGTTGTGGATGGAATCATCCATCGCTTCTCTTAAACCGGTGATCAAGTCCATGCTAACTATTGTGGGTGTACGCGAAGGGACTGGCAATTTGGAGTCACTCAGAGGAAGACATACATTTTGTACGTCTCTTAGGCCACAGGGTTATCACTAAAAGATTCAAACGTGACTATAAATTACAAACTTGTAAATAAGAGTTCACAAGCACTAGATGTATGGGATGTTCTGGAGGGAAATAGGTATCGAATTAGTCCATAAAAGACAGAGTGCCTGTACTGCCCATTCTCTGATCCACTCCGAGCTAGTCCAGGCATCTATTTGAATGGAAAAATGATCCCCAAGTGCGAAAAGTTCAAGTATTTATGATCAATAGCGAAGCAACAATTGATGACGACATCAATCATCGTGTAAACGTAGAATGGATTAAGTAACCGGAAAGTGCCCCCTAAGCTGAAAGGAAGTCTTTACACCAGAGTTGTTCGTCCGGCGCTCACATACGGTTCGCAATGCTGGACAATGTACAAAAAGTATGAGAGCAAATTAACGGCAGCTGAGATGAAGATGCTTCGCATGACAGCAGGAGTTACAAAGTTTTATCGAGACAGAAGTTCGAAGATCAGAGGCAGCCTTCACGTCAAGGAATCCCTCCCGAAAAATTTGGAGCACGACCGGCTGAGTTGGTATTTTCATGTTCAAAGGAGGGATTCTACGTTCCCCGTGGACTACACTGCACCCCAATACGCTGATACGAACATTTGTAGTTTGTTAAAGGTGGCACAATAAAGAACGATGTCAACACTTTCTGGCTATCCAGAAAGGTCTGTGAGACATTTTGCACATTATCGTTGAAATAAATGGAATTAAGATAAAGAGCCTTCCAGCTCCAGATCGATTCTTTGCTCGCATACTAGGAAATTGAGAATCGCGTTTAATCATCTATACAGGAGCTGCGGAGATAATAAATACGTAGAGTCAATTCGAAATTTGCATATCAATTGCCCGTTCTACAAGAACGACGTATACAGAAGGTCCTTCTTAAGCAGGGTCGCAAACATCGGAACTACTGAGTTCCAAACAATTACGTATCTATTGTAAATCGATTTTATCTCTCAAAAACATAGAAGCGATTCGCAAAGGACCTTTAAGGAACCGGTTGGACGTGATGACTCCACGAAATTTATTTAAAATGTACATATGTATGTCTGGCAACACTAGTACCGGGGTATATGATCCCGGTTTTCAAAATTTTCAAGCAAAAGTTCATGCTTTTGAACTACATATGTAGGTACATATGTACATAGTATGTGCACGAGTATCGCTATGGAGAAGAATTAAATCTTACACGGTTGGGCTAAGTTCTTCTCTTCGAAAATCTTGCATCCAGGAAGAAGGTTACCGTAGCCTGGATTTCAGGTCATGAAGGTGAACCGGTTGACTGCCTGTCAAGAAGAGGCGCTTCTCGCCCATTCGTTGGTCCGTAGCCTAACCACCAAACAGTGACCACTCCAAGATAACGCAATGGAAAGCCGGCCGACATGCTGATTACTCGGACAACCTTCGGGGCCTGAGGCAAGCGAAAGGTTCATCAAACCGAATTGATATAAGGCCAAGACTTTAATCGATTTCAAATAAGACGACTTAAGAACTTTAATAGGCTACCAAATGGGACATACCATCTGCACAATATAAAATTTACAGATACCTACCGGCTCTATAAGGAGCAAAAAGAGACACCCCAACATATTCTTTGCATTTTCCCAGGAGCCGCAAAGAAAAAATTACTTCACGTGGCGCGGGACTCAATTTATTTCCCAATGACGGGCGTCCTTCAATATCGTCTCTCATTAACTTGACATGAAATCCTGACGTGTGGAAAATATTCTCTTTTTCCTTCAATCTTCAGTCCTTTCTCTACAAGAACTTTAAGTAGGTCCCTATGTACGTCAGCGATAAAAAAATAACTTCACAGAAACAGAATGATAAGTTGACTGTTTTTTCGTCACATTTTGGACAGACGAGAAGAAGCAGACAACCACACAGTTGGTTATGCAAACAAATTAGCAAAATGGAAGTGCAGAACTAAAAATTGACCACCAATTACGATCCTAGCACAACTAGGCTAAGTCTCGAAATTTCTTGGTACTGAATAATTAATAGTAGCAACAGCCAAAGGGCATAGCAGCTTAAATTTCTATCCGACACACTATCTAGCAGGAGACGATGAACACATACTTGACCACCATTGATTGAAACCCGGAAAGATTAACCAGCTAACGTTCACAATGAACTCGTCAGAACCCAAAGTAACTTTAGCGATCAAAGAGGAAACAACTGGTTCATTGTCTCTGTAATATCTAGAAATCCAGAGCCTGTTTATGGTCAAAACTGCCGTCCTTTCGATCACTAATAAAAGAACTTGACGTCAATTCTAAAAGCTCACTGATTTGCTAAAAGAGGGACTGTAAATGTCAATAAACAATATTAAATATTTCGTCTCTTAATTTAAATACATTTCCGCACAACTCGACAACACTTCTCCTCCTACTTAATAACACAAAAAGTGGATCCAACAAAAGCAAAAATCTCGTTGAAACCTTATTTTCTTCAACTCTCCCTCTGTCTCTTTTCCATCGCCATATCGCCGTCTCTTTCATCCATTTCTGTCCCCTATTTATGTTGTTGGTTCTTTTCATTTGAATTGAGTGTTGCGCTGCTGCTGCTGTGCTGTAGTACAACTATACTGCAGCCATCGCGCGTTTCCAGCTGTCAGTCAACATTTCACCTTTTCTGTCGAAAGAGAAGGAACAAAAACCGTACCATACCGCATACCAGCATCATCTTCACCACTACACTAACTAAACTGTTCCCTCATTATTATAGAAAGCTAAAGCAAAAGATGAAAGAACAAGAAATCACCCAACAGTAGAAGAGGTGGCTACAAAATGAAAACAACAACAACCACAATAAACCGGGTAAGACAGCAGCGTCAAAATGAAGAGGACGAAGAACGAGAAAAAGAAGAAGAAGAAGAAAAAGAGCAATTGTCGTTGGCGTGTATGCTTTGTGCTATTTGCGCGCGTAGTGGAGAAATCAATCATTTTGAGCAAAGAGTCCACAAGAGATGGACAGGTCGGCTGCTGCGCTACTCAGAGGCACCGCCCCTCCACACTGAGGTGGGATTATACTTTTGCAGAGGTTTTTGTTGTTGTTTTCTACTTTGCCGGCCAACTAGCATAGTTGTTGTGTGGATGGTAACATTTATTGTTTCATTATTTTGCCATTTTTCTTTTTTTGTTGTTGTTACTTTGTTCTCTGTCTGTGGAAGAGAGAGCGAGAAAGAAGGGGAAATATGGCTGAGCGAGCGGAGTGAATGTCGTTTTTCCTGTTTAATTGTTTTTATTTATTGGAAACATTTTTTTTATGATCCGGGGAATGTGTGCAATTAATTAATGAGTGGAAGACGAATTCAATGAATTTGAAGAAAAGTGGAACCAAAAGGCGGAGAATCGATTGTAGACGTTTGATGTGGACCTGTATTGGCATTTTTTTTTGGAGTTTTGTTTGTGGTATCTACTGGTGCTGATACTTCACAGTTGGTAGTGACTGTTCACTGAGGTCTGTAGAGGGGGTAATAGGACGGAACAGAGTAGGTATTTATTCTCAATTGTTCTCATTTACACAACTTGCCGATTGTAAGAGATCGAAATAAGCCTTAGTACCTACCACACACATCTAGGAATATATGTATAGCACTAGCAGTGACAAGACTGTTAAAGTCTGCTTAAAACGACTAAAAACCTCTTTGCAAGAGCACATGGCCCTTCAGTGTAGATTCGGAACTTGTGACAATCGAGGTAGAAGATGGTCAGTTCACTAGGTACACGAAGTCTAACAGGATACGATAATGACCAAGTGGCTAAGTGGTAAGTGCGTTGGACTCAAAAGCGAAAGATTCGATGTGCGAATACCAGAAACCACCCAGATTTTTCACAGCCCAACCTCTCGCGAATATCTGGCAAACGTTTTTATTTTTCTGAAAAAAAAAAAAAAAAATATAACACGCGCTGCACCACACGATTTGATGCAAGAACTTAGGCCCTGCACCACATACGGTCAGTTGAGCCAAATATGTATTTGCCTCGGGTTATGCTGCCATGTATTTACAAGCCGGCCGCGACTGTTCTCATGATGAAATAAAATTATTAGTCAGTGAGTCACTCAAAGAGTCGTAAGTAGGACAAAAGGAGTTCTTTCAGTGCACTGACTTCTGACAAATAATGCCAAAAGGTTGGGCATCGAAAACTCAAATGCATGCAAATATTGTAAGGATATCTACGTGGCAATTACTCACAGGTTATGTTAATGCCAAGGAAAAGCTCAAGCTGGAATGAATGGCAGAACAGCTTGTTTTATAGAACGTTGATCACGTATGGACTAAATTCAGGCTAAAAAAAAACTCAAGTTCTACTGGGAAACTTGGTACTTTGAGGAATGATTAGGCTCGATTTTTAGTTAGTAGCTCCCTAAATATCGATCCATTTTTCAGCTTACCTAAGCTAAACGAACAGGAATGGAATATAAAAGGTGAGAGATGTCAGATAAAAAAAAATCGAACGGTGAGTGAGAACTAAAAACACAGTCAAAAAGAAAGTAGTGAGAATAATGAGTCGCGGAGTGTTACAAGTCGGCGCCAGCTGCAGTCCAAATCAAATTCGGGAGCCATTGCTTTTTTTTTTTTTTTTTCAAGCAGATATTCTAAAACACGTTTTTGAAAACAACCTGTTCTTATTCGCCTTGGCAAGGCTATACATTTAGAAAAGGTTCTGGTAATCTGGAATCGCTATAGCTTTGTGAAGGTCAAGGAAGCTCTCCTTACCGTTCTTGTAAACACACCTACATATGTACATACATTGCATAAACATATGTACATATGTACATATGTATGTATGTATGTATGTATTTGAGCTGCTTGTAAATAAAATCTTAGATTACAGAGCTAAAACTCGTTTGGAAGTTAATCAAGACCTTCTATAAATTTCCAGCAGCACCTAGCCTATCCACTACCTTTGTAACTTTGCCATGACTCATACTACTTTATTCTTAGGGATTTATTGAATTAGAAGGGTCAATGACCAGAGCGACTATTCCATTTACTTTCGTAAGTCAATAGAATGTAAAGGCTTTCGAGAAGTTCAAACACGATAGATGCCTACATTGAACTATGAACTTAGGTGTCAGCCACTGTTGCGTCCTTCTGAAATTTAGAAAGAGTCTGCAGCTGGCAGAGAGAGGAAAGTTTCAATGCTAAGGCGTATACCATATCTACTGATGCTGTTTACTATCCCCAGGAGGACGTTTTAAGAACTCAAAAACTGTCAGCTACTTGATCACGAAGTAAGTAGGAATATACACAAATGTTTTCCTGCATTTTGTCGCACTGAAAACACAGCGTTTGAACTGAATAGACGAACAAAAAAGAACTGCTATATATTAATTGGCATACAATTTGCCATGCATTGGGGTAAACGTCGATGCCGGTAATTTGTGTGTTCTGCATTTAGTCGCTATCGCTGTCACCGCAGGAGTTATAAAGGTACGAATTCTGATATCTAATCAAAACTAAACTGGTACCAAAAAGTCATTATCAGCTTATTGATAAAACCCAATGTTTTTGCACTGCATATTTGACGTATGTAGGTATGTTCTTGAAACTGCAAACGATTGAAGGAGCGGATCTTCCCAAACTTTCCACGACATTTTATCTCTCCACATTCTTTCGTAATATACGGTTCGTCAGGGCTAGAGGAATTCCACTATTAGCAAGATATTCGACTGCCTAGTTAACTTTGCTCACATCTACCAGCGCAGTATAGTACGTAGTACAGCCGTACAGCCTCCAAAGCATATGAATTTGTTAAAAACCTCTTAAAAGATTGTAAAGAAAAGACTGCCTGAGAAATTCCTTAGTTGAGAAAGCAAATAAACCTAGAAATCCGCTTGATCCTCTTGAGGTACAACGTTGCAAATGGAGCAAGGAACTACACGACTTTATTAGAAACTTAAAATATTTTTTTTGTTAGCTTTTCCATTCTTTTTCTGAAAACCAGATTCACATCTAAAAAAAACTCTCCATAAAAATGTTACCCCACGGCAACACTAATCCATTTGCCCCTGTTTCTTGTGATGAGAAGACGAATTCAAATCTCATCTCACATTCCACCCCAACACGCATTGACAAACCGAGAGTAAAGAGAAGATGAACCAGATTAAAATGACAAGAAAAATTCCGGAAAAAAGGAAGAAAGCAAACTAAAAGACGACACGACGGCGAACACAAAAATCATCCTCCAAACTCTTCTGTTTTTTTTAGCCAAACTAAGCTATCCTTCATTGCTGTCTTCCTCGCGCTGCAGTAAAATTTACTAATCAAACTTCTCCAAGAGAGAGACAACTACACAAATGATTTATGCACACATACAACAGCGAGAACTTAACGAATTTAATTAAAAGCAGAACAGCAGATGACTGACAACCAAATGCAACAAACTGATGGAGCTATGCCACATCACGCATATCCAAGCGAGACAGACGTAGAGGTGTTAACGAATGCCACTATATGTGACTGTGTGTGTTTGGAATGGCGCAGGCCAGTGACTGACACAAGAAGAAATAGAGAAAAGTAGAAACACGTTTCACTCATCTCGGGGTGATTGATTGATTAATGTGGAGCGCGAGGAATGAGTGAGTGAGAAAAGACTGAGTGTAAATCTAAAACGAGCGAAAGACAAATATCCATTGAGTAAAGAGAGTTGTTTGTAGTGCAAGAGAAACTCAGCGAAATGTCATAACAAAGAGACCGCGAAAGAGCAACAAGCATTTTGGCGCAGGTGACTTGCTCAAACAGCTGTTTAGCTGTCATTTCTTATCTACCGGCGGCAGTAGTTCTGCTGTGAACATTTCTAACGAATCTTTAAGTGGCTTGATTAATCGATAAGCAACAACTGATAAATGTTAAAACTACATTCACTGATTTTTCCACATCTGTTAGCACAAAATACAACTTACCCGCCAAAAAAACTCAATCTGTTGAACTTTTCATTGGAAAATGTCAATAAATACCACTCTGGCCGATTGCAGGCCTTGTAAATGTTTAAATTTTTCTTCGAATTACTTCATCAGCACACTTAATCACATTCTCTAAGACATTTTCGATAATTCGAAGCGAGAAAACCACAGAAAACAACACTTTTTTCCAACTCACTTGCAACAAGCAGCAGTAGGTAATAAAATTATTCGTTTCTCTGACAGCTGTCATTTTAGTGTCAGAATAAATGTGTATTTGACAGCGAATTAAAGAGAGTCTCTTAAGAGATTGGAGATTTTACAAAAAAATGTTTTGATTTTTTTCATTTGTTTAACGTTTAACAAATTTTAATGAATTTTTCAAATTTGTCTTGATTTCTTAATTAAAAAGGATGCAAATAAGGGTTAAAGGGTATGTCTTCTAAGGATTACCGGATATTCCCTTAAATTTTCGAAAATTATTTCGAATCGAGTTGAGTGAAATGCTGGAACTAAGTCCGATTTGGAGTGAGTGGATTTCCTGGTGTGTTCATCGGAAATACTGGGTTTCTAAGGAAATTACTCGAAAGATGGGGAAAAATTCTTAAGGCTGTTGGGGAACAGCTCAATCGGATAGAAAGGCGACCAATTTACATTCAATTTTTTATTATCTGACTCTTGAACTAATGAAAATCGACGAAGTGACTAATAATTTCGCAATGAATGGTTTGATTTGGTTTTCTTTTGTTTGAGTGATGAAGGATATGAGACGATTAATTTGGAGGAAATGTAAAATAAGGGGTTGGAAAATAAATTTGGACTCGAGGCGAAGTTTACAAAGATAAACGACATAGAAATTCCGCCAAACCCTATATTAAAGGAGTTAGCCTAGATTTTGGCGGAACCTCTACTTGCGCAGTTATGAACTTAATCACTTCGAAAATTGTTAAGCGAGAGGACAGGGGCAAAACATCATGAATCACTGCTGCCTCCGATGGTCCTTTAAGGTGTCCATTTTGGATCACTATTGTACACTTTTTTTATTTAAAAGTGAGCTGAATAATTAAGAGAACTCTTTGAGAAGTATTCGGCCGAGAGCTAAGCAGCTTTGTAGGACTATGATTTGAACTGTTCTGGATTTTTACCTCCGCAGCAGTAGTTGGTGATAAAGTAAAAGTTAAAAAAATTTGATTTGAATGGAAGTGGGTATGAAACGCAGTTTTGGCTCAGCCAGAGCTCCCGAATGATCAAAAGCAGCCCAGTGTTCAAGGAAGGGATTGGTTTTGAAAGGAAGAATCCATCAACAAATGTCTACAGGATTATCGCATCCACCACTGAAGCGTCTCTTATAAAATAGTCCTGGCAAAGGCAGCAAGGCCGGTACCTATCTTCAATAACTAGATTCTGTCATTCTGACCTTCATCTATCCGAGGACAACTGTTCTAAAGCGAGACCTACGATGGGAGGGGATGTGGATATTACTTAATCTGAGCCTCTTTCAACTTGTTGGTGCCAAGGTTACATCTTTATTTTAGATCGATCTTTTCTTCTGGAAGTTCCATCAAGTGCTCTGTCTCCGTCTAGGTGTTTGACCGAGTTCCAGTTTTCTCCAGCTTTCCTTAGTACTTTTTGATATCAACAAAGTAAGCTAAATATCACCAAACTTTACGAGTAGATATTGTGGGCTATGAAATCGTATTCACTATCTAAGTCTCTGGTGGATTAATTTCAACCGGTGATGCTGCCTAAAGGTGAATGACGCATTGTTTACAGGAGTTCAAAGTTTTTTTTCAAAGCTGAAACCCCTTAGAATTCTGTGGTACAGACCCAGTGGCTCGCCGTCCTTTCTGCTTAAAACTTGGAAGTTTTCAAAAAATATTTCTTAGTGTCACAGATATGACGGCATAAGGAATTCGTTCTTAGCGATATTTTGGAAAGGTTTCATCGACGTAGGGCATACTAACTTGGGCGGACTGGAGGATATGTCGTAAATAAGAAACGGAAGGTAACTAGGTAATGACGAACATCCTTTTGACAGATAATTATTTTACGGGACCGATATTTTTCATTACATTCGACTTTAATCACAAAAAAAAGTGCATACCTTACTATGGCCCAGAATGCATACAGAGAGAAGCTAACGAACACCTTCTTCTCTAATCAGACGAAGGTACATACAACGTACATATACAGGAACAAAGTAGGCTTCCTTTGAATCTTTAACTTCGTTAAACCGCCTAGTTGAGAGCTTATATGAAGACATATGTATGCTCCTGCAGGCGATGAATAAATGACTAAATTTCTCCAAAGTCTCAAAAGGTGACTCCTATGTACCTACGTAAGATTAGTAAAAAATTCATCCACACTGATTTAAAAGCGTTATTTTCAGCATCCCTACTTCCGCCAGATGCAATAGCAATTGACATGTGCAAAAATCCTTGATTGCGACGCTAGAAAAAAGAAGAAGTAGATCCGTAACCAATTACGATAGTTAATTAGAAAAGTCGTGCAAGTAAGGCGAATTGCTTAAAAAAATGTCATCTCAGGCTTTTAAGTTACTAGACACCATTATCAGGGAAACATTTCAAGGGTATTCATCCAAAAAGATGGGGGAAATAGGCCCGTTCTTATCACCATAGCACAACAACTGCAAAAATAGCAGAAACACTATCGGATGTTATTAGCTCAGCTGGCTGAACAACGGAAGACCTTGGAGAAAAGCGCAGGCGCAGCAGCACCTCTAGGATCCACATTCATGCAACAAGAAATGGCGACAGCAATAGAAATAATTAAACAAATAGTTTGGAAACGGTTAAATATCTAGCGAAATACTGATTTGAACATGTCTCCAAATGAACCCTACAAGTTGGGGGTGAATTAAGGCGTTTAGGATTAAGGTAGCGACCATGTCATTTAAGAGGTAGACTGATGCATACTAGACACGGTATTGGGCCCTTGGAAAACATTGTCGAAATCCGATCCGTGAGGTAACAACAGTCGGATGGTCGGTTATGAATTACGAGTTTTGTGAAAGAAAGCCAAAGTCAAACATTGAGTAAGCTCAAGGCACATGCCGATATGGATTTGGCTTATCAGGAAAAGAATTTTAGTTCTTAGTGTCCTTTAGACGGCTACACCAGGAGAATAATTTAAGTTATTAGCAGCCTTCAGAGGGCGGAATAAAATGTTTTTCTGTGATGCGAATTACCGTCAGTTGTTCAATAAGAATTAATCCAGCGAATGTCATAAAAATAAGGTATTTGGTTAAGGTTAATTCATTACCATCTCTGATGCGACAGTCAACTAAAGTTTCAGGAGTCCTTCTGGTAAGAAAGTAGATAGAAAAGAAGAGAGCCCCAATAGTACGACACAAAACTCTGATACTAAAGGGTTGCTTAGAAAATGTATTTCGACTCTAACTTAAGGTTGAAAACTACCACAGATGATGTGGATCAGCTCCAGAGAATATTTTAAGTTATTCTTATATTTATGGTAAATTTTATGAAGACTTACCTTGCGTCTCATCGTAGTTTTGTGGCTCTGATGAATGTTGTTGGGATCGACACTGCAATTAAAGTGAAAAGATTGTTTAATAAATTTTTAATATATTAGCAAACATGCATATATGCAAACATGCATATATGTTGGGATTACAGAGGAATCCAATTACAGAGGCCGCCAATTACAGAGGAATCAGTCCCCTCAACATGGCGTACAAGATTTTATCCGTCATATAGTGGGAACCGTTTCATCAACAACCTGATTGACCCCTACGGTTTCAGGCCAGGAAATTTCAAACTTTAGCAGATTCTGGAGAAAGCGTAAGCAATTCAATAGCAAAGCCCTCTTTCGGACAACTAAAGTGACCCTTCATAGGACCCTAACTACCCCAGTCTAGCTCTATTGCGCAGAGCTGTGGACTTTCTCAAAAGTGGATGAGGTTGCTCTTGTTTGTTTCCAGAGCAAAATTCTTTAAATGGTTCCGGTCTCGTCTGCAAAGACAATGAGCGGAGGACGAACGACGACGAACTCTACAGGCTGTTTGGCGACCGCGACATATTCTTACCCAGAAAAGCGAAGGTCCAACTACTAAGGTGGATGGATCATGTAGAGCGCATGGACACCAATGCTCCAGTCCGTAAAATTTTCGAATCCACCCACGAGGGACGGCGTAGTAGAGTGACTTTCAATTCATCAGTCATTCGGACAGAATGCTTTAGTCTCGAAAGAAATTAGAGACGCTGGTGGTTTAGGCTAGAAGGTGACATAAAGACGGATGGATGGAGGCACAAGAAGGAGCAATATATCACGAACTTGAAAAGAATAGTTGTGTTCCCACTTTTGGTAACCGATTTTCTTGTAAATTTTACTGTGTGATACAATACACAATACTAATACACGCTATGCATAGATAGTCAGGCACCAATAAAAACAATCGTCAACAACGACAAGTTCCTGTTTAGAGACAACAGCAGCTCAGTTAAAGTGTTCACACACAACCTTGCTTGTAACTATCTAGAATTTGAAAAAATGCGGTTAGTGCGAGTGTCTGAACATCCTCTACGATCTTAGTTGGTCAAAAAATGCCGTGAATATCTTAATAAGATCGCAGATATGTGGATGCGAGCTGCCTCCTTGGCTGGGCACAAGACCACATTGGCTATCATGGCAAATTCAAAGCGAAGCTAGCAAAAATGTGTACTAGTTGGCGTCTTACAGCAAATGGAGGAAACCACATGGACGAGACACGTCAATATCTGTCCTTCTTCGAGATAAGCATAAGTCCTTTCACCCCTTAGGGGCAATGTGCAGTGCAACTACTGTATGGAATTTGGAGTTCGACACCACCAACAAGAACAACAAAGCTTGAATCACCAAGAGTTATACGAATGCAATCTTCAGTACTTTCCTATCAGCTCGGCTTAGTGTCCAGGTACTTATAGGATCCTTGAACCAGAAATGTGTAAAAACCAAACCTCAGCTTCTAAGACGAAATTATCTGACGTATTAGAGGCCAAGTCTACATTGATAAGTAAGATTGTGAACTGATTAATTAAGTGAATGCGAATAAAGTCATACAGATCGTCATAAATTCAACGTATCATGACCTCTTTACCTCATTTCCAGCAACACGAAGACCACAACTAGATGCTGAGCAAAAGTTTCGTCCGTTTCACCTTTATCGTCGACTTAAACAAATCTTCATCAATTTGTACATTTCCTAGAAATCAACCTCTTCTCTAGACGGTTCCGAAATAAATTGATAAAATTCATCTCAATCAGGACGTGCATAGAGTCACCGCGCAGCACCGCAGTTTAAGCCTCTCCAATCATTTCCCAGAGACGAACAACACCATCATATGACGTCGTCGGCGGTGATGGTACTGCAAAAACATTTGATTCTCTCTCCCATGGCTATCTGTTTTGCGCGCGCGAAAAACCAACGGAAATTGACCAAACAATGCACCCCACCGACAGATACTAAGTGCACACATTAATTTTCACCTCATGCACTCCTGCTGCTGCCGTTACTATAGCTACAGCTTTAAGTCGTTCTCTCTCTCTCTCCGTTGCTGCATGCAAATCCAAGACGTCACATCCCCGGACCCCTGTCATTCCTTGTTCTCATCCAATGTGTGCCACTGCAAATGAGGCTTCACATACGTCATACACAATCTCTTGCCGCCGCCGTTGCTGTCGAACAACTGTTGGCCCCAAAGCGAACAGTTGTTCAGATGTTGGCCAGGCCGGAATCCGCAGCAGATGTCCGCTGCATGTCAATGTCTTCTCTCTCGCGCGCAATCCACAACATGGGGTGGATCGACTTCTATGCCGATCAGTGATATAGCCTGTAGCCGGTTACCAACTGGGAGAGAAAGATCGAAATGATGTATCTAGATACATCAAAAGCCAGCCCACTTTAGAGGAAGCGTCTATCATCTATTCCACGACGTTGTGTCGTCTGTTATTAAATCAAACATACAAGCAAACGCACGCTTTCAGAAGAAGGACACAAATCAAAAATCGCTTGAGGTGAAGGGCACCCAGCAGAAGATACCAACAGATCAGGAAAAAAAAAAAAAAAAAACTGAAAAAAGGGACTCCAGTCGATTGTGAAACAATAAATTATAAAGCGATGCAATGCGAAAAACCTCTCGTATACGGAATGGGAGAGGGAGGTTTCTTGTTTTCTTGCCATGGCAAGGACTCAATTCAACACTCACACACACGTATGGAAAGTGGAAGCGGAGGATGTACGAGGTATCTCTCATCCTCTGAAGGCATTAAAATTGACAATAAATTTTCTTTCATTTCGGTGATTCCATATTTTAGGGTGGAGACGATAATTCTTCAAATTTGACACTCAACAGTCGAATGTGAAGGTTGAGCTCAGTGGTGCCCCCAGGAGGAAGTCTTCGTGTCGTAGTCGAGAAAGGATGAGAGATGGTGAATGCGTATAGAGATGCCTCCGGAGGAGGATTTCTTTGTTAATGTCTTTCTAGAGATGCTAGCTATGAGATTATGAACACGATTGAATCTGGTTTCCTTGCCGTGGTCTAGGTGGAGAGATGGCTTTTTCGAAGGCTTCAAGTGAAAACGTTTTTCCGGTTTCTTATTGCCGTCAGCATGGTCATATCTATCTTGGGTCAGTTGATGCTAATTGCAGACATCTAGCCTACGTAAATCTTTTACGATCTGATCACAATGTTGAAGGAAGAGACGACCCCTAGCATTTTGATCTTTCGGGGAAGATTTAGAAACAAGTCTCAAAAGTGTATGTGATCCCGTCAAAGGCTATCTTGGGGACACCGCTGCGATTGTTGGTTTTTAACCTCTGATACTTCAAGGTCACTGTTGACATGGTGTATTCTCTTTGGGTGGAATTAGTCATTAACTGATGGTATGGTACTGCGACAACCACTCTCAGGGAAGAAAATATCATCGGTAGACGTCGGCAATGAACCTAGGAAGAGGGCAAAGCTAGATGTTTTATATTTGGAGAGGTCGAGGGCAGGAGTCTTGCTAAGCAACTGCCAGCAATTGTACCATAGCATGGGAAAGACAAAAGCCCCAGCCACTCAAAGTCCGCTGCATTACTTAGAAGCATTGATCCTGCCGACTGCGGCACAGAACTCGCAGTTTGCTAGCAGTATTGGGAGAGCAAAAGCTACAGTCGTGTGCGATCTGAAATTAAGACAAGCAACGTCTTCAAACTACGCCCATTCTGCTTGGAATTTAGAAGACGACTCCCTACATAAAGACGTCACTCACATTCTGCAGATGGATGTCAGCGTATCCTTAGAATTTCCTTACAAAATCGCGTTTTAAACGAGCTGCTTTACACGGTCAAAAGCAAATAGACGTCACCAAATGACAAGAAAAGTGCCATTGGACTCGTCTACTTCAAATGCCACCCAACTTGGCGAATGAGTGAGTCGCCCTAAGTAACCCTCACATAGCTCCGCAGGGAAATAGCTCCCAAGAGTGTCCATCCTTTTGTTGGCTAGTGCTGGACAGTCTCATAGCAAGTGGCGAATGGGTTCTATTTCCTCTTCATCCCTGCAGTTAGTAGTCGTGCTGCATGATTGCCTATCACACAGTGTCCCGTCACGACGCCGACAGCTCTTCGAATATCCCTGCGACTGAGTTTCATGAGATCTGCGGATCTCTTTTTGTTATAGACTGGCCATAACGATTTGGCTATGGCAAACGTCTGTTACCTTCTTCGTTGGACTCAATGTCTATCTTCCTGTTCAAAGTGATAAGCGGTGTGATAGCCTCGAGAAGGGCCTGCGAGGCGCTTAGATGTGACCCTGCTCTGGCTAGTTCATTCGCCTTTACGTTACATGGTATATCTATGGAATTCTGATAGAGAGTCTCCGATTGCAGTTTGTTAATCCGTTTCCGTCCGGAGTCTCGATATATTCCACCGGTTCAGAATTGACGCTTGACCATGAGGTCTCATACAAGATAAAAAACACTGCAAACGAAGTGAACGTACCTACTGTTCTGACGTCCTAAAAGCCACGAGAATTATTCCAAAGAGAAACCACTGGATCACTCACTCACACTCATCCCAATTCCATAGAACGTACGCATATTTCCCTCAATTGAAACCCGAAAATTCTCCAGAACTCGAAGCCAATCCATTGCAAAGCTTCGAAGCCAACAAATCCCCGCAATTTGATAAGCCGCACCGCCATCGTCTAGTAGTAGTCCCATATACTGCGGCCATAAATAATCTTTAACCGCAAATTAATTATTAATCAACGACTCAAAGTTGATTTATAATATTCGAATCGGCACCGGCAATCGTTTCTGTGCCGCTTCACTGAGAGCGACGCACAAAGATGAAGAATCCATCTTAATGAAAATTCCAATCTAATAACAGAATTAATAGCAGCCTCCTCCGGCACACCTTCCTCCTTCCCAGTGGGCGAGAATCTATACATATGACAGTGTGGTGAACTTCTCCTGAGCGCGCGATCGATGATCCTGATACCTGCACCTGCATGTGGCGGTGTGGTCGGTTCGCCTGCCGCAATCCAAAAATGAAATGCGAATCGGAATTGAAATCAAATTCGGACTCTAGCTCCGACACTTGTAATCGACCATCGCGCCGGGCATCGGAGAGTGGAGTGCTCGCTGTCTGTCTTGGGATTGTGAAAAATATCAGTGTGATGGTGGAATCCTTTAAATCTCAAATAACAAATCGCATAATTACGGGGCCCTTTTGCGTTCTATCACTGGTCGTCGCTGGACGACTGGACTGGACTGGATGGACTGAACACAGACGGATTGAAAAACACTCTGTGTGCGCGGAAATAAATCAGTCGTCGTGTCTGACTGTTGTGCGATGGTGGTATTTCAGTCAGTCAGGTGGATAGAGGACGACGAGACGGGACGGGACCCGATGTGGTTTTAGTTTACGACGACGACGTTCCCCTATGAGCCCTGCGGGTGAGAATTTCGCGCGTCCACATTCGACAGGCAGAAAAGCGCGCGCACTCACGCAATCATCATTCGATTCCAAGTCAATGGTAGTTCGGAAGGGGTGAGGAACAAAAAACCTGGCAAATGGAATGGAATTGCTGCGCGCGATGTCCGTGTGGCAGCATGGAACAGCAGCAACCAGTGCATGGACAGATTGGTCGAGGATTTGTGGCTACAAACAGATGGACAACACAGACATATGGCCAATCGAAGTGGAAAATTACTGTAATCAACTGCTTCTGTGGCAGTTGAGGTTTCTTTACTGCTGCTGCTGCTGCTGGTGGTGATGTAGCTGGTGGTTGTCGGGGTTTTAGTTTCTTGTTTTGCAGCGAAATTAATTTCAGTTTTAGGTTAGAATTTTTTTATTTTGTCGGAATCCGTAATTGATTGAACACTGGTGAAAGGAGTTATGCTATACACTAGAATAAATCAATAACTACCGCATTCCAGCTCCGAGGTCATATAGGCAACACCCACATGGCCCAAGAATGAGTATATTTCTGGGAACAACTCGCTTAACAATATCATGAAGAGTATATGCAATTGGAGCGGCAATAAGTAGGATTAGATTAGGAAGGGCGTGAGAGAGTGATCTTCTCAAGTTAGAGGCAAAAATAGAGTGCACAGATGCCTGTATTAAACCCAAAATCTGCTGTCAATGCAATTCGCAAAAAGGTGTCCTGTTGCCTACTTTAACAACAACACTTCGCAAACTTCTACAGAAGCAAAAAAAACTTCTACAGAAGCAAAAAAGTGGGCTAGAACGTCAAGCCTAGCACCATAGTCGCCTTCATCAAAAGAAGCAAACTTCACAAACTCAGAAAACACTCACTCTTCTAAGTGAGATCCTACCTTTGTCTGTATCCTTTAGTCCACCAAAGAAGTGGAATTCCCACCTCAATAGAGCCATAGACAAAGCAAGGATCTCACGATAGACTACTAAGTGCCTACTTAGCAAAATCTTGTGATTTTATGCAACATCCTCACAAACCAAGCTCAATAAACTGCAAAGACTTTCTTACAGGTTTATATACGTGACAATAACAGAAGCTTCTACTGCAGCTCTTGAGATTACCCTAGGTCTCCCAAACATACATCTTTACACAAAGAAGCTTTGCCTAGTGCTAACGCACTAAAGAACAACAAAACAAGAGATGGAGTCAACAGTAATTGTGAACTATTCCAAACAAGTACCAAATTTCGGCAGGGGATGCGCTTTCATGTGATTTCTTCAATCCTACGCTGGAAAAGATAATGTGCAGGGCAAGCGTCAACGTCAAGGCACTATCTCCAGCAAATCCGTCTAGTTGCTGCAATACGCAGGCAACATCAACATCATCGGTTGCTCGCAGTGTGCCGTCATAGAGGCTTTTACGCCAATCGAAGAGCAGACAGAAAGATATGGCTTTCAAGTAAGCCATAGAACTAAGTAAATGTTGTGAACAAACAAGGCATCATCTGTCCACCGCCTAGGACGAAACATCAACAGTAACTTCGAGTTAACTTATCTCGGAGGAAACATAAACTCCACGAATGATACCTTAGTAGAGATTCGACGAATCCTAACCCAATAAAACCGCTGCTACTTCGGTCTGACGAAACAACTGCGTTCAAAACTTCTAGATTCGAAGACGAAATACGCGCCCCACAAAACATTGATCCTGCCAGTTCTGCTTTGTGGTGCTGAGTGCTGGACGAAAGCAGAGCAGATTTTAAATACTATCGAGAGAAAAACTCTTCGTCGAATATTCGATCCCATATGCGAGGAGGGCGAATGGAGAAGAAGATACAACCGCGAACTCTAAGAGCTGTATCAAGATGTGGATTTCGCCATTTCGGACTATTCGAATCCCAGTCCCTAAGTTCGAGACAAAGAAGACCGAACTTCCCTTTTTAGAAACAACTTATTTGGAAAACTGGAAGCAGCCTGCCTTGGATTGATGGCTGCCGTGTGTCAGACAGAGACCCTCCACGAGTTGGGAGCCCGTTAAGTAAGTAAGTAAATACATGGAATAGATTTTTCAGACATCGTTACTTTTTAGTCGTATTTTACGACTTCAGCCAAAAATTCAAGGTCACAATTTAAAATCGTAGGAACTAGACATAGAACTAGGATCTTTAATGCACTATACCTATAAGATATTTTGTACTAGCCCATAAACCTCAAGTAGAAGTTACATATATTGAGGCTCTTAATAAGTCACTTTAGGTTCCAAGTTCTTGATTTCTGCTGCAGTGACAAGTTCAGCGTGCCAAGTGGAGTGAATTTTTCCTTGTGGATCCTGAGAAAACACAAAGAATATGGTATGCGTCCCCTTTCGTTGAGACAATAGTCTTGGTCTTATATCGGTCGGGGATAATGAACTTTTTGGCTTTTCTGAAGGCCCTGAACGTTGGCCTAGTAGTCACTGTGTCTCTCAATCTTCCATTGCGTTACCTTGGAGTGGTCACTGGTAGGTGGCACCCCGAAATACAGACAGCCAAGACAACCGAACGACAAGCGCCTCTTCTCGCCAGGCAGTACGCCCGTTATTTACCCTCAAGATTTTCATAACCTGTAATCCAGGCTACGGTAATCTTGTTCTTGGATGCAAGATTTTAGAGGAGATTGAGATTGTCCCAAAATAACCTTAAAACTAGTTTGTAAATTGCAACAACTATTCATAATTCCAGCCAGCACCGAGTTCACCTCGTGGTTGCCAGAAAACAGCGATCACGAATATGCAATGAAAAAGTAGACGAGTTGGCCACAAAAGAGTCATGATGTCAAGAGCATTCTGCAGCATGAATATACATATAAACACTGTCAAGGAATTTATTAAAGAAATGGCTAAAGTTAAGCCAACAGGCAAGCTTCAAACTTTACGCCAACGACTTCCCACATAAGAACAAAGCAACTCTTCCACAACTCAGATTCGTTTAGTCACAGGTTTCATGACAAGTCATCGGCGATCGAGCAAAAAACATCTTATCCATGACAGGATAAAGTAGAATGTGCAACGAGGACGAAGAAACAGCGGGGCGCTTACCTTGCCACTAGAACTCGCTTATCAGAACGCCATCTAGGAAAGTATTACCTTCAAGCATCTGAAAGGATGAGGTTAAGGATGATTGAAAGGGCCGCCGTGATATGACCTCTTGCCCCAGCAAACCCTAAATGTAATCGAAATTAATTTGTTCTACACTTCCGAACTTTGTTTCACTACCGTTTCTTATTCAACTTCATGTACTGAGCAGCAAGCCTGTACAAGGAGCCACCAGCGTGACTAAGCACTAATTAACTGCTACTTCTAGCTGTTCTTTTCATTAATAACGTTCAGTGCTCATTGAAAATCACTCCTTAGGCCATATCCACCGTTCTTTCAAACAAGGATGATTTTACCGCTTCTTTAAGCGCTTCGTGCAGCAACTTAGCGATGCAACACTTCATCAAAATAGTGAGTAATACACCGGCGTCTTACTCACGGAACAAAACCTTTTCAAAATCGCAAAAGGCTGCCGGTTGTGCACATGATAATGATCTACAAAACTGAAATTGCACACTAGCATTGCAACAAGTTGCATAGAATTCAAAATCAGATCAAATCGCCGACAGTCTATGCCGCCGTCTACGACAATGAATTCCCAATGCGTTTTCAAATTAATACGTTCTGTACTAATTTATTACGATGTGGTCACCCCACGCCCCCAACCACAATCGACGGAAATACCCTTTGGCCACCATGGCCACCATTGCACATTGCTCGCATACAGAGATACAATGGCTGCCATAGAGAAACATGGAGTTGCAAGTATCGCCCCTTAAAAAAAAAATGATTAATTCCCCCGATCGATGGTCAGTGCTGTGGTA
This sequence comes from Blera fallax, assembly GCA_946965025.1. Lineage (NCBI taxonomy): Eukaryota > Metazoa > Arthropoda > Insecta > Diptera > Syrphidae > Blera > Blera fallax. The sequence goes on along the minus strand of OX337247.1, from coordinate 11,701,413 downwards.
AAACAAAAAGATGATCGCCGTCATTCTTGATCACCACGGCAGTCGCATCCGCCACTGGTAGAATCACCTCTAAGTGTGTGTAAGTGAAAACCTTGTACATGCATCCTAAAACTGGTATTTCAGTGCGGAGTCCGATCCCAACCGCACCCAACAATTGTTAAAGGTCGACGGAGCAAGTTGGCATGCCACACTAAATTGTTGGCTTGTAACACTAGCTTCCGGCTGGTAAAATGCACTTTTTTAAGGGGCGAGTGCAAGAGATCTATTGTTGGAGAGGTTTGTAAACATCTGGGAGTCAAATGGGATGAAGTTGTGTCTATTGTTTGGCGCAACAGTGGCGCTAAGGAAAACAGCTGCTGGCTAGCACGTTTTTTTAAACATTAATGACTAGGTGATGGGGTTTGTTTTATGGGAATCGAACAGATACAAATTTGATGCAGAATTGGTTTGGTAGATAATCCTGCAGAGGACATCAATCAATAAGCGAAGGAATGACGTTAAAGACTCCGGAGTATCTTAGAATTACAACCATCTATCCCTTAAAGCCCGAGTGGCTATAGAAAACCTCAAGAAGCGTTATATATTGTACCCAGATGCAATTAAAGAAAAGTTTATGTCATTGCACATTAAACGCTTGAACTAGAACTACACGGAGACCATTGGTTCCATGTTCCTTGGAAACAACATTTATACTTCGAGACACGCAACCCCCCGGTGAGTAGCTTACTCAGTGGAAAATCGAAACAATTTGCATTTCAATAAATTAACTTAGTTCGCACGACAGAATGTCCAATAAAACATGCAATGATGCAAGCAGTATCTATGAGATATATTTTCCAACTGATAACTACCAATCTCACCCCGTACACTCGATTATAACGCGGCCAACCGTCTTATCAACCTCAAGCAATCACAATATCATTGTTGGCGGTTATTTATTGCGGTGCGATTCTCTATTACACTCTCTCACACGCCCTCCAAGTCATAACCTATTATTATTAGCTAATCTGCAGCTCAGATCTCCATCTCTCTTTCTCAATTATAAGTCCAAGTCCGAGAAGAAGGCAAACCACCACAGAGACACTTGAAAAATTGTAGGTACACACCAGTGCCATTTCCGAAAGGTGGAAAACGGACTGATCTACACAACGGCAGCACCAGTGGCAGGCAGCAATGATCGCGGTCTACGGATCGGTGTTTGCGAATCTTGGACCTGGTATCGTGGACCCCTCGCTTGCTGGTTCGATACTTAGCTGGAGGGTTCATGGGTTCTTTGATTGATGGCCTCCTTCTCGTCACTGCCATAACTTTTAAACGTGTTATTATGGCGCGCGGTTATCAAATAGGTTTTTTGTTGTTCTTGTGGGGGGAGAAGTTGAATGATTACATTTTGTTTTTATTTTTGCATGGCGTCCAATAGATGGCTGTGGACTGTGTGATGGTGGGAGAACTTACTAGTACCCGCCTACGACTTGTGGTGTGCAGAGATCAATCAGTTGAATCAAGTCTTTATGATGACGAATGTGCTACCGACAATTGGCTGGCGCCTGCATATTTCTTGGTTTCATTCTATCGAGGCGGCTAGTGGTATACTCAGGGGGTTGGAGGGGAAAATGTTTATTTTCACTTGTGTTTTGGTAGTTTGGTTAGTACAAGAAATAAGCATTGGTTGGCCGCCCCGTCAACCAGTTCCTAAACCTGATCGACCACGAACCAAGGGGTTGCGATAAATATTGGTAACTATTTTAGCTAAGTGTAGAACGTCTAAAATTTTTAAGAATTGCATGCGAATAAGAATAGATTGCAGGAGGAAATGCGAAATTGAAATTTTCATTCTAACCTAAAAATAAATACTGGATACCAAGGTCAAGCAGAAGGCCAAAAAGTATCGAAAAGGGCTGTAAAATTTCCTCCTAGGGCCGGAGGGCATAAGAACGTACCTATGTATATCTCAGAGATGATATGGTTAAGGGATACTGCTTCGCGAGGAAATTCAACCGGAAGCTAGTAGCAAAGGACAATGAAGTAGCAAAGTCAGGATGTACCAACTTAAACAAAACACCAAAAAGCGGTACACGGACGGATTGAAAACATCCATAGGAACCGGAGCAGGTGTATACGATCCCCGAAATCCAGTAGTCGGAAGCCATGAGCACATACCTCCAAGCGGAGGTCTACGTAAGCGAAAGATGCGCCCAATTTAACCTCGATAGAAAGTATTACGGGCAAGACAACGCGATACTGTGGGTAGCTAAGCCTCAATCAAGGCTTTAAGCTCCTATGAAATCAGGTCTACACTGGTGCGGGAGTGCCTTGCGAAGATAAGCCAATTGAGTGATAAAAACAGAGTCACCCTCTACCGAGGGAATAGACCATGAGACGTGGGAATAGAGGGAAATGAAGCAACTGATAAACCAGCAGCTTAGAGCAGACTTAAAGAGCACCTTAGGAAACAGGGTATTGAGCCAAAAGGGGACTGCCAAGGGCACCTTCTAAAGCAATGTTGGACACTGATCCAGAAAAGAAGGAAACACCTGGATGTCTACCAACTATCAGAAGAAGATATACCATTGTTGGATCCACTCTAGGTAATCCGGTGAACCATGGAAATTGGACTGAAGGAGGTACTCTAAGTCGAGTATCTCATCGACGAGAGCTCTAAGTCGGGGGAGCACAATAGATCTACAAAGTTGACAGTTCGCCTACACTCCTATAACCAATCTATTCTATTCTATTCCTTTCTCAATGCACTTTCTTACGGACACTCAAACTAGAAGTCTTTTAAACTTTTTGAGATTCATACGAAAGATACATATGCTGAAGTCCCAGTCTACTCCTTTAAAGATGTACATAGAAACGAAAATTGGTCAGGTCATCTCCGACTTCAGCTGTGTGGGATAAAATGGGCTAACTCTGGTTAACGACACGTTACAGTCTTGGTAAGTTTCAGATACTATTAGACCAATGCAGACCAATTACGATACGAATGCCTTTAGCCAGTTGGTGAAGCCAAATTAAAGTTTCCTCACAGATGCTTCGTGAGAAGCAGGAAGAGAAAAGAAAGCACACACTGTGGGTTGAAGCACATTTTATTGGTGCGAAGCAAATAGTCCACGCTACTCTTAATTTCATGTGAAACAAGGAACAATGGTCACTGTTAGCTGCAATTTTAACACACCCCGCCGTAGAGTTCTGAGCTACCCAGAATTTTCTTTGAGCACAGGCTGTTCTTCAGAGTAGCGACTCAGTGATGCAATGAAACCTTGGAGAAATTAAACCTGGCAATGGGTGCAGGGTGCAAATGGAAAGTTATTTATGCGACAATATTCACTGTCATTGGCTATGGTCACTGAAAGCCACTTTGTACCTTCAATGTTTTTCATAACTCAATCCATATGAAACATCCAAACAAGGAGTCATAACGCTCTCAAGCACTTTACAGTGGCTACAGGTTGGAGAGCATCTATATGAAATTTATGTTGACTAACGAACTATGTTCACTATCACTGGTTTGGTTTGGTAAGAACCGATTTAGTTACCTCTTCAGTTTCATAGGGCTAGGTTTTGTTAAGGCCAATAACTGCAGGAAGGAAGTCACTCTTAACTCGAAAGAAGGCTACATACTGCCTTAACTCGTGTACAAATTTCTTAAGTTTCATCACATGAAGTATCTAGTCAAACCCTTAACGTCAACTTTGTCTATCTAAGAATCGATAGCAGCTGCACTGATTCGCAAGAGAAGATGCTAAGTACTCTGAGGTAGCTTCAAATAGTCTAACTAAGGCTAGCTAGGTCCTGAACCACTTACAGTCTGGTGCGCCAAGTATTTGTGCATATGGAACTTGTTGTATGAACTGGCTAACCTGTGCACCTTATACCGAATCCTGTTAGTAGAATGTTGGTAAACTATTTAGGAATCACAGGACGAACTGCGAGTTTTTACACTCCACTCAGACTTCTTTCAAAAACAATCAACAATTATTCGCATAAAGCCCATCAAACCACCAGCAACATTTCAGTTTTCAACACAAAAATGCCCCATCTACATCAACCGTACTTCCGCAATTAAAAGGAAGCCCATCAACACCAATATCCAATCAATCTCACCTCCAAGTTAACGATCCATTAATCTCCAAAAAGGAGCACTTCCTCATGACCGTCATAAAGTCCCATTAATTCGCCATAGTCACGTGCCTGCCTGAAATAACCCGTCAAACTAGCGAAAAAGTCAAACAAAAATGTTTAAAAGGAAAAAAAATCCTTCCCAAAGGTAGGTAACCACGAAACTTTCTGGCCATTACGTATGCATAACATGCTACCTTGTCGTAGTTCGTAAATTCATAAATTCACCCATCATTCTCATGAGCAACACATGCAACGCATCCGACCCGCCATCATTAAATTAAGAAATCACTGTCAAAAAATCTGTTAAGCCTCCTCCATCCATCTGAACTGTCCACTTCCGTCCGTAGATCCTTGTTTCGGCAGCTCGACCACCGAGCGCGCAGTCACCACTGGTCACACTGGCATTAAACAAAAGAACTTTCATTCTTTTTGTCCGAAACCTATCATCAAGTTTCCTTCTTGTTGTCCTTATTTCTTTGCAAAACATTGCAAATAAGATACAAAAACGTGAAAATCGCCTGCCGCAGAGGATCAACATGGCTATATCCACTGAAAGAGGAGAGTCCCTTCGACCGATTAACTGTGGACTTAACTATTATGGCAGCCTGCTGCCGTTTCGCGCTGCTGGTGCATAAAAATGATTGCTCCAATTTTCTCTTGTTTTTTGCTTTGTTCGCTGTTGGTCCTGTATCCATCCTGTCTGGCATGTCATGCTTTAGTGGTGAATGGTGAACAAAAGAAAAAGAAATGCACAAAAAAAAAAGCAGAAAACATCCTTGCGCGTGCATTCGCGGATATTTTTTGTAACAGTAAAGAAAAAAAAAGGACAAACAAAATGAAGATAACAACAACCGCGATGCCAAAATCTCGTCAAGCTTGCGAGCAGAAAAAAAACTCCGCGCGGCTCGATGAAAATTGTTTTTTAACGGCCGGCCATAATTTGTGCACTCTGCACACCCAACAAAATGAAAAGTCGGAATAAATAACGGAATAAATGGATTCTGGCCGACGGAGGGTGGAATGGTGGGGTGCTTTCGGAGTGCACTTGACGGGAGGCGATGGAAGTGGATTGAAAAGTGGGATTTTGTGGCCATGTGAGGCTTTTCAGAAAATTTCGATCATGGATTTGCTTTCAAGGTCAACTGGGATCTTCTTAATGGGCACCCTGTGTCAAGACATATTCTCACGTAAACCAGCAGTCGAGACCATTGAATGGATCACAAGGTAGCCATAAGGAAGCCACTGAATTATGATCCGCAGAAAATGATATGAATTAAGGGAATGATGCTTAAGTCACAAAGTAGGCTTTGGACTACTGAGCGGGAGGTTCGAAGTTCGAGTCCCAGAAAAACACCAACTAGAATTTTTACTGTCCCACCTCTCGTGAATCTTTCACAAACGTTCGATGGTAATCACTGTCATGAGAAAGTTTCTTAATTTAAAAGGGAAAATCCTTTCGGATACGGCTTTGAACTGTAGGTCCCTCGAATTTGTGTATAACACTCACAACGCAAATGGTTACGAGAACCTAGGCATTGGACCACGTAGGGTCTGGTCTGTTGCGCCAAATGTTTATTTTAAGAGCACATTTTCAAAAAATCCTCATCTCATGTCCTATTTCTTCCTTCCAGGTGCCGTAATAGTTGTGGTACATTTACGGTGATTATTCCGGAGATGAGAGCAATGCAATAGAAAGACAATTTCACGCTGCGCTTAACGTCGTGAAGGCCATGAAGGAGTAGTCTGCGATTTTGCTTCGAGTATTTCAATTCAGGTAACATTAGGCTCAGCTTGAAAATGGGATAATTCATAAATTATTAATCAAAGCTCTACAGCATGCAGCTCCAAGTCGGAGAGCTACTTCGGGCACAACGTCTTTACCTACGACACAGACAATGAACTCAAAGAATATAAGATCACCGGCGGAGTACCACACGGCTCAGTGCTAGGTCCTTTATTTTGGAATGTCACGCATGACGGGATCTTACGTCTTCCAACACATGATGAAACAAAAATGATTGGTTTTCGACTGGCAAACTACTAGAGGAGGTGAAACATTTAAGCAACTTCACAACAGTGATGGTACAAAACTGATTCTCAAGCTTGAGAGAGACAAAACAGAAGCGGTTGTTATAAGACAAGAAGAAGTCGGAAACGTTCAATATTATTGTAGGTGGCCACACAATAACATCAAGGCCCCACATGAAATATCTCGGAGTCGTATTATATACTATCTTTCAAGACACACCTCAAGTGTGTAAGTTACAAAGTACCGAACGCCATTGCTGTTCTCACACGAATCATGCCCAATACAGGAGGACCTAGACACAGTCGAAGATTAGTTTTGGCCAGAATAATAGCATCCATAATCCTCTACGCCGCATCAATCTGGGCAAGAGGCATGGTGACTAGACCAAGCAGAAGAAATATTGCCTCAGTCTGTAGTATATGCGCATTGAGAGCATGCTGCGCAAGCCGTACTATCCCAGCGATGCAGCCTGTGCGACAGAAGAAGAGCAGTGGCGACCAATATGACTTAAGTCACTCAGAACAGGAGCAAACTTCTCAAGCCGGCGAAACCCAGCAGATGCCACCAAGGATACATAACATAGGAGAATTGCAGGAACGTAGACGCATGTGCCTATACCACAAATTCAACCATAGATAAAGAGACAGCATGGTGAAGTAGGGTTTCACTTAATCCAGTTTCTGTAGCACAATAGATCTACGAAGGTCGCAGTGCGCCTATACCCTTGTAACCAATCTACAATCCAGCATGATGATAGCCCTCACTGCCCACGACGTGTTGACTGCGTCGGAAGTGCCAACATGTGTTTTTCCGATGCCCACGGTTTCAAGACGAGAGAGAAACGTTGAGGGAAACTGAGTTGCTGAAAAGCTTAGAAGCCAAAAGCTAAGGCTGCCGTGGCTGAAAATGCAAGGATTATCATTACCAAACTAGGAATACTGAAACGTGAGAGAAAGGGGTCCAACGGGACTAACACAAATCCAAATGACAACTGCCTGTCCACGTCCTCACAGTAAAAAACCACACATGCCTCTTGGAAGCGATTGCCAATGATTTTCGTTGCAGCTTACGAGTAGAATGCAAGTTAAGATAAAATCCAAATGCCTTCCTACTCTCGCAGTTTTCAGAGCAAAACAATCGACTCCTAAAGGATGTAGTAGTTAATTGAATAACATAGCCTCGGTCTTCAAAAACGGCGCTGTCCCAATAGCGATAACATTGTCAATATAAACCCGGATTTTAAGAATGTAATTAACACCACTTTGAGCAAGCGATCATGAGCAACTAAGTATAGTCCCAATCCAGTCGTATAGAACGATGTCGTTTAGCCGCACAGATTTTGGACAATACCCTCAACTCTGACACAAATTAAAGCATCCTTAATACCGATGAAGCCTACCTATACTGAAGCTTCCTTATGCTGTAACGATCTTTCTACTGTGAAAAATCGTTTTCTTTCCATCCGCGATCAGTGGTTAGAGTCCACAGCTTCAGCTCTTAAGCACATACAACCATTTGCGATCTAAATTGATTACTTACTTACTTAGGTGGCACCACAGTTCAGAGTGAACCTGGGCATCAACCAACAAGCCTCTCCAGTTAGCTCGGTCCTTAGTCAAATGCCTCCAGTTGCGCACTCCGAGTTGGTTGAGGTCCCTTTCTATGTACTTGTGCGCGCCACCTTAGGCGAGGTCGTACTCTACTGCGTTGTCACTCTGTGTTAGATTTGAAAGCTCTGTAGGCGAGCATTGATGTACATTCGCTTTACATGTCCTAGTCCATCTGAAGCGACTGATGCGCAGTCTTTTATCTCGACGACGCTGTATTTCGTCGTTGAATTTTCTCCTTCAAAGCCCGTCAACTCAAACGGGACCAAATACCTTACGGAAACGACCGAGGGAGGATATCTTTATTTGCAGAGCTCATGTTTCCAAATTGATTAAGAACCGCTATTTACATCGATTCTACAGGTCTAATAAGACCATTAGGTACTCCCTTACGTAAATTGTTTGTCTTATTGATGTTACAGGATATTTCATTTGAATATTGTCAGGATTTTGTTTTCCACACCGCCCTAAGATGCCCGACTTCCTTTGAATTTTTTTCCCAAAAAGCAATTCAAACTAAAATTACAAAAAAAAATACCAGCAAATATCCCTGCAAAGGAAATGAAATCCTTGACAGTCGAAAAAAAAAATAATAACAATTCGCTATTCTGACGTCCTCCACTGCCAACCAGTCCATTCGTATTCACTTCTGGATTTTTACCTTTACCGCCAAAAGCACCGACAAATAATAATATTAACGAATAATTTAAAAAAATGTCATTTGCATGCGCACAGGAAACGGAATCAAATAAAAGAAAAACAACGGCAAACCAAAAAAAAAATCCGAGACAACAACGAATGAAAAATATCAAAAATTATAAATTTACTAAAAATGAAAATTCGCCTTCCTCCCTCCTGCAATACAGTTGAAAAAAATACCAACAGTCAGAGGGGTTGGTTAGTGAAATATAATTCAACAAATAACTTCCTTTGTAATGTGGAAAGAACTTCCGTTGTTGCTCAAAGCATCCTTTTTGATTATCCACACACAATCGCCTTCTCGTGTACAACGAAACGAACGCAACGGCGGCGATGCCCTTAGGGCATTCAATTCAAATCTCGAATAAAAGGTAAAAGATATAATTTCCAAAGAAAAAGATACAAAAAAAGAATTGAATGGAAAAGAAGTGCGTTTTTTTTTTTTTTTTATTATTTTTCATCTGGCTGCAGGTGGACTTATGAGTAGTATCTAAAACCGTAAAAGATGCGATGTAACAACATAATTTTTTTTTTTGTGTTTAGTTTTGCGTATGCTAATTTGTGGTCACTTTTGACATCCATGTGGTTTTGAGTTTGCTTTGTGCGTTGCCTCACGTAGTAGTATTTCGAAGTAAGTGGATAGTAGTGGAACCGCAAATTGATGTGAAGGATACGCATAGGAGGCACTGATTACGGCAACTTGCGATACTTTGCGGTTAGTTCGATGACAAAACGATGAATCTGTTATGGGATTATCTGGAGCGTGTGACATGCAAATGACATGTGCTTAATGAAGGGTCGCTAAGGTAGCATTTGAGTTTGAAAATGAAAGGAAAACAACCATGTGATTAAGGGTGCGTGTGCAGGGAACACAGGTTTAACTAGCACTCCATGTTTTACTCTAGGAAGAGGACTTACTGTCACCCTCATCTTCCTAAATGAGGGAAGGAATAGCGCTGCCGCTATTAGAAGGCCAGTTACTCCAATGATTCAAGACTTGTACATACCTATTGCGGGGTAACAACAAAAAGCAAATGTTTTATCGGGAATATCGGAAGTATTTTCTGCCTCCTCTCTGCAGATCACAGTGCCATAGTGAGTGATGATGCCGCAGCTCTCTAAACGGATAATGGGCTAAGAATCATTCGCACGTCGTTTTTCCGATCCAACTCGTCCTTCTCCTGGTACCTATCACATTGGACAGCACAGTTCTCCCTAAATGCGAAAAATTCAAATATTTAGGCTCCGTGTCTGAGTGTAGGGTGGATGGATAAAATGGAAAGAGAACTCGAAGATATTTTGTATTCAAAAAATACCACTAAAGCTTAAGTGCTATACGCAACAGTCGTGCGCCGGGCTTCAACGTACAGGTCGCAATGTTGGACGATGTAAAATGAATGCGACAGAGATGAAAGTGTTACGGATATCGGTCGGATAACACAAAATACACATAAGAAACACGCGTATACAGGGAAGCTTACACATAAAGGAACCGATCGCCGAAAAGCCCGAAGCTGACAAACTTAGTAGTTACTGCCACTTGCATAGAAGATCTGCGGACAACCCGATAAAAGTGGCTATGACGGCTCATATTTCGTCAGAAGCAAGGAAAAGAGGCCGAAAGAAAACCAATTGAAAACCCCCCTCGGCCTTAGCGACGAAGTAATGCAAGACCGAGAATCCTGCAGATGGATGTTCAGGTCCGCAAACTTAGCTAACAATATGACCGCTGCAGCGCCAAGGCAGTAAAAATGGGAGAACTACGTATATAGCATTAGATGTACTACATATGTAGTGCGCGCTATATGATTCGAAAGCTAGAAATGTAAAAGAGGAATAAGATAGTCAGTTAAGGACTAAGACACTCCCGTGTCATCCTGGCTTTGTTGTGGAATACTCAACGATTTACTGCGCTTCTGACTTCTTTCTTCATGTCTGATAGTCGGGGAGTCTATTAAACTACCGCCCTAATCCAAGGTACTTCTATGTCTACTAACTTATAAAAAATACAATTATTTGGCACAACAGACTGTATGTGGTCCTGGGCCTAGCTTCTCATGACCATTTGTGGTGTGCTTGGAAGGGATCTACAACTTAAAGGCAAATTCAGATCCTTTAGGATGACAGTCGAACATTTGTCAGACATTCGTTGCGGGACAGTCAAAAAACTGGTTGCTGTTTTCTGGGATTCGAACTTCGAAGCTCCCATTCAGTAGTCAAAGGCGCACCAAAAACTGAGCCACGGTGTTACAAAATAGATTTTCTATGAAATGTCATCACGGCAGAATGAGGGAATACTGAGACCTAAATCCATACCAGAGAGTACCTCCTAGACTAGTACATGGTCTTTAAAGATCCACAACGTATGGGCGGCATATGACAAATGCAACTTGAGTAATGTTAAGCCAGCGCATTTAAAACAGGAAACTGTGAAGTGTACGGCTCTTCTCACTACACATCTCAGAGTTTTGATGGCCCACATGGAAGGGGTTAGAACGAAACTTGAGCTGAGTTACTTCTGGGCTTCCTTAATGAGACCATAAAACCAAAAAACAAGATATAAGAGAGGCAGGCAAAACCCCATATGCTATACATCTTGAACAAACCTCTTAATACTGCACGGGACACAGGTCGGCTACATTCATTTTGTAAGGTGCTGCCGCACACAACACCCGCCGCGGGAGAAGAATCGTCATCGGTTAGAAACTTATGCTACAATTTGAGAGCTCCAAGACTTGGCCTAAGGGAGTAACACCGAACTTCACAGTTTGAAAACATCTTTCTTTCTGTAGAAGCTGCATGGAAGAAGGAGAGCAAGAAACCATTCATCACCTTCTTTGATCCAGCTCTCGCCCTTAGAAGCTTCACTTAGAACCTTTCTATTACAGCGATCAAGGCGATCTTGTATACTACTTTTTTTTTAAGTAAATTAGAATTGGGGTTTTCTCAAGTTAATTACCAATAATGGCCCCGATTTAACGAGTAGACAGGAAAATTTCTCCATGATCCATACGGCATCAGAATAGATCTTTGGTCTAAGTTTATTGGCAATCAGCTGGCAATCACTTTAACCTATCCTATCCTTGTTAGAGATTGCCTCAGGCAGAAGGTGTAGAGAAAAGGATTATTTTCAGATGATAACGACGAGAACTGATGACCATCGGAAGCCAATAAAAAAAAGACTAAGCAACACTGCCACCGCGAAAGGACCAGCAGCGTCCCATCCACCCTGGGTTTTTCAACCATCACTAGTGTAGTAACGAAAAGAATCAATCGACGATGGTTGAGTACTGCTTTAGTAGAGTTAAAGCCTGTGTGCGCTCTTATACAATGAGCGCGTCATTATTCAATCAATAATGTGAAACCGGGCAAGCTGACAAAAGAAGGACAACGCCACCCTTTTTAAGGCCAAAATCAAAAAACACGTAAAGAAAAAAGGGAAAGGCTAGCTGACCAAAGCTAATATAATAAGGAACTGCTACTGAAAACAGACCAAGCTACGGATATTGACAAACTACACTTACTTCCTTCAAAGCACACACAAAGGTGAATGAGCAAATGAATTGTGATGCGGATATGTGCACTGCGACCTTAAAAAGTGGGGTCTCTCCTGGTGACAGTAGAGTTTAGTTTAGTACCTCCATCGACAAGAACCTGCATTTAGATGTTCTTACCCCTACTTGGAAGGCTTCCAGAAAGCCTACTCTGCTACAAGTCAATCCTACTCGGGGCATCCTAGAAGACAGCTGTATTTTTAATATACTTTGGTTTCATCAACAACGAGCAGAAAAACTTTTATAATGACATAGCACATCGAATGAACGTGGGTGATGAAGATGGGAAGAAACCTCTACTATATTCTGCAACCGGTCCTTAACCAACAATCCTCTCTAGCCAACTCCATTGTTAGGTATCTGCCTTCAGTTTCACAAACTAACTCACTTGAAGTTCCATCTCACTTGTGCGCACCACCTATCACGAGATCTTCATCATTCCCTATGCTATCCCCCCGGGATGGATTCGAAGACTCTCCCGGCCGGAGTAGTTGTGTTCATCCGACTTACACATCCCAGCCATGTAAGTCGTTTAATTCAAACTCTTCTGAGCAGAGGACGGCTCGCACAATTCTTCTCCAATCCAATCACCATCCGAGCAGACAGTTAGATCGAACCCGAAGGATTCTTCTCTCAAGACAACTGAAGGCTTTCTTATTCATTCTTGACCCACTCTATGCCTCTAGACCATAGTCCTTCATTTATATGAAGGAAATTGCTCAAGATTCCAGACTTTCAGAATTATTTTACATGCAGCGGCGCTTCTAGACTTGAATTCTAACGATTGAATTTAAGCTAATTCTATGTCCAAGACCCATAATATGACTTCAATGAAATGTCCTTTGAAAAAAATCTCCATAATCTCCCGCCCAAATGGATCACAAAGTACCAACAAAAAAAAGCTATCCTAACCCGTCCCATAACTAACACCTAACTCCTCCTAATCCACTCCAATACTGCACATTCAAGTCCACCACGCAAAACTTTGTTAAATTTATGCGGAAATAATTTTCTATGCGCATTCGAACACAGAACATGGGCAGGGAGCATCAGGACCATCAGGACCATTCGAATCATCAACCGGGGGCTCTAACACCCGTACTAACAGTCTGCAGAAGCAGTAGCAATGCAATAAAAAGGACACAATTGGTTGCGCACATTTAGGCAATTAGCTGCACTGGAAGTGAGAGAAAGAGACACAATTGAATTTACCGTTATCATATGGCAATTTTCATAAATTTCACACGCACCAATACCATCCCACTGCGACTAGTACCACCAGCAGCAGTAGCATCAATTCCACCACAACTGAAACTAACTCTTTGCTTTGCTATCTCTGCCTATATCTCTGGATAAGTTTATCCTGCATGTCTAGGCTAAATTCAGGGCTTTCCATCCATCGAAAGGGTAGGAACAAAAAATTATGCGTGCTTCCGACTCACTCTCACGGAAAAACTCACGAAATGAATCCAATCAAGTCATTTATTGTAGAGGCTTCAGTGTTCTAGTGTTGAATGGGCGAGATTCGAATGGAAAACAATATTTTCGGAAAACGTTTTTGTTTCAAAACACAGGGGTGGAGTGGACCGTATAAAAGAGGCCCAGGATCTTACACAAATGTATGAAAACCCTGCAAAGTTACACACTACTCACTTGCATTGAAAACTTGGGTTTAGACAGAAAGGAGCCGACTGTGAATAACGCCTTATAACCGATTGGAAAACTGATCCTAGATCATCTGATACCTGGTTTTTGTTTTACGAAATTCGGGCTCCGATTCCTCCAACTCCTCCCCTGTTCGATTTAAAGCCTATGCCAACAAGTTAATGTCAATGGCTGAAGCTCCAGCACAGTCAGTGTATGAATCCTTTTTCCCAAGCGGAGAACACCCAGCCGGGGCGCCTGTATGAGGCAAAAAATATCACCAAACTAGGCTAACAACTATTTTGGACATGAGAACGACCGGAACCGGTCGCTGATGGTAGTGCTGGTACCACTGCAGGAGAACATGCCTGCTGCCCTTGTTGTGCTCGTTTCCTGCTCGTCGTATGTCCGTCGATTCGTCTCGGCGAATTGTAATTTGTGAATGTGAATTGCATTTTCATTGACTCGTCCTTGGATCGCATAAACTTCAAACCGAGAATTTGTTGGAATGGCATTCCACACACACACAGAGAGAGAGAGAGAGACTGGCCCTCGTCGTATTTATGTGGACATCAGATGTGTTTGGTATTTTCCCACCCGGCCACCCCACGAAAGTCCTTTTTTCCCAATCGGTGGCCATGTGGATAAGCGTGGGGTAGAGACCCAGAGATAATTATTATCCTGTTCGGTTTTTCTGGGCAATTGGATTGAGATTTTTGTTTATAACCGCAGAACCAAGTTTTGGTGGATTCCACTATTATGTCATGCTATCGGTCGTTGCGAGCGATTATAATCGAAGAAGCGATGGCGGGTGGAATTCAGCATCAACGACGACAACAACAACAGCGGCAGCAGCAGCAGCAGGGGATCTCATGATTTTGAGGCGCGGGTTATAATGTCACCAGATTTTCGTATTTTCTCATCTCGCGCGGTATTTTATTGTTTCGATGGCCATAAATCAAATTGATTTATCGAAGCGAATATTCGTTTTCATTTTCGTTATCGGACGACGTTGTGAGATATCCGCCGAAATATCGACAAAGAGGGGAGGCGGTAGGCGCGACAGGCGAGGCAACACGGAGAGAGATTCATGTCTTTCAAGTCTTTGTGTGTCCAGCTTGGAAATCACAAGCGATTGTACGGCTGTGAGTTATTGTTGTTCTGCTCATTTGTATCGGGATGGGAATGGTTGAGGAAACTATATTCGATAACGCACTGAGAGATTGAGGCACCGCGATACGTGGATTTATTATTGATTTCATGAATTTACTTCGATGAAATTCGCGATGACATTGGAAGATTGGATTCTTTTGCAGGAATATCGAGCTTAGAATTCAGCACAGCATCAAATAGATGTAGAGCTGCATAGGATTGTCAGACAACAGGACTGTGGTAGGGGAAAAAAGCAGAAGAGTAAGACCCTATGGGACTCCTTAACATCCGTACAAGATCTCATCTGCCGTCTTCTATTCTGAAGGAGCCATCAGTGCGATTTCAGGCCAGCAAAGTCCACAGTCGATAAAATTTTTACACTTCGGCAGATCATGGAGAAAACCCAAGAAGTTCAAATCAGTACCCACTATCTTTTTATCGATTTTAAGGTCGCATATGACAGCATTTATAGAGACCAGCTATACAGAGCCTGCCAAAGTCGTCCAATAATGCAGAACACTCTCTGATTCATCAAGGTCGGACCTTACCGAGACCTTTGATGTCAAAAAAGGACTTAGACTTGGTGATGGGCTGTCATATGACTTCTTCATGAGCCAGCACCGGGGCACAATCTTTTGAAAGTCTGTGCAACTACTAGCGTGCGCCGACGACATTGACATGCATAATTGGCAGGACGCAGCGGGTGTCTGGTATTATCAAAAAATGTGTATCACTGTCCCCTAAGATGGTTAAGACATTTAGAGCGGATGGACACCAATGCTCTGACCCGCAAAGTTTTCGAATCTAATCCCGAGGGACGCAGTAGAGGACGACTTTGAAGGCGGTGTTCACAGTAGGGAACTCAACCAACTTATAGTGTACATGAGGCCTGCCGATCACTGAACACTCTCGCAACACCCAACTGGAATCTTGCTACCTTCGCTGATAGCCAAGCTACTATCAAAGCCATTGATTCAGCTATCACATCCTCAAAACTGGTAGAGCAATGCCGGAAAGAGCTAAACAAATTCGGTGCTCAATCAAATATCACCTTCATCTAGGTTCCAGGACACAGTAACTATGAGGGAAACGAACGGGCAGACGATCTGGCTAGGCAAAGGTCAGCCCTTAGCGGCTTGCTGGCAGAAAGAGTCAATGTTCCGCTAGGAGTCATTCACAATCACTCCTTAAAGCTGGCCAACCTAGGTTGGAACACGCTTTCCAGCTGCGCTATATCAAGAAAGACATGGCCCAGCTGTAGTAAACCTAAAACAAATGAGTTACTAGGCAGATCAAGACCAGATATTGTAGCCATAAGCACGAGCCAAGCTTGGCATCCCCCACAGCACCTTCTGCCGTAGCTGGAGAGATGCCAACGAAAAAGAATCTTTCTTCACTTTCATTGCAGGTGTCCGGCCCTGGCGAGAACCCTACAACGTACTCTAGGTAAACCCTTCTTCGACGAACTGAGGGAGATATCTGACAGTAGGATTGGAGCCCTCATCCTCTATCTGACAGCATGGGTGTAGTATATCTCTCGCATTACACAACCAGATTACATGAGTTTAGTGGTATCAAAACGACGCATTCTGTACCTAGACTGTAACAAATGGAGGCAGTCAGCAAGGCACCAGGCTAACTAGAGAGGTTTGTTTATTAAAGCCCAGGCTCGCCCCGAGTCATCTAAAGAAGCAAGTAAGTAAGATAGTATTTCGGTAACTAGCTTTTCCATTAGATACTAGACACACTTTCTCTCTTTACTTTGACAGAAAACCGAAAACGGAAATATTTAAGCCTGCATTAAGCCTGGTGTCTGTAAAAATACAAAGAAATCCCCGACAACTCCATAAAACTCATCGTCCCAACATCAACGTTAGCTCTGCCTCACCAACGAATCTTTTTTTTTTTAGTTTGGCTTCCTTTAATTTGTCGCCTCCTTTCAGGCTATGGTTCGCTGGCAATTTGCAGCTAAAGTCAAAAGTCCATTAGAGCACCTTGTGTGTGCATTATTAATCGACACTCGCACATACCACAAATGAATCGAACAGCTTCCACAACTCAACGATGGACAGATGAGAAAATTACCAAGCGCCTTGAAATTAAGATTTCTCTGGCTCTACCTGTCAACAGTTTTGCGCGCGTTGGCGTCGAGAAAGATACTTTAAGATGTTCGATGGGTTTTTCATTTCCATTTGTAGGAAATTCTTAATTGATGCGCGCATCTTAAAGTTCGAAATGATTGCGTGCATGTGCGCACACCTTTAGGCAACACAAAAATTGATCGAAAGTGGCTAAATGAGTGGTCGTCGTCGAGTTGGCGTGTGCGTGCACACAAAGTAAGAAATCCTTAACAGCTTTTGTATCTTTTTTTCATTTTTTTTGGGGCTGTATGCAACTCGAAATTGTTTTAGGATGTTGATTGAGGCAGATTTTTGAGGTTTTATTGGTGCAACAATGCAGTGGAATCGTATTGAGATGTTTTCGACCAAATTACTGTGACACTGAGTGGTGTGGTTTGAAAGACTTGGGGCTATAATGCCAGAGCCACAAAATTAGTGTAAATTGGGAAAGGATATTGCGGTAGGTGTGTGCCTACCTACAAAGAAGTAATTTTATTTGTCTTGAGGTTGTAACTAATGACATGTTCATTGAACGTGTTGCTTTCTTAAGGGAGAAGGCAAAATGCAGTTTCACTCAATTTCGTGGTATCTTTACCTTCATCGATCAAAAAGGACTGGATACAAATTGCTGCAGTTCTGCGAAGACAATAGTGGTGATATTTTCTTAGAAATCAAAGAGTTTGTGCTTCCAAAGGTTAGAAAATGAGCTCTTTCTCAGGCTCAAGGGAGCGGAAAGCACTTGGAAACCCTGGAATCGCTATTCTAAAGTCGGGTCAATAAAGAGGTTGCGAGGTCTAAGGTAATTGGATGGACGATTGCACTGTTTTTCAAGCCGAATTTACTAAATAAATTTCTAAAACAAGCTGCGGACATAATTAGCGAGGATAACATCTCAAGAAAGACAGTCGGCATCTTTGTTGACTTGACAGTAAAGCAGCCACTAAGGGGTTACAGTCAACATCGGTAAGTTCCAAGATTGTAAAAATGTTCATAAAAAGACTGGGCGATAACTCAGTGAACCTAATCAAAAAGGGGAACCTCTGTTAAGTACCGTGCCACATGGATATCCGGGGTAACGTAGGAGCAGATGCACTAGCCAGGGCAAGGTCACATCTAAGCGCCTCTACCGTCCTTCCTTTAAACAGAAAGATAAACATTGAGTCCAACAAAGAAGCTAACAGACGTTGGTATCGATAAGGTTCATGCGCCATAGCCAAATCGTTAGGCCGGCCTATGACAAAAAGAGATCCGCAGATCTCATGAAACTCAGTCGCAGGGATATTCGAATAGCTGTCGCCGTTGTGGCGGGACAGGGTTAGGACTACCCCACAATGACTTCTGTAGGAAATACAGGAACGAAGAGGAAATAGAATCCATTCGCCACTTGTCATGTGATTGTTCAGCACTAGCCACCAAAAGGAAGGACACTCTTGGGAGCTACACCTGAGATCTATACAAACATCTGGGTGGCTAATTTCAGCATCGTTAGCCCAAGTGAGCCGTCTCCTAGAGCACCCATCTACCTAATCTAACCTAAAGGAACTGAGTTACAAAACAGCAAAGCGGGCATTAACAGGGCACACTGAGGCTTATAACAGGGCACATCAATCTCAACAAACATTCGATCAGACTAGGGCATTCGGCAATACCAATCTGTGCCAACTATGAGGAGGAGGGGGAGAAATATATAGAACACTTCCTCTGCCACTGCAACAGAGAGGTTGAGACTAAAGATAACGAGGCCCTCAACCATACTGGATCTAACACTCCTCAGTAAGAAATGAATCGGTGACATAGACGAACTAGACGCCTTCCGGATCACTCACGACATAGTCTCCTTTTGATCCCAATACCTACACTACTGGCCAAAAGCTTGGAAACACTTTCTGGTTTCCATCAGCTGGTTTCCCTCACTACCATGAAAAGGCGCTTGGTTAAAGCAGGCTTAAAAGGCAAGATGGCAGTTTAAAAACGTCTCAAAATCGAGCTCAAAGATTGCTGTAGGCTAAAGACCATAACAATTGGACGATGAAGGATTGGAGCAAGGTGCTATAAAAAAATACGAAATATGCCAAAATTAGATGGTGATTCCAAACTTATGGCAGTCAGAGTACATCCATCCCCTCTTTACTCACAATTCATACATCACACTGCTACTCCTACAGCTCGACAGTCGAGGGGAATACAACGGGCTCAATGAAGGCTTAAGTGAAGGCACAAGCTCACCCTCCGAAACCAACCAACCATGTAGCTGTTCAGCGCCATCTGAGAGTCTTTGAATTCCCTGCCTGAGGTGACTAAATCACCAACGCTGAAGAGGCATCAACTTCATCCTAGTCGGACAGCACGGTAAAGGAAGATCACGCCTTAGTTGGCGTGGGCAGTTGGATAAAAGGAAGTTGCTAACTAAGAATCTAGATGAAGTGTTCTACTGCAGCACCTTTCGAATTCCACTTCTGATTCAGTTCACCGTTTTTGACCACAAAAAATAATTCATTTTGACTTCTTCCGAATCCCTGATCTTCCTTAAACATGGTTACAAGAATAATAAACAAAGAAAAAAATATTAAAAACCCAATATATACCCAGCCTTGTAGTCATACACACGAACCTTTACCTCCTTTACCTGTGATGGCGAGAGAAATTTCAATTTCTGAGATTAAAAATAGTAAAAAAGGTCGTCCAATTAAAATTTTAATTAAGCCTTACGCCACCATTTTAATGAAGCTCTTGGCCGTCTCTGCTTACAAAGAACTTATTAAGTTTCAATTAAAACAGTTTTCATTTGCGTGCCAAAGACGCGGCTGTATGTTCAGCCCGCCCAAAAAGAAAATTAATCAATTTGTAAAATTTGAATTGGTTCCGACATATTTTCGCAAAAAGAACACCAACGGTATTATGCGTATGCGTGTGTATAAAATCAAAAAGGATTCATTTATACTGTTTTTTCGCCGTCTTGTTTTTTTTTTTTTGTATCCCGGGAATGTCATCCTGCCAAATGCCAGAATGAAAAATCATTATTTTTTATTATCAACAGAATTTATATAAAAACAACAACACACACAATGCGTATACGTGTATAAGTATGGCAATAAAAATGAAATCCTCTGAATGGTATACCAACCAAGCACAGGGATTCCTTTGAGAATCCAGTATATGCCCTCGGAACGGGGTTCGTTTTCCGCCCCCATGATAATTGGAAAATTGAACTGTGAATGACTGAAATAAATTGGCAAATCAAAAGAGGATATAAAAATGTGCATGAAACAAACACAAAAAAAAATCCTTTTGGATATATCGCAGTGATATTATTCCGTAATTTTCTTAGAGTTTTTTAACTGTTGCTTTCGAGTTCGAATTCGTTTTTGAAGTACCATTCTGCATATTGACAGTGTGAAAACGATTTTGCATGCGTACGTAAGCACGTATCCATCATTTTCTGGTCATGACATCATTTAACTAATTACACAACAAAACCCGCCGGTGCTGCTTTACTTACATAAGCCGGGAGGGGAAGCATTCCGTAATCGAACCGAGCCCACTTTGATTGATTGATCGGCAGCGCCCAGTTGATTGACCACTGCAATGCTAATCGCCTGGGCACACCTGATATCAAAGTGCACCAATTCACATGGTGGACGGTGGTCGTAATTTTTATTTTTTTACGTTTTAATTGACTACAGTTAATTGATCAATCATATACCCGTACACGATCCATCCATCCATCAAAAGTGTTTCCACTGCCCCGCCGATTGCTGGTCGACGCCGCCAAGGCTGCGACGAAAAATCCGCTCATAAAAATCAATTCGAAGCATTGCACCTTTTGATCGATCGTCTATGTCCAGCGTCCTCTGGACACACATGGTCAACACCTCACCTCTCTTTAGTCATTCACAGGCAATCCACCTGTCATAATCAATCGCTCAATGCAATCTGCATGATCCATGTTGCTCTATGGTGTGCTGCGGTTTTTCCATCAATCTATCACCTGGTGGATGAGAGCAACGTATCAAGGTGAATCTGATAATCCATTGAACTCGAATTTACGTGCGAGATCTACATCTGGGTGACAGTTCTGATTGACACTACAAATTCCGAATTCCGGTTTCGCAATGACAACGCAGAGGCAACGCCGCGCCGGTGCCCAGTGGTGGTGTGGCAAGATGCAATCGAGAGCACCAAGTGTCAATGTCATCAGGTGTCAAATGAATTTTACAAATGATCACAGCACACAGTCAGGCGGTGGACTGTACAACGTACAACGGTCAATCGATCTGACCGGCATATTTCAGATGAGTGATTGTTGTGTTCACACGCGCGCGCGCGCGCGCGCAGGTACGAGTACATGAGGGCTCCTTCTTTAACAACCGAACAGCGAAACTCTCTGGTCAATCTGTCGCCTGACATTGTCGCGCAATGCGGCTAATTGAACGAGAATCGGTGCCGTGATTCGTAATGTATCGTTCGTACGCAGATTTGAATATGGATGTGTGCGTGCGTATGCCTCGGATATTTGCATTTTCTACCGACCCGCGAGCTGTATGGGTGACCAACTGATTATGATTGATGCTAATGCAATGCAACGGGGACAAGTAATAATCCATCAAATTGCAGTTGACAATAATTATTGAGGTGAAGTGGTCACACAGATTTGCGCGGTCAGTCAAAGTTATGACTGAATGTGGTACTTCTCGGATTTACTGCGATAGTGAAGTTTTGCGTAAGCGTACTGCGTTCACCGTTTTTTTTTTTGTTCGATATTCTATGGGGTAAACAAAAGGTGAACAAGGGTGATCCAATTCGAGCTTCCTATGTTGGCAGCACTGTAAATCAAGCCGCTGTCAATAAGCACCCGTTTTTGAAGTTTCAAATGTTAGTTTACGAGTGGACAGTTTAACCACCGCTGAACGCGTTAAGATAAAGAGATAACAATTCTGTACGAACCGTGTATCAAAAATTATGGAAAGATTTTGGGCTATTTAACCGTTCTACTGAGCGAGAAATTCACGACGTAGAGAATAAATGTGAAGAGACTGGAGGCAATGCAGATAGGGTAAAGCCTGTGCATTATCCTGGCGTCCGTTCAGTCAAAAAAGTTGCTGCTGTAAGTGAATGTATGCCCAAAAACTCGGTACTGTCGATTAGTCAGTGTTTGCGGATTTTGAACTTGTCTTATGGCTCCCTTGCGTTATAGACACATGATAATCACATATTTCTGGCATGAAATCAGGGATATTGATGTCGAAGTCATGTGGTTCCAACAAGACGGCACAATTTGCCACAGATCGGATGAAATTTTGGATGTTTTGGGTGAAAAGTTCTGGTGACGTCAACTACCAGTCACGATCATGCGATTTTACGCCATTGGACTTCTTTTTCCGGAGGCGTTACGCTAAAGGTCATGTCTATGCCAATAACCCCGAAACGTTAAAGCAAAAAAAAAACCAGCATCCGCCAAGTTATAGCCGAGATTGAGGCCAAAATTTATATTTACAAAAAAGTCATCGAAAATTACATAGAAAGGATCAACTGCTGCAGATGGTCCAGCAAAACTGAAACTGAGAACTGCAGAGATGAAGAGGTAGAAGAGATTATCGTCTAGTTCTGGGACAAGAGTTCCGCTCTTGTTCACGTAAGGAAGGAAATCGTTTAAGTATAGACCTTAGCATAGCCTACGAAAGAAATAAAATATTTTTTTTTAAGCTTAAGTGTGTATACGGAGCCACTCCAAACCCACCAAAGTAGAGTGGCGTTTATATGCTCTGAGGTACATATGAAAGGCATAACTTTGCATCGGTCTCACATCCTTGCTGTTACAAAAAAAAACTCTGAAAATAGTCTGCGGCAAACAAACATAAGAAATCAAAGTTATCCCATGCCAACTTCAGCAGTATCCAACACGACCATTCCTAGAGGAGCTGGGTCGGTAAGGTCCACTACCATCTGATTTTCGAGTACACTATCAAATTAATCTAGAGAAAGACTTCAACAACAGAAACGAGCATGAGTGACGAAAACAGTTGCAAACTTGCAAAGCCGATAAAGCTGTAGAAGAGCGTCCTGAATGTAGACGTGGGCCTCAACCAACAACCGTCTCCAGCCAGCTCGATCCTCAGACACAGACAGAGGGCAAGGTCTTAAATGGTCTCTACATCACGCACATCCCAGTAACGATTTCCCGCAATAGGGGCTCTAAGAATATCTTCCTACGAAGGCGCAGATTGAGTTTTCTTCCCGTATTTCACTAGACCCATTCGACTAAGCGTCTACGTCCTGACTCTGTTCGCTTATACAGCTGCTCATTTGGAGGCTTAGCACCGATACAAACCCTGTAACACATTTCAAAAATGTAATACTAGCTACTGTCTAGGGCTTACGGCTTAACTGTCGCGTTGTAAGCGCTTTTGTATGTACATAGCTGTTGTGTCTGTAGGTTCTGGGGCACAACATTATGGTTTGTCACGCACTGATGTCGAAGTGCAGAAATTTCTGCTAACGTGGAAGTTCCGCAAGGCCGATGATGTTATACCATGCGCAACAAAATTCTGGAGATTTGGTTTCACAGAAAGGACACAATCATTTGACGATATAGCAATCCGAAGGAGATCTCCAACGTTTAAAACGAGTCCAAGTCGGACTAGACCTAGCTAAATATAAAATTCGGTTCTAGGAACAGCAGCAAAATTAAATGATTGCAGATCGATGATTTGTAAAAAATTTGTAGAGTTCATGCAGCAAAGCCTGTAGAGCGAATTCTGTCGACGAACCATTGCAATCAGAACGCTATTCCCAGAGTTGTCATTCATTTCATTGAAAGCAAATATTTAATCATGACTAAATTATTCATTTAAATGAGTGGTGACTACCTTCCAACATGAATATTTGCCTTGTGAAGGAGAAAGGCTATTAATCAGCGATTACAGTGTAAGTAGACTGTGTGTTGAGTGTGGATTGTGTGTTTTTTGTGGAAAAATCTGAGACCAATACCTGAAAATCGTTCTCTTTGAAGAGTCTTTTTGTGCCAGTTCGGATCCTACAAGGAATTGTTGCGATTATTGTCATCTCAAATAACTCGCATCGGTTTCCTGTGAATGTATCACATCCATCTGTCCCGCTCCCTTTTAGTGAACAACCCATTCAAGGACGAAGTAGTAAATCACTTTAATTTGCTGAAACCCTAAACCGTCACATCCGTCGGTCGTTTCAATCCTCCTCTCGGCTCACCCACTCCCACACTACTCCTCAATTTTGGTTATTTATTTTCTTATCCACATTTCAGCACTCATCGAATGTAAATCACTCTTGAAATGACAATTTTTTTCCTCTCCATCTACAGCGCCAACGATAAGAACTTGTGTCAGTCTCTCAAGCGATTTGAAAGGAAGGAACCTTTTAACTCAGCAATCATCATCATCAGCGTTGTCCTCGTTGTCGTTGTCCCCGTTGTCAACGGTTGACGTCATGCAGCAGCAGCAGCAGCACCACAACCACCACCACCAACCAACAGCAAATATTAGCAACACTAGCACCACTCATGATGACAGACACATTCCAACCCAATGGGTGATTTATGGCCATGAATCAAAGGCCCGAGGATGGATGGTCTCCTCGCTGCTGCTATGAAGGGTTCGTCAGCCTAAATTGCCTTGGGTTTTCGACGCCGCCACTGCTGAAGCACCCGAGAAAAAGGACATTTCAAGGATACACTCGTATATGAATAATATTTATGGTCACAAATGCCCCCCAAAAGAGGCATAAATATGTCCGCCGACCACCCCCAATCGTGGTGTTCTTCTTTTTTGCAACTCTAAGGGTGAACAACGAATCAATGGATTCCAAAGGAAGCCACAAGAAATAGTAGTGTCTAGCGCGCCGAACACGAGAAATGAAACGAAAGAAACGGGGAATGAAGAACGAAGAAGAGATCGTCAAGCGGCGAATCAATGACAATAAATTTTCCTCCGTTATCTAATGTCCTGATTGCACACCCTCATTTTGCTTGATGTACATTACAGGGCGGACACCGGGGTGTAGGGGGGGGTAGTTTTGCCCGATGATGGTCGTGGTGCGAAAGAGAGAAAATAATTTGATTGATAATCAAGCGAGCACAAAACACGGTTCAGTGCTAGCGCTGGTGGTGGTGGTGCTAGTAACCATGATTTATGTTGCAATGCAAGCAACTGCGCCAACCCCCTTATGACGATCTTAGTTGCTGCTACTCTCCTGCTGCTGGTGCTTTCTGGCTGCCGGCGTCGTAGTTGCCATCGTCCTCGTCGCCTTCATCGTCGTCGTCGTCCATAGAAGACACATCGACGAAAGGTGGTTGTTCTGATTCCTTTTCTTCTTCTGCATTTTCTTCTAGTTTCTCCAGCTCCATAGAATGGTGGTTCCGCATGCACATTTCATCGATGTCAATAAATCGTGCACAAAAAAAAAAAAAAACAAGAACGAAGGAAAGGAGAGAAAGGAACTGCTACGCGATAGCAGTTAATGTCAGACCAACGAAAATATATAACAGTTGCAAAAAAAAAAAAAACCTACGAGTAACTCTGTGTGCATATTTCAACCCCCTCGAAGCTTGTAATGATTGTTTGCCAAGGGATGAGGTGGACTGTCAGAGCCCGCCGGGGAAGGTTTGAAGAACTTCCAAAGAGAATGAACGGAATGAGAAAATTCAAAAAATTTTCTAAAGAAGGTTAAATGCCACCTTTGTGCCATCATCCAGCAGCCCCCTTGCTTCAGGTTTCGGTGTGTAATACAAAACAATCCCCATTGTGTGCTTGCGTCGCTCTCGGGTTCGAATAGAGTTGGCAGGATTGTGTGTGCCGGCCTTATATTTTGTCCTGTTGATGGGGTGTTTCGTCTCACTTCAATCTCATAGGACGAGAGACTGCCAGCAAGTTGTATAAAAACAACAACGACGGCACCGGGATATGTCGCCCTTTCAGGGTGTTTTTTTTTTTCTAGTATCTGCGTGTGTGTTTGTTAACAGACGAACACCCACTGTTGGAGTGGATGCGCCGCTGCTCTGTTACTTTGTTTCTTTGTTTTGTGTTTTGTTTTTTTTTCTTTTTGGTTCTTTTGTGTGTTCAACTCTTGACACGGAGTTGAATGTGTACACGTCTTGAGAATTCAAAATGGCAGACGTGAATACGAAATCAAGTGCTTTTGATGCATTGTCAAGTGGTGCGAGCGGTGGTTGGTATGGGTTAAGGGGGTTGATTTTGAGACCCTGGTAGATGTTTGAAATGATTTTTCGCTTGACGTGTGAAAGATAGACGAAAATTGGCTGCGCACTGAGTTTTTTCCCGCATTTTAACACAACAACAAGGACCAAAATTTATCATTTCGGCGGTCTACAGGGTATCAAGAAACATAGACAAGCAACGAGGTCAGAAGTCAAGGGATAATGCAAAACGATTTGACATGAAGCGCTTCAGAGATACAAAAAAAATGCCTTGCATCGTCGCTCGAAGTATGATGTGCTTCGTCCCTCCAGTATATTTTAACTACAGTCAGCCACATTAATTCAGAAAACGGCACGAGAGGTGAGAAAGAACGGAGAGCACCTCTTGCAAATCCCTGTTTCTTTGGTCTAAGAAGACAATAGACTAGTAAAACCCTCTCTCAAACAACTGAAGTGACCCTATATGACAGAGGATACGGAAACAATATTAGCCGTCACAACTGTAAAAGTCCTGAAAGTAGCGGGCACAATAAAAAGCAAGGAGGTTCCCAGAATGAATGACATCCCTAACTTCGTCCTAAAGGATGCCATTAAGTCACAATCGGAAGCGTTTGCGAACCTATACACAAGGTGCCTGGCAAAAGAAATGGAACCGACAGAGACTGGTATTAATTCCAAAATCCGATAAGTCCCCAGAGCACCCGTCGTTATACAGACCGCTGAGCATGCTAGACACAATAGGGAAAGTTATGGAAAGAATCATCCCCGAATCATGTACACCGAAGGCGACAACAGGCTTTCCAACTGACAATACGGCGGCTTCAGGCAAAGGCGAAGCACTACAGCTGCGATACAAGCAGTTTGCGATACTGCACGCGAAGTCATATCCTGGGACCAGATGGAAAGGAGGAAAAAAACAGTACTACGCTGTGTCACCTTGGATTTCATAAAATGCCTTCAACTGGGCCAACGGGAACTGCATTATGAGAGCGCTGAGTGCCAAACTACCTGCTGCGAATAAGAACATATTATTTCGAAGATAGAATCTTTTTCTACGACACAGACGAAGAGTCCCACAGGAATCAGTCTTGGGCCCAGCACTGGTAAACATTACGTACGATGGAGTACTACGCATGTGGAAACCAAGAGGAGTGGACATAATCGGATACGTTGATGATATAGCGGTGGTTGTTGTGGCTTAAACCTTGGAGGAGGTGACACAACACCATCAAAGACGTCAAGATATAGCTTTCGCTCATCAGGTCTGGAATAGTAGCAGTAGCAGTTGTCTGGAGACGCTTTTGGTTGAGGTCCATCCCTTCAGCGCCACCTTTAATAAGTCAGCAAAATGATTGAAACAAGAGGTTTCCAAATACAATGGACCAACGAGTCACCAAGGAAAAGTAGAAGATGGCCAAATGCTGGTCACACCAAATCCAGATGTAAGCGGACTAATCACAGCTTCGTAAATCACTTTGACTTCGTCATTTGGCTGCTTACTTCCGAAACCACAGTCACTGGGGAATTATGTCTTGATCTTATGTCTAGGAAAACCACTTTGTGAGGGTGACGGGTTGTCACTAAATATTCATATCAGGCTTGCCACTATCATCAAACCGATGGGCTTCGGATTCAATTCCATAATTCCTGCCGATAGGAAGGCAAACATTATTCTGCCATTTTTTACACAACAACTCACGCCCACCATAAAAAAAAGTAGAGGTGATAGTATGCAGCCTTATGGGACACATTGAAATTCTTATTCACTCGACAGAATATACATGGAATTTTGCATCATCGTAACTTCGTGGAGAGTATAACTTTAAGACCGAGTTCAGTACTCTATAATTTGCAGGCTCAGATTGGCTAGAATCTGAGAGGGAGGAGAAGAACAGAGAACAGAGGATACTTGTGATATAAAACACGTTCAACATGTCAGTTCAACTTTTGAAAAGGCTTTTGACAAACACATGAACGTACTGACCCCGATACCTCGTGTCATAGTTGGCATTCACTTGATGGATAATTATCAAATCTTCTTGGTGTCAAAACAGTGAGACAAAGCCACCGCCCCCATACGATAGAGGTGTCGTTCTATCATGTACCTACAAATATCACCACCATCCATTTAAACGTACCTCACTTCATCATGTGCGATATGAAGGACTAAGTTTGCATACAAACGCATGTGTTTCTAATACCCGACCGCCCTAAAGCAGTATTTGATTGTGGTATTAATACCATTCCCCGCAAGCCCCTTCACTCATCGTTATTTGATTTGTGCCCGAACAAGATTGACACTAACGACTCGTCGGCGGCGCTCGCTGACCCGACCGTCGTTCAACAGCATCCAGAGAAAAAATCCGCAAAACAAACATCAAATCATGCCACACGAAGCCTCATGTGCAAGTACCACCATCACTTCAGCCACTTGGTCGAAAACTTCCGCCCCAGCTAGCAATGAATCTCAATGTTCATGTCCGAAATGCTGCTCATGTCCATTGCTACCAACGCTTCTGGCTGTGCTGATGGGCTTCATTTTTTTTACGTTTTCCTCTTCCACTGCCGCTCGCGTATATTTTACGATTGTTAGCTTTGCAATTCGAGCCCACTACGCGCAGGAAGGAAAAAAGAAAAGAAAAAAGAACGGCCAACCAAAGAGTCAGACAAACGTACACAGAACGCGATAAATTGTCAAGTTTTATGCTCATGCACTAGATTTCATCCTGAGGGCCCATCTACATACGAATACGATGGCGAAGTGGATGTGTGTCCAGCTGTCGCTCTGTTCATCATAAAAATCAACTTTTCATCCTTCGGGGAGTGACATTGCCTTGGCGCACAAACATTCTCTCTGTTTGGGTTTTAAGGGGAGTTTATAAAACGCTGGCCACAGGTTCAGTTCATCATCGTGTGCCACAGTTGCAAAGGAATCACCCAACACAGCAGCAGCAAAATTCAGAGAACTTGAAACACGAAAGTAAGCTGCGGTGCGGTGCTGCTGCTGGAGCCCTTTAGATAGTCGGATCGGCAAGAAAAATACTGCATCTGAGCTAGATGGTAAAATGGACTGCGAATGACTTACTTTCATTTTGGAAGCTCAGATAGTTTTCCAGAGTCTTATGAAATATTGCATACAAAGCCTTAAAAGGGTCCAAAACCAAGGACATTCTATACATAACACCTTGTTCAACCTGCTCCTGCTATATGGTACAGAAAGCGGATGAAAATTCTCTCCGTTGGTTTGAAAGGAAAGTTCTTTGAGTGATATTGAGTGTAAGTTGTATGAATGGAATGACTGGGGCACGTATAGCATATGGACATCAGCGCACAGGCCCGTCGAGTCTTTAAATTCACTCCAGAGCGACTACGCAGCAGAGAAAGACGCTAGCTTAAGTGGCACGCACAAGTGGACGGTGACCTTAGCGCTGCGATTTAATAAATCGTGGTCACGACAAAACATGCCCACGCACTTGTGGTTTTCTGTGCACACAATCATTCAGTCGAAAAAAAAGTACCGCGCAACGCTTATAAGCTGAATGCACGTATATGCGACCGAATAATCGCAGCGATTATTCTGTCTGATGATTGTTTTGTCGCAAGCTAAACCTCCGCGTCCTTGCGACAACAAAATCGTCAATAAAATAATACTTGATCCATTGTTTCGATAGTGGCGATTATTTAGTCGCATGTGTTTGCCTTCATATTAAGGCTGGGCGCGCATACGCGATATTAAAATATCCTAGGCGCTGTAGCAAAGGGTCAAGCGACAATAAACGCCGCGATTTTTTATCGCATAAAAAAACCACAAGTGAGTGCAAAACCCACATCTTATTGCGAATACGATTTTTTAATCTCTCAATCTCGCAAATTTTTAATTTACGACAATCGCGTAGCCAGAAAAATAGGACAAATCGCAGACTTTTAAGCATTACGATTGGTAGGAGTCATGTGCGCTCGATCACATTGTAAGTTGTGTTCTATACTTTTTGCGAATAGTCGCTCGGCGGAAAATGCCTGAGGACACGTAGCCTAACCAAGAAATTGTCAGAGAGAACTATGCTCACTTTCTCCCATGAGACAGAAATATAAAAAGGAGTCACTACTACAATAATGACTTGCTTCTTCCAATAGCTAGGGTCTAGTCTAGGCTATATGTAATAGGTTCAGCACAAGGAAAGCCACCAAAATACTGGAAGTAAAGCCATCGGTGTTAGATATCAAAAGTGAGGCAAAAATCCTTTAGACAAAAGGAATGCTAAGTGACTGGCAGAATGTGATTCGCAGCCGACGGTTATACATATCTAGAGACCTGGAGCCCATATGCAGTCGTATATAACCCCCAGCGGCAGCCATCAAATAATATAGGGAATTAAAGGTCAAATACATCACCAGAACCGCTCTGCAATTAGGTGGTACTCCACACCAGACGCTCCTTCTGACGTACTTACAAAGTAAGATACAAGTTAGACTGGGATCGGAAAATTACTCCTACGTTTGGCTTCCATGTGAAGCAAGACGCTGCCAAGGAACTGCATGTACCCCTTTTTGTCTGCCATACTGTTCGGTTTTCAAAACAGTCATAATTTTTCCATCTCTCTAAGCCCACGACCACCACATCTACATGCACTCCCTGGACATTCGGTTGCTGATATTTATGACTTCAGCCAGGCACGAAATGATGATGATCTCAATCGCCGCGCGCTGATGATGATAGCATTTAAAGTGGTGGGGACTGCTCCATAGATGACTGGACAGACATGGACATTGGACAACTTCATGTTTGCACAGAAAAGCACGTATATTCATATCTCACAGGAATGAAATCCGCTCAAGGGCATTACATAAACAAACATGACAGAGAGACATGCAAATACATACATACAGGTACCCATGCAGAGCGCAGCGGTGACTCAAACCCGAAAAAGTTGAAAATTGTTGCCAAAAAGTTCTCTTC
Organism: Blera fallax; assembly: GCA_946965025.1. Lineage (NCBI taxonomy): Eukaryota > Metazoa > Arthropoda > Insecta > Diptera > Syrphidae > Blera > Blera fallax. The sequence continues at coordinate 11,670,339 of OX337247.1, read as the reverse complement.
CCATCTTCCTGAGGTCATCAGCAGCAGAGATTTAGTTATTCCCTCAACCTGAAGTTGAAGTCACAGTTTAAAAATGAATTTTCCCAAAAATGACAAAAGAAAAATATGTTCCTCTCTGTCCACCCCTTGATTACTTCGTTCGTGTCCCTCCCTGGAATTGGCTTGAAACATTGCAGTACCACCTCCAGATCCCCCAGACCCATTTTTGGTGGCTGAAAGTCTGTTTGGTAATTTCTGCGATGATTTATATCCGACAGCCAGTATTTCATTCGCCTTGGTGCAGTTTTCAATGGAAGATGGAACTGCCGCTGGTACTACTGCTATTGCTACTGCTGCTGCCGGTTCCGAGGAACTGTTTGGGAATCACTCGTTGTCGGTTTTTGTTCCGGTCTTGGTTATTCTTCTTATAGTATGCCACCAACCACCACTGCCATTGCTACCGTTGACATTATGAAATATCTGGAACGTTTTACGGAAAAAGTTTTCGTTTCATTCTCATGGTTCTCATGGTACTCATGGACTTGAAGCGACGAAACCCCGTTAGAGAGAATGGACGGTATGCAGAATGATTTTCGTATTTCGCTTGTAATTTTCCTTCGGAACGCGACACAGACTTGCCTCGGACAGTTGTTAGACTGACTGGGGGACGCAACTGCAAGGACAACTACTAACTTCGGTTGGTTGGTTGGTTGAATGCTGCTTGCTGAGCGACATCACTGTGAAATGATTTCGTCCTTTTTGGGTAGAAATTCATAGTTTTTGCCGCCATTAGTCTTGCAAATGGTTTTGAATAGCTTTTTCATTGAGGTAATAAATTGTGCACGCAAGTCAACTTTTTGGAAGTCTCCAGCGGGTGGTATATAGGTGGAGCCCTGTCCAGAGTTTACTAGTAGAAGCAAGGAGGGATACTTTAATGAATTTCTAAACTAAGGAACTTGCTCCATCAATATATGAAATTGAAAGTCGACTAGACAGCACTCCCACCAGTCAAGATACGCAGACAAATTTTCCCCGTAATACAGAATGCTTATCGCCCGACAACAGATTACATTCCGTTCAAGCAACAGACAAAGAAAAATATGTACTTTCAGCAGAAATAGAAAAAAGGACATGAGTGGTCATCAAATTTACATTCACAGTGCAGAAAAAAAAACATACGCCTCCTAGGCCATCATGGTGAGCACGAATGTCCACGCGAACCACACTACTCCCAGTCAGTAGCAGCCACTCTTTGTTCATCATGTCGCCCCAATGCGGCGCCCCAGTCCTCATTGCTACCAACAAAACAGCATCTGGCTGGCTAAACAAATACCCTACAGCAGTTCAGCTCTTCTAGTTACACGTATTCAGCACTGAGCTCTCCTCGGGACATGATAATTGCGAAATAATTTATGGGAAGCCGCTGCGTTCATCCATCCAATCCAATTCAAATCCAGGAGCGCGCAGTCACTAGCCACATTTCTGCTGCAATGGAGATGAGAAAATATTTCAATTGGCCGAAACCTTGTGTGTGTGTCTGAACACACATGTGATGGACAACGATGTTGTTGATGATGACGATGACCATGGAAGGGAATCCAACAAAAAAAAAAAAAAACAACGCTAAACTCTAAAGCGTGGCTGTTATCCTTGACAAAGTGCTGTGTTGCAAAACGGATGACAGAATAGTGGGGGACCAACACTGGTCAGTTGTCGGGAATTCCAGACAATTTACTGTAAATTTCCGATAGAAGCACGCGTGCTATTTTGCTGGAATGCTTTGATTCTGTTGACAGTTAACGGTTCTCAAGCGCGGGACAAGTGTGTCCGCAAGTGGAGGACTGAACATATTTTCAAATAGAAATGATTGATGTGGGGATGCTGGGAACATGTGTTTCAGCTTCTAGCGAGAAATCAATCAAAACAGACAGCGTAGGCAGAACATAAAACTGGACGCTTATTGCTTCATAATAAATCAGTTACAGGACGCTGTTTGGAAGGAATAGTTAAATGCTGGAATTTTTAAAATTCAACATGGAGTACCTCAAGGGAGTATAATAGGACCTATTCTGTTTTTTTTTTTAACGATGTAAGCATAATTTGAGCGAACTTCACGGCGATTCGATAAAGATAACGCACAAAAAACTGAGTCATGAGAAGACCAATGTTATGGCGAAAAGGAGTGCTGTATGGGGAAACAAAATTGATGGCAGACCTAAGCGAGGCCATTAAGAAAGTGGTGACAACGGTTGAGCAAGTCCTATTTTCATCTCAAGTCGGCGAACCAGCTACTCATCAGAAGAACTGTCTAGATGGAATCAAAGGTGACGTCTATAGTAACAGTCGTAGTGCATTACTTAATGAAGCTATTTAATGACTGAGTCAGAGTTTAAAAGAAAGAAATGGTGGAAGGTGAATAGGGTCAATTGGCCCCTTGTCCTAGAGAAATTTCCCAAGAAACTGTCCAACTTGAGTGCTACGTTCACACAAAATTTGTTGCATCTACCACAAAAATAAAAATAGAAAATAACAAACCCTGCCTCCCTGCCTTGGATACTATGAGCAAGTCCTTTCAGATACCGGGTTACGCTGATAATATGAGCATCATCTGGTACCTTCAGCTTGCAGTAAACGAGTTTTTTTTGATAATGGAAGACCAGGCTAAGCCCGTGAGGCTTGAGGTGATTGAGGAAAAACAAAAATCTGTCACCGCCAAAGGCAGAACGTTCCACTTGATATCTAAAACCTCAAGGAATATCATGTCCCTACGAATGTGCCTTGAAATAAACTTAAATTGAACAAATGACACCTTTAGGTCAGGTTAGGTTAAGTTGAAAGGTATGTGCATCTCGAAAGGTGCTTGGTTCCCCTTGGGATATGTTACCACCTCTAGATCTCTGGTTCCTACTCGAACCAGCGTGTGCGTTCTTTATGAATCACGTTAAATCCATCGATGCTTGTGCCAGCGCGCTCAGTTCTCCACGGAGATTGCAATCCCGGATGGATTTGTTTTCTTTGTGAGGATTGACCTCGCTGCTCTATCAATTGCAACGATTTCAGCTTGAAAGGCCTGCTCCGGTTCCTGTTTCCATTTTAGACGCATTACCCACGAGTAGATAGCCCGTAATACTCTCACAAAGGATCCTTTCGTATTAGTTCACACTTGTTGCCCCATAAATCCGTCAAAAAAGTCTGTTTAAATCTTTAAACATTTCCCCCTTTAAACCAACACTAACTCTGTCCTCAAGCAGAAAAATAGGTAGGTATGTGAAATCCATTAATCCTTAAAAAAAAATCCGTTCATCACTCAGCACTAACCCAACAATGATACCACTTAAGGCATCACACTAAAAAGCTTTTAATTTCACCTCTCAACATTTACATGACTGCTCGGCAAAGAAGTAAAATAAAATGACAAACCAAAGTCAATTTGAACTCACAAAAGCCACCTGGCTGAGTTCTCAGGATCACATCATCATCAACACAATTCACCACTTTCACCATTGAAAAGCAATCCAAGATGACATGATATCCCACGACACACACGAGCTTAAGATGAATTCAATGTCACAAACAGAGAACACGAAGTAAAAAAAGGAAAAAAGGACACTCAAGCAGAAGTTCCTTTCATACCACTCTACCAGTTCAATGCGCATCCTTCGATAAATCGTAAATCAATCACATGATGGACAATAGGCGAAATCATCCCCCAGCGAACCTAGAGTCAAATGGAATAGGATGGATACTGCCACCATTCATTTTGATTAGAGAATGAGATGAGAAAATGATTCAACTATCTTTTGCGCCTGGTATTAATCATCCTTTGTCCTTTGGCGTCCATAAATCCATGATTCCGACGCTTGATGGTGTGCTGGAAGGACTTCGATGCACATTGAAGGGCTTCTATATAAAATGCACATTTCACTGCACCTTCGCTCATAAAATGCGAGTCCTTTGATCGATTTATGGCATCAGCAATGCATCTACATATATTCTGTGTGTGTGTATCCTGCGTTTACTGAGCCGGACTCATCCGCGTGAAAATTGTCGCCATACATGAATATCGAATGTCCTGTTGTGGAAAATTATTACCTCTCTGTCTCTCGGAATGAAATTCACATTGACAATTGGATAAAAACGAGTGAATCGACTGCCAAAACGCACACAACATTCGACAGAAACGAAGTAATGTCCTTCCAATGGAAATGCAAAAATTATTTTTGACCAGAAATTTGATTTATTGGGTCAAATGTTTCAACGATAACGTGCGATGCATTTTCAAAAGTGGGCGAGAGGGGCAAGTGGAGGCGCGACAAACATAACGCATTCATATCGAAAGGATATCTCGCCCAGGATATACAATGCATTACGCGTTAACGATGATTATTTCGTGATATCTCTCAATGTGGGGAACGACAGCTACAGCGACAACGACAACGACGACGACTACTACGACGACGTCGATGATGATGACGACGACGATGGCGGCAACGATGATGATTACTCCTAGCAGGTCGCGGTGGGAGTCACTGACAGTTGGGTGTGCCGACTGGTTGGTTGGTAGGTTGTACATATATCGACTGCGCTTCATTATTACGATTATTATAGGCGGCAATCAATGTTCCCTCTTTTTTTTTTGACCAACACTCTTTCCATATCTGTCTCCTTCAATGGATGGATGGCAAATGGTCAGTTGTGTCCTGCCGAGCCGAGTTGAATTGGATAAATCGCTGTCGTTGCAACGTTTCCATTGAGATCGACATAAAATTTTCGATTGAGATTCAATTGTATGTGAGAATGTGTCCGTCTGTGTGCACGTATTTGGGGGTGAATTTATGTTATGAACTGAAGTACACTACACACACTCAGATACAACCAGAGGAATTATAATTGCAGAGAATCCGAATCACTGGAGTCATTAAAAATTATGCCCCCAATGCAATTGTCAGTCGATATTAAATGTGATCATAAATTTCTGATGAAAATGTCGCTTTATAATAAAATAACAGACAGAATGGTGGCGGCGGCGTTGGAGCTGTGTTTATATGATTGTTGTCGCTGCAATTGGATGCGATGATGGAGGAGAGAGGAGAGTGAGTGTGCTCGCGATGGATGATATCCGCATATGGCACCAGAATGACTGCTCAACTGAATGGGTGGTTATGGCATGGCTTATGGGGTGTGTATCGATGAATTATGGAACTGCAATCGAATGATCGACATTTGGAGTGACAATCGCTTGGAGGGGGTTATATATAGGCCTTGACTGTGGGGATAGCCAAGGACCTAGGTAAGTTTCAGACGTTTACTACAGACATCATTTCTTCAGCAGTAGCTTCAACAAGTTTGGGAAATTCCCAAGGCACTTCTAACACACAGAAGACATACTTTGCATCTAAACGAACCTGTATTTATTGCCATTTAGTATAAACATTAACCTCGTGTTCCCCTAACGTGGGCATGGGAGTTCTAGTCAACGTTCCAAGGAGAGGAAGTCGCACTGAATGTGGGCACCGCTAATTGCCAACGATGAGTTGGTCGAAGTAGGGAAGAACCTGATATACACTCTGGAATATGGACATCGATTTAGGCCAGTGAGTTCATATGTATTACGACAAACATTCAAATGGAGCTAAGGATAAGGCAGACAGCAATCTGATCGCAGTCCATGGACGCACAACATCGAAGAATTGGACAGAACATTACAGTCGACAGCTATAACTTCGAGGCAGTAAGGGACTTTGTCTACCTTGGCTCTGCTATATATCCTGACAACAACATCTCAGAGGAAATCAAACGAAGAATAACTCTTGCCAATCGTGGTCGTTTCGAGAGAAAAATTCTTCGTGATATTCGGTCCCATTTCCGTTGACAGGTTTTGGAGGAGAAGATTCAACGGCGAAATATACGAGCTGTACAGCATACCGACCCAGTCAAAAAAGTGCCCATCTGTCGCCTAAGATAGCTAGGACATCAAGAGCGAATGGACACTAATGCTTTTGGCCCGCAGAGTCTTCGAATCTAAACCCGAGGGACAACGCAGTAGAGGACGACCTTGCCTAAGGTGCAAGTAGAAGTTGACTCTAACAACTTGGAGTGCGCTACTGGAGGCAGTTAGCTAAGGGCCGGGCTAACTGGAAAGGCTTGTTGGTTGAGGCCCAGGTTCACCCCGAAATTTAGCGCTACCTAAGTAAGTAAGTTAAGTACAACAGCCCTAAACAGAGGTTCCGACCGCGGATTTATGCATCTCACATCGTAACCACTTCCCACAACAGTGTGTGGCACAGCTTTCTAGGATGCAGGTGGACTAAACGAATGCGCCCGAACGTTTGTAAAAATCGGCGGCAGACAAGACTGTAACAACTTATTGGCGCTCTCAAGGGACATTTTAATTTTGCCAAGCATCTTAACGTGCTAGGCATCTTAACCACTGTCTGCGACGCGATGATGCTTCCGATCACTTCCTTTTCTATTAGCCTTGCTCGGATCAGTTGGCAGATCTTTGGTGCTGAAGTGGTGAGTGCTGGTACTATAAGCTCTGCATCGCTGAAGTGCCTTCTCAACCTTCGCCGAAAGTCGAAAAATGGGTTAAACTGGGCCTTGCTTCCTGGTAGTACAACGGATTCGTTGCTTCTGAGTGCTCCAGTGGAGGGTTTTCTAGCCCAATGAGAAAGATAGTCTAGCAGCTTTCTTCAGCTTACATAATTGCTACCAGGATTATGCAGCGATTGTCTTGCGGTAGCACCTTGATCGTCGTACTACCTCCAAGCCTTAAGAATAAACTTTGTAATGAGAAATCGGATACTCTATAACTAAGGCGGGCCAGTAAGCTCTTTCATCAGTCCTCAGTCAACGATATGCTGAAGCATGTCTCTTTTACAAGCTAGTAATGGGATTCCCTTGACGAACGAAAGAACAAAAAGCAACGCTAATGGATTAACAATATGTACAGACGGCTTTTAACATATCAGAGGATTTAGGGGCTGACTTGCTATTCATCTAGAACCATTCGTAATGGTGTTCGAAGCAGAAGTCTCTGCAATAACGAACGCGATAGAAATACTACCAGAAGATGATAACGAAGGCAAGAAAATCGACACCAAAGCAGGATTTAGGGCGACCATAAGCCCTATGTCGAAATCGCGAGTAGTAAGGGAGAGTAAAACTGAATTCATTTCCCAGCCGCAATAAAGTTCATCTCTCGTGATACCCGCGGAGCATGAAGGTGTGTTGGGTAACGAAAAAGTAGACCAAGTGGCAAGGAAAGGGGCTTGTAGCAAAGGACTGGATCCCGAGAAGAGGTCTCTTCGAAAGCTATTTAAACCATAACCAACGTGTAGATGCGACATGAGTTCAATAACACTGGACGAACTTGGGTACGTAAGATTGACCGGTGAGGTTGATGGTGTGACTTACAACACGACACCTCAACCTCAGCAGACATTCGTTCAGACTCGGGCTAACTGAAACGACAATCTGTGTCAACTGAGAGGAGGAGAAGGAATACTTAGAACACTTCCTCTGCCACTGCCCTGAGGAACTGGGACCCTTAACTATACCGGATCTAAAGGAATCGGTAACGTATTGGAATTTGCTATGCGTACGAAACGCTTTCCCGATCTGTACATGATATAGTGCCTTTTTATTCTCTCCTTGATCCGATTACCTGCTTCCCCTCTCACTAAAAAAATTCCACATCACACAACTATTCCTCACAGTAAGACAGGCGAAGGGAACACAAGGGGCCCAATTTAGGCCTAACTGAAGGGCGTAAGCTTCCCTTCTAAAACCAACTAACCATTGGTTGAGCTGTTACAAAATCCACATCAATCAGCTAAGCAGTCTTCAGGGTTTCTACTTTCCTATCCAACCTGGCGTCATAACCTGAGAATCATTAGAGTTATGTGGGTATTTGGGTCCTAGAGAAATTTGCCTCTAAGGCAATGAAACCAACGACACACTTGGTTTGAAGGTGTAGCTTAGTTATCAAAAGTGAGGATCTCGCCTGCCTTGACGACGCGCTCGCGAAATCCATAGGCAGGCTAAGATACTTGGAGTACAATGGAGCAAAGAGATCTAAGTGCGTTAAGGGACGGCATACACGACAGGGACTGCAGTGGATTCTTAGAGATCCAAGTGAAGTAACACCTTTTCACCACACCACCCCAGTCTAGCTCCGCCAATTTCTCCATAATTCTTCTTCGCTACTACAGGAACAATTGGAGTATTGAGGCCTACACTAGTTCACTCCCACGTCACATCCACTCTCTCGCTATAAACTGAAAGCATGATGAATTCTTTTAATTAGATGCTACTACCCCAAATGGTGGCTGACACCAAAACACAAAATTAAATTAAATGAATTTTATCAACCAAATAATGGCTTCCCAATACGCATATCGCATGAACAAAGAAAAACGCTTTTAATTTCGTCTCGCACAGCCTGTTTGCATGTGTGTGTGTGTTGTGTCCAACTGACAGTTGATTTACAGCTTCAATTTCAATTCAAAAACCTTTCAGCAATAAATCATTCAATCTTGCTCTCTGGATAAATTAATCGCTTGCTTTTTATTCATTCGTGTCCAATATCAGTTTCAAAACGTTTTTCGACTGAGATCATCGCAGCGCACTCATTAATTTGTAAAAAAAAAAAAAACGAAAAAAAAAACTTTTGAATTCACAAATTTTTAGTCACACTCAGCAAAAGTCCAACAGACAAGATCTAATGCAGCCTCGAGGCCTGAATCGCACTTAAGTTGCACCAGTCAAACTGAAAATCTTAATTTTCCCATAAACTAATTTTCAAGTTAATTAAGACGAAGACGAAGATGAAAACGACGAGTACGACGACTAAGACGACTAAGACGACCACGACGACGACGACACGAAGAAGGAATCCCGGGACCACATATGTAAGTATTTTGAGGAGATTATGTGTGACATGCTGGTGGACATTTTGATTTGTGACCCCTCTCCGTGTCTGATGATGTCTTCATCTGTGTGGAGTGGAATTGCTTGCGTGCACCAGGCGATTTCATGTGGTCAGATTGCAGAAAATGATTCATTTTGAGATCACTTTTTTTTTCTGCTTTGTTGTCGTTGTCTTTGGATTTTAATATGTGAATGAAATTTGTTAGGGGTTTCAGAATTGCATGCAGAGCTGGAGGCCCAGTAGCTGAGAAGTTCAATGGCTTTTGGGGGATTTTTACAGATTTTATCAGGATAGTTTTAAGTGCACAAGGCTCTCGTCATGGAAGTTGGAGATCTTGAAGGGACAGTGAACAATCTACTTCAAATATGTCCAGGAATAGACTAATGTTAGGCTGAGAACTCTAAGAGGCATTTGAGTAGCTTCAGATAGTCTTGTTTTAAAGTTTGGCTAATATTACAAGGTACCTACAGTCGCTTACTAACATATTTTTGTCTACATTCTAAATGGACACTAACCTAGGCAGTGTCGTGGCGAACTGATCACCATCACACACCATTCGGTCAAACTTTTCTGGGTTCCTGGACATAGAAATATAGAAGGGGGAACGAAAAGGCGGATGGGGTCGGCAGTGGATGTCAGTGAAGTGGAAACATCCATACAGCCACCGATTGCAAAATTTTATAGTACAATAGACGTCATAATAGGGGAAGAGGCCAACTTGTCCTGGCTATCAAGGTAGGACTGTGGCACCTCTCGTACGTTTTAGCCGAACTAAGCAAAACGAGAGCAAAGTGCCTTCTGGCATTAGGTCGATCCTCCATTCCCATATTAACTGGAGTATTCACAGGACACTCATTGAAGTCATGCCACTTTCCGTAAATGAAATATGTAGAAGCTGCAGATATGAAGAAGAGGAGACGACCCAACAATTGCTTTGCCATTGCCCCGGTTTGAACGACACTTACTTAACTTATGTCCAGTTTTCCTTGTGGGTCCTAGGGCCCGTATTACGCCTACGCGCCATCGTGTACGGTTTCTGGGAATGAGGTTCAGCTCTCTCCAACTCTTTCCCAATTATCGTGCCTCTTCCTCAACTGTTCTGCGCCATGTATTTCTTAGCCGACCCGTTCGTCTACCATCTTGTGTTAACGGATTCCATTGCATTGCATGTAGGACGAATCCACTGCCACTTCCGACGTTGGATGTTTGTGCCTACTGGTTCCTAACCCGTTCTCTGGTAAAGACGTGCGTAAGAGACACGATTAGGCCAGAAAACTCTTAAGATGTTCCGTAGACACCTATTAACGAACGTTTGAGTACGGAACCAAGCCTTTCAGCGGATGTTGGCTGGAGCAATGACCACTTGTCAGCTCTTTGGTGATTCTGTAAACGGTTCTGCTATCGCACCTGCTCGCTGCTTCCTCTACTTCTGTGGCTTATGTTTTTTATGCCGTACGCTGCGATGCACTCCTCTCATTTTCCAGGAATTCTAGTTCGTTCCTCCCTACTGCTGGGGTATCTACAATACGAGCTTTTAGTAGCTTACGTTCTTCCATTCTCCTCCAGGTATCCTCGGTAAGTCCCGAGCTATGTCTTGCCTTCCAACTGCCAATAATACTTTCCGCTCCAGATGTAAAAACATTTTTCACAGCGTTCCAATGTTTTTGGGCAGCTCACTGACGGCTGCTGATTGCTTCCACTCGAAGTTATTCCTTAATTGCTGGCGTACTGAGGGGGATCTCTAGCAAGTCGATGTTGTACCTAGGCAATCTGGTGATATTGCGGAGTCCTTGAACAGATACAGTACCTATGTACGTAATTCGACAGTAGCTAGCATAAGATGATGATCTTGTACCAACCCTAAGTCGGCTCCTCGTCTGTTTCGGACGTTTAAAACGTCGACTGATCGCCAATTCCCCGATCAATCGCAATGCACATCCCCGAAAAGCCAACAATAGCTAGAATCATCTTCTGAGCGGAATCAAATGCAGGGAGGCGCGAGGTACCACTCCACTTTGAAGCAATTCGCTCCGGTTGAAGATTAGTTGCAATCGAGAGTAAACACAAACCGCGTTCATGCACCATTCCATGCATTTTCCAGACATCTGTAGCCATTCGTATCTTTATTTGAAATTAATGTCGTTAAATCCATCAAATGCAATGCACCGCGCAAAGTTATGTCCATTTCATGTTGCATTACATTTCATTGCGCCTTCGAACCCCTCTCTGCGAAGTGACTAGGTATCCATCGGCAGACTGTTCGTGATCATTGAACAGCAATCACCGCAGATCAGATTGCATCTGAAGAATTTCAAGAACCAATTCGAAAACCAAACAAAACACTACCCAACCTATGCACATTCACACACATATGCAATCAACACTCGTTATTCCTCAGAATTTCAAAAACAAATTCTCAAAACGAATAAAAAAAAAAAAAAAAAAACGAAAGTTGTGCAAACATCAACAGAATGCAGATCAGCAGCACCACCATCACAAGCATCATCAACGGACGGACGGACGGACGAAACCCCAAAGCTTTAACTCACTGAGCAAATGTCGGTCTTACGGTGCCAATGTGCGTAATTTATAGCTGCCAACGATTAAAATATCGAGATCGAAACCTCCTGATAGGCTGCTTAATTCCGTGAATTGAGACACAATTTCTGTGGTTTCGCAATAAGCCTAAAACAAAAAATGGCACTTGTCCACGGATACCGGAATCGTAGGAGCCACGCCATCATCCTGCAGATGGAAGATGGAGGAGGGGAACTAAAAAAATCACCCAAAGATATCGCGCGCGATCGGGAGCTGTGCTAAGCTCGCGGAACTCATATCTTTCACTTGATCTACTGTTTCTACAATGTGATGATGCTGCTGTTACTGCTGCGCCTTTGCGCTGTTTGCTGCTGCTGCTGCTGCTGATGATAATGATGATGATGATGATGACGGCGGGAATTAGACTCTCGATTTAGGGGATGAGAGGATGAAGATCACATGGGCTTGTCCTTGCGTCTTCGTGCGATGTTACGTATAACATCGTAGAAACGAAAGATTGTTTATCTTATCCAGAGATGTTCGAATTTTTTTTTTCTTTTTTTTGAGTCGGTGGTTAAACTATTTCTTGGTTGTTCTGTGGTGCTCCGTTTGTTCATCCATCGAGGCGGACGATCGCTACGCGCCGATCCGTATACATGTCGAATATCTGTCGAAACATTTTGTATTGACCCGCTGCACGTAATGAACGTGAACATGAGTGTGTAGAGTTGGTACGTTGCGCGAATCATGTTACGCTGTCAATTTGTTGTGCGCTTGCACGTACCCTGGAGACGAATCGCCGGACGAAGGGAGCTGCTGTACAGTGGTATTCTGGAAGGGAGATGCCTAAAATGCGTACGAGGCAGGTGATGTGGGCATTCTTTGGCCTTTTTGTCTTGCAATGTAATGTAAATATTTTCTTGGCATTCGAATAAATAATAAAAAAGACGGTTGTCTGTCTGTCTGTCGGTCGACTTGAAGCCCTTATTCGGATTTTAGCGCTTTCGTTAGATGTAAAGCAGAGATGTGGGAGCCTTGGTTGGCGACTTATAATACGATTCGCAAGCTTTCGTAAGAGACCTGTGCACCCACCAATGACAGACTACCAGATTCGTCAGTGTCGACTCCATTCATATAAAATTGGCTAGGTTAGATCAGGTTATGTCCTGCATAGAGGAAGCTGTCAGAGGAATTCGAGATCCAAAGATCAGCACTTGGAAGGTGACTCCTACTATCACAAGAAAGCTACAAAACTTCGTTAATAGGTGTCTACGGAATATCTTAAGGGTTTTCTGGCCTAACGGTGTCTCTAACCCACGTCTTAACCAGAGAACTGGTTAAGAACCAGTAGGCACAACCATCCAACGTCGGAAGTGGCAGTGGATTCGTCCTACATGCAATGCAATGGAATCCGTTAACACAAGATGGTAGACGAACGGGTCGGCTGAGAAATACATGGCGCAAAACAGACAGAAAGCTTAAGCTCATTGCCAGGAATCGTACACGTTGGCGCGAAGCGTAATACAGGCCCTAGGACCCACAAGGGGAAACAAGACATAAGTGAAGTATGCATCTTGGAATTCTTTAAATTCATCTATCGTTGGCCATTCACCGGTGGATAGCTACTTTAAGCATAAGGAACGAGGTTAGGAAATGTCTCATGATTTGAAGGAGTCATTTAGCAAACGTAAGCTCTTATGGCTGATAAATAGCTTCCTTCTATACATATTGACAGGATAAGATGCGACCTATTCAACAGAAAGTCCAAATCCTCATATAATGCTTTGGACTTTAAACATTCAATTCCGGTCAGAGGAGGAAGCGCTGATCACGAAACGACCCGAAGTTAAGACCGGAGTCGGTGCCAGTGTATTCTCTACACATCTTCCCATTCATCTCTCCTTGATCTCTCCAGCTATTGCAGGGTTTTCGAGGTCGAAGTCGTCAAATCGCAGCTTCATTGGCGATGTATCATGGACCTATATCGTTACATATGTATGTACATCTACTGTCAAGAGCCATAAAATCTCTCACATCCAGGACTATATGACCTACGGCGCTGAAAGACTTCCCCGTATTTAGTAGAGAGATTGCAAAACAGCACAACTTCACCTTTGCTGCGAAAGACTTCGTTGTGGCATTCTCGGGAACTGGGCAGTCGACTGAAATGGCACGACAAGTTTCATCTTATACAAACAGCAGAAGTATATCTAGCGTTGTTCCACCCACGCCGAAGAAGTAGATGAGATCAACCATAAATGGAGACGCCTCGACCAATGCAACACCGCAAGGCTTCTATGATCAGTCCTTTATCCGAAAAGAGAAGACCCATCTCGAAACAATCCAACTTTGTGACAGGGTTTCGTGCTCAAAGGCTGGGCATTCCACATAATGGCTTATGTACAGGCTGCAGAAAAAATAAAGAGAATGAGACTATACACCATTTCCTGACCAAGTCGAAGGCCTACATGGCGCAAGGAGAACCATGACTAACCACTGTACACATCTTTACAAAAGCCCAACTCTAGTCTCGGTGTTGAAAGTAGCAAACATTTGAAAGATAAAGGGGAACTACTTAGGCTAGGTAGATGCCTACTTAGTACCCCGTCACTTAGGCTAGGTAGTACTCCTTTACCTCTCAAACTCGATTGGTCATTTAAATATTTTCTAAGCCCAAACAAGCATATGATTCAACTGTCACCTTGTAGTCTCTCTAGGGTCTACGCTGAGAGTTATACTGAATTTCTTTCAAGGAAATTCCATCCCTTCTTAACGATTTCATAATCTGTCATTGGCAATCCTGTCCTTTGCTGTTCGTTCGTTATTTATAAAGATGTCCTGAAATGGTAATTGACTGTCACTGGAGTCCACACACACACAATAACCGTCTCATTTTCAATATGAAGAGTCCTGTTATGCAAGATATGAAAATTAAGAAAGCATTTCCATTTCCATTCGGTACAAGCCAGGAATGTATGCTGCCAGAAAGTCGTCGTCGTTCATTGAATTGTCCAATGCATTCGGACAGAGTATCTGTACAGAAGCATCCCGAAAAAAGGCATTCCCTCTGTTCGTCGCCTCTTGTCCAGGTGAAATCCTTTTTTGTGAGCAATTTATACACACATGACTCTTTTGATATCCTTTCTCGTTTGTGTTGTTAGAGAAAATCCTTGGCACAGTATTACTTTTCTCCCTTCCGATGAATACCGTTCCTCATCAGGTGGACTACTGGCCATTAAAATGAAGATTCAAAATGTTCATGTATACGTACATACATCTGACTGGATTTTTCTGAATCTCCTCTAGTATCTTCATTCAATTTCACTTTGGCTTCATATGCAGTCACACAGTTAGTCTACTTCGGTACACCTCTGCCTCCCCGCCCAGTATCAAGTTGGTGAAAAACCCAAAAGGAAACAAACTCGACGGCATTGATGCAACAGACAGTCCAAAGAGTCCTCGTGATATCGCCGAAGGGTAGATAATTTCATTTTTGAACTTTATTGTTGCCGTTATGATCCGATGCTGGTTGCACTCATCTGTTCTCATCTGCCATACGCCCATACCCATAACCCACCACCATCCTATTCTCTTTGGTATCGCATCTTCACAATTCTATGGTCATCTCTGGAAAATGTGAATTTTCTTCATAATGCCATTTTAAGGATTTGTCAGGTAACCAATATTTTCTAACCTCAATCCACTGAAGCTATTCTCGTCTCCTCAACCTCCACACATATCACCCCGAGGGGGGTGGTTAGATAAGAAATTTCATATTTTCTGCTAAAGTGGACACCGATATGTTTTGCAATTTGCTTATACCGAGTCCTTTTATAGATGGACATGTTGCCAGTGGTGGTGGTGGTGGTGGTTGGTTGGATTGCAGAGTACATCTCATTTTCTGATTTGTACTTTTGTGTCCAGGTCATTCATTCATTCATTCAAACGCTCTAGTGGGGACACGGGGGTTGATTTGATATCCCCTTGCTTCGATTGTCCAATGATTTTAATTTCAGATAAACATATTTGCTTGTGATACAAATCGTTGAGAAAAATATTAGCAGGCTAGGCATTGCTTCAAGGTTTTTGAAATTTTCAAAAATTGAACAGAAAAACTACTACTGGTAGTGGATGAGAGCTAGGTCATGCAGTGCCTAGGTTAGATCATCATCGAACCGGATTGGGAATGTTTTTAGCTTATTCTCACAGATCTCAAAGATGTCTGCAGTCGCACTGTTAGTTCTCCACTGTTAGATCAGTGGAAGTGGAGCATATAAAAGTTCGCAGCTGCAATTGAAAATGCTTGCACCTTCAATGACGAGTGATACAGAAGCGACAGATGCAGTGGATACATTGCTTACTTAGGAAAATTATCTGGGATTCCGACCCCAGTTTTCTACTTCTAGGCCGCGACGGTGCGGTGGTGTACTGGTAGTGTATCACTTTCGACGATTACCAGCCTTGTCATCAGGTCTTCACCCGTAGCAAGGTCGTGCGCATATCGAATGGATCAATTGCAGAGACTGGGAGCAGCCAAAACGGGTTCACCAAATTAAAAAACGATGACCTCTTGGGGTGCAGGCAATGTGAGGCTATTCATGACATAGAAGGAGCCTTCAATAGTGTAAAGACAAAAAGCTCTGGAAGTACTAGAAGCACATGCAACCTGAGTGGAAACAGCAGCGTGATTTACTCAAACATTAGGTCCAGGATGACATGGGCAGAAGTTTATCAGGAAAGGATACTACTCTTCCTACACCACCATAAAGCTGATAGCAAGACTTACAGTTAAATGCCGACAAGCGGATTTGAAAAGCTTTTTTGACAGTCATTGCTTTGAATGTTTATTAGAAGTGAACGAGGTAAAACCAAGGCACTACCTGTCCCCTGCTTAGAACAAAACGTCGCGCTATTGAAATTCACAACTTCGAGGTGGTTAAGAAGTTCCTCTACCTCGCAGTCTACACCAACTTCACTTAAGTTCAGATTTTGCCACGGGTGACCCCTGAAAACCTATGCGACTTCGGTTTACTAAAGCAAATGACAATTCTGCTGTATAACGGCGAGTGTTTGGTGAAAAACAGGTTAGCAGAGCAGATATTCAGCGGCAAATAATTGGTTAAATATTTGATCCTGAGTACGAGAAGGACAAATGAAGGAGAAGGTATAACCATAGTTGTATGTTAACTACATTGGTTCGGCCACATCGAGTACATGGATAACAACGCTTCAGCCAAGAGTATCTTCGAAGCCCAGCACCCAGATCGATCGAGACGATATTGAAGACCAAATGATCGTGGGTTCAAGAGCGCATGGTCGTGGCAATTAAAAGCAGTGTACTAGGGATGAAAGGGTTCTTTCTAAACCTGTTGGGAGTCCGTTGAGGTAAGTTTGTCAGACATTCGTCAAAGGCGGGATTGTGGAAAGGCTTGTTGGTGTTTTCGAGGACCTAAACTTGAACCCTCCATTTGGAGGTGCACCCTACAATTTTGAAGACTAAACCTGGAGAATTGGGGCTAACGATAAATATATCCAAGTTGCACGTATTGATATGAAAATTGCAGTAGTAAAGAGGCCTCTATTCAGTTGCAAGTTTGACCGCATCCGTCATAGATTCAACGCAAATATATCCTCTATCGGTGTAAACAGATGACTCAAGGGCGTAAATAAGAGTTGAAGACCTTGTGAACGAAAATATGGAGGTTATCACAGTTTTGCGAGGTGACATCCTAAGTTAAAGCCAATTCCAAACTATTGGGCGGCTGTTTTTTTTTTCAAATTTAAAGACTTTGTCCCTTAGCGCATTCCGACCCGTGACGGGTCACAGCTGTTTGTGTATGCGGCTAATCGAAAGCTTAAGCAATAAACATTTTTTAAAACTGCCTACTGTAACAGAGATCTGCCTCAACTATTAGAGGGAAAATACATTTAGGGCCCATCGTTTGCCCAAACAACTTGGAGTGGACGATAATGATGAGTCCGATGAGAATCAGTACCAGAACCATCTTGCGGCATGGGTGCACACATCCTGTAAAGAAAAAACTCCGGATAGAGGTAGAATTTAAGTGAAAGTCCTAGAACTGAGCAAGACATCACGATACTGTCGCAATAGACAAGCCACAATCAAGGCCTTAAGCTTTTATGAAATCAGGTCTACAATGTTATGGGAGTTCCATGAGTTCCATAGTACCAGGTCACGAGGGAGTAATAGGAAACGAAGCAACTGATAAACTAGCAACAGACGGATCAGAATTCGTCTTTACCGGCCTGGAACCATCGCATACGATACGGAAAGAACAAAGGAAAGATGAAGATTGCAAAAGAGCGAAACTAGACTGAAACAGGCCAAAGAACCTCTCGGGAACTAAAACCGGAAAAGAAGTAAGGTCTGTATAACCATCAACAAGAACCGGCTGCGCTTCCTTGCAGGCTTCCTAGGGGGTCACTGTAGACTTCAGAAGCACCTAAGGAAACTGGGTATAGAGCAACATGGAGACTGCAGGTTCTACTCAGGGCAACTTCTAAAGGAATGCGAAGCACTGATCCACAACTATCAGAAGAAGATCTGTAATTGTGAGATGGACTCCAGGTACTCCGATTTATCAAGGAAAATGGACTGAAGGAGGTGCTCTAAGTCGAGTATCTCATCGGCTAGAGCCCCAAGCCGGGGGAGCACAGTAGATCTACCAAGTTCGCAGTGCGCATACACCCCTATAACCAATCTAATCCAATCTAGAACTGAGGCAAGCAAAGATACTTCTACGGTGACACGGTTGAAAATATCCAAAACCTTAGCGAAATGTAAGCTCCACTAGCGTCTCAGGAAGTTAAGTCAGAAAAGCGATATATGCAGAGTCCGCAACGCGACAGTGGGGCCCGAACTCGTTGTAAAGTAAGCAGCCTATGACGAGAAATGGCAGTTCTTAAGCGATTGCTAGGTTTTAGCCCCAGAATAGCCTCAGCGGGCACCAGGAAGAGTCACAATAGATCTACTGCGTCAGAGTCATCTCAATCCCTCATTCGTTCACTCTAGAGTGGGACTTCTATGCATTTTCTCTAGTGGGAAAGGAAATGAAAATCCTCTCAACGAAGTCAATGAGCTGCATTTGCAAACTTTTGCAAAATTTCTTCCACACTGTCACCGTGTTCCATTAAGTCTTTGTTCGTCTTCAGTTCGCAATGAAGTCCAACATCAACTGCAATCCTTTTCATTTGACAATATTTTTTCATACTTTATGTCACCTCCTGACTCAGGACCAGTGCATCCTCCGTCCAGATGAATGATTTACCACATCCGTCGTCCGTTACACTGATAAACCAAACCAACGCGGGCCCAAATCATTAAGCACAATCCACAAGGGCTGTCCAAAGCGCATCGTTATTGTGATGAAAATATTATTTTTCCTCGATTTGCGCAACTGACTGAAGGAGGACCAAGTAAGGTTCCAACCGCATTCCCGATACACGAATCCATATACCAATCGAGCGACATGAATCTCAAAAATTTTCTGCTCGACGTTGGTCGTCATCTTTGTCGTCGGCGGTGGACGAACGGGCGGACGAGCGGACAAACTTCTACCACCGTGCGGCACAATGTCATTATAAAATAACAACTTTATTGGCGGGTAATTTATTCTGGGGCGCACCAATAAACCGGGCAACTTTATAATGACGGTTGTAAATTAAATGCCTCCAATGTTTATTTATTTTAATATACAGAGAGAGAGAGAGAGGCAGAGAGAGGGCAGAGAGTGTGACTCCCCCCTGGCCTGTATCTGCGTGTACATGTGTCACTTTAGATTGAGCTCAGACGGTGTTGGGCTCTTGCGAGCGCCTTTGTGATCCGAAAATCATAATTCATCGAATTTATTCGTCGCAC
Organism: Blera fallax; assembly: GCA_946965025.1. NCBI lineage: Eukaryota > Metazoa > Arthropoda > Insecta > Diptera > Syrphidae > Blera > Blera fallax. The sequence continues at coordinate 11,651,011 of OX337247.1, read as the reverse complement.
TGCAGCATGACACATTATTTACATCCAAACAAAAGGTGAAGGTGCTCTCTTGCTAGACTGCTGCTATTCCTGCTGCTGTTGCTGCCTAAGTTGCTGTCAGGTTTTCGGCGATGTCAACAATGGCAGTGTGGAATCGGTGGTGATAATGACGGCACTATGATGATGATGAGGATGCTGATGGTTGGCTACGCGAAGTAACTTTGTATGGTGGCTTGAAGATGTATCAATAATCGTGTCGGGTGACAATGGCAGTCATATGATTATTGTTAAGCGTAATTTATGGGCGGTCATTTGGGTGTGGACAGCAGTTTAAACAATGTTGCAGCTGACTTTGTTGGGGATCGAGATGAGAGATGAATAGAACAGGAATACAACCAAATCGCTCGTATCAGTTGTGTGTCATAGACTTAGGATTTACCAAAAAAGGGATCTACGACAGGCCTTCAGGTTCTACAATGTAGAAGTATTGGAAAATGAAGAAAGTCGTAGTCGGATTCGCTGGCTGACAATCCAAGGTAGGACGCAGCACGTCATTACCACAGACCCACACCAGTCTAACTAACTTTTTAATTCTTCATAGTGGTGGACCTTGGGGCGCTCCGAAGTCTAGCTGGTCACAATGGAATCCAACGATATCGCGTTGAAAAGCTTAGCACGTTTGACGATGAAGAAGTGCAGTCTCAAGATACTGATGGAGAATACCTACATATGTACTTGCACATAAATCGGCTGAATGACATGAATACCGATCCTGTCCCAGGAGTTTGTAAAACCAAAGCTGTTGCAAGCTCACTAGCAATGAACTGCATAAGTTATCCTCCACGCATGGCGAGGAATAAAAGTGTTTTTTTTTACAGAATGCAAAGTAAGCCATGCAAACATCTTGGACATCCATATACGCAGCTAAACGAGTGTTAGAAACCATCAAGGGTAAATCAGCCGGAGCCATACAAAGAATACACTCCTGTGGAAGGTGGTTTGGGTGTCCTCATCACGTGCTGGACTTCTAACGAAATCCACGATTTTTCCATAACTACAAGGTCTAAGATAACTCAGCCCGAGCAGGACGTGTCTTGCGAGGTGTTTGTATATTAACGTCCCTGTTGCTGGGCATTCGCAGAGAAAATGTTCAAGGTGTTCTTCCTCTTCCTAGCTTCCCCGGAAAGTGCTGAAAGTCACCAGTTCCAGTCTGTACGCGTGTTTATTTAGGTTGAGGTATCCGGTCCGGTTAATTGTTGTCTGTCTAGATCGAGCGCCCTCTTTTGCCGACAGGACCAGGCACGCTTAGTCTTGGCTTTGGCAGCTTTGGAGATTTGCATTCCTTTCCACGTGTTTTCTGGTATTTCACGAACGAGCTGCTGCATACGGTTTAAACAACCTTTAATGCTACTCCTATTGTTGTAACCGTGCGCGTATCCAAGTTTTGAACGATCTTCCTCGCCAGTTCATCCGCGGCTTCAGTCCATAGTATATTTCAATGACCAGGTATCCATAGTAGGTTGACCTGGGAGGAGGTTGCCAAGATATTAAGTTTTTCCTTGCATTCGTTCACCATTTTGGAGTTCTTGGGTTTTCTAATGCCATTAGGGCTGTTGATTGTCCACATGTTAATGCTGTTGCTTGAGTTCCGGTACTGAGTAGTAGTTCCACGCCCTTAAGTATAGCAAAAATCTCTGCCTGAAAGACAGTCACAAGGTATTCTAGACGGACTGCCGCGATTGAGAGGTAGTATTCGACAGTAGACCCCCGGTCTCAATTCTGCATCGATGTGTGATCCATCCGTAAACACTTCTATTCCATCCTACTGTGCAACGCCAGTGCCTCTCGTTTGGGATTTCGAACCGTATAGCTTGTGTCGAAATGGTATTCCTTCCTTAAAAAATCGTTCGGGTGCCTTACGAGTCCAGATGCCGCCTGTAGGTACTTCCTTCCAGGTAGCCCTGTGTCTCATTGCGGTCCTAAGGTCTTGAGCCTAAGAGCAGCCACTTTTAATCCTATAGGAAGTAGGTTCAAGATTATCTCCATGGCTGCTGTTGGGGAACTGGATTAGGATCCGGTAATTCCGGTAATAGGTTGGATATTCGATAGTAGTGTAAGGGCGTATTGGCTCTCTACCTTCGGCCACTATACAAACACCCCATAGAGTAGGATGTGCCTAATGATGCAAGTGTAAGTCCAGTAGACTTGCTTCGGTTTCAAACCCTACGTCTTAGCAAAAACCCTACGGTATATCCAGTGCGCTACCTTACCTCGTTTGAGAAGTTTTCTCATGACAGTGATTACTCTCGGACGCTTGTCAGACAGTCGCGAGAGATGCTACTCTTAACAAACTTTCTGGCGTTTTCTGGGATTCGAACCTCCAACCTCCATCTCAGTAGTCCAACGCAATAACAACTGAGCCTCGGCACCACACGAGGTACATTCAATGGAAAGACACTGGTTCTTAATGAGAGAAGACTGATAAAGTGACAGGTCGGTCATAAGGGTTGAATGTTTATGACTAGAACTGGGAAAACGACAAGAACTCCCCCAAAGAAAAAGCAGAAGACAAGGCTCTCATAGAAGTACACTTAGGAGGAAACTTGGGCAGATTTATACTAAGACCGCAGCTGAAAGACTCTAACAAAGGATTTGAAACTCTGTATTTAAGAAAACTCAAACGTAGCGAAGCCAACCTTTATAGGGGCTGTAGCAAGGAGTAGGTGAATTTCCTCTGTAACTGACTTAAGATGCATTGCTTCAAAAGATATTATATACAGCTACAGGATAATTCGAACTCAAATGGAAAAGATGTAATTTATAGCAAGGACATCAACCCTAGAGCTTGGCAATTTTCCCTAAATGGGTAACACAATGATTCTGTATTAAACTGAGTGAGACGTTAAGGAGATCCATAGGCTCTCTTTGACAAGTGTCACAACAGACATCGAACCGAGGATCACTTTTCCTACCACTGCTTTTCAGGCTTACGAAACACATTTAAGTCCCAAAATTCTATTTTAAAAAAAGGAGACCATTCCTATTCTATGGCGCAAGGTCAGATATCGCCAGTTCCCGACACTTCCCTTTCATCAATATCCTCAATCAGTTCTAAAAGTTTCAGCTCGCACGACACACTTTCAGGACATGATACACCTGAGTATTCATCACCATCCAAAGATTTCATTTATTATTTGCAGATACATTTCACTTTCAGCTCGCTCTTATTTAGTTATGTACATAATATCCTTATCCTCATTCTTATCCGAAACGATAACAATTGCTTCTACGAAAATAAGAGAGCAAAAGAAAGAAGTGAGAACAAAATTTACTATTATGGTGACCGGTATAAATTTTACCACCTTCTTCCGGTTGAACGCGGCCATTTTATTTACCCACCCACACCCACCATCTTTTCAGGTGTCAGCCATCTCAAAAAGTGTTTCTTTCTCAAGCGGATGATGGTAAAAATGGAAACTACTACTACCACCAACTACAGAGCAGAGCACAGCAAAGCAGTCCCATAACCTTTAACTTATCACGTCCATTACCATTACTCGCTGTCAAATAAAACTCCGCTTCGAAGTTCCTGTGTTATATGTGTGGCAGGAGAGAATCAACTCCTCCACCATTGCGGCAGGGGGTAGTAGTCACACCCTCATGCCGCGCCGCGCCGCGCCAGTGTCGTTCAATTTGGGAGGACGAATAATAAAAAAAAAAAAAACTCGTCCCAAAGTTCAAAGAAAAATCCCAGAATAACGTAGAATCCTGTATAACTGTAAATAGATTGAAGTAAATCACATCACCGATAAGATCGAGTAATGCTAAGAAGTCGCATAAAGAAGATGCTATCTTGAAGGGTGTACAGTGCTGCCTGCTTTCCTTGCCATCGACTGCCAGTAGAAGCCGGGGAACTCTGGGTGAATTGAAGCGACAGCTCCGCCATAATTCTAGCTGCCACCCAAGGCGTCGTTGTCGCCATTCTCGTTGTCGCACCCGTTCGTCCCGGAATCCTCAGCCACCATCCTCATCTCCTGGCGGTCCTTTTCTGGTGAATTTACAGATTAGTTTTCGTTATGAGCTCATCAATTTTAGACCGACACAGGGGGGGCGGGGCGGTGGGGAGGGTAGATTGCTTTCACCCCTAGATTTCCAATTTTATTTGTCCCTTAATTACCTTCCGGGGATGTGGAGAATGAAAAAGCTAAAGCCGCCCTCATCTACATCAAACGAAATCAAAGCTTTGATCGCAGTGTTGCAACAACATTCCATTCGTTGATGGTTGTGCCTTTTTTATTCCTTCACCCCTTTTTGATTGAGGGGTGGAAATTCACAATGTAAAGTCCTTTCGAGAGCAGCCTACCGAATGCATTCAGTGAAATAACAAGCCAACGAAACAGGAAAGTAAAAAAAAAAACACACAAAATAACCCTACGTCCTGAGCTGTCCAAAAGATGGACTGGACAGCAGTGAAAGGATGCGACTGGGCAACAGGATGCACGGCGTGTGTTTTTATCTGTGTACAAAGTGGTCAAAGTGGAAAATTGCTTTAATTAAATTGAATCGAGAATGACTGAGTTGTTGTTGTTGGGTATGCGTTTATTTTTTGCACCCCAGAGAGCCTGTGCAATCCTCTGAGGAGAAAAATTGCATTTCGAACAAAGTGAAATCGAAAAAAAAAAAATAGGCTCGAGGATGGATATCAGGTCGAATGAAAGGTGCGGTCAATCACGGTGCGGACAACCCTGTAACCAGATTGTTGTGTGTACGTGTAATTGAAATGTTAAAAGGAATGAATTCAATCAGAGTGTTTTCGAGTAGGGTAAGTGGACAAGGTGTGTAGTGTACCATACCACTTGTGACACTTCGCGAAATTAACTATTTTCAATAGAATTGTGGGTTTAAAGACAGCGGTTTTGAAAGTCCAGGAGACATGTTAACTTGCATCATCAACGGACTGCAAAAATTCGAACGAGGACACTTCTGACACCTTTCAAAAGGTTCTCTGCTTGGTTCTAAACAGAGGCCATAGACTGCTATAAAGCAGACTTTACAGCCATCCAGGAAGGTCGATGGGATGGACCGGACAGAAGGAGAATGAAAAACTGTGGCATCTACTGACAGAGAGCATCTTGCTACAGAGACCAGAGCGCTCGTTCGAATGCAGATTTGGTATACGCGGCAGACCTAGACAAGAAGTCTTGAGCTTCCCACACGTGGGAGTGGCTTAGTTCGCCAACATTAGCCTAATTTGCACTCATGTCCCCACTGAAGACAAAGCGGACGCTACCAAAGAATATTTCTACGAGCTCCTCGACCAGTGAGCTAAGTATAACGTTAAAATCGATTTAGGCGAGGAAAAAAGGACATCTTAGGTAAGACAGTTGGTAAACATAGCCTTCAACTCAGGCTTACTGCCTTTGCTGTGGGGCGAAACGTCACAATAGCTAGCACACGGTTTCCTCATCTCAATATCCACAAGGGGACATGGCTTTCTCCTCATCATGAAATGGTCAACCAAACATTGTGATCGACGCAAGGCATGTCTCCAGTATTCTGGATGTCCGAACCTTCCGAGCAGCCAACATCGACTCGGGCCAATACCTTGTTGCAGCCAAGGTAAGAATGCGGATATCCCAAGCGCCACAACGTCGAAAAGCTGCACTCCTAAGGGACCACCAGAATCTTCGCCGAACGTGTATTCCGAAATCTCTCCACGACTCCTATGCCGTGGGCATCAAGTGCCGAAGACCAGTGGCGACGCTGCCAACATGTCATCAGAGATACCACAACTGATGTTCTGGGTTTCACTCGACCACCATCAAGAAACCCCTGGTTTGACGAAGAGTGCAGCTAGTCGAGACGCGTACAAAGCGGCGGACGACGGCTGCTCATGGAAATGACTTGGTACTCAGCATTCACCATCTCATTTCCAACATTTGGTCAGACGAGTGTACGCCTGATCTCAGCATCGTCTGCCCGATCCACAAGAAAGGAGACTCCCTCATCTGCGCCAATTACGGAGGCATCAGCCTCCTCAGCACTCGCGTACAAGATTTTATCCGCCATATATTGGGAACGCCTGAACCTCTTCGTCAACAACCTGATTGGCCCCTATCTGTCTAGTTTCAGGCCAGGAAAGTCCACAGTCGATCACAGTTTTTAACGCTTCGACATATCCTTAAGAAAACCCAAGAAGTCCAAGTCGATACCCATCATCTTATCATCGATTTTAAGGCCGCATAAGACAGCATTTACATATATCTAGTTTTGGCAACGACGAATTGGACAGGACGTCACAGTCGACATTTATAACTTCGATGTACTAAGGGACTTTGTCTACTTTGACTCTGCCATTAAGCTAGACAATAACACCTCAGCAGAAATGAAACGTAGAACAAATCCTGCCAATCGCTGTTTCTTTGGGGTGAGAAGGCAATTTAGTACCTTGAACAACTCAGGAGACTCTGTACAAAACCTTGATCGTCCCAGTCCTGCTTTATGGCGCTGAAGCATGGACTCTGTCAAAAGCGGATGAAGATATCCTCGGCTGTTTTGAGAAAAAACTTCGTTTGACGAGCTTTGGAGGAGAAGATTCAACGATGAAATATACGAGCTGTACAGCGATATCGACCTAGTCCAAAAAATAGCGCATCAGCCGATGGGTAGAACATGTAGAGCGAATGGACAACATTGCTTCGGCCCACAGAGTCTACGAACCTAACCCGGAGGAACAACGCAGTAGAGGACGAACTCGCCTAAAGTGGTGCGCACAAGTAGCAGGGGCCCTCAGCCCCATTGATTTTAAAAGTGAACCTTGTAAGCCTCCCAAAGGTGTTATAAGAAACCGCTTTCGGAATCCTTAACAACAATTTCATCATTTTTAGTGACTGCAATTCGACTTCTAAACATTTTTTTAAAATGTTCATCAAAATTGTTACCAACTCGGTCAGCGGCCATTAAAACCACTTTTCATAAATTACTCTCAACCGAAACAAGTTCTTAATCCACATGGCTGTCAAATGAGCGTATCATCACCACAAGACCCCTATAAACAATTTAAAATTCCCCATAAATTTGACAACACAAACGAATACTCTCTTAAACGTATGCGTTACTTAGTATATCTTCTGAACAATTTGATGAAATATTTCGAAATTACTCAACCACGCCAGCGAAACGACGAATGAAAAATTAATAAAAACAAAATATTCAGGACACAACGAACTTTCTTTGGGACACAGATACAGAAACAAAGATACATATGACATTTTAAGCTGTGCGATCTTCAACCCCAACAGCATCGTATCTCATAAAGTATCTCTCGGGCAATGAAGGAAGAACTGCACCAACGTGTTTGTGCTCTGTTTTATGACCGATTGTCAGAGTTGTCATCATGAAAAAATATTTCTTTTTTTTTATTTAAAAACCCATTCGGCCCGAAGTCCATTTAAAGAAATTGGTCCCGAATTGAAATCAGGTTATTGACTCGCCTGATTGATTGTTATTTATTATGGTGCGATGTTTTATCGAAGTTGAGTTGAACTTTAAATCTTAATTCGTTCGCGGTGGCTTCCGAGATTGGGGGCCCTGTGTTTCTAATTTGAAACAAATTATTATATTTTGCGAAATACAATAAAATAATTCAAATTAAAAGCTTTCAACATAAATCCACTTAAGTGGTCCGGTTGTTGGTCGTTCGTTTTTTTTTTTTTTTGTTTTAATTTGTTAGGCAAATAAGTGGCTCGTAGGTATACAGAAAGTGGCGTTAACGACTGACTTTCTATGAGGCATTTAAATTCAAAACAAAGTCAAATCAATAGCAAGGGCGTAGAAGCACTTAATCGAGTTAGTTTCGCGATGTGGCTTGAAACCTTTGAAACTGGAACACAAATAAAGTTCGGATGGAGTAATTTTTAGTGGAGTACCACAGGAAAGACAACTAGGTCCATTACTGTTGATTTTGATAGAAACTCAATTAAGCAGATCATGTACTGCATACACAATAAATTTCTGCGAGTTCGCATGTACATACATACATTATATACAATTACAAATACAAATGTTCGACGGAACAGACCTACATATGTAGATCAGGTTCTAGCCTCTCGTGCGTATTTTGCGTAAAAATGGAAAGCCATGTCCGAATAGAAATTGAGAAGCTTTTTCAGGACAGTTATTGCTTTCGGACGTTTGTCAGACATTCGCGAGAGGTAGGACTGCTTTTCTAGCTTTTTGAACTTTGCAACTCCCACTTAGTAGTCCAACACAGATATGGACGGCACCTGCAGCCTAAGGGCCTCCGCTTGCTAAAGAAATTCGGAGTGAATTTGACGCAGCCATCCATCCAGGATACCATAAACAGGCCTATATTGGGCTAATCACCTACGAAATAAGTCGAGCCAAGAGCAGAATTAGGTACGGACCACAACCTTATTGAACAAGAACCAAACAAAGCAATAGTGGAACCCCGTCAAACAAACAAGAGACCAGCAAAGATAAAAAAATCGTGCCAAAAGGATTATGCACAACCGAAAGCTAGACACTATTAGAGAAAGCCTTAAGCCGATTCCAAGCCACAGAGATGAAATACGTCCGGAAAGTAAGGCAAGGTAAACCAAAAAAGACAGAATACGAAAAATACTGTTACCAAGAAGTTAGTCATCAAAAGAAAGGAGCTGAAGGTTCTGTCCTCACCAAGCGCCAAGCAAGTACGAGTATTCAAAATGAAGGTGCAAGGCACAGCACCAATAGTTAGACCACTCGCTGTGCTGGGTCTTTGGATACACGGGAGTAGAAGGGAACGAAAGGGAACGAAAAGGCAGACCAACTGGCCAGTTACGGCAAGTCTGACATGAATATAACACTTGTAGACGGGCAGATTCTACCGACCTTCATTGCAACTAAGAATATAAAAATAGCGCCACCATACTCGAGAACTAGACTATGGAACAATAAGAGCACACTAGTGGCTGTGTGATAGCCCGCAATCAGTGCAAGAGAGCTCTCTGTCTCTCTGTAGAAACTAAATTCGAAAACTTATCGGCGTAATAACCGGAAGCAGTCCTTATTGGAAACATGGCCAGAAGACAATGCATTTTCACATTCTATAGAAGCTTCAGAGACAAAGAAGAGATAAAATCAGTAGACTATTTTTTTTCGCCAGGGTCTACAAGAACGTCGCCTAAGCTGCTTGGTTGGTTGATGTGGCCCTGGATAAGGTACACTTACCCCAAAGTAGGTCCATAGTGCTGTCACTAGGTAGAGGCAGGTGGATCAGCCTGCCCGGTTAGCTGCTTAGGCACAAGATTTTTCGATAGTCTGGACGACCTGGCTAAGTTATCTTTGACCTTAAAGGCTTTATTAGCAGATCCCAATTTTTTTTGTATAACACACGTCTTCTGTGTACTACAACGGCAATCACAGTGGGCCAACTAGCCCATAGGTCTTTCTGCGTACAGCTTTCTTTGACCTCACATAACCTAACCTACAAGAAGATCAAGGTTTGTCTTGAACGAAAAGAGTGGTAGAAAATTTCGCTATCACACGTAACAAAATAAGGAAAGTGCACACGTTTTTGAACATTTAAAAAAAATTTTTCAAAATAGAAATTATTGTACTAAAATTTTTGACTCACGTTCTTATCATCAGATGCCGGATATCTGAAAATAAACAAAAATTTCACATTAAAAATTGTCTTAATTTTCTTCTACGCTATAAATTCTGATCAGAAAAAAATAAAAATAATCGTTTGTTGTACATATAGACAGCTTTCAGATAGGTACAACTGCTTAACTGCAATAAGCAACAAGAAATCAGATATTGCGGAAGTTTTGACAAAATGTAAAAGAATGTGGCAAGCCAATAAGACTCATGCTGAGACCTGTAAAGATGATCTGGTAATAGAGCCACAGTTAGTGTCGAAAACATGGAACAACATATTCTGCAGACTGTTTAACGGTGACGAAGGCACCACAGTCTGGAAAAATGGTAATAGCTAAAACTTTAATCCACCTGAAATCTAACAAGGCCGCAGCTGGAGATGACTTGGCAGAGAGAATGTACCAATTCATTTCTAAGATTCGGTTAAACGGGAGTATGCCTGGTGAATGGATTCTCGGCCCGATCCACGAGAAAGGAAACTGCATCAGTTATAAAGGCATCAGTCTCCTAACATCGCGTGCAAGACCTTATCTGCCACATTGTGTGAACCTGCAACGCTTATCCAACATCCACTATCTTTTTATTGATTTGGAGATCGCATATTTGGCAATAACTCCAAACTCGTCCGTCTGTGCAGGATGACGATGTAGATCGGTCGCTACTCCATCAATGCTGGTGTCAAGAAAAAGGATTTAGACGAGGTGATGCGCTGTCATGTGACACCTTCAGCATCATAGATTAAATTAGGTTATAGTGGCAGGCTGCACTAGATAAACTTCAGTTAGACCAGTAAGGTCCATTGTGTTATCACAGGATCAAAACCTCCAAGATCTACCCACTGACCCAGAAGAAGCAGGTAATAAAGCGCTGGAGGCTACTAATATGTGCATTAGCCAGTCCGCCGAGGTTGTTGAAAAAGTAGGCTCCTAAGTCGAGTCTCCTACAAGGAAGATGTGGTATAGTTTCTTCCACTTCTTCATTGATTCAGCTTCTGTAGAAGTCGTTTACGAGGGGGTCCAGCCTGGTGGAGTGCCTGCCGGTAATCCAGTGCCCTGTAAGGACACCTACTAGGTTTGAAATAAGCAACCTTTTCTGTCTAATGAGCCGGTTGAAGAGGTTCTGATTCAGTTTAGGCCAGAATGACTCTTGCCAATTGAGTAAGTAGTAAGACCCTATCCTGGAGGAGATTCTATATAAGAACATAATCAACCCAATCCTGCTTTATGGCGCTGAAGTAGGTTGTTTCGAGAGAAAAATTCTAGGTAAGAAAATGGGTTCCAGCTGTACAGCGATATTCCAGTCAAAAAACTGCGCATCACTGTCACCTAAGATGGGTAGGGCTTTGACCCGCAGTGTCTTCGAAACCAACCCAGAAGAACAACGCAGTAGAGGCCGACTTCGCCTTAACTGGCGCGTACGAGTACAAGAGGACCTTAGTCGACTTAAGGTATACATCTGAGAGCTCAATTAGTGAGCTGTTTGGAAGCTGTAAACCTTCATAAATAGATGTCTTCGCAACATCCTCAGGATTCTTTGGCGGAACAGTATTCCGAACGACGAACTCAAAAAAAGAAGGAGAAAGTGGCTGTGGATTGGTCAGACTCTACGACGCGAATACAGTTCCATTGCGATGAAACGACATGCAATGGAATCCACTTTCTCAATCAGACAGGCAAGTGGGCCGCCCTTGGCAAACATGGAGAACAACTTGTCGAGGAGGAATCTAGATCATTGGGGATGACTTGGAGGGAGCTCAAGTGCAAGTCCGTTGCAGAAATCCGAACACGATGGCGTGCAGGCGTTGTTGACGTCATATGCCCCACGAGGGATCAAAGGGCCTAAGTAAGTAAGTACGGAAACCAGAAAATTCTTCCGTTCTATATCGATATTTTGTCTACGAGTGGGTATGTACCACAAGAGCAAGATGCAAGTACGAGTATTCAGAGTGAATGACTATGAACAATTCACAGCATATCTGCAGAAGTTAGGTTTACTCTTATTGTATCAGTAGACGTACTTGAAATGCCCTCAGAAGACCATTCCCCGATAACTAAAGGAAACTAATGGACATACCCGTCTCATAGAAAGTGGGGTTCCACGAAAAGTCCTGTTGAACAAAGTCCCTGTTCAAGGCGAGTCGCACCACAACAAATAATCAACCATTAGTAGCAAATTTTAATGCAAAATGCAATGTGTGTCGTTAAGCATTTCCAAAATAGTCAGTCAACAACCCCCTCAACCTTTTCCCATTAATAAAATTCTTGACGGCATTCACATTCACTCATAGAGTTGTAACAGCCTTAAATAAATTCCGAACTTTAACGACATTTGAACATCATCCTCTAATAGCATCTCGAGTCCAAATCTTAAAGTCAAAACTTTTAAAGATCATCGAAACACAAGTAGATGGCATGAACTATCTAAAAGAAAGTCATCTTCTTAATAACTCGCATCACCCGAAAAAGATATACGAATGTCAACATGTAGGTTAATCGCACACGTTCACACAGTGAAAATCCGTGGAAATCCATTAGTAACAATTTACCAAATGATTTACAACCACCATCACTGATTGCCATAAACAAAGCCGATACACAAATACAACACACAAACTCTGCTCGTATAAAATATTTACAACAATAAAATGCAAAACCAATAAAAAAAAAATCTTGATTTCTCCTTCGATACGACGAATATATCCGTACAATGATGGACCAGAATTTCGAGGGTGGGGTGAATAGACGTGAAACCGTCAAAATCTTGAATCTTGTTCTGTAAAAAAATAACAGAAAAGCATTTTAAAATTCATATACATATGACAATAAAGCATTCCTAATTTATGACCGTAATTAAGTCTTAAATTCCCGCACCGATATCGCCACCGTAGAACCCACCCAACCCACTCTATTATGAGTGCGCACACACACCGATCAACGAGATCAGCTTGTTCGTTCCAGTTTTGCGGTCCGAAAAGTTGAAATTTTTGATTCATTTGACTTGGTTGGTCGGTGAGTTTTAATTTAGTATAATCCCTTCCCTTTAAAAAAAAACACTGCCAACTTGTCCGACTGTCAGCCAAACAGTCTGTCGGTTTCAATGCCAATAAATCGGTATATGTGTCGTGGATATATGTATGTACACGAGTATGTATCTTATTAATAATTTTCTAGGCAAAAACAAGAAAACAGCAAACATTTAATAAATACTTCTATGGGGTAATAAATTTCCAGCGAATAAAATAAAGCAATTCGAAAATTAGCACAAAAAGCACACAAAAGATACATAAAGCATATTAGTGGATACATGCCCCGAATCTATATGAATAAATAAAAATTTCATTTGGTCTTTATATCATTCACGTGTCTAGACTGTATTGTTAATTAGTTTGAGTTCTTTGTCATGAAGCAGTTACGAGTTCTACTTATTTGTTTAGCTTGATGGATGCGCCTACCTACATACATACATGATGTAGATCAGGTTGTACAAAGTGTTTGACCTTAAAACCGTGAGATTTAAGGCTTTATGTGATTTATTTTACAATCAATATGCCGTCAGAAAGTAAACTTTTGTTTTAGGGTGCTAAAGGATTCACACTTCACTTGCCAAGTTCTGTGCCAAAAATTTATATGACCTAGGTGTGAGATGCTTTTTCCTTCTGTTTTGGCACAATATCCTTGTGCTACACATTCTCACATGCAATATCAAGTGACTCGAAACCAGAAGGAGGAAAAATTAGAGCAAATGGGTGGACAAATTGGAGACATACGAGTATTCCAAAGGTGTGAATATAATTTAAGTTCAAGGTGCCTCTTGTTTTCAATTTAGAGAAAAAGGGTTCGAATGAAGTTAAAGCCACAAATTGTCGACGATGAGGTAAAAAGCGTGCCATCTGAGTGTCATGATGCAAGGATGCTAGATTTGTCACGAAATTATTTGCAAAAGAAAACCAATAGCTTTGTTCAGCTGGCAAAGGCAAAAGCCACTTGGACTATAGAGGGTGCTGCAAATATGATTCTGGAAACCTTAGTCACACCTAAAGTTCGAGGTTGTAGGGAGTGGACGTCGTGGCTCAGTGGGAGGTTCGAAAGTTAGCATCCTAGGAAACAGATTTTTCACCTCTAGCCAATGTCTGACAAACGTCCGAGAGTACTAATTGTCATGAGAAAGCTTCTCATCGTTTTAAACTGAAGGTCACGTCACAGCAGATACCATGGGGAATGCACTCTGATTGGTGGAGCGGTGGTGTCGGGAACAAGTGCTCTCCTCTTCACTCTATTCTTAAGGAATCATTCCCCAACATCCCTGACAAAACGGATGAAAGTCTCGACTTCGACATACCCATACGAAGTAATGTATCCTCATAGGGAAGGAAAAAAGTTTCAACCGAAAACGAAATCTCAATCTATACGGATGGTTCTAAGACTAGTAAGGCTACGGGGTCAGGTACATATATTCATATTCATATTCAAGAGAGATGGACCTTCATGTGGCTCTAAGACTTCCGGACATATGCAGTGTGTTCTATTCGTGCTGCTTGAGATGGGATCAGTATCCAGCAAAGTCAGACTGCACTAAAGGCGCTGGAGTCCTATATCACTATGAGCAGTCCGGCTCAGAGAATCTGGCTGCTGGACTGCTTTGCACTCTCCCAACATCTAACCGGAATCTTGCTATTTTCACTGATAGCCAAGCTGCTATCAAAGCTATTCTGTTAGCTACATATACTCAAAACTCGTAGAGCAATGCTGGAAAGAGCTAAACACACTAGGTGCTCAATCAAATATCGCCCTCATCTGGGTCCACCTCTACCTACCTACCTACCTTTATCACTAAATGCCGCACAATGCTTAGGGCATTATGTTCGCAGAACCGAGTCAGATTATGTTTGGTACCTGGACACTGTGATATAGAAAGTAACGAAAGGGCCGACGTACTGGCCAAAAAAAGGAGCAGAAGCCACGATAAATGACGCAATTACATATAAGACCACTAATGGTGGCTAAGAGGACTATTCTCGAAAAAAATGTTCAATATGGCCGACCTAAGATGGTCAGCAACTCAGCTCAGTAGATCAAAGTTAAGAATTGCGATAGGGATATTCTCTGGCCATTGCCTCCTGAGGAAACACGCTATGAGATTAGGTTTAACGAACACGGACACATGCAGGTATTGCGATGACCTACATGTCACAGAGGACATTACTCATCTACTCTGTGAATGCCAAGCCAATTGCTACTTTTTTAGGGATCTGGAGGAGGTAGGCTCCTTGAACAAAAATGAGGCCATAATTAGGTTCTGTAGGGAAATTAAGTGGATGTTCGAATTGGATTAGGTTTCTGACCGTAAAGGCTCCATAGGGATCGGGATGGGCCCATTATGGTGCCTAGTGTTTTATGATGAACCCATAACAGTATATAACCTAACCTAACCTAATCATCTTCACAAGAAACAAGAGAGAGATCTGGAATTTGAGCTTTTGACACTTTTTGGATGGAAACTAAAGGTGACCAAGAAGGTTAAGTGTCTCGAAGTATACGTATATGCTGGACTAACGTGGAACTTCATCAGTGCAAACAGGTATGTGGACAAAGGTGGGGAGTCTCGCGAGTTCAGCATACTGGATGTACACGATGATAGTTATACGGCAGTTGTATGGTGGCAAAAAGCCTCCAGGCGGTACTATCTATGGGCATCTATGGGCATAGGATGGATCTCGTGAAAATTGAGATTAGGAAGTTGAATATGCCCATGGACGGAGTAAAGAGAGCGCGTGTCACCGGAAGGTAATGGATGGGTTCATGATGGATGGGAGAGCGGGGCAAGTATCTTTTCAGAAGAACTAGAACTAGCCTGCCATATAAGTCAGTCTATCAAGCCGAGACGATTGGTCTGTTATATGCTATGGATCACCTGATAGAAGGTCAAGTTGTTGGTGCGAATATTACTATAGATAGCACTCGAAAACCAATCAGTGATTAGACGAGAAATACATCCCTGGCTATTAGAATGTGTTCGTAAACACAGACGCTGCTCTGGGTGAGAATATTTGCTGCAATTGGCAGAGGAATGGTGGAGCACATGATTGACAACTTGGCAGCGGCGGAACACCAGAAAAAGTGGCCAACCGTGGAAGGTTGGTTGTAGGCAGGCTAAAATGCCGACTGGCACCACTCATAGAGAAGTTGTAAGCTTGGAGCGAAGAACACTGAAATGGGTGGTAGGGTTATCTACAAGTCATGGCAATTTCGGGTATCACCTAAAAAGATGGGTCTTCTAGAGGAGGATACCTATGAACCTGGTGGAAAACGAGACGGGCGGCACATATGTATATTGTGTCATTGTCCGGCATTAGCTAGCAGACAAAGAGAGGTCTTGGGACGCCACTGGGTAGAAACCCAGAAGAGGAGCCAGATTTCTGTTAAACAGACGCCAGCATTGGCAAGAGGAATTAAACCCAGAGAAATGTGGAGAAATTCATAGTCTCTCGGCCTAAGATGGATCGTGAAATAGAGACGAAAAGGAACCCATCACTGTGGTCTCTCTGAAATATTATTTCGTACATAAGTCGTTACTAAAACTCAAGCTTTGAATTTCTAACAGAGCGGCTCTTCTACTTGCCCCTTGGTTTAAAGAACGAACGCAAAAACTCCTGCCGAAGGACCATTACATTTCAACCCCCCATGCATCTACACATTGTAAATGTTTTGTGTAAATTTTAGTTAAAACCAACTTTAAGTACACCCTATACGACGCGTGTTCTGAATGCTATCTTGGCAGTGATTCGAAAATTAATGGCAGAAGCTTAAATAGCTTTCCCAATCGCACAAAAGACTTACCTACAAATCTGCCCCTATAAGAAGTCTTGACAGTACTAGAGACTGTTATATAAGACAATAGATACTTAATTTAAAGACTCAAGGTAAATGGTAGATAAACACATTGGCAGTGGTTCGTTGCTCAGGTGGAAATGAAATGTTTCGTTGTAGTCTGAAGCTGTCTAAGGGCTTTTGCTAGAGGAAAAAGGACCTTCCTGGATGGAACGCATTAGAAGTCTTACTGATCGAGAAAACTTTCGTTCACCCAATCATTCTATGTCGACAAAAAAAAGCCGATAAATCGATTTCAAATTATTTTTAGTCGCGAATCATGTGTGCTGCAATCGATTTCACTCCCAATTTAAATATAGCTTAGAACGTTTCTGCCAAAATCTCATTAAAAATAACCTTACCCGATGCTCCATCAAATTTTAGATTAACCCTGTTCGGCTGTCGCACTGCCAGACTTTTCTCAACTACCGCCTCTCTTGTTTGTATTGCATAGTGCCGATCAATTTATCATCCATTATTCGAGTGCAAACTCTATTCACTTGTCAACCGAGCGGAGAAGTCCCCGCTTTTGACAAATAGCGCATATTTCACAATTACTCACGATAAGCTTGTCAACGCCCGCTCCCATTATTCTCCATTGTGACTGGTGAACAAGTAAAGGATTCGTCTTGATAAATCGAACGCGCTAATCCGTTCCGCTAAAAATAATTTATTAATTATTTTATACTCTTCATTCCCCCCTCCCCCTCCTCCCTTTAAAATGATGAATGACATTCGACCAATTTTGTTGTTGTTGTTGTTTGTGCAGTCGAACCGCGCCGCCACCCGCTCAACAAACACAATAGACACATCATTCATCAGAGAGTTTCCGTTTCTGGTGGACGAAATCCCAAGCTGTCTAGCAAGTCAAAAACATGAAAAACCCCGCAGCCCAGCCAGAGCACAATAAAACGAGGATCAATCAATATGGTATCGAAACGTGTGCTTAAATCTCGATCACTCAATCACGGAACGCTGGTTTCGAGGTTAACTCTTCTAGAAGTATCGTCCTCTTGGATACAAGTCTTCGCATGCGGTAACCGTACCACGAAAAACTATAACTAGACAGCAGCTCTCTTTGTTTTTGATCGACGGGCATGTTTGACGGATTAAATTTCGATTTACCAAAACCACATTATGATGAATTGGTCTGTTCTCAATCATTTGATGGGTGATGTTCAGCGAAAGGCAGATTTGGTGGGTGGCAATTGTTGTTGTTGGGTATGGGTTTTTGGAAAACTAAATCCATCACAAGACTAAAAATTGATCAGCACTTTTGGTGTTGCGCTGGGATTTCAATTGGATGTGTGGCGTGATTGATGGATATGGACTTTGGGGTTTTGACGGGCGCTTAGTTGTCTTCAAAGCGCCAAATTGTTTTTTTTTTTTTTGTGACAATTTCATGTCATGACTGTGGTGTGAAAAAGGCCGCTGTAAATTTTAATCTCGATGACTTGACAAGTTACAAGAGAAGCCCTGCATAGATACTTATGTATGCGAAAAGTCTTTCTAGACACAGATCCATTCCATGACTCTTAAACACAATTCCCTAGAGGCCTAGAACATAAAAGATTAGTCTTCTACTCATTTCGAAGGACTAGACGCTAGAAAAAGTATCAAACAGCATAATACGGTACGATAACTAATGAAGGAGTAGTGAAAACTGATAGAGTTAAGAATAACACTATTCTGACAACGCTCAATAGGTTCGAATTCGTAAAGCTTAATCTCCATCCGCACTCTTTTGCGATATACTGCGCTAATTTAAGCGACTACATATGTATACCATCAACTACAGAATATTCACTTATTCATAACTAACAACTGCAACTAATTCAAATGAATTTTAGGTGTAACTACAACTTAACAAGGACAACAAACATATCAATCTAACTATCCCCATTCAACTACTTTCCAATTTATACCTATAACTACGGACCATTCATTATTCATACATAACATCAGTGACTAATTCGAATGAATGCAACTACAACTCGAAAATAGTTGGTAATCGGTTAAGGGAAAGCAGCTCCTATCCTGTGATTACATTAGTTGTAATTGAAATGGTCTTCTTAAAAAAGTATTTGGAACAGCGACTAACAATTGATTAGATTAATCGTAGGTTAACAATCAATACTGAATTTTGTATCACATTTTTGTACTCGTTCTCTTCTGAGAAAATGTTAGTTGTCAATCATTAACTACAATTAGGTTGATAGTTGGATTGAATTTTCAGTAGCAGCTGAATCAGCCACCGAAACTGTAATTTATTCGTAGGAATTAGGAAACTAATTCAATGATTAGTTTTCAGAAATGAGTAATACTTACAACTAATTCAATAAGAGTAAAAATTTTTACTTGAATTACTATTTAATTCTGCTAAAGACTTCCATAGCCTATGCCGCGGTACAGCCGGGTAGTGTGTAGCTTATGTGCTAGGGACAGAGACTACTTTTCAAATGAATGCGTTTTAGCTGCACGGTGAAATAACTAACAAATGTACAACAAAAATGGTCTTAATTGTGAATAATTATCCGCAATATTCGACACAACAGTATCACGACTGAGCCGCGTAGAGGAAGCAGTGGGAGTGATATTATGTAGATGATTGCCTAGGGGCAATCCAAGTATATGCTGTCAACAAGAAGGCACACAACATCGTCAAATTGGACAGAACGTCACAGTCGAGAGCTATAACTTTAGGGTAGTAAAGGATTTTTTCTACACCGGCTCTGCTATAAATTCGGACAACAACATCTCAGCGGAAATAAAACGAAGAATAACGCTTGCCAATCGCTGTTTCTTTGGGCTGAGAAGGCATTTGAGTAGTAAGGCCCTATCCCGAACGACTAATGAGACTCTAAACAAGACCTTAATCATTACAGTCCTGCTCTATAGCGCTGAAGCATGGACTCTGTCCAAAGCGGATGAAGATATCCTCGGTCGTTTGAAAAGAGATATTTTTCGTAATATATGCAGTCCTGTTTGCGTTCAAGGTAAGATTCAAAGATGAAATTGACGAGCTGTACAGCGACAGCAACCTAGTCAAAAAACTGCGCAAAATGGACACTAATGCTTCGGCGCGGAGAGTCTTCAAATCTCCTCAACATCGCGTACAAGATCTTGTCTGTCATATTGTGTGAAAGCCTAAAACCCTTCGTCAACAACTTATCAGTGTGGTTTCAGTCTAGGGAAGTCCACAGTCGATCAAATCTCCGACCCGATTTGATCAGACGAGTGTATGTAGTGTCTTCGAATCTAACCCGGAGGGACAACGCAGTAGAGGAAGATCTCGCCAAAGGTGGCGCGCACAAGTAGAAGGGGACTTCAATCAACTTGAAGTGTACAACTGGAGGCAGTTAGCTAAGGACCGGACTAGCTAGAGATGCTTGTTGGTTTAAGCCCAGGATCACTGCAAACTATAGCGCCTCCAAGGTAAGAAAGGTGTCTCAAGCATGAGAGAAAAGTAAGCATTAAAGACTGCAAACTTTTCTGTACCCACTTAGACTTTGCATACTACATTTACGTCAAGACAAAACAATCTCAATTGACATTATACCCAAGCAAACCCTTTATGTGGAATAAGAAAGGATACCAGTGCTCATCAGGAAAACCTTCGAAAAACCCTTACACACTCATTGTATCTAAGCAACTTTCATGGACGTTTACAGACCTCTTAGTTTCTTCTGCTTACGATATTGTCCCAATTCAATCAAAAGAGGTCTTATTCTTGTGCCCTGTGGCATGTCACATGTTACTAGGCATCAAAAAATATTTTTATTCCCATCTGCAGATTTTCTATTCACTTCCTGGGTAGGTATTCTCCACAGAATAATGATGTAACCTGTAATTTCCCAATTTCCAATTTATCCCACCATCACACGGGCTAATAAACATAAAATCTCTTTCATTTAAATTTTCCATAAATTAATTTACAAAATTCGAATTTTAATTTTGGCGACGTTTGCCCCTTCTTCCGACTTCCTCTCTGGCTGCCATTCGTTCTACCAATTTGTGCGTCCATGGAAAATTATTATCGTTACATCAGATCGCAGGCCACGTTTCACACATCTCCGCTCGCAACTAATATTAATTATTACAGGTACTTAATTATTTTATATATTTTAATGTACCCAATGTCCCAAAACGAGGTGGATATTCACAGCAGCGTCCACCGGGCGGCTAGGCGGAGCAGCAGCGCAGCAACTGCCATAACATCGATGGAACAGTGTTCGGTGTGTGTAGTTGGGCCATAAATTTTCCACTTCATTAACATGTTATGCGATTAAACCAGACACAGAAAACCTCATCGCCAGGACCCACAAATTCATGTTTTGTCATAATCATAATTCTGCATCCTAGTAGTGTCACTTTTTATCCCATTTGTACGAGTATTGGGTGTACTAGTGGTAGTTGAGTGTGTATTGCATCTTTTTTGTGCGCGCGATTGAAAAACAGGAACCGCGACGACTACGACGACGAGATGACACACCCATCGTAGTTGTACCTCCACTCCCCCTCTTCTGCGGTCCTTCCGCCCCCATACGTGTCCATAATAATTAATAATAATTATATTTTGAAACAATTATGCCGCGGAGAGTTTGTCCCAAATAAATTGAATGTTGGACGGCTGTTTGTGTGTGGTTTGGTAGCGCCGCATCCGTACTGGCTGGCGGATTTGTATTTCATAAATTTATTGTTTTTGAATATTTTTTTTGTGTTTTTTTTCGGCTTCAAATTGGCGGTAGTGTTGCTTGGTTAATTTTCTATGTTCATCGAGAGGTAGCAGCGCCAAAAATCACATTTTACCACTGAACCGAGGACGTGGCACCACCCGGGTGTAATAATTTTCACGGGTGTGACTCATGTGCGGGTCATGTGATTACGTGTGAGATCGTATATTTTGAATTTTTGCAGTTAGGGTTCGAGTGGGTGGAGGTCGATTGGTAAAAGTTTACTGGACTAGGACTTGTAGGTGCAATAATAGCGGTTCGAATGAGAAAGTTTTACTGAAATATGCGATTTTAATTGGGGGAGAATTAATTTTCAAAATTATTGCAACTTTTTTAAATTTCACTTTCCTCCAAAACGCAATTTGGAAATGTATTTGGCTGTGGAAAACTTTGAGTGATTGTGTCCAATGACAGTGGACAATAGTCATGCCCGCAACGGTATGCGATTTGGAAAGTGAGTTTGAATTTTTATGAGCTTAAATATTGCTTCTTCTTCCTTCCCTTTGTTTGGCGAGATTATGATCAGGATTATAGGGATCAGAACCCCTTCTCAATTTGCTGCATCCCCACTGGTACACGTGTGAGGTTCGCCGATTTGACCTCAAAAAATATCTTCAGGCCTCGCGGTTTCAGACCACAACGTTACTGCTGCTGCTTTCCGACCATTTGTGTGATCCAGGAGTCTTTTGGGATGCCTCTCTTCCGCGCTTGTATAGGAACATTGATTGACATTGCCTTTTTGACAGGGTTCGTAGGGTCCCTCCTTTGAACAAGACAATACCATACTGAGCTGGTCGTGCTGCAATTTTTTCGAGATGGGTTCTTTGACGTGAAGGCTTCCTCGGATCTTTAAACTTATAGTGCGATGAAGCTTTGTCACCCCTGGTGTCATGCGAAGCATCTTCATCTCAGCTATTCATACTTTTTGTACATTGCCCAGCTTTGCGAACCGTATATGAGCGCTGGACGGACAACTGCGGTGTAAAGCCTTCCTTTCGGCTTTGGGGGCATTTTTTCATCCCTTCATTCGCTCTACTATACAATAGATGCTTCGCTATTGATCATAGATCCCAGATTCTTGAACTTGTCGCATTTGAGAATCATTTCTCCATTCAATTAAATATCTGGACTAGGTCAGAGTGGATCATAGAATGGACAGTACAGGTACTCCGTCTTTTTTGGACTAATTCGACACCCGTTTCCCTCAAAAACATCCACCCACACATCAAGTGCTCGTTGCAGCGACGTTTGAACCTCGCTTATGATGGCTCCATCGTTAGCAAAGAATATCTGATGCACTTTGGGGTCCGTCACTTTCCTTTAAGCAGATAGTCTAGGACTGCAGTAAATAGCAGAGGACTAAAGACACTTCCCTGGTGCACACCAACTTTAATTGGGAACTCTTCCGTATCTCCGGCGGGGAATCTTGCTCTTGTCTTTATTCCGATCATCTGTACGTAGAGTTCTCGATGTTTAACCGACCCATATCAGATCTTTGATTGTCTGTCGAATGCTTTTTCAAAATCCACCAACAGCAGATGCAAATCCTTTAAGGAATCACGATGTTTTTCCATTATGATCCCTATACTTTGAATTGCATCTGTGGTTGATTTACCCTCAACGAACCCGCTCTGGTCATCTGGCCGTCTAATACCCTCTCATCGATCTTCATGGGAAGTAGGAGAAAACAGGCTGGAGGAGGTTCTTTAAGTCGAATATCTCATCGATTAGAGCTCCAAATCGGGGTAGCACAACAGATCTATAAGGGTCGCAGTGCGCCTTCACCCTAAGCCGCCTCATTGATAAAGAATAGGCCTTCAGTTTGAAATACCACCGAGGAATCCTCATTCTGTCACGCAGTCACAATTTCATCTAAAAAACATCATTACCCGATATCGGCTAACATTTTAGAAGTAGGTACTAAATTTTCATTAAACATCCTGCCTCTCGATTGTGGAATTTTCCAATCAAGGAATTTTTTTCAAAATACTCATCACAAGAATAATAAAATTCGAAAGTTGCACCCGCCTACGCGACGTGCACTGCGCACTGTCACTTCCTCGATCATTGCGAAGAATCCATTTAACAGCTGGTATTAAATGCCACAAAAGTATTTTCCATAAAAATAATAATTTATCAATCGACTTCATTGCGATACGGAATTAAAATAGCAAGTCAAACAAAGCGCGAAGCCTTCAAGCTCTTCCAACACACCGCTGCTGCACTAAAATACCCCACCAAATCAAATTAAAGAGTCGTAAACTTAATATTCAGCCAACAGCACCATTTGGTTTCATCAAACTCGAACCTTTATCCACCAATCCCGTGGAAGAAGGAAAAAAGATGTCTAATCTTGGCCTGGCGACACATGTCGCTGGTGGCAGCATCATAACGCCAGTCCCGCTTACAGCATCGCCTGCCTCCTTAACCCGGGCTTCAGTATCGTGTTCCCCTCGTGCGAATTGATTATTATCGGTTAATTGGTTAGCAATAAAAGAACGATGAGATAGAAGTATCTGTTAAGTTGAAGCTTTACTTTGGGTTTCAGTGGCCGCTCACCCATCCAACATAACCAGAGTTTTGAGTTAAAAATTATTTTTAATAATAAAAAAAAAAAACACCTCCCAGTTGTTGTTGTTGTTATTTTTCTTTGACATTCTCCGTGTTTGTCCAAAGCACTCAGCGTGATTTTACGATCTATCGCTGGATCGTAACTTTTATGCCGCGCGCCACTGCGATGCATTTTCAGCTTCACAAAAGCCTCTCTTCTTCACTTCATCTTTAGCATGGATTTCGTTCTAATATGCAAATAAGGCGTTTATTTAATTTATATGGCAGTAAAATTTTATTCTCCTACACCCCAAGAGGGGTAGACGAGGAGATCCTAAAAACCTCTGAAAAAAATCCAAAGAGATATCCACTAAGTTTATTTATTGAAGGAAGTAATGAACCGCTTTTTTATAGGCTTCCCCTCCCCCCCACCCCTCCCCCTACAATGTGTGTATGGATGTGTGCAAAAGTGCATTTCGATTTTTATTGATGTTTCGATGAATTCACTTTAGGCCACCATAGGGAACGTACGAGTAGGTAGGTCGATAAGTAGGTAGATAGGTGTTTTCCGGGGGAGCAAAGTGCGAGGTGTTTCTTTAAGTATTTTCTTTAATTTGAAATCGTAAAAGTCTAAATATGCGGATCTTGTCAAAACGGCTTTGATTATGAAGACCAAGCAATGGTGAAGCAAACGGGACACGGGACACGGGAAACGCCAGAGATCCTCTCTGTGGAACGTATTATTGTGTGCATTTAGAAGTTTGTTTTATTCGTGTGTTTATAGCGTGTTATTTGATTTTATTTTATTTTTTGTATTTTTTGTATTTTTTTTTTCGAAACGAACGAGAAAAACTGTGTGTGGATGTGAGAGATATTCTCACACAGATCTGGAGGGGGGAAGTGTGCTTGGTTGTGAATTTATTTGACAGTAGCTGAAGGGAGGACAGAAGGTAAAAAAGACAGTAAATTTTACACTTTATATGGTCGTAAAGTTTTTGTGGTATATCTTGGCTCTGAGCGAGGGGAGCGGGGTACTTAAGCACATAAAATTGATTGATTGACGCGGATTGTCATATTTTTATGACTGCGTAATGATTTCGATTGAAAAACACATAAAAACGGGAGAAATTAAGTGGAATCAATGCAGGAATTTTGATTGTAAAATCAAGATTGAAGGAGAATAACGACTGAGAGGTGCTATGTTTGTGTATGTGTAGCTGAATACCTTTGAAAGTTTGTACAGATGTATCGTTAGTCACCTTAAAAGTCATTTCCAGATCTCGGTTTTCGCGACTTTCAATTATTCTACCTCTACAACGTTCACACGAAGGATTTTTCCTTTACGGGAGCCAAAATTGCATCAAAGACATATAGAGCATCACCTCAGTTTGGAGTCTTGAGCGCACTTGTTTTGCTGAACTGAAATAGCAACGCTTTTTGAGTGTTAAATGGTGTTGAATCTCCAATCAATTTATGATTTGAGATCTGGTAGCAGATGGCTATAATCGATTTCATTTTCATGAGAAGAGGGCCTTTACCATAATCGATTTTGAAGGAAGGCATCTCACAATTATGGCAACATATGGACTTATATAGACATCGTCGGCAAGCAAATGGCAACTCTTTGACAGAGACTCTCTCGCCTTTGGAAAGAGCTAGACAGTGGTCATGCCAGCATACTTATGATGCATCGCCATCTCCCTAAGGTTACCGACCGCTCGCCTATTGAAACTGACTTCAGCTTTAGCTTCAAGCACTCGACTCCGGACAGATCAAACTCGACGCAACGCGATGTCCTTTACAGCGGTTAGCTGTCAATCTTTACGGATAGAAGTCTTTTAGGCATCCACCTTTCCTTAACCTTCTGAACTACTTTAGCGTCTTTCAGGTCAAAGCCACTGCGGTTCGCCAAGCCGATAACAGGCTGGCGGTAAATAATGTACTACATCACGGAAAGTTATACTCTATCGACAGCTAGGTATCTATCAAATCCCTGATATCCAGCATCTTAACATCTAAGGTAGTGAAAAGCTGCCGCGTATCTTTTAACGAGATAGCTGGACAGCACAACCTAACCCTTTGCTGGGTCCCAGGTCACTGTGACGTCCCGGGGAACTGCGTGGGTGATGAATAGACGAAGCTCTTTCAGGACCAATAGCTTCCAGGACTAATAGCTTAATAATAGCCACACCGATGTCATCCATGTATCTCATCCACGCCGATGCGGTAAAAGAAGCTAATCATAGGCAGAGCCAACTTGGCCAATACCTCATCGCTAGGCAACTATGGCCAAGACTAAACCAAAGAAGATCTAATGCACTTCTAAAGTATAAGAGAGTAACCCTCTCTACACTAACCAACGTAACAACCGGACACCGCACGATAGGCAGGCATGCTCGAAGGTTGGACATCCCCTATAATGACTTCTGCAGGAGTTATATAGACGAGGAGGAAGGAGAAACAGTCCTTGACTTTCTGTGCACATCTTCTGCACTTGCTAACATCATAAAGGCTACACTAGGTCATTACCATTTCGATGGTCTCAATGACCTCAATAATGCCTCTACGGCAAAGAGCTAGTTCTGGTTCCCTGCGCCTTCGTAGATATCGAGGGGGTATTCGATAACGCTGGATAGAAAGGGAGTCTGCAGAACAATATCTAAGAGGATGTACGACTTGCTGAGAACAAGGTCAGCGGAGACTAAGACATCCCATAGATTTATTAAGGTCAACACAACAAGAGGATGTCCTCAGGAAGGAGTGCTATCTCCCCTAATGTGGAGTATATTTGTGGATGAACTGCTTGGAAAGGTAACCAAGCTCGGAATCAACTGTCAAACCTATGCTGATGACATAGTTCTGACTGCCAGAGGAGAGTTTCAAGATATCATCTTTGACACCATACAAAGGAGCCTAATAGACACTTAAGAATGATGCCACACCGCCAGACTCAACATAAGCAAGACTCAACTAATAAACTACAATAGTACCAGAAGTGAAATGTCTAGGGCTACGTCTGCGACTCTGGTAGAGAAAGCATACAGAGGAGGTATCCAAAAAGGCTACCCGTGCTCTCATGATATGTAGGACCCAAGCGGATAAGTCCTGGAGCTCAGCCCGAGCATTCTCAGATGGATGAAGCGAGCTAGTCTCGCCGCAAAGTGCAAACACTTGCATACCTCTCCATTACTGGGCCAGGAGAACATGTCCAACTGTGGCCATGGCGGTATTCCTTGAGCTAACTCCGCTTAACCTCGTAGTTAAGCTGAACGCGAAGCGGAAGATTCTAAGGATGGCAAAAATGAAAAATTCATCAGTGCCAGAGAATTCCATGCACTTTTCAAGAAACTTCTCCTTCTAGCTATCCCTAGGGACGATAGGATAAGAAATTTAACTTCGACAAAAAATTTCGTACGAAGTTATGCATTAAGAAGAATAGCCCACGGATTAAGCAACCACGTAATAAAGCGGTGTATAGAGTATAGACGGCTCAAGAAGTCTCTTGGATCTAACCTTTCTACCTCCACTACTTTTTGCTCCCAATAAAGCCTCGGATTCATCTCCTAAGAAGACTACAAATTGTAGAGCGAATGTCTATTGACGTCCTTCTTCGAAGAGTCTCCAAATCTACACCTCACTTTAGTTCAACCAACTTGTCTTGCATAACCTGGGCAATGAGAGTAGGATCACACCGTAAAGAGATGTTTATTGGTTCAGGCCAAGGTCCACACGACTGTAATACGATTTAAAGCAAAGTTGACAGTTACAAATCCGCGAAAAGTCTCTTAGAAGTGCACACGATATGTCCAGATGACGACGGGATTATATGTGAAGTCCAATCGAATAGGTTAGTAGCCCACTTCCAACAATTACTGCACGAAGCTATATGTGTTTCCGGTGACGCCCACTGGTGAATAATCATACAAAATAAAGGAATCCACAAACCTTAAGGATTAAGACATCCCGTGTAACTAAGCTGTACTGTAAGACAATTGGGTCCCAAGCTATCCTCATTTCAATAACAGTCAGGAAGCATTGGATAGTACTTAGAGCCTCAAGGAAACCCAATTTCCGGAAAAAAAAAAAATTAAACCATTTCACACTTCGACAAATAAGGATATCACACTTTTTCCAGCTGTAAACCGTATGCATTTATGCCTATTCACATCCCATTTGATTGCTTTTTCATTTCGAAAACAACTAACACTTGTGTTTCAGGACATCCCCGGCTCCTGTCACATACATTCGACTCTCGTTTTCTATTTCAATCTTCGATTAAACTTAATGATCCAGGAAAATAAGACGCGATCCTTTCGCTTAATCAGGGTACCCAAAAAAAAAGCAAATGGGTATTTATATGATTCCTTTTAGATTTTTATTTTTTTTATTTTTTTTATCCTTTCTAAAGATTATGGGTTCCTTCCATCAGGTGTCTCGCGTAGGCGGAGATACACAAGGAGCGCACAAGAAATCACCCAACAAATTCAAATCACTGGAAAATCGAAATATGGTCCTTTGCTTCGACACGCTCTTAAAAGGTGTGCATGTTACTTTCGCACCCTTGAGTCCTTAAAAAGGCTTTCAGCGTAACAGTATCGGATCGGGTGGAATGTTTCACCCCTTTTTCGACGACGACAACGACACACGGTTGTTATTTTGCGTAACAACCCTCTAAATCGCAATCATGGTCAATTTGAATCCACCACTTGCTGCTGAGCACATGTTTTCCTTTTTCTTTTTACTTTGCATCGTTTTCCCTTCATGAAGTCTCGGCAATTGAAGTCCTTTGTGCGAGCGCCAATTCACTTGACCTAGACCGAGAGTGTATGTATGTGAGGGGTAAGTACAACAAACAAATCCTTTCAACAAAATGCAAATAAAATCGCATCCCTTCATATCCCTTTTTGCAGATCGTTAAGCACACACACAAAATTGCCTCCTACATGGAGGGTGAGTGGGTTTTTAGGTGTGTATCTAAAGGATGCATAAGGTTAAAATGATTATTTTATGTTCAATGTTCATTTGCTAACGGACGACGAAGGAAATCTTTTTTTTTCTCTTTTCTTTACAAAGATATTCTCACATATACAGGACCTCCCTGTGGGGATTTTCAAAAAAAAAAAGGTCCTTTGCATAAATGCCTGTTAGCCATTTCATCAAATCTAATATCGTACCGTAGAATGGGGGCAGAGATCAATTTCATTAATCCATCGAAAGCGAGATGATGCAGAGAAACAGAAATGGAAACCAGATGGATTTGTGATCGAAAACGATTGTTCTCGGGCATACAGACAAAGAGAGAGAGGGAGAGAGATGCAAGGGGCTTTGGCAGGAAAAGAGGGTTTTTAGCTGATTTTCCTCTCCGTAGGGATTGCTGAGGAATATTTGTAGTCGGTATTGAACTTGACTGTAGGTCTTTGTGTATAGTCGTTCGGGCGGGGGAATGGAGCCATAACATAAAATTTTATCATATTACAGGGGTTTCCAGCCCAGAAGAACAACATTCGGCCGTAATGTTTTATACTCAATGTGGCTACAGTAGGGTCGGCAGAAATAAATAGCCTTTGAGATGTCAAGTTTGTGGCTCTTGATTTTTTGAAGGTCCTTTGTCTGCCAGAAGGTTTCGGACAAGTATGGACCTAAGCAGTTGGAAATTCATCCTGCGGCTATTGCAAAAGTGCAGCCTTTATCCATCAATGCGAGAGTGCTCGTTGTGGAATTAGTACAGAAAGGGTGATTGAGCTAAGCAGCGCCAATACCGTTCCTAGCCAGCGCTATAGAGAGGTGTTGGTATTGGAAAAACAGGGCCATAAGAACACATGGTTTTAGGAAGACGTCGCTAATACACGCAATCGAGCTCTAAAGCCTTGCGTTTCGGGAAGTTCGGGAAGTCGTTAAATCCGTACCGGGGCAGCTTTAATATATGACAATTGAATGAATCGGTAATGATGCGTGGATCTATCATGGAAACGTCAGGGAGATCTAAAGACAGTTAAATCGTGACAACGAGACAAGCAATTCAGGGAGTTATGCTGACATATTTGTTTCCTTACATGCGGGTAGCGACGGGCCTCGGCACTTTTTTGTTTGCTTCTTCATACCTTTTGTACTACTCACCGCAATCTGCTTCTACAATGGAAGTAGTGGTACTAATACTAGTAAGGAAAACCGTAGAAGAACTAGTATCTAGTTGCGATGGAAATGCTCACGATACCGTCAGGGATGGCACCAAACCAAATCAGAGGGTTGGACTTGAACTTGCAGTCTATAAGATCAATAGAGGATCAGGATCGACCTTCGTGGATGTCCGACGATGGAAAGTGATTGATTTAAGGGACAAATTGGAATGTAATGGAATCGATCACAGGGACATTTGACACAGTTCAAAAGAAAGAAAGATACAAAATTTATCAGCATTCCAAGGAGCATGAAAAACCTGAACAGAGGCTTAATCAGAATGTCGAGAGCCCCTTGGAATGTGAAAACGCATCTGATCAGCTATCGAAGACAAAAATCTAAAGGCATGTATCTATGAGGTCAATAGTCATCAAAAGACTGTCTTTAAGGATCAAACTTACAAAATCGAATGCGTGACAAGTCAGAGAAGATAGGAGAAACTGTGGAAAGAACGAGTGAGAATCTCATGGAGGCGCACCAGAAGTCAGTTCAGCTATGGATTCCGCCGAAGCACCGAGCCAACAGGATAGATGGGACAGAGGATAAAAGGTTTTCAATCATTTAGACGAGGTAGAGCAATGCTGGAGGATGCTGCCCATTGTTGGGCGCCGTGGATCAGTGGCTAGTGCCTTGGATTATTGAGCGGCAGGTTCGAGGTTTGAATCCCAGAAAACATTGTCGCACCTCCCGCGAATGTCCGCCAAACGTCCGAGAGTATTAACTGTTACGGGAAAGCTTCTAAAAAACAAAGCCTTTCACGTATGTAGGTCCCTTCCATTGTGTGAAAAAATGTAACACGCGCAACACAAATAATCGCGAGAAGCTAGGCCTTGGACCATGTAAAAAAAACGGAAGTTAAGAACGGAAGTCAACTGTGGCAAGTACCTGCACGCCACAATGACTGTTAAAATACCTTACAGAGCCCACCATACGAAAACTCTTCTAAGTATGGAACGAGAAAAATTTACATGGGTAGTTCTTATGCTTACAGAACAAGCGCACTTAAGATATCACAAAGAGAATGGGTCTTCAGGATGATGATATCGAAGAGAGGGAGATCAATCTCCGACAATAGATGGCAGGAGTGGCATCTCGTGTAGAAAACTCAGACGATAAACCAGACGACTAACAAACTGAGCAATATCCACGTTGGCAGACACAAAGTTCCCGGACAAAGTGATATAGAGAGGCACGGTATAGCAGATAAACTAGCCAGGAAAGGTTCAAAACTTACCACGGAATGTACTCACTTTAATAGACAGCCCTTTCGGAGTATTAAAAGAGAAACTAAAGTATAGGACCAGAGAATCAATAAACACTGCTTGGTTTTCAAGAGCAGACTGTGTCATACCTCGCAACCTAGGCCAGAATTAAATGAAGGTAGAACCAAATGCTTACTAGCTGTGGGGAAAAAAGAAAACCGAATCTTGATACGTGTACCTACTGACGGGACGTTGCGCGATCGGCAATATGGCCAAAAGTCTAGGTGAAGAGGTCCAAAGGTCCAAAGGTCCAAAGATGAAAAGAAAGCAGCAACCATCAAGCATTTGCTCTGCGACTGCCCAAATCTCCACAACCGTCGCTTCCTCCACATGAAAAACGGACTCTTTGGAGACCTGAGCGAGCTGGCGCAAGCATCGCTAATGGTAACATAACCAAAGAGGAACCACAATGGACCAATAGGCCCCCGTGTAAGCGCCTTTCAAGATGCACATCTTCCTCCACCTAACCTAACTTACAAACAAATGCATTAGCTAAACTAGGGAATTAATGTAAGGGTCGAGCTGAGGAAACTGAGAGCGTATCCCTGGCTGAAACAATTCACGGTAGAAAGATGAAAATTGACCAAACAAAGTACATAATTTGATTCTCTCAATATCCTCCAATTTTCATCCTTAAGATGATTGCATACATTGCCTCCTAACTTCTATTCACAACGTTAGACTTCCGATCGTCTGTCTGATGAAAGTCACCTCACACAATAAATTCCTGCACAACATCTTGCTAAACACACTGTCATTCGAAAAATTCCTCCCAGGCAATGTATTGATGTTTCATTCCATCATGAAATTTGAAAGCATCGGCAAGGACTTTTGAGATCTCATCTATACATCCCAAGCATCTCATTCAAGCCATCCAACCAACCATCCAACCATCCATCCATCTGGCTTTATTTATGAAACAAGTTAAGTGCTAGAGATTTCCCAGCGCAAAAAAAAAACCAAAAAAAAAATTACTAACCCACCTTATCTCCCCACCCACTGGTCTCTCTCACTCTTACTAGCTGTCGTCTCTCTGAGGATTCTTTCTCGAAAGCATGGAGGGAGAAAAATCAAAAATTCTGAGCACAATCGCTGGCTAATGAAATGTTTTGAGCGAAAAATGAAAATGAATAAAATTTTATTTTATTTGTCATGCTGATGGGTGGGGGTGGGGGGTGGTGCCCCAGTACACCACCATACGATGCTGGTGGTGCGCGCCCGGCGCGCGAGCTTTATTATGCTCATTGAATTGGTGAATGGGGCCGATATATTGTATAATACATATATTTTTCGGCAGAATATTGCTTCATAAAAATTTACTAGGCTGCGTGCGGTACATGGTGATGGAATGTCATTCTAAACTACGACCAAAACGGTATACATATGGCGAAGGATATACATTTGATCGGATCATGGAAAAGGAAATTGAGTTTTGCTTTGGCAGTATGTGTGAGTGGTGTTGTAGCATTGTGGAGGGTTACAAAAGCTTGCAAATTGACAAATGACTGGAAGGAGGGCTGTAGCGATGTATTTGATTTGAAATTGCCCCATACGGTATGGCATTTAACTATTATGGAGGCAGTTTGGTGTAATATTACATTTTAGCGAATATACTGGGGGTGTGTGCTCTGTTTTGGGAATAGCATACCAGAATGTTGTAAGCACTCATTCCGCAAAATCGGAAATTCATTTTGCAAACGTAGGCGGGCGTGGGGGGCTTGGATATTACCGAACGAAAATCATATCTCCTATAAACTGAGGAGCTAATGAGATCCAACTTTAAGACCTAAAACCAGAACTTTTATTTTAGATACGACGAGTAAGAAATAACAAGCAACGAAAAGTAATAACTAAACCGAAGGACACCCTCATCTTGGTTAGGGAATCACACAATTTAAAAACTGGCATGGGCATGACCACGAACAAATTTTGAAAGTTGAAAGCGGCGCGAAAAACTTAATTCCAATTTATTAATTTGACAATATCGCGCGCGCACCCGTCCCGGCTTCTGCTGCACCCGGCGAAATCAAGACTCATTTAAGCAGTCAAGATATTGCCTCTATTTGCGGATAAAAACTTCTGTGTGGAGCTGGGGGTTTCTTTTTTTTTCGTGTGGCATTCCTTACGATATAAGTTCACAATCGCCAACATCGCATCGTGTTTTTCTCGTGACGCTTAAATTAGGCATGACCAACCAAGATGGAGTAATAAGCACCTTTCTTGCGGATAATGCAGATGATGATGATGATGATGATGATGCTGCTGCTGCTGCTGCCTGATGGTGGATGTGGAGTTTGTTGTGGATGTGAGAGACCATCCAGAGCCATGAACTAAATTAACTTTGGCCTTAAGCTGTTTCTGTTTTTTTTTTTTTTTTTTTTTTGTTTGGCTTCCTGTATTTGGCGGTGGACGATGATGTTATGATCCGAGGAAGAAGGAAACTGATTATCGTCGCTGAAATGTGTGTGTGCGGGAGTGGATTTAATAATTTCCATTTTGCGGGGCTCTATGGAGAGATTTCGTTTTGCATATTGGCACTGGGGATGAAAAGTTTTTCGATATTCGTTAGGACTTATGGGTAATCCGAAGGGCCAAAAGGGGGGAGGGTTGTTCTTTCTAATCTTGAGTCGAGATGAGTTGTGGTGTAATCAGAAGATTTTCTGGTCATTGAGAGGCACATTTTAAAAAGGAGTCTAAAGAATCTTTTGAAAGTGAAATGAGTAGCAGAATACTGAAGGGCTATCGGTGGCATGGTTAGAAATTTGAGTATCTACCAAGTATGTACCGATTCTCAAGCACTTGGTGAGTCTTTCTAAGTTCAAAGGATCAAATATGGCATTTATTTCGAGACAAACTCACATCACCTCATCTCTATGAGGCGCCTGCTTGATTGCAGTCAGCTAATGACGGCCTTTAGGGTCATGTAACGTATTCTATCTGATAACTTCAAAAACGTTAGTGAAAGTCGTTGGAAAGTAGCCCAAGTGCTAGTGATTCCTTAGCCAGACAAATCGCCTTACGATGTGGGATCGTACAGGCCTATATCCCTAGAGAAAAAGAAAGATTGTTCTGTAGTTTTCCTCGATGTAGCACAAGCCTTGTTAAAGTTTGACATGAACCAGTTTAATACTATAAGATACTTAAATCCTTCTTGTAACAACGCTTTATCCGAATAAAACAAGATGATCCTTACTCCGATTTAAAAGAAGTAAGATTAGGAGTTCCACAAGGCAGCACCTTGGGTCCAACACTATTCTTACTAATCAGCAATGATCTTTCTATACCATCAAGCAATATAATCGTTCCATCACTGAAGATACTGCTACTTGCCATCGGTGAAACAGCTGACCAAGTTGCGATAAATGACATCGAAAATGACATCGACGCCAAATCTGCTCATGTTGACTTCACCAACAAAAAAAAATCGACGTATCTTGATACTAAAATGTACACAGATCTCTCATGTAAACGTCGCTAATAGCTTAGCATGCATGATCTTAGACGCCAAGCTCCGATGGAAGGAACGTGTCAAGAAAAAAAGGAGATGAACTCGACATTAAACTGACTTAGAATCAGTACCGTCAATGCATACTAAATTGTTTCCATATGGACAAGTCATCACACCGGTATGGCATTCATTAATGGCGATGCGCCAAGAAGAATGTTATCAAAACCATCCAGCGGATTCAAAATAGAGTGCTGCGTAGTATCGTCAATGCACCGTGATACATCCGAAACCCCGATCTTCATTGCGACCTAGGAACACAATTAATGACTAACTTCAGCTCATGGAAAAAATATTTCAGTCAACACGCCGATGTAGACAGACAGACCGACAATCAATCTAAATGATGATTAATGGAAGCAATTCTAGACACACCCAGCTACTGGCGCAGGTATAAGCTGCTATAAGCTGCATCGTGGAAAGCTTCAAGGTGGATGGCTTAGAAAAGACCAGTACAGGAAGATACATATGTTTAGAAGGACTAGTAAAATGGAGGCAATCAGTAGGAAGCAGATCACTTCATATGCTCTAGGTAGTCACAAAAGCTTACACCTACTACAGATAGCTTTAAAAAGTTGTTGGAGGCTCAAGTTCATTTGCAAGCAAGCTGATCAAGACCTAGATTTTCGCGCCCATTCGTGTTGTACGTGTTATACTATTCGCACAAATGGAAGAGCCATATCCGAAAGGATTATTTTTTAACTGAGAAGCTTCCTTATGACATTTTTTCTCTCGGACGTTTGTCAGACATTTGCGAGAGGTGTTTACTGGGATTCAGACCACAAATCTCCCGATCAGTAGTTTAACGCACTAACCACTAAGCCACGGCGTCCACTAGTAGATTTATGTACATAGGTCTGGAAAATTTACAAAAATATGGTTTACTTTACCCCCGATGCGGGATATGGGAACCAAGAGAGTACCTAACAAGTGTCCAGGACTTGTTTGAAGATTTTGTGTTTTCGTAACGTTCAAGACCCTTTAAGGTTTCAAACGTGTCAACCCAGCTATTCTGAAAGATATTTTTAGTACGACTGCTTGTGATCAATCAGAGAAGTGGGTGGAAATCCGACGTAGAAAAGACTAAATGAACAGCATGCCTCACCATGGAAACCTCTCACACAAGGGAGCACGCTACAAGGTGTGCTGTATCTTCTTCCAACCCCAATCGTCACTAAACAACTCTGTACCAACTAAGTTTTAAGGGAGTGAGAATCGTAGATACGATGGCTACAAACAGTACCAGATAAGAAAAACTGGACGCACTGTCAACTTTCACAGCTGAAATTCAAAACCAAGGAATGAGCAGCGAATCTAGGATAGCCGAACAGTACAAAGTCACGTTTATAGATCCCTCTGACATTTTAAAGCTCTGATGGATAAGCACGTTGGGAAGTATCTTATCCATGGATGATAAGACAAATCCGGAACATAGAAATCCCAGTACGCTGCTATCGTCACTAGATCAGAAAAGGAGTTCTAAGACGCAGAAAAAAAAAACACCTCCATAAGAGCGGTACAATTGCCAGGCATACTCAAAGGGCTAGGTATTTCGCAAAATGACATTTTCAGGAGCTCCAAAGATGAGATGGCCCCTAAAGAACTAAGAAGACGAGAGATAGCAATGGGAC
The DNA here is from genome assembly GCA_946965025.1 of Blera fallax. NCBI lineage: Eukaryota > Metazoa > Arthropoda > Insecta > Diptera > Syrphidae > Blera > Blera fallax. The sequence goes on along the minus strand of OX337247.1, from coordinate 11,614,645 downwards.
GCATCACGAGCAAAGTGGGCATACAGGCCAATCCCCAGGATAGAATAATCGATAAATCATGGAAGTCATGGGAAGGCAAACTACCCATTGACGCATGTTGTGTTCGGTCATAGTGGCTGCCGTTGTTACCTTCATCGTTTTAAACCCGACGACTTGCCAGAATGCTCAGCAAGTCCTGCAACGTAGACCCGTACATGTCGTATAGAGATGGGACAGTGAATCCAGTTCTAATTTTGCTCCAGTTCTATAGCGAGGATCCTAAGATCGGTGAGTAATTGGAAAGCAGTTTGCACACCACTAATCCGAATACAAAGCGAGCTGAGACAAACGACACGCGAGAGAAGTGAGCCCACCCCGCGAAGTACTTAATACCTGACGGTGGTCCCATGGGGTGGGAGTCTGAGCTAGCTGATGCAAGGTTTAGTCAGTATGAATCTGACACGACCGTCTAACTTGGAAGGAGGTGCCTATGCAAGGTTCTTCCTCCAGTTTCCCCCAAAAAGGGCGCACTATTGTTATACTCGATATTATTTATGTATGTGCACACCCTCGCACTTATCGGTCTCATCAAACTTGTCCAATATGGAATCGGATTCACCATCCGGCTGGAGTCTGTCTAGACTGTCAGCATATTTCACTACCAGCAAATCTCGTAATTCTTTCACTACCACCAATTACTCAAAATGCTGAAATTCCTCGGCCCTGTATCTCAATCAGGCACAATTCGAATGAGAATTGCTCTTTCTCTCTCATCAACCAATCTGACACGAATCCATGCAGGAAACCAAGCATCTCTGCATCTGTCTTCTGAGAGCTGATAAATCTGTCACTGTACCATTTAAAAATCACCCAGGCGCCCTCTCGTTAACACCATCATCATCCTCACCAGCATCAGCAGCCAGCTCTACATATCTCGAGATCCTTCTGTGTGGAATGGAATGCCAAACATAGTGTTCTACGTTATAACATTTATAACAAACAACAAATCACCGTTGAAAATTAAAATATTTACAGAAAAACAAGATGAATTTCCATAATTCCGGAAAATTTTTGTTCCCAGGTTACCGAAACAGAGAAACACTCCTGAGATGGCTGTTTGCGCTGCTGAAGTGCTGAAGGACAGATGTGTTCCCACTTTGAGGGGAGATACGCGAGGAACGGGAAAATAAATAATTTTTTGTTTGAAAACACACAGCCATACACGAGGTCTCTCATCACAATAATGCTTCTCGCGGTGGATAATGCGAGAGTATCTAGAACCAACTTAAGGCGAGAAAAAATAGTACACCAACAAGTGATGGATTTATGAGGCATTCTATATCTCGACTACACCACACACACACACACGCACATACATACATGCATACTTTCACAGGAGGCAATTTATGCGCGCGTGAGATTGTTTACACGCTGACGAGCTACAGCGATGTATCTTTCTAAACAGATGAGGACAGATGGACGGTCATCCCAACGGCAGTTTTTATAAATTTTATTTAAAAGTAAATAAGTGAATTTTTTTTTTTTTTTATTTATTGAAATAATTTATGTTCCCTGAAGCGAAGGTATTAGAGGGGCGACGCGACGATGTAAGGATTTTCAATAAGGTGCAATAAATCCTCGGGCGGATTCAACAAATCAATTTATTCGACTGCGTGTATATGGATGTGTATTCGTGTAGAGCGGGTGGAAGAATATTTTTCCACTCTTTTTCGTGCTGATTTTCATTAATTTCCACAAACACAAACGTTTTCTGTGTTTATTTAGCACACAATTGGACAGGTGAGGAAATAAATGGATTTGAAGATGTAATTCACTGGGGTGAACATTTTTTTTGATTTACTGCATATCGAAAGGGTAAATAAAGAGCGCGGTTAATAGATAGATTGTTTAGCGATTAGGTAAGAGGAAGTGATGCTTGCTACTACCTCTGATCTTCGTAGCTCTATCGAGGAAATAAAGGTATCCCTTCATGGTGGTAGTCATCGGGATATAAATTTGATCAACGAGTCAATCTCATGCAATTCACAAACGCTGGAATCTTTGGCTGTCAATATGGCTGCTCAGATGGGACGTATGTATGGAGGAGATCCAGCAGAATTTTAATTCTCTGAGGGACGAATCTGCATCTTCCAGGATAGGTGTTGTTGAGATCTCGCCGAGTATACCACATACCCCAAGAAAAGTCTGTGCATCCTGGGTCTGCAGCTCCTTCTAACATAACTACTGTATCACGAGAGTAAGATGCCAAGGGATCACCACACTTAAGCGTACCAACTCTCATAGCTTTAAGGTTATGATGCCTTGCAAGTACAACTGCCTTTTCAACGCCAGAGATCAATTTCTAGCATCAGGAAAGATGACGATGACGCTGTGGATAGATAACTCACTACCCCCGCCATCTTCTAACATAAAATCTTGGACATGGCATTGAAGTTGAGGGCTAACTCTTTTGAATCGCTTCTCTGGAATGATTTTCCGGTCAAGGTGAGCGTGTTATTGGCTAGAGTTGGCTTAGCAGCCTTAAACGTTGAAGATGTGCATCTTCTTTGCCAGTTCGGTGCGGCTGCACAGTTATGATTAAGCTTACACAGGTTCAACTATTTTGCTCTATCTCAAAGGGTGTTAGTAGCAAAGGGCACCCTCTAAAGGAATGCCATGATGGTCTACAAAAGAAGCAAAAACCTGGATGCCTACCAGCTACCAGAAGAAAATCTACCATTGTGAAATCCAGTCCGATTCATCAATGAAATTGGACTGGAGGACGTGCTCTAAGTCGAGTATCTCTCCAAGTTGGGGGGACTAGAATAGGTCAACCAAGGTCGCAGTATGCCTACACTCCTATAGCCAATCTAATCTCTCCTAGAACCGATGATGATATTTTTTATAGCACTTTGTTCGATGGTCTAGAGGCTTAGAGGTGCACTCAGTGAGATAGTACCCAAAATAGGTTGGTTGTTTGCTAGTTTAGAGGAGCCCTCAACAAGTAACCGACCAGACTGCAACTTTAATGAGATCAAAAATCTTTATCTAGGACAGACACTGGGGCACCAATAGGATTTTATGGAGACAGCTAAATTTGAGCTACCTATACATAGCACGGATGAATCTCGACTCCAAGTTCAGAGAATTTCACACTAATTCTTCAAAGTTAGGACAACATCAGCATACCAATGAATTCCTTTAGATCAATGATTTGATGTCCTACTCCTTGACGCAGAGGCGTTGACTTTGTCAAAAGTGGATGAAGTTGCTCTTGGTTGCATCGAGAGGAGAATTCGTCGAGTGATTTAGGGTGATTTTGAGTCGAATAGGAGGTACAACGACGAACAGACGGGTTGTACAGCGACCAGCGACATCGACTTAGCCAGAAGGGTGAAGGCCCACCGACTGACCTGGCTAAGTCATTTCGAACGTATGGACATCAATGCAGCGGCCTGGAAAATCTTCAAATCCACCCCTGAGGGACGTCGCAGTAGAGAAAAACCGCAACTCAGATGGCGCACGCGCAAGTGAAATGAGACCTCAACCAACTTGGCATACGAAACTGGAGACAGCTAGCTTAAGATCGATCTGGCAGGAGACCTTTGTTGGTTGAGACCCAACTCAAGTACTTAAAATTCCTTGTATTGCAGGAACCAGTTAATGATGGTGGATATTTCATCCACAAGGTAAAGTCAACGCATCGCAAAGCTGGTTTCTAAACTTGCCTTCCAATGCTATGTATCTGGCGTCACACTAGAGCATCTCTCAGTTTAAAATAAAACTAAAAATTATTAAGAAAAACACTTAATTCTGATTTACTCTGACAGCCATCAGCCAATTCAAGTTCCATAAATAAATTTTATTTGATTTCTCCCCTTCAAAATATCTAATAAAGCACTAAGTCCACTTAATCCATGAATTTATTATTCAAACTGCCTCAAACCATAACCAGCGTAAACAAAGTCCGTTAATGACTTAAAATTGTTAAAACGTGACACAAAAAGACAAATTAAAGCCCAGAAACACAACAGAAACCAATTTATTTGCATTCTAATTTTTTTTCTGTTTTTTTTCGTTCTTCTGTTAAATTTTGTAGCGAAAAAAAAAATATTCATCACCATCATCATCACAATCAGTAGGTATCATCATCATCGCTGTTGTAGTAGTTGTCTTCGCGCTATCATTAGCATGGAAATCATCTTCGTTGTCATTGTTTGACGCTCATGAAATATCTAATCTCGTAGCGAACAAACTAGCTACTCGCTGCTACATAAAGAGTGGAACGTAATCCGATTAATGATTCCATTTGATAAAATCCATCTAATTATGCCCAATTACAAGCGTGCAGACAACAAAAGGAACCCCCACCCGAAAAATACAAAAAAAAAAAACTACAACAAGTCGCCATAGCCAGCAGAGGCATCGTCATCATCACTGCCCCACCGTAACCGTAACCGTAGCCGTAGCCTCCATCGCCCATCGCCACCAAAACATGGTTGTCAATCGACTTGCTTGGAGATGCTGGTGATGAGTTTTCCTTTTTTGGTGTACCCTACCGAATAGGGTATGTTAATTTCAGCCTACTGATGGTAACAGAGTGAAAGATACTAATGTTAACAACGAGTGAGGTGAGACATTTGAGCTCGTAAAGTGCAGTCATTAATCCTTAGAACGTACTGCAAAAGTTGATATGCGTAGTCGTAGTCGATAGTGTTATTCAACGAAATTCGCACGGACAATTGCTAGGAGGCATAACCGAAATGCAAAAATTCTACCCAATTAGATTGACGCCCACGCCACGTAGTGGTTCAATGCCACTGGGGGTGGTGGTTTGAATCCTAACAAGAATCACCAAAGAGTTATTTCACGGTCCTACCGCTTGCGAATGTGTGACAAACGTCCGAGGAGTGACTGTCCTGAGCACGCTTTTCCATGTCGTTTTTAGTATCGTATTCTAAAAGAGTTCGCGACTCTCTTTAGGCAGAGATATTTGCTAAATTTAAGATCGCAGAACCAATCCCAACGTCTGCTCGGATAGTCAAGCAGCCCTAATAGGACTATGAAACCCAAGAACGACCTCGAAATCGGCGAAGGAATGCAAAGAAAAACTGAATATCTTGGCAACCTCCTCCCAGGTTATCCTTCATTGGGTACATGGTCACTGCAGGGAACGAAGCCGCGGATAGACTGGCGAGGACGGGGCGGAAACATGGATACGTCCAAAGGTTAAAACCATAGGAGTAACCGTAAAGGTCATTAAAATCGAGTACAGTAGCTCGTTCGCAAAACACCAAGAAAACATGTGGAAAGGACTGCAAACCTGCAGAGCTGCCAACGCCGTGAGTGAGCATCCCTGCTCCAGCCAGGGAAAGAGGGCGCCCGATCTAGGCAGAAGCAAATTAAGACAGATGTTCGGTCTATACGCCGATCACATCAACCCGAATAAACACGCCTACCGACTGGTATTGAAGACATCTAGTACTTGCCCGGGATACGAGGAAGGAAGCCTGGAGCACTTCCTCTACAGAGTGCTGTAAGGGGGATAGGGGGACTCTATATAAAGACAATAACTGTAGACAAACACATGTCACTTGAAAGTCTTGAGCCTCAACCTGAATATGGTGTTAATTGTGTACAATCTGCATCCTTTAAAAAACACTTCTGAGAATATCAGGCATTGTGGGCTCGCGTTTTCGTAAAAATGGAAAAAATAAGAACGAACCATCCCACGTTTCGGCGATAGCCGCACCAAAATTGACAACTTACATTTCCAAAAGATATGCCAACGCATTCACAAGATCTAGCATCCTGCGAAGTTTTTTTGTTTTTCCGTGCTTCCTAAGCTCAAAGTCTGATTCGGAGAGCATAGACCTTTGCCGAACGTAGCGACCATCGCATCCGTATACGCCTATATTTTGCAGAGCAAAACGCCGACGGGTTAAAGAGGCATCACTGCACAAGCTATATCGACCTAAAAGCAGGCTCAAAGCATTTCAAAGGACTCTCGAATGCAAACAACTTCATGATATGTTCGCTCTCTGCTGGACTACTGGACATAGTAATGCAGAAGGAAACGAACTAGATGATGAACTGCTGACCCTAGAAAATGAGGAACTCAGCCATACATCGGTAGCTATCTCTATCGGAGAACTTAAAAGAAAAATTGACGTATAAGCAAGAGTAAAGATGAACAGCTCCTGGGCATCCAGAGGTGACTGTGTCATATCTCACAGATTATGTACAACACTGAATGAAAAAAGGAATAAAACCTGTTGTCAATGAACAGAAAAGAAACCAGCATCATGGTAAGTTCACCAACTGGCCATTACCAGATGATGGCGATGGCTGTCAGACTAGACACTGACTCACTTGATTACTGCAGAGACTGCCATGGCACAGAAGAAATCGAAAAATAAGACAATTGCTATGTGATTGTCGTGATCTTGTAGAGCGCCACTTCTGCTACAGATTTTTGAAGAGCTGGAGGTTCTGGCAAGTTCTGTGACAAGTTCCACTCTGGAACATGATATGTTTCATCAGGAGTACAGGTTGGTCCAAATTAAGATCACCGAGAGACAACCAAATAAAAAGTGGTACCACAATCTATAGGGAATCACAATGGACCAAAACAAGACACACATACAAGAGTCATCTAAAATGCTGCTCCTTCATGCCATGGTTGATTGTTTTAAGAGGGTGAACTTGGGCTCTTAACTTACGCCTCCATTGGGCCCGTTGTGTTCTTGCTTCGGCAGAACATATACTAAAATTGGAACGATACAGAGAAGATAAGCATGGTCCCTCATACCATAGCATACCACAGTACACCATACGATAGCATATCATACCATGTTCTGCACCGTACCGTACCACTATTATGAGTTACTAGCTTGGAGGATATCAACCCTCCTAGTAAGGCAAGAAATCTTAAAAGGCAAACGCATTCAGCTGATAATCGAACACAACAGAAAGTACCTGAATTTTCAAAATTTAACTCAGTAGTGAAAAAGTTTGAAGTGGTTTGAAACTAAATTATAAAAAAAAGCTACTACTCCTCGGCCTGAGCGACGAAGTAATCCTAGACCGAGAATCCTGCAGACGGATACTCAAGTCAACAAACTTAGCGCACCTCATGAGCGACGCAGCAGCAAGGCAGGAAAAAGGGGAGAACTGTTTAGCATTAGATGTACTTGTACGCGCTACATAATTCGAAAGCTACAAACGTAAAAGAAGGAAAAGAGGCAGTGGTTTGAAACTTAGATGTTTTCGGTTTCTCTGACTCAGCGGCTTTCATCTCGATCTACGTAATTTAGATTTACTTTCTAGCATCAGCATTTCATCCATGGTTGTCCCTGGGACTAGACGAGGGACGGACCCATAATAGCCAAAGGCGTTGCCACTATAGAACAGCCAAATACTATTCTTGCTTCTTGAGGTGGTTGTTTCAGCTTGGGCTTGCAATAGCGTTTAGCTTCCAAACTCTCTATTTCGGACGAGCAGGATTGATTGTCATGGCTCAGTGGTTAGTGCAGTGGACTATTAATCGCGTACAGATCAGGACGTGACTTCGATAAGATCAAGCGATATTCCGACGATTGGAAGCTGAAAATGAACGTCAAAAACCATCCTGTTTAGGACGTCGTTATCCGGGGCATTTGTCAACGGATACCAGATAGAACTGGCGAAAGTTATCAATCGTGAGATAGCACGGGCAGTCACTGGCGTGTGTTGATATGTGTTCAGACACTTTGGGCTCTGGCTAGACCAATATCTATATTTTAACAGATGCAGCTCTGGCTCTATCCAAAGCGCCAACTCGATGCAAGGGTGAAGGTAATCTGCTACATGCCCCTCATCCGCCTCATGCTCGCATATGCTTGTCCCGTTTGGTTCAACGTGGGAGCAAGCTTGATGGAAAGGATTCAGGTGTTTGAGAAGGTTTGCCTTAGAGCTTGTCTTCGTTTATACAGAACACCAGAGTGTGAGTACGAAAAATTCTATTCCAATGAGGTCCTGTATAACAGGGCGAATATAAACAGACTGGATAAGCATACTGCAAGAGCAATGAACTCAATGAATAACCTGATCTCGGGGGCTTAACGGTCTTAACTTGGTCTCATAATCAATCAAATGTCATGATCACAAATGCTTTCGTCCTTTCGACCAAAAGAACCACTATCTCCCTTATTCTATTGAAAAAATTCAAAAATTTCTCTCAATTCTTTTGAAAACCACAAGTTTCACAATCGAACTCAATTTGTGTCAACTTTTAAAAATACGCAGACGATATTGATATCATCGGTCGCTCCCAATGTGCCGTCATAGAGGCTTTTAAGGCTTTTTAATTGAAGAACAGGCGAAACGAGTCGGTCTTGAGGCAAACGAGGACAAAACAAAGTACATGTTGTCAACAAACAAAGCAGCATCTGTCCACCGCCTAGGACAAAACGTCACTGTTGACAGCAGTAACTTCGAGTTTACCTACCTCGGAGTAAACATCCGACAAAGACTAACCCAAGCGAACCGCTGCTACTTCGGTTTAAACAACTGGGTTCAAAACTCCTTACTCGCAAGACACAATGCATCCTCTACAAAACACTAATCCTGCCAGTTCTGCTCTATGGTGCCGAATGCTGGGCGATAAGCAGGAAAGCAGAGCAGATTTTAAATACTTCGTCGAATACTCGGTCCCATATGCGGGGAGGACAAATGGAGAAGAAGATATATATAACCGCGTACTCTATGAGCTATATCAAGATGTGGATGATGAAGTCCGGAAATCCGAAACACGTCGACTACACTGGCTCGGCCACATCGAGCGAATGGACATTAATGCTCCAGCTAAGAGGATCTTCGAATCCCAGCCCCCAGGTTCGAGACGACAAGGAAGACCGAATCTCCGTTTTTAGGACCAAGCTATCGCGGATGCCAGAGCGCTTGGTCTGGAAAACTGGTTAAGAAAGTAAGTTTAAATATTGACAAGAATTTGTTTAAATATTGACAAGAATTTGTTCTTGCAAGGTCTTGCAAGTTATAAGTGAAAAGTTTTTAGACTCGGACCCTATTCCTTGACAACAAGAATACCATCTGTGGTATGAGGTAATCTCAGAACGGAATTTCAATATCTACTAGAGCATATAACTGCTACGCCTGATAGAGAAAAATTTAGCTACATTGGGCGAAGCTTCCTATATTCCATACTCCATGTTCGTTAGGCACATGGAGCATCAACAACTCGCCCAACTTCATTGAATTCACCATCCCCTATCTTAAGCCTTCAATCAGATGTGTCTCTTTGTGGTTCAAGAAAGTAAAGCTGCTTCAAATGTTTCAATAGTTTTAGACCATCAAAAGTCTTGCTTAAGATGCAATCAGTGAGTAGCATTTGTTAGCATCACTGTGTTACACCGAACGCATGTATCTTTAAAAGGTCTTCGCTTTGAGGTCGTCTCCAAATCATTGGTTTTAGCAGAATCGATGTGCACAGACGTAGATATACACTCCACATTCACTTCTATTCTTCAAAATCACCATCTACGTGTACAAAATCATGTTTTCCGATTCGACCATAAAGTTGACGAAGAAAACTAAAGAGCTGAGGAGCTTTTCCCGTTCAAACAAAACACGCGGACTTATTCACGGGCCATAAATTACTGCACGAATGCGATCAGACCTTTAGGTCGTCACACAAAAAAAAAAGACAAGAACTAGCTAGAAACAGGGGAAAAAAGAAGGTACCTACACCCAACACGTGAAACAGACCTTTTTCGCTAATTTATTCAGAGCTACAACACCATGTGTATGTGTGTGTGTGTTGAGCTGTGGAGACATTTTTGATTAATCGAAAACGAGATGTTATTTTCCTCTGGTGTCAAGAGTTTCTATAGGCTGTGCCTGTAGACTAGTCGTTGTCTAAGATTTACTGACTGATTTAGATGAAACGAAACTTTTTTTTAATTGACGCGCGTTTTTAGTATTTTTTTTTTTTTTTGTTTCTCTGTTTTTCCCGATTTTGACAGATTTATGTGGGCAGTTACGAATATTTAATTCTTTTGATTTTTTTTTTTTTTTTTTTTGTAAATATCTCCATATATTTAGAATAAATCTTTGATATTTGGGCCATCGGATTCGGATATCATTGTGTAGATGGACTAAAGATTTTAGGGCCATCAATCGTTGAATTTCTTGGGATGAGAGAAAGAGGAGGAAGAGGAGCGCACCTCGGTTACATTGGTGGACTTTGACGGTAAAAGGGTGATGTTGTTATGATGATTAAGTCGGCTTTCTTGGGAAGAGATCAATTTAACATGGATTAGTCAAAATGGATTTGTGTGGCACAGAGAGAGATGGAAACACAGTGAAATCAAAAGAATTTCAAATGAGATACGAATTAATGTGGCGATGAGATTTAGTGAGAGGTGTAAATAACCATGCAGAGTCGTCATTAGTGCGATGAGTTCGACGATGTAAACATATTTATTCGTGTGTGATATTTGGATAATGATATGGGTTCGTTCCCACCACCCGCTGACAAGTACCTACACTCTTGTGAGATTTTAATTTAAGATAAAATATTTGGGAATTTTGATTCGCTCGGTAGAAAATCGGTAGAATCTATCGTTTGGTGCCGTTAGGTAATTATTATTACCAAGTTGCCACTAGGAGTGGGTAATTTGTAGCCACCTTCCTTTAAAATTTCCTGCCAGCTATGTCCATGGTCGGTCAGACCATTGTAATTGCAAACGAGAGAGGCTTTTACAGAAACCAGCAATCTGGTTATTACATTACTATGCACAAGAACGGTAAGAGCATAAATCATCGTTGTTTCCATTGGCAGGGCGTTAACATTCAAAGTTGGTGAGAAGGTCTACCAGTAGGTAACGTGGTCTCTGCATTCGTTTGATATACCGTCATTTCCATCAGTTATTCCAAAGATGCCAATGTCGTCAACTTGAGGCATGACATTGACCCATTGGTTGTGATAGATGTTGGGTTATTTTGAAGCACGGCTTAAAAGATAAACTTGCTCCTTGAAATGTCTATTTTTGGCTGTAACTAAAGACTGGGACGCGATACTAGAACGATAGGACTTTCGGTCATCTCTTGCGTTCATGCAAAGAATAGAGGAGCACTTTGGCTTAAAAGGGAGAACGAAAATATTTAATCATAACACAGTATTCCGTCTGGGATGAATGGAAGGATAACCCGTCCCTGAAATGCATAAATGGAGGACGTCTCTATTTGAGTTTCGTGGAAATATCGGGTCAATGTTTTATGCAGAATTTCAAATCATAAGACCTACAAGACTCAAGAGCTACCTTAAACTTATTCAACTGTGTGGGGTAACTTACATTCATGTTAGATGGGTGTTGTCCCTGAGAGGGACACGCATTGCATATAAAATAACCATATGGTGGCCTATATTAAAAAAGTAATCCGGTGGCAAGGTATTCAAAAAATCGAGTGGCATGTCATGGAATTAAAGCTCCTCTACCGCAGGATTTCAAACTACTTCACTTCACTTAGATATTTAATTAAGAAGTGACCTCAAATTTGGACTCTTAGCAATGAAAGGAACAGCATGTAAGGCTCCTTAAAATTGATACATGCAGCGCTATGCCACCGAACATAATAAATATTTACATACAAGCCCTCAAGAAATGTACATATTTACTCGCAACAGGAGCAGAAAGTAGACCATGAACCCTAATATTTTTCAGCTTATGCAACGTGAACTCCTTTATTGGTATCATATAGCAAAAGTCGTCATTTTAACTGCTGCAAAGGATAACCCGGTAGCAGCCTTTAAGAAGAACCTCATTTGCATTGTCACCTCTTTCCAGCTAAAGATCAAAATTTAATTAAACGGCAACACCTGCAGACGACTCAGAAATTGTCTTCTATACATTGGAGGTGGAGTCAACCATTCAGAGTAGAACGAGATCATCACTTTATGGTACCTTTCATCTACTTCTGAACTGAATTCATCTTACTAAGTGGAACCTATTTGTTTGGAGAAGCTGGCGCACTAAAACCAGATCTGCTAGTTCTTTAACAACTTAGGAACCTTACAAAAAACCTTGCGACTGCACTAAGGTGTTGTTAAAATATTTACGCTTTACAAGACCAGAAAGTATTGTTAGTAGCTCACAGAGACGCCACAGCAAGTGCTTTCCGATGAAACAGTTTGAAGTCCTTCACATTTTAGCCACCTACGCAGAGAATAGAAGCGAGCTGAAGTCCCCGTACATACAATGACATGCCATGACATGCACCAAAATTAGAAAGAAATATGTCAACGCACTAGTTAAACAAGTCAAAAAAGCAGCAAATAGATACGACAGAAGGAACGTCAGCAGAGTCATCAAGAAACTGATACCGAAGAGGTAAAATTTTTCGTCAAGGTCTACCAAAAAATTTAGTTGACTCTCTATTAGTTTTGGTGGATGAAAATCAGCTTGAGAAAATGAAAGGAAAAATTTTTAAACGATGCTTAAACCTTTTGGAACCGCATCCAACCTCCCAGCTAAGTCGTCACGAAAGTCAAAACAAACAAGCCATTAAGGCTTAAAGGCGAATTCACCAAAATTCCGAATTCTGTCAAAATACCCACTACCTTGTCCATATACTTATCTATGTATATCTCTAAACTTCCTGTGGTCAATAAGCCACAAATGATATGGACGACGCGACGCATGATTATCCGTAAAAATGTGGAGCCTAACGTAGAAATACTGCCTTGCTCTTTTCGAAAGGGTTTCCCAAAACGTGAACAATATCTTCTAAAATCCTGCTTTCATATAAAAGGCTATATAGACCGCAACATTTCCAAACGAGTGTTGCACCAAAATGTTCGTACCCAGAGAAAGGCGACCAAACTGAATATGATAACATGTCTGCTATATGATACATGTGCTTCCCGCAATCACCAAAAGCATCGGTCAAAATAACCCCTAAATGCATCGAAAAATATCTGGTAAGCCCTCTCGACAAGGTGCAAGCTGTTTTCCCGCATTTGCCACCATATTTTACGGATACTCATCGAACAATGCGTCGATCTTTTGTGGTTTTTTGACTAGAGAGAGAGATTATTTGGGATGCTTTAGCTGAAGAGATATACCAGACAAGCTAGCAGCTATTACGAAGACAATCTTCGAAGACAGGAAATGTCACGTGTTGTATAGGACTGTAGTAGACTGTCGATGGCATTAAAAAATTGAAGCGAAGTCCCATAAGGCTGCATACTATCACCACTACTTTTTCCAACAGTGGTAAGTGACGTTCAGAGCGTGGAATCCAATGGAACTTTAGAACATATCTAAAATGCAATGTTTGCCTACTTTCACTTCGAAATATGGGTTTGCGCCAAGTGTTCACTGCCGACAAGGGCACACTTGGTGGGGCTAAACATCAACAGAAGTTATAAATCTTACGATCTGCTATGTATCTATGTACATCTCGCCTTCAACAAATTACAAACCAAATGAATCGCGCACATGTACAGTCAGTCACGAAAGTCTACATATAGCCCTGAAAAGTGCTAGATCAATGCTTATAGATAAGATTTAAATTTAATTTTCTCAGTAGATAGCAGATTATGGTTTAAAACATGATTCAAAACAAAAACAAGCCTTTATATCAGATTAATTCAAGGAAAACAGAAAAAGCCAAAAATTCATGTCACAAGTCAACCGCTTTTCAGACTGTAAACTTCCGTGACCGACTGTACGAGTATCAACACCAGGAACTAACTCCAGATCCTTTTGACACTGACGCAAAGGCGAATACTTGATCTGAATTTCTTACCAAAGAAAACATTTTGGAAAAATCTACATTTTTTTAAGAATGTACTCATGTACATATGTATGTATAGTGCACGAAATGAAAAAAAATTGTTCTGCATTTAGAATACCCACATAGAGGGGTGGCGAGCTAACTAGCACACCCTGCGATATTTTTCTATTTGTTGACTGTCTTCCTGGAGTCATTCGGGTCCAATTCCACGTAGGTTCTTCCATCGGGTCCAACCAGATTATGTTTGGATTCGTCGCTACAGATGACAGAATTCCAAAATGGCAGACTTTCGCATACTTTTGGCGAAATTTATTCATTTTCTCCGATTTACTTGTGAAACCATTGGCTTCTTCAAACTTTGCCAACCCCGAAAATTATTTCCCAGCAATCGAGCTCTGATTGTCCTAGATGATACCGTTACAGCATAGTTTGCTTCCATTCGAGCTTTTATCTCCACTGAAATAGCAAAAGGGTTCCTTAGAGAATGTTTCGCCATCATCGTCCTCCTGTTTTGATGTCTTTTCTTGGCCTGGGGCGTTCTCGACCCACAAATGCGCCAAGCTCTTGAAAATGCTCTTGAAAATGCATACTTTTTTCCGCGCGATTTTGAAAATTTTTTTCTTGTTGGTATAAATTCTAAATCAGGCTCCTTTCCTCCTTCGTGGACGTCTTTTTTTCCATACTTATTCGTAAATCTCTAACAAATACAGTGTACTCAATTATAAGCGGACACCTACGGTTCCGCAGAATTTGTCCGCTTATGAGAGGTGTCCGCAATGAGAGAGTGCACTGTATAGGACCAATAATATTAAATTTGAATCACGTGCTACATTACTTCCAATTGAAACTTCTCGCACACAATCTACTTCCAATTGCACGAACGGTAAGACTTGTATACCACAAGACGGTGATCCCAAACTATAAGTTTTTTACAATCAAGCAGTCAGTCATTGCAAGATCTTTAAAAACCTTGTGAAACTTTAATCATAATATGTAGTGCCTACAGGGTGTTGTAGAAAAATAAACTTATATGAATGTTCCTAGGGGTGTGCCAACGCTGCATCTACGTATGTATGTAAAAAATCTGACCTCGCCTCAGACAACATTGTTCAACCCCATCACCTTTCATCCATTTCCCTAGGAATATGTCATATGTTCGCACAGGAAAAACGTAGTAAATTGCAACAGCGCTGACTGTGCCATTATAAAAACTGAAAAAAAAAAACTAGTTGAAGGTACACATTTAGCCTTCAAAATGCTTAAGCACTGCTCCTCACATACAAGAACGTTATATTCCTCTTCTAAGCCTATAATTCCAGCGGAACTGATCCAATCGAAGACCTGAGCAAGATCATCATTCCTTTCAAGAAACTCATTGCACACATCTATGAACAAATACCTATTTGTACCTGCAAAACTACTGCTATATATGCATGTACATAATAAGACATCCTTTTGTCCCATCAACCTTAACAATAAAAAGTTTATGTAATCCTTCTTCGCCAACATTTTCTGTATGTAGATGCATATGTGCCTGCCAAAGTTCCAAGTCTTGTCTTAATTTTCCGTCGGAAAAACGAAATCGCCAGCAAAATCCCCAGATACCAACAACAAAAACGGAAATAAAGAAAAGCCAAACAGCAAACAAAAAAAAACTCACAAAAAGATGAAAAGAACAAAACTTGCCGACAACGCGCATACAACATTACGCATATTTATGTTAATCCGATAATTCAATCTCCAACACCATTCGCATCTGAAGAACAAGAATCATGCGACTAAACAAAACGAAATTCAACACAAATCGGAGACAAAGAATTTTGATAATTGATTGATCTGCCATATTTATTAGTTCATCATCACTTGCAGGGATTTTTACCAATCCGATACACTACACTTCCTATTTTCCAATTGCAAAAAAAATCCGTGAGTAGCAAAAAAAAAAAAAAAGAATCTGTTACTTCCACTCCACCACCACCTCCGTCTCTTTCTGTTTGTTTACGAAAAAAAAAAATCTGCTTCACAAAGGGGAAACGTCGCAACAGATACAGTAGCCAACGTGTGCAAGTGAGAAGGCCAATTGTTTTGAACTGTCATAAATCATCCCTACTGATGCTGCTGCTCAATTCAAATAGCAAAAGTATCTTCCAGTTATTTTGCACTGAAATTCTCTTCTTCATGAGGTTTCTCGGTTTCTCAGAGTAAATAGATTCTCTTTGCAGTTCATAGATACTTTTCAAATCTGACAAATGCACATAGGGGAGCATTTCAAAGAGCGATTTCCTATAGGAATATGGAAGTGAAACGAATTCCTAAGAGAACAATTTCTCGCACACAATCTAAAAATGCAGAAGTGTTGGTTTGAGAAAAAATTTCGTTATCTATGTGTTATTTCACACAGGCGCACAAGTCACCGCCATTGCCTGGAAGTGTTGAGTTTTGAAAATCTCACGACAAACCCGCCGAGGACTCTCTATACACGGCAAAGAGTTTTTCAGTCAACCACAGACCGTTATACAGTGATCATGTCCACAAAAATTTTATTCGTATTCGTCTTTGTCGTCAGCGTTTCACAACAAAAGTATCTGTCAATGTGAGAGAGAGAGTGTGAGATACAAAAAAAAAATACGAAGCAACAACAAAAAGGAAAAAGGCACCAAAAAGAAAACCAAGAAAAAAAAAGAGGGTTAATTAATATCTGGTTCAATCCCACACAACGCGCGTTGTACATAGATACGTATGTACAGATACAGTATCTACAGATAGACAGACAAGACAGCAGCTCTTCTTCTGCTTCGGATCAATCAGAATTTTTGACGTGCCACTCTCACTCGTCTTCTTCTTCGTCGTCGTCGTCGTCGTCGTCGTCGTCGTCGTTGCCGTTGTCTCTCTGTGTTTTGTGTCTCTATGTGTGTGTTTGTGGAGTACGGCTGTTCGGCACTTCTGCTGCTGTATGTCATTCCGTAGACATACGGTACGTTCGTTAGTTGGATTCATTCATTCATTCAGTATTTTCGGATTCTGTCAAACGAGACGTTGTGTGTTGTGTGTTCGTCGTTGTTCGTTCAACAAGAAGGAAACAAAAAAAAAAAATCCCAAAAAAGTGTTCGTTTGTGCATCATACTGTATTTTGGCCGCCGTCAAGTCAAAGAACAATCTTTTAAGCTATTTTCGAGAGGCGTTAACAAGATTTTCTCACGGTTTTTTTTTTCTTCTGTCTCTGCTTATTGGAATAAAAAATAAAAAAAAAAATCGCCCCCAAATTCATATCTAGTCAAAGTTGATGAAATTTTTGTGGATACAAATTTCGAAAAAAAAAAATAATAAAATAAACTCAACACTCGAGATATACGAAGTCAAGACTGATTAAAAACAAAATAAACACAAAAACAAAACAAAAAAAAAAAAAACTAATAACTTAACCAATGTATACGTAAATTTTAAATACAAATTTTGAACCCTCTTAAAATTAAAAACAAAAATAAATAAATATAAACTAATTATACTTAAATACAAAATTCACTTTGAATTCAAATTTAAAACCGAAGTATACGATCTTATATGCAATAAAAAAAAATATTTTAAAAATTTGTTTTTTCTCCTAAAAACTTAAATATAAAATAATAAATATATATATATGTATATGATTATTTTTTAAGTGTTGTTAAACAAATAAAAAATTAAGTGAATTAGTGTGATTAGAAAAAAATAAAATAAAAGATAAATTATCTGCAATTATTAGTGATTTAAAAAATTACAACAAAATAAGTGAATTTTAAAAATAAAATATTCGTGAACTCACTATAAAATTTACTGTAGTATAAAATTTTAAAGTAAAATATTTAATAAAAGAATATTATATCCACAAAAATGTTACACGAAGCATTGATGTTAGAAATCTACAGACAAGCATTAAATGCTGGGTAAGTTACTGTCTCTATAAAAAACTTTGTAGATTGTACGGTTTTTGTTAAATTTTTAAAGAACATGAGTAAACTCAAATGAATCTCTGTATACAGATATAAGAGTCGACATTTCTTTAGTTTTTCTATCGTCGAGGATTTCCGCGTCCAATCAGAATAATTGAGTTTCGAAATTCACGTTGAATTATTTCCAAAAGTTGTGTTTACTTGAATCTAAGTTTAAAATAAAATAAAATTATCTGTAATGAACACGGTTTTGCATTTCCTTAGTGGGTTTTCAATCGGCTGTTTTACAATATTAGTGCACCGCATGTTGCTGCCTTTTGGAAATAAACTATTTCTTGTGCTGAAGGGGCTTTTGAAAGCAATTTTTTTGTTTGCTTTAAAATTTACGTAGCTCTCAAGAATTATTAAAAGAATTTACGAAACCCTAACAAAAGTTTCAAAGCTATTTTCGTTGACTTAAATGTCAATAGATAGATTCTTTGCTAACGCAATTTTTTTAAGTGAACAAAAGGTACAATTTGCTTGAAATATTTTAAAATTTGGGTGCCGAACGCAAAGCTTATAAAAAATGCCTTCATCTGCTGTTAGATTTGAGTTATCAACTTCTTAGTTGTCTGACAAATCACACAAGTTATCTGCCCGATTCTGCATATCTTCAGTGGTGAATTGGTTCACCAATCATAATTTTTAAGTTGCTTCGATGAAGTGTTTAGTGGCGAACCGGTGAACTTTATTGCAGTTTTCTTAGAATATCTCTAAATGCTCTACGATTAGCTCTATTTTTCTACGATTTTTTTTACTTAGAAAAATGGTTCAGGTAAACTGAAAAAACAATATCCATTCTCAGTAGCTGCTTACGAAAAATATTATATTTCAAACCGATAGATTCAGTTGAAGCTGGTGGTCCAGATATTTACTCCAACAAGGAGCAAAGATTCCCGGAAATGGTGTTAGGTGTTATGAACGAAAAATAAAACATATAATCAACCACCGGCGATATCGTACCGAGACGGGAAAATGCAGAAAACTTAGTTTATTTTGATCAGCCTTAATGTGGTTGGGTTTAACCAATTTAAATGAGGGGAAGGTGTTGTTCAAGGATGTGAGCTTTAGTCCGATATTACTGTCATTCGTTATCGATTTGCCTTCGCATTTTAAGCCGCAAATTTATAAATTAAAGTAAATTTGAATTCAAAGTCGTTTAGGCATCAAGTTGCAGCAGAACTAGTACTTGAGGAGAAACGACACACATTGACTTAAATTTGAATGGACTTCTTATTCGTTTACAGTCGTCATTTGCTTCCTTAAGTTAAAGAGGAATCCTTAGCAGATCTGTAGATCTTCTCTAGCAAATTTACGAGAGCGCTGTTTCGAAAATATGTTTCTTAAGAAAATTTTAAAAGCGTAAAAGCAAATCGTAGCAAGAATATCGGATGCGTCTGTATCTATATTTTCTTTATCAACTTTATTAGCTCAAGCAAAATAATTGTTCCCCCAAGCTGTGTAGGTACTTAATCTTTCCCTTTAAATATTGCTAACAAATTGCTTTAACTTAAGTGATGACTGACAAAATAAGTCCGTCGATTGCATGGCCTGATTCGCCGAATATACGACCAAAGCTAGAGCGCCTTCATTGGCTGCTAAGCCATTCTTTTGTGTTCAGAAAACAGCTATAAGTCGTCTACTTTGGATTAAGAGCTACAATCTATGCACGAAAGCTAAACAAATTCATTCCAACAGGGATATGTGTAAACAAAATTAAAAGTCCTCAAGGCGTCCTCTGATATCCCAGTTTAGACGCCTACACTTGATATTTCTAAGTGCACCTACACTTGTGATAGATTCCAAAACACAGATACTTTTGAAACGACTAGTTTTGACAAGTCTGAGAGAAAGTAAAATTCAAAAATCGACGATAAACGAGATATGTTTTTCAGGAGCATACCAGGGTCCCGGAATTTGAAATTTAATTGGAAGGTAAGGAGAACAGAAATTTCGATACGTGAAGTTTTGAAATTGAAATAGTGTGACAACGCAAACATATGTACATATGTATGTGTTGCTACAGGGAGAAGCGAGTTAGAACTCAACTTCTAAAAACAAAATATTTGCTATCTCTAGTGCTCACACATACTGTCAATGGAATCATTAGTCCCATGGGACTCAGACCAAAATTCTTGGATCCAAGTCATACCAAACAGGGTAAAACCTTAAAAGGGATGCAATGGGCCCAACTTATGATTATTAGCGGGGAAATGGCAGTAAACCTTCCAGGTCCCCATTCTCCACTGTACAGCCAGGCAAAATGGTCGATGAACCTATTTTCAAATAAGCAATGAAACTGAATATAACTCATACAGGTGTGTTTCCAACTAATACTTCTCAAGGACAGTTTTTACATTTTTAAGTTTTTGAGTCAAAGAATTATCAATAGACAGAGAAGGATGTTGCACAATCCAGCGACTTATTTACGCAGTGGAAGGTCATAGCATGAGAAGCAAATTCGGTCTTTTTTTTTATTTGATGCATGCTACTCCATAAACTTGAGTTGCGCAGAATAGAGGAGACCGCTAAGTGTAGTAGCAAGTTTCTAGGGGTACAACAGAGTCTTTATACGATTTTCAAAGCTGACTACTATGCCGATGAGGTTCTGCCATGATTGCAGGACTTCATCGATTCAGTTTAAGAGTATATGCCTCCAGTAACAATAACTGGTTGATACAATTGGATCATTGACGCTTTGGATCTTGCAATTTAATCTGCCAAAATTTGTCAAAAATATTTGCAATCAGGCGTTTGGAAGTTGGTGTTTCTGACTTCATTTCCTTTCTTTTCTCTATCGTCGTGCACTTCTTACGCCGGTTACTTTAGTTTAGGACCGTGTCTCCATGCATCGCTTGCGTTGATACAAAAAATGTAAAAATGTTGGGCACTAGGACTCAATATAAGGCGAACCTGGTATAGAAACAGCTGCTAAGGTCTCCCTGTATTTGAATTTGAACATTCCCTTGATCACAATGACCACTTAGCCAGTGGTTGGACAGGTTCCGCTTTCAAGTTCTTCATAAGCCAGACTTCATAACTTTAAAAAACGACGATTTTTGAAACTATTTGAAATCTAAGCTGTCAGATAAACACTCTGAAAAAATTCTTGGAAGGCAAGTTGACCCTTCTTGAGGTAGGTGTGTGACAGACAGACATTCACAGAGTAAAGTGTAAGTAACGTTTCTGGTGCACCATGTTACAAAGGCTTTTCACCGATTTTTTTAGGGGACTAAAACGTTACGAATCCTACAACTTATATCCTTCATGCAAGACATGGAAAACTCTCGACTGATGATGAATTCTAAGACGATCATGAACCTCTACTAAAGAACTTCAAGGAATTTCAAGTGTTAAGGCTAAAATTAAAAAATTAAAAAAGAACAATTTTTGAATTCTTCAGTAACGAATCTGATAAGTACGACTAGGTAGGGACAGCCGGTTGATACAGTGGAAGGTTTCGATGCCTTAAAAGTATGGGTTACGCTGCTGCAGAAATTCCCCGAAATATAAGAAGAAAGTGGCCAAAGCAAAGCTTATGTTTAGAATAATGTTCAAACATGAGATAAACACTTAGTGAAGCATCGATTTGTCGGTTTTAATGTCAAGTCAGTAGCACTGTTGCATGGGTGCGAACAAAATCGTACCAGGACTTCAGGGAATCGAACCTCCATGAGCGAATTTAACTGAGCGTTCCCCCTTTATGTGAAATATCATATCAGAAAAACTATCTTAAGCTGCCTTCGATCAATTTATTTAGAAATTTCCACCATAAATCAATCAAAAAAATCATAAACTTCGAGTGCATATCTTAGTCCACGTGAAGTAGATACTTTACTTTCGAAATTTCCTTCAAAATTTTACGGATTTTATAGTTTTCCAAACAAATATTCGCCCGCTACGCTTTTTCAGATTTACCACCACATACCTTAACCCAATTAAAACCAAAAAAAAAACTCGAGCTTAACTCCTTATCTCTTACAAGCCACAAATAAGTACATAAAATACGTTCTATTTCCTAAAAAAAAAACAATCATAATAAATATTTTAAAAATGTGTCAGATGCAGATTGACATTCCATGTCCAATGTTATCAGCAATGTGTCATATTCTGATTAAAAACAAAAAATCTATTCGAAGACACACAAATGTCCAAAATACATGAAAATTTATGATCGCTGCGAGTAGTAGTTACCGGGTATGTCATGTTTTGATGACTTATCACTTGTTTAGAAAAAAAATAAAAATTATTTCTATAATAACAGTCTTCAAAGGTTGAATGTAGTAATAGATTGTTAATGAAATCATATCGTAATCTTAATGGTCGCATAAAGTATCTCATGCTCAAAGTTCGATGGTGTTTGTGGTTTCAGAAATTTTGAAGAGTACAAATTTATTGCTCGCTTAACTGGGCGACTTAGTTCAGAAGCAAGAGGGCAATAAATACTCAGAAAGATTGAATTATTGAAGTTTACGTTACGTTCAATAATTATTGCGCCTAACACACAGCTAAATGCCACTAGAGCTACCACAAGAAGGAAGTGACACCGACTTTTCGGTCGAGAAAACGATAGGCCATAGCAGGAATGAACGTCCTGCAAGAAGGGAAAGTGCACAACCTGGCTGCGGTGTACAGGTATACCTCAAGTTACGACAACCTGCACCTATTTCCCGTGATACGATCGACTGCCTCCGAGCAACATTCGTCCTAAATAAGAAAGCCGGGGTAACTGAAGCTATTTTTCAAGACTGGTTTACGAACCACCTTGTCCCAGCGGTGAAGGACTACTTAAAGCGAAACAATTTGGCATTGAAATGCGTCTTGGTTTTGGATAATGCTCCTGGTCATCCACGATCGGTTGGCGATATTTTCCTGAGTTTAAAGTGATTTTTTCTTTCCGCAACGACCTTGTTACTAAAACCGATGGATCGCAGATACCGATACCGAGGCTGGGCCAACACTCCATGGCACGCAATAGATATGATCGGAGAATCTTGGGCGGAGATCAAGGCATCAACCCATGAGTAGATCATGGCGAAAGCTTACTCCACAGCTTATAACAGAGGAACCGACTGATGAAGAGTCTCTAGAAGATATCAATGAGCATATTATGCTAGGCAACTGAACCTTCAAACAGATGCCGCAGACGATGGTCAACTCATTGGAGAACATGAAGACGAGCTTACCAATGAGAAGCTACTTGGAGCAATTATAGGAAGAATCAAACAAATTTTAGAAAAAAAAACCAAACTATTATAGAGCTCATCACAACCCAAGTCAATAACGTGTAAAGAAGTAGCAAGGTATGCGATGCTATTCAAAAAGACGTGACATGCTACAGAATGTTACAAGAGAGAAAACGGAACGACATCGCCCAGTCCCAGTTTTGAGATTTGGGAACGAATTAGACGAAATGTATGAAAAATCGTACCCAAGATACGACCAAGTTTTTACGAACGCATTACGGTCGTAACATGAGGTATGCCTGTATACCCAAAAACCACTTTCTGTCAGTCTGTAAAACGGCGATGATGACCAAAATGTCACTGCCAGGCGGACTGATCCACTCAATTCGAACGATCAGAACTAAATTTGAACCTATCAGGACACAGTAAATATCTAGGACTGCTGGTCCCCACGAGTCTAACTGCCAGGCCGTGTATAATAGCAAAGGATACACCAAGCTACCAGTGAAATATGTCGGTTAGAGCATCAGAATAGCTTGTCCGAATCGGAAGAAAGCTAACTGTCACTAGTTTCGCACTCAACTCAAAGTTGGTTGAGGATCCCTTCGACTTGTGTTTGCGCCACCTGAGTCGCGGTCTTCCTCTACTGTGCCTTCCCTCGGGGGTGAGTTATAAGATTCAGCTTATTTCCAGCTTCAAAACGGTTTAAATACATGAAGTGCACAGACGTCAGCGTTATTGATTAATCAACTCACTAGAATGAGACACCTCTTTGGGGAGTCGGAAAGGGACCAAATCATAGAGACATCCGGCAAAAGATTAAGGTTAAGGCTTAATTTCACAGACGCCGCCTAAAGGCCGTAAGGTAATTGCTGCGCCTCATTTAAGCAGTCCAATGCATTGATACTTCAGCTGAAGAGGGTTCAGTCATCTTCTTTTCCTTTTGTTCGGCGAGGTTATGACCAGGATTATATGGATCATAACGCTCCCACTTTTCTGCATCCCTACTGGTCCGCAGTAGTTGACGGAGCTGCTATATTTCCAACAACTTGTAACCATTAGCTGAGGCTATGAGTATCATCATTGATCCCAACTGCCCTTCACTCTAAGAATCGTTATAACCTTCACGCGTTATGAGCCTGCACTCGTACCCACTTGCGAGTAGAGCAGGTTTTTCTACGAAAACCAGAGCCATATGTCAACTTTATCTTGACATACTTAAAGACCAACTTCCTACTCATACCTGATAAGCATTCTCCAAGCTATGCAAATGCGCGTTACACTTTCGGTTAATCGCCTGATTCCTGTTCAAATTGTAACGAATTTTATTGCCGCTTTAATTCGAGCTTATCACACATTAGGATCTGCTTATAAGCCAATTATCGTGTGAATAATATTTATTTATGCATCTAGTACATAAACATATAAAAATGTTAACTAAGTCGGGACTACCAAAAGTCTATAGTGGGATCCTTGTTATTTACGAGACACTTTTAGTAGTTTTCAGCTGATCCTCTTTTTGGAATGCTTAGCCGATGACGGTCAAAAAGATTTATTTACTTGTCGGGTGGCTAAAGTCGGCTTTTGAATGGAAATGTGTGCTTTAAGTTGTTTCAATTTAAGCAGAGATTCACAGTCATTTGTTGGCTAAAGCTATCCGTGTAGAGATACAATTAACTCATCGCGAATGCCACCAGTGCAGTAGAAATACTAACTTAATCAAAACAAGGGTAATATCTATAAATAAGCTTGATTTATGGATTAAACCAGATCCATGTAATTGAGTTAGAATTTCAAATACTTTTTGCTCAGATGTTAGATTTACGCCAGTTTCCAGTTCTGCCACACAGCTGCCAATAAACTTAAGATTTACGAGTTGGCTTTGGAAAAACTTGAACAAATCTCTCGAGCAAGCAAAATCACGTTTTTTTAAAAGTGATGTTTTTTTTAATTGCTCTGTTGAAGAATTATCTGAGCAAAACGGCGTCAAGTTACTTATCTCCTGACTTATCGTCAAGTAGACTGCCTCGACGCCATTGAAAGACCTATTACGAAGCCATGTCCGCATGCTAACGTCTTACCGCACGCAGATATACAGCGCAGATAAATGCAAAATTTGACTGGAAAAGAACATAAGTCAGCAAGTATCAAAAATACATGAGTTCTAGACAGATAATGATGGACATGTATGACGGATTAAAGACAAGAGTAAGATGCCCCGCCGAAGACACCGAAGAGTTCCCATTAAAGTTGGTGTGCACCAGGGTAGCGTCTTTAGTCCTTTGCTATATATTGCAGTCCTAGACTATCTGCTTGAAGGAAAAGTGAATGCATCAGTTATTCCTTGCTGACTATTGAGCCATCATAAGTGAGGATTAAGCGTCCATGCAACTAGCAGGAGGGAGGGAAACGGGTATCGTATCAGTCCTTAAAAGACAGAGTACCTGTACTGCCCATTCTCTGATCCACTCCGACCTAGTCCAGACATTTATTTGAATGAAAAAATGATTCCCAAGTGCGTCAAGTTCAAGAATCTGGAATCCTTGATCAAAGCGAAGCAACTTTTGATGACAAGATCAATCCTCGCGTAAGCTTCGGGTGGATGATGTGGTGGAAAAATGCCCCCTAAGCTGAAAGGAAGGCTTTACACCAGCAGTTATTCGTCCGGCGCTCACATACGGTTCGCAATGAGGTCAAATTAACTCAGCTTTGAGGAAGATGCTTCGCATGACAGCAGGCGCAACAAAGCTTGATCGAATTAGAAGCTCAAAAATCCTAAGAAGCCTTCAGGTCAAACAACCCATCTGGAAAAAAATGGAGCGCGACCGGCTCAGTTGGTATTGTCATGTTTAAACGGGGGATCCTACGAACCTTGGCCGATCAGTAGGGATGCAGCAAAGTAATCGTGATCATAACCTCGCCAGACAAAAGGAGAAGAAGAAGATCAAAGCAGATCAAAGAAGAAGATCAAAAGTCCCGAAAGACTGAGAAAATTGTAGCCTTATGCGTGTTATGCTGAACTGAGCTTAGTAAGTTATACATCCTCCCTGGGAATAGTGTGCCATTTTTATTCCTAGTACTTTTAAAGTTGATCGCACTACCACCCTGGCTGACTTAATTATGCATCTCTGTTAGCGGGAACCAACCCTTCCAGTGGGTAACAAAGTGGGTCCTAAAAAAGGGTCAAGTCGTTCCTCTCTCATCAAACCAGCAACCTAACCTAACTTAGTAAATAGTTGGGTCAATGGCAGCGATCTGACAGAGAATTGTTAAAACGGGATAACATTTTCCACTAAGAATGGATCAATCCACAGCCTTAAGATGTCAGCAAGGTTGACCAAAACGTTTTTGGGAAACGCTGAACAGGCTTTCATTTTCGATAAAAAAAATCACGTAAGAAAGTTGATATGGTTGTCCTCGATGGATTGGAACCGAATTTATAGATATAGACTTTCTGATGTGACTTCCAAACCAGAACTGCTTGGTTCGCAATCTTAAATGAAGCTCATATGACTTCACAGCCTGGTGACAGGATTGTCAAAAAATAGAGCTATCTTGCCAGCCTGGTCAATATTCAGGGAACGCCCTGCAAGGAGATGTCAGATCCCCGCAGCCACTTAGAATCTCTCCCTCCTTCGCGTTAAGATCACGGTCAGTATCATCATGGGAGGTACCCGACAAATTATCTGAAACTTACTACTCTGACTTTTGCTAGGAACTTCACTTTTAGAAAACCGATAGAGACAAACTGGAAAGTCATTAGCACATATGAATCCGCCTGTGCACAGTGCCAATTCCTTTGAAATTAATTACGGTTGCAACGTGCTTGTAATAAAAACCATCATCTGACACATAAGCGAGATATTAACAATCAATGCTATGATCCTCAGCTGCGATAACCACATAGACCAAGAAAAAAGCAGAAAAACATCCTTTTTTTCACAATAATCCAGATCAGAAGTATAAATAAGAAAATCGACGGAGAGTCGCCTCCGCGCATCCTCTTTCACGAGGCCTGTCGTGCTCTGCTATTCGAGCCAGTGACTGATGTCACAAGACATCTATTATTACAAACATTCCCATCTGGTAACCAAAACCCCTTGAAAAAGTCGCATCAAGTTCACCATAAAAATTAACAAAAATCACAAAGCGCGTCTCCCGCGAATGACTAATTCGTAGCTAATATCTGTCATCCATTACAATTAACTCAACATCATCTCATCTCCGATCGATCTGCCTTTTAAGGTGATCATCATCTCCAGTCACCATGATACAATGTAGTATATACTGCGGTGTCCCATCGTCAAGATTTTGTCTCAAAACCGCTTCCACTGGTCGGTCTCTCGGCTTCAGTTTCCAGGCATATTCAGTTTCCAAAGATTTGGATTACAGAGAATCAATGTAAAACAATTTAATAATGACATGCAAATCGATTAAATGGAATCATACGTACTATCTACTTCAAATATTAATTGAAAGTTGTATCGCTTGGATGTATAGTGAGAGCATGCTGTAGAGGTGAAGTGTGAACAGCCCGGTTTCTTCTTGCTCTTCGTGTTTACACCTTTGGGACAGGTTTTGTGTAGATACTTTTTTTTCTGTTTTTCTCTATGATATTGGATTACATATAGGCTTTTAGTTGCATTGATATGATATGACGTGATCATTGAGCAGAATTTAGAGGTGATTTCAGTTAATCTAATGAGGTACATACTTGTATCACTGTGACAGAGCGGGGGGGTGCAAATTTACTGAAATTGCTGTTTTAGATTAGGTAACATGGCACATGTTTGCCTAAATAAGTTGAGTTTTAGTACCGACTAATGGTTAAGATTTTGAGGTTTATCGTTGCGACATGACGACGGTTTTTTTTGTGGCACAAAGTTTTGAAATCGAAGGGAAGAAGATCAAAGTTGATCAAAAAGAGGACGAGGTAGGCCCCCAAATGCAGTTTCCTACGAGCGGAGAGAGCTTCATGGAATGGTTTCTTCCTCCTCTTCATCCATGCAGCTAGTAAAGAAGTCGTTAGTGAAGAGGCCTAGCGAAGTGACGTGCCTTCCGACAATACAGTGCCCTGTAACGACACCTATGCTGGAGATGAGCTTCCCTTTCTGTCTTCTAAGACAGTTGGAGCGTTCGAGATCCAGTTGAGGCCAGATCTGTCTAGTGAGTAAACAGGTAGTACCATGTGCCCATCTGCGACTGGTACTTGAGATTCACCTCATCCCGTAAAACCGATAGGGTTGTACCATGCCTAGCGATCTCGTCAGCCATGTCACTGTGGCCCGGCACCCAAATAAGGTTGATGTTGAATTGTTCAGGCGACAATTTAGAGCAGTTCGAGAGTCTCCACATAGGCCAAAGGGCCAAACCTGGAGGAAATGATGAATAGGCCAGCAGTTCCAAGAGCAATGCAATTGCAGATGCACAGATTCATATGTAAACTGGTGCACTGTCGCAGTGAAAGAGCACTTTTTTCCTTGTCAAGTAGGGTCGCTTTTACATCAAGTCAGTTCATTAAGGAAGCCCGCATTTATATCTTTTCGGATAGCAACACAGCCCTACTAGCCCTTTAATCCTACACAGTGGGGTCTAAACTTGTCTGGAACAGTTTTAATTTCCCCCAAAAATTCTGTGTCAGGATACAGGGAAACCGTAAATTGGATTCGAAATCACGAAGGTTTCGAGAGTAACAAACGGACTGGACTGGATTAAGAACATGTCTCCTTAATAGATCCATGGAGGCAGCACTATCCAAATACAGCCTGGGGAGTAGGTGTCGAGTAGTAATCGACAGGTTTGTGAATCCGCCTTTTGGAACATAAGCAGTTGGAGTGACTTTGGGCTGGGATCTTTAGAAGGCGAGCCGCTGTCGGAAAACTTCACAACCTAACAGTGCCCACTTCACAATAACACTATGGGACATCGACAGTCATGCTGACTATTGGGCCAAATTTCAGAGCCTAATGCAAGCCACCTGTAGAAGACGAACAAATTTCTCAATCGCAACGTAAACGACTTAACAGGCTTCCTAATGTGACACTGTCCACTTAGATACTCATGTCTGACGGCTCTGTGGAGAGCAAAAAGGCCTGCACAGAAGATATTCTTTACGTTTGCTCAGGAGTCCTAAGGAAAAGATTACTCAACTTGGCGCGGGACTATGACAGTCCAGCAAAAATCAAGAACCTGTAACCTAAAGCTATACTGAGGTTTTTCAAGAGATATTATAGGTCGCAGTGCGCAGTAAGGGCCCTAGTGTACTCTAAGTATAAATGAAGTATAAATTGCCACAAGGGTATTGCCTCGAATTGTACACCATTTTTTTTTTGAAGATTGTGGGCGTGGCTGTCACCATTTGGGCCTACAAATTCACAGATTCTGACAAGGTCTTCAAAGTAAGACTTGGTAATTACCGAATACCTTTCAAAAACTAAATCTTGAGGTTCAAAAATTTATCATTTTGTGACGAGTCTCTTCAGAACCCTATCGCATCGAGTTAATTCTTTACACAAACATATTTGAAGTGGAGTGAAGCTAAGACCTCCTCACAGACCGGACGCAGTCTACGTGCAGTTCATTCTATACTCTCTCAGAGCCACAGCATGGGCCACCGCTTTTATTCGGATCTGTGGTCGGGACACTTTCTAGTCGAATGTCGACTGTTAGCCTGAGTATCTCATGACCATATTGTTAATTCCACGACTGTTCGACGACAGAAACGTATGCCGACCGCATTTGAACTGAGTGCAGCTAAATATTGTCCAAAAGTGTTGTCAATTCTAACCTCGGTAAATAGTCCAAATTCACACATTGGAAAGAAATTAGGATATGAAAAGAATTCTGACACATTTTATACATTAAGTGTTACTAAACCGATTCGAGATACAATATTAAAAACGCATTTAAGAAACCCCGCCTGTTTGTTTGACAAAACCAAATATGTGATCGCGACATCTTAAATTAGAAATTAATCTGACGCAGTTCTTGAATTAGATGAATCATGATGAATCAGAATCCGAATCAGAGAATGAACCCACAGTCATTAAAAATTATTGGCGAAATTAATTTTTGATTGTTAATAATTTTCTTTTGTTTATTCGGTCAAACAAATTCAGAGATTCATTGAAATAAATAGCAAACTTAATTATTTTGTTCACAAACTGGACGGGGAGTTATTAACAACGCTGACCATGTGTAAGTGGACGGCAAGGGGTTTCTGAAACAGAAGTTTAGCTCCCCAAAAACATAGAACATTTTCCTTGCGAATAAAGTGTGCGGCAGGGAGTACGTTGAGGAAGGATCTTGTTAGTGAAGCCCCCAATTGCTCAGTTCAATCTGTTTCCATGATTGTTGCTTTATTGAAGAGAGTAGCTTCCTTCAAATAGTTACCACGACTGGGTTGGCAGTAGTCTGTCCTGTCACCTCTCGATTGTCGATTGTTTTCTTCTCTATTTGTGAATAAAAAGACGGATGCTTACTGTTTGTTGATCGCTGAAGTAATAACGTTCACTAAAGGTACCCCGTAAAAGGTCCAAACGCCTAAAGAGCAAAAGCAAGCACTCAAAACGTCTGATCACACGATTGCAGTACTTAGTACCCAAGAGATCCATTGTTTTGCGGCCCCATCCTGCCCTTTTAAGTTCCAGTCGAGGTCACAAAAAATCAGTTATCACATCTCTGCAACGCATTCCTTTAACCGTAACGTTGTTGACAGCTTTATTTTCAAAGATTTAGGTACCAATGTTGTCACCACTCGAAAACCCAAGCCTATAGTCCTTTTTGAGGATGTATTGGCTGCTGTATGACTACGTATGGATTTTGGGAATATGTAAGCATAGAACTTGCGAAGTTGTTGACATAGACTCGAAAATGAAACTGTTTTTGCCACGCAGCACTCACTTTAGAATTAATTTTCTCAATATTTCAATATTTTCCAGCGTTGTCAAGTCTAAAACTGCCCGTTTCTTACCGAAGACGATTGGGACTATGTACATTCACATGTATCTGTCAGTATTTCAGGAGCATTAGTGTTGCCAGCGACGACAAAAAACACTTAAGATGAAACAAATCCACCTTTTCTTTGAATACGTTATGGATTTAAATATCTATTCTATTCTACAGCACAAGCATTTGTATGTATTTGGCATCATCCCCGAGCACCCAACGCTTTACGATCTTGGTCACTTTTCCCCCGGTTGTTAGGTGGAAATTTCTAAAAATACTGAGAGAACCGGTTAAACAGTATCCTGGATTTCTACCAATTGAAAATACCTCCCACTTCCTGCTGTCATTGTCGTCAGTCATCATCACTTGACCGGCTTGGTGTAGCTGTTAAGTTACACACCATCTGGGCACAGTAAATTTCCTTTTATAAAAAACGTCTGTTTTAGACCAGGCTATCAAAGGAGCTAAGCATTAGCTTAGCATTAAGCTAAGGCGTTAATAGGTTACACTTGTTATGAACAAATCCTTTCCCTCGATGTGTAAGTTAATACTGATTTCCTTAGACATCTGCTTTGAATTCAAATCTCTCATCTGACCCTCCCTACAAGTGATCAAAAAAAAGTTAAAACGACCAACGGCTAAACACACATGACATGACACAGATCATGTCCATTATAACTCCTCCTACGAAGTCGTATGTGCATGTGCAGCATGCCTTGTTAACTCCTTAAAATCTAGCAGATTCCTCAAAAACGTGTTAAATGGTCACAAGTTCACTAGTCCTAGACACAGAAATAATCATTTCTTGCCACGATAAATTCTCCTTCTCACTGCAGCCCACTATTGTTTAAAACCACAACTCACAACTGACCTCAGCTATTATAAACAGCAAAACTACATATAACTATCGTCCTGTTTACAAGCAACCAAAAAACAAGAAACGAAAGCTCAGCCTCTTTTGAAGATAGTAAGTGATAAATAGACGCCTTCTTCCAGCACAGAAACTTCACCCATCACGATTTCGAAAAACATCATCCATTCCTCGTTTTAACTTACATAAGAATCCAATCCATTTCGCCTTACATAGTCAATCTCCCATGACTGTTGAATGACGAGTCTGGCAACACTTGTAAAAATATAAAGAGATTGGGCCCCAAGTCAACAACCTTGGGGAACTCCACTTGACCTATGTAACTACAAACTTGTAATATTCATATTTACAGATGATTTCAAGTTCCGGTACCACTACCACTGCATAAATTCATATTGAATATCCATACCAATGCCAACAGGTCACTCCCCTTATCAAGATCACTTCAAGTCTCCAAGTTTACTTTACTTCATTACAAAATCTGTATAAACAATCTCAACCCATTGTGCACTGTTAACCTCATAATACGAATATATGTAACTTTTAACACAATTTCCTTTGATCACACACAATTAGTCACGATCAACTCGTCCGCCCACCACCCTTCTCCCCACCAGCTCACACACATAGCTTGGCGCCAATCCAAAAGCAACTCCATCCTACTCACTCCAATTAAAATTCCTATCATCAGCAGTTTAAATGTAATTAGCAGAATAAATTGTACTTTAAGTCGGCTACTAAGTACGGCTTAAAGACAATTGATACGTCAATCATGAACACATTCTGAAGTAGGTATTACCATAAACACGAGTATCTAATAATTGTTATGAGATGCTATCATCACACATAGTTACAGTCTCGCAGATAATGTAATAAAAATGTACAAATAACTTTTAGGTTTCAGCCATTTGGAATCTATCTTTGATTGATATCGAAGCAGTTAGCTAATTTACCGTGATTTACAAATAATTATGTGCATTCTTATTCGGTGGAATGCACGATCGTTGTACTCGTACAATTGAAAAAGATACATGGGAATGCGAATGAAAAGCGAAGAGCTGAAGACGTCATGTAGAGTCTTTTTTTGGGTTGCAGATACTCAGGCAATTATGTTGGTAATTTATGAAAATTTATGGAATTTTTTTAATTTTCAACGATCGATAAAGATTACCTTCTGTTTGCGATTCAATAAGCAGGTTATTAGCTGAAAGATATTTCTGCTGAACATTTCTGATGCTTGGAATTTGACTGTGAATTTTGTTGTGAGTTTATTTGCCGACGGTAAACCTACTTTTGCTGGGTTAGAGTTGCGTTCCTAACAATTCGCTACAAAGTTGAATAGATACAAAACTAGCACAGATTTTTCCAAGCATTTTGAGTGAGTCTTGAGATGAAACACGTCAAGCGCAACTATATTAATTCTCAAATGAGTTTTAGTTACGAAGATGAATATTAGTTGCGAGTTGTCAATCATCAACTACGACTACTCTAAAATAATTACTCACGTGAAAATAGTTGCCCTTTAATGACTAACAAATTAGTCACCAGGAGACATACTCATTTAATTACCTACTCATGTTCGCAAAATAATCACAACTAATTCAATCATGGCAAAGTGACTTAGTTGCTTCTTTAGTTACCTAAGAAATCATTCGAAACTAACATCCAACTCCGCTAGAGACCTTTTTAACCTCGTTTTTGTTTTCATTTGCAGTGCTCTTCCTAATCCACGTCCGCGATCGACCGAGTCGGCCAATTCGAGTGAACGCTGCCCATCGCATGATTCAAATTCGTCTGCGGAAAATGGAAGTGCCGGCGGTGGTGGTGGGGGAGGTAATAACGCCTCCAATCTTCTGCCAACCTCACCAAATTCTGCATTCCCTTCGATGATTCCACCCTCAACCAATAACAACTC
The DNA here is from genome assembly GCA_946965025.1 of Blera fallax. NCBI lineage: Eukaryota > Metazoa > Arthropoda > Insecta > Diptera > Syrphidae > Blera > Blera fallax. The sequence continues at coordinate 11,580,979 of OX337247.1, read as the reverse complement.
ATCACACCACCATCACCACCAACAGCATCATCATCAGCAGCAGCAGCAACATCATCATCACCACCACCAACAACAGCATCATCAACACCATCAGCAACCACCACCGTCCATGGAAGCCTACCTGCATATGGTCGCTGCTGCTGCTCAACAATACGCCCAATTTCCACTTGGCGGAGGACGTCTTCCCATTCCAATCCCACCGGCTGCTACTGCTGATCCCCATTTCAAGTTGCCACCCCAAGCATCGCCGACTGCGTCCAGCAATAACTCAGAAGCACTAGACTTTCGAACGAATTTCACACGTGCCGCTTCCGAGGCCGATGAGGAAGATGAAGTTGAGGATGCCGATGAAATGGACGACATCCAAGAAGATGCCAACAATCCACTTGACCTATCAGTTAGTTCCCGCAAGCGAAGTGCAGATGAGGATGAATCATCCGCACAGACACCCCATCAAACCAAAAAAGTGTACAAAGGTACTCCACCGCCAGCTACGCCACCAACCGCCGCTCCATTGATGCCAACAGTCAATCCATACCTTGCCGCTGTGGCAGCTGCCAATATTTTCCAAAACGGTCCGTTTCCATCGGGTGGATGGAATGGCAAGAACGACTTGGTAATCGACCCAACCAGTTGCTTAGAAAAGATGACGGACCTGGTAAAGGGGCCTCGAAAAGAGAAGTCACCAAGGCACCAACAGCCGCCGGTTCCACCAGCTCCACCCACAGCAGCACCGATCCCACCCAGTGAAGGTGTAATGGCGTCCAAGGGACGGCACAATATATGGCAGTCGCACTGGCAGAACAAGGGCGTGGCGAGTAGCGTATTCCGCTGCGTGTGGTGCAAGCAAAGCTTCCCCACGCTTGAGGCGCTCACTACCCACATGAAGGACAGCAAGCATTGCGGGGTCAATGTCCCTCCGTTTAGCAATCTTCCGAATACAGACCGGCAGCCTCCCCAGCCACCAATGCAAACGCCGCCGCACATGCGCAAGCCCTCGTCTCAGCAACCCATGCAAAACAAGTCCAACTATGGGAACTATCCATCAAGTCGGGACCCGAACACACCTCTACCAAGGAAACTCGTTCGTGGGCAGAACGTCTGGCTTGGTAAGGGCGTCGAGCAGGCCATGCAGATCCTCAAATGCATGCGATGCGGTGAGAGCTTCAGATCTCTGGGTGAGATGACTAAGCACATGCAGGAGACACAGCATTACACCAACATTCTGTCCCAGGAACAGACCATCTCAATGAAGTCTTCCGCTTCTGGAGGCGGCGGCGATGGAAAAGACGCCATGAGTTCCGAGGAAAGTCGCACTCTAAGCGCAGTGCTCACTTGCAAAGTCTGCGACAAGGCTTTCTCATCCCTCGGAGACCTCAGTAATCACATGGCCAAAAACAACCACTACGCTGAGCCTTTGATGCAATCGATGGCTGGTGGTGGTGCCGCGGGTCGCAAGCGTCAGGTCCAAAAGAAACGCGAAAAGGCCCTTCCAGTGCGGAAGCTTCTCGAAATGAAAGGAGCTGCTGCAGCTCAGGCCGATGCTGTTGATGCTATGGAGGCAAAGATGCAGCGCAACGAGAAAATCGAGGCTGCAATGTTCGCCGAACGTATGAGACAGTACATTTGTGGAGTTAAAGCTGCTGCCGTTCCCGATGAGATCAACAAGTCCCCAGCAATGCTTAAGAAGTCTCCAGAGCTAGAAGTGAAAAATGGGACCACAAAGGCAGCCGCCACAGCCGCAGGTTCCTCATCCGTTCTCAGCGCCATTGAACAGATGTTCACTACCAGCTTCGACACTCCCACTCGTCACAATAACGCTCCACAACCAGTGAACGCAGCCAACAAGAACACCTCACCGGTAGCATCAAGCATCCTCAAACGACTCGGAATCGATGAAACTGTCGACTACAACAAACCTCTGATGGACATTCAAGACCCCTACTACCATCACTACGCTCGCTACACAAGCAGCGAGCGCAGTGCCAGTGAATGCAGCGCTGACAACCATGAAGCTCCCAAGGTCAAAGCCGGCTCGGAAACCCCCGAAAAGCGAGATACTGACTTCAAACCTAACCTTCCCATCAAAAAAGAAGAACCTGAGGAAAAGGAAAGCTCCGAACAGGAAGAGAAAATCGTCGACGAGAAGCCCAAGATACCATCGCAGGCCTCTACACCCAACGGAGAGCTGAATCTATCAACAACTGATCGCAACAACCAAGCCAGTCCTAAGACAGCTGCTAGCCCAGACAGCAACCGATCTGGTACCCCAAAATCGCCTGCATCCAGCCACAAATCTTTCGGCGGTGAGGGAGAGAAAAAGTATCCCAGCGACAGTTTGAACGCTCTATCCTCCATGTTCGACTCGTTGACCAGCGTTGGTGGTGGTCGATCGCAGCAGCCACCAGCTGTTAAGTCACCCGAGGAATCACTAGCCGCGGCTTCAAACTCTCTTGCCGCTCTCCGACAATTCTGCGATCAAAAAGAGAAAACCGCATAAAATTTCGACAAACCAACACAACCATCAACAATGTCGACGTCGCTATCGTCGATAAGTTTAGCTTTGGAATCCGGTCGCCATATCGGCGACCGCAGTACAGACTACACGCCAGAGTCTACAGATGCTACGGAATGGGCCAACAATCGGTATAATGCGGTCGCCGGATTGGCAGCCGGGCATCATCATCATCATCGTTATCGCCTTCGTCACAATCGTCGTCGTCCAAACCTGTTCCAGGTCACACCACACGACAGTGGTAGACGAAAGCGACCGGGCTGATTGGAAGCGAAGCAGAGTCAACTTCGCAGAAGGGAACAAATTCAATGAGGTAAGGACCCAACAAACTGATAACATACCCTTTCCCTCCTTCAAATGCTTAACCTAATCGATACCACTGAATACCGCTCACAGATCTAATCAACTTTTTCTCTTTGCCTTTTCAGGAATCTTCCTAACATTCGCCTGACATTGATACACACAAGTAAATCATAAAAAAAAAAAAAATATACCCTACTGGAACTACATAACCGAGAATTTTCTTTCAAAAATCTTTTTGTTGAGAACTTCAAAAGCAAAACAAAAGACGTCAAACGTCTTACTTTGGGTCAAAACTAAAATGGGTGGAACCATGGATCATAGTAAAGGAAAACAGAAACTACAAACCCTGGCTGCTAGAGAAAGTTTTGATGCAGCCTCAGCCCTTGTTAGGGCTCCAAATGTATCTCTAAAGAGATAGATACAATCGGCATTTCAATTTTATTTTTTTTAATATTGTAACGTACAAGAGTTTGTAAAAGATAGATTAGATAAATAGATAGATACAGAAATAGCTGGACTTCAAATGCACAGGAAACTGCAAAGGGGTCAGGTAGATATTTAAGCATGGCACAACTATTGTACTAATTTTGGGTGTTAAAGAGTGGTAAGGGTAGTGGTACTATCAAAATCGAATAAAAAAATGGGCTATGAACACACAACCTTGCGGTAGACCATATTTAATATGAAATCTTATACCTTATACCGAAAAATGCGCAAATTCGCCATAAAGCTGCGTCGTGGTCACTGTAGACTTAAGGAGCAGCTCAGGAAACTGGATTTTGAGTAAAGTGGAGACTGTAGATTCTGCGGAGATGTTGAGAAAAACCCGGGGAACCTTCTAAAAAAATGTGTTGAGCACTGATCCACAAAAGACGAGAGCGCCGGAATTCCCACCAACTTTTAGAGGAATATCTATCATTGTTAGATCCACTCCAGATACTCGGACTGGAGGAGGTGCTATAAGTCGAGTATCTCATCCGAGTCGGGGTAGCACAATAAATCTATTTACAAAGGTCGCAGTGTGCCTACACCTCTATAACCAATCTACAAGTTAATAAAGAATTTGAGAGGAGATTACAGTAACAGTAAGTGGGTGATTCATGGTTTATTTGAAATTGGAAGACTCGCACTCATTTACCACGTTTATATGGCGGATTGAATCGGGTTGAGTGCCATGAAACAGGATTGACTCGATCCGATCATCAAATTTTCTGCGATCGAGTTGAGTTTTTGCATGTATACGCTGATCGAAAGATTGAGTTTGACAGAGAGAGAAAAAGACTTAGAGAAGTGGGGTAGAGATAGAAGTGAGAAGGGGCGTCAAACTCTATCCTTTTTCGATTCGATTGTAACTCGATCCCTCAAAACCTGGATCGAAACTCAATTCTTTTTCAATCCGGTCATATGTATAAACGTGGTAATTGATGATCGGTCTAGGAAGTACATAAGAGCGAATTTCAGGTCGTCCTTTTAATCGATTCCCGGTATTTGTTATTCCACGGCAGGAAGGAGAATGTCAGCTTAAATTATTTGCAAAATAGCCCCACCGATTTAAGAACTGAGCTGAGCCTTTTAAAAGGTCAGAAATAATTTCGACACAACATATCCAAATCTAAAATTTTAACAAACAAAAGGCATCAGCTACACAAATTTTACACGAAGTGGAACGGATTCTATAACCATCTAGAAGGGAGAATTTTAATATTTGTATAAAATTGTTTTGTTCTAAATTTTGTTTACTTTTGTTAAACTTATTAATGTGAGGAGCTACAAAAAATACTAGCAAAATATTTGGATTTCAAATGAATACTTTCTAGTGACCAGACGTCCACAAAGGGGGCCTCTGTACAATAAAAGGTCGAATTGTGGAAAAAGTCGATGTGTGCGATGTTACTAATTTGGTTGAATTCGGCTGCTCTAAAATGTGCTTCTTGCTCAAAAAGAGATGGGCGAGACTTATAGTCATGAATGTACACCCATATCTCAGGGTCTTAGGCTTTAAAGGGTTCTATTGTTCCATGGTACTTTACATAGAATTTTTTGATCTTGCATAAGGTTCAGTTTCTGAAGGAATCTGAGCACGGTTTTTGCAGATAAGTTTTGGATTTTGAAGGGAGACGAGTAGTCTGCGTCCGCTATGAGCCACATTTGCGCACTCACATAGAATATGAATTAACGTCTCTTGATCTTCCAAGCACAGGCGGCAGAGACCTGAAGCAACTTTGCTTATTTTGTGGAGATGATAGTTGAGCGAGCAGTAACCCTTGAAAAAGTCTGTTAAAATCGGTTATGTCTTGAGAAAACAATTAATTTCTTGGCTTGACGAAGGCTCATTTAGCTAGAGTTCCAATTTCAGTTGGTTAATGAGTAAGCCATAGGAAGGTAGGACCTGTGAATGGTAGTATAGAGCCGCGTCTTTCTAGTTCATCCGCTCTTTCATTACCATCAAAATCCTTATCACCAGGAACCCAAATAATTGTGACACTGGTGAGACAAGCTAGCTTAGACCTAAGAGAGAAGGAGTGGTGGACTTTTATAGCCACTTGACTGGCGGGCAGGATCTTGATGTTGGATCTACGGATGTTTCGTCCAATTTATTCTCTGGCACATAATTCAATGACGTAGATTTCATCTGGGAAAATCGAGGTGAAAGAATTTGGACGGTTGAAAATGATTTAAAACTGTTTCGACACACAAAACTGTTAGAATTTGAAATCATCCTTTTCTAGAATTGAGGTCGTAGGTTCGAGGTTCTCAACTGTAGGACGTTTGGCAAACAATTGTGAGAGGTGGAACCCTGAGAAAACTCTGGTGTTTCGAACGTTTCGCTCAGTAGTCCAACGCACTAACCACTGAGCCCCGTTGGTCACCATAAAGTAGGTAATCTTGTAAAAGAAAAACTAAACCAGTGGTGGTAAGGTAAGGTCAACGATAAGGTATCTAACATACCTCAGTAAGAAAGGAATCGGTGGCACATTGGAGTTCGCTAGACGTGACTTCCCGATCACTACTCGACACAGTGTCCTTTTATACTGCCCATGATCTCAATACCTACATAACCTCTCAACGCACAGTTCCTAACAGTTCGGCAGACGATGGGAACACAACGGGCCCAATGGAGGCCTACCCTCTGAAACGATCCAAGCATAATATTCGTGACAAGTCTTTTATGGAAAAAGAATTCGACACAGTTATGGAGGAACTACAATACTGGGCATGCAATTCGATGGGATAGTTGTAGGAATATGGACTCTCCATCATACTGAAGCAGAGCTGCCCCTCAGGAAGGCACTTTCTGTAGCTGGATACGGCGTTGCAGAAGCCAGATTTGCCTCACAGAAGGCCCTCTTTCTGCTGTCATAATTGACAAAATTAGGCGCACAGAAGTACCGGCAGCTACTGACAACCTTAACCAAAACTATCGTTGCTTATCGGAAGGTATATTGCAGGAGACCTGCTTATGCCGAAGCAATGCCTTCAGATGGAGCCCTGCGTGCATTTTCTGATTCCCATAATCAACGGCCATTGGAACGTTCTATTACTAAGAATCGTAGAAAGACTCCGTACAAATCCTGCGCTCAGAAGAACATGCTTCTGCTGTGAGAGTAGAAATCTAAATTTGTGTATCCGCAGCAAGTTTGATTCTCCAAGAACTAATCTCCAAGAAATACATCCACAAGACCATGGCTTGCGTCGGATGCTAGGGGATGACATATGGTCCTTTAGAAAAATGTTCAATAAATGCAAGAAGGACAACTACCTTGAGAAGGGATACAGTGAGCTCCAGGGCATATAAAATTTAAATTTTGCAAATGCTTACGACTATAAGGGACTCTACCTAAGGGTTTTGCTTTCTTTTTTAATAACCCACTCTCAGGAGTAAACTTTTCAATGAAATTGGTTAACTCTGTACGTACATATGTACGTTGCAAAGAGAGAGAAGGGATGGTAACGACTTCTTGATGGAGCAGTTATAGAAGCAGTCATGACATTAATATACAAAAATCTGTATTGTTAGCTCCAGTGACCTGGAACACTACACCATTCCTCATCACCTGCTTCCATCGAATAGATTTTATTTCCCTCAATATAAGACATGTGCACAGAAAAACAATGACAAAGATGACATCTATGCTCCTTGGCTAAACAAAACTCATCCCATTTCGACAACCATTCTCATTTTTGTTTTTTTCTTAAATATCCTATCCAGCAAAAGATGCAAGTTGCAATCCCCTCCTTTTCCTGATTTCACATTGTCTTCCATCACGATCAGGAGCTTCCTTCCCATTCGTGTATGCAGCAACAAACACCACTGAAACCACACCAAGTCAACATCGATAAACCAATGCTCATCCGAAAGCGACTCAACCAAGCCAATATGGATGGATGCGCTTTGTTCATCTGTTCGATGATCCAAATTTTATTTTTTTTTCTCTTCTATTCTAAAATAAATTCTTCAGGTTTATCTGCGAAATCAACTAAACATCAGAAAAGTACGAACGACAAAAAATTAGCATTGAAACTGCAGGATACTGCACCGGAGTGCAAAAGTGCAATTGCAGCTCTCTACTACCACTGCTTGCAGGACATTCCTCGGTTTTTTCTTTGCCTTTTTTTTCCTTTCATCTTGCATTGTCTTGGCCTTGCATTGACAATAATTTTCATTGGCAAGCAAGTAAGATTTTCATATCGGCCGTGCCATAGATACAATGCACAACACAACGGAATGGTTTTTTTTTTTTTTTTTTGCGAATGCTGAGGTATTTTATGTGAGCGCGTGCTTTGCTGATTGCGAATCGATGATATTCCTCCTTCTCTGTTCGGGTCTAGGATGCGCGCGAAAGGAGCTGAATTTTATTTTATTGTCCCCAGAGATGGGGGGGGGGGGGGGGGGGGGGAGGAGGTGAAGTAGCTCCAGCTAGCTCTGCCTCCATTCGCTATACCGCTCGCTGAACAAATTGTAATAGATACATTTTATTCGATTGTCGTTGTTGTTTCGCTGGGAGATTACCAATGGCGCTTTTCACGATTTTTCGTTCTTCAGTGTGATGCTTCTGCTGCTGCTCGAACTCGCTTAATTTGTTAAATTTTGTGGAATATACAAGCAGTGCGGTTTCTATGTATCTACACACATTCAGTGGACACAAACCATAGAATTAGGTAGCAATAATAGATACCTAGATATGGACAGACGGACAGAAGGACGGTGGAATTCCATCCATGCATCATCATCGAGGCATTTGTAAAGAAAAAAAAAAAGAAGAAGAAGAAGAAGATACGAGTTTTGTGTTGTCGATTGGTCGCTGCTGGCCGCGGACCTGTATCAGTTTTCGTGGACCTAGTCACGATTTGGTAATATGTTCTGCACTGGTAGTACCAATACCGGGGGTATTTATGGCAAAGATTCCGTTCGAGGATAATGGCAGCCCCAGTGCGCGGTAGAAGCTAGGAATATTGAGGGAAAAATATCTTTTGGTGGTGTGGTGGCTCCCGGAATGAATTCACCGCCGCGCCACAGCCGCACACCACACAATCGATTACAAATTAAATGATGCTGGTTGCGCGCTTGGAAGGATGCGCTGTTGCTGCCGCTGCTTCTGTTGTTGTTGTTGTTGTACCTCTAGCAGTAGCAACAGCAACAGCAGCAGCAGTATCTAGCCGCGCTACTAAACAGTGTTGTATGCGCTGGTAATTTACTTTGGTCATTTCTTTCGGGTTAGAGATACAAATTTTTGTGGATTTTTCGATTTCGGTTTCGGTAGCTTCTGGGTAGCCGTGGGTGAAATCGTGATCGAAGCATTTTCAAGTTTCAAGTTACCAAGGAGTCAGTCATTTTTAGGCGAACGAATGATAAAAATCGTTTTGAGGTTCGATTGAATGGCTGTGGGTTAGGGTTGAGAAAGTCTGTGTGAAAATTGAAATCCCAAGATTCTGGCTCTGACTGCTTCATTGGTATTTAGAACGGGGCTTTTCTTGTTGAGAACTTTGACTTTTTGGTTTCTTTTGTTCTACGAGACAGAGAGAGAGAGATGTGAAAGAAGAGTAGGGCATGTACCTACCGATGAAAGGAAAAAAAATATCTGCAGCTAGACAAACTGGCAGATCAACATCTTCTAGGCTAAGTTGATGAAATTTTCTACGTCTATTGCTTAGCCTAACAACTTAGACATGGGCCAATTCGAAGTCCAAACAAAGTTGTGTAAAACAACTAGGAATTCTTCTAGACAAAGCTGTGAAAGGATTAAACTTAATTTTTGAGGAATGTATCGATCCTTCTTCGATGAAAATATCCCCTATCCACCCGGAAGCAAATCCTGAAAATGACTAATGAAATCCAAGTCGAAACGCACCACTGTTCTATGGGCGTTGAGGCTGCAATCAGGTTTCTGCACCACTCATAGCCGTGAGCTCGTGGTCAATCTCGAAATTCATGAACACTAATGCAGCCGTGTGACACTTGTTAGAATTTTTCCCAACCTGTGGCTGATTTTGGTTTGGACTGACTCCATAGTCGAGCGCTGTAGTTAATGAGCGCTAGACATTTTGTGGGGCAAACGACTAGTAATGGGCCTCCTAGAAGCAGCATTGGCCAATGAACGCTGGTTCCCTAAAAAAACGAGATGATGCCTCTGTAGTCGAAGAACTCAAGCGCTACTAGTAAGTAGTAGCCTCCTGGGAGTTTCTTCGGAATTTGCAAAGAAACCTGCACCATTTTAATCAGAACGAGACTTGGTTGGTCCGTGGCAAGCGCCAACCGTAATACATTCATTGCTCCGAGACGGCAACACACGCCTCGGATACGGAAGGATACTTTGTTGACGACCATTGGCTATCGACCACGGACAAGGATTGGATTCTGGAACGTCAAAACCCACCTTGACAATGAAAAGATTCCAGATACCTCTACTTAGAGCGAGAATTCATGAGGTACGAACTGGTCCTACTAGGAGCAAGTGAAATTAGATGGTGGGGACACGGCATTCAACCCTCCGAAACTGGCGATACCTTCCTGGTCTACTTTGGGAAACCAACGAACACACCTAGCGAATGTGGAATAGGGCTCTTACTCACCCCCAAAAACTAGCGACAGTCTATTGACGCCGAGGTTCAAGAGAAAGGGCAGGAATATCCAGTGCTATGATCGTGATGTGACGCTCAAACATTTAATGCAACGTCAATCCCCTGGTCATTGGAGGCACACTTTTGACCACAAGGACTACCACAAGATCAGTTGGGTCTCGACTGATCAACAACGTACATCAAACCAGATCGATCACTTTACCATTGACCGACGCTTTAGAAATCCCATCCAAGACGTCCGTAACAACCCTGGAGCTGGCATAGGAATAGAGAGCGACCACCATCTAATGGTCTATAGCAACCGATCCAACTTGCTAAGAATACAGGCTCCGGGATCTGCAAGGGCACCAACAGATAAGAGACCATCTAGCCACAAATGCCGAAACAAACAGCAGCTTCGCTCCTGAGAGCATCGACGACCATTGGAACGCTGTGAAAAGTGGGTCTAGGGCAGACACCATTGTCGGCAGAGGAGATGAAAAAGCCAAAGCACATGGAGACAGATCGATGAACGTACTGAACTCAAACCAAGGACTGCAGCAGCTTTAGCAGTAGAGCGCCCCGAAATAGAAGTCCAGTACCGCATGAAAAGAAAAGAAGTCCAGCGTAGGGCAAGATGAGACAAGCGTAACTACATCAACGCACTAGCACCACCACTGATGAAGCATCAAATATGTAGGTACGACAGCAGGACCCCATATAGTATTACTAAGGAACTCGCTGGTGGTCAGAGTTCCAAGCAATATCTAGTAAGAGGGCTAGACGGAAATCTGCTGACTTCGGATGAGGAACAGTTTGGCAGATGGCGGAAAGATATTGCAGTAGTGCTTAAATCTGGAAAGAGGCCAACACCGTCACAAGGAAGCTGCAAACCTTCTTCACAACATATTAAGGATCTTCTGGTCGAACCGTAGGAGAAAGTGGCAGAGGGTTGGTCACACCCTACGACATTTCCATTGCGAAGTACACCATGCAATGGAATCCACTTACCCAATCAGGCAGACTAGTGTACCGCTCTAGGCAGACATGGAGAAGGACAGTCGAGGAGGAATCTAGGTCATAGGGAATGACTTAGAGTGTGCTCAATGGCGTTGCAGAACTCCGAACACGATGGCACGCAGGAGTTGTTGATTACGTTAAAAAGATCACGGCATCGTAGATGTCAGAAGGCCAGGCACTCAAGTATTTGGAAAGATTTCTGGTCTTTTCGAAGCTTTTCCAAAGAGGGCGACTCTCCTCGACCTTAATTGAAAGACCAATGAGCATCGACACTAACAGGAACGTTAGAAATGTGTCCACGATATACTAAGCTGGATGCTGATGTGTTATGCTATAAAAATTTCTTGCTCCAAAATGTATTCAGCTGGCAAAATTAATTTAAAAACCAAATCATCGAAAAGGACTACTGCAGCACTCGGATTAAGCCTAATCAGTGGTACACATTAATCACAATCAAAAATTTCACTCCTCTATCCGAATATTCCGCATTCAAACGCTTGCGATGATAAAGTCTCCCCAATCAATGTGATATACATACACTGCGGTTCCCTGAGAATAACATACTTTGCCCTTCAATATCTTTCCGCAGAAATCCAATCCGCAGCCGTGTATCCCAGAGAGATTCCTTTCATCGCTAAATCCTGTGCTGCTGCACAATGTCGTCCATCAGCAGACACAATAGCGACAGTATAGCACGATTTTCGGCATCGTCCTTTGTGTATGGTATACCCTTAAGCCTGGTGATCGACGAAGAATGAAACGATCGCAGTTGTCGTCGTCGTTGTAGTCGTCGTTTTAGACTTCCAACAGCGAAATGAAACCAAATGAACGAGCTTCGAAGCAAATATCCACCACACCAGAGCAGCAAGGTGCATAACTCACTGGATGGCGGCGCGGTATAATTTATTGAAAGAGATCCTGAAGCCTGGCGATTGTTTCGATGATGGAACAGGTAGTGACCACTCTCCCACTCCTCACCCACTCAACCAACTCTCGCTTCTTATTAGTGTCAATGCCTTGGAATGGTCGTCGTATATTTTTTTTTTTTTTCTCTCTCTCTTCTGCGTCCAGTGGGAATTATCACCAGAGACTGGTCTCCTTGAAGAGTTTTTTTTAATAAGATGCGCATTCTCAAGACCAACAACGAACAAAAAAAAAAATGAAAAAACGCATCCGAATGTTTAATTAAGTGATGATGACTATCTCGGTGCGGCTGCGAATGTGAATGCGAGTAGGTATATGCAGCATGGCTGTACGACTGTGCTGGGAGATGGCTTCTGTTAGGAGTGTGCAATTAATTCGAAGGATTCGCCACTGAAAATCAATTTTCATCCCAATTTTCGTTGTTAAAACTTGAATTCCATTGGGCTACTGAAACAGGAGAGGCTTATCAATTGCGAGAGATCTACGCACGACGTTTGCGAGTGGATGGCTGGGGAGCTGGACGGATTTTCAAAAAACAATACCTTAAGAAGTGCAGGCATATACACACCTTTCACACTACTGCCAATGGGGTAGCTATGGTCTTGGCCAATTTCTTTAGGAGTTTGGATGCCCGATGATCGCTTAATCTTTGCATTCAAGTGTTAAATTTTCTCCCATCAATGGAAAACTCCAGTAATACGTCAAAACGGAAAGTTTCCAAGTTAAAGAAGAGGATATTCGTCGCCAAAGGAAAAGCTGGAGGAAGGTTTTGGATACTTAAACAAGGTTGAGCTACTAGAAGTCCTTCAAAACAAGAGTCTATTAGGCTCCTGCAGTGTGCAGGAACTCCTCAAAGAAACTCGGACGTAAGAATATGGAAGCCAAGGAAAAAGGAGACCGATTGGCAAGAGTGCAGTCGGCTGTACTCGCATTTCTTTACACAACTGAAAACGAGTCCAAATCTTTATAGCTTTCCAGGCGATAACTGTGTTACATCTCGTCCACCATGTCGACGCTTGATATTTATAGAACCAAGAGTGTCTCTGTCTACAAATAGCACTTCCACACGCACCGTCAGCGGGGTGGTCAGAGATGATCTCCAAGTTGCTTTGGTTGACGAGCTGTCTGGAGATGGCAAGTCTATCATGAGCATTCAAAGCCAAACTCTCACTGATGATGGTGGACCACCTCGTTGAAAACCAAGGAGGCAACTTACTCTGATTCGGCTCAGCTGAAGTCGTTAGAGGGCACGTGGTGATTAAGTGCGAGGACAGGTTCGCGAGGGATTTTCTTGGCGCTTGCGTTGCATAGAGTGGCTTAAGACTTAAGCTCATTCTGGCCAAGGATATTCCTAGAAGACCGAAGGCCCGCATTGGGTTACCCAATATACCAATTGACAGCGGAGAGCTCATCCAGCTTCACAACCCCTCGGTCCCAATGCTTGAATCAAGGCTGAACGACCACAGAAAAAGGTCGGACTATCGTCATAGGCTTGGCATCAGGTATGCCCTAACGACGACACAGATGATGTCGACGATGCCAACACTCTGTTGGAGGGTATGAAGATTAATCCATCAGCCTCCATCACTCGCTACGAACACTGAAACCTTTGGGGTTAAGAACTGGAGAATATCCAACCTACAGTCTTCTGAAAAAGACTGATGGAACCTTGACAGTTTCTTCTGCAGAATCTCAGGAACTCCTTATGAATTCATACTTCCCAGGATGCGGTTACGATGACACGGAACAAGTTCGGTAAGCACTCCGTCCACAGACTGGAATAATATCATGAACATCATTACGGAAGCTAAAACCTCTTGCGCCATAAATACTTTGTCCACATATAAATCACCAGGCCTTGATGGCATTATGCCAATTATGCTGCAGAATTCGCAAGACATAGCAATTCCCTGGCTTATGCCGATTTATAGGAGTTGCTTGGATGCTAAGCTTTGGATTCAATTCGGATAAGACCGCAATGATGTTTTTACCACAAAAATTACTATTTTGATGCACCCTGTACTTTCATTGTACATACTAGTGAAGGTTGTCTAGACATAAGTATACATGCAAAGGACATCCTACTTGGAACGACAGAATTTGGACAACTGAACAAGTATTTTTGATCAATAACACATAAGAACTAAAATACAGGGTGACCCTTTCCCAATGTAGAACGTAAACTTTGGTGAAACAGAACAAAGGGCTATTGGAAAGCGTTCAAAAAAGTGCCTAATTTTGCTAAAATAACGATGGAAACTTCACTTTGAAGGATGTGCTCTTCTCACAATCTGGGGTACAAGACAATAATTCTTCTGTGAAGCTCTGTCTGGAAGCGATCTGAAGACTTTGGACCTTCACCAGAAGGCATTTTACAGGTGACATCGCGGTGCTCTTTGCTGACATGCATACTCGACTTTTAAAGATACTGATATTGGCGGAGCTTCTTGGAGCTTCTACTAAAACGTACGAGGCTTCTAGTATTCGTGTTTATAAGATCGATTATATCCTTTATGACAGAGCTCTAAAGTGCAAAGAAGGTGAAAAATAGTTGCCTCGTCTTCATTTGAATGTATGCCAAGCCTTGTTGCCTATCAGACAGTGCCCAGTGATGAGACCTATTACAGCTCTAATTTCCAATCTGTTGGAAGAAATCCATTTCGTAGAGCTTTTCAGTTCCTGGTTTGTCGCTAGACATGTTATCCCACTAAGATTTGTCTTTTCTATTGCATCCAGCTTAAATTTGAGTTTACATGCAGCGATTTCTACCCCAAAGCCTACGCGCATAGTGCTGCGAGCATGCAATGCGATACGGGAAGCTTTTGCTTCCAAGGACGTAGCCTGAGGTACCTTTTACCGGTAGAATGGGTATTGCCAAGTTCATCAGCCTTACAATTCCCTGGGATGTCCTTATGATCTCGCACTCAACAGAGTTCAATTTTGAGCGGTAAGCGTCCTATATTTTTGGGAAGAAAAATCACCCGCTCTGTGATAGGATTCATCCAGTTGATTGAAAATATCAGGGATTCAGGGATTTTCAAATCTCAAAATTCTCATTAAGAGTACCTAGTCACTTTCAAATTATTCCAAGAACCAGCAAATAGGTTTATGTAAATATACTACGTGGACACAATTAAGATCCTAGGCACCCCTAGGCACACAAACCATGTACATCCGACCTGAAGGTTACACTCCCTAGTCTGGCAAAAGTTTTGATTGCACACACGTTTCGTCGGTCATCATCAGTGTATCGCGTCCAAATCATCTCCGCAGGAGGAGGAGTAAAGCCAGGAACTATGCATTCCCTATCACAGTGACATGTCAACATAGCATACAACAGACTAAACCCAACACCAGTCAACTTCGTTTTACCGGCTACAAACCAGCCAGCAGAAGCAGCACCAATGTGGCAGTCAACTTGCTTGATGTGCAGAACAATGGAAAGGGGTGGAACTGCTTTTCGCTTCGCTCCGTCTTCTTTTTTCACTCAGAGCTCTTCTTCGTTGTGTGTGCCTGTGCTACCACCAGTGCAGAGCACCAACCACCACGCTTCCTTTGATGGATTTTATTCTGACATTTTTGTGATGGCATTGGGAAAAAGGAGCAACGACGACGACGAAACACCGATGGCATGCCATGAAACGAGAACTAAGGCAAAGCAAAAGAGCAACAAAAAAGGCAACCAAGCAAGCAAGGAACAACAACAACAAAAAGAAAAGGAAAAAAGGGATGTGAATGGTTGAAGTTCGAAAATGAGGATGTGTTTTCCTTTAGCTGGCTGGTGCTATGCGCCGCTCGCGTCACCATCATCATGGGGCGTCCCGAACGCATTCTTCACAAAATGGCGGAAATCTATTTCACTGTACTTTCGAGACGAAGAACAAGTGCCACAAGAAAAACGAGAAAAATTGAGGATAATTCAAATCCACTTGACATCTTAAGCAAATGATTTGGCCCATTAGCAAAGGGATGGCAAAGATACATAAGTATGTAGCTACATAGAGTGCGCGTCAAGTGGTTTAGTAGGTACTTTTGGCGTGTGTGTGTGTGTCTGTTTTGTCTGTCTGGTGTGTTGTTGGTCTCGCTCACCCGCCGACTGTCTGTCGGGATGATAATTTAATTAACAATTTCCTCGGGCAATTAATCTTGTGACCCAATCAAATGAAGATGCATCGCCGCATCGCTTTTCATAGCACCGCGCCGCGCCGCTCTCCGCATTGCCCGCGATATCTCAATATAAAATTTTGTAGGGGATTTTTCTAATTTTCCCAGACGGAAAGAGACGCTGATGATGATGACGACGATGACGATGCTAAGAGGAGAAAAAAAAAACAGAAAATAATTACGTCTTGAAAAATTAGCCTGTCACTCTGGGATTGGGCATTTGTTCTGCGAGATACACATGTGAAAAGGGATTGCGTTTGGTTGTTTTTTTAATGGAAACAAGTGGATTTCCTTTTTGAAAGGATATCTCAATTCAAGTTGAACAAAGAGGTTGATTGGAGAGGGTGATAGTTGAGTGCACTGGGTGCAACCTTTAAATGGATGATTAATTTGAAACGATTACTTACTTACGGATTTTTTTAATTTTTTTTTTTTTACTTTGAGAAGGACACATTTGTGGATTTGTGTGCACATACATATGCATGGATTGAATACGTATGCTATGTACTGGATTTTGAAAAAAAAAAAAAGAGATTAGGTAGGTACAACAGCTCGGGATGTAGGTGCCTAAGCATGTGGTTATGTATCTATCAAGCGAAGGAGCCAGATAGCAATTCGTCTTTGCCACGTAAACCTTCGTCAAATGACGCAGGACAGTAAACATTTTCAAAGATTTAGGCTTTGAGTTTCAACTCGGCCAAGACGGAATGATATCTGAGAAAATTCTGTGCACGGTTTTCGGACAAGGTACTGTGGATGTTCGCATCATCCAAAGATGGTCCAAAAGGTTCTATGTATCTTGAAAACAAATCTGTACAGCGGACTAAATTCTAGAGACCTGCCAAGGAACAGACATCCATCGTGTAGGTCATGATACTGCCTCGTTCTGTACCCCAGGAGCGTAAAGGTGTTTTTTTTCCATCACATCCATGTCAGACGTTATATTGCATTGAGGACGAAGCAGGAGTTCAAAAATCGCTAAATCGTTTTTGTCAGACATGCAATTCAAAATTTGTGTAATGAGCACAGTAAAGGATCAAAAGGAGGCAAGATATGGGGAGTGTGTACATTGTTCCATTAGAACTTTTATCAGGCTGCTTAGAAGTCTGTTTGGCCACGTAAATCACCACATATGTTAGGAGTATAGCCGACCACCTAAACACCCTGTTCCAGTACTTATGCCTAGTTTAAGTTTGTGCTTCGCGATCTTAAACGATTCAAATGACTCGTCTAAAATAGAATCTAGATCTTGTCGTGGACCTTGTCTGCTTAATTCATCGGACTGTGTGTTGAACAAACCTCGCAAGCAATCGCATTCACCGATTATCAATTTGGAGCTCATAGTATATGCTTCCTATACCTTAAAGCAGTTCTTGAACATCAATCCGACTGCCTCGAGTCATACTAAATGAATGTTGGCTATAAATTAATTTTCGACGACAGTGACAGTGCCTATAAATCTTAATTTGAAGCCGTGAAAAAACCTCTTGACTTATAGATATGCACCAAGAAGTTCCTTTCCTAGGTCGTCCGCGGAATACATACCTACGATGTCAGTGTGTGGATCTACCTTATACCAAAGTTAATAGAAAAATCGTTGCGCCAACAGTCATAAGAAATGCCAGCGCAAGTGACAGTCTCATCTACAAGAAGGTCGAGCTTCTTAAAGTAGCTTTAAATCGCAGTGCCTTTACGTCCCTGTTGAGGGCATAGCAGGTAACGACAAAGCTGACGAAAGGGCTAGAAGAGGTTCAAAATCTCGACCAGATCAAAAAGACTCATCAGTAAACTTTCCGCCTTGCACACTAAAGTTTGAAGCAGGGATCAAGGCCTTAAGTGAGTCAAACAACAGGCGGTCCTCCCTGGACACTTGCGCAAGCACAAGAAGTATTTAGCCTTACTTTGCCAAAACAAAAACCGACAGGCTTATGCAAAAGGATAGGAGATCCCATTCTGGCCTGGTGGGAGTCATTACGGAACCTTGCGGTATCATATGAAAAAAACTGCGGCTAACGGAAGAAGAACTATGTCGAGAAAGTTAGTGAGGATACAACCAAGACCCTGAATCTTGGGCGACACTTCCTCCAAGACGTTCAAGAAATTCTCAGCGGATCAGTGACCGACATCTTAAACTACATCAGTGACTGCAGAACAAGGTTAACCAATGAGCAAGGGGTAAACATATCCCCTCCTATGGGTCTGTATTGACCTGGGCTTGGCGTAGTGAACCACTTCAATGTCGCCTACCCACATACCTAACCTAACCTAACGCCCTTGTTGTAAAAAATGCGCTAAAGTATCTTGGGATCATCCTGGACAACAAGTAAATTTGGAAAACAAACACGAAAGCCAGAAGGGAGTACGGGGTTTGCCGTAGGACTTTTGGTAAGACGTGGAGTTTCAAACCGAATCGTCATTGCAAGTCCATCCTACTCTATGGAGTGTTTGTATGGTGACTGATAGAAGAGAGGAATTACGCCCTTTTACTACAACAAATGTCCAACGTATGGTTTGCCTAGGAATCATTGGATCCCAATCCAGTACCTCCACATCAGCCATTAACTCACTCCCTATAGGACTAGAGGTAAAAAGATCTGCCGAACTGGCTGCTCTTAGACTCAAAACCGTAGGACATTTCAACGAACGGACCGCAATGGGTTACAGGACTATCTGGAAAGAAATACAGGCGGCATCTGGACTCGTCAGACATCTGAGCGGCCTTTTAAGTAAAAAATACGACTTCGACACAAGCTACACAGCTCGGCTTCACAAACGCGGTGAATGGCAGCAGGACACTGTCGTTTTAAACGAGGCTGGTGTATACAGATGGATCACACGTCGATGGAGAATCGGAGCGGGGATCTAATGCCGAAAGCCAACTTTCAATCCATCTGACTGTCTTTCAGGCAGAGAGTATTGCTATACTTAAGCGGGCGGAACTACTACTCAGGAACCCAAAGCAACAGCATCAACATCTGCTCGGACAGTCAAGCAGCTGTAATGGCACTAGCAAACCTAAGAACCAACTCCAAAATGGTAAAGGAATGCAAGAAAAAACTTAATATCTTGGCAACCTCCTCCCACCCAGGTCAACCTGCTTTGGGTACCTACTGGTCACTGCAATATACCAGGGAACGAAGTCGCGGATGAAATAGCGAGGAAGGAAGCGGGAAACATGGATAGGAAGTGGCCTTAAAGGTCGTTAAAAGCGTCTACAGCAGCTCGCTACCAAAACACCAACAAAACATGAGAAAAGGACTGCAAGACTGCCAAAGCCATGAATGAGAGCCCCTGCTCCCGTCAGGCAAAGAAGGCGTTCGATTTAGGCGGAAGACAATTAAGACAGATGGTCGGTCTGTACACCGGACACATCAACCTGAATAAATACTCCTACGGACTAAGACTGGTGACTTCTAGAACTTGTCCGGGATGCGAGGAAGGGGAAGAAAGCCTGGAACACTTCCTCTGCGAATACGCTGCAACAGGAGCGCTAAGACACAAATACCTCGGAAGACACGTCCTGTCCGGGCTGAGTTATTTTGGACAGTATAGTTCCGGAAAAATCCTCGACTTCGTCAGAGGTACAGGACGTTTCTCGGAACAGTGAACCTCACCCGAATCTCCGTTCCCAAATCAAACCAAAGATGGTGTACATAATGCCTGCACTTTTAGATATTACATGCGCATATGGCAATGAAACTGAATAAAACGTCGTATTATTAGACCAACTCTACCCGGGTATCAACAAAACGGTCGATAAGACCCTTTTCAGCGTGTATCTACAGTGTACTCTCCCGTACGGACACCCCTTATAAGCGGACAAATTCTTCGAAGCCGTGCGTCGGTGTCCGATTATAAGGGAGTACCTATGCACTGTATTAACCTAAATTCTTACACTTCCTGCACCGCGTACTGACTACAATCACTTCATACGATTCAAATGATAAGCAAAACAACATTCTCTTCTTCAATTGCCCTCCCAACTACACACATACAGAACAAATCCACCAACAAGTAAACACTCTGACAGAAAGTTAATAATTTTATGCATGATTAATCGCATGCAAATAGGCGGCAACCAAAACAACAGCCCCATGTAGTACATACCTATACAAGTCTTATGAAACAATCAACAACAACACCTCGCCAATTGTACACCATTGGATACAACAAAACACAGCAGAATAAAACCAAATCGAACTGAACCAACAACAAAACCAGAAGGCGGCTGCAGTAGCAAAGCAACAAGTACTCTTCGTGTCGTGTGAGAGTGCCGCACACAAATATATTTGCTTTCTATATCCACCGCCTTCTGCTGCTTCTATGCCCCCCGCACACACTCGGTTCCCTCCTCTGAGCGATTTTAATTTTCTCGAATAAACAAAATCCGAACAAACTGATCGCATTTAATTAGCAAATCGTATAATTAATTAACTGGTTCAACACAGGCACACCAACAACCATCGGGCTACCTTGTATCCGGAAGATACACATGTATCTACATGCGTCAGACAAGCGCTCGTTTAACGCATTTTTTTTTTCCACACACCGGAAATTTTCTCAACTCAAAAACCAAATAAATAAAATTCCAAAGCGTCCGCAGATACTAGCTGTACCAAAAAACCCAAATGACAAGCGAATTTGATTGGTTCAGATAGTTAATTCGAAAATTTATGCGCATTAGGCAGACGACGAAGTTGATTTGTTTGGTCTACTCAATTGGTTTGATCGCTCTCGGGCGCGTTGTTTCCCTCTCATTCTCTCGCGTCGCTCTGTGGGACGCTCTCTAATGATGGAATGCAGTATGGGTAAGCAATGTTAATAAAAAAAAAAAAAAAAAAAAAATATTTGACGCCCCAAATGCAATGCAAACGCCCCCAATTACGCGCGGTAAAACTTCAAACAACGTGTGCACCAGACGACGACTTTGACGTCGACGACGACGAGGCAGCTTAAATTGTTTAGGTGTCGCGCCAAAATAAAATTTCCATCTATCGAATCGATGTGTATCTTCTTGTTTTATTTTCATGTATTTTTCAGTTTTCCTCTTTCTCTGTAGTATCTATCAGATGCGTGTTTACATTTCAATTTTCGAAAAAAAAACCCCGAACCGCGATATCGATGAGATATTAGGTGATATTGAAGAGAACGTTTTCGATCAAAGAAAGATGAAAGCAAGCAAGATCGCCTTTTGATTTCGATACCAATTATTGTGTATCGGCAATAAAAATATGATTGGCAGCGTGATCAATGAAATGTTGTGCGCAAGAGGCCAAGATATTAACCAGATAATTGGGAATCTAATAAAATTATACTTTATTGACTAGGCTCTTGAGGTTTTCCTGTGCTCGCTGATGGTTGTGTTGCAAAGCCTTGCGTTACTAAAAAGAAAATATCTTTGAAAACGTTCATTAATTAGGTTTGAGGCCTGAAAAGTAGTGCATACCTCCGCGGAAGAATGTATCTGGGAATACATTATGACTAGATCAATTTTTTATAAGAGTGTTTGAAGTTTTGACATGAAAAAAAGAGGTTGGCAACCACAGAAAAACTGACCGCACGATAACAAGCGAATGACACCAGGAAAGTGAGCAATAGCGTCACGAGGAAGCTGCAAACCTTCGTATAGAATCTTCGCAACATCCTAAGGATCTACTGGCCAAACCGTATATCGAACGACAAGGGGGATAACAGACCAGGAGCCAACGTCAAAATACGGTGGAGAATGTGGCAGTGGATTGGGCGCTAAGACAGTCCCATTGTAAAGTACACCATGCAATGGAATCCACTTACCTAATCATTCAGATGAGTGGGCCACCTTAGGCAGACATGGCTAAGGACAGTCGAGGGGGAATCTAGATCATTGGGGATAACTTGGAGGGAACTCAAGCAAGTTGCAGAACTCCGAACAAGATGGCGCACAGACGTGGTTGACGCCCTATGCCCCACGAGTAAGCAAGTAAGTAATGCGCAATCTCAAACGATGACTTAAAACTTCGACTGACTTTGGCCCTGAATGACGTCCATTATGCAAACTATGCTCCTACGCGAAAGGATAACACTTCGACTAAATCAAAGCAAGCCTAACCACGCCATAGAAATGGACAAGATCCTGCATAATGCATGCTTCAATGTAAAAAATGTTCGTAGTTACAATTTACTTCCGTTTAGCATGAAGTACCACAAGGGAACATCAACGAACCCCGACTTTATGATTCGAAAATAAATTCTCTTTGCGAGGAGCAACTGCCTCCAGCCCATTTTACTTCCATCTTTCACGCTGGTGTTCATGATAAGAAAAAGGCTTATAAGCTCTACAGCGCCTCCTTGGTCTTTCTTTGAGTACACATTATAAAAACATACAAACATAAAAGTTTGGTGTTGGAGCTAACATTTTACACTAATCTCTAGAAAGACTCCACAAAGACTATTGCTGAAGCAGCGTGCACGAGAAAAAGAATGGCTCTGTCTATCATCTGTTGTGCCCTGGCCGATCGAACACCTAAGTGAGGAATAAGCCCAACTGACGTCCCAAGTCACTTATGTATCTACCTAGTCAACCCACTTGTGAAAACTTCCAAGCCATGAAAGTGCATCGAATTATGCAAAAGAAATTGCATCATTGCATCATCGGACCGCTGTCGTTAGCGTTCACATTGTCAACCAGACTTCATTTTTCAACTAAATTTCAAAGACGTTGGACGTACTCGTAGCAGCGCTTGAAAAACTTTTCGGAAATTAAATTTCCTCCAGGTCGGACACACACGCGTTCACACTATCAGATATGACTGTCAAACCACCAAAACTATCCAACATGCCTGACAGACCGTCATTTCTTGCGTTCACGCTGTCAGATTTCAGTCGTTTAGACCTCCCTATTCTAAGCAAAGTCTCACAGTATGTTTCCAGGAACACCGGCGTGATCAGCAAACGCATTAAGGACAAAACAATTCGCTAGTAAAATTTAATGAATATTTATCCGTTAAAACCTTCAAAAACCCACCTGTGAAGGCATTTACAATACTATACTAGATGATCATCAATAAACTCCTGAATGGAAACAGCCTTGGAAATTATGGTTACCATCGTTGTGACCAAATAGAAGCAATAAAATATAAAGAATTCACTGCTACACAGCCTAGCCATTAACAGTGTCACTGTGACAATGCTTTATAGTCCTCAAACATAAATTAACATTTTGTTCCCGTCAGCAGGATGCCAGCCGATGTGGTCCATTAAATTAATATTGCATCCTTACGCCCAATTTTATGAGTCTCATTTGAGTAGGCTAGGATATAGGGTATCCCTTCCACGAAATCATATTTTCATAATTTACCCAAAAACCAGTATCGAAATGCATGTGTGTCCCTCTGCCAGCATTCGTTATTTTTGTTTTTCATAATTTATCTCAAAAGGACACAAATTTACGACATACGGCTGTGAAATGATGAAAGAAGAATGAACGCCCAGCACGGTTCATGGCAGACATCCTGCAAAAGTCAAAAAATATTTCGTTGTGCAATCAGCGCGTAGCACATGTCCCACTGTGTGATCCTTCAAAACGTGATGCAGTGTCAACTGTGAATGAAGAAGGACATCGACTGACAACAGTGCGTATCGCTTTCTTTTTTTCCTTTCGAAAAAAAAAAAAAAAACTTTTGATCTATTTTTGTTGAAGAGAAAGTGCATGAAAATATGTTTTTTTTTTTTTCTGTTTTTATTCGAACCGAAAGAAGGAAAAATTAAAGATAAAAGAAGACGAAAAATTCTCCTTCATCATCTGTAAGATACTCGGGGACAGATATGAATATAATACACAGGGACTCCTTTCTAAAAACGTCCGTCTGTTGGTAGTAAATCACTCAGTTTTTGACATTTTTAAAGTGCGTGACATTGTTTTATTACGTGTGCGTGTATAGTATCATCATCGATCGACGACGACGACGACGACGACGACGAGGAAGACAGCGACGAGTGAGCAAAATACCAGGCGCTCTTACACAGCTCACCCTCTCCCGTTCACCGTGAATTTGGTATGAATTTCGGTTTTATGATGATGTGTTTAGTGCGTTTCAAGAGTGTAATGTATATTTTATGGATTTTTGATATCGAAGGAGACAATTTACTAAATACATAAGGACGGCACACACACACATACGTACAGTGTTTGGTGTTATTGGCACAAGGACTCACGCATGGGAGGGTGGTACTTGGATGGAAAGTAAATATAGAAATCGTTTAGTTCTGGCGATCGTTTACGCTGAAGGGAATGCACTGATTTATAGAACAGATTTTTTACGACTTTTCAAAGAGAAGTTTCGGGAAATATCGGGAGAAAAAAAAACCATAAATTTTGAATTTTCTTTTCAAGTTGCAATTCATTTTTTCGGAGTTCAATGAATTGGAGTTCAGAAACTACCAACGGACGGAGTTGACTGGTGAGCAGTTGCCGGAGTTTTTCGGTTTTCAAATTATTTAAAGGAAGTGGAAAGGAACACTGTAGTACCGTTCACAGGCAGTGTAAAACATAAGAATCCACTTTAGATCCAGGGCTAACAAAGGAAGGAATACCACACGATGGTTTAAATGTTTGGGGCACTTATCGACACTGGGAGTAGGGGTCAGGGATTCGGGAGGGTAAATGCCTACCATTTGCTGCCAAGAGACACTGAATTCATCTGAAAAGCTCTTGGAAGCATTTATGAGCCTTAAAAGTCCCACGACTTTTGCAAATGAATGTACCCAGTGACTGATACTGATCTTATCTTTTGAGATTAAGGAAAAATCCCTACGTTTATCCTTTGCAAAAAGAACTGAAGAGATTTACAAAATACCCAGTGACTGTGGTCTCACCCTCACCAACGAAACCTAACATAACTGAGATACCTAATCCATTTTAATATTTCAAGAAAAAAAAATGAGAAAAAGGAATTTGAAGTTGCCGTCATAGTTATGTATAATTTAATCAAAAAAGGAGTTAAATACAAAAATATTCACTTACCGATGGAGTTGTAGTCTTGCAGACAGTAAATTCGTTGTAGGATTCCAATTAATCTTCACACCAGGAACAACCACACGCGAACGCGAACCGGGAGGATTGCTTAAGCTTTGGAAGACATAAAAACCATAAAAAGCTGGCCACAGAAAAAAAAAATAAACACTGGCCATCAGGATTTTATTTTAATTTAATATGAGACAAACACATGGCAAAGCACATTGCCAACGAGGGAGAGAAAGGAACGAACGATTTCGGACACTCGATTTAAGCCGCGCACGTCCTTGCAATTTTCGAAACACGAACCAGCGAGGTTGCTAAAGGCTTAAAAAAAACAAAAAAAGAACTATGAAGCACTAAAGCTCAAAAAGATGGCCACCGGAGAAAAGAAAAGATATGGCATCATGACAACAAAAACACATTGCCAAGAAACATAAAAGAGAAACACTTGCTTTTTATGGGATCCCTTGAGGAGGGAGGGAGAGAAAGGGACTTTTCACATTCACACTACCGAACGATTTCGAGCACTCGAGTTAACCATGCGCGAAAGCGAACCGACATGATTGCTTAAAGCTTTAATAAGGTAAACGAACAGCACAAAAAGCTTTAAAAGCTGACCATTATGGGAAACGGAGACACTCGGCCGCATTTTTCATTTAAATTTAAAAGGAGCCAAACACATAACAAACGAACGCAAAAGACACTGCTTATGGGAGCCCTTGAGGAGGGACAGAGAGAGGGATTTTTCAGAACTAAGGAATGATTTCGGACACTCGACTTAAGCCGCGCGCGTTGCTCTAATTTTCGAATTTATTTTCATACCCGAAACACCCACAAGCGAACACGAACCGGCTGCGTAAAACTTTAAAAAAACATACGACTAAGAAACTCGAAAATATGGCCACCGCAGAAAAAAAAAACAACATGCCATCAGGACTTTATTTAAATTTAAAATGAGACACACACGTTACAAAGCAACGCAAAAGACACTTGCTTTCTATGAGAGCCCTTGAGGAGGGAGAGAGGGACTTTTCACAACGTAGGAACCATTTCGGACACTCGCGATGCGCCGCGTACGTCGTTACCAGGAACAACCACAACCACAAGAGAACGCGAACGCGACCGCGATCGGCAAGATTTCTTATAGCTTTAAAAAAAAAACACAAAAAATTAACCCCCACAGATAAAAATTAACTAACTCTCGGGACGATTTTATATAAATTTAAAATGAGACAAAAACATTTCCGAGCAACGCAAAAGACACTTGCTTCTCATGGGAGCCCTTGAGGAGGGACAGAGAGAGGACTTTTCAGAACTAAGGAATAATTTTGGACACTCGAGTAACGCCACTCACGTGTTGTTACCAGCAACAACCACAAGCGAACGCGAACACGAACCGGCCAGGTTGGCTTAGAGCCTTAAAAAGACAAATAAACTGCACGAAAAGCTCAGAAAGCTGGCCACAGCAAAAGAAAAAAGACACTGGCCGCCACGATTTTAATTTAAAAGAAGGCAAACACTGTCGAAAGCAACGTAAAAGACACTTGCTACTAATGGGAGCCCTTATCGAGGGAGGAAGAAAGAGACTTTTCATACATTTTTACCTTTAACAACTACCGAACGATTTCCGACACTCGATTTGAGCCGCGCACGTCGTTGCAATTTTCGAACACGAACCGGCGGGGTTGCTCAAGCTCTAAAAATAAAGCCAACTATGAAGCACAAAAGCTCAAAAACATGGCCACCGAAAAAAAAGACATGCCATCACAATTTTATTTAAATTTAAAATAACACAAACACATTGCCAAGCAGAATGAAAGAGACACACTTGCTTTCATGGGATCCCTTGAAGAGGGAGAGAGAGAAACGCACTTTTCACAAACTTTTCACTTTCTCACTACCGAACGTTTCCGGACACTTGAGTTAAGCCGCGCACTATTAAACTAATTAGACTACTCACCTTGAACACTAAAACTACACTGTGCCGGCTGCTCAGCTAATTGCAGGCAAGTGGCTTACCAGTGAGCTAGGTCAAGGTTGGAGAAAATTTGTCTCCAAAAAACCTCCATCCAAGCTTTCATTCAGAGCTGAATGATCTCCTATTCTCTTCTTTCTTCTGCAACAACATGCAGCTCGGTTTGGCAATGATGCATATATTTTTCGCACGTCTTTGCAGGGGAACTGCATCAATTTATCTAAGGGAAAAAAAGAAGGGTATATGCTCTGTCAATCAATTGTCATGTCAAACTCATAAAGAATGAAACATGTTGATTCAACATACAATGGTGCTAATAGCTTACAAAAGAAAAACTTTAGAGAAGTCGAGGTTCTTGTAATTGCTGTCTCAGAGCGTGAAGAGGGAGAGACGACATCTCAGAATGCGATAGAAATAGAGATATTTAAAAATTAAAACTTTGGTGAAATTCATGGAGGTCCGCCATATTTATGAAGACAGTTTTTTACAAGAAAATTTCTTGGAAATATAATTAAAACTCGCCTCGGTGTAACCTTCAGCTTTTTTTACTTTAATATGTAATTGCAAATGTAGACAATAAATATTGATACTCCATTAACATAATTCGAACACTGAGCTTCGGAAACACATAAATCAATTTCTTTGCCTATCTCTTTAACAAATGCTTTATCGTAAAATTTGAATGCAAAAATTGTACGCTAGCTAGACGTTCCTCAGCAGTAGAACCCAACAAATTTTGGTGGACATATGTAACTCGGAATTCTACCCTAAGAGCTAGACTGGTTTTATAAATTCTGATAAGAATCTCCTTATTCTGACTCTATCATCTTCGAACCTGTACCAATTTAATTGATTTTTTTAAACAAATTTAACAGATTCTTACAATACCTACTGGACACCTTGTGTGTTTAATGGCATGTCAAAGAGCCTCCTGATCTCTCAAATTGTACTCAGCCTGTTCCAGCTCAATTTCATTCATACCACGATGCGTGGGAGGTTTGAAATTGTTACCAAGCATCCCAATAGCATACCATCATAGCAGGTTTGCTTCGGAATAGCCTACATATGTACTTTGTTCTTATCCATATTTAGGACATTCGAGGTAATTTCAATGAGATAGTAACAGTTGATTGAGTTCTGCGTAGATTTGCATTTATATAAAAATAAACGATTTTTTTTATCATTTTTGCAGCTTTGCTGCTTGTTATTATTTTTAATTATTTTGTATGCCAACGTTACAAGAAGCATAGAATTATACGTATACGGGAGCGGATTATATTGAAAAAATTACAATCTACCATCCCAGGTGCACCTAATCTAATGTTGAGGTTTTTAAGTATAGTACAGAAGTTTAGTTAGATAGGTCGTGAGATATGTATGTATGGCAGGAGAAAAAAATTCTTAAAGAGTTTTGCATTTGACGACAAACGATGCTCTTCATCTTATCCACGAAACATAAAATCCTCGCAAAAGCGTTGACAACAATTCAGAAATGAGTGAAATTCTTCAGTATCCCTTTGTTTAAACCTCAAGGCACAAGGCGAAACTATCCTGTATTCAAGCTTAACTTTCAATCTTAAAACTAATCCCCTCGTCCTTCCATGGATTTAGTGCAATGACTTCAAAACACAATTTGACATCTACAAACACTTCTAAAAAAAGGCTTAACTATCTATCTTCAAATTCATCTCTCAACTATGAAACAATTCACCATTCAACATGTTCAGGCAAACAAGGCTTCCCCACACTAGGTTCGACAACTCAAATTTCTCAGAGTTATCCTCTCATTAGCACAGCAAAACACAGACTCATCAAGTATGATTGTCTTCAAAGTGAGCTAGCAAATTTAACATGATGCCCCTTGTCGTACACACATGGCTTCAATGCAGTACCTTCAACAACTGGAGAAGAATTCTCCGGAAGCCTTCCTTCTTCCAAGAAACATGATTTCTTTGTCATTATTTCAATCAATCAGCTAGAAATGAGTAAGGTTCTCAAGATTTATCACGTCTTTGACATCTCTAAACACTTCTAAACACAAGATGTTATCATCATTCATCTTTCAGCCTTCTAGCCTTCAAAGTGGACTACTAAATTTAAAATGATGTCCCTTGATCTACAGAATAGCAAACATGACTTCAAGGCAATGCCTTCAACAACTAGCTAGAGATAACCGAACTCTCCGGAGGTCTTCCTCCATTCTTCAGCCTTTAGTTTGTCCACGAAACATGATTTCTTCCCGATTTCAACAATCATCCAAAAATGAGTGGATTTCTCCAGATTCACCACCTCAAAACACTTCTAAACTCAAAGCTAACCAACGTTTAACCTTAAAACCAAACCATCCTCTGTCAGGAAATACATATTCTTAGCATCAGCTTCAAAAACTCTCCTTAGTACAGGAGATACACCTAAGCACTGCCTTACCTTTCCTTCAACTTCAATTTTCAAATTAAAACCAAGCTTCCATTGTCAGCGAAACATGGCGTCTCTTCCTCAAAACCTTTGAGATCTTCAATTCAACTTTCAAGCATAAAACCATGCCATTCACCCTTCAGAATATCCAGCAAATAACCAACTACAAGGAATAGGCTGAATTCCTCGGAACCATCATTCCTGCAACACATTTTAACGCACCCTTCCCATGGCTCCTTCATTAGTACCTCTAAGAAACCAAACAAACGCTTTAAACATAGCCTCAAAAAATATTTACGTAAAATCCAGAAAATGTTTAATAAGACAAGACATATTTTTTTAATAAGATCTCAACAGATAAACTGAACACTCTCTTTAAAATAAGAGGTGACCTGATTAGATTGAGTTTTGTTCCACCTCGACCGGATCTCCCAATTTTGTGTAGCCTTTGCAATCTCAGAGAACGAGAGGATGTGTACCACTTTATTGCGGTATGTCCAATCTTAAAGGAGTTCCGACTAAAGTTCTTTGGTTTGCAGGTACTCAAGCTAGAGGAAACCTTGAGTATACCGAGGATGGGAGGTGCTGTGCACTACGCTACAGAAATTGCATAATAGAAGAACATTTTTAAAATGAGAAAAAAAAGAAAGCAGTAAAGTTTTCGATACGTTAAAATAGAAACTGTCAATCTGGTAGACGGCCTTCAGCCAAATCCTATGTATAGACTTAGTATCTAACTAAAATGGATTATATTTCTTTTTTATCTGAAATAAAAGTCATCAAACTAACTCACTAGCTAACATTCACATTTTGTTCAGATTTGCTTCAAGGAGTCCACTCTCCTTCTAAAGAACGCTGTTCTTGTATTTAATACGTCAAAATACAACCGAGATCTTATATCAAATGATGGGATAGTTGATTGGTTTAAGAGTATTGGGCTAAACACCTCGTGAAGTTGGCCTCTGTCCTGTTCCTTTTTGCAAGGAAACTAGGCATATGGTATTTTTTTCCTTATACAAAGAAGATCGTCGGAAAATTCCATCCGAAGAGCAATAGCGACTCAAGTTCCAGTCGAAGTTCGGAAAAGCGCAGACGAAAAAACAATTGGATCACTCAAATGCAAAAACAACAGAAAATTCTCGGCCTCAGAGAGGAGGTGATTCAAAATAGAGCGGCTTGTAGAAGGATATTGAATTAGGCAAACTTAGCCAACCCAAGATCGAAAAATTCCGAAAATTAAAGAGAATATCAGTACCAGAAATATCAGCCCTCTTTCCACTAGATATATAACAGAATTTTGTATGTGTAAGAGTATACTCATATATATGTATATACAGCTCTGTGCAAAAAAATAGCACCAATTGAATTTCCTCACAATTACTAATTTTATTATATAAACTGGCGCTTAGATAACCAATAGATTCAGGCGACATCATATTATTCCTAAGGCTAGATCGACCTTATGCAACATTTCTCCAAGATGGCGGATGTAGACCAATTAGAATTAATTAGATTTCTATTGTGCTCGCATGCAAGCTTGCTGTCCGGAAAAGAATTGTTTATAATCTCATCGAGAATGTAATTGGACCGATTCATCGTAATGGTTTTTTGATTTTGACATAAATTAACATTTTCAATCGTACACATTCCCAAAAAACGGAATACATCTCTTAGAAAGAAAAAGAGCAGAAGATCCGTGGAAATCGTTCATCTCGCTCGCTCATAACTACGGGAACATATTTCTCCAATTCAACAAAGTTTCTGGGAAACGTTGTGGCAACAAACATGGCGCAGTTAAATTATTCGAAATAATGAATTTGTAACCAATTTCCAAAAAGAAAAAATCCTGACCCCTGAATAATTGCTATTTTCATAAAAGAATTCAGTTAGTTGATAAAATGATTTATTGCACAACTGATCAGATGATTACTTACACACACTCGTATGAAATCCATATCCATTTACCCGACTCTCCATCACTAGGTAATCTTCAATCTTTTCGAACATCCTTTAACGAAATTTTACGAGTGCTTTATATGGAGATTAAATATCACTCACAAATAAGCACAACTCGAACGATGAAAACAAACAATTTTGAAAGAATTAAAATTTTTCCGACACACGATCAGGCTAAGGACTCTGCAAAATATGGGCACACAATGAATTGCAGGAGGAGAGTAGAGCTTTTAGTAGAAAGTATTGCATTACAAGAGGCACCACTACTACAAGGAAATACGCCAGCTGCTATGTGGCTGACAAAGATCTCAGTATTTAGTAAGGATAGAGTTAACGGTAAAATTTCATCCAGTGTTCTCCTCTTTTTGGAGAGAAATAAACATATTTTCGAAATTAACCATAACGTTGCCATATGAACATTATCTTTTAGACATTTACCTACATCTAGTCAAAAATAATATTTTTTTATTCAATTTTTACTTGTATTTTCGAAATGAATATAAAAATTTTAGTAAAATATGCTTTGCTCAAGGAACTATACCAAAACGTTTGTACTTTCAAGTTTTATTGCTAAGACGTCGAAGTGTACCCGCGAGTCGTAATCGATGTTTCCCAGGATTATCTGGCATAAAAGGGCAGACTAACTTTTTTCTGAAGACCCGACTAAAGTTTCATATTTCTGTGCAAATCATATGAAACGTCCGCTTTATGTACATGTATCTGAGCCTCCATATGTTGATTTCATTTAAAAAAATACTAAGAAAATTTCTGTGCACCAACGAAACAGATTGAGAAGGTTTTCATGACAGAAATTACTCTCCGATGTTAGTCAGACATTCGTAGAAGGTTATACCGTGAAAAAATTTCTTGATGTTGTCTTGAACTTCAACGTCGAACCTTTAATTTTCCTTATTTCCTCCATATTATATGCTTCGTCTCACTTTCCTTGCAGATATGTATTGTACCTTTCATAAAAGTCCATGACATGCACATATGTACGTACATATGTATGTACAAAATCTCCTCTCAATTTTGTTAAGTTTTCCCAAATTCAAAACCCGATCTGATGTTTCTCATAATTTCTTACGCAAACCTCTTTTCGATTGATTTACGACAACTTCAATGAATGATTTCGAAAAATGCGGTACAAAATATATCCATGAAGCCGACACACCATTGCCATAAGCCATATGGAATACATATCTCATCGTGTTTTCCTTTTCATTTTAATAATTTATTGATGTCAACCCTTAATAAACCCGACTCAGGCTGAACAAAAATCATAAAAAAAAGAAGAAAAATCCTAAAATCCACATCATCAGCAGCATTCAAAGCTGACACAGTCAGGAGAAAATCAATGCGTGACTCCCAATGCGCATCTAAAACATTTAATCCCTTACGCACTATGTCCTGTCAAAAAAAAAAAAAAAAAAAACAGCAACCTCCAAGGAGGGTTGATTTTCCAATTACTGTATATCATCGCAACATCACAGCCAACGAAGAGCGAGCTAGAGCACTGTGCGACAAGACTTTTATGATATCTATGTCCAATCTGATGATTTATTTACGAATATCGAAACGGACATGTTCTCCTCTGTTTTTCCCTGCCCTGTTCCCTCGTTAGGTCGCTGTGTTGTGTCCTTTACCATTTTCCTTCTGAGTGATTTATTCCTGTCAAAGGAACATAGCAGTAGAATTAAGGGATGATATCACTTTTCCCGATGCGAGTGAGTGAAGAGTGTTTCCTTACGCACAGAAATGGAAAAAGAACCCTCACCTATTTACTATTTTTTTTTTGTGCTATTTGTGTATATGTATGTACATATGTATATATGTTTTCCATCAATCTCCTTCGTCCATCTCAATTTTCATATTATTTGATTGGATTCTAACTCACGCACACTGCCACACAGAGTTAAATTTGTGTGTGACATGTCACTGGATAATGGTGTAATGGCGATGGATTGCTGACTGCCTTTTCAATCTTCTTCAATGGAAAAAAGGACACATTGCCACTTCTACAAGAGAAGATAGTGCGGAGCCTGATGGTCGTAGATCATTCGTAATATGCGTGAGGACATTCAATTCGAATGAGAGAGGGATTTAACGAACGCAATGGAAGTCATAGTGATGGCGTTGTCGGTGGTGGTGGTTTGGCAGAATGATTTAAGGAGACCAATGATGCTGGGATAATATGATAGTTCTTTGCTTTCGTTTTCATGGTTATTATGTGTATCAAAATGGCGCAGGATTCGTCATTTAGTTTTTGTCTCATTTTCAGGGAAATGATATCCGGTTCTGGTATCAAAAGATTCAAAAGAATGGGAGATCCTTTGGTGAGTTTTTGCTTGGTTTTTTTTTGTGTTGGCAAATGTCAATTGATGAAAGAATTATGATCCTAGAAAGTAGATTATCCTTGATTTATGTCGCATAAGGATTCAATGTGAGCATTTCTCTTTTCTTTCTTTAATTAAATGACAAATATAAACATGTGTGTGTTGTATTTAAATATGTACATATATGCGTATGTGTGGTGCCTAGGAAATATCGTTGTTTGTTTTCAAAGAGCTTGGAGTGTAATATTTCTAAAATTAATGAAACCGATCAGTAAAGCTCTTATTTTGTTTATATGGCAACGTCCTGGTAATCTTCGAAAATGTAACTTTTTGCACAAAGGTGCAGCTGCAGTGGAAAGCTCACTGCAAGCATATACATTTCAATAGGTGGGAAAGGGAAATCTACGTGTTTTTCCGGGTTCAGTAGTTTTAAGAAAATTAGGAGCCGCTGGCGGACTGAATTCCCAAATTGATCGAATTTAAAAAATAATAAAAGTAGATTCATTGTTAGATCTGTTGTTTTTTTTGTCGTGAGCTTTCTGCTTACTGGGAAAATTTTCCTTTTGTTTCTGGTGAAATTTCGTGAAGGAATTCATTTTGCTGAAAAGTGCAAAAGTTTGGAGAGTCCAGTAAAAGCCTTTAGGTTTCATATGAAAAGCAGCATTGGAACGGATCTTCACATTTGATCAACTCTATTCGAATCTTTTGTGAAAATAGTGTATATTTTCGGTAGTTATGTGTTGTTTTTCACTTGTTGATTAAATTTTCTAATTTAAATAATTTCATCCCTCCATGTTTATTGCTGACAAGATTTCCGGGCGCTGAAGTGGACAAATATTTACCATGTACGAGTAATGGGTGAGTGAGATCAAACGTTCTTTTCCTTTCTCTTTCAACGGCATTGTGGGTATATGTATTCCTTTCTCTCCATTCTTCTTATTATTTTTAAAATCAGAAACAATTTTAATGAAATATTTTAATGCAGGTTTATTGCTATCCAATCGGATCAAAGTGACTATTTTTTTTTCTGTGTTCTGCCCTTGGAAAATACACTATGTGTGTATGAATGTCGTAATTAGGTCGGACTGTGTTGCAACAGACCCGCCATCTTGGAGAAATTGGTCCTCAATTGAAGCTGTTTTTATTCATATATGTAAAAGTAAAGAAATTTGTTTATTAATCTGATTTATTGGTCATTGGCCAACGAGTGATTCCTTCTTGGTAACACGGTTAGGTACCTAATTATGTAGTTAGCGTGTAAATATTGTAGATTGACATGGTTCTATTGCCATGCATACTTCAGCACAGACCAGAAGTTTAAAGTAAGGCTTTTCCATAAAATATTTTGAAACCAAATGGTTTATAAATAAAATACGTACATACCATGCGTCGCTGCTTTTGCAAAATTCAACAAAAGACGGTAATTTAAAGGTCAATCAATGAAAATGACATCTGCAAGCACTTCAAGGGCTATGAAGTAAAACTAAGACATGGAAGATTAATCCTTAATATGTATATAAGGACTAGCTCTCTATACCGATTTGTTATAAGAAGATCTCTTGAGTGCTTTTGAATTCTATTTCATTTAACTTAAGTCAACTTTGTGTGTTTTTTTGCCGGATTTCGCAATCGCAGCGGGGGTATTTTAGCTATACGACAGTATGTACATGTACATATGAATATCTATCCAAAGATAAACCTTGAAATGCCTTTAAATTTCCTACAACTGCCATCAGCTATGTTGGTAAATGGGATACTGCGTCGTTCTTAATAAGTTTTTTGAATCTTAAGCATCACGGCAAAAATGTTTTTTACAAAATATTTCAGATGTCTGTACGTCTAAGCTAGACCCTGGACCACATACGGTCTGTTGCGCCGGGTATATTGTAACCTTAAACTGATGCCTATATTATAAATGTCCCTGGGCACGTTTTTAGAGGCACCTACTTGAATTTACCAATTCAGAAGTTCACGCCTACGAGTAAAACACATGCGATCTTATGCCAATTGATGGTCATATCTACCCATGATTTCTATATGTACATGTATCTCTTATAAATGATCGATGCAGTAGCTTCCTAATCAACAAGAAGTTATTTCATTTCAGTCCAACACTCAACCACGTCTACTTTGTTGGGTTCCTTTAAATCATTAGGGATATGGTGTCGTCCTTTGCATAGGAATTCTAAATTTATTTCTATATTCGTCTACCTAAAATCATCATTTTTGAGCTGGGGGTTTAAAGATGCCTCCTTAGAAAACATCTTTCCAAGATAAAAGGCAAAGAACTCTACAGAAACATGGATTGAGGATGACTTTTAATGTGTTTGACTCTTGAAAAGGCAATCTGTTGCAGTGTCTATTTGTTTTATTGCATTTTTTTTATACAAATGGAATAATTCTCCGATTCGTAATTCAAATGCCTTCGTGCATTAACCAATATTTCAGGGATAGCTTTATTTTAAAGTCTTAAAGGTGTAGGGTACATTTTGGAGTAGGTATTTGGTTAGTAATATGAGATAGGGGTGGCGCTGTGGCTCAGTGGTTAGCAGGTATATTAGGGAGATTCGACATTCATTTCCAATAAAATCTGTTACGGTTCCACATAATCCTTTTGGACATGGCATTGAACTAGAGATCCATCTATTCGTGCAAAAATATAACGCGAATGGCTTCAAGAACCTAAACTGTAGGTCCTGCATGGGCTGTTTGTACCAATTTCTTTTTTCATTTTACTTAGACGCATAGGGCTCCTCTATAATAACATATTGCTTAGGTCTACGCCCATTTACGGTGTCATTTCGCTCAAAAACAGAGATGATACCTACTACTTTATTGGAAGCTATGTACATATTTAGTTTACTGCGTTACATACCTACATACATATGTATAGCGGAATAGTTTCATTAGAAGCGTTTCTTAAATCCGATCTTAACGATAATCCGGTTGCATTCTTTGCTCCTCGCAGTTAATCATGTTGTCGATTTTACAAGAATAGGGGCTCTGCGCATTTAATGTAAATATTCAAAAAAAGTCTGCAGAAAAAATTGCATTTATTAAATATAAAAGGTCCGCACTTTATGTGCTTTGTACATTGCTTGTTGTACATATGCATATATGTACATACACATGAAAAGAATAAAAGTTTCACCCTAGGGCACCTCCTTTCAAAAATGTTTAGTAATTTTTAGAACTACGTGGTACATCTTCAAAATTTCTAAAAAAAATTGCTAAATCCCAAACATGGCGGACTTGTGTGATTGCAAAAATATTAATTTCTCCAAAATCTTTCTTTATGACTAGTTTTGTTTCTGTCCTTCTTTATAAGGAGGAATCGTCTCTTTTTTCAACTCTTTGTAAGCTATTAACTTCATTGCATGCTGTGTCAACATGTTGATATGATGTGCAATTTCTCTCTTGTTTCAATCGTTTTACCATTCCAAAAGAAAAACAAGGTGTATACCCTCCCTTGTCTGTCCCAAGTTAAACTGGTGCAAATTTTAAGCAAAGGTGTGCGAAGAACGTATACATATCAATCATCGGCATGTCATTGCAGAGGAAGGAAAAGAAAAGCAGATCATTCAGCTCTCACCCAAAGCTCGTGGTAGACTTTTTTGTGGAGACAAATTTTCCCCAACCTTGACCTAGCTCACTGCTAAACCACTTGTCTGCAATTAGCTGAGCAGCCGGCACAGTGTAGTTTTAGTGTTCAAGGTGAGTAGTCTAATTAGTTTAATAGTGCGCGGCTTAACTCGAGTGTCCGGAAACGTTCGGTAGTGAGAAAGTGAAAAGTGCGTTTCTCTCTCTCCCTCTTCAAGGGATCCCATGAAAGCAAGTGTGTCTCTTTTATTCTGCTTGGCAATGTGTTTGTGTTATTTTAAATTTAAATAACATTGTGATGGCTTTCGTGCTTCATAGTTGTCTTTATTTTTAGAGCTTGAGCAACTCCGTCGGTTCGTGTTCGAAAATTGCAACGACGTGCGCGGCTCAAATCGAATGTCGGAAATCGTTCGGTAGTTGTTAATGGTAAAAATGTATAAGAAGTCCCTTTCTTTCACCCTCCTCAAGGGCTCCCGTTAGTAGCAAGTGTCTTTTGCCTTTTAAACTAAAATCGTGGCGGCCAGTGTCTTTTTTTCTATTGCTGTGGCCAGCTTTCTGAGCTTTTCGTGCAGTTTATTTGTCTTTTTAAGGCTCTAAGCCAACCTGCCCGGTTCGTGTTCGCGTGTGGGTGTTTCGGGTATGAAGATAAATTCGAAAATTACAACAACGCGCGCGGCTTAAGTCGAGTGTCCGAAATGGTTCATAAGTTGTGAAAAGTCCGTCTCTTCCTTCTCAAGGACTTCCGTAGTTGGTTTGTAATGTGTCTGTTTCATTTTAAATTTAAATAAAGTCCTGATGGCATGTTGTTTTCTTTTCTGCGGTGGCCATCTTTTCGAGCTTTTGTGCTTCGTAGTCGTCTGTTTTTTTAAAGCTTTAAGCAACCGTGGCCGTTTCGTATTCGCGTGTGGGTGTTTCGTGTAAATAAATTCGAAAATTACAACAACGCGCGTTGTCTTTTTTTTTTTTTTTAATCTTGAGCAACCCCGCCGGATCGTCTTCGAAAATTAGAACGACGTGCGCGGCTTAGCTCGAGTGTTCGAAATGGTTCGGTAGTTGTGAAAGTGAAAAGGTTGTGAAAAGTCCCTTTCTCTCCCTCCCTCTTCAAGGGATCCCATAAAAGCAAGTGTGTCTCTTTTATTCTGCTTGGCAATGTGTTTATCTTTAAATAAAATATGCGGCCCAGTGTCTCCCTTTTCCATATTGGCCAGCATCTCTAGCCTTTTGTCATCTCCCCTATTGCTAATGAAAAAAGCTTTAAGTATTCCCCTCGGTTCGCGTTCGCGTGTGATTGTTCCTGAAATGAAGATGCATTTCGAAGCAACAAGAAATTCAACAACAAATTGAGCCGGTGAGTGAATACTATTTTCTTATCATTTACGATACATTTATTCCATGTAATATTTACATATTTATACATACTATATAGACATAATTTAAAGGTATTGTGTACGCATTTGATTCTACACTAAAACTACTATTATTGCGTCATGTTAGCTTATGTACGGGGTCAATGTGAGGACACAACAAGGTCACTCGGTAGGTCGTTAAACCCTTATGATATGAAACCCAGTAAATCGAATATCTTTGATCTTCTTATTTCTGTTATGTGTATGTTCGAAAAAGTTGAAGCAGTGGTATTGAATGTGTTGTATTATCGTTCTCACGCTGACGACTTTTGTAGATGCCGTGGAATAGAACTTGTCATTATTGGGACGATGTGTTACTATGCTAGGAGACCGTGCTAGAACCAGAAAGGTCTTTGTAACAAATTTATTTTGCTATGAGCCTACTTAATATGCAGGACGTATGCAACCGCGTGTAATTTATCTTCCTTTTCGACGCTTTCTATATTGATATGTCCTGACCGTCGTGGCAGTGAATAACATGTTATTTGTAAAGATCTGCTATGCCCTCACTCTGGTTATTCTCAAGTTGACGTAGTTTCACTTAGTTCATCCGCTAGTCCTTTAGACAGTTTATTCTTTTATATATTTCTTCCACATTGTAGGCACTGCCGGTACTGCCTTTTGAGAAGATTAATAGATTACTAAGGGTTTTTTTTTTTACAATAAGGACTGTTTGCTGAAATTGAAAAAGTCTGAGTCCCGCATTTCCATGCATTCCTGCTAATATTCCTGAGGAGTGACATGAGAATGGTCTCGGTTTATGGAATTTTTCCCTTTTTGTGTATTTTTTTTTGTCTTTCTATTCTAAAGCAGGGTTTTCGGCATACAAAAATGTAGTTTAGCTATTTTCAACACGTTTTTGGTGATTGCTTGTGAGATTAGTGCCACCTATTGTCGACTTACAGGTCCAAAGCTACATTGAAAGAAGTCTATCTTGTTAATCAGGCTTTGTCCTGTCAGATCTGTTGGCTTTATTAAACTCTTCCGCTCATATTTTACTTTGTATGTAGCTAACCTGTTTAATTTTCGCGGTCTGGCTGGAATACTATCCAAACCCTAAACGCGTAGTCGCATAGAGTTTCAGTTTTTGATTGCCTTATACTCGAATCTCTTCTCTTATGGGGTTAGAGAAATGTCCTTTTCTCTGTCTGAGTTTGTAAGTAAAACTTCAGTTCTGGTGCAGTGCGTTATATACCCCAAAACCTATGGAATGTGAATTCGCTCAGCCCTGGGCTTTGTAGGATAACAGTTGTCCTGTACTTCTTTTGTACTTTTCTCTGTACTTTCTTGCACCATCGTACCACTTCGTACCACTTTCCTCTTTCAATCATTTCTCTTCTCTTGATGGGGAAGTCGATCGTTGGCTCTATCGCACTGCTGCAGCACCTCTATGCTAAACCTTCTCGAGCTCGACCTTGCAGAGGTTGGTTGTGAACAATTAATATTTGGTCTCTGTTCTTGATTGTGATCGAAATTGTGATCCGAAACAATGCTAACATCTCTGTTTTTCAGGCGGCTACAAAATTGACTTGTGGAGTTTACGATGTGGGAGTCCTGTATTGCTGAGTGCTAAACGGTGGTGTTCAACGGAGTGCTGCACGTCTTTCACTGATAGCTTAAAAGGCAGTGCATCTTCCTATGGCAGCTATACTTAGCTTCACAGGAAGGTACTCCTAACTTCCTACTGCTAGCCATCGTATTCCTTGCGTCGCGTCTTCGATCTTCGGCCTTAAATAAAAAAAAGCTTTCGTACATGTGTACGAGTATATTTCCAACTTTGTCACCCTGTCGGTACATCCACGATATTTACTGGCTTATAACCTTCGCCTTCAGTTTGATCCGCTCATTTAGAGATATTCACTAGATAGTGTGCAGATCAAATGGAGCTACTACTCGCAAATCCCATCACTTGTACTGGTTTTACCAATGCAGCCTGTCAGTTATTGGATTATCGTTTGTTTCAGCGTTCACTGTTCCATTCTAGATTATAACTCATTAAAGTTAGTCAATCTTTTCCTGGAAGCTGCACATTAACATTGATTTACACCCCGGCAGTGTCATTCTCCTCAATGAATCATCATGCCACTCTGCTGAATTTCCAGCACTAAACTTATAAATAATTTTCACAAACAAAAATGTTCCCTGAGTCAGCTAAACCTTGACAATAAATTAAAAAACAAATTCCAAACAAATATGTCAATGAATCAACATTTAGTTCGGTGATTCCTCATCTGTCCTCGCTGAGAATTTCTGAGTAAAAAACAAGAAAACAGCCACTTAAATGCAGCCAACCCTCTAATTGATTTAAAAATGCTCGCTGCTTTCTACTTATATTTTTATCTTGAAGTGACAGGGCGTTCTCTAACAATGCTTTTGGGCTTAAGGACATCAACTCTAATGCAACTATTGTTGGACACCCTATAGCTACATACCATCAAGATGCTACAATTCACTCTTGTTCGCCTCTTCTCTTTCTCCCATTCACTCTTTCTGTGTGTGTGTGTGTGTGTGTGTGTGTGTATATATTTCAAACTAGAAAGGCCAGAAAGGAAAGAAAAGAAATGGATTTTTGACAGATTTATGACTATCGGAGCCGTCTTAATTTTTTGAATTATAGCCATCGAAATAGACGAACGAAAAATCCTGAAATGCTTTCGCTGCCTTTTCTTCTTTCATTTGCCTCGTTCCGATGGACGGATGTACTTAAGTACACCATGGAAGCCGTATATACATATGTACATCCACTTTTACGTCAAAAACTCCTGCTGCTACCGGCAAGCAAGCGATATGGTATGGTGGTTCTGCGCTGCACTCTTCGTTCAAGTTGTCAGAATCCATTCTTTTAATAAATCACAGTGTGTGGTACTGGTATACTATAATTGTGTGCCGAACACAAAAGATGCACACTGCCGCACTGGTGGAGGGCAAAAGGACAGCAGCCGGACAAAATGCACCCATCCAGAGCGCAATAAACAAAATATCCTTGCCAACAGAGCAGCGCTCCAACATGAATCCACTTAAATGCAAAAATTGCGGTTAGACCTCAATTAGAGTCCCATCGAGTCCGCGATTTTCCAAAGTATGCTCTCGCATTAGATCCACTCTTCGCAACGAGAGGTAGTCTCGTATGTCGTCCGTTTTAGGATGATAATTGGCCAGTAATTGTCAGGCATTATTGGAACCGATGTAGGCTGGTACTTTTGGGTTCCAGGATACGCATAAAAAAAACACACACACCACGCTAAAGTGCATATTGACAAAAATAAAATTCTCAACGCGCGGATTTCGGACTATTCGCAGTTAGAAATGTCCCATAATGGCGGTAGGTTATAATTTTTTCCGTACTCGTATATTGCTGCAGCAAAGTGTGGTTCTGCTCTTAATGAATCATAAATTAGCGGCGTACAAGTGCATTTAGAGCATTAGGAGAGGATTTAGAAGCATGCTTTGGAATTATATTTTCGGGATTAATTTAGAATTTTGTGCAATTTTGCATATTTTATAGTTAATTTGTTGCACGCCAGCAATGTTGCTTTATT
Organism: Blera fallax; assembly: GCA_946965025.1. Taxonomy (NCBI): domain Eukaryota; kingdom Metazoa; phylum Arthropoda; class Insecta; order Diptera; family Syrphidae; genus Blera; species Blera fallax. Next base: position 11,538,772 of record OX337247.1, on the reverse strand, counting down.
GGGTGGAAGGATTTTTCCAATTCGCCGCAAATGCGATAATGCTATCGATTGTAAGTGGCGTGAAGATGATGTAAGTGAAATAAGTAGGTAGAGGATGTTTTGGACTTTAAATAAAAGTATCGGATTGCAGCGACTAAAGTTGGATAGTTTGCGTCTCAATCATCCTTAAAGATGGGGTTTTGTATTGAGTTAAAGTTGCACTCTGGGTTTCGCAGAAGTTCTTCTTGGTTTCGAAACAGTAGTAGTCCCTTCTCATTACTATCTGTTTGAGTGGTCTGCTTGTAGGGCCTACCAACGTTCCTATTGCTATTTGGGCCTCTCTACGCTTTTCCCCATTTGACCAGCATGGCTGTAGTTTATGTTCTTGGTTTCAGGCGCAAAAAGTTTACTTACTTACAGAGCCTCAACCAACAAGCCTCTCCAGTTAGCCCGGTCCTTAGCCAACTGCCTACAGCTGTGCACTCCAAGTTGGTTGAGGTCCCCTTTTATTTGTGCGCGCAACTTTAGGCGAGTTCGTCCTCTACTGCGCTGTCCCCACTGGTTGGATTCCAAGACTCTGCAGGCCGAAGCATTGGTGTCCATTCGTTCTACATGTCCTAGCCCTCATCGCTGTACAGCGGGTAAATTCCTTCGTTGAATCAAAGCCCGTCAACGCAAACGGGACCGACTGTTTTTCGAAGCATTTTTTTTTTAAACGACCGAGGATATCTTCATCCGCTTTCGACAGAGTCCGTGCTCTAGCGCCATAGAGCAAGACTGGGATTCTCTCCTTAGTCGTTCGCGATAGGGCCTTACTACTCAATTGCCTTCTCAGTCCAAAGAAACAGCGATTGAAAAGAATTTGTTTTCGTTTGATTTCCGCTGAGATGTTGTTGTCTGATTTTATAGGAGATTTTCGACCTGCAGCATGACCTGAGATTTGTGAACCAATTTCTGATCCAGGTGACTACGGTATCTACAGCATTTTGAAGCTTTCTTGTTGGCTCTATTTCGCTTTTGTCTGGTCGAAAAATGTGGCTAATGTACTACTTGAAGAGACTGGTAGGTAACTCGTAAAGGGTTGATATAGTATTGGGCTTAATATACTTCCTTGGGGTACTCCAGGTTTAATTTCTTTAAGGCAGGAATAAGCATAATCAGAAGCAGGCATTTCCCCAAATATAGTCAACTAGTCACCCGCAAAACGATCCTAGGGTTCCTCCACGACGTTGATCCTTGCTCGTGATAACTATTCGCTTCATTACTAGGAGAACTTAGGGATGTCGCACTGCTTGTCTGTCCTTCCGAAGGATAGGCAGGAGCCCCCTCAGAGCCTAATTCTTGTTATCCAGGATAGGTGCCTTCCGGTCTTTGCCGTGATTCTATTATATAAGCATCAGCTTGCTTGATACGAAAGTATCTTTTCGAGAGATGTGACTCCAGCATTGTCATATATTCTTTAGAAAAGAGTCATCTAAGTTTGTATAGCAACTCTGCAGGCCATACCTTATCAAACGCTTGAGCAACGTTTAAGAATTTGACTGAGCATACCATTTTGTCTTTCATAGCTTTGTCAGCAACGTCGGTATCTATGAACCTGCTCAATGGTTGAGTGCTGATGAGTTGGTATCATCAATAATCTGACTTAGCCTCTTGATGAAAATGTTTTCAAAATGTTGTCGGCAGAGAAATGGGTCTATAAGATAATACTTCATGAGGATCCTTTCCTGGTTTTGGAATCATGATTATTTCAGCGACTTTCCAATAGCAAGGAACATGCTTGAGTCTCAAACAGGCTTTCACTATCGGTGTTAGCCTGCACATTGTTCCTTGAGGCACCTGCTGCATCGACACCACAGTAATCAGATCATAACAAGGAGATTTATTGTAGGGCTTTCCGAATAATAACTTTGACTTCCTTTTGTGCGACTGCTTTGTATTACTCTTGGACAAATTTCCTCATTTGGGCTTTCATTGGGCTGGAATCCTTTTCTCACATGATTCTCAAATAACTCTGCCTTTTCCAAATTGCTTTTAGCCCATGAATTATCAGCAATTTTAAGAGGTAGACTATGCTGTATAGGTCGTTTAAGATACATTGTTGATTTCCACATGTGAGCCCGCTAAGCACTTCGATTTCTTAGCTTCTTTATTTGGTTGCGTCAAACGATTTCTGTAGAAGCTGCATGGATGAAGAAGAGGAGGCGAACTATTCCTCACCTTCTTTGTTTTTGCCCAGCTCTCTCAAGTAGAAGGAAACTCCACTTAGGAGCTCCCTATTATAATGATATAGGCGACCTGATGAATATTGACATCAAGAACCTCCTACGCTTCATAAGAAGCTCTAATTGGTTTTAATACGAGTAGGTGGAGGGAGGATTCTCCCATGATCCACGTGGTATCACAACGGACCTCATTGGTCTAAGTGTGCTGGCGAATCCTAGCTGGCAGCCAATTCAACCTAACCTAACCTATTTGGTTGCGTACTCATTCAGTAAGTTGGTTGAGTTGCAATTTATACACAGGATACCTTGTTGGCTGCCATTTCTTTCGAACCTTTCTTTTTTTGAAGCCAATGAGGTCAAGTGTTTTGTTCATATCCGTAGGCCAATATGTTGGTTTACGGGTTGACACAAACTCAAAACCTGTTTCTTGTGCTGCCTTAAGCAATTCACGATCCTTTGTTGCTATCAATGCGATCCCCAATGCGTATGCTTCGCGTTGAAATCACCACCGTTTAAATATAAGGAAAATATTTTCCTTATTCCACTTCTACAACATTTTCTTCTTAAAATTACGGACCTAGAAGAATTTCTATAAAATTTTTTTTATTGCGGAAAAGGATAAATTTTCATCAGTGAAGATTTTATGACAATTTGTTCAGGATTCAAGGAAGCAGTCGGGTTTTGTCCAGCACCCTCGTTGGCTTTTCATTTTTCAAATTAGACTTGCCAACTTTATGAAACGAAAGGTTGACAAATATTTCCAGCTCACTATGTAGTCCCCCTGGTCCAACTTGTGGCTTGTATAAGTGAGCGAACTGGGTTGTTATGAAGTCTCTCTTTGCTTAAAACAGGTGGCTTAGTTGCACGCTGATGTTGGTTATGTAATCTTGTCATGTTGCACCAAAGGTGATTGGTGACAATAGGGTACAATGGTCTGTGGAGCAGTAAATGTGTCCTGGGGAAGGCAATGGAATCGATTTTGGTTTTAACTTTGGGTGTTGGGTACTCACTGGAACTGCATTTTAAACATTGGCTGCACTTCTAAGCTAGTTGGTAGCGTGGCTTGTGTTCGATCTGAAAACGTCTCTTGTTGTAAGATCAGCGATTTTTTGGGTGTTGTAGCTGGTGATCCGTCCTCGTTGCAAAGAATGGGAAGGCGAGCCATTTGGTCATTTAAAATTCTTGTTAGGATTCTTTCCAAAATAGGATGCAGTTAATGTCTGCTGTTGTTCCTTTTGCATTAACTTTTATTTTAGAAACATTACAACGAGAAAGATAACAGAGGGACTAAAATAAAGCTAGAATTGAGACCGAGAGCTGATAGATGGAACAGAGGGAGACCACTACCCGATGAAGTGACGACGTCAAGAGGATAGTTGCAGACAACTGAATAAATAGGACGCCTATGTTCAGCAGTGGACACAAAGGGCTGGTGGATGATGATGACAATAAGAAAAGACAACCGCTTATCAATTTGAAACGAACTCTAATGACTATCGTGTTTCATTACACGCCTTTCATGAATCGGGCAAACTGCTGATCACTTCGAGCTTGTTGCAGGGCTGAGACTGTTCTTTGAAAACATAAAATCATTCAACTTAACAACCTACTGTCGTCAGATTTAAATACTCAAGGACAGCAAATAGTAATGGTCTATGAGTTTTACTGCTGTGCAGTTGGGTCTCGTAAATGTCTTACAAACTTTCCCAAATCGATGACAAAGGAAAGCTAGGTCCTAAGTTCTTTGAACCAAAGAATTGCATATTGCTAGATAAACTGTTCGTCATTGCCTCCCCGGCGAAAAACATTTGATATCATCAAGAATGGTAGTAAGGATTGTGCTTGTATAGAAGCACGCTATAGAGTGGAATTTACAGGGCGCTTAGGCCTAGAAATTATTTTCGAGAGCACTCTTTCCAGCAGTCTAGGTGTTAGGTAAGGTATATGGCTGCCTAGTGTATCGTCACTGCTCACGTAGACCAGCGTTGTGTCCATTATAAATATGCTACCTAAGGAATCTCTGAACTGAAATAAAAGATACTGTTTAGAATGTCAGGAGGTCCCTCAGCTCAATGTTACATAAATCTGCAGGTCCTCCAGCTCTGTGAAGAAGTAAATACAGAGAATCTAGACTTCTTCGAGAGACGGCAGGAAATTCGTCCCTGCAGCCTCTACAGTTGTCATTCTGATGTACCCCTAGACCATGCGCAGGCACACCTATGGAAGAGTGGAAATTTGGAAATTCGTCCCTGCAGCTTCTACAGCTTCTACAGCTTCTACAGCTTCTACAGCTTCTACAAAAGTTGTTGTCGTGTATTCCTAGACCCTGCGCAGGCACACATTGTTCAGTAATGACGCTGTAGACGACTTGTTCATCATGTCGACTAAGTGTGAACAGAGAAAAGATCTCTGCTGCTTCTAGGCTAGGTTCTATCTGTCAACCATGTGTTTAGTTGCACCCAACGCGTAGTGACTTCTAATTTTATATTCATATGCCCTTGTGCCCAATGTACATATTTATATAGGGGCACCGCCTTGGCTCTGGATATCTCATTTTATTGTTCTTTAGAAGTTCTTACAAGCTTCGACCTCATTTTTTTAGACTCCAGAGCCTTGATGGCTGCCTGGCTGTTTGTTTAGATAGTTCTTATCCCACCGACAATTCTGTGATTTAGCCTTGAATAAAAGCCGTCACTTCGGCTTGAAAAACTCTGCAGTCATTGTTGATTCTAAAGGAACTGTTGACTCCTAGGTCTTGGTAGTAGGTCCCCGCTCTCGTACCAACGTCCATCTTAGAATCGCCAGTAAAGAGTGCCAATTCCTTCTTATCGTAAACTTTCTGGAGCTTTCGGTCATATCTGTTAGGAATGCTGATGATGAATGTCCTGTCAAAAATCAGCAACGGGGTAACATAATCAGTTTTTGTCGACCTGTTTACTGTACTGAATCAAGATAGTATGGATCGTAAGGTACTAATGACCACCATCGTCCTTGCCTCAGTCTCGCAGAGGTTTAAGCTGGTATGCCGCTGCAGTACAGATCCAACACAATTAGACTGAGGATGGTCTCCATTGCTGCCCTAGGTACTGCTCTAATGACATCGATGCAGGACTCCTTCTGGATCCAGGGGAGTTTTGACAGCTGATACTGGTTTCAAGGGCATTCCACCTCACTACCGTGTCTCACTACCGCTGTGTCTAGCCAGTACACGCATTCTGAACGTTTTTTTTTTCTTACTTTCTTGACGATTTCATCAATGTTCTCCTTCCAGTTTAGTTTGGAGTCCAGAATTTCGAACCTGACCGCTGATAGACTGAGGTAAACACCTCGAGTTCTTGGGGTTCGAAGGTGGGGATGATCTCCGTCTCTGAGGGGTAGCTTCCAGTCATTCTTCGATGTTTCCCTGGTTCCTGCCTGCGAAAAGCAGATGGATACATTCGATTTCCTTGACCCACCTTCCCCGCTTTTTGCCGCTGCCTCATTTCATTTTTATTTCTGTAGATTTTCGGTAAGTCGATTGCCGTCCAACCACTTTCTAGCGCTTTCGCCGATCTCTACCGACCCAATTGTCTGCCGCATTCGACCAGCCATCAAAACCTCATTTCTCTTTCAAGTTTTACATCTATTGTAGGTGTGCTTCAATACGAATATGCCACCACTTTGTATTGTACCTGTCATTTAAATGCTTCAACGAATGAAACACAACCTTTCAACACACAGCCGGTGGACGCGCGGGGAAACTCGAGTACACCGCAACAGTGTGTGCAACAATTGTCATCAAAAGTTTATCGCGTCGCGCACAAAACAAATGCAGCTACAAAGCCAGATCCATTCACCAGGACCTAGTGCTTCGTCGTATCTCCATACCGTATCCCGTTCGTATATAATGTTTAATTCACATCTGACTTTTCACATTATTATTTATAGAAGTGCGACTTATCTATGACACATTTTGTAATTCCATCGCGCGCGTTAACGCGGACATGAGAGGACACTGCCACCACACTCTCCTCGGGTCCGCAGCCCGCAGTCCGCACTGAATGTATGCGGTTTTGTAGTTCAATTGTATGCGCGACGTGCGGATACCACTCGCTGAGTCTTTTCTCTGGCACTGTATTGGGACTGGCGAAAAGACAAAAGCCCCAACGACATCGACATCCACGACAACGACAACGACAACGACAACGACAACGACGTCGACAACCCCAACGACGACTGCGACGACTACGACGACGACGACGGACGATGTGAGACGAAAAGTGAATACCAAATGTGTGCACCTTACTGCAAGCATAAGACCACACCGCACTCCTCCCGCTGGCCGTGCTTTCGATTTTGAATAATGGTCCACGAAGGAATATAAAAACATTTTGTGCAGTTGGCCAATTTAATTGACACCATGACGACGGACAGGGCGCGATCCACCATCGAGAGTATATCCACCAAGCAGCCATCCAAACCACCACCCACATTCAATCTGTGGGCCGTGCATATTGCCGCCGCTCGATTGCTGCTGCTCCTGCTGCTGCCACTCTCAGATCTCCGGAGAAATGTCAGATGGACAGACAATTGTAGGGCAGGGGATCTGAACGGGGACACTGCAGGACTTGAATGAAGCGAATGTCAATCGCTATTCTGTGGGATAATAGTGTCATACTTCCAGTTGCAGTTTTTTTTTTTTTTTTTTCTCTTTTCTCGCATTGTGTGTATCTGTTGCACTTGCCTCAGAATTTATGAATGCGATTTTCTATGGTAGATACAACACCTAACCTCAGCTTCCACCATACGACACCACAACACCATCGACAGCAGTTCCACTGCAGGAAGAAGAAAAAAAAAACGCGCAGCAAATCTCCAACTTATCTGAGTGGTGGAGAAAAAAAAAAAAGAAATGTCTACGGGCAATAGATACAAAAGTATCTCAAACTAGTATTTACTCAGAGGTTGGCGAGTACTGGTAGCTGCCACATGATTTTTAACTACCTGTCGATTGGGTAGCTGTGATTGCAGCAGCAACGGGCACCGTACGGATACATGTATCCCCGCAGCTGACTTCTGAATTGGGTTCAAAAGGGGGGGACAGAATGGGCGACGTCATTTGTTGGGCACACCGTTTGTACGTTTTACCTGTGGTAGCAGTTGCAGTTTCAGTTTCAGTGCGTATATGTTGCAATTGTTCGCTCGTTCAAATCGGCATGTGTCATGCAAATTAAACGCACATGTCAAGAGCAGTTTAGGAGCGATTTTACTTTTTTTTTTTTTGTTTTTTTTTATTACTCCCTGCTGCTCCTGGAAAAGTGCGTTGGGATAGGATTTCTTATTCGGTTGACGGTAGGTACAGGGAAACAGTTTAGTTGTCTAATACAACCGCAGACGTGAGTTATATTCATTGTGACACATGACATCGGTAGGTGGTGTGAGAACGCATGCAGGTTGTTAACAAGTTTCGCATTTTGTTGTTTGCACGCACCGTATCAGCTTTTCTTAACCGAAATTCGAGTAGACAGTGTGAGAGGGTGCAGGGTTTTTCTTTCTAAAGTTTTACTAGGCCTCGAGGCTTTAAAATTGGGTGCACAGGTTGATTTCCATTTAAAGTTATATTGGCAGTTAGAGGGAAGTAGTGTAGAGAAGTGAAGTTGAGATAGATACGAGTAATCAGGACCTAAATTCAAAACTAGATACTTTTACAAATTCGGGGCTAGATTTGTTTTATGGAACCAGTACTCCTGTCACAACAGCATCCTGAATCTGTTACTACGGGATCTGGTAGCTAAACCAAGCGACTTCAGGAATGACGTCACCGCCAGATTCCCAACCAGGTCGGAATGGGATGTAGACGAAGTGTCAAAGGAGTTCGAATCAAATCGAATCGAAAATGGGCTGTGGGGTAGTTGCCTCAACATTTCCATGTCTTACCAGCTTTCCGATTCGTGCAGGGTCTTCCAGGCGGAAGTTCTACTCAAGCAAACCTCTGCACCCCTGAAAACCATAGCCATCTTCATTGACAGGCAGGCCACTATCAAGGCTATTGTATCTGCCACTACATCCTCGAGGGTAGTAGAGCAGTGCAAGGAGGAACTCGCCTCGCCGTGTCATCGGTTCAGAATCAGTCTTGCTTGGGTGCCGCGCCACAGCAACATCGAGGGAAATGAGCCAACTGATGAAGTAGCGAGGCGGGGGTCTGCCCTTGTTGGTACCCTTGCGAAGGCGGTGAACGTCCCGATGGAGGCGCAGAAAGAAGTGATGGCTCGAACGGAATAAAATGGTCGATGTGCAAGGTGATAGTTATACCAACATTGACTTAATCAACAGTAGCTTCGTAGGCTTAGACTAGTGAAGTCGCAGCATTTCAAAGGCGAGAGCGAGTAAGATTTCTTCCGCTTAAACAACGCTGCCCCACGGTTTCAAGATAGTGGCCGCCTAAGCTTGGTATATTCTGTGACATGGATAGGAGTAGTGTTCTACATTTTTTTGAGACTTAAGTGTTAAACATTAGCCCCGGCACTCATGAGAACGATTTTGATACACGAGCTCTGCGGGTGTTCTCTGTCATCACATCCGAGTTACATGTGCTTGATGGACTGTTGCGATACTACGTTCTACACAAATCTAGTTCGACAGGTTGTAACCATGTTCTAACGATGTGTGTACTTCCTTTTTAGTTCTCCACTAATTCGTGACCACTATAACCACTGCAGCATATTCAATGATTGCATCTTCTACAGTAGAGGTCTTAGTGCTGAACCTTCCGGAACCACACACGAAATCAGACATTTCTGCAGTTTGTCGTCAGTGTTGAGCAATCTCGTTCTAGTTGTTGTATTAACCGTAGACTGGTACTTGCAGTTTTCTGTTGGACTAGAGTGAGGCACCAGTTCATGAATTCAAAGGCTTTTTTACAGCAATAGCTGTGGCGCCTATACTCCATCCTCCAGCATCGTTCTTATAAGTACTTGCTGTTGAGTGAGCATGAAGGCAATGGTATTGATGTTCTGCTAGACTTCTTCCTTCGTTTCCTTTAGGTAAGACGCCTACATCACGGGCGACAAGACAATGGGTCATCTACTACTACTACGTTTGGCCACCTGTTAGATTGTAGAGTGATTATAGGGGTGTATGTGGACTGCGACTTTTGTAGATCTATTGTGCTACCCCGACTTGGAGCTCTATTCGATGAGATACTCGTCTTAGAACACCTCCTCCAGTCCGATTTCCTTGCTGAATCGGAGTATCTGGAGCGGATCTAACAATCATAGATCTTCTTCTAACAATTAGTAGGCATCTAGGTGTTTTCTTCTTTTGTGGATCAGTTCTCCACATTCTTTGAGAAGGAGCCCGGGGGTTTCCTCAGCATCTCCACTGAATCTGCAGTCTCCACTTTGCTCAAAACCCAGTTTTTTCCAATGCTCCTTAAGTCTACAGTGACCCTACGTTACCTTAGACCCCTTACTTCTCTTCCGGTCATAGCTCCCGAGAAGTTCTCTGGCCTGCCTTAGTCTAGAGAGTCTTGCCCAAAGTTCCGCTCTTTCGCATTCTTCTTCCTTTCTTAGTTTTTCCCATATGCGGCCCCTGATTCCCGATTCTTCTCTAGCTAGTTTGTCAGCTGCATCATTCCCCTCTACTCCTGCGTGACCTGGTGATTCCGTTGTTATCACTTAGTCGGTCTATTTTGTCAAGGCACTCCCACACCAGTGCAGACCTGATTTCATAGAGCTTAAGGCCTTTATTGCGGCTTGGCTATCCGACAGTATCGTGACACTTCCCATCGAGGTTAAATTAGGCGCATCTTTCAATTGCGTAGGTTTCCGCTTGGAAGATACTGGGGTATGTTCCCATGGCTTCCGAATAATTGATTGTGGGCCCGTATACACCTGCTCCGGTTTGTGTACTATTTTATGGTGTTTTGCTCAAGTTGGTACATCCCGGCTTCACTACTCTATTCTCCTTTGCTACTCAGCTTCCATTTAAATTTCCTTTCGAAGCAGTATCTCAGTCCAGAAGGGGGACTGATTTGGAAAGTGTTTCTCACTGCCTGCGTGCGATGCATTTTCGTTTCCTGACGCCATCTTTGATTATTCTTAGTATGGTTTCCTTGGCAGCTCTTTCTAGCGCTAAGTGTAAGCGGGTGAGTCCCAATATCAATTCCAGTGCTGCTGTGGGACGGGTTCTCATAGCCCCTGTTTTGCAAATGCAAGCTAGCCTCTGTACTTTTTCAAGGGCTTTCCTTGTTGTGCCCAGCTTAGTTCTTCCAGCCCAAGCTACCGCTCTTTACGTCATAATAGCCCTGACTATCGTTGTGTACATCCATGACAGTGCACTTGCAATGCTTCTGCACACCATCAGTGTTCGCGCTGCCTTGTCTATCATAGCTCCGTCGCCAGCCACCTGCTAAGATAGAGAAAACATCCTCCCAGAGACAGACCTCGTCTTAAGAGATCTTCCATGAGGTGCTGACTTTTTCAATACCCATGTTCCATTACCAGTCCAAGGACAATCAACAAGTAAAGAGCCCCTCGTTGGCCTTTCGTACGACCACCATGTTGCAAAATGCTGTACTTTTCTTACGTTTAACTTGTCAATTATGTCAGTCTCTGTCAATTGGACCCGATTGCAACTGAAACGATATTTAGAACTGCAGCGCAAGTGTCTCACACACACACGCGCGAAACGTCATTCACCCATCGACGGCCGGGGAAAGAAAGGAAAAAATAAATTCAAATCGCCGTTAATTTATTGCATTTTCATCAACATTCAGGCTAGTAAATGTGTGCATGTGTGTGTGTGTTTGCGACAGCCATGCCGTGACACATTGACACAGGTGCCATAATTGTAACACATTTGACAGTTGACAATTGACATTCAAGTCAGTACGTGCGACGTAGAAGAAACTGGAAAATTACTTTAATTACGGTTTTTTTTTGTTTTTTTTTTGATTGGTGTGCATTCAAGTGTCTCCGATTCGTAGCAGCAGACAGGATGACTTTTCGAATATCTTATGCAACGGAAATTTATTCAATTCGCCTCTGTTTGTTTCCCTCGAAAGAAAGAAAAAAAAACACAAAATCTGCATAGATTTCGATTGATATGCCTTCCGGCGGAAAAGTATCTAACTCCCGATTGTGCTGCGATTGCGTCTTTGTTAAGGTGCATGGTTGTTGCAGTTGCACCATGCAAACAGACATTGTATGCAGCGCGGCGTCTTATTAGCCAGAGAGAATGTTTTGGCCGATAGCAGATTTTGCTTTTGTTGGTCAACAACAGGTGTAGCCAGTTGCAACAGTGGTTGGTGCTAATTTTTTGTTTGTTTTCGGATTGGTTTTTGGTCGGAGTTGTGGCCACCAAAAGGTGTAAGAGGCGTACATACGCAATTGAGGACTAATTGGCGTTGTTTGCTGCCAAGTAGACGGCTAAATGGCTAAATGAGGATTTGGTTGTAGGTAGTGTAGTTAGCTAGTAGTACATGTGTTTTTGTTTTTCGTCAGTTTTAGATGAAGACTTCATGTCTTGAAGATACATGCATACATGCTCCCTGTTGGCTTCTCTGTTCAAATGGCATCAAAAATGCGTCATAACTGCGTGGTATCGGGTTGGTATGAAGCACCTGCGTACTCTCTATTTACTCTTGCAAGCTTTTCCCATACCAAAATCATTAGCAAAATCCACCACAAGCCCCTCAACGATATTACTGCGTGCACCGAATCTATTTTTCCCAGTTTCCTTTCTCTCTGTGCATCCGTTGCGTTTATGGGGTTCAAAGAGTAAAACGAATTCATAGTGTAGAACATTTGCGTGTATCTGGTACGAGACTTGATGAATAGAGCCAAACAGCCTGTTGCGTTGGAGACTGAAACTCACACGTCTCTAGCCAGCTTATTTCACTTTTTCCTTACTTACTTTACTTAACGGGCTCTCAACCCGTAAAGGGTTCCATTCGTTTCGATCCTGGGTACGCTGCTTCCAGTTTCCCAGACCAATCGCTCTGGCATCCGCAGTAGCTTGGTCCTTTAAACGGAGGTTCGGTCTTCCTTGCCGTCTCGAACCTGGGGGCTGGGATTCGAATATCCTCTTAGCTGGAGCATTACTGTCCATTCGCTCGATGTGGCCGAGCCAGTGTAGTCGACGTGTTTTGGCTTTTTGAACTTTTTGAAGATGCGCATGTCATCTTGGTGCAGCTTATAGAGTTCGCGGTTATATGTATCTTCTTCTCCATTCGTCTCCTCGCATATGGGACCGTATATTCGACGAAGAATTTTTCTCTCGAGCGTATTCAAAATCTGCTTTGCTTTCCCGCTTATCGTCCAGCACTCGGCACCATAGAGCAGAACTGGCAGGATTAGTGTTTTGTAGAGTATGCACTTCGTCTTCCCAGGTTAGGAGTTGTGAGACCAGTTGTTTCGCCATATTTCGAGGTAGGTAAACTCCTCAGCCATCTCGATGTTTCTGCTGTCAACAGTGACGTTTTGTCCAAGACGGTGGACAGATCTGCTTTGTTTGTTGACAACATGTACTTAGTTTTGTCCTCGTTTACCTCAAGACCGACTCGTTTCGCCTGTTCTTCAATTGCCGTAAAAGCCTCTATGACGGCACGCTGGGAGGGAAGGATGATGTCGATATCGTCTGCGTATCCCTGTGTCTGTGTATAGAGCCTTCCGTGTTGTGTTCTTTTTCCAGTGGGAGGAGTCTTGAAAACTACACTGACAGGTGCAAGGAGGGCTTTCACAGCTTGCTATCCTGCGTTCATATCCTTGGTTGTTGTCCCGAAAAGAAATCCATCTCGTGTTACAATTTTTGCGGACAGCCAGTACCTTGGTCAACCTCTGCTGGGTTCCCGGATATAGTGACATAGAAGCGAACGAGATAGCAGATGAACTATCCAGGAAAGGATGAGCACTAGGTACAGAACATACCAACACACAGATAGACATTCCTATTGGTGTAGTGAAAAAGAGAATGAATATTAGAACCAGGGTATAAACCAACACCGCTTGGTTATCAAGAGGAGATTGTGTGATAACCCGAAGCCTATGACCACAATAAAACGAGGAGATTACCAAATGCTTACTAGCTATGGAGAAAAAGGAAATTCGCATCTTGAGAGGTGTACTGATAGTGTACTGGGCATAAACTCCTCGGACCTCTGCAGGAGCTGTGAAGATGAGGAAGAGGCAGAGACCATCAAACACTTGCTCTGCGAATGCCAAAAACTCCAAAACCGTTGCTTCGTCCATATGGGAGCCACTCCTACACTATTCAAAGGTGATTCAGCATAAGATAGATAAATCAGTGGCTGGGCAGGAAGTAGCTCCCAAGATAGTCCTTCATTTTGGTGGCTAGTGGAGGACAATCCCATAGCAAGTGGTAAATGGATTCTATTTCCTCTTGGTCCCTGCAGTTCCTACAAAAATCGTTGTGGGGTAGTTCCAGCCGTATAGTGTCCCATCAGTGGCAGTTTGCTTGTCTTCTACAGCAGCTATCCCCATGTCTTGCTTCGGATAGTTGTTGCAGAAGCTAATTAGACACGCTTTCCTGTCCTGTAAATTTCAGCAAAAAAGGCTGGAAAAGCTGCCCCCACTGGTTTCGTTTGCCTGATTTTTGGCCAAAGTGTTCCTGACTCGCCTGTTCTAGTAGCAAATTTGTGGGGCATTCTCTGTTGCGTTCGCTCTAAATTTCGTGGTGAAGTTGGAAGTATTCCTTGGTAATCGCTTCGTCAAGCCACCATGACTCAGTATTAGTGCTCTACCCCTATCCTATCACCTGATACTCATACTGTGCGTCGTACAAAATTAATTTTCCTCAAAGTCGTTCGTTACTCACAGCATATGCTCGAGCCCCATGGATGTCACAGTGCATGTCTCCCGCGTTTCTTGAAAATGAAACATAGAAAGGAGATACTCAGTGATGGCTATGGTTTCCCCATTTGATTGATGACTGCATAGACAACCTCTCAAAGCAAATGCCATCCAAATGAATAGAATCTCGCGAGATGCAACAACCGAAAGAAATTGCTACGCGCCACTAATTTACATTCCCCTCGTATCGACCATCAGATAACCGCCACAAACTCGCAGTAGCTGCCTTCTGGGCTTAAAGCCTGTCGCCAAGTAGATTGTTCGTTCCAAAGCTCTATCGATGAATGTAAATATTTTACTGCCTTGTTTTATTCTCTAATAATCCAAATTAATATTCATTAAGTGATTATCCTTTAAGAGGCCCAAAAACCCATTAGACTCAAAAAATTCTCAACTCTCACTCGGCGTCAAACAAAACCCCCCAATTAATTACTAATCTCTCTCGCTCTAGTGATACGATCAGCTGTGTGTCAGAAAATTTATTTCGATCGTCCTTTTGTTTATTACCAAACGTCTCACATAGAAAATATCACTTTGGAGCGACTGATTTAGGGTTTCTTTTTGGTTTTGTTGCGCTGTCGAAATTTGCATAATTTATTTGTTTTGACGTTCGATTTTATGACGAACGTTTTTATTATTTGAATAATATTTCGCATTGAGTTTGACATCTTTACGGGCCTGCGCCGCCGTTCAACAAACATACGTATACCTACGTACGTCTTATTGGTAGGGAGAGAGGGGTGGGGGTAAAATATAAAATTCCATTAAGAAGAGTTTTAGTTTTTTTATTTAATTCTTTTATTTTTGTTGTTTTTTTTTTATAGATATTCTTAGTTTAATTTAATCAGCAGCTTAATTGGATTAGTAATAAAGCAAAAGCTGTAAAATTCTTATTCGCTTCTTATCGTCGCGGGACGATAACTGTAAGAACACGTTGCGACAGCGCTTGAACACTACACACACCTATACATAGAGTACCTTATGGGAATTAATATGTATATTTAAAATCAATTAAATTTACGATCTTTTTATAGGATGAACTATTTGCATATGATGTCTCGAAATTATATTTCGGTTTTATGGTATTTTTTTTTTTTATTTCAAATTTAAAATTAAAATGAAATTTATTGCTACCTTTTGGTGAGGCTAGATAGCTAGATAGCTGGCTAGCTCTAGCACGTGTATCAGAGAATTTTAGTGTCTTGTATTTGAATTGATCATAATTCATTAATTATAAATAATTTTTCAAATTTTTCATTCCCGCCTTGGCGTTTAACGCGTTTGTGTGTTTTCTGTTATTTTTTTTTTTTTTGCACAAGTCTGGTATGAGGGAGGTCACAAAGAGAGGACCTTCTTCTATTCCTGTATAATTGTGAAGTTTGTTAGTCGTTCATGGTACTACTTTAGTGCGATTAACTTCAAAAGAATTCCATTTGCTTTCTTGTACAGCTGCAGATGCAAATATTTTGGGGCAACAGTCCACATATGTAGGGACTATGGTCTAGGACCTAATTTCCCAAAGCCACAGCTGACTACCATATCCTACATCCAGAATGTATGCTGTCGCATGTTTGTCATACATTCACCAGAGTTGTCATAGTGAAAAGCATGTTTTCCGGGACTCGAACTTCGAACATCCCGTTCAATAGTCCAATGTACAGAAATAATACTTGAGCGCTTAGACATTGGACTCACATCAAACTGAGGACGTTCCAGGATGCATTATTACCTTTGGTTGGTTGGTTGGGTGGTTGAAAGTGGCTGCCAGCTAGTAATCGCCGACTCACTTAGACCATTCATAGGTCCGTTGTGATACCACGTACATCGGATCGAAGCAAGTTTAACTTCCCTACTCGTTGAACCATTTTGAGCTTCTTATTAAGCGTAAGAGGCTTTTGATATCTATATTTGTCAGATCGCCTATATCACTGTAAAGGAAGGCTCCTAAGTGAAGCTTTCTTCTAGGGAAGAGAGGTGAGCAATAGTTTCTTCCTCTGCTTAATCCATAGAGCTTCTGCAGAAGTCGTTTGCAAAGACGCCTAGCCTTGTAGCATGCTTGCCTATTAGACAGTGTCCAGGGATGAAACCTATTATAACGCCGATATGCAATCTGTTGGGAGAAATCAAGTTCTTAGAGCGTTTTAGATCCAGCTTAGGCCAAATTTGTTGTGTCGTTAGACATGTTAGTTCACTTGTCCACCTAAGATTTGCACTCTCGATAGCATCCAGCTTGAATTTTTGCTTGCATGTAGCGAGTGGTATACCCAGGGTGCATACGTCCGGTAGGATGGGTAAAGTTGTTCCTATTTTGGCGAGTTCATCGGCCGTACAATTCCCTGGAATGTCTCTATATCTCTATTGAACTGCTCGGCCATCTCCGTGAGAGACGATCGACAGTCTAGGGCTACTAAGGAAGTTATAGAGATCGAGTCTACGGACTTGATGGCTGCTTGGCTATCTGAAAAGATGCGGACATCTTTAACGGATACCACGTGTTTCAAAATTTCCGCCTGGAACACGCTACAGTGGTTTGGTAGACGGAAGGAGAGCTTGAGATTAAGGCTTTTGGAAAAAACACCTCCACTAACTTCGACCTTGGATTTTGAGCCGTCGGTGTAGAAGTGAATCGATTCGTCTTCTAAAAAGTGTCCTCATTTCAGAATGATCTGGAGGGGATGGTGACGAGGGAGTTCTTGTCAAAACTGAGACATGGGGTGGTGTAGTCTGAAGTACTTTAGAATGCAAGCGTGGCCACCACTGTGAGGTAGCTTCGAGGCGAATGGCTGCACTCGCTGCCGTTTGTTTGCTAAATATTTCGACGCGTATCAGATGGAACTTGATGTCCAGTGCTGCGGAGGGAGTTGTACGAAGTTCTCCGCTTATACACAAACAAGCTGTGCCCTGGACCGTGCTTAGATAGTGACGATTTATGGCTTTCTCTGAGGCTGTCCACCAGACAAATACCCCATAAGTGAGTATCGGTCTAATGACCGAGATGTAAAGCCACTGAGTTATTCGAGGTTGTAAACCCCATTGCAGGAAAAAAGTGCTACTGTAGCCTTGACTATTTCCTGAATATTAGGTTTCCAGCTTAGCTTCCTATCCAGGATAAGACCCAAATATTTTGCTTTTTCAGAGAAAGTTAAGCTAATACTATTGAGAGAGCGAGGGTCGACTGTCGAAATTTTATATATTTCCTGTTGAAGAGCACCAGTTCAGTTTTGTGGGGGTTTACACCCAGGCCACACTGACCCGCCCAACGTGTTAGCTTGTTTAGATTACCCTTCATACGAAGAATTATCAGATGATAGTCCTTTAAATATTTTTACCTTCTTACGAAAATGTAAGAATCCTTTTGAGGCCTCAACTACCAAGTCTCTAGAACTAACCCTTGGCTTACTGCCTCCAATTCCACAAGTCGGTCGAGGACCCCTTCTACTGTTGTGCGCCGTCTAAGGCTATGTCGTCCTCTACTTCTATTCTAATTAAGATGTTCTAGCTATCTTTGGCGACTGATGCGCAGTTCTTTGACCAGATCGATGTCATCGTGCACCTCGTAAGGTTCGTCGTTGAATTTTCTCTTCCAAAGCCCGCCCAGAGCATCATATGTACCTAACTATGTATGTTAAAAACGTCTTCAATAGAGGACTACATAATTATCACTTTTTAACAATGTCTTAGGGTAGGCTTATGGGCTAGGATAAGGCGCAATTATGTGGCCGCCCTTAAGTGTGACTCACACACTCACAGAAACTGAGAAGTTCTCTATTATGCCTTCAATCTGTGGATTCTCAAGCCAACAAAAAACTTCGATGGATTTATAAATTTCGTGCGCTGATCTTTTTTTTTTTGGATGTGTGTATATAATCTTCTTACAGGAGCGGCTAACCTATCTTGTTGCGGAAAGCTCCCTAAGGTGCGTATTGATTCTGTTCCTGATTCACTGAAAATTTAAATCTTCTGGGAATATCTCTTCAGAGTTTGCTTGGTCAGGTTGAAAGACCTGCATTTGTGCATCCTTGCAGAACGTCCAAATGTACAATTTCTGAGGAACGTTCCATTACATTATTCAGAACGGGCCAAGCCCAAAACATTAGAATAAATATCGAGCCGCTCTTACTTTTGCTTTGCAGTGGACAGTGGGATAAAAAGTCGGGTGTATCCTCATCACCTCAGTCTCTACATATTTTTAAATGTAGATTGGCTATAGGAGTGTAGGCCCACTGCGACCTTTGTAGATCTATTATTCTACCCCGACTTGGAGCTCGGGTGGGCAACCTCTAGTTGTATTTACTGTGATGGTCTTGTGCCCCACCAAAGTTTTAGCCGTTCTCGTCCTTAACATCTCACACATCCAATTTATACCTTTTCCTTCGAAGGCTCTCTTGATAGCTTCATGAGATGTTTGTCGAAAGCTCCTTCAATGTCTAGAAAAGCGCCGCTGACTGTTTCTTTGCAGTCAATAGCCTCTTGAACTTGAACCTGGGCTCGTCAGTTGATATACTGCAGTGAAGGTGGCTTTTCCAACCATGTATGCTTGTGTTAGAGAGATATTCTCTCTAACTCCATCGTTCTTATGTAGTTATCTATGTCCTTTTCCATTGTTTTAAGTATGACCGAAGTCATGCTTTTTGGCCTGTAGAATTTGGGTGATGTGGTGTCTTTCTTAACCGTTTTTGGTATGAAAATCACATTGACTCTTCTCCATGGTCTCGGTACGAGGGACGAACTGCTCCTAATTATCCCGAGGAAGTTAAATTCAGTTGTCTCCTAAGCTAAAGATCAGATTGGCTGACAAAAGTAGATTTTCGTCTGCTCTCAGCATTGGTGTTGTGTTCAGAATTCACGGCATAGCCTAATCGAAGTGATAGCTGCGTTACATCTTTTGCGATACTTTTCCAAAACATTTTCAAATTGCTCTGGTCTCCATCTGTAGCATGTATCCACACTAATGCGTTCCTAAATCTTTTTTATGCCTACTACAAGTTATACAAGCAATTCCATGTTCAACATTCCACTCGTTGTGGCCAAAATACCAACCAAACCACATTGGAGACTTATCTCTCCTACTTCATGGTAATTCCGATCGAATTACCAACATAAATGTTAATTTATTAAGATCCACAGGTAGCCACAGCCATAGCCATTCACTATATTTTCCCCTTGCCACATAATCAACCAATGACAGAATGACCAACCGGTGAAGGATCACGTTTTGTTTGATCACCTCGATGTCCGCCATTCAAGCGCATACATACACACACCCATACATCCAGATACATACCACCATTTCTTAAAAAGAAATAACAAACACAACTTTGGACAAGTACCTGACAGGTAACCAACAACTGCCTGAGCAAATGCAAATGCAGTCACTAGTCATGATATACATGCATGCAGGTGAATATGAGTCAATAAATCCACAACGAAGCAATCATAATGAAATTTATTTTCCGTCATAATTGCCGCGCAGCCGCGACAGAGCCTACGACCTGGGCTCACGTTAAAAAGATTTTTATCTTGTAGATAGTTTTTCACTTTTTTTTTTTTAAATATCTTGTTGATTTGGTTGTTTTGTCTTTTCGCTTCCTGCTGCTAATTATATGGATAGCTTGCATGGATACATGCCTGGATGGTAGATCAGATTTCATTTCCCTCCCGCAACACCATAGAATAGGGACAAAACCAGAGAAACACCGAATACCAAAGCAAAGCACAACACCGATGAATGGATGGCATTTTCATTAAGTCAATGACGGTTAATAAATTATATAAAAAAATAATCATTTTTGAGTGAAAAAAAAAAAGTTCAAAACGGCGAAATCATCTCCGCCCGACGAAGACGATATTTTATGTAATTATTTCCTTTCTTCTGATTCGATGTCATTTTCGTAATTTTTTTCTTTTTTTTTTTGTCTTTTGTTAATGCCCCAAGTATGGTCAATAATTTCGATTGATTTATATCTGAGGTCACTGGCGATTAGTAGTTGTCGTCGTGTCGTCGCTGGCTTTGTTTTTTTTTTTTTTTACTTCTCCGGTTGGATGGTTTGGCTGTGTTGCCGGTTGACTAGCAGTAGTTTGTATCTAGATAGTCATCGAGATATTGAAATGTTCGTCATCATCATGAAAATCATTGAAACGGCGGCGCGGTGCGGAATCGATACACACACAGGGTGATGAATGTACTGTGGGGGCTGCGAGGGTAGTGAGGATTTATAAAAGTTTGGTAATTCAATTGAAGGTGGATTCAGTACAGCATATATTTATCGTGTTTCGGCATTTCCCATCAGTTTTCGAAGTGTTTCGAACTGAATAGCGGCCATTTTCTGTCGTATATTGTCTCTCAAGGCTTCTAGGGTCGGTGGCTTGTTGACCTAAAGAAGAAGTCTGGAGGCGTCAAGTCGGGTGATCGCCGGGGCAAGTCAAAATCACAATTTTTCGAAATCAGGCGTTCGAGGAATAGAGGACGCAATAAACCGATCGTGGCTCAGACTGAGTTGTGGTGTCGCCCTGTTGGAACCAAAAGTTGTCCATGGCGTTATCAATCAGAATTGGCATCGAAAAATACGTTATCAGGGCTTACTCAACGCTTACCTGTACAGCCTCGATGTTCTCATCAGACCGCCTAGGACGACGTCGGCCTTGGTGACTGGGATTACCAAGATTACTGGTGGCGATACATTTTTGGTGTAAACGCCTGATGATGTGGTCTGAAGACTCTTCCCTCGCTCAATATTTTGCACGATACGCGCTTTGTTGTGTTCCATGGCACAAATTCGCTTGAACTGACGCTTCTAACGCGTGCTGTCATAAGCCTATCTGAAGACAGATGTCGAAGTTATAGGGTTGTCAAGGTTTTAATGGCCCACCCTGTATAATGCTCTCTGTTTGACAAATCCTTTACATCAAATCCGAGTTTTAAGGAGGGATCTGAAGACGATGGACGCTCCCCTTTCTTTGTCTGTAGTGCGTTGTTCGTCAGAAAGCTTATACAGAAGGAAAATAAATGCTGCTGAAACCCAATATTCGATTTATCATCTATCCATCTCCTTTCTACGTTGGGCTTACCATTGTTATTTGGTTCAATAAAGGCTTTATAGATTCTTTGCTTTGTGCTTCTCCATAGTTGTCGCAGATAGGGGTATCACTTTAACCTAGCACACTAAGGTGTTTGGCTTAAGTGTAGTGACCCATAAGAACACCAGTAAGTTGTCTACAGTCCATCCTGCTAAGGGATAGCAAGAAAACCTCCGATTTCCTACAGGCGTCAGGGTTCATTCGTTTAGTCTGCCTACATTCTGCCTATAGTCTGCCCCAATCGTCAATGGAAGCCCTGATCAAGACCGCTGAAAAATCCAACGTGGTTTCGGGTCCTGAGAAAGCCTCTTTTGAAACTTGTCTAACAAGCTCGTCAGAGATCTCATTCCCTGTTATCCCGTTGTGTCCTGGGATCCAGACGAAATTCAATGAGTTCAGCCTTCCGACCGAATTCAAGTAGGCTTTGCATTCACGAGCTTTATTGAAGAAGGTTAAAGGGTTGAGTAGTGCATTAAGCGCAGTCTGGCTATCGCTACATAAGCAGATATTTCGCCCCTCCCACCTGTTTCCCACAATATAGTCCGCAGCCATAAGGATGGGATACACCTCTGTCTGAAAGATGTTGTCGTATTTAACGAAAACACCAGCGCCAGACCCCTGCCCAGTTTTGGAGCCGTCCGTAAAAATGCGACTACATTCCTTAGACCCTGACCAGAGCCAGTCCTGAATATGAGGGAAGTCGATTTCAATTTGCATCGCAGCCGTAATTCTGGTGTCATAGGACAGCCGTAGCGCAAGGTCATCAAACTCCTGTGCGAGTTGTGCCAGAAAGCAATTCTTCTTAAACGGAAAATGGCTCTGAGTGTTAATCAGAGCGTCTATAGCAGACGCGTACTGGGGAAAGCTCCCAACCAACCGAGACAGACCGTTCTTTGGAGTTTGGCGAAAGCCGCAGTGACTTATTTACGTGAAAGCTTATTCACCACACAACCGACGCATATGGCAGGAGGGGTCTTATCATTGCCGTGTAGATTCAGATGACTTTCCTTTGCGACAAGCCTCAT
The DNA here is from genome assembly GCA_946965025.1 of Blera fallax. Classification (NCBI taxonomy): domain Eukaryota; kingdom Metazoa; phylum Arthropoda; class Insecta; order Diptera; family Syrphidae; genus Blera; species Blera fallax. The sequence continues at coordinate 11,516,617 of OX337247.1, read as the reverse complement.
GTCTTACCAAAGGCACCGTTGCACTGAAAGAAGACTGGCAGTGCTTTAGAGTTCTTAAGTTCGACATGTTTCGTCCAAATAAGTTTACTATCCAGGATTACTCCTAAATACTTAGCTTCCTGGGAGAGTCGAGTGGTGATGCCTTTTAGCACAGGCTGAGTCAGACCAGCCAATTTTCTCCTTCTCGTAAAGAGAACCACCTCGCTTTTGAAAGGATTAACTGATAGCCCATTTCTGCACTAGTCGTCGATCACGTCCAGGGCCATCAGCGTCTGAGATGAAAATGCTTCGCATGATAGCAGAAGTAACAAAGCTTTATCGAATTAGAAGTTCAAAGATCCAAGGAAGCCTTCACGTCAAAGAACTGATCTCGAAAAAATTGGAGCACGACCGGTTCAGTATTGTCATCTTCAAAGGAGGGATCGTACGAACCCTGTCACAAAGGCAATGTCAATCAACGTTCCTATACAAACGTGAAAGAGAGGCAGGCCAAGAAACTCCTGGATCACACAAATCCAAGAACAGCAGCATTTGATTGGCCTGGAGATGCTTTTTGAGGTCGAATCGGCAAACCCCACAGCCGCACCAGTAGGGATGTAGTAAAGTGAGGCAGTAAAAGAGGTTTATGATCCCTATAATCCTGATCACAAGCTCGCCGGACAAAAGGAGAAGATTTTTCTTTTTCTGTACCATCCACTAAACTGGCGCCGATTTCGTTGACTAAAATTTTTGTACTTTTCTTTCGATTGTCCCCTTAAACCCAACCTAGTCTCCACTGTCCACCAATAATATGGGGACGGCCTGTCATCAATCGAATGATTTGTATTTCTTAATTTATGTTTCATAAATAATCGGATAAATTTATTATATTTTTTCTGTATGTTTGAAAATTTTTATGGGAAACAGACGCCGACGAGAAACAAAACAAAAAAACAACAAAAAAAATCCAAATGAAATCGAAACAAACTAAGAAAAAAAAAAAGAAGATACAAATAACCGCGGTGTATTAAAATTAAATGAAACCCCCGCGTCTTAGCTGGTTTTTGTGTTGTGTATCAATTTTTTATTTTGTTGTCACCGTTTCTTGATTTGATATTCATTAAGATTGCTATGATTGATGCTTTGGGTTTTTAAATTAATTACTTCTGGATCCTTAACTGCTTTCGACTGCGACTCCGACTCCGACTCCGACTCCGACTCATCTCTGGTACAAACAACGCCAACGACAGAAAAATGAATTAAGATGGCCGGGGTGATAATTTGTGGTCTTTTGTTAACAACAAGGTGAACAAAAAAAAAAAAACACCCAGTGAAGACCGGGGCTACCGCGTGTCTTATTGGGTGAAGTTCACAGGATCCTAAGAGCGAATCTTGCTCTTTCCTTGCGATGATTTCATGCAGCGTGATATATTGAATGTGATCGGTTGATGATGTTTCGAAGTCCTAATAAAAGTAACTCATCCGTTTTTGTTTTTTGCAAAAGTGAACTTGGCAAATAAGAAATCGGGTTTGGTGCCTTCTGTCCCGCTTTATTGAAATTATTTATGGGAATTTATTACCTTTGGGCAGTTCTCTGGAGGATTAATAATTTTTCGAATTTTTTGACATTTCTGACATCAATCTATTGAGGGTTTTTGTTGTTCCAATTTTGTTGTTTCTGTTGGTGGGAAATTTATGTGATGTAGTAGTAACAAATCAAAAAATTTAAAAAAACACGCAAACACACACAAGAGGAGGGATGAGGAAATTAGCATATTGTCATTGAAAAATGGTTGATGACATTTGATATGAGACATTTTGCGTCAGTGTGGTTCCTATGGATTTTAATTGGTTTTTGTGTTAATAATTTATACGTATTGACAGTGTGCGATGTCATTTGTTATAAAGTAGGTAGCACTTTTTGAATACACGTGCTAGCAACAGAAACTATCAAACCGAAATGTGATAGCCTTAGAGTCAAAGTAATGGGGTGTCGTTGTTTTAACAAAAGATTTGAACTTCCTGAGGAGGCGGAATTTTATTGCATTCTCATGTTGAAAGCGTTTATTAACATTTTGTTTAAAATTATATTTAAATAAAATTGGGTTTCTATGTGCTGGTGTCCATATGCGAGACGGTTAGGCACGCTCTCCTCTTCATTAACGTTGGCTTTGATATTGATAAGTAAATTCAAAAGCTATGCTAAGCCTGGTGGTCTCGTAGTTTTTAAAAAATGCATAAATCATTTGGCCCTTACCTTACTCTTTCAACGTGTCTTTCCTATGCTCACTATGGTGTCCTTCCTTGATACTGAAGAAGCCTTCAACAATGTCAAAGCAGAAGCTACATATTTCTGCTGCACTTCTTAGCTTGAAGGTTGACAACTATCTTTGCTATTGGATCGAAAAATGCTTAAAAGCAGGCTCTGCTATGCTGAGCTGGGGTGTTGCCTAACCCGAGGGTCGGTGCACAGGGGTACCCCCAAGGAGGAGTATTATCACCACTATTGTGGCTTATGGTATTGAAAAAGATACTCCTAATCCTTGGTAAAGAGGGCTTCAATGTCATAGCCTATGCGGACAACATTGCGATAGCGATATCAGGGAGGTTCCTTCTTACAGTTAGAGACTTGATGGAGTCTGCTCTAAACAATCTCCCAAATTGGACAGATAGTGTCGGTCTCGGAGTAAATCCGTCCAAGACTGAACCAGTTTTATTCACGAGAAGGTATAAAATACCATATCTCCTCCAGAACTCAAGGGTATTGAACTGCAATTTGCAGATCACGCCAGAGCTATTCTAGGTAAAAAACTCAGCTGGAAACTGAATATTCAAGACCGTGCTAAAAAGGCCTCGATTGCCCACTATTCGTGTAGGCTATAGACCCAAAGTGGGGTCTTCAGCCTCGGATTGTTGACTGGATATCCTATGGACGAGCGCCCTTAGAACCACTCCTACAGTTGCACTAGAAATTATGCTCCATCTTCTTTCCGTTGATATCTTTGGGAAGCTGATGGCGGCCTAAGCAACATTGCGGCTTATGAAATCCTCGCCACTGGCTCATGGAAATATGGGACACGCAAGCATCCTAAATGGCCACAACACTATTCCCAGTAATTCGGACTACATTGTCCCCTACTAGGACTTTAACGTCAAGTACAATACCTGGATTCCTAGCAGAAGTGCTTGGGAATTGGGAGATATTTGAAACGAATAGAGATCTACATAGACGGAGCGAATACAGCTCTGGAACAGGTGTGGGAGTTTACTTCAGTGCACTAGATATCTGTATCACCACACGACTACCGGACCACTGTAGTACATTTCAGGCAGAAATCACAGCCGTAAAGCCGCGACCTGGCTTTCAATTAATTCGATAGAGTGCAGCGCTATTGCTTTCTATATAGACAGTCAAGCTGCAATAAAAGCCTTGGAATCGCCAATAATTCGATCTAAGTTGGTAAGGCAATGCCAAGGATCTTTTAATGCGATCGCTGTCAGATGCGACGTATCCCTGTGCTGGGTTCCAGGCCCACAGGGATATTCCAGGCAATTGCAAAGCGGGGTAGATCGGAACCTCATACCGCAGGCATTAGTTTGGCAAACATGTCTCTCCAGAACCAAACAGTCTGGACAGAGCTGGATTGTAGGAAAAACAGTAGACTTATTTTCGTTAGTAGGACAAGTCTGGTAGGAAGACATGTCAGAAGACTTGGTGCTCCCTTCAACGATTTCTATAGAAGCTGTGGAGACGAGGAAGAGGAGGAAACCATGATACATCTTCTGTGTACCTGTTCTGACCTATCGCCTTGGAGAAGGAAAACCCTAGGGGAATACTTACGAATACGAAGATCTTAACGATCTAGTTAGTCTCCGAGTCAAACTGGTTTAATGCCTAAATGGCGAATCTTCCTCTCCGACCAATTACCGACCCATTGCACTTACGTCCCTTCTTTCCAAGGTTGTGGAAGAAACGCTGATAAATCGTCAACTTATGAAATATCTTGATTCACGAAAACTTCTCCACTGGTGATCTGATGGCATATCTCCCCGAGAAGTGGAACCAATCTCTCTATCACTTCGGTGAAACAAAGACGGTAGCGTTTGATATTTCAAATGCATTTGACAGAGTTTGCCATCAGGCTCTTTTGTCGAATATGCGTACATATGGCATCGATGAGTCTCTTCTTCAATGGATTAGAAATAACCTCTCGCGGCGTTCAATACAAGTTGTCTTGAACGGCTTAGGGACAGACTGGACTCAATAGTTCTTTTCAAACTAAATGCTCTTGGCTTTCAATCTGGGTCCATTATGTGGGTTAAATCATACCACGAAGTACGGCAATATAAAGTATTATTTAGATTCCCTATATCTGACCACTTTATAGCCACCTTCGGAGTTCCTCAGGGTAGACATCTGGGTCCGCTGATCTTAATTTTGTAAATTTATGCTGATATACCCCCGCGGACTCTCACCTACTCCAAGTTGACTTAAATAACTTTTCATCAAGATGTCAAAAAAAAAAAAAAAAAAAATATATCAAGCTATCATATATCCTCGTAATCGTTCCTACTGGTTCCTTGATCATATTTCAGCGGTGACGACCTTGTTCTCCCTGTCTCTCTACTGTGCGATTTGGGTGTCATCGGCGACCCAATTTTTGATGCCATGTCGACCAAATTATTGGCAAAGACAATTCCAACTTGGTTTCGTAAAACGTTGGCCTAAGGAATTCTCGAACCTCGATGTCACGACATTAGGCCCACGTTACAAAAATCTCTGCCTTATGGTTGAGTTTTCAAGATGAGATTTTTATTAAGGGATGAGGGATGATCGAGATTCAGCGCTGAACCTTTTCTGTCGTTTCTGTCGATATGCATCAAATTCTCATATATACGCCAATGATCTCCATCTTGGATTCGTCGGTGTTGTCGGCTAGACTATGAATTGCTTGCTCGGTACTGCCCCATTACCCCATCCTTCTTTCTGTGGCTTATGAAGTTCAGCTAAAGCGTAGAGTTATGTAGACAGCGATTGATGTGTGATCCAGATATTTTAGTTATTCCTATAAATATGTATGTGCAAAGCGTGGGCACTTTTTTATAAACCAGGATCCAAATACATAGTTTTAAAAAAAGTATATTTCTATAAGGTACACCCTGTGCAACAAAGATCGCACATCAAACTATCGACTCTTCTCCATTCCGTATTTAATTAATTAACTTTACATGTCACACACAAATAACCTGTCCACTTGCTTTCTGTTCAACCACGAACAGCAAACAGCAAACCCAGTAAACCAATCACAAGATCCCTCGCAACACCATAAAGAGAGCAACACCACATCCTGATCATTCCACTCACATACGCGCCTCCGAACGACAGCAATAAAATAAAGAATCCCGCTCAGAGCATTCCGCGCACATCAAAAAACCCAAAAACCCCCCGCAACACCCATAAGATACACCACCACTCACGCCAGCATATCCACATTCCGTGCAAACACATATTCCTATATCAATTTAATTTCCACCATAAAATATTCCTGAAACAACATATAAACTATGGCAGCCGCCGTGCTGCACTAAAACTAAAGAAATTCCCGCTGTAGTGTACCTACAGACATACACAGTGTGTATCCCTGAAGGAAGAAAAAAAAAATCGGTGCAAATATTTTCCAATCATTTCCACCAATCAACTGATCCTCTCGGATGGAGTAGGCAAGAGGCGCGCAACGAAACGTTTTTCAAAACTCAACTCCCAATCTCAACATGACCAACAGACATCACCGGCGATGACTACGACGACGATGCTGAGAACGCAAAGTGAGGATCGCGAATCCTGATAGTCATCCATCCACCAAACAGCAAAAAGATACAAATAAACCCGAGGCAAAAGATACGAAAAAATGATGACGGTATTTATAGCCGTGCAAATGGAACAAGTTACCTGACAGTGAATGAGGATACATGTATCTCAATAGTTACCCCCGCACCCGAACTCCTCCACTCAAGGGCAGCCCGGGACGCTGAGCAATCATCAGCGCCCCGATGGTCTCGAAACAGCAATAATCAAGTGAGATCGCGCGAGATCACCTTTAACCGAAGGTAATAAAATAATGATTGCATAAAAATTCACTGGAGTTTCAGTGTATCGCCGTCGTTGTCGTTGTCGTCGTCAGTCTTCGTTGGTCGTATGGATTTCATATGGTGTACTAAACATGGTGATGGCACACTGGAGCTACAGGGGGATACCCACATAGTTATATGAAGGTACTCTGTTAAAGGCGGTGGCGGTGTTCAAGAACTCCTTCCCGATCGTCGCGTTCGACGTTTGCTGCTGATCGCTTCGCGTTACTTTTTTACCAGTGTGTCTGTTATTTTTTTTTTTTTTTGTGAAGACGATTGAAGCCAGAAAGAGATCGAATATGATGAACACACTTCTGAGCCATCGGTTTTGTGTGTGCATACATCTTATGACTTTGACGTTGAAGCAGTACGCTACCAATCGTTGAGGTACTGCTTCGATTTTCTTCTCATGAAGAAGTTTTAATGACGTAATTCGATTTTTGAAATTTGTAGCTTTTGTTTTCTGAGAGGCGGCATGACCTCGCGGGTATGAGCGGAAGTTAGCTTAGAAAAGTGTGGTAGTTAGAGGACATTTTTATATAATTTCTAGAGATTTCGAGTCAGACCACAGGGATGGGCCCATTTCGTCACCCTTTCACTATCCATCTCCACAGTTCTTCTCTGGCTTTGATGACTCGTGTCAACGCTAGCATCTATTCAGCAGAAATCTGGTTCATCTTCTGGGTTTCTATCCAGTGGCGCCCCAAGATTTCCCTTCTTCTGCCAGCTAACGCCGGACATTGACACAACGTATGTGCAGTCGTCTCGAATTCCTTCAGGCACAGTTACACCTCCCTCGAATCTCTGACAAATGTCCTCGCACTGTCATGAGAAAGCTTCTGAAAAAAAAAAACATTTCGGATGTGGCTCTACACCGCAGGTCCCTTCCATTTGTGTGAAGAAACGTAACACGCACAACGCGAATGGTCACGAGAAGCTAGGTCCTGGACCAAATGCGGTCTGTTACACGAAGCATTTGTCTTGAAAAATCTCAGAATTTACTTCACCTTATCCTTCTCTGGCTCCGGACACATTTTGCGCTTTCGTACTGGCTTAAAACACGGGATTGGCTTAAGAAATGGGTCGTGTCTTAGCTAATTGGAGAGATTTTGCGTACGATTCGCATTTATAGTACTTTTTTGCTGCAAATTTCATTCCTTCTCGATGAAGTGCAATCACATAATCAATCACAACTCAATGAGAAGTATTCTGGCAAAATTTCGAGTAGCAGAACACCCTGTAGATACAATTCTTCTCATTATGTACCAGTCTTAAATGTGAATTTTGCGGAATGCCACTATCGGCTTTCTAAACTTTAGGGCGGTTGATTTCTCTGTCAAATTACGAAGGATAGCTGTCAGAGAGTTGTGCTCCTCGTCCAAGTCCAGGTCTTCATGTGTATTCACGCAACAATCCACAAAACTTTCCAGCAACACGTTCCAACTAACTATTCACTTAATCGCTAGTAACGCTAAGCTCATCCTTTGATCCCTGTATCTATGGATTGGCTTTTCAATGAAAGCAAACAAAAAAAAATTAAAAAGAAAGTCCTTTAGGCCACATACAAAAGTCAACCACAGTCAAGAAATGCGGAAAAAAAAACTGACTCTCCCTGCCATCGTTGTGTCTATACTATAATTACAGCCTTGGGCAGAATCATCCCTTTGACGCGTTCCAATATTACCCAACCCTTTTGGAGTACGAGTACACCACAAACCAACCCATATTAACGCCCGTTGAATCGCTGATGAAACGTCGCGTGAACGTTTGCTGCAGACAAATTTTCTGCCTTCGCATTTTGATAGGTCGATTAATAACGGTGTTTTGTATTTTTCCATACCACCAACGGATGAGATCAAAGGTTTTCCTTGAAACATGATGCCCGCCACTCACAGGAAAAACCAAAAGAAAATAATAATAAATTTCTGATTGTGATCCAGGATCGGCGCATACGCGCACCAAACCACCTGCTAGGAGCGATACTCACGTATTCACACCCACTACCGAAGCCCTCTTCGCCACCGTAGACCGGAAAAGGGTTGAAAGAAAGATTGATTAACTTGAAGTTTGCCGCAGCGTGTAAATGAAAACTCCTCACCACCCTGTGTGTTCAGTTCAGTTCAGTTCGTTTGAATGGAAGAGGATATGATATGAAAACATCGTGGGTTAAATGGAAGTGGGAGTGTGGGGTGGGAGCTGATGATTGGTTCGAAGGGTCGCCTACCGGGACCTTAAAATTTTCACAGGGTTCCGCGCAAATACACACTAAAAAGGATAACGGGGGATGAGGTAAAAAAGCAAAGGGGAACGACCGCGTTCCTTCAATTCCGATTAGAGGGTTAATTTCTGCTGCAAGCGTATTTGTGGAAATCCATCCTGAGAAGGGGTAGTCGTCGTTTCACTTGGTTTTTTGGTAGGCATTTCCGTTTGAATGTGAGTTTTTTTTTGGTTTTCCTGTGAATTTGAACTTGATTCTGGGGTTAAACGGGAAACCAGTGGGAAGATAAAACAAAAGGTAGTCTTACAACGGATACGAGTGGGTTGAGGAGGTATATGCGATGGCCTTTGATGTATGTGACAGATTTGTGAAGTGGAATCTACAAATTTTCTTCCCGCAGGCCATGCTTTAGCGACTTATATTGGTTGGCTTTGGTGGATGACCTTTTCAGTGGTTCTGATTGCTATTAAAAGTTTTTCGATCTATTTTGAGCATTGAGACAGGGAGAGCGCAGTGGGAGTTTACAGAAACTGTGCTTAGGAAGTGGCTAGCTTAGATGGGCAAAGCACACAGCTTCGGACAGAACTGGTTACATTTGGATACTGGCGCAAGCAAGCAGTTCTTTAGACTGTTGACATCTGCTTCCGATGTTGGGTTGAGAGCTTGGAAACATCTTGTCAAGACGGATGTTAAAGAAGTCACATGACAGCGCGTCACTTTGTCTTAGTCCTTTTTGACGCTGGAGGTCTCGATGAGGTCGTTACAAGCAGCGTCCTCCATCGTCATCCTGTACAGATAGACGAGTTCGGCAGGGATGACAAAACTAGGAATGGCTCTGTATAGCTTGTCTCTATAAATGCTGTCATATGCGGCCTTAAAATCGGTAAAAAATGGAGTTCTTGGGTTTTCTCCAGAATCTGCCGAATTGTAAATATTTGCCCGAGTGTGGGCTTTCCTGGCCTGAAACCCCACTGTTAGGGGCCGATCAGTTGGTTGGCGACAGGTTTCAGGGTTTTGCCTTTGTAATTGGCCCAGTTGATAGTGTCTCCTTTCTGGTGGTCCTCAGACGATTCTGAGATTCCATTCATCTTACTAGGTTTCTGAACTGAGTTAGTGTATAAACTCTACCAGGTCATTGCCTATTTCCAGTAGAAGCTCGTCAGGGTCAGCAGATATTGCTATTCCCATTTCCATTAGTTGAATGGAAGATTTGTCTATCATCGTATGCGTTGAATGGTACATTCTGCATCACAGACGAATGACGGCCTACGTCGTCTTTAAATAGTCTGCAGGAATAGTTTGTCGTTTCTGTTCGAGCCTCATAAGCTTCCGAACATTATTCCTGAAGTGGGACCTCTCTGTGTTCCCGATCGTCCGCTTTTCATGTCTTCCTTTTTTTTTCGAAGAATTTGATGTTCCTCCCATGTTTTCTGCCCGTAGGGCTCGAAGGAGCTTCTGGTGAAACCCAACACATCAGTAGCGACTTCCGTAATGGAATGTTGTTGCCAAAATTGCCACTGGTCATCGGAACTTGGTGCAGGCGGCACTGAACTTCTCGAAAAGTTTTCCGATACACGATCGCCGAAGGTTGTAGCGCTCTGTTGCAATTGCAGCTTCTCGACATCATATTTCCTTGCAGTCCCTTTTCGTTGTTCTGGATTAGTAGTGTTGGTGGCATTGGACTTCTCTAGAGGTTTTTGGATACACGATCTTCTAAGTTTGTAGAAATCTCTTCGCTTTTCAATGATTCGTCAATCCAGCTCAAAACCTCCAACCCGAAGGACCAGGTCCTTTGCTGAACCACTTGGCCAGAGGATGGCGGATAATGCAGTCTTTATTGGTCTAGTAGCCCAATATGTCGAAGTAGACTATGCGCGCTGTTCACAAAGTAGTTCGGCGTAATTGAAACTAATGACTCCGTTTAGGGAATACCTCCGCTGCTTTCCGGGTATGACGAGTGCCTTGGTGGGAACATCCTTCTGTTGTGTTGTAGGGTTATTAGTTACTCCACTTTGATTTGTCGACCTTAGGTCCTGGGTCCTGGGATAGCATAGCACTATTTGTACAACAGAACAGATTGGCCGCGTGTACTACAATGGGCCAGAGTCTCATGGTGGTCGCTGTTATTCTGGCAATGCCTTGCTATAGCTTGGCCACATCTTTCTGGTTGTGACGCAATTCGTCAGCCTAGTCCATCTGAGATTGGCTTTTCGAGGAAAGATCCCGAGCGGGATATGAATTAGTTCCACAAATGAGCAATGGATGGCTTAGCCTAGCCTGGCCAGTTCGTCGGGATGCTCGTTTCCCTAAACGTTGCTATGCCTTGGAACCCGGATCAGAGTTGCCATGAATTGGTTGCCGTTACAGGCATAGAGGGCTGTACATGCCTTCCTATCCCTCTGGTCTATGTTGAGTTTCCAGTTAAGTTTGGGATCTAGGATAACTCCTAGGCTGATAGGGAGAAAGGCTGACCGCTTAGTCAAGGAAGCGTAATTTCAGGAATTTTGGTTTTAGTGGTGAAGAGCATCAGTTCTGTTTTGCTTGGTTCTCTGCTAGGATTTTGGTATGTTGCAGAGTAGAATTGACTGTTCGTAAGGCACCCAACTTATGCTAAAATGGACCGTCCTGATTCAGTATGATTTGATGATCTTGAAATCGTCAGCTTTGTAGAGGTTCTAGTCAATTCGGGAATTTTCTAGCCTTTGCCGCGTTAAGGAGAGCTCCTGAAAAGATCTTTAAGCCGCCATGTTGGAGGTTTTTTGCTCTTTGTCGTCAGTAAAGGACATGCCTTTTCATACAGTTCCTTCAGAATCGCGCTTAACATTCCCGTGGTAGCGTCGCTTTCATCAGGGCTGAAATATCCTCGTATTTTTCTCTACTTCCCTACTAAAAGGTTTCCAGTTTGTCGTGCTTGGATTCCTATATTTGATTGATGGGATGGTTCTGTCATTCATTTGAAATTCTGTCACTCTGTGATCCGAAAAGGATAGACAGCAAGCGATTGAGAATTACTATGAAGTATTAGTAAACTGTGTCCGAGTGTGACTTCAAAAAGGAACTCACGTCGTCGATTTGCACCCGTACTGCCCACTAAATATAATGGGAGTTTGCGTGGCAGTCCAAGATGAGGTCTCATTTTTCTTTTTCCGCTTTTTTGACGAGCGAACTGGTTAGATCAGACGGTGGGCCATCCTGCGAGTTATGTGCCATATGTATAGGTATGTACACGGCCCCCAGTACTAGCGGTTTCTTCCCTCGCCTGTTACACGTAACCCCTGTGTGGTCGTTGCAGCCGTAGTTAGATGAGAGGAACAGGTCAATCTGTGCCTTAGCTACTCCATATGTTCTGGTCTTACTGTTACTATCCACTGGATTGGTGTTGTATATTAACAACTTGGAGTTATGCCAAGGTCGCACTTTTAGCCCATCGCTAACCTTACTCAGACCACCTTCCATGATCTCGCTTATCATGGAGGGGAACTTTCCTGACACAAGTATCACCATGTCGTCGACATACCCGACTGCTCTCTGTCTAAATTTAGAAGGATTTCATCCATGACTATGAGCCACAAGAGAGGTGAAATAACACCGCCTTGAGGTGCCTCTCTACTGGCAGATTTGGTTATAGTGCTGTTTCCTAGTGTTGCCTGAATAATTCTAGTGCTAAGCATAGAAACTGTCCATTGACTTTGGTAGTATTCTATCCCCAGCTGCGTGAGGGACTCCACTTCAGCCCCTTCTGTATCTAGAAAAGTAGCTAAAGTGTATTTTATTGTCCGCACTACTTCGTGAAGAGCTGTCTCTGTAGATCTTCCTTTGAGCTATACGTGTTGGAATTTGGACAGCGATGATTGTTCTAGTGTACCTCGCAGATGGTTATCTAGTAGAACGCGTTCAAGGGTTTTCAATGAGGACAGACTGATTGGTCTGAAATCCTTAGCGTTTTCATGACCGCATCTACCCGTGAACACCACTCCCACTCGTCTCCATGAGTGGGGCACATGGTTGTTTAAAATGCAGCTCCTGTAAGTCGGTGTTAGCCAGCTTCTGTAGCATAACACGTGTGAAATTCGCCTTTATAATGTCTTGCTCTATAGGTATAGGTCTAGAAAGGGTTAAACATAATCTCACTTCTGACATCCTGATCCATATCCACTCGTAACTTTTTTCTTTCTCCCCGATCTGCATAATGCCAGGACTCATCACCGATATTCCTATCAAAACTTTCTACCCAAACACATACTCGGTTCATCATTTCAACTTTAATTTATCATCTTTCTTTTATTTTCGCGAAAAAAAACAAAGAAAAGTTAGCATACCTACCTACCAATGGGTTTCGCGAGTGCCTCCTCAATATCACCCGTAGATACAATTCAAGAAACAACAACAACAACGACAGTGGAAAAAAAAGAACACAAAACAATGATTAATGATGATGTTTTGGTGTAATTTCGCTGAGATTGTTTCTTACGAAACGAGAGAGAACTGCTCGAACATGGCGAGAACACAACTTTTGGCCCACAAAAAAGAAGAAGAACATCTAGTAACACCCCCTTAATGAAATATCACTCTGGTGAACATAACTCTTCAGAGTCTTCTCAGATATACTCGCTTCAGTTGGTAGAATACATAAGCGGCGCAGCCATTCTGTGTTCTGTTGAGTTCTGTTTATGTGACCGAAACGAACCCACCAGCCCAACCAACCCCGGGCCAGGTTATACCCCATGAGAGATGATGAATCCATTCCGGCGAACCAACCTCTCTGCCTAAAGCCAAAAAAAAGTAGACACCAACCACCAACACACTGCCGACAACGAAATTCCAAGCAAAAGCATCAGCATCAGCATCAGCACCACCACCACCACAAGCGAGAGATGCCAGGCACAAGTAGGAAGAATCCATGTGATTGCCCAGCAGGGTGCATTTTCATTAAGAATGAAAAATGATGAGCAATCAATCATCTGGCTGGGAGGGGTGTTTCACATTCATACGAGAGTATGATAGGAATAAACTGTGCCGGTGCTGGCGAGCTGGTACTTTGAAGTATGCCTGGAGAGTGTGTGAGGCGAGCCAAGGCTCTGTGGGATTGGCCAAAAACTGAACGGGGTTCGTTCGGTTTGGTGATATCAGCTCTCACTCTGGCAGAGCAGTGTGGAAGCATCAGCTTGCCACATCTCCCAGATGAGGTATGTACTTCAAAATGAGATATTCAGGTACAATCAGCAGTCAGAATCGTCAGAGAGGATGAGGAGGAGAATCAGATGCTTCTCTTGCCGGTGGGGTTTCTTTTTTTTTTTCTTTTCTTGTTCTGCGTTTTTGTCTTGTTCGTCTTCAATTTGAATTTGATTTCTTCGGATATAATTTTGTGGGTGGCGTCAGATTGGCCCTATTGATTTGGAAGTGGTTTTTCCGCCCTGGGTGGACTTTCTAGGATTTGAGCTCTGTAACACCTGAACTTGCTTACTTATGTCTTCTTTCCCTTTGTGGGTCCTAGGGCCTCTATTACGCCTATGCGCCATCGTGTACGGTACGGCAATGAGCTTGAGCTCCCTCCAACTCTTCCACAATTGTCGTGCCTCCTTCTGAGTTCTGTCCCCAGCCATATACTTCTTGGCCGACCCGTTCTTCTACCATTTGGTGTTAGTGGATTCCATTGCATCGCGTAGTTAGCTATGGAACTGTCGCCTTTTCTAAATGTGTGACCAATCCACTGCCACTTCTGTCGTTTGATGGTTGTGCCTATTGTTTCCTGACCCGTTCTCTGGTTCGTTAGAGACATGGTCAAGCCAGAAAACCCTTAAGATGTTCCGTAGATACCTATTAAGGCCATGCCTCCCGATCACATGTTTGAGCTCTTCATTGTCGTTGACTATCTTTGCTTTTAGGTTCTCCATCACGATGACGCAATGGTGTTGCGTATTGTAGAAGGTGTCCTTTTCATCCTCAGTAGAGTAACACTGTATGATCGTGACGCGCCGTAGTCTAGTCCGGAATCAGGTCGATAAGATCTTATCACCATATGGGTGCCAGGAAATTAGGGCTCTTCGTGCTGTTGGTGTCAACAGCAGACCCACAGCGGATTCACGGGGACTGCCGGAGGGCTTACCGGAGTAGAGTAGCACAGTGTTACACGATGGAGATTGGTACTCTCCCGCGTCGAACCATCTTACTTCACTCACTCCCAATATGTCCAAATTATATCGAAGGAAATCACGTTCTAGTCGAAGGAATCTGGCATTTTGAGGTCCTTCGCTGCCTAGGAGCGTCTTTACACTTCAGAAACCAATCTCAGTCAATAGTTTCCCGATCAATCGTAATACAGATCCGTAACATCCTGTCAGTTATCGTCCTCGTTCTTTTGAGGAGTGCACCCCTACCTACCCCACGCCTTGGTGGTGTTAAGGAACTTGAAATTCTAGAGAAGGAGGTGAGGAAAGCCTTGAATCAGGCCATGAGGGGGTATGATCCTAAATCATAGGATGAGTATAAGTTGAAGAAGGAAGAACTTAAAGGATCTCTGGACAATGTAAGACGGAGTAATGGCGGGAATTATGCTCGAGTATGAGGACAATAGACTTACGAAAATCATCTCCTGGGATCCAGTTTCCAAAGTCGGACTCATTCGTGATAGAACGGGGGAGATTGTGGAGACACTGCATCACACAATTGAGGACGTCATGGAGACACACCTTCCGGGAGGCCTTATGTCAGATCAGCCCTGGGCTTAACGTGCGTTCAAGTTGTAGTTACTTACTTTCTTAAGGTTGCGCTACAGTCTGGGATGGACCTGGGCCTCAACCAACAAGCGCCTTCAGCCAGCTTGACCTTCAGCTAGCTGCCTCCAGTCTTGCACGCCAAGTTGGTTGAGGTCCCCTTCCACTTGCGTGTGCCAACTGAGTCGCAGATTTCCTTTACTGCGCCATCCCTCGGGGGTGGTTTCGAAGATTTTTCGGGGCGAAGCATTGGTGTGCATATTCTCTACATGACCCAGCCGCCTTAACCGTTGGACATTCACTCTTCTGGATAAGTTGATGTCGCTGTATCTCCTCCTTTATTCACCGTCTATGCATATGGGACCGAAAATCACTCGAATAATTTTCCTCTCGACGCAACCAAGAACAACTGCATTCACTTTTGACAGAGTTTGTGCCTCGGCACCATAAAACAGGATTGGGATGGTGAGGGTTTTATAAAGGGTCAGAGCCCCTAACTACCTCGAAGTGACGTTCTGACCGAGACGTCGGTGTCGGGTGTCCTTTCTTGTTGACAGCATATACATGCTTTGTCTTGCCCTCTTTGACCGTTGAACACATCTTCGCCACTTCCGCCCCAATACTCACGAAAGCGCTCTTGATATCACGTTGCGTCCTTCCGATTATGTCAATTTCGTCGCTGTATGTGAGTAATTGGACGGAATTTTGAAAGATTGTGCATCTGCTGTTGGCGCATGAGCTTTGCACTCTTTTAGTCGAAAGACAGCGCATCGCCAAAGGTATCGGTGAGTTCTTTGCCGACCTTGATGGAGCAGCGTGCGTTCTCCATCGTCATCCTGCACAAGCGGACGAGTTCGACAGAGATGCCGGAACTAGACATGGCTGTGTATACCTCGTCGTTATAAATGCCATCATACGCGGCCTTGAAATCGATGAAAGGGTGGTGGGATTGTATTGAAGCTCTGGGTTTTGCCCAAGATCGGCCGTAGTGTGAATATTTGAACCACGATGGACTTTCCTGGCCTAAAACCACACTGATAGACCGCTCAGGTTATTGACGCACTGCTTTAGGTGTCCACACAGCAGGGCAGATGCGATGTTAAGAAGACTGATGACTCTGTAGTTGGCGCAGTTCAGAACGTCTCCTTGAGGATCAGGCGAACAATACTACTTTCATCCGACCGTTTGTTACAGAGGAGTTGGTGTATTCTCCTCACCAAGTCATCACCTGCCACTAAGGACAGCTAGGCCGTCAACTGTTTTTTTTTTTTAAACATTTTTACAGGTTAAGTCCATTCACCCTTTATGGTTGCTGTCCTGCCACATCTTACTGAGATCCTCACCGAGCTATCACTTTCCAATTGCATCACTTCACTTGGTGGCCAAGGTTTTCATGAAGCTCAATTCTTTCCCACTAAAAGTAGCACAATTGCGTCAGGATCCTTGTACATATTTAATTCCTTACTTGTTTCCATGGCCTTGCAACTGCACAGTAGGTTATGTAACCCTGCACAACTTTTCGTTCACCAAAATGCTCCTCGCTCTTTAAATATGAAACAAAAAGGACCAACGAAATGTGTCACTTTAAGCCTCATAAATCCTTCAACTCTGCAGTACAAAACTCGAAGAATTTTTAACCCAAAGGATCTCTTTTGTTTAAAAAGGCAGCGCAACAAAAACTCTACTTTGCTTCTGTTTCATTCTTTTCACAGCACAATCGGGAATTATGCGTGTCCATGTGCATTATTCCAAAGATTCAGGTTTCATGTTCCTTTTTTCAGTGAGTAGAGGACATGAAGTGAAATAAAAATTGTCACATCCTGCGGTTTTCCGAACGCTCAAAGAAGGCAGCGACGAGGCTCATAAAAATGAAAACGAAATTTCCACCATCGACAAGGAAGTAAACAATTTACACAAAATGTCCTTTTGTTCACGGTTGTCCCAAATAAATCATCATTCACTTCACAAAGTGAGTGAATAAACAGAGAAGTCCTTTTGTTATTGTGAATTCATTGCAGGGCGTCATCGTGGATTATGCAAATTTTCTACGCAAAAAGGATCGATCCTTTGGTCTTTTCGTTTCATTTAGGATCTGGCACTGTTTGCAGACATTCTTTGTGTAGATGCATGAGGATGTAAACAGTGCTAATGAAAGAATGCGAACAAATTTGCAAATGCAGTTGTATTATCCTGTTTAGGTTGGGCAAGGAACAATGCATTTTTGAAAGTGAAATTGGCTGACCTAATTAGGAAAAGTTCGTTTTCGATTGTGGACGCAATATACTGTGGGAGTCTGTTTTCATGGAAAATTTGTCTTCATTTGTACACGTGATGTCCTTAGGAAAAGTGAAAGTGGTTGTGATTGATTAGAGAGAGTTTGGGATGTGTGCACTTTGATTTTGCAAGGAAACAGAACAAAGGCTTATCGGATCTAGTGTTTGAAGGATTCAAGAGAAGGATGAGATTTTTTCCCATTCCCGATGACCTCTTAGTACGGTTTCTTTAGCGATCCTTGTGCGATACTGGTGCTTTATTTGTCAATCAGGAGAAAGGCCGGTGCCTGCGTTTTCCTTTGAAAAATTGCTTCCGGATCATCCATGTTCAAATCGTAGGCTTAGTTCCATGGTATCCCTTTAATTTTTTTTTTGCCGGGAAGCCTTCTGGTTTTTTGAATGCCTATGTCCTGGCGTTAGAGTTCTCCCTTGAATTTCTCTTTTTAAGGCGAAGAGGTCTAGACTTAGAGGTGTTCATAGCTGTCGAGACCAAACAGATTAATTAAGCAGTTTTCGTCAAAGGTTTACCTTTCAGACGTTGATACCGCAGTTCGTACGGTCTATAGCACCAAGTGGTTCCGCCTCCATTTTTTGAAATATGCCACAAAAATGCGGGGGGAACGTCGATTCTTCAGACGTGTTTTGCTATCAAGCACTGCTGTCTGAGTGAATTAATTCTAAAACGCACTCGTTTCCTGAGTCTTCTTGGTTTCCCCAAGTCCAAGTGTGGTTGGATCTGTTTCGGCGGAAGACAAGAATTGACAACCTGTTGCGTGCTATTCCTCTGACTGCAGAATTTAGGCTGGCGTGTTTCGATTCCATAGCAGGAGCAAATGGTTACTCACTTTAATCAGATAGTTTCCAGCCTGCGCCCTCTTTAGCTAGGTAGTCCTCGCCATAGTTGACTGGAACGAGGGATGGAAAGATTCACCTTCTACTGTGTTACTGCAGCTTTCAGAAATGAAACACTCTGCAGTGATCCGGCAGTCGTGCATAAGTTCACCTCAAGTACATATGTGGTACTCGAGTACCGGACCCCATCTCTGTTTAGCATTCATTTGTGTATGTCGTTATAGCAGATTCATTAGGGACTTCTAACACTAAGATTGCCAACTGCAAGGACACGAAGCTCTGGTTTTCTTTAAGCCTTAATATCCCACATTGGTGGGACAAGAACCAGTTTTATTGCCATTTAAAGTCCTGAGAGTCTAGAGTGGAAAGGTTAAGGTAGTTGTGGAGATCGCCTAATTCTTAATGCTTTGCTTTGCATCTCAAGGATGTCAAAAAGAAAGTGAAGAGTTAGTCGTGAGGTAGCTGTGAAACAACCGCATGATTACCACCTTTAGAAAACTGGTATGGCCCTCCAAATAATACGATTTCTCGATTCTCGAGAAGAGAACCTTTTTTTCTCCCCAAATGCGGTCGTTTTGCCTCAAATCGGCATCGAATCGATCCAATAGCTCTGCATAATAGGCGTCCATGTGAGTGACACTACGCACATCACAATAACTGTCGCCATGACCTTGTTGGGCGGCAGACGTACCTTAGCTCTCTTCCACTTATATTCACCAGGAGACGTCCACTGCCTCGACTGTTTCTTGATCTCTGGGGTGTTGTGATGAATCCATGTTCCATCCACGGTTACGAAATGGTTCAAAAACTCGTGCGGATTGCCATTGAACATCGCCAAACACTCCTTTGAGGTTGTCAAACGTGGCATCCATCAAGTGGAAAGGTTTTTCTTATCCAAATATTTCTACAAAACTTACATCACTGATCCATGTGATAAGCCTGTAGCCTCTTCAAGTCCGCGCACCTTCACTCGCCGATCGTCCAATATCATACCGTGGTGGCCTCAATTGGGCGACCAGAACTAGTGATCATTTTGTTTTGAAGTTCTAGTTGTAGGTTGCAAGATGGGATCTTATTTGGGAACTTATAAGTAGGTCGTTCAGGAACCTAGTACTAAGGCTTTCCTCACCAGCTTGCCAGCCCTCTAATTTTCTTAAACGTCATTACGTTCGGACACCCAACAAAGAGGTGCGTAGGGCGTACTTAGAACCCATAACTCCTTGCGACAGCAGAAATCGTTTTTATTGCTGCCCGACTGTCAATATCATCGCGTGTTATTGTCTTCGTCCACCGTCAAGACCTCCGCTTGGAAAACACTTTTGAAGTCTGGTAGTCGAAGTGACTTGTTTAAATTAAGCCTTTCACAAAATTTCCCTGCACCCACTCCCATATACATCCATCAGTATAGATGGAGATAGAGTTAGTATTCAGTGGGATGTCAGTTTCCCATTCTTCCCGACTAGGAAATGAAGTCGGAAACGGTTTATGGGAATTCAAATAGAATATTTTGTAGTCTGTGCTTGAGCTTGCACTTGCTCCATCCAGCTTGATCTCCAGCTTCAGATTGGCATTTCTTGTTATAGATTCCTGTGCAAATAGGTCTGGAGGTAGTAGATTTAGTGTGGTCTCTAACCCTGTAATGTGTGCGGTCGCCATTCTCTGTTCTTTGGTTAGTATCCTGACTAAACTGTTGTATGCCAATATGGGTTCCACAACTGCTGTCTAGAGCCAGAAAATGACGTGAGGTTTGGGTCCCCAGTAAGTAAGTGTAAAGATCTATCATAGCCTTCTTTGCTCTTTCCCTAATAACTGCCTCCAACGT
This sequence comes from Blera fallax, assembly GCA_946965025.1. Taxonomy (NCBI): domain Eukaryota; kingdom Metazoa; phylum Arthropoda; class Insecta; order Diptera; family Syrphidae; genus Blera; species Blera fallax. The sequence goes on along the minus strand of OX337247.1, from coordinate 11,496,631 downwards.
GGAAGGAGTACATCCATCGCCGCAAGATTTCTGCACGTTGCATCAATGACTTAAAGAAAATGAAAAAAAGGAAATATTCTCGTCTCCTTTCCTAGCAAATTGGACACTGTCCACGTTGTTCGGATTTGCATTCATTACGACGTGCATTATAGACTGGTTATAAGGGTGTAAGGCACTGCCCCCTTTGTAGATCTATTGTCCTCCCCTGACTTGGACCTCGAGTCGATGGGATACTCGACTTAAAGCACCTCCTCCAGTCCAATTTCCTTGATGCTAAGACGTGCATAAAAATACTTAGAGTTTTGGTACCACAATCGCACGTTCATGAGTGCATGCATTCATTTGTGGTTCTCATTGGTGTAGGTTAGGTTAGGTGGCTATCCTCCGTAATCGTTAGGATTCACTTAGACCAACTGAGGTCCATTGTGCTACCACGTGAGCTAGTTACTTCCGTTACTCTTGGAACCATTTCGATTTTTGGCTAATTTCCAGATGTTGTTGATATCCGTGCATCATGGCGTGCCTACCTAGTGCGCAGTGACCAGTAATACTCGTATGAGACCTAGGTATTTGGCATGCTCATTCCTTTAACTTTAAGGTGATCTCCGGGATTCTGTGCCTTTTTGTAAATAACACTAGCACCCCAGTGCATTCTATTCAGCATCCTAAATCATTGTAATGGGACAGATCTTGTCCCTCCAATAGAATGCTAAATTAAAATAAATCTTGAATTCTATGTGGAAATTTCAAGAATCCATTTAAAAACTCACTTATGTACGTCACTAGCTTTCATTACTATTTATCATGGTGATTTATAAGAGATTCGATCATTCGAGCCGAAGAAGCACTTTCTATAGCGCGAGCTCTCAATCACCGAGTGTGATCAATAAATTTGTACTCGTGTCTCTGTTTTAAATTCTGGTCGACGATGACTTTCATTTGATTGCAACTGCAAGACTGTGACACGAACAAAAGTGTCAATTGATGAATTATACACCAACACACACGAATGTACAACAAATTTATACATCACTGTCAACAGCGAGAAAGTTAGTTTGTAATTAATTACATCTGCATCCGAATGGTCGCCATCATTCAAGCGTGTTATCCAAGCAAACATGCGCAGTAGTCAATTAGAAAAAGAGGTCAACGGTTTTCTGTTCCACAATGACGACTTTTATTCGATTTTTTTTTTGTTTTGAAAATTATAATTACAGCGAAAAAGAAATGAAAAAATAAAAAAAACAAAATTATGTTCTATTGGGTTGGAGAATGGCTTTCGTATTGCATGGTACCCTAGGGTTGGCCCCAAGATGACGAAAAGAGTATTCCTTATGTCATGACGTGTGTCAATTTCCGCTTTTTAAGCGACAGGATATGTTATTTTCATGGATTTCGCATATACTTTTTAATCGTCTTGTTGAATGGATAACAATGACGAGAAGGCTACAGCTCCGTACGTTACAAAAGGCCTGACCATAATGGTGTAAATCCACTTCACTGTGGCTGGGTTGCATCTCCAAGATTTGCTTTAGATGTTTGTGCACCCATTAGGGTTGCTTTGGCTACCACAGCTGACCAGAGTCGACTGTCTAGTGTTAAACCTAGATATTTGACCAGTTTTTGTGGGTCTACTCTAATACCGGTTAATATTTTTGGTTGCATACGTTTTAACTGCCTTTTCGTAGTGAAAGGTACCACTGTGGTCGTGGTCCGTTTTATATTTAGTCCTACCGTTAAGCACCACTCCTGTGTTACTCTCAGTCCCCTCTGTATTATCTCACAGAGTGTCCCCTCGAATTTTCCTCTCGCAAAGATAACTATATCGTCGGCGTAGCCTTGACAGTTTATACCTGCGTTTTTTAGCATATGCAGGAGTTCATCTACAACTAGGCTCCACATTAGTGGTGAGAGAACCCCTCCTTGTGGGCAGCCTCTAGTTGTGCTTATTGTGATGGTTTTTTGTCCCACCACAGTTTCCGCGGTCCTTGTCCTTAACATCTCACACATCAAGTTTTATGCTGTTGGATTTACTCCCTTCCTTCCGAGAGCTCTCATGACTGCTTCATGAGATGTGTTTTTTAAGGCTCCTTCAATGTCTACGAAAGCGCAAATGGCCGTTTCTTTACAGTCCAAAGCCTCCTGAACTAGACCTTTTAACTGGTAAAGTGCGGCGTCGGTAGATTTTCCGACCCTTTACGTGTGTCTCTAGCGCCTTTGTAGTAAGGAATTATACTGCACGTGAGATCTGTAAGAAACCTGGAACACAAATTTAGGCTCTTTCTGTTTCTCTCTCTATCTATGTATCTCTCCGACCCCCGAACCATGTGAAAACATGTAAAAGGATATTCATAACCCCTTGAGTGCGTGCAAATTATAAAAAAAAGGCTTTATAAGCCCTGACGCTTAGGTGGCACAGTGGTGAGTGGGTCAATCGATATCGCCATTTATACAAACTAAAGTTAAGGCTTTTGTTGCAAATTTAGTACTGAAATTCTTTAGTCATGCTTACATATGCTTTTTGCAGAAAACTTTATTAACCAATTTTTTTTCCTTCTCTAAGTGCAGTATTTTAACTTACGTACAACAGTGATATTTACTACATAAGGTAATTTGTATATTTTTTCTCACTCGCCTTATTAATATTTTACGTTCCACATTGTCCTTATACAATCGATTATTATGTTATCTTTGGTTTCAACTGAAACATTTGCTAGGCGTCTACTACAATTTGTTGAATCTGTTAGCTTACTTGCAAAACTGCCTAAAAATTCATACTTACTTCTATTGGTTAAGACGTATTCATACCGAAGATCGTGCTTTTGAAGCACTGAACTACAAGTATTAAGGGATTTGATATTTTTACATAACTGCTTTCCTCCTGATGGGTGGCTCTCGAGATCTTACTAGAGACGTCGTTGTATCTTTGTTTTGTTAAGTCCCGACGTGTTCATTTCAGTACAGGCCACATTCCTTGAGAAAGTCTATACACATGTAGTTGTAAGCCATCTATTACTCACAGCAGCAATTGCCGACAAAATTAGGTTTTGTTAAGGATCCGCTCTCCAACTTACAGCAAGTTGTTTCTTCTATGAACCTTTCACTTACTTAGGTGGTGCTACAGTTCGGGGTGAACCTGGGCCACAATCTACAAGCCTTTCCAGTTAGCCCGGTCATTAGCTAATTGCATCCATCTGCGCACACCAAGTTTGTTGAGGTCGCCTTCTACTGCGTTGTTCCTCCGGGTTAGATTCGAGGACACTGCGGGCCGGAGATTTGATCGACTGTGGACTTTCCTATCCTGAAAGGGTTTTAGGCTTTCACCTAATATGACAGACAAGATCTTGTACGCGATGTTGAGGAGACTGGTGCTTCGGTCTTCTTTCTTGTGGATCGGGCAAACAATGCTGAGATTCTATTCATCAGACATACACTCGTCTGATCAAATCTTGGAAATGAGTTGGTGTATGCACTCTACTAAGTCATTTTCAGCTGCCTTGAAAAACTCGGCCGGTAGGCCATCAAGACCAGCAGCTTTGTTGGATTTAAGCTTGGATATTGCTATCCCCACTTCTTTTTAGTCAGTCAGTCATACCGTATATATACATATACATATGTATGTATGTTTTTAAGTGAGGGTGGTCTGATATACCTAGACCAGCTGAAATGGCTTTGACCTTTTGAGCCTTCACGCTATATTTGCGTTGTCCAAATGTTGTACCTCAATATTTTTGTATAGTAGAAGCCTTAATACATGCCTTAGTGCATTTTTCCCAGTGTATGGAACTTTAAAATGCCTTGAGAAGGTTTTTTTTTGTCCTCAAAATTCCCCTCACATTTATAATTATTTGAGGCTTCCATACTCTTGCTTAATTTTGGCGAAAATCCTCTGCACTAGAGTACTTTCTCTAGTCTAGTTTCTCTAGGAAACTGAGAATGAGAAGCGCGTCCATCGACGGCATGTCCTCGTCTGATATTTGGTACTTTCCCAGATATTTCATTCTCTCATCGGTCAGAGACCCTCAAGATTCCAGAATGTATTGCGGAGTGTCCCTGAACTCATTGTAGAATCTGTAGAGACTTTCTTCTCCTGTACCTTTGCAGTTCGCTTAGACGTCCCTTGAGCTGGCAGTGTCTCGTTAGCAATACTGTTAGGATGAGTAGATTATTCTTATTTTTGCTAATATGTACATGCTTCGAATCTTTTTCGCTGGTAGGTTCTTGGCCTGCCTCAGGCCTTGAGTACTTTTCCAGGTCCTTGCCACGTTTTGTCTCTCTTACTTCTTTAATTCTTCCTTAAAGAGATAATCCTCTAATCCACAGATAGGTTTGATGTCCTACAAAGGGTTCTGCTGTGCCTTGTATTACTAGAGTCTGCTTCTTCGTTTCGTTGGGTATGTGGGCAGGCGAAGTAGAATTACACCATGACACACTCGGCTCAGTACTGACACATTATGATACCCACAGCGGAGACATGTATTCCCCTTGCTCATTGGTTAACGTTCTTATGCAGTCATGGTTCAACTTCGGAAAAAGACAAAAGGGAGTTGTAACCTCACTAATTTGCTCATCTCCACATCCTCGACATAGTTCTTCTTCCGTTAGTCGCAGTTTTTTCACCGCAGGGTATTATGTCTCGTGATGCCTTCCACCAGGACACAAGGAATCTCATTTACTTTTGCATAAGTCCTTCGGCCCTTGTTTTGTCCAAGTAGGACCAAATATTTCTTATGGTTGCTCAACTGTCCATCAAGGAGGACCACCTATTCCGGCATGTCTCGGTATCCAGTTGAGGGTTACTTTATTTCTTTCTTTCCCAATTTGCTTAGTTCGTGCAGGCATTCCCACACTAGTTTTGAGCTAGCAATGTAGGTTTCAAGCGCTGAGTTCCAGAGGCACCTCCATGGCTGCGGTTGGGCATGTTCTCATGGCCCCAGTGATACAGAGACATGCCAGTCTCTCTCGCTTTGACTAGACTGACCCGCTTTGCACCTACTATTCCTCCATAGCATATCATAGGTCTTACAATGGCAGTGTATATCCATCCCAGGATACTCGGACTACATCCCCAAGAATTGCCTGCTAGGCTCCTGTATGTCATAGATTATGAGGCAATCAAATAGTGGCACATATTCCCGGGATTGGTAAAGGCTGAAGCCGTCAGAGTCTGTTGATCGTGCGTCTATGGGATGCCTAGGCTCGTGTGAAACTAAACACGAGCTATCCAAAAGCTATATCAGTCGTCCGGTGTCTATTCTTTATCAATCACCTCATTACCATCGGCAACATTATTTTTAGAAAACATTCCTTTCGCTTCTTGTCATTAGTCTCTCTTCACCAGCCGATATCTTTATAAAAATGATTGATGTCAAAATATCCAACTGATTTATCAAACATCTTTCAAAGACGATCCCAAAGACAAGCCGTCATTAGTCTTACTTATGTAAAGCAGTTACCAAAATAGAAATATCTTTGCAATCATCACCCGTAGACAGAAATCAGATATTTTGATTAAAATACTGCCACAGAATAGACACTTAGATATGCATCAAAAGGCAAAAGACCTCCCCAAGACTATTTGCAATAAATAAGGATTACCAACCGACGCACAAAGTTCCCAAAAGAATCATAAAACACCGCACACAATAGCCTGTATCCCATTAAAAAATTAAATAGAACTCCAACAGACAAAAACTCTATTTTTAACCGACAACTCACTCATCTCAAGACCCCCAGTTCCACCAATATTCGCACGCAAAAGACCCAATTAGAAGGCCATTTACAACATGTCGTTCGTTGTCTTTCACCGCGAATCCAAGTTCAAAAATTTATTCAAAAAAAAAAAAAATCAACTCCCGATATATTCATCATTTTCAACCGAAAACACAGTACGCCATCCGCATTAACATTTTTCTTTTCCACAGAAAGTATCTTCTCTCATCACAACCACCAAAGAGAGCAGCACGGAAAACCCACGGATTGAGCTTCTTTTTTTTTTGTTGTCATTCGTTCGCTTGTTGGACTTTTATCTCAATTCACCGGACCTATTAAGATCTATCATCGGATACACCTAAAAGATCGAAAATCTGGTTACGGTTCAAGATGAATAATTTTATTTAAAAAAAAAAAAAAATGTTTTGTTGTTGTTGTGACTTTGTATTCGCTGGTTGATGGTTACATTTATTTTTTTTTTCTCGTCGGGGTTTTGTTGAAAATCACAATAAAATTACCATAGAAATCGATTAGGTTCGTTTGGCAATTTGTTGGTTATTAATTTGCATTTGAACCGAGTTTAGGAAGGAATTTTTAAATATTTTACAAATTAATCAAATAACAGAAAAAAACATCGAATTGTTGATCGAGTTTTATTATATTTTTTCTGTTGTTGAGAAAATTTGAATTTTTATAAGATCTGTTGGAGATAAGTAGGTGTGCATAGGTGATGAATGCAAGCTTCTATTCTAACGGTTCTCAATGAAAACGAGGACAAGTGGTGGTTGTTGGTACCATCGGCAACGTATTTTTTGAAAGCGTTTGCATCATGGGCACGGATCAGTTGCATGGTTTGCATCTGGCAATCCTTGGTTAGGTTGGGTTATATAGGGTTATGAGTTCATAATAAGACACTAGGCACCATAGGCGGCCCATCGCGATCCCTAGGGAACCTTCACCTAGTCCAATTCGCCCATGTACTTAATTTCCCTACCGAACCTTAATATGGCCTCACTTCTGTTCAAGGAACCAAACTCCTCCAGATCCCTGAAAAAGTGCTTTATTCTACTCCGAGCTATTGGCTTAGCATTCATAGAGTAGATGAGTTGAGATGTCCTCTGCGACAAGTAGGTCATAGCAATACCTGCATGTGTCCGTGTTCGTTAAATCTAATCTCGTAGCGTGTTTCCTCAGGAGGCAATGGCCAGAGGCAATCCCTGTCGCACTTCATAACTTTAATCTGCTGAGCTTTATCAATTCTCCAGACTTTTTCCGATCTACGTCAGGCCACAGGGCCTTAGAAACCCTGTGCCCTTCTAAGTTTGACCATTTTGGACCAGAATGGTCCTCTTAGCCACTGCCATTGGTGGTCTTTTACCATCAATTGCGTCATTTATCGGGAGTTCTGCTCCTTTTTTGGCCAGCACGTCGGCACTTTCGTTACCTTCTATATCACAGTGTCCAGGTACCCAACGTAATCTGACTCGGTTCTGCGAACATAATGCCCTAAGCATTGTCCGGCAGCTCCTGACAACTTTAGATTTAGTGATGTAGGACTCTAGCGCCTTTAGCGCAGCCTGACTGGATACTGATGCCATCTCAAGCAGTTCCGCGGTTTTGAGTACGGCCAGAATCCCTGCCTGGAACACACTACATGTGTGCAGAAGTCTTAGAGCCACGTGAAGGCCCATATCTCTTGAATATGTACCTGACCCCGTGCCCTTACTAGTTTTAGAACCATCCGTACGCATTCAGATTTCGTTTTCGATCGAAACTTTTTTTCTACGCCAATCATTCCTATCAGGATACATTTCTTCGTATGGTATGTCGAAGTCGAGTGTATCAAGACTTTCATCCGCTTTGTCAGGGATGTTGGGGAATGATTTCTTAAGAATAGAGCTATGACCTACATACATATGACCTACTGTTACCTGCTTGTAATTTTATTTGTAGATCCAGTGGTAGAAGATACAAGAAAGCCCCGAGTGCAGCTGTGGGCGTTGTACGTAGAGCACCCGTGATGGCAATGCAGACTGTTCTTTGTACACTGGCCAACACATCCCGTGTATTCTTCTTTAATGTAGCCTACACCAGACCAGAGCCCTGTAAGTAAGAATGGATCTGACTACCATAGTATATAGACAGTGCATCATGGCCGGTTTCAAGCCCCACTTTTTTCCCCCTGTCCTCTTGCATATGAAGATAGCATTGTCAGCCTTACGGATTCTTTCCTGAAAATTAAGTTTCCAGTTTAGCTTTCTATCTAGTACCATACCAAGTCCAGTCCACTCCAGCAAATTTAGTCCATTTGAAGGATAGTATCACTGAAGTTCTGTTTTTCCCGGGTTGACGTGAAGTCCACACTCTTCAAGCCCATTTTCCGAGCCTATTAGGGGCTGATTCCACAATTTCGCTCAGTGTATCTAGGGGTTTTCCCTGAACTGGCAACCCTAATATCGATGCCATTTTGTTCTTGTTTTCAATTCAGTACCACTCTTAGTCAGAATGAGTAGATGTTTGCTGACATTTATTTGACGAACTGTTCCTGAGATTAAGTCGAAGTATCATTCCAACTTTCAGAATCTATGCTCCCTTAGAATCCTTCTGTATTCCCCCTCGTCATGGGCTTTTAACTACAAGGTGTTGGAACAACAAAGACTGTCCGCATAGATGTTTGAAAAAAATCAGTGAAAATAGCCGTGCTACAAGCAAAAGGTGTGGCAGTAGGCTGGCAAGGTTGATAGTAAATAATAGCGGTGAATGCTCTGCGGTTTAAGAAGACCTATGGTGTCCTGTTCTAGCACTAGCTGAGTTGTTTTCCTTAGATCAGAGCACCTCCTTCAGTTGGGTATTATTTTACAGATTAGATGTAAAATCGAGGATCACTTTCGAAATTTCCTGTTCTGTGGTATAGCATAACTGTTCAGTAACTCTTTCGAAGTCCCACCATCTAGATGTGTCTCAATAAATGTATAGGAAGGGCTAACATGGACATGACTTGACCTATTTGGTGATGCGCTAACGATGAAGTGCAAGTGCCTCCATTAAACGTATCTACATCTATGTGATTCGCTCGGGGTGAGCTTGGGCCTCAACCAACAAGCCTCTTCAGTTAGCCCGGTCCTTAATTAATTGCCTCCAGTTGTGCATCCAAGTTTGTTGAGGGCTCATTCTACTTGCGCCCCACTTTAGGCGAGGTCGTCCTCTACTTCGTTGTCCCTCGGTGTTAGATTCGAAGACTCTGTGTAGCGGAACTTTCGTGTTTATTAGCTTTACATGCCCTAGTCAGCTTAAGCCACTTTATGAGCACTTTTTTGTCTATGTCAATGTCGCTGTTCAGCTCGTAAACTTCGTCATTGAAGTTTCGCCCTCAAAGCCCGTCAACGGAAACGGGATCAAATATTTTACGAAGAATTTTTTCTCTCGAAACGATCGAGGATATCTTCATCCGCTTTCGACAGTGTCCAAGTCCATAAAGCAGGACTGGGATGATAAGGGCCTTGTATAGAATCTCTTTAGCTATTCGGGATAGGGCCTTCCCACGCCATTGTCGTCTCTACTTAAATTTTATAAAGGCTTCTACTATGCCTAACTTAATTCCCTATGAGGCAGGCACAAACCCTCAGCATAGACGTAGTTGATTGCATTGCCTGAGCACGTACCTGGTAATATTCGAAAAGAAGACTTCTTTAGCGATTCGGATGGTGTTAATCTTCAGCACCACAAGGTTACCCTCTCTTTCCAGGATTAATTAAAATACATTTGGCTGAGGTTCACAATCCTTTGGGAAAGTAGGCGCACGTTGTGACTGTAGTGCAGGTATTTTAAGTCGTTTAAGGGTCTTAATCACGCTGCGTATTCTTAAACTTGGTAGGAAAGAGCACAGTACCATTTGGATTTTGCTTCGAACTGTGACCACCTTGATGGTTCTATATATTTGGCAGTACATCAACTTGATTAAGGCGTATGTATGTACATAGTTGTAACGGATGGTAGTCCTTAAAAATGCGTCAAGAATGTTGAATTTTTTATTCTCTTATGACGTGTCCTTTCCCCCTAAATCTCAGCTGTTAGTCAGAATGCAAATGCAGACATCGACTGAATATTTGGACATAACATCAGCAGTCACAGTAGCTCGCCTTGAGTCCCTTGTATCGCGGGATAGCTGATCATTGGTGTTTGCTTAGTCAAATTTGATGGCTAAGTCTTCTGAGCTACTTTTTATTACCGAGAGCCTAGTTTTCTAATCCGTGTCTTTGAGGTATAGACCTGAAAATGCTAAGGCGTTTGGGAACTTTAAAAATAATCGCCAGCCCTTAGATTAGGTTAGGTATGTAGGTGGGCTGGCGAGAAGAGAATTACTCAGGTCAATACTGACCCATTAAGATGCCGCTTGGGGGAAAGGTTGTCCCTTGCCCATAGAAACCCAATCCTGACTCTTATTTTACTCCAATACTTACTGTTGCGAGTCTTTGCATACAAACCATCCTGAATTTCATTATCCCGTCTAATGGCGTGTTGGCGAGTTCTTCTAGGTCCTGGAAAAAGTAACTCCCAAGTAATTTGTTCCTGCTGTGTTGGAGACCAGGGCAGTGGCATAGAAAGTGGGTTGTGTCCCCTAAAGCTCCCTCGTCGCCGCAGCCGCTGCAGAGTTCTTCTTCCGTGAGATGTAGTTTCTTCAAAGGATACCGCAGAGAGTTGTGCCCCGCGATAATCCCAACGAGGGTGGAAAGGAATTTCCTGTCTCTCGGTTCTGCCTTCATCGAAGGACGGCCACAGTTTCCTCGTGATTACGCAGGTTTCCAAGGAGGTCCATCTGGTGCTCGCCTCTTTTATGTCTTTTTTCCTGCTTCAAGCTTGAGTACGCAAGGCGGGATATTCACGAGCGGTTTTGCTTGTCTTGAAACGCTTGCCGAACACTCTCTTGCTAATTCGACAGCCTTCTCGTTACCTGGAATACCCTCATGTCCAGGGACCCAGCAGAGCCATACCTTGTGCTGTGTTCCAAGAACCTTAAGCCCTTCTCGACAGCTGTCGATAAAGAAGGTGATACCTCTTGTGGTATTGCCCTTACTGCAGACTCGCGGGCGGCTGTTGTCACTGCCAAGACTTCCGCTTGGAAGACGCTGCTGTGGTCTGGGAGGCGTATTGATTTCGATATGCCTAGCGATTCGTAAAAGATGCCTGACCCTCTCGCCAGCCCTTACTAGGCATTCGCATAGGGAAGTCTGGGGCAGTCGCTGTGACTATGTCTCAATATTCACGAAACTTAAACACCATAACAACGTGGCCTCACCCCGCCCGAATCCAAAACAAAGCATGGAAAGCGATTACCCAAGAAAAACTCATCAAGATCCGCAAAGCTGAACGAGATCCCTTTAACTTTGCTGTCGTGTCTCACTCCATTAAAAAAAAAAAAAACATTCGCAGCATATTTTCCCCTGCTCTTCCTTATTTTTAATAGACTTTCCCTTGGTTGCGGGGTGAACTGAGATTATTTACAACCACAACAACAAAAAAAAAAAAAAAAAATGTCACCCATTTGGCACACTCCATCCACCATCAAAAGCACCACCATTCTCGAACCATTTTCATTAATTTCCTTCCAAAACATTAACTTATCCATCTCAATAAATTCACCGGAAAGACAGATGAAGATTTTCATTTAGCACCGCCGTGCCACACACATACATATACAGCACCGAGCGAAAGACTTAAAATTGGTTCCCTTAGCTCACCATACGCAACCGTATACCGTTCAATCCACAAAATTAGGCAATTAAAATATGCCAAGGGCACGTTGGTGGCATAATGTGTTATGAGGTGGTGGTGGTGGTTGGGGGGGAGGGGGTGATGTGGCAGTGGTGATTGTGGAAAATATTTTCGTTTAGGAAAGACGCGCATGAATCATCAAGACGACTTCGTTACGTTTTTGTAAAACCCCGCAGGGGGTTCAAAGCACACACACAAAAACGACCGAAAGAAGAGTAAAGAAGAATAAGAAGAAGAAGATGGGGAAAAAAAGAAAATTCTAATCTCTTCTTCCACCCGCCAATTGCACATTTCAGCATTGTCAATAAATCGTCCATAGGACTCTCCGTGATAGCAGTTAATGTCAGACCGACGAAAATATATGGCGCGATTTTTCCAGCCCTCCCCCACCCCTCCGCAGCCGAGTGCTCGTGCACCGTTTGCACAACCCCTTAGCCAACAACACTCTGCTCGCTCTGTCACTTGCCGTTCAACATCTTAGAAAGAAGAGATGCTGCTGCTGTTGCAAAACGATCTGCGGGGGTGAATGATGTTTATATGCGGGTGAATGGGTGGTTGGGTGGTCGGGTGGTTCCTACCACCATCCTTTTTTTTTGTTTGATACCGCGCCGCAAGGAATTCGTCTTGCGTCGTCTTTTTTACTGTGAATGGAGCCAATGAGTTGCACTCGAAAACCCTTTTTCGTTCTTCCAGCAACGGGGTGTAAGAGTGGAAGGAAACCCTTAAATCTTCGTCGTTAGCCGCCATTATTTCTTGTCCTTGTCTCAGGGTCCATAAAACACTTTTATAGTTCCACACGGGGTTCGAGTGTGGGGGTGTGTTGGTTGCATGCATCTCAGACTTTGTTCTCTTTCAGCTCTCCATAGAAAATGGTTCTTTCGTTGTTTTTGAAATTCTTTTTTTTTCTCTCCTTGGCAACATAACTTTGCCACAGCTCACTGCTACTGATGGCGATGATGATGATGGTCGGTGATATCGAGCAATGTGCACAGCGGCTCTCTTTTTCACTTGACCCAAAAGCAGTATAGAACCTGCTTTTGCAGTAAAAAAAAAAAACAAGTAAACTGCTATCTGCGTCTGAAAGTCCAATTCTCGTTCTCGTCAAATGGAATTTGCATTTTGACACTGAAACGATGATGCCAATCATAAGTTGGTCTGAGCTGTCACTCAGTCCCGGTCGCAGTTGATTCCATGTGATTGACATCGACACTCATCGGTTACGCGTATTTAGTGAAAAGAGCGAAGGAGACTCATGGACAACAGTTGACGTGCTTAGGGTAGTGCAGGCGATTATCGGTCGTGCGCCTGAAAATAATCTAAAAAGTGGAACGCATATGGAAGTAAAAAGGGGTGGAAATGTGGAGGAAGGGGTTTAGCAGATTAAAGAAACAAGGTGCGCCAAGAGCAAATTTTTCCCTCATTTCTCTCGAAGGGAACGAAAATTTGATATTCCGTGAGTATGTGCAGGGATCCTTCTGTTGCCCTCAAGGCAAAATCTGCAGAAAAGCATGTAATTTCTGCTACAATTCAGTGGACAGTTGGATTTTTTTATAGTATAGTCCACTTAGCTTAGCTTTTGTTTGCAGTGGCTTCAGCTGATACTACAGAACGGTCCAGGGTCAATTGGACCTTGGGTAGCCAGTCAGACGTTGCACATTCATTGTAGCCATAGGGAGTTAGAATCCAGGAGGGAATGACAAACTTGTGAAAGAAAAGCTTTCCTGGGTCTGAATTTCAACGCCGGCGAGGAGTCTGAGGATTCTGCACTCCTGCTATGGAAGGAGTGAAATATGGTATTTCTTCTAGAACTGGCGCTACAGTTAGTTCGTATGCATACGTTGATGGCATGTGGCCCAGTCTTCGTGGAGGATATGATTAATTGTAGGTCCAATGGTGACATTTGGGGCAGTTGTTCAAAATTTCCAGCGGTGTTGACTTCGTAAGTTTTTGTTCATTGGACCAAGACAACCTGAAAGGCCAGAGGAGGTCTGTCAATAAATCGACTTAGGTCTGGGGGTTCTATCACAGTTTCTTATGCCAAATAATCAGCCGATCGTTGGCTTCCTTGGAGAATTAAATGGTTTGTCCATAGAAGAAAGGACATGTACAAATTTATAGAGGCCTAATCATGGTCAGAACATTCGATTGCAATGGGATCTCGGCGAAGATGATTAAAAAAAAGTGAAACATACGAGTTGCAGGTCCCCAATGTATGGTGTGGTTTAAATGATGCCCCATCAACTTAGGGTGGGGTTGCCGGAATTTCCTATCTCCAACTCCAAATAAATCTCAGTACCCTAGAGTATTTTGCGAAATACCCTTGGCCATGACCATTTTAGAGATGTGTTCCTTTATACTTCTGCCAAAGAATAGAAGAACCCTGTGAATGATCTCTGGTGATTCACAGATCTCTCGATAAAAACTTGCAGCGGCTGATGTTTCACAAACCAAGACTGACTGTTCCACCCTGAGATCGGGTTCTACTATTACATAAAATTTCGAACTGTGTCTTCTTATTAAGAACTTGCGTCAGATCCTCCCGCTCTGTTTCCCATGTACCAGAAGCGACGAATTTGAAAATTGGGACAATCACACAGCTCCTAGTCTGACGGCCGTCCGTGCATCTGTCACCTACCATGACACTGGTTTCTTTTATGTTCTTTGACAGAAGGTTTTTAGTCCATTTTTCTATCCGTCAGGATTGGGTATAAACTGCGATTAAACAGTCCCCTCTGGCTGCCCAGGACGTATTCGTCTTTACTCTGGCTTTAAGGACTATTCTCTTTTTTAGTACCCCAGTAGAGTAGCTACTGATGCGGGGGTGAATTCCTTATCTAATGCTGACTTCCATACTAGTTCATCTGCTTTTTCATTCACTTCTATATTACTGTGCCCGGAACCCAGCAGAGAGGGACTTCATGACTGTTCCATATTCTGTTTGCAGTTTGTCGGCATGCGGGGACCTTTTGTCTAGTTGTCTAATGCTTTGAGTACAGCTTGAGTATCTACGATGATTGTGCAGGTAGAGGCAGCATTTCGATAGTCTACAGCATTAAATAGTCGTTCTTTTCAAGAAAAGCCCATAAGGATGCCCGTTGCCAGTAAGGCTGTCACAACCACTTATTCTTAGGAAAGAAGCTCTTACGAAAAATTTATCCTGATGCATTCATCAATTAATTTTGATTCATACAACTTTCAATAACAACATCGTTTTCATTCGACATTTGAATCCTTTTCTCATTCTGACTGAACAAGCTTTCATCGTACATACATATCTCCGGAACCTCCTAAAACTCTTGTCTTGCTGTCTGGTGATTCGAGTACAACTTGACTATTCACGAAGAGTGTGGCCTTAGACGGCCTTAGTCCTTTTAATTGGTCCATTACTTCAGTTTGAAAGGTACTACAATCACCCGGGTGTTTGTCTGAATCACTGATGTTGAGTGATTCACAGATAACTGCAGCATCAGTTCCTATATACATTTTTGACCCTTCGGTCAGTCCTGTGCACTTGGTTAACGCGTTGGTTTCCCACTACTGTCTTCTGGGAAACAGAATGGAGCATTCCTTGCAGAAGTCTATGTAAGGTACGACGTAGTCTGTTGTTCTATCGAGATCGGTGGTGGATAATCTCAGACTGCATAGCTGTTCTTCTCATTTACTCATCCATCTCGCCTGCCGGATATCATGGATAGATCATAGTGTCATACAACAGACCTTAACCACTCCTTTGTATATACTTTTACGATTGGATACACACGATCATGGTGGGAACTCTGTAGCGCGTCCTAGCTCTCTCATACTCGTTCCCAACACTCTGTAACGCGATGGCTATGGTGTAAGTGTCTTGTCTTTCTTGGAGCTGATGTATAGAGCTGAAGATTCAGAAATCTTTCTACGTTCGGGGTGTCTGGAGAGTTTTAAGAGATTCCATGTAGTTTCCTCAGGGAGTACAAAGCTTAGTGTAATTGCTGAAGATCCAAGGTAGAGTCCTGCTTCTGCTTGAGGGTTGACGGGTAGAGCTGAATCTGTCCATATAACCGAGTTTTCTTTGGAGCTAGTCTTTACTTTCGTGTGTAAGGCTGGAGGATAGTCACTGATATGTGGAGTGCAGTCCTTCGATGAATGAATAAAGGGAAGAAAGGGAAGTCCACTCTTATGGCTGAGCATCCGCAAACATTTAAGATGTCAAATCAAACTTAGAGGTCTAAGCCTAGTTAGACTTCTTCTTCGACTTTGGCGAACCCCACAGGTGGACCAGTATGGATGTAGTTAAGTGCGAGGATAATGAACCTTTTCTTATCGTCAATCGAAACACGGTTATGGCTTCGTATCTACTTACTTACTGCTCTGGACTCCCTCTTTTTTCTGGTTTTGTTTGCCCATGAATTGGTGTACTTTTCCTCTCTATTTACCAACAGACATCCCTGGAAAGCTTGGAGAAAATGCGATTTACAAAGGTTGTTGTAGTCGCTTGCAAATTTTTCCTTTCGACACCGAATTCCTTCGCAGGGTTGATTTAATTTTGTTATGTCCTTGGTGTCCCTACCCCAGTTGAACTTTTTATAGAAAATAGATTCGTTCGGAGAGGCACACAAGAAATCATCATTGTACCGAACTTTCGCAGATATTTGCTCAAATTCTTGAAGCTGAGGGCGTGTAGCGGTCCTATTTCCTTGTGAATGCGTTAGGATCCATGGAAAAATAGTTTCATTCTCAAGTCAAGGTATCTATACTTCATTATTCTGACTGATCTAACCTACTTCAGCGTTTGAATTACCGTGGCAGCTCTACAGCAGTCTATGTCGTTAGCTACAGACGTGGTCATACACAACTCATGTTTCGGGGCGATCAGCTTGATTAAAATTCTCTAGCAACGTCGCCATTAGGGGGGGTGACTGCATCAGCTAAGGTCATTGAAGTATGTTTTCCCGAGGGTTGAGTGTCTGGTTCTGTTGACGCCTGGGCATTCACAGAGGAAGCGTGTTGAATTTTCTTCTATCTCGGCGTAGCCCCAGCCTCTGCATAGGTCGGTGGTGCTGATTCTCATTTCCCTGATTCCCTGAGTAAGGATTCCTATGAGGAGCGTCAGCTGTGGTCTGCTTAATGATAGGAGTCTTAGGTCCTCTTTTTGTCATATTTGGTCCGAAGCTTTCTAGAGACTCGACATGAGGTGATTGTGTTCCACCTTGCGTTGGCCTTGTTATAGAAGTTTGAAGAGATTCTGGACATGAGGAGACTGATGGGCATTAACACAGAGTTTTCTGCTTGTAGGTCGCTTGATTCTGAGCCTTTTCTGGCTAGTTCATAATCTTGTTATTCGCAAAGATGGTGTGAATGGATTCAATTCCTTCCTTTCTATAGTGGTCAACATATATTTGATCTAGATGCTCCATATGAACGCCGAACATCGATGTTGAACACTGTTGACTGACGTCCTGAATGTCTTTAGTTTTTCGTTTTTTTTTTATGTACACAGAGCCGAACATGGTGCCACCTACCCTATCGCTTCCATATAATTACCTACGACAGCCAAACATACTTCCACTGAAACCATCATCTCTACGCCTCACAAAAACAAAAAAAAATGCTAAAGCTACCAAGTCAAGTCTGCCTCATTCCACATCCATCCATCTCTGCTGAGAGACGTCTCCAGGTAGTATAATAATTTGATCCAAACAGCAAATCTGTCAGGATCACTTCATTTACTTGTCTCTTTGATATCAAATGACGTCGGCTTCTTCTCAGTGTTATCTCTCATGAAATGGACAACGGAAGGTGAAGCTTTTCTGTTCTCCCTCGAGGATTGCAGCAAATTTTTGTCCATTTAATTCCATCTCGCCAATGTTCCACTCGAACTGACACTAAACTCAAAATTGGATTAAATCCAACAAGGAGCGACTTGGGAGCAGGATATGCTCGTTCGCGTAGCGCTTCCCGAATGCGAAGTTGCGACACACACACACGCACATGGCCGAACAAATCTTTCATCATCATCACAGCGGCGCAGCGTCGTAGCGGCGATGATGAGGATGCTGCCGCAGTTGATTTTGACATTGATACATTCATGACAAGTGACGGTTAGTGTGCCGAAGCCGAAGCCGAAGCCGAAGCCAAAGCCAAAGCCAACGCCGCCACCGCCACCGCCACCAAATCTCAGTCTTAGTCCATCAAACTGACGTTGCCCTCATCTCTGTGGAGGCAGTTTCGCCTTTTATCCGATTTGTGTGTGATTATAATCCGCACTCACATTTGGTCAGTTAGTTAGTTGTTGGACTTAAGGGCCTTGGTCCGCACATCCTTCATTTTGGGATGCCATCAATCAGGTTTTAAGAGCTTGGCTCTTGCGCACAACTTGGACAAGTGTCTTTTTGGCTGCAATTTGTTTGCGAACCAAGCCAAGCGCCGATCAATCAAAGCTGTGTGTGCTTGGGAGTATTTAATCCCAAGGTCGGGCGGTAATTTGATTCCAGATACAGGTTCTGTTGCGCTGCCGTATAGCTCCTCTTTTGGGATCAATCATTATTCGGAATTTCGCTGAAGTTGTCCGATCGATTATCAATATCGGACGAGCTTAGTGGTGCGTAAGTGAAGTTGAATTGGAATGAGGTGGCTGCCGCTGGCTCCACTCATTGATTGGTTGGATGATTGATGTGATTCTTTGGGATTTTTTATTTCGATCATGATCTGTATCTAGGATGATGAGGATGGAGATTGATAGGGCTGCACTCGGTCAGATGTTCGCATTGATAAATGACAGGCTATTTATCGTGATGCATGCCAACGTGGTTGTTAATTAATTATGACATCGCTTATCCTTCCTGGTTACTTATCAAAGAGTTGTGTTTCACTGGAGATGATGTGGTATGTAAAGGATTTCGGTACGGAGCACTAGAGTTGTGAGAGGCTAGAGGTGTAAGAGCAAATTTTATGAGATGAAGTTGGGGTCTGACTTGGGAGCTTCTACCCGCTTTGTATGCAACGTACAAATTCTTCCATTTAGTATGTCTAAAGAAGCCGGGCTTGAGGACGATCAAAGTCCATTAGGCAAGTCTAACTAACTTAAGTTGTGATGACTGCGATCATCCTTTCTGTTTTCTAACCAAGAAAGGTGCATTCGTGCAGACTTCTCACTAGGTTTCTTGCTTCCCTGTTTCACTTGTCTTCCCACTTAGATTTACTAGCTCATGGTGGAGAGTCTTGAGTTTATACATCGCTTCGCCAGGAAGTTCTTGGAACAGGAATGTACTTTAACTGCTTTTTGGAGATGCAGGTCGGCAGATTCCAGGGAACCAGTTACAGATACTTCCAGCACAGTAAAGTCAGTATATAAATTTAACCATGTGGAGAAGTAACAGTCACCCCGAAGAGCCGGCGACTAGGTTCTACCACGGATTTGGTACGACCTTTTCCTTTCTCACTTCCTCAGACCACAGTGATGGGTCCCTTTTCATATCTCTTCTACGATCCATCTTATCCCGAGAGACTCTCTGGATTTCTCCACAGTTCTTCTCTGACTTTGATTCCTCGTGTCAACGCTAGCATCTGTTTAACAGAAATCTGGTTAATCTTCTGCATTTCTATCCAGTGGCGCCTCAAGACCTCCCATCTTCTCCTAGCTAATGCCGGACATTGACACAATATATATGCCGCCATCTCGATTCCTCCATAGTTCACAGGTGTCATCCTCCAGAAGTCCCATCTTCTTTAGGTGATATCCGAAATTCTTCCGGTGTTTTTCGCTCCAAGCTTAGAAGTTCCCTATGAGTAGTGACAGTAAACCTACACCCTTCCACGATTGACCACCATCTCTAGTGTTCCGCCGCTGCCCAGCTGTTGATCATGGGCTCCACCATTCCTCTGTCAATTGCAGCAAATGGTTCCGGAGGTTGACCCTTGCCTTGGTAGA
Organism: Blera fallax; assembly: GCA_946965025.1. Classification (NCBI taxonomy): domain Eukaryota; kingdom Metazoa; phylum Arthropoda; class Insecta; order Diptera; family Syrphidae; genus Blera; species Blera fallax. The sequence continues at coordinate 11,477,238 of OX337247.1, read as the reverse complement.
GAGTCCGTCTTTTCATTGCCCTTAGTCCTTACCCTCTCTACCAGAGAAGAGTCTGAGTTTATGAACACATTCCATTGCCAGGGATGTATTTATGCGTCTAATCACTGACCCATGGATAGTACCGCGCCAGTGACAGTTGCCATCCCGGTGCAGACGAAGTGCCGTCGATGCCGACGTTTTCTTAATAAATAAGTCCAGCGGCAGAATGCCTAGTATCACTAACATTGCACATGTTGGCGTCGTTCGTATTGCGCCGATGACATACCAAATGTTGGACCCTATCCAAATGCTTCTTTACAGTCAGATAGTCAGTCTTGCTATCAGTATGCTGTCCTCGGCGGGATTCCACACCTTTGACGACGTACCCCTTTGCACTGATGAAGCACCCTTTTCGCGTTCCGGATCTTCTCTTCTACACGAGAGTTCCAAGTTAGTCCAGCATCTAGGTATACTCCCAGATACTTAACCTTCATGGTCACCTTTAGTTTCGGTCCAAGAAGTGTCAACGGCTCAAATTCTTTTCTTCCTTGTGAAGATGAGGAGATCTGTCTGTTCCGTATTAATGGAGAGCCCTTGTTCGCGACACTCTTTTGAACTTAGCTTAAAGGTTCCAGGATTACATGGGGATCATATGATTCCACAACGATCCAGAAACGATTCGAGGGAGCATGCGACCAGATGATTGGAAATTCTTTCTGTAAGTCTTATTTTCACATGATTCCATGTCTCATACGAGGTGCTGTCCTTCGCATAACATTTTTTGACGATGGCTAACGTACAACTACTATTTAGCGTTACGCTGATAGGTAGTAGGATGGGTGTGCCGATGGCATTATGACAATGCTCACCCACAGACGTTAAGTTGTTTTGTATCACTTGGCTGGTCCATTAACGATCTACGAGAGTATATGGCATCTCAAAAGCTTGAAGGCGAACGCCTAGGATTCCACTAGGGTTACTTTATTGCCATGCTTAAGGGTCAAAGTATTTTCTGCAGTAGCGTCTCCTAATTTTCGATTTGTTTGTAGGATTTGCATGTGCGACCAGGAGCAACGGAGGAAATTTTAAGATTCCCATCTCATTGCGCCCTCTTTCAGTACCTAGCTACATTGCTCATCACTTTAACTTAATTCAGTGCAAAGACGCACTTAGCCCAGAAGGATGGTCCATTGGGATACCACAAAGAAGCGTATTACCAGCACCGGGATCCTCATGCTAATTTCTGTACGGGGCAGAAGGCAGGATAACCAGTTTTGGTATGAACCCATGAAGTGAGGTGATTCGCTGTTCAGGCATTAAACCAATTTGACCCTGAGACAAAAATTTTTATTTGGTTCAAGTAGAGTCACAAAGACTTTGGATGAATTGTTCCCCAAGGGGTTCCCTTCGCAGCGTCGATAAGACAGGAGAAGTGCGAAGGAGGTGGAAGGAATCGCCCAGCGGTGACGTCCTGAGACTCTGCTTATGTCCGAAAAATGGCTCCTTTAGGATATCTTAAGTTAAGCGACACCTTGCGTCTGGACTTAAGTTTGATGCCGTTGGTCCCAACAAGAATGTTTAAACAGTTTTGACATACATAAGTGGCGCGCACAAGTAGAAGAAGACCTCAACCAACTTTGAGTGCGCAACTGGGGGCAGTGAGGTAAGGACGAGGCTACCTGGAGAGGCTTGTTGGTTAAAGCCCAGGTTCACCCTGAACTGTAGCGGCACCTAAGTAAGTGAGTAACGTGGTATAGAGCAGTGCAACTCTTCCTCTGATCTACCTCCTTATAGCCTAAGTAAGCCTGTTCCAAGCTTAGTTTGATATACTCTTTGTCGTAGCCTTGCATTAATGATTGGCTTTGTAATACTCTCCATAGTCCTTTCATTGACAAGGTTTCATAACATGGCATCAGATGTGAATGCAAGAGCCAATGCGCTCTCATCACATAATCCTCTGTGAATATGTATTTCCTCGTCGATAACTACTTAGCTGGTATCAGCTGTTTTGTTGACGTTTGGCACCTCAGAATGGCTGAGGTTCGTTTTTGTTTGGATTCCTGCAGCCACATTCATAAAATTGAGGTTCAGACCATCATCGGGTGATGTAAGATTCCAGCTGGTTGCGACCAGGTCGTGATGGTCTTAAAAAGTTTCTGTTTCCAAAAGTGCAGGCTCTAATACGACCCACATACATATGTATGTACTTGTCTTGTCATGTAGATTTCCTGTTAATTGAATTTCCTTTTCACTTCTGCTTAAATTACCCCATTCATACATATTTTCCACTTCATTACCGCCACTCGTCTTCATTCCTCATGACTTAATCCCATTTTTCCGCTAAGCATCAACTTCTTTACCCCATTAAATAGACCACCCTCGACTTAACTGTCTGACCATTTGCACCGCGAATTGAAAACTAAATTAAAATAATGCCCATCATCTGACAACTTTGTATCCCTACAGGTGCATTGCAGTGCACCGCCCACACACGTGTCGGGCCCCATCAAAATTCATCCCGCCTTGGCAGTCGAAAAATACGCAGTGAATCCCAATTCACCGCATAAAGTCAAAAACCCTTCAAATCACAAAAACCATCAAACCATGAAGCATCAAAAAAACCTGTAAAATCGTCGAAAAGATACTTTTTTTTGTACACTTCATTAAAATCATTTTGTATCTATTAATGCTACCACGCCTCCCGCACTTTGTACCACCGCCACCCACTTGCGCAGTGCATAAGTTTACTACGACATCCGCATTCTGTCTTACTTACACTCAAAGATGACAATAAATGCGAGGAACATGCATTCTGGGAACAGATAAAATTCGTATTCGCTTTGGCATTAATAACAAATTGAGAATTGGTCGAGCAATATAGATGGAAGAGCGCGCGGGTCCTATGTATCTCAGACGTCTCAGACAGACAACCGTGGTGAACTTCTGTGTGCGCATAGTGCACAGAGGGTACTTACATAAGTGCAAAAATGTATCTGCAGTCGTCGGATCTGTGAGGAGAACAATTAATCTCTAATTATCCTCGAACAGCTGTCATAACCAATTATTAGAGCGAACTATTAAAAAAGCAAAAAAAAAAGGACGGAGACGACTGCACCCATCTACAGCCACTGCGGCCCGATGATGATGATCATGATGATCGCGTCTGGACGACAATAACGACGACGGCCAAAATGATCATGGCAAGTGCCAGGCGACGACTATAAGCTGCTGGCTGATGTTGCATTCATCATGTAGCAGCATGGTGCAGTTTGGGTGCTGCACGCTAATGCTCTATGCTGTGGTGTAGTAGTGGACCTCGACCTCATCATAATTTCAACTGACAGGATTATGACAAGATGCGGATCGTGAGCGGTTGCTTACTTTTTTTCGTTCGTCACTTGCGGTGGTAAACAGAGCATGGAAACTAAGACAGTAGGGCTCGAAAGGAACTTGCGTTTGGGGGCACCTTGGGAAATTTAAAGAAGGAGCCTTAAAGGGCTAAGTAGTGACCAAGGATTGATAAGATTGCTCACCAAAACACAAATTAATAGCAGATCCTCCGCAGATTGTCTGGGATTGCACGTAGGGACTCGGGGCAATGAAAAGAAGTAATGAAAGGGCGAACTCTTCAGCAAAGCAAGGGTCAGCTTCGGAGTTCCCTGGTTTCGAACCATTTGCTGCAATTGGCAAAGGGATGGTGGAGCACATGATCAACAACTGGGCCGTGGCGGAACACCAAAGAAGGTGGTTAACCGTTGAAGGTTGTAGGCAGGCAGGTTGTCACCTAAAGAATATGGGTCTTCTGGATGATGACACCTGTGAACCATGTCTGGAGGAAATCGAGACGGCGGCGGCACATATATTGCGTCAATGTCCGGCTTTAGCTGGCAGAAGAAGGGAGGTCTTGAGGCGCCACTAGATAGAAACGCAGAAGGTTAACCAGATTCCTGTTAAACCGATGCTAGCGTTGATACTAGGAATTAAAGCCAGGGAAGAACTATGAAGATATCCAGAGAGTCTATCGGGCTAAGATGGATAGCGAAGATATCCAGAGAGTCTATCGGGGTAAGATGGATCGTGGAAGAGATACGAAAGGGGACCTATCACTGTGGTCTGGTTTAAAATCTGTCGATATAATATGCATATCTGTACCTCAGGGTACAGACCGTGTCATAGGCCTATTTCCAGGGTCATTTAGCACAGATGAATGTGTTTTCTATAACTAGAAAGGACCCGGACTAATTAAAAATAAATAAAACATGCAGATGCAACCGATTCTACGTTTTTAAAAACGTGTGGACATGAGTCCAAAATACTTAACGTTCTCTTATGGTAGACCACTCTACGTCCGTCAGTTTGCTTGGATTTTCTCGGTTCCTGAGTGTCTCCATTCATTACAGTTTGTCCCTAACAACATAGAACCAGGTAGCTCTTAGGCAGCTGCTGTTAAAGGAGTATCTATATACAATTCTACACCCCTGTCCCACATACTGTTGTAACTGTCACATAATTTGTTTGCCAATTTTGCCCCCACGATAGTCGCAAGAGGAGGGGGTGGGGGGGGGGGGGGGGGGGGGGGGAGAAAAAAATCTACGCCCCTCCATGTGAGAATTTATGTGTATCTCTTCTCCGTGACGAAAATTTGCTGTGCGCGCATCTACATAGAGATGCGTTTTGTCACTTGGTGTGGCAATATGTGCGCGTTCGGTTCTACTCACAGTCATATGTTCGCTTACCAATTATGAGAAATATGATGAGATAAATGGAAACTGTACTAGAACGGCTACGGCGAGGGCGATGCCGCATCATCCACCATGAGCAGAGGAGAAAAGCATCATCATCATCATCTGCCATTGAGCCCAATAAATCTTTCGGCCATAAATCCATCCGATGTCAGAATGTATCTGAAGAATACAAATTAAAAAGTACAAAAAAAAAAAAGGAAAAACGAAAAACCTACTCGAGAAGGGAGCAGCAAATAAACACTTGATGGAGGCACCGATGGCCGTTGGGCCGTTTAGGTGGCGGCGGCGGGAGGTGGTGCTGGTGGTGTTTTGTGGATATGATGACAATATGTGGAGCGCGCGATTTGTATCTGTTTGTTGTGAGTGTTTGATTGGAGTCTGTTTTGTTGTTTCTTTGAGAATTTCTTTTCGTTTTTTTTTTTCTGTATTTTTGATTTGAAGAAAATTTATTGCCCATCAGTAATCAAGTCCATTAAATTCTCATTTTGTTTTCCTCGTCTTATTTGTGTGAGTGGGCTTAATCGGGGGGTGGCTGCGGACGGTGGGAGACTGTAATCATTCATTTTGTTTCAATCGGTATGGAGGGATGATGAGCAGAAGGGGGGGTGTGTTTTTTTTTTTTGTGATAACTGGCAGGGGGTGGATTCTTTATTTGTTTATTGCCCTCAAGTTGAAAGTGACTCTTATTTTTTTTTGGTGGCTCAGGAAAGGAAAATAAAATGCGAGTGGGAGGTGTACAAGTATATACACATGTCCCTACAAATGTGTGTGTGTATCAGCCGATTAAAAAGAGATATTTATGAATATTTTTGAGTCATGGAATCGGTAATTTTTGGTATTTTAATCACCGAATGTTGAGGTTTTTAGTTTTTCGATGCGTAATTCATTTGTGTTGGTGTATTTAGAGACACGAATATTCACGAAATCTAATTTATCACTGTTGCCTTGAAAACACATGCACAGGCAGACTGGCAGCTGTACAGAAAAGTTACAATTTATCCCGCCTGACGCTATAAATTATTTGATTCCAATAGAAAAATATTTTGGTAAATGCGATTACTTTCACCGACGGAAATATCTTGTGGATCTTGCCTCAAAAGATGCGGTAAAAGCAGGCTTTATAGGACAAGTTGGCTCAAGTTGGCTACCAATGTGGCTTTGAAATTGCAAAATGGAGGCATGGAAGGAAACAACAAGCCGCGTGGGCCTAAGGCCTAGCTTCCCGCGATGAGTGAGTTTAAAACTGCGCTGGTTCATACCAAGTTTCCCCCTAGGACATTTTTATTAAAAATTTTTAGTTTTCTGTTTGACATATTTCCTGCTAGACTAACGGTATTATTACAAGCCGAGTGTTTTCTTATGCGCTTAAGGGGTGATATTAATTATGGGACTAGGTAGCCCTTGCGATGATTTATACCCGACTCCATGTTCCCGAAAACACTTTCCCCCAACCATATTCTGTTGCCTCCTAGGCCACTGCCGGTCAAGGGGGCGGTTCTTGACATTGTATTCCCCTTCTTATGATCGATGGTTTTCTCCCTCTTAGGCCGCGGTAGTCGCTCCATGTTGCTTGCAATGATACTTGTTGGTGATATCCAGTGCTTCCTTCGCTGATAGCAAACGATATTTGTCTCTAAAGAGCTGGTTCGCTGGTGTCAAGGTCAAGATTCTGGGTGCGGAAACGCATCGGCAGTTTCACTGCGTACTTCGGTAATAAGCAGAAAAAGTCAAATCCCTCAAACAAGTAGAGAACACAACTGGTTCACTGACGGCTCAACAATATGAAATGGACCAGGAGCTGGAATCTTTGGTCCCAACTACAAACGGTCTATGCCACTATGTAGGAAAACAAATTACTATCTTCCAAGCAGAGATCTGCGAGATTCATCAGCAGGAACTTTCGAAGATCGCACATCAACATACTGGCAGATAGTCATGCAGCCCTTGATGCTCTCGTGTCTTTCAACTTTGAGTCTAGCTAGTTTGGAACTGTCTCCAGAGCCTATTGTAGCTTGCTCCACATAATCGCGTCCAATGGGACACTTGGCGACTCAGTCTTGAGGACACTGAAACAACTCGTATTGTGTGAATGCCTTACTATAGCTCGGCTTAGGCCTAAGCACTTTAATAGAGGCTTTACATCACCGTCTAATGTCACCTCTTCCTCTTGCAAACAACCTTAAGATTCATTAATGAACTTGAGTTCGGCTAGCAGGCAATACTAATCTACAAATAAAAGGGGATAGCACAAAAGATCTCTTTAGGACGAAGTGGTTCCGAGTCAACTTCATGGTACATCAGCCCTATATCCTTTAAAAAAAAGCAAAACAACTCGTGTTTTTTGTTTTCTTAGGCATAAGGAAGTAGGTGGCCTTTACATGTAGAATTTCCGACACGTCTTTGCGGATTTATTCAAAAGTTTGATGCGAATAGTTCACCAAGAAGTTGGTCGATTCCTGTTATTTAAAATCTTTTGTTTTGAATCCCATCGCTATCTAGGAAGGTGTACCTTTAGCTGAATCAAGAACATAGCTCAGTGCGATCACTGCCTTTCCTATTCTCCCCTTCCGCTAAACTCTTAGTCAGGAGCTCGTAAAAGTACGCCGTTGTAGGAGCTCGTTCAGCTTTATTGCTTTTCCGAACCACTTCTTCGCCAGCGCCTCCTCGATCATCTACCTGTCTACAGCTATTAGCTAGGATAGCTACCTCCAAGAAAGAGCAAAGAGAAAAAAGGAAGTTCGATAGGAATGCAGTCACTCGGATGACAATCCACCTGTCATCCATTATAATGGTGTGAGGGAGCATTCACTCAGTACAACACTGTTGAAGGGCAGTGTTCCCATTTCAACTCGACTTCTACACGGTTATTGCTTTACCATTGTTTAACATTTTATTCATAGCTACATGGTGTGTCTGATCTGGCCTCAATTTATGGGATATTCATCCGCCCAAAGGTCGCATACAACGCCTACATCTGATCTATAGTACACCCAAGACCGTTTTGCACATTCTCGATAGGGCCCAGAACCGCGAATTATAGCTTATAGATGGTAGAGACGTTGTAAGCTCCATAGTGTCACTCGAACATCGTAGAAATGTCTAGTGGCTTTTCCTATTTCATCGCTTTTTCCACAAAAAATGCTCCAGTGAAATAGTCATTTGCATTCCTCCTCCTCAAGCTACCAATGCACATCAGTTCACAGTCAAGCCTTACTTCGGCCGTACTGTCAAATACAGGGATTCGTTCATAAGCCGAACGACACGTACGTTGAATGATCTTCCAGGCTCTGTATTTCCTCATCGTTACAACCTTCAAACATTCAAAGCCAACGTGCACCGATACCTCCTCTGTTCCTCTTCCCTCTTTTCTCAAACGCCCGTGTCCTGGAAAATCAGCATAGGGGTATGTTTGCCTATCCTTTCCACTGCATGGCCAACCTTCGAAATAGCTCCATTTATCGAACTCAAACATTGAGACATACATAAGCTTAGGTGAGGTTAGGTTAGGAAGGGTGGACAGAACTCATCACGTTCACTCGGTGACCTGATGGTCCATTGTGAATCCCCTTTTATTATTGGTGTAAGGTAACTCGTGGTGGAACCTATCTAAGCGGTGTAGGAGATCCGGTATCTGGATTACTGCTACCTCTAGGATGCTTGCGAAAAACTTAGAGTGCGTGGGCGTTGTTCTTGCAGTGTGGGGCAGTGGTATAGAAGATGTTAAATCGATTCCACTTCCTCCTCGCTAAGCACGCAGCTTCTGCATAGATCGTTAGACTCTGCGTTCCATTTGCTGAGCATAGCTCTGGTGGACGGACTTAAGGTCATTTAATTTGATCTGCCATTTTCTAGTCCATTCTGAAATATTATTTACTGCTTTTTGAAGCTTTTTTGTTGCAACTTCGACAGTTTCTCCCACAGCAAGTACAGCAGTATCATCTGCAAAAGTTGCTATAGTGATTTCTTCACTTTCTGGTAGATCGCTAGTGAATAACAGATATAGTACCGGACCTAGTACACTGCCTTGAGGTACACCAGCTTTAATTTCTCTTAATGTTGAGTACTCTGTTTCTTGTTTAATTCTGAAGAATCGCTGTAATATATAAGATTCTAGAATTTTCGAATACTGCTTTGGCAGTTGCTTTTGTATTTTATGGATCAGTCCTTTGTGCCAGACTTTATCGAAAGCTTGTGCTATATCAAGAAAAATAGTAGAGCAGATCTTTTTCGCTTCGAATGCTTTTTCGATTTTGTCTGTGATTCTATGCACCTGATCAATCGTAGAGTGCTTATTTCTAAAGCCAAATTGATGGTTCGGCACTAGCGATTTTTCTTCAATTATTTTTTGCAGGCGTTTCACCAGCATCTTTTCGAATAACTTGGACAACATTGGTAGTATCGATATTGGGCGATATGAGGTAACTTCGCTAGGTGGTTTGCCTGGTTTTGGAATCATTATTACCTCCGCGACTTTCCACATGCTTGGCACATACCTTAACCGGAAGGCAGCATTTATAATCTGTGCTAGTTTTTTTAAACCTTTTTTTGGTAATTGTTTAAGGATTTCCCCCGTGATCAAATCGTACCCTGGGGCCTTTTTTATATTTATGCCTTTTATTTCTTTGGCAAGTTCTTTAGCTGTAACCGGCCGAATAGGTCTGTCTTCTTCGCACGTTTCTTCCGCTCCTTGACAATCTTTATCTTCATAAGGTTGGAAGACGTCTTCAAGATACTCAGCAAAAATGTTTGCTTTTTCTTGACTGCTTTTTGCCCAGTTACCTTCACTGGTTTTTACTGGCGGAATGTGAGCTATTGGCTTGTTCATTTTCTTCGTTGCCTTCCAGAGCGAGTAGTCGGTACTAGCATCATTTGTTTCCACAAGTTGGATTCTCTTAGTCTTAGAGCTCTTTTTGTCGCAGAGCAGGAGAAGATCACGTATGGTGTATTGCATTAAAGATTTGTGTTTGTTATTTGTAAAATATTGGATCACATACATACATCTTTGTAGTAAGGAATAATACTATACGTGAGATCTGTAAGAAACTTGGAAGCAAAATTTAGGCTTTATAAACCCTGACGCTTAGGTGGCACAGTGGTGAGTGGGTCAATCGATATCGCCATTTATACAAACTAAAGTTAAAACTTTTGTTGCAAATTTAGTACTGAAATTCTTTAGTCATGCTTACATATGCTTTTTGTAGAAAACTTTATTAACCAATTTTTTTCTTTCTCTTTCAGGTAAGTGCAGTATTTTAACTTACGTACAACAGTGATCTTTACTACATAAGGTAATTCGTATATTTTTTCTCACTCGCCTTATTAATATTTTATGTTCCACATTGTCCTCATACAATCGATTATTATATCATAAGTTATCATTGGTTTTAACTGAAACTTTTGCTAAGTGTCTTGATGACCCCTTCACCTTACTTGTAAAACGGCCTAAAAAATCCTCCTCCTTTTGTTGGAGAACCTTTGATAAACAGGTTCAGCAGCAGGAGATGTGGAATCATATCCAGCCCTCCTCACAACTCCCGTGCTACAAAGTGATGCGAACCTTTGTACTTTGTAGAGTTCCTTCATGCAGCTCTGTGTTCCTGTTGGAGATGATAGGTCTAATGATTGCTTTGTATGATGTGCGGTTGCATTCCGCATCTTCTCCCAAATGTCCTCTTACAGGTATAAAGAGCGTTCAATCCTTTCTTTGTTGTTTCTTCAACATTCCCTTACATAAGCGTACCTAGACTGAATATTTATTGAAAACCATCTCTCACGGTTGATAATTTCTTTCGGTATCTGGCGGGTACAAGTGAATCCATTCATCAGTTAGGTATCCTTCGATAGGACGGTTGTTTACTTAATTTTGAAATTGGTAAGAAACAACATGAAAGCAGGTATTGCAGTCGCAAAATGTATTTCGTAAATACTCGCAGATACCCCCGCTAATCGATAATTTATTACCAAAAAAATTTAAACACTAATAAATCGGCTAAAAACTGCAATAAATTCTCCACTTATTCATGCCCCATAAAGAATTCAAAGTTTTCTGCACTCCCACTCTCTCTCGCTCTCTGTTCCCCATTCTCCATTCTCCGTTCTCCACTAAATTACAGACAATTAAACTTTTGCGCGCCCCCGTGTTAATCTCTTTTTAACAAATCACTTTGTTTATAGTTTATTTAATTTTAATGTTTTAACACTTGACTGCATGATGAATGCGTGTAGCGGGCACGAGTGGAACAGGAACAGGAGCAGTGGCGTGCCTCGTTCACACGAAACAATTTATTCGCTCGTTGATTAACCAAATGTTTAGCTTTATTTTTACTTATTGTATCTAGAACCACAACCACCAGCCCCCCACTACCCAGAAAGGAACACACATCTTTGGAGCAGCAAGAGCGACAATTTGGTGACATCGAATAAAATTCGAGGCCGTTAAACCTTCGGCTGTAATAATGCGAAGAGATTTTTATGTTTTGACTAATGACAGAGCGGCGAGGGACACACTGTTGTTGTCAGCCCTCATCGTCCTAATATGTCGTGCTAGTATTTTTAGCCGGTTTGTATCTATATCTGTATGTCTGTTTTTTTTTATAGCGTGTAGTAATTTGTCGGATCGTTAGTTCCATTGCTTTGGCTTTCTTTGGGTGTGCAGAAGAGAACACGACGCGGGCGGCCGCCTGTTCCAGAGTAGTTCCCACAAAAACATACTCGTACCAGCGAAGAGGCTCTTTCCCTCTCTATTTATAGTGTACAATCACGGTTAACCATTCCGCCGCCTCTGGTCAATAAATTCGAAAGTTTTACGACCATTTTCATAATAATAAAAAGATTTTATTACCGAAAACACTCTATAAAGGCGAATTATTGTGCGGTATCATCGTCGGCGGGGCGCTGCGCGGCGTGCATTGTCGTAGTAGGAAATCGCTGAACGATGTCGCACACTCGCACACTCGCACACATCGAGTGCGTTTGTTTAAGGGACGGATCGAACCTGAAAACTGAGGTTTTTCAACCGATTTGGGGATGTTGTTTTGCGGAGTATTTCTGGTGTTTTGTTTTAGATGGAAATTGTTCGTCCTTTTGCGGTTACGATGCGTGTTCGACGAGGAAAACAGACTTTTATTAAGTGCGGTGGTGTGGTGACTTAGTTCATGAAGGAGAATTTATATGCACATACATATCTATGGGACTTAATACGGTTTGAAGGCTGACTTCAATGCATGTTGTGCATAGTTGAGGTACTCACAGGACGTGGAAGACGCTCGAAAAACAAGGGAAGGGAAAAAGTTAAGAAAGCATCGTTGTCCGATCTTTTCGCCGAACCATATGGAGCCTCTACTACCAATCTACATGATTATAGACCACAGGTGATTGAAGAGATTAAGTAGACGGATATGAGGTGAAGTAGCTCCTACTCAAATCGTTTGATCGGTTTTATGCTTCGCTATGAGGCAGTCACCGGTGGTGATAAAGCCTTTGAGATCCAACTAAGACTAAAACCACATGATGCCGCTGGTACCTCTAAGATTTGTTCTGCTGAACGGATCCCGATGAAGTATTTGCTTTCAAGTAGCGAGTGGCATACCCATGCATGGTTGGGTAGGTTGTGTAGCAGCGTGCTTGGCGATCGCGGACTGGTTAGCAATTTATGCTCTTCTTTCTCTGTCTACCGCTATTTGTTCCAAGAGTGTTGCCGGTTGGGCTTGGTTGTTCTCTCTGACTGTTTCCAGCCGCCTAAGTTCCTGCATGATTTTCGCTGCAACCTGTTTCACCGTTTTACCGTTTATTCTCTCTATTTCTCTACGCTCTATATGAAAACGTGGGCACTGAAAAAATACGTGCTGAGCTTTTTCTGGGACCTCTCCGCAATTTGGACAGATGGGAGATTCTTCGAGCCCAAACCTGTTGAGATACGCTCGAAAGCAGCCGTGTCCGGTTAGGAGCTGGCTAAAGTAGAAATTTACTTCTCCGTGTTGTCCATCTCCCTTTTGGAGACTGGTTCCATCTCTCCTGCCATGCTTGGATACTTCGTCGTCTTTCTTCCAGCATGATATCTTTGACTGAAGCTTGGGGTTCCTGAATTTTGGCATCGTAGGTCCTCTGTATCTCGCTAGCCAAGATATCTGCCGGTAGCATTCCCGCGATAACACTTACTGCTCCGTCTCACACCGTACGAAAAGCGCACATAATCTGTTCACGGAGTTTATCCTTCTTGCGTAGGTCTTTTTGGTCACCGCTTTGGCCCATATGGGTGCCGCATACATTAGGATGGACTGCATCACCCTTGACAAAATAAGTCCCCTTTGTTGTCTAGGTCCTAAGCGATTGCACTATAAGTCCCCAGTTTGCAGAATTAAACGCGTTGTTGACGTCCAAAGTTATTACGGCACCGTATTTCTTTGCACGCCTTTCCATCTCCTGCTCTGAATGGCTTCTTCCAGGGTTTTAGTTAGGTAACCTCCTTATTGCGAGGAAGGCATTCCTAAATCTATACTGTTGATAGGTTAGGCTAGGTAGATATGCCGCCTTTGAGTCTTATATGTAGTTGCACCGGCTGCTATTTCGTTGCGAAGTGTGATAAGGTGAACGTGCATGTCCACCGCTGTAGTTGGAGTTCTCCTCGTCTATAGCGTTATTTCTAGGGCGGCTTCATTCGGTTCTTAAATTCGATGGCGTTACTCCAAGGGACTATCGATCTCAGAAGCGCTCAGCCTTTATACGGTCCATTGTACTTCCAAGCACCAACTCCGTTTTGGTGTAGTTGGAGAGACTCAGATTTTATTTGTTTCTCTGATATGCGTGGTGGCTGTGATTGCTGTTTTCCTGCTGGGGCTTGAACTTACACCGGCCAGGTCACAAGCAAACACACTACCTTCTACAGCGTGGCCACCTAAAAAACTGCTACACTTGCTTGCGGCGCTACAGTTCGAGGCTGAAACTGGGTTTTAACCAATAAGCCTCTCCAGTTATCACAGTTCTTAGGTAACTGCCTTCAGTTGTGCACTCCAAGTTTGTTGACGTCCCCTTCCACTTGTGCGCACTATCTAAGGCAAGGTCTTCCTCTGTTTCTCTGGGTTGCATTCAAAGGCTGGCCAGAGCATTGATGTCCTACATGTCCTAGCCATCTTAAGCGACTGTTGCGCAGTTTTTTGACTAGGTCGATGTCGTTGTACAGCTCCTAAGGCTTGTCGTTGAATCTTCTCCTCCAAAGTCCCAAGAATTTTTCTCGAAACGACCAAGGATATCTTCATCTGCTTTTGACATGCTTCAGCGCCGTAAAGCAGGACTGCCTAGATCAGCAGTTTGCAACTTGAGTATGCACTCTCGGATAAGTAGACATCGAATTGGTGAAGAACGTGTGCTTTTAAAGCTGAGCTACAGCGCGTTTTGTAGAAGATCTACTGTCTGCATCACACTATCAGTTTAAATTTTGTATGAAGCACACGCCGCAAAATGTACTCCAACTCAAACAAACCAGTTTCGTGGCTCTCCATCAAGGATTCTTATTTTCATGTCACCCGCCTCAAATGGGCCTTAAACAGGACACCATAAGCTCTCTTCTTCGTAGCAGAACAGTAGAACGGTTCGGATTCCTTTTTGTTAGCTTAAAAAAAAACCCCATCCATACATACACATGTGTATATGTTTGTGTGTAAAGCAAAACTGTCATCATTATGACTGTCGCATAATAATTCCAATTGTCTGCTGCTACTGTCCCCGATTGCCTGTCAAAAAATTTCACTGTTCACCAGTTTGGTTATTTGTTCTGTTGGCACTTCGGCTGTCACTGTTTGCCGCGCGCTCCGCTGTTGCTGTTATTGTCGCTTCTGCTATACTCGTACGCCGCTCCTACTCCAATTTTCCGATTCCGATTCCTATTCCGATGCGCTCTCCAACTCACTAGATCCTGTTGCTGTACGACGAGTGTCACTTTGTGTGTTTTATGCGAAATATCAAGCATCTCCACACTCACTCACCGACTGAGAGAGTTGCCTCTAATTACAAATCGAAAAACGTCGCCACCAATGGAACGGATTGTCACAAAAAACGAAGTACACACTTCACCAACGGAAAATGAGTGTGTGATTGTTAGATGTGTTTGGCGAACACTGTAGAGCAAAAAAAAAAAAAAGCGAATAGAAAGTTTCTCTGGCATACACATATCCAAACGAATCCATATCCAAATCCAGATTCCCAGATCCCTTCAAAACGACAGCACTACGTAACCTAAAAGTTTTTCACTGCACGACACCCGAGCACCCGAGCACCCGCCCCGTCACCTATTTGGCGAAAGAGCGGTACATGTTCGTTTAATTTTTAATTTTTTCTTCCCATTCTGTTCGAATTTTTTTTTTCTTTTTTTTTTTCTACTTCTCCTCATCACTTTCGTTATTTTGAGCGCTGAAGTTTGAAAAACACAGTTTTGGGACTAATAAATCAGGCGCGTTGTCATGCTTTCAACTTTTAATCAATCACCCACCACTCGGAGGCGGTTAATATTCATCCCCCACACGTACATATATACGTATAAAAAAAAAAAACAGAACTCGAATGCCAAGTATTAGCCACCCCGAGTCCAAAACAACCGACAGACATATCAAATTGTGGTAAACGGAAACAACGCGCACCATTCACGTGGGTGGGTGGTTTGATTTCGCAGCTCTCGGTTTGGATATTCGTGATTTAGATGAGGATACGAGTATTTTGTTCCGGATTTTTTTTTGTCATCAGAAATATATGCTCACACATCGCGTTTTGTGGTGTTTACAACGAGCTGGAAACCGATGACATTGTGGAAAGTGACACAATTAAATGGGAACGCTTTTGTTTTTTTTTTTTGTAAGGACGAAAGGAAATTTCGCCTAATCCTCATAAAATTAATGATGCAACTAATGTCGTCAAATAGATTTGGCCAAAAATTGTATCCAATGTGCAAAATCGAGAGGAATCTCGAAATCTTTGATGATATGATCCATCATTCAGCGAAGAGGGAGATGAAGGTCCGAGTACTGAGTTTTTTCTTATAGACTGATCCTCAATCGAACCAAGTCGACCTATGCGAATAGATTCTCACTACACTGACAGCGATCCACATTCCACAGTATCAATTCAGTGGGTTGACGTAGCAGCTTTCGTTTTCCTAAACTGAAGAAGAAACGGTTTCCGAGGGTCAATCATCGCCAGATCTCCACGAGGCTGTCATTTGTGGAATTTGTATTTACTTCGCGGTTGGTGAACTCGCTTAAGTGACCATTTGTTCTATGGATGCGTCTTTGGTTTCGATTCCAAGGCAAACTCTTTTCGCTTGACCTACAATTCCCCAGGAAGCTATCATAGTGGCACGGTGGGAGCATGCGATAGTGTGGATATCGTCTGCGTATCCTAGCAGAGTAGAGGAATAGAGCCTTCTAGGTTGACGTCACCACTGTTACAGCATGAGATTGACGACATGACAGCGCCTCTCTTTGTCGAATAGCGTTTTAAAATAACACCATCAGCAACGATAGGACCCTCCATTCGTAACCGGAAATAATGAACAATTGAACAATGGCGTCCTTTAGAGTTTGGATGGTATTGCAGAGACATTCGTTTGGTTTTATGTTCAACTACGCCCCATACGAAGTTATTCATCAGATTAAGGTCTAGTGAAAGTAGTCGTCATTCATTCCTGAGTCGATTTCCTTCCTTCGCCCACAGCGTCTATCCAGGTCTTAAGAACTTCCTTTAGCACCTCTATTCAGCAGCATTTATTCGATGATCTTGTGGGGAAAAGTAGGGAAAAATATGACCGTCACTGCTCCACTCCAAGCACCATCACACTGGCAATAAAATTGGTGTGCCTTACTCCGGGGACATCTGACGGATTTGCAGAAAGCCATCTGTCTATCCTTCTATTGACATTTTCATATAAAAAAATCCTGTATCTTCCTTATGTTTCAACTTGTTGATGACCACCTTCCTTGGAGCGAAGGCTGCTTTGTGTTTCTCCTTAATAAAGATGTACATGCCCAGTGTTGGCCTCATCTCGTGTCATAAGGGTATTTTCATGGCTGACTGCTTGTCGGTGTAGGTATAGAGTGTAGGAAAGATGTGTATACCCACTGCTGATATCATCGGCAGAAGGATATTCAAAAAAGCTGACTGTCTCACATTTGGAACAGACGTAACTACACGTCTACCAATCATTTCAGAGTCTGGGCAGAATAGACAAGAAATGAAATGTCCTTAGAGCTAGAACCTAGTGTGATTTAATTGACACAAGTCACACCCCAACGTCTAAAGAAGGCACTCAGCCTAGGACAGCATTGTAAAGCTTCCTGAGCCACGTACATAGCAACCGATTGAACAATGTCCACTGTGGAACTTGTGATTCTCGCCATTGTTTTGATGACCGTCCATAAATGGATCATGAGGAAAATCCTCGGAAACCTTCGTATACATAAGCAGCCAGGAGAATATAAGCTGTCCAGCATCTGGCTGGTTGAATAAGTTCCGATTTGATGACATCGGCAAACTGCGTTCACCAAGATTCTCTTTAGTTACAGAAATGGGACTCTGATCTCTCTACTGTGGTGTCTTACATTATGTTTCTGATTGGATCCTGACCCCTCTATACGACGTTTCAACTATCCTGCATGGTGTCGATAAGAATTCGTGTTCGAACATAGTGAAGGGTGAATCTTCCGCTTGATCCACTAGCCGATGTAATCCTCGACTGCGTTGTCGTAGAGGTGAGATTCTTTAAGGACTATCCAATGGGGCTCATAAATTCTCTAACAAATGTTGTTCTTCTCGAATGCCTTTGTTATGTAAGCCTTGTTTGACAAGGTAGCCTTGCTGGATACCATTTAGATGATAATCTTGACGGAAGTGACGTTCTATGTTTCCTTTTCTATTTTGCTTGCATGGTATCTCAAGTTGGCCTTGACGGTCTTACTCATCATTTGATGTTGCCTTGTATTGTCTATGTCCTCCGCATTAATTCATCACATCTCGATCTAGAAGGTCTACCTTATACTCGGCTTCATTGGGATATTTTAGTTTATGGAACTCCTATCGAATCTCGGAGGACTACCAGTATCCACTCATGGGTTACTGTATAACTGACACTGTCCGTCACCACCCACAAACCCCATAATTCCATCCTCCTGAAAAACCATTCTTTACATTCGCTGACACATCATAAACTCCACCACCACCATGTGATGGAGGGCAATAAAACCATCCTTTGCAAACATTACCCGGTGTGTAACTACAACTACCACTGAAATGAAAAACAATCGGCCACCCTCTCCCCGCCTGCCGTGGCGATCGTTAATCATTCGGTTAAATGGCCATTAAATGTGTCCAATCCTGAGAGCGTCCAGCCATAGTCGGCGTCCAACAGCACCGGAGCAGCACCGGAGCAGCACCGGCAGCAACATCAACATCATATCTAACGGATAAGTGCCCATATTCATTGTCATCCATCAAAGGACTAATAAACTGCTTCAGCCTGGCTGTGTGCGCGCACCCATGCAATGGTGCAAAAATTCATCGTCAAATAGTCAAATCCTTGTTTTTTTTTTTTTTTTTATTCGTCCGCAGAGTTGGTGTCCTTCTTTGCATGCGTTGGGATGATGCCCAACATTCGTCCACTTTGCAGCAAAAGTGTCGCTGCGACACAATGAAGTGAACATCATGACTTAAATTACCATCATATCCTGTCGTATATCCTCGCAGTCCATTTATTCATCAGATGCATGTCGCCTGGTTGGTACACACCGAACCGTTGCAGAAATCCATCATTCGGCGCGCACGAGGACCCAATGGGAGGACATGAAGCTATTCTGCAGCCACCGTCGCGTAAACAATTCAATCCAAATCCACTGACAATGCACACTCAGAGTGGCAGCGGCGACGCGACAGTGACTACTCAGAGGGACAGTCACATCCAGTTGAAGGATGAATATGATGGCTTGCGGAAGTCGTTCGTTTGTGATGTTGGTCCAGTGAGTGTGGTATGCATACGTCTCGCGTTATCATAACTTTTGGCACTTTCCCCTCTTACCTCCCAGGGGAGGGGGAAAAAAAAAGTAGCAATCACGTTCCGCCAACACACAACCGCCAGGCTTAGAGAGCAGATCCTTTTTGAGCTGTAACCGGGGTTGATTTTCATTGTTGTGTGTGAATTATTTCTCGCGTCGCTTTGTTTTGGATTCTTTTCTCGGTGGCCACCCTCGCTCGTAAATAATTCAAAATTATTATTCATGTCTGAGTGTGGAGACCATGCAGCATGATAAGTTCAGTCCAGAGTCGTCCAGTCTACTCGCAATCATCAGGACGAAATATGGTTTGTGTCGCGTTCGAAATGCCACTAGATATACACATTCGAGTGGGTCCTTTGGGTTTGGGTTGATTTGGAAAAGAACACTTCGTCAAGAGAATGTAAATAAAATTTCTCAAAACATGATAAAAAAAAAAAAGAATGGAAATTGTCCTGTGACAGGATAACATCTTTGTTATTAGCTTTGTGGCTAGTTTAGTGAATATTTTTCCAGAGAGTCCTTTTTTTTTTTGTCGTGCAAGGGTGGATAGATATCACATCCACATTTCGGTTTGTTTGTCATATTTTGATGTTAGCTGCGAAATTTATGATCCTCTTCTGTTTGAATGTCCTTACTGTGTTCGTGTATAGTTTTTCTTTTTCTCTGTGGTAATTGAGCGGGCAGTTTGCTTGAAGGACACATCGAGTTGATGGAACGTTGATGGTTGCATATGGTACTCTGACCGTCCCTTTTTGGTTGTTTTGTGTGGTCAAATGGCCAAAAGATAATTTAAGGAGCAAACGGATAAAGAGAAAGAAATTGTTTGCTTCTGTGGGTGGATTTATGGGTTATGGGCATTTTATTTGTGCAGACGGAGTTTTTTTTTTTGTTGCTTTTTGCTTTTTAAGGGAAAATTATGATTACTGTTGGGTTGGGCTTGGGGAATGCGCAAGGATTCGTGCTTTTTTCTTTGGCATGATGTTCAGGAGCGTTGAGGAGAGACAGTGAAACGTCTGATTTGTGGAATTTAAGTTGTAAAGTTGAATGAGAAAAACATCTACGGAGCCTTGTTGCCCCTTGCTTTTGAATGAGTTAAGACAAATCTGGCCTAGATCAAGAAAACATTTATTCCATAATCAAATTAATCCTTTCCGGTGATGCTGCGCCATCCACATAGTGTAGTTCAATGTAGTCTATGAGTTCTTAGTCAATTTTCCTGTTTTATCGAGTGATTTGGAGTCAGCTACTGTACCTTCATCAATGAGAAGCAGCAAATCTAGGACGACTAATATTCCCTTAGCTTAAAGAGAGCTTGACATTCGGAAGGTATTTGGAGAGATGTTTGCCTATTTTCGACCAGAGAAATAGGAAAGGTTCATCCATTTTTAGGGGCACTCATAAAGACTCATTGTTAGTCTAAGGAGCCGTTGACAGCCTCCTGTTAAGTAGGGCATCCGTATACCCAACCTATCCATTTTTGGCCCGGGATAATGGTAAACGTCTTGGGCAAAAGCGGACTGCATACCCTCTCGATAGAGAGAGCAGAGTGCTTTGAGTCCGTTTTTCAGCGCATTGTTGTAGATTGCTTGCGAAAGAAGGCTTTCGATTCCTTTAAGGCATCAGGCAGGGGTGATGTTTTCCTCTAAGTATTTAAAAAAGTCTTGATTATATCCTTCCCGCTTTTGCTGTCTTTCTAGGCCAAACTTCAAAGTGGGATAGATTTCACAAACTTGGTTTGAGGATAATGTGGTGTTTATCCATTAGCTAGGTAATAAGCTCAGTGAGCTGCTCATATCCTACTGTCCAATCAGCTTAACATAGTTTTTCTTGGAAACCATGGAAAGACTGCTAGACATTCATGTTATAGGCACTCTCGAAAACGCAACAGCTCTGCACTCTAATCAATACGCCTGTAGGAGAAGTCGATCTACAGAAGGCATTAATTGGTAAAAATCAGAAAAACCTAGGAACTGTTCTCGATACAAGTTAACTGGAACTTGCAAAGGCGTTCAACGCCATTTGGGCCTTTCAATCTCCAAACTACAATCAGTGGTTATATACCTACCACGGCGGTTAGTCACAACCTGACTTATGCGTCCCTTGTCTAGTGAACGAGATTCAAAGAAACTACAACCATCAATAAGCTTAGCCGGCTGCAAAGGCTAGCGTGCCTTGGTATCACAGTGCAATGCATATCTGCCTTACGGCAGCCATCGTGATTGTTATGGTCTTCCCGCCTCAGTAGAAATGCTTCATGTGCCATCCGACTTTCTCGAACTACAAATACTCAGCACGATTCCCGACTGTATGCCTAAGTTACTTTGCTTTGGCAGGTGGTTCGAGATTAAGATCTCAAGCCGGGATTTACGGACCACTAGCAGAGTTATAAGCAAAGTAAAATTGATTTTTTTTTTGTCTATCAAGACATAATCTTAAGTTTTGGGTTTTGATGGGTTGTGTCCTTTGTTTTGTTTCATGGTAAGAGCTAAACGGGTGCTATGAACGACGTTTATTGTTGGATACAAAAACATCGCAAAAATTTGTAAGGAATTCATTATCGCCTCAAAGACCACCGAATATTGCAATCTTCGTCTTGTGTTTATTGAGGTACGTGATCCTACGTTGTTCCTCAATTTTTAGACTGCATTACTACAAGTTTTTGGGATGCAATCTTGCAAAATGTGCTTGTGACACTGGACCGTCTTTGGATTGGAGGACATCTCAGTACGTTGTTACTCAGCGTTTAGGGCTTGCAGCAGAATGATTCACCTTTGGAAAAAGAGGAGCCTTGCAGCCTTTTACTATTTCAAAGACCAACTACTGTAGAAAATATGTATCTTCAACGAAATGGTGAGAGGACAGCCACTCTCCTTGGCAGCGAGTATGGTATAGTCCACGGGTGGTGTAAGTAATCACTTCCAGGTGAATAATAAAATTCTTGCGATGTTGTATTGATTCGTCTCCTGCTTTCCCTCCCCCTTCATCCTCTTAAGTTTTTCTTTTAGAGAATGATGTTCTATTCTGCAGAATGGTTCAGGCCTTCCGATGGGTTCTAACATTAGATACTAAGTACTTCGTTACTTTCAATTCCAATTTACTCGGGTATCCAGTAGAAGGTTATCTTTTTATTTGTGCCCAGTTCAGTACGTTTTCTGTAGGTATCTCTGAGAAACCTTACCTGAACGGTAAGTGCCTTGATGGCTGCTTATAGCTCGTAGGTCACATAATTGCTGCATTTTTTGCTTAATTTCTTCGCATATTTCGGACTCCGGGATGCAAATGGACTCCGAGTATTTTTTCTAAACCCACCATTCCCGCATCAGTTTCTTCCCTGCACACCACTTTATCGCGTTGTTTCCTATTGTGTAGGCTCATATCTTCAATTTCTTGAGCTCTGTAAGCCAATTCTTCAACACGTTGACTGCCAGTGGGATCCTGAACCAGCCGCTTCGTATACCTACTCCTAGTTGGCAGTCAAAGTATTAAATTTCTTTGCACCATTGGACGAGGATTTTTGTTTGAAGAGTACCTCTCTATCCTTATTTTGCCATCGATGTATTCCAGAAGCAGCTTCATGGCTACGGTTAGATATGTTCGCATGACCCCAGTAATTCCCGTCTTTGTAGTATGTTAAGTGTCTTATACGTTGTGTCCGTTTTGCTCAAGCTATTGGTTCCATCGTAGGATGCTCCAACAGTTGTATCTTCAAGAATCACCTTCTAGACTCTTACATGATATAAGAGCTCTTGAAACCTCTTTGGAGATCCCTTCTGTGTGTTTTTTCCCAGATGCGTTTACTATCTATGAGTTTACATTGTCCTAGATACTGAACTTCCTTCACTTGTATCAGTGTTCTGTTTGAAAGTCTTACTAGGATCATTTGTCGAAGTTCCGCCCCCTCTTCCTCCCCACCAACAACTCGTAAATCTATTGAAATACTTAGCCGCTGACTCATTTTCCATTCAAAGCTCATTCGGTGCACAGGAAGGGACATAGCACGAAGGTTTTACTTACTGTTGTTCTTTTTCTTTAGTCTAGCCAATCCTGAGTTACGTTAGAATAGGTAGGTGGGCTGGCAAGGAGAGAATTACACGCTCAGGTGAATACTGACCCATTGTGATGCCCCTTGGGGGAAAGGTTGTCCCTTGCCCATAGAAACCCAATTCTGACTCTAATTTTGCTCCGATACTTACTGAATGGTCGGGAGAAGCCAGGCCCTGAACTGCATACAATCCGTTGCGCCAAGTAATTGTATCTTTTTTGTACTTACTGCTGCGAGTCTTTGCACACAAACCATCCTGAGGATTTGATGAACTTTACTATCCTGTCTGATGGCGTTCTGGCGAGTTCTTCTAGGTCCTGGAAGAAGTAACTTCCAAGGAATTTGTTCCTGCTGTGTTGGAAACGTGGGCAGTGGCATGGGAAGTGGGTTGTATCCTTAAAAGCTCCCCCGTCAGGATTTCCTGTCTTTCCGAATGAGTGGTTCTGCTTGTCTTGAAACAGCTGCCGATCCCACTTGAGTTTGGCTATAATGATCCTGGTAATGCTTACCAACCATTGAGCTCCCGCAGATATTGCGCTCAGTAACTCGTAAATCCAATTAGATAGGTACCTAGCCAATGATTCTTCAGCTTCAACTTCAGCTTTTATAGGAAATATTTCAGCTCTATTACCTTATTGGGTCCTACTTTCCAGGTTGCTGATAGGATTAAGTAGTGGAGAACCAGAAAGCGAATGATTCTTTAAGACGTGACACAATTTCAGACGTTCAGAATTTTTATTTGTAACTAAAGTCCTTCCGACTATGTAATTGGAATATCGATTGGCCAACAAAACTAAACAAATTAAAAATTGTCAACGCTTTGCAAATCCATCCTCCTTGAAGGAAAGATACGAGGATATTTATTGTACTTCTTATAAGAGGTAGGGAAAGACTACGAACCACTTAAGAGACGACCGTTCCCAATTGAGAGAAAGCCTCTTAGTCTTACTAGAAGAAAAAAAGTCCATTACCAAATCATTCCGTAGTTACAGGTGGATTTTATTCCGATTAGCATTTCTCTTTTCTAAGAGAGAATCCAATAAACGACTACGGCAAGTGACCGATTCTTATAAGATTTAAGAGATGTAAAAATATAATTTCTCTTCCTGCCCCACACATGCTCAGAAACTCCAACACACGAGCAACCTATACCGGTGATAGTATTTGTGTACAACCACCACCATCTCATCGACAGTTTCTGCAAATCAGCACCCAAAAAAGTGCATCACTCAACCGACACACATACACAAATGCATTTTGAAATTCTCCAAAACACTTGCAAAAAAAAACAAAAAATTAAAAGAGCATTGAAAGAGAGCATCGTTATTTCTTGTTATGTGGATATTGCACACGGGGTCTAGTCCCGTAGAGTGTCAAACAAAACCCCAAAACGGATTTCATTCCCCGTCGACTGGTGTGTCGTCGCTAAAGCGTCGTTAGCTGCTTCAGTGTTCTTGTCTTTCGAAAATAATATTCGCCGATTCGCTCTTTTCGTGTTGTGTGTATTCCGTGTTTCTTGGGAAATATTTCGTTGCTCCAAAACGCATTCGGAACGGTTATCCCAATTCGGAGTGATTCCCTCGTGTTTTGTTGGCGCGGCGGCAAAAAGTCACAAAAAAAAAATAGGAATAAAAACGGGAGGCTTTTTGGGCGAAGTGCATGCTTAGTGTGGGTTTTTGCTAGTGGTGGGGGTTGAAAGAGAGCAAACAAGTGCGTGTGTTGGTGTGTAAACAAAGAAAAATATATTTTTTTTTTTTTTGCTCTGGATGAGTGAGAGGGGTAGTCAGAAGAGCGACTTTATGACAGTTCACTTGTGTTGATTGACAGAAAAGTTCACAGGTGAAGAGAGTGTGTGGCTTTTGTTGAAGAGAAGCAAAGAGTGGTGGGCCGGTGTTGAACGCACTTTTAATCACCCGCACTTGAGGCTTCTACCCCTCTCTTAAAACCAACCACCCATATGTGGGTGGTGGGTTGTTTGGTTTCCTCTTGCCATGGATTCTGTTAAGACGGAGAGCAAAGGGGAAAGTGTTAATTTACAACGCAACAAGGCAGCAACATAAAAAGAGAAAAGAATTACGAAAAACGGAAATTTCCGCTTACCGGCTTTTTCTTTCCGTTCAAAGGCGAAAGGATTTTTTTTTTTTTGCCGGTGACGATTTCTCCTTTCGGTGGTGGTTGTGTGGGTGGTTTTTTTTTCCTTTTCCTTTTGGCGTTTAAGGGAATTTTCTGGAAGAGGAATTGTACTTTGGTGCGTAAAGCATAAGCAGGCTTAGCTTTTTTTTTTTTAATTTTTTGTTTGCTTCATGTGTGTGCCTTTTTGGCGGGAAAAGTTTCGGGTTTTCATGGATTTCTTGTTGGGTGCCATCGTTTTCGTTGTGTGGTGATTTTTTTTGCATTTTCGTATTCACGTGTTTAGTGCGTTTATTGCGTGAAGTTTTCATTGAAAGAAAAAGTGTAAACGGCGGCTTTATTTTTAGTGCATTGTGGAAAAGGAACGCGATTTGTGGCAGCGTATTAGGCAGTCTTTTGGGTGAGTTTAGTTTTTTTTATTTACTTATAGCTTTATGTATTTTTTTAATTTAATAAAGAAGTGAGCAGTTTAACAGTTTTTTTAACAGAATTGTGGCTATTCTAGTAAAATGGTAAATTCTCCTTGTCTCATTCTTTTCGCGACTTGGCTGCTCGGTAGAGATGGAGCGATGGAGTTTACTGAAGCAGCAGAGCTTATGTAGGCTACTCTCTAGGGTTTATTTGCTAAACTTCTTATCATCTAAAGTGATGTCCTGCTCTGTGTAGTTTTCTCTACTTGCTCCGACCCTAAGCACTCCTTGACTCCTAATCCTTTGCCATTTCAGAAAAATTTGTTAAGGATAGTGAATTGGAAATTTTTGCCACTGAATGTTAGACTATTGTAAAATAATTTTGAGCCATGTAGGTATGGAGCCGCACTATCTTTCATTTGATTGCTATAAGACTAGGGCCTTATAGCTTGCTTTACTACATGATTTCAATAAAGGTTTGGTGGAACTCTATCACTCGGGGTGTCTACGTTAACACGTATTCTTGGAGAAACACAAGAATCAAGAATGTGAATATTTGATAGACGGTGGATTTTCCTGGCCTGAAACCATTAGTGTGGGGCCCTTCAGGTTGTTGACGAAATGTTTTTAGGAGTACACACAATATGGCAATATTTCATACGAGAAGTTGATTAGACTGGTGCCTCTGTAGGTAGGCCATCAAGACCAGCAGCTTTGTTGGATCTAAGCTCAGATATTGCTATCCTCACTTCGCTTTGGTCTGGTGGAAGGAAGTTTTGGCTGTCATCGTCTATGTTGAACGGTTCGTTCGTTGTACAGTCCCCAGAAGTTTTTTCACATTCGCAGCACCCACTGCGACTCTTTTAAAAGTTCTTCATAACTACAGGTTTTTGTACGGGTCTTGTTGGCTTTGTGGGTGGATAGGAACAAGATTTGCGCCCCTTCTCGAGATGAAGCCTGGAATGATGATTTACAAGTCTTTTGGAAGTCTCGTTAGTCCAGTCTTGTATTCTATTGTATTGTGCGTCTTGGATTTTTTTGACTAAACGGAATGGACCTCCCATTCAGTAACCGAACGCACTAATTATTGAGCCATCGCGTCCTCAAAGGAGCTTGTCTTTGTTATCCGGTCAATACAATTGTGAGGCGTCCCTAAAAGCCTCAACGAATTTCGTTTGGCTCTGTGTTTTATGAGGATCTCCTTGTAGGAGCTCTAATCGGTAGCAACAGTTGTGCTTTAAAAAGAGCCAACAGTTATTTCTAGGTTCTATAATTTCGAAATGCATTCCATAACCGAAGGAAGGTACGGCTTTTACCTTATTAAAGGCAGAAGTGGGTTTATTCATGACGGTCTTGGTGCTCTCAGTAGTGTGGACAGATGGATCTAGATTCTGTGAGAAAGCAAGTTATCAACTGTACAGCAAGAATTTCGTCAGATTATGTCATAGCTTCTGGGTATTTTTCTTGACAAATAAGCGATTGTCTCTTAGCTGCAACTTAAAGCCTGGCTCACTGGCCAGCATTTTAGTACCGGTTCAATCCATGCTTGACTTTATTGTGAATAAGTCTTGTGGAGTATCGAAAACAGGTCTGACTGAGTTCGAGTTGCTGCTTGATGGCGAATGGGGGTTTCGTTTATTCCTAAACTTACATAGATGGGTAGGTACTGTCGAATGAAATGAAAATCCTTAAGACTCGACAGTGTGTATAATTTTTACCACCAAAACGCAGTATCACTGTACAGTCACCGCGAGTGATGCTCAGCGTTGACTATCCTCCTTTTGCGACAGAGTATGCCTCACTATGTCATCTGGCGATGGAGCCTTACCTATTTTACTTAAAGCCTTTTACAGTCTATTCAGAGTCTTAGACAGTGGAAGACGGTAGGTGCTATTCATTTTCTTTCACTGAGAGAGTGGATAGATAGGATCAGATGTGACCATGTTCGGTTAGTATTTGGCTCCGTCCTTTTTTTTGTGTGGGCGCCGTGGCTCGAGTGGTTAGTGTGTTGAATCGCTGAGCGGGAGGTTCGACGTTCGAATCCCAGAAAACACCAACCAGTTTTTTTTTTTTCACAGTGCCACCTCTCGCGAATGTCTGACAAACGTCCGAGAGTAAGAAATGTCATGAGAAACCTTCTCAAAATGTAAAAAGGCTTTCGAATATGGCTCTGAGCCGTAGGTCCCTTCCATTTGTGTGCAAAATAAAATACGCACAACATGAATGTTCACGAGAAGATAGGCCCTGGACCACATACGGTCTTCCGGTTTTCTTCGTGGTATCGCAATGGACCTACACTTTTGTCGAGGTGTGCCCTTATCGTGGCTTGGCCAGCTATCTAATTTAACCCACATGTTGTAGAAAAACCATCTAGCGGTCTAACCTTTAAAGCTTTAAGCCACGTTGCGTTAAAAGCGTGCCATGAAACAAAAAATTTCCCCTCGTCACAGCGATATTGCGAAGAACTGTACTGGATTTGCTTTTTCTAACACGATGACAGCTTATAAGAACCGTTCCCTTCGAAGTCTTCTTTTTGATCACAAATCGATCACAATTTCGGAAAAAAAACCGATTCTCGCTGTCATTCTCAAAGAGAAACTTCACAAGAATATGTGTCTGCCAAATTTCTCGGCAACAATTTCTAAATACATTCTCACATCTCTCCCCGAAATTCTCCATTTATACTCACAAACGGAAATCGGAACCGAAGCCAAAAAATAAAATCAAAAAATCCTCATCAAACCCCACAAAAACATACAGAGACCAAGGTATCCCTCCTCTTCGTAAGAAGAAAAAAAAAATTTACTACTCCCATAATACCAGCAATTATCGGTTGGTTAATTTGTAGATTAAAGGCGATCTTCTAATCGATGAAAGGCGGAGAGTAACCGTTAAATTATCCAATTACCACGGCCGCGATTGATCTTCAAAGATCTTCAAAGAAAGGCGGCGCACCATCATAATCATAAGACGCCTGATTGGTGCGTCGAGGTGCGAATTGACGTGATCGTCAAAGTAAAGAACTTTTTTTTCTCCTCAACCCCAACAGATATACACTGAAATTCAACAGATGCCGCTGGCGGTACAAGTTTAGTTTTTTTCGGTCACGTGGGTGAGAAAAGTGTGTAAATAAAATTAATTTATGCACAGAAAACACGATGGAGCCGGAGGGTAGAAGCTGTACCGTAGAGGCAGTGGCAGTGGCGCCTCCGCCGGCAATTTAGTAAAAAAAAAACGATTCTTTTTTTTTTGTTGTGGTTTCGAGGTTTAACTTTGTGTGTATATATGTACATCCATATGTGTATCTATGTCGGTGCTTCATTTGAGTTTTGATATTGTCAAGAGGTGTCGTCAGAGATGTTAGTCACCATCTGAGCTGAGATGAAAATTGCAAAATGGGACACGGACTATTATGGTAATGTTTTTAGATTACAGTTACTGCCTAAGTGCGATGATCATCTGCAGCTACGTCTTTATGAAATATAGTTCATTCAATGAAAATCTGTACATATGTATGTACCAGTCCTGGTATACTCCCACTGCCTTCAAGGGCGAATGAAGCTTGTGACGTTTTAAAACTAGGAATCCCCAACTAAACCATAGGCAATTGGTCATACAGACGAGGTATCCAAACAAAGATCGTATATATAACCACAGCTACAATGGAGCACTAAGAAGCCCCAAAGTTCCTAAACCAACTTCTTAAACGACCAAAGCACTAGGTATTATCCTAGCCCTAGTGGAAACCTGTTGCACTAGACCTGGCTGAACACAGAACGGGAGTAATGTTGACCAGCAGCAGGAAACTAGAGAAACAGTCACTCTTAAGACACAGAAGCCACACTGTTCCCACTGATGCACCCATCAGGATCGTTACGAGGGTCTTAAACAAAGAACATTTAAAAACCACGTTCAACATAGCAGTCCGAGTGAAAGTCGCCTTAGGAAAAATAATGTTAAACAAAAGACGGTAGGACAAATATTACTGCTAGCAAGTGTTGCCTCTTTAGCCATCCTCCTTGCTGCGTCAGTCTGTGTCTACGTGCTTAAGGCGAAAGGATTTGGGAGGAAAATAAACTGCGTACCGACTTACCGTACTTAAACCCTGGAACATGAATGTATCCGAGAGTACACCTGTGGATATCCTCGGAGACAATGTACAGTGGCTGTATAGCAGTTAAGAAGAAACGCAGCAAATCAAGGAAATGGAGCGAAGCCTAGCTAAGTGGCAAGAAAATGCTAGCTTTCAATAGAAAGACACTGATAAACGTAAGGGCCTTGCTGCTCGCAACCATTGGTGTTGTGCGTGTTATATTTTTTCACACAAATGGAAGGGACCTACGGCTCCGAGCCAAATGCAAATTGAGAAGCTTTCTCTTGACAGTTATTACTCTCGGACGTTTGTCAGACATTCGCGAGAGGTGGGACCGTGAAAAAACTTCGGCACACTCTCAGTGCACAGATTCGGTACACTGGCATTAATCGCCATGGCCATCGCCCAAATTGACCCGGTGTATAGAATTATAATAGACGCTTCTTCTCTGGCCAAAAGTAGTTTCGACTGTGCCTTGAGCCTCCTGAATCAGCAAGATTCGCGGCAGGGAAACGCTGGCATTCGCTGCCTTGTAACTCACCTGAGGTGTTCCCTAAAGAAGAGCCTTATGTGAAATTTTGATGCTTAAATGTGGCGACACACAGTGATGTTGTCTGTTTTAGTTTTCTTCTTGCTGCTTATAAGGACAGCTTCCGTTTTGTGTTGCGCCAAAGTGAGGCCAGGGGAGACTAGGCGTTGCCATACGGTCCTTATCTACTCCTTCATTTCCAGCAACTGGACAGTCACAACAATTGCCATGTTGTCAGAGATAATTCTAAGGTAAAAGCTGGTAAAAGTAGCAGACCTTCCTTACATGCTTTCAACCAGTAAAGGGTCTCTTCTTGAGGCAACGCAATCTTCCATGCTTTTTGCTCCTACATACATTGCTTCCAGTTATCTATATCCGGCTTTTTAACATCCCCGATCGGTTGCTTAGATTCGAGAGGTAGGACTCGAAGAGCTGGAGTATTGTTGCCTTTTCGCTTGATATGACGGAGCCAATGTACTCGAGCCTTGGCTATTTCTTTTTCTTTTGAATAGATTCACATCTTGGTGCCGTCAGTACGGTTGCAGTTGTATCTTCTTTCCTTCACTTATCCTCCTTACATACTAGACCAAACTTCAAACGAAGGATTTGCCTCTCAAATGAACCAAACATTTGCTTAGTCTTCAGGAACAGACACTGCTGTAAGGCACACCATCGTTGGTTAAAGCTGGGACAGAGATGCTTTATAGTGGTTTAAACTCGTTCGGAAAGCGTGACTGTTGCTGCCCTTCCTTAACTACTTTTGGATAAAATGGTGAGTTTACACGTAAAAATTTCGCTCTTTCGATCGCAGAATTGAAGCATATCCAGCGATCAACGCACATATTCCCACTCTTGTGGCCAGTTTTCTAATTAATTCGCCTGACCTTCTATCAATCAAAGCTTTTCCATCGAATTTCTTTGATTGATAACTCCGCGTTGATATTGCGGTTAGATAGAATTTAATTGCTTATTTCACACTCTGTCCTCAAAAAGGACACATAAACAGGTCGCCAGGACTACACACAATGTATCTCATCATGTCTGACCGACAATTCACTATCAGCTGGCAGGTACTGTGTAAATTCAAAAATAAATAAATTTGTCATTTAGCTTGTATAATGGACACCAGGGTGGCAGTGGTCAATTAGAGAAAAAGTATTTCGAACAAAAAAAAATCGAAATAAATAAACGCCGAGACCTCTCCCAGTCGGTCAAATGAATTTCAACTTGAATTGAATTGGGGATTTCAATTTGACAGGTTGTATTGCAGGCGACACATAAATTGTCGTCAAGCGGGCTGGTGCTCGATTTTACCTTAATGCATCCTCGTACTACACACGTAGAAATAAACAGATACACACAGCAAAAACATTTAGGACGACGACACGGTCGCGTTTTAAATAATTAAAATAATTTTTCATTGGATTTTATTTTAATGTGATTTCGAGCGCCTGCTCCCAATCGGGAGGAAGCGCTGCGGAAGCGATGCGAGATGCAGTCGCTTTGGTAGCCTGCTTTTGATTGAAAATTCATCTCATAAAATTCATTTGATCACGTGATGCGATTTATATAGATTGCACCCAATATACGAGAGAGTCGTACCTACCGTTCGATTGGTTTGTGTCAGGCATTGACACATAAATTATATCGACATCGTTGTCGCGCCGTATAGTCGTCATTACGGATACTGACTCAGGCTGATTCCAATTCTGTCGCTCATTTTGTTAATGATAATTATCTTTGCTGGGGTTTCGTTTTTCTGCAGAGTCTGGTGGGGGTTCTCCGCCTCCTCCACCGCCCCGCGGCCGACATAGTGTATTTCTCGCTAAATGCAATAAATATTTTTATTTATGTGACAATGCGAAATTGAATTAACGCCTTTAATTTCGAAAGTATGGCGGATGGATCTGAAAGTGGAATGAAGGCGAAGGGTGATATTTTGAAAGTTGTGTGTAAAGGGTTAAGGTTAGCAGCGCTTTATTGAGTTTGGTTCCACGGAGTCATGAGGCTACACCTTAAAATGAATATTCGCAGGTCGTTTTCTACTAGGGCTAACCGCTTTCTATCAAGGCGCCGTTTTGATACCACACAACTCACGTAACCTGGTTGTGTGAGAGATATACTAAGCTGTCGAGTTCATGTAGATCGTCGAAGAAGGCGTTGTCGGGCTCACGCCAGGGCCGTACACCTGCAAAGAAAGTGAAGAAGAGATTATTTTTCCTTAGCATTTCTGCAGCTACGGCAGATGGTGTTGTGGGGGATGCCAAGCTTGGCTGCATGGTCCCCTATCGTCCAGTGGCCCGTGCTTTTGGATACAATTCTGGCAATATCTGGTCTTGATCTGCTTACTTCTATGTTCTAGGTTTACTATAGTTGGGCCATGTTTTTCTTGATATAGCGCAGCTGGAAAGCGTGTTACAACCTAGGTTGGCCAGCTTTAGGAAGTGATTGTGAATGTAACTCTTAACGACCCCTAGCGCAACATCGATTCTTTCTGCCAGCGAGCCGCTAAGGGCTGACCCTTGCCTGGGCAGATTGTCTGCCCGCTCGTATCCCTCATAGTTACAGTGTCCTGGGACCTAGATGAGGGTGATGTTTGATTGAGCACCCAATTCTGGTTTTGAGGATGTGATAGCTGAATCAATGGCTTTGATAGCAGCTTGGCTATCAGTGAAGATAGCAAGATTCTGGTTGGGTGTTGAGAGAGTGTTCAGTGATCGGCAGGCCTCATGTTCAGCTTGTCATACGCTTATTAAGTCCTCGACTATTTTCATCGGCAGTTTTTTTTTTTAGCGTAATGTTGACTATGTGCCTCGTGGAATGTCTACATGAGCTGGGAAGTTGTCATTAAAAGTTACAAATTCTCGAACCAGAGCCTTGACGTTGAGAAACTATGTTGGTGAGTGCTGGGAGCCACGAGCAGCATGGTCGGCTGTCGAGTAGGTACCCTATACCAAGTGTTGTGCATCGTTTGATGTTTGTTGAGGAGAATGTGCGATTGAGTGTTGCATCGAAACTTTGCGCGAGTGTTGCGATCCAGTATAATGTCATTAAATTGTCCTTAGATCAGGTTGTTCGTAGTTGTTAACCGCCACAGAAAGCCACTCTGTGTTGTCAGGTAGAGATCATCAACATCTAAATTTCCTGATGCAGTAGCTGCTAAATCAGTTGTGTTGATGTGGAAGAGTTAAGACTAAACGGTCTATAATTGAACCTTGAGGAACACTCTTGCTTAGTTTTATTGGTCTACCATCGAGATCAACCGAATGTCTGGACGGAGCGTTCCATTTTTAGTTCTTTTTATGGGTCTTTGTACCCTTGCACATCTAACCACTTTAAAGGGGTTTCACACCAAACGTTCTCTGCAAACAGTGTCGCATGCGGCGATCAAGTTAACAAACATTCTTTTGTAAAAGCCTGCTTCGATATAATAACGTGATTAGTGCGACTTCTTCCAATTTAATGTTTAGTTTTTGGTCCAGAATACCTGAAGAATTCTTGGCTTTCTCTTGCTGCGATGGTTTTTTTTTTTAGGTTAGATGAGGTAGATGGGTGATCTAGTTGACAGGAGACTGTCAACGGCTCTCTTAGACTAACCATGAGTCCATTCTACCCAATAATCGACCGATGAGAACCTAAATTTCGGCTGAACTAAACCACCCAAATATACACACATAATGTATGAATCTCAGGAGTTGTTCAGCTTTATGTTTCCTAGATCACCCAGCTCCGGAGGGAAGTAGCTTCCAAGAATGTCCTTCCTTTAAGTGGTTAGTGCTAGACAATCACATAGCAAGTGGCCAATGGATTCTATTTCCTCTTCATTCCTGCAGTTCCTACAAGTCGTTCTAGAGTAGTCCTATCCGTGCTGCATGATTGCCTATCACACAGTTTCCCGTCACGACGCCGACAGCTATCCGAATATCCCTGCGACTGAGTTCATGAGATCTGCCGATCCCTTTTTGTCATAGACTGGCCACAACGATTTGGCTATAGCACATGTACCTAATCGAAACCAACGCCTGTTAGCTTCATCGTTGGACTCAATGTCTATCTTCCTGTTGAAGGTGCGCTAGCCTTGGGAAGAGATGCGAGGCGTTTACGTGTGATTCTGCTCGCCCTTACGTAACCTGCTATATCCAAGTGGCCCGGTACCCAACAGAGGTTCACTTTGCTGTCCACTGAGATATCGTCTAGTCTTTCAATGCACGTTTTTACGAGCTCGGATCTCACCGTTGTTGACTGTTGATGCTGATTGGCTTTCCAGAGTTGTTACTCTCGCTAATCATGTCCGCAGCTGGTTTTATGGCAGCAGCTTCGGCTTGAAAAACACTGCAATAATCCTCAAGTCTGAAGGATCGGTTTGACTCGCAGTAGACACCAGCAGCAGTACTTACATCCTTTTTGGATCAATCGATATAGATAGCCAGTTCATTTCCTGTACAGACTACCCCATCATTCCACTCCTCCCTGCTTGGAATTCTGATATAGAATTTCCGATTGCAGTTTGTTAGTGGGACGGTGTAGTCTGTTTCCGTCCGGAGTTCACTGCTTCAGAATTGGGGCATGACCATAGGGTTTAGCTAATCATAGACCGTTTTCCCAAGGCTTTAGAGCAATTTTAGCTGCCGAGTTGCCGCAGTAAATGTCAAGTTGAAGAAGATTCAGTATTGTTTTTAAGGCTGCTGTTGTTGACCTCATCGATCCCGTCACCCCAAGCAGCCTGCCCGTTTAATTCTTGTCACGCTTTCAAGATGATATTTCTCCTCCAACGCCTTCCACCAAACAATCGAACCGTGGGTTAAAATGGATCTTACCACCGCAGTGTATAGCTAGTACACAACATTGGGTTTAAATCCCCATGTTTCCCCGAACGCTCGCCTGCATGTTTATAATGCCACGTAAGCCTTCTTGATTCGATGGCATATGTCCCACTTTCTGAAGCATGATGGCGCTCTTGGTCACCCAGCTGCTACAGCATTTGAGTCTCCCAGCTATCTAGTTACGAGCAGAAGTGCGTAGTTTTAAGAAATTCACACGATACTATGGTGAAAATGTCCTTAGGTTCCGCTACGTTTAAACCTTCTAGTATTCTTATAATCTCGTCAACCGCGAGGAGTCATATAAGTGGCGAAAAGGCGTTTACCTTCCAGCATTTTCGAATGATTCCCGGCTCCTTTCAATCTCTGGAAAATCACTGGTCTTAACATGTCAATGATGTTGAATCTGCATGCATTTACCCTCTAAGGTCTTTCGCAAATAGACAATCCCCAAAAGCCTCTGCACAGCCAGCGTTAATTGAGTCAGCCCAACTGCCTTAAGTGTGAAGCCTTATTCTCTGATCGATTAGAGACGTTACTCCACTCTTTCTTTTCTGCAAATATTATCTTCTCTTTTCAGAGCTTAACGGGGTCAATTTGTCCTTGAGCTTTGATTGAGTTTAGCAATCCTTGTGTTCCACCAGGGCGGTCGGTTTCGTTCAGCTGCACTAAATAATGGGCAGCACCTTTTTCAGTCGACGTGTTTTGTACTTTCCAAGGAAGCTTTAACCGAACATCCCTTCAAAGCTGTTCCTTCTGTTACTTTTTGGTGGTAGATCGCCAACTTATCTAATACAATGCACATGGCAGTGCACTGACAATGTCTGCACCACACTCAACTCTGTTCACATCAGTCGCCATAACGTGCCATTTTGTGGTTCCCAAAAGACCTTGACTAGTTGTTGAACTGATGTTTTCACATGCCATCAAATCAGGCACACATTTAAAATGAAACAAGCCATAAAATTTTTATAGCAGCGATTTGTAAAACGAACATGATATTCGCATAACCAAGACTATGAAGTACGTCAAAAGCGCTAATCAATCGAACACCACTCTCTCATTTGACAACTAAATCAATAAATTTCCAAACTCGAAAAGTACCTCATTTGCATTCTTAAATACCTAAACAAAGCGGTAATAAAAATTAAAAATCAACATTTGTCCTCAAATACAAAAAAAAAAGGAAACGAAAACCAAAAACCATCTAAACCAACCTACGCTCAAAAATCGACAATCAAGTCCAAGTCGTCGAACGTCGTCGTCGCGTCGTCGTGTCGTCCGACAAGCTTTACCAGCACACACCACTTTGACATCCGAAACTTTGTCTCAATGAATATTCACCCGCACTTTCTACATACATATACCGTCGATCAAAATTTATTACCCATCACAGAGATCCCCAAATCCAGTCCCAATAAATATCAAATAATAATCTATTATTCATAATTCGAATGAGTTACAACGGGGAGGGGCAGGCATCCACCGATATCTCCGATAGATAATTTCATAAATAACATCTCTCGCGAGACAAAAGAAGAAATCTTTCGCGCATACCGTGTTCGATGGAGCAGTGTTTCTATCGTGTTTAGTGATATCTTTCGAATGCAAATGTATTCAAAAAAAAAAAAATGTTTGTGTCATTAAAATCTGACTTAATGCAAACAAAAGAGCGGAAAATCTATCAGCTCATCACCACCGTCGTCGCGTCGTCATATCATCAATAGTAGCGGCAGTAGAGCGGCAGCAGCTATCGCCGCCATTATCGAGATGTATCTCGAGATGTGTGAATGGGATGAATGAGAGCTTTCGATAATAGCAGTTCAAATTAGGAACAAACCGTACAAATACGGTTGGCAATAAAAAAGCCATAAAAACGAACATATCTGCATGTGTTTAGGAAAATTGAACAGACTTTGATTTGCTTAGATGCCCGTATTTGGTGCGGTTGATCATCGTGCATGTGTGGTGTGTTATAAAGATGGTGGTTGTTTGAGCCGAGTGTTATATTTATGATCGGTTTTTGACATATGGTTATGGTTTGCGGAATGTCGAGGGCGTAGTTTTCGTTTCAGGGCCAACAGATACTTTCGAAATTCGGCTATTACGGTGGTGTGATCATTCTTTGGTGGTCTTTTGAAGATTCCGCAGGTCAGGGGATATTTACAACATCATTCGAAACTCTTGTGACATAAATCATGTCGAGCTACTATGAGAGGATTCGTCTCTTCATATTTCTGTATCTCTATCATGGCAGAGTTTCTGCAACTTGTTACCCAGGAATGTGTTGGCACGTGCGCCGTTGTGGGTAAGTAAGTCGCAGACGAGGATTAAGGTGTTGGCGGAGTTTTTAGTCAGTCCCCACATCTGGTTGGGCTTAGCTAGGTAGAAGTGGTTAGCCAACCATGCTGAAAACATAAGTAGCGCAAAAAGCTCCGTTTTAGTACCACAACTCAAGTGACCTGTAGGGAGTAGGGATAAGGCTTAAGGGAAAAAGAGTAAACACTATTCAAATCCACCCTGCTACATTGAGAAAACTGATAATGTCGTCAATCCTTACGTCTATTAGGTTCTCAAAGAAGGGTTTACCAAATGTGCGCTGTCTGGCCTTGCCTAGAGCCGGCCAGGACGTGTAGAATTGCTTCTATTTCGCGGGCAATATAGCAGCTGCGACATTGAATGTAATGTCTATTCTGGTCACATGAACCCCGGTAGGCCAATGGCCAGTACTAATTGCCAGAACTCCTGCAATATTTACAGGGTTTCTGTTTAATAGCTACTGTGTTCTGTAAAAGTATTATTTGGGCCACATATACCTGGATATGACACAGTTCCGCACCTTCTAGCATCTACATACAATCAGTCATTTAGGTAGTGCGGGACGTTCACCACCACCGCAAGGGAACCGTCAAGGGCAGATCCTTGCTTCGCTTGAGTAGGGGGCAAGCCTCACTTACAGCAAGAACTTTCGCCTGGAAGCCACTGCACGAATCGGGAAGTCGGTTGACATGGAAATGT
Source organism: Blera fallax (assembly GCA_946965025.1). Taxonomy (NCBI): domain Eukaryota; kingdom Metazoa; phylum Arthropoda; class Insecta; order Diptera; family Syrphidae; genus Blera; species Blera fallax. Next base: position 11,439,442 of record OX337247.1, on the reverse strand, counting down.
TGAGGGAATCAGAGAATAACCCCGCCACTACCTCCATTTTTGAGCCTCTTTTATGACTGTTTTCCCTGCTTCAAGCTTGAGTGCGCAAGGCGGCTTTCCCGTTAGCTCTCGTCAGCTCTGTCGTTACCCGGAATACCGTCATGTTCGGGGATCCAGCAGAGCGATACCTTGTGCTGTGTTCCAAGAACCTTAAGCTCTTCTCGACAGCTGTCGATAAAGAAGGTGATACCCTCTTGTGGTATTGCCCTTGCGTAGACTCACGGGCGGTTGTTGTCACTGCCAAGACCTCGGCTTGGAAGACTCTGCTGTGGTCTGGGAGGCGTACTGATTTCGATATTCCTAGCGATCCGGAGAAGATGCCTGAACCTACGGTATCCATTTTAGAGCCGTCTGTTTATATGGCAATGGATTGCGCATTTGGTATCTGACCTCTTTTCCACTCCTCCCTAGAATAGGCGCTTGAGAAAGGTCTATTGAAGTCTAGGTATGGCGTGATGTAATCCGTAATAGATGCGTGGCCAATATACTTCTGAGGGATAGTCGTATGCCCTATTGTACCATTTGACTTCCATGTTACTGACTGGGTGATTCTAATAATGGCTCCCGATGTTTTAATGAAAATATCTAGCGGAAGCAGGTTGAGAATAGCCTCAAGACCTGCAGTTGGAATTGTCCTCATCGTACTAGTGGTGCCGATGCACGCTAGTCTTTAAATCTTCGTGACGGCAATTAGGTTAGGGGCCTAATCACAATCATCTGATCCTCTCACCTCTGGCACTCTGCTTAGTAAAGGACTCCAACCTGCGCTTAGTCTGCCTGTCTGTAACGTTAGCCCTGATTACGTTAGGCTCTCTATAACGCCGAACCAAAACCAACCTTTCCGTAGCTCATTTCCGATTCCCCGCTCTTTCATGCCTTAGCTCTGCAAGTCATTCCACAACTTCACAATTTTTTGCACCTATTGAGTATTTTTTTTCACTACAGTGCTCATGTTTATCCAGCTTTTGATTCCATGCCGACTTGTGTGTGCATGCGGTGCGTTCTATGTCAATTTAAATTAGTTCCAATGATTGTTTGAAAAAGCCTCTGAAAACGAAAAAAACCAACATCACCTCTCAATTAAAATTATTTCCATAATATGCTCCATCAGCCGTTAGTGATAGATACAAAAAAAAAAATGTGCCACCCACTTCCAATGTTGTCACCTCCTAACCACTATCACCATCAGCTCCATAGACGCGTCATCATCGTAGTCACCGTCATCATCATCACCATTATAATCAGTAGTCGTGAAAAAGTAGCACGGGGGCTCGAATTCAAAGCGCACAAAATACGATCGAATGAACACGGTTGGTCGGCTGCGGGCTTGAATGCAGCAGCCCCTGACGAGGTGAGGGGTTGCAATTGTGGTTTCCAGACACAAATACTGTCAACCGGAAAACAAAGAATTGAATAGAAAATTTGTGCGATTTTTTTTTTTTTTTTTTTTATAAGTATCGCACACCTATTATGCTGATTGTCGGAATTTTAGAACCAACTTTTTGCGCGATGTGCCTTTCAATTGACATTATTTTTAATGGCTGAATTGACAAGTGGGTTTTTTTTTCACCGGCAGATACATTTTAATGTTTGAAAAAAGGTGGAAGCTCGGGTGCTATACTTTTCAGACAAGTGTTAATTGTTGAGCAATAGGTATTGCAATTTATTTGACCTAGTGATGCACTAATTCTTATCGATTTGAAGCTAGAAGCTTAGAGGTTCAGGTTTTGTTCGAAAATCTAAAATTTAAAGGCGCATGAGACAGTAGCCCGATAGAGGATAGGTATAGATGAGTTGTTGACAGTTGACAGGAGATTGTCAACGGCTCACATAGACTAACGAGGAGTCCATTGTGCTTAAGAGCAGACCCCTGAGAACCTAAATTTCATTATCGACAGCTGAACTAAGCCACCCAGACCTCAGGAGTTTGTTCAGCTAAATGCTGCTTAGATCGTCCAGCTCGACAGGGAAGAAGCTCCCAAGAGTGTCCTTCCTTTTGGTGGCTAGTGCTGGACAATCACATGGCAAGTGGCGAATGGATTCTATTTCCTCTTCGTCCCTGCAGTTCCTACAGAAGTCGTTGTGGAGTAGTCCAAGCCATGCTGCATGATTGCCTATCACACAATGTCCCATCACGACGCCGAAAGCTATACGAATAACCTTGCGACTGAGTTTCATGAGATATTCAAGTGCGATATCATCACTTCTACTGGCAGCCAGGCCGCAATCAAATCTCTGGAATCGGTCACCTTTATACTCACAAGCTGCCCTAAATCGTCGCCTGTCTCTTAATGAGATGATGAAGAGGAAAAACCGTGGTTGGTTAGTTGGTTGATGTGGCCGTCGATAAGGTACACTTAGACCAAAGTATGTCCATTGTGCTGCCACAACGTGGGTCACTCTGCACGCTTCTGGAACCAATAACTTTTCTTTATGAAATTGTTGATGTTAGCCGTAGAGGCGTTATTAAGATCATTGAGACCGTCGAAATAGTAATGACCTAGTGTAGCCTTCCTAGTGCAGGATACGTGCACAGGAAGTGAAGTTTCTTCTTCCTCCTTGTCTCTGAAATTTCTGCAAAAATCATTATAAGATATGCAAAACCTTTTAATGCTTCTGATGTTCCTTAGATCTTCCTTGGTCTGGTTTTGGCCATAGTTGCCTAGCGATGAGGCGCGAAGTAAGGGATTTTGTATTTACTACTGAAGGTGATCAGCTCAGTCTTGGTCCGATTAACACCGAAACCATACTACATATTCTTTGCACATACGTACCTCTCTCCGGTCGTAGGAAACTCCATTCTTCAACAACCTCGCCAATCTGGTTAATGCAAGTAATAGTGGCCTCCATCACTAGCTCCTCCTGGTTCAGAGGGTAGCTCTTTGGAGACGTTGATTCTGTAGTAACATAATAGATCTTACTGGTCTAAGTGAGGCTGCATCTACTGCAACTTGCCACTGTCACCTAACCTAACCTAAATGTTGACAACATGGCGATGATGATGCTCGCTGTTGATTGTTTTGTTCCTTTTTTTTCCTTGACAGCTTGCGGTCTACTCCAAAGTATTTCTCTTTTCCGCGACTTTTTCGTGCAACTTTTCTATGGTTTCTTAGTAGAAGCTCATCCGTGGAGATAATATCCCTTCCTGGATATAAGGAGTGCTTCTGAAAGCCAGAGTAATTCTAGGGAACTTCCTAGCTGTGAATTGGTGAACATTTTTTTGAGCACGCTCAGTCTGGGAACTATAGATTTACATATTTTTAGGGCGTTTAATACTTTACAGCTACAGTCCAAGGTGGACCCACAACCGTCTCCAGCCAGCTCGATCTCTAGGTAGCTGCCTCCAAGTTGGTTAAGGTCCCTTTCCACTTGCGTGTGCCACGTGAGTTGCGGTCTTCCACCACTGCGCCGTCCATAAGGGGTGGATTCGAAGATTTTCCGGGCCAAAGCATTTATATCCATAAGGTCTACATGACCCAGAAAGCTCATTCGTTGAACCTTCACCATAGAGCAGGATTGGGATGATTACGGTCTTATACAGGGTCACCTTAGTTGATCGATGGAGGTCGCTACTACTCAATTGTCTTCTTAGCCCATAGAAGCAGAGGTTGGTAGGAGTTATTCTTCGTTTGATCTCAACGCTGGTGTTTTCTCCGTATTGAAAGCGGAGCCTAGGTAGACAAAGCCTTAAAGTTATGTCTGTCTATGGTGACGTTTGTCCGAGACTTCGGTGCTGTTGACAGCATATATGTACATGCTTGGTTTTGCCCTCATTAACCGTTAGACCCTTCTTCGCCCCTTCCATCTCAATACTCACGAAAACGCCAACGACATCAAGCTGCGTTCTTCTGATAATATCAATGTCGTCCACGTATACGAGTAATTGTACAGACTTTTGAAATATCGTGCCTCTGGTGTAGGAGCGTGAGCTTCGCATTATTCTTTCAAGAACGCTGCCCTCTTCAAATTCTCTTTTGACATCAAATGTCTCAGCGAGTTACATATGTACCGACCTTGATGGAGCAGCGTGTATTCGTTTGTAATTAGGTCGTTTGGAAACATTGTCAGGATCGTGTAGTACAATAGAAACTGCAGTCTTTCGCAGAACTATAAGGCTCGACCTTGCGCGTATTTGATCATCAGACCAAAACAGGAGTCTAGAATACAAAGTCATGAAACTTGCTCCTTGGGATTCTCAACTTTTTCGATCGATGCCAAGCATTTGGAAGGCATTCAGCTTGCACCCTTCTACGTCATTCTGCGGATCCGAGATGGATAAACTGGTGAGATACAGCGATTCGCTGAAAATAGAACCTAAGAGGCATTTCCAATTGCTATATAACGCTTCCGTACACTGTCCTCCCCTTAGTAGTAATCTCTCGTTAATGCGCTGCTTTTTATGCTCTAGATTGGGCACCGAGGCTCAGTGGTTAGTCTGTTGGATTACTGAGAGGTTCGAATCCCAGAAAACACCAAAAAGTGGTGCAAATGTGTGATAAATGTCCGAGAGTAATAACTGCTATCAGAAAGCTTCTCAATTTGGCTTTCGAATATGGTCCTCAACTGAAGGTCCGTTCCATTTATGTGAAAAAAATATAACACGTACAACACTAGGCCCTGGAGGACATACAGTCTCTGCTTGTATTTTTTGATTGGTTGGAAAAAAAAGAAGCAAAATATTCGGTTTCAAGTCAATTACCCATCGTCTTCATTTCAGACATCCTTTTTTTTTTTTTTTTTTTATACCCTTTTACATGTTATTCACATGGTGCGGGCGTCGGAAATGTAGATAGAGAGAGAGAAAGAGATTGGTGTAGTGGTTTGAAACTCAGATGTGTTAGGTTTTTTTGTCTTCGCTTCTGATTCACAGTATTTTTTTCGCAGTCCACCTGATTCATAAGCATATCAATTATCAACAGAGCGAACAATTTCTCCAGCCATATGACAAATCTACTGCCAGTGTTATGCCTTCGCAGTAGTGTTGTCATAAACTTTCTCAATTGATCGGACTGCCTCTTATCATATAATGCTTGCTGACATCAGGGATTGAACTGTGAACCATCAGCTCGACAAACGATGACGCTACCACTACACCATTGCCACCCTTAAGTCCTACTTTAATCCCTTAAAAAGCTTTTCCTACTGTCTTCCCACGACATGACTTAAACTACCTTTTTTTCAAACTATAGTTCAGCGGTGCCGTACATAAATTTCTCTTGCATTTTTTTTAATGCAAAATGCAAACTGCACACTGGAAAAAAACACACATCTAACCACCTGTCACCAAATTGCTCGTTGCACTCGGTGCCATCATCACATTCAAATCCGACCACCAAACGCCTATCTCATTACCCACACACAACTCAATGTCTAAATTAATATCGTAATATCGTAAAATTGGTTATTTTTTCTTTCTATTCCAATTTATTTATTTGTACGTTTAACCAATTGCTGGCATTACATTCAACATCATCCTCTAAATATATTTAAATTTGCAGATTAGTTGCGGACAAAAAAAAAATCCTATCCCATCCCATCCCCCACCCCTTGTCAATGTGGTGTGGCATCTTTTTTTTGCTCTCTTTTATTCAGGTGTTGGTGGTTCCTGATAAATTAACATTCACAAACGAAATAAACTATGGCAGAACGAAAAAAAAAACACAAAAATCCCAAAAACCTGCGATTGAAAATAGTTTACATATTTAAATTTTAATTGCTATTTACAAATTCGTAATGCGAATTTGTTTTGTCAAGGGATGCCGATGCGGGTGCCAGAAGGGGTGGCGTCTGTTTTTTGTATGCAAAAAAAAACAACTTTTTTTTTTCTGTGTACTTTTATCTATTTTTTGTTCGCGTCTCTCTCGCTCTCTGTTTGAACATTTAAATCCATTGTGAGATTAATTATTTTTAGCGTTACAAATTCCATAATTGACATATATCACAAAGGATTATAACGAAATTAAGGACGAAATGTATTGGGCGCGGATGCGGGAAAAACTGTTTGGCATTAAATTGAATATAGAAATTCTCTTTGTTTTGTCAAATGAGGTTAGCGCGAATGGTTTTTTTGGATATGAGTGCCTGCCATCCTGGCTGGCAGTGTGTGTTGACAATGCGTGGATTAATTTGAAAAATTCATATGATTACTAGATACACTGTTATTGGATTGAAAATTGTTGGGTGTGGCAGAGAGACAGGATGCGCTTGCTAGACTTACTGCCTTCCTTGATCCGTATTTCAAAGAAATTCGCATGAATATATACCGATCCTATTAGTAGACCTCATTCTTGTATCGAAATATTTTGCTTAATTGCGTTGATTTCTTTATAAGATTTTTTTTTTTATAAATAAATCAATTCGCCAGACCGAAGAAAAGTTTTTTTTAAAAAACCACCAAATCGCAAATAAAATGGTACAACGAGGCGGACATTTTTTAAATTATTAAAATATTTATGTGTTAACATGTGGGCCACAATAATTAGCCGCACACACCACACCACACAGAGAGAATGTGATTCAATGTGTGTGGCAAGTTGATTGCCAGCAGTCGATCATTAGCCTCTGATAGAACGGAGGTGGATTTATTGCAAAATATTGTTGAAGTGGAATTTATAAAAATTAAAGCGGGGGTGTGCTGACACCCACACATACCTCTGATGATTTGCTAAAATTTATTTTTATTGTTATGGCATTAAATTATAATCAAAGCTTATTTGAGAAATGTGGTTCTAAATAGCTTTGCTTGATGCTTTCACCTAATTGGATGCGAAAATGTGACGACTGGGTGGAAGAATTTGCCGAACTTGCAAAGACTGCTGATTGCCGGTTGGTGGGGGAATATCTTCGGGAATGATTAGTCCAAACTAGCTCATACTTCCTGGCCTCTTTTTCTCGTGCCATTGCCATCAGTCATTTCATTAAAATAGGAGCTTCAACTTAATATTGGCTCGTACAGGCTCCTAGTTTACTGGGCTGTGCTATGTCGCTCTTCTTGGCCTTCGATACTGTTTCAGCGACCGCGTTCCTGGTTTTATAGAAATATATCGTCTGCAGCATTATATTTATTGGGGTAATGGTGGATGGTTTAAAAGGTTGAGGTTGTCCTTACTACGCAGGACTCTGTTTGAGCCCGTTGTGTTATCCTCTAAAGGAACCGTCTTCCTCGCATCCCGCGCAAGTACTAGAAGTCACTAGACCCAGTCTACAGGTGTGGCTATTCAACTCGATGTGTCAGGTGTACAGACCGCCCATCTGTCTTTATTGTTTTCTGTTTAGATCGATCGCCCTCTTTTGCCTTACGGGGCCAGAGGCGCTCAGTGATGGTTTAAGGAGGTTTGCAGTCGTTTCCGGACGTTTTCGTGGTGTTGTATGCGGCTTTAGCGACCTAGAAGACTGCTCCTATGGTGGTAACCGTGGGCGTATCCATATTTCCCGCCCCTTTCTTGCCAGTTTATCCGTGGTTTTATTCGTGATCAATTACCCAAAGCAGGTTGCCCTGGGAGGATTCGGTTATTAAGTTTTTTTTGTATTCCTTTACCAATTTCTAGTTGGTTCTTGGCTTCGCTAGTGTCATTAAAGCTGGCTGACTGTCTGTTCAGATTTTAATGATTTGGGTTCCGGTACTGAGTAGCAGTTCTGTGCCCTCAAGTATAGCAAACATCTCTGCTGAAAGATACTAGATCTCCCTTTAGTTTTCTTGCAGTGGATGCCCAGCCTTTTTGTAACGAGTTCAAAGAAAATGTCGTGCTTCGCATTTTCGGGTCTTTCTGAGCAGTTGCAGCAGCTGTTGTCGTGCCCTGAAGCATCAAATATCCATGTTATGTAGAAGTTTATTTCCCATTTTTCCGATTAATCAAGGCCTCGGTGTTTAGTAGATTTTCTTCTTTCGCCTACCTTTATGGCATCGTGACTCAGTAGTAAGTGAGTTGGATTTCTGAGCCGGAGTTTCGAATCGTAGAAAACTCGAATATCTGAGAAACGTCTGAAAGTAACAACTGTCATGAGAAAACGTGGCAATTCGGACCGCAAGTTTAGGTCCTTTCGACGAATGGTCGCGAGGAGCTAGGCACTGAACTACATATAGTCTGCTGCGCCAAATATTTGTATTTATAGTTGTACCTATATCTATCGGTTAGTCTGGTCACCTGCTTGTGGCTGGGTGCCGATTGGTAAGTCCTCTGAAGACTGCGGCAATATTTCTTTATTTTTCCCATATGTGCAAAGGCACAGTGATGTAAAAGATTTACTTACTCACTTACTTTAGTTGGCACTACAGTCCGGAGTGGACCTGGGTCTCAACAAACAAGTCGCTTCAGTCAGCTGCGTCCAGTTTCTCACACCAAGTTGGTTGAGGTTCCCTTCAACTTAAGCGCGCCACCTTAGACGAGGTCTTCCTCTACTGCGTTGTCCCTCTGGGGTGGATTCGAAGACTCTCCAGACTCTGATGTAAAGGATTTGTCGTGCCAAAAATCGGACGCAGAATGTGGGACTATTGATTCGTCTGGTCAAAGCAGGGAGGCAGCACCATTGACTCCGCAGCTTGGACTTATGTGAGAATGATGGGATGAGAGGAGATTGACTAGCATTGATTACTACTTACTGTCCCTTTGCATTCGTTTAAGGTAGTTTTGAGGTTGACTCCTTCAATTATAAGGGTGCAGCAGAGGTAAGAATTGATGTGATTATATATATGTGCAGTTACTGTCCAATTTTGTGACTTAATCCTGAATTTTCGCAAAGGAGGGTTTGACTCTAAAGTGTGACCTCCAAGTGATCTGTTGTTCCGTTTCAAAGAGTCTTTCAATTCCGAACTCTGACGCTGTATACCTATTCAGGGACTAGAATCCCTCTGCATTACCTTTGTCCGTCCCCTCCTTGAAGGCGCCAGTTAAGTGTGGTCTCCCTTTCAGCAAGTGCATGTGTCCAGAATCGAGAACATTCAACGTCGTTTCCTTCAATTTGCCCTTCGAGGTCTTTCTTCAGTCAAAGACGCAACCAGGCTGTTTGGTACCGTCTCCAGGACTTTACTATGGCTGTAAGGCAAAGAAGTCCAGCACCCAGATTCTCTGAGCCGCACTGCGTAACATAAAGCTGTATTTCTCTATCTCAAGAGGGAGCGGGTGAAGGACAGTAAGAGCATCCGTACGACAGAATCTCAGAGCGCCCGTGGTTCCTACGCATGCTGATCTTTGAACTCTTTTTAGTCTGTCGCTTGTATTTCGTGCTTAAAGCAGGCCATCATATGATAGCTCCGTAGCTACGCGTAGGTGAGAATTGGACGTACGACGGCTGTGTAGATCCAGAGAGTCATTCTCGGCTGAAGACCCAATTTTTTGCCGAATGGTTTATTGCATGTGTAGAAAGCTATGTTTGCTGTGCTATGCTATGTTTCCGTTGTTCAATATTTAGCTTCCAACTAAGTTTAGAGTCGAGGATTGTACTAAAGAATAAAGAGAGTGGCCGGTCGTTCAGTTTGGGTGGGGTGAAATTTTATATTTCGAGCTTCAAATTAGTTTTATCAGGATTCATAACAAGGCCACAGCTCGTGGCCCATGACTGTACTAAATCCAGACCTCACTCCATGAGTTGGCTTATCACAGAGAGAACCTCTTCCTCATCCTTTGGTTTCTAAATCCCCCGTTAGACGTGCCTTTACATGGGAAAACATCTGGCTGGGCACGGACACAGATGTGGTTTTCTCTCTCGGCAAGTCACCCGGATTGGGAAGTAGAGTGAGCGTCTCCACCACGACAAGGTAGGGATCATGGAGAGGTTCCTGACACTAAAATTACCAAATCGTCCACATACGCAATTGAAGGCCTCTCTGTCCAGTCGTGCTAAGATCTTGTTTATGGCCATTAGCCATAGAAGAGCGGAGATAATGCCTCCCTGAGGAGTTCCTCTACTAACAATTTTAGTTGTGCTATCGTTACACTGAATATAACTAAAGACGAAAAATACCAAGGACCTCCACGATCGAAAAAAATGTTAATCTTGTAGTTATGCCTGTTGTCCTTTTATTGTTCACTGATCTACGTCCCTGGCTTATAAATTCAAAGACCTGTTCGCAACTGTCTATTTCTGTGTCATGTCATTCTACGTGAGAATATTTCGTCGTCCAAATTGGCTCATCAAAGTCCCCTCAAGCTCACCTCTGACAACTCACATCGCAGTGTTTAAATATTACTTGCGTCTCTACAACGGATGAATAGTTCCAAAAACGTTTCAGAATTTAATATCTGTTGTCCTAGCAAAGCGGTCAAATTGATTTCACTGCTAGAATAGATGGTCTTTATATAAACAGACAAGTGAAATCCCTTGCAGAAGGATATTTTTATTTTTAAAGATAAACTTCTACGTAGAATACGTGACGATGTCCTTCCTCGATTCCATCACATCTCTTGGAATTCGGCTCACCAAGCAATTAATTCCCCAATTAATATTTTATTCCTTATAAACAAAGTTAATTTCTCGTAAAATAATAATAGTTTAGTAATTAAATTTTTTATTTATTTTTTAATAAAACAAATTTCTCATGGAAAAAATCCATTTGATTAAAAATTAATTACGCACGCATTTGAGTGTTAAATTTGCAATTTTATTTGCCTTTTTCACATATCCAACAGTAAATCCACCTATCATCCTCCATCCATTTGTCTCTCTAAAACCCATACTCCTTGCAATTCCCATCGACATTATACACACGAACAAAAACTCTCGCTAAAATAATACAACATCAAATTTTATTTGATTACAGGATTAGCCCGGGAATTTGCATATGTATCCTTGCTTACAGCCAGCCAGCAAAAAAAAAAAAACCAAGCCTAACAAAAATAAATGTTATCACAAAAAATGTATCTCTACCGGTATATCTGTTACGCACTCACACAAAGCTCATAAATCAACAAAACAAAAATTTATGTAATTTGCTTTGTTGTCACACTCAGTTTTTCCATATACATATGTACATACGCATTCATTCTGTCATTGCAGAGGGATGTACGAGTATCCTGGCTTGTCACCTCAAACCCTTTAACACCTCCATCAACTACTAAAATAGGACGAAAAAAAAAAAAAATTACAACTTCCGCTGAAATGCATAACAATCAGTAAAATTCAATACGTATACGCGCCCTGCGGTAACTTTGATGACAATTTGACTAAAATTTAAATAAATTTTCTATTTTTAATTAATAAATGTCAACTGTGGGTATTTTATTTATTTTTCATTTAAATATATATTCCGATGGACGCTTGTACGTATCTATATTCGATGAGTCCCTGGTTAGGTTGTTCTGCCACCTATTGCTATAGGGTAGGCTAGAGTATGTTCGGTAAATTTAATTAATTAGTGAGTAGAATATGTTCAAACAACAAAACCGCTGGCTCTGATGGGCTTCCAGCTGAACTTTTTGAGAACGGAACGGAGGATCGCGTGCCCGACGACTGGAGTATCAGCTCTATATTCCCAATCCTATGTCTTGTAAGAACTACCGAGGCATCTCCCTGTTATATGTCGCATCCATTTTATCCAACGTACTGTGTGAACCTCTAAAACCTTTCTGCAACACACTAATCGGCACGTACCAGTGTGGCTTCCGGCCCGGCAGATCGACAGATTCTGAAAGAGACCAACGAATTTCAAGTCGAAGCTCACCACCTATTCATCGACTTTAAGGCAGCTTATGACAGCATTTATCGTCTCGAGCTCCACTAGGCGATGGCCCAATTCGGGATACCGTCAAGACTTATCCAGATGTGCCGCGTAACGCTGGAAAACACGCGATGCTCTGTGCAACTTGGAAACAGCTCTTCTGAGCTCTTCCAAACGTGCACCGGACTTCGGCAAGGAGATGCGCTGTCATGTGACTTCTTCAATATCGTGTGGGAGTAGATAGTGCGCAGGGCAGATGTAAACACGGAAGGCACTATCTTTCACAAATCTATCCAACTACTTGGATACGCGCACGATATTGACATCACCGGAAGATCCCGGCAAACCGTGGTAGAGGTGTTTACGGCTAAGCTTTGGACAGAACGTCACTGTTGATAACTACAACTTCGAGGTAGTTAAGGAGTTCACCTACCTCGGAACCAGTATAAATCCCACAAATGGCACCTTTGTGGAGATCCGGGTAAGAATAACCCTAGCAAACCGCTGCTAATTTGGTTGGCAGAGCAACTGGGTTCAAAACTCCTAACTCGACGAACCAAACTAATGCTCTATAGAACCGTGTGCTGGACGATAGGTAAGAAAGCAGATCAAATATTGGGCACCTTCGAGCGAAAATACTTCGTCAGATATTAGGACCCATATGCGAGGAGGGCGAATGGAGGAGAAGATACAACCGCGAACTCTATGAGCTGTACCAGGATGTGAATGTAGTACAAAAAGCCAAGATACATCGACTACATTGGCTCGGCTAAGAGGATCTTCGAATCACAGCCCCTAGGTTCGAGACGGCGAAGAAGACCGGGCTTCCGGTACAAACACCAAGCTGTCGCGGATGCCAGAAAACTTGGTCTTCACAACTGGAAGTAACTGGACCGCAGAGGATGGGAGGCAGCCGTGTCTCAGGCAGATACTCTCCAAGGGTCGAGAGCCCTTTAAGTAAGTAAGTGAGTAGAATATGTTTAAATATTTGAACTTCCTGCTTTGAAGTACCCTGGAAATTCGTAAAAGCAGTCTAAGTCAGGCAATTATTTTCCAGGTACTTGGCAAATCGAGACCAGATATTGGTAGAATTGTGGCCATTGTTACAGGTCATTGGCCAGTCAGAGACCAGGCAGCCAGACAGCCAGGCTTGATATTCCCCACAACACTTTTTGTAGAAACTGCAAGGGCACTAACGAGAAAGAATTTCTTCGCCATTTCCTCTGCAAATGTTTGGTCCAGCGAGGGCTAGACTGCTTACTCTAGGTAAACCCTTCGGGGACCTTTTGGTTCCAGTGTAATTCCCAATCTATTGTGGAACCGCCTCTAATTTTTGTGTACTCTTGACAAAACGTATCATATTCCAGAGTGAAACTTGCGCCTATTTCTTCAGCTTTGTTTCCCATGTGGCGGAAGCAACGAATTTGAAGATTAGGAAAATCACACAGCAAGTGTTGGATACACAGTGATCATCACGTGAGTTGATGTTATTCTTGCAGCCATTGCTGCTATCGGGCAATACCCCGTTTGTACCCAGTTAGTATCCCTACTATGATACTTACTTACTTAGGTGGCATTATAGTTCGGGGTGTACCTGGGCCTCAACCAATAAGCCTCTCCAGTTAGTTCGGTCCTTAGCTAACAGCCTCCAGTTGCGCACTTCAAGTTGTGGTTGAGATCCCTTGTACGCACCACCTTGGGCGAGGACTTCCTCTGCGTTGTCCCTCCGGGTTAGATTTGAAATTTCCGCGGGATGGAGGATTGGTGTCCATTCGCTGTGCCTGTCTTAGCCATCTTAAGTGATTGATGCGCAGTTTCTTGAATAGGTCGATGTTGCTGTACAGCTCGTAAATTTCATCGTTGAATCTTCTCCTCCAAAGCTCGTCAAACGAATTTTTCTCTCGAAACAACCAAGGATATCTTTATCTGCTTTTGACAGAGTCCATGCCTTAGCGCCGTAAAGCAGGACTGGGATAATCAAGTTCTTATAGAGAGTCGCCTTAGTTGTTGGGGATAGGGCCTTACTACTCAATTGCCTTCTCAGCCCAAAGAAGCAGCGATTGTTGTCAGAATCGATTGCAGAGCAAGGTAGACAAAGTCCCTTACTACCTCGAAGTTATAGCTGTCGACTGTGATATTCTGTCCAAATCGCCGATGTTGTGTGTCCCTTCCCTTGTTGACAGCATATACTTGGTTTTGTCCTCAGCTAAACCCATACTGGCAGCTCTCGTTTCAATTCCAGTGAATGCACCAGTGATAGCCCGCTGTCGAAGGTCTCGATGCGTCCGACCCACCTTAAAGGAGCAGCGAGCGTTCTCCATCGTCATCCTGCCCAGACGAACGAGTTTGGCGGGAATGCCAAATCTAGACATGGCTCTGTATAGCTCATCTCTATAAATGCGGCCTTAAAATCGATAAAAAGATGCGGGCTATCCGTTTCGACTTCTTAGGTTTTTTCCAGGATCTGACGGAGTGTGAAAATTTGATCAGGTTGTTGACGAAGGGTTGACGAATGGCAGACAAGGTTTTGAATGCAATGTTGAGGAGACTGATGTCTCTGTAATTGGCGCAGTTGAGGGGGTCTCCTTTCTTGTGGATCGCGCAAACGATGCTGAGATTCCATTCCTGAGGCATACCCTCGTCTGACCAAATCTTGGAATTGAGTTGCTGTATGCTCTCTACTAAGTCATTTCCAGCAGCTTTGTTGGATTCGAGCTTGGATAATACATCTTCACTGACAGCAGGCTTTAAGTCATTTTTTCGTTGAAAGTCGGTCATAAGCTGCGACATATGACACAGTCGCCTCTGGTTGCGTAGGAGGTGGTGATGTGTTATCCTTTTCAGTGCACTAAAAGGTCATGCTTGCCAGCATTTCCTTTTGTTTTTCAAAATTACTGCATTCGCATGAAATTAAATCAGCACCAGGTTGTGTAACCAGTGTAAAGGGAGGACAAAAAAAATAATAGAATTACTATTTTTCATTCGGCGACCAATATTGTCATCATTATCATCAGCTACGCGAGGATAAATCAAACACACCTACCTTCCAGCTTACCAAATGCACATAAGCAGCACACTCACACGTGCACACTATGTAGCAAATATTAATCAATTTAAAATGTTTAACAAATAAATTAGTTTGCCTTTCAATTCTCCTCTTTCTACTCGATTTTTCAAAATAATTTTGTTTTTTTTTTTGTTTTGATGGGGACCTGGTATTGTCCTGTGATGATGGCTTTCTGATTATATGTGCATGCGGGAGCTGTATACAGTCGGACATGCAGCCAGGACTCGCAACCCGCCCCCATGCTCAGTCGTCAAACGCATTTAATCTGCTTTTCTCTATCACATGAAATGGATTTAAACTAATTGCATAGTC
The DNA here is from genome assembly GCA_946965025.1 of Blera fallax. Lineage (NCBI taxonomy): Eukaryota > Metazoa > Arthropoda > Insecta > Diptera > Syrphidae > Blera > Blera fallax. The sequence goes on along the minus strand of OX337247.1, from coordinate 11,424,371 downwards.
AAACAATGGTCGTTAGCAATCATCGAAATATCTGACCATAAAATCGTCACAATTGGACTGTGTGTTCGATTGGAACAGAAAAAAAAAATGGTTTTTCTATTTTCGAAAAGGCTGATGGTGGTTGTGGGTGGGGGAGGAGTGCTAAAAATTAAACAAAAACATCACAATGTGTGGACGGATACGACATATGCATTGAGAGAGCTCTGTGTATCCTAGCTCCATTAAGGTTCTCTGCTTGTGAAGTAGTTTTTTGTTATGTCCTAACTGTAAAGTTTCGTTACTTGGTAAACCACTGGAGACGGCATTACACTCATTAGTACGTTATTTCGAGTATGTGCTCCCTGTTCCATAAGGAATACACGATGGTTGCCTTCCTTGATGTCGAAGGCGCTCTTAACAACGTCAGTACATCAGCAAAAGGAGATGCACTATCAGACCTGAAGGTCGACAGCGCACTGCTCAATGGTCGGATTATCAACACTAAGCTGGGTGAGATGTCCACGAGAAGATCTGTCAGTAGAGGCACTCTGCAAGGAGGTGTTCTATCTCCCCTTCTTTGGAATTTGGTGGTCAACGAACTATTGATAATCCTGGAGGGTGAGGGATACACGGCGATTCCTTATGCAGATTATGTTGCTATAGCTGTCTCAGAAAAGCACCTTAATACTCTAAAAGAGCTCCTACAAAACGCTTTAAGCAAGCTAGCACGTTGCGTGGGTCGGTGTAGCTTGGGTGTAACCCCACTGAACTGGTGCTTTTCATCAGGAAATATAAAATTCAGACAGTCGACCCTCCCTCTCTCAATGGTATCGGCTTAACTTTCTCTGAAGAAGCAAAGCTAAGGTGGAAACCTAATATTCGGGAAAAAGTCAAGAAGGCTACAGTAGCACTTTTCTCTGCAAATTGGCTCTATGTCTCGGTCATCAGGCCGATACTCACTTAGTGGGTAATTATCTGGTGGTCAGCCTTAGAGAAAACCAAAAATCTAAGCAAGGTCCAGCGCACAGATTGTTTGTGTATAAGCAGAGAACTATGAAGAACTCCCTCCGCAGCACTGGACATCATGTTCATGTTCAAGGATCTACTTATAGCTTGTAATGTTCTTACCGGTATACTAGCCTCATCTGGAGCATGAGAAAGGTGCATATTCGTCCCTTTCCAGGCTAGTTTATCCGCTTTTCAATGGAGACGTTCACTTGTCCCGGCACCTAACAGAGGGTTACCTTGTTGGCTGTTGATATCTCGTTCAGTTAAAGCTGATTGCAGCTCCTTTATGGCGGCTTGGCTGTCAGTATAGAAATATTATATTTCCCTCTATAATTATGGTTTGCAGTAATTTCGCCTTAAAAGACAATGCAATCGTCTTTCAATCTAAAGGGATACTTTGTATCCCGAGCCTCACAGTAGACGCCAGCTCCTGTACCGACACCTATTTTGGATTCGTCAGTTTAGAAAGCTAGATTGTCCTGTGACTCTTCACTCATTCCACTCATTTCTGCTAGGAATTATGATATGATTGAGGTGGACGTATGATGTAGTCCATTTCTGTTTGAAGTCCGGAATAGAGACGTGTCCATATGGCCTCGTTGTGCAGCAATCAGCAGCTTTTAGTCTCAATGCGGTTGTACTCGCCGAGCTTTCGGTAGTGTAGGTGTTGATTTCATCGACCCCGTCACTCCTAACCAGCCTGTCCTTTAAATATTTGAGATGCTGTCAGGATTGCATATCTTCTCGAACCATATGTTAAAATGGTTCTCACCTAGACAGGGTGATTTAGTACATTTTATTCTCCTATTGGGCACAATGGACTCATCGTTAGTCTAGGTTAGGTTAGGTTGATGGCTTGATGAGGATGGATTGCTCCGTTCCCCATCACACTAAGGTCTGCGTAGATCCATTGTGATGCCCAGTCTAGGGGTACGTCCTTGTTGTTGTTGCACTGGTCCACTGTCCAGCAATTTTGATGATCTGGTAAACCTGAAAACGTTCATTAGTAGTATTGTGGATATTTCAGAAATTTCTTGGAAGAAGTACATAGCTTCCTAAAGTTCTGTTCTTCAACTGACTAAGGCTAGGACAGTGGAACAGAAAGTGTGGTGTATCTTCGCCACATCCTTTGCATATGTCGTCATTGTTGATATTTGGTTTCATAGGGTGGTATCTTAGAAGATTATGACCCGAGAATACTCCCATTAATAAAGATATGGTCTACCTGGCATTTTCCAAAAGTTTTTGGTGCGGGACTCATCAAAGTTTGGCCATGTTTTCCTAGAAATTTCGCAGGTGGGTAATGAGTTCCATCTGATATTTGCCTTCATTCTACTCGTTTCCTATGATCACAGAGTGGGGGTTTGAGCCATAGCAGATCCCAGACGTGCAAGCTCTTGTCATTACCTTGAATGTATGTTCCTGTAGCCAGGAACCCAGCGGAGTCTTACATTGTGCTGTGAGCCAAGAACCTTAAGCTCTTTGCGACAAGTTTGGATTTTATTTAATTTAATTGCAGACAGAATTTTTTATTTTTTTAAAGATTTAATTTAATTTAATTTTCTAATCTTAAATTTTCTTTTTTTTTCAGGTATGTTCAAAAAAGTAATTTTTAACATCTAGACAGTAAGTACAGAATTTAATGACTTCTTTATCCTTGCAAAATAGTGTGATCCTTGCTTGATCTTTTTAACCTTCTTTCTTCTTCTTTGTGCTAGTCTTAGTCCTATTTAGGGTCGGCTTTTCTTGTACGATATCGCCAGGCTGTTCTGTCCTGGGTTGTCTGGTCATCCACATTCCTCTCCCGCATGTCCTTTTTTATGGTGTTGCTCCGGGCTTTGGGTGGTCTATCCGGTAGCAAGTCCATCGCTTGGCTTACTGTGTGGTCTTCCGGTCTCCGCATAACTTGCCCATACCATCGGGGGCGGCATTTTTTGAGTTTTACACAGATCGGTGTGACTCTACTACTGCCTCTGATATGTTTGTTCCTGACTTGGTCAAGCAGCGTTAGTCTCTTAGGCGCTGCCCAGCACTCAGAGGCATACATCATTACAGGCCTAATAATTGCGGCCCGCCAGATTTGCCAACCACACTAGATTCTGTGAGTAACTTTCTTCTCAAGTGACCCATCCCCACTGACTGTGATCCAAGGTACTTTTTAGCTGTACCGAGCTGCCATCGTCTTCACTAAAACAGAATTCAACAACTTCAGTTTTTGTGCGGCTTATCCTCAGGCCATAGATGTCAAGAACATTCAGCCATACGGATAGCCTTTCTTGCAGGATCGTTTTGTCATCTGCTAGGAGCGCTATGTCATCAGCATAAAGCAGGGTCCACGGTAAACTTCCTTGGATTTCGCGGGTAAGAAGGTCCATCACAAGATTGAATAGTAGTGGGCTCACAACTGAGCCCTGATGGACACCTACTTTGAGAACAACTTGGGTTGTTATAGGTGTCACGCTCTAAATTTATGAGGTGTTCAGGAACTAATCTGAGTGACTACTATACCAGCTCCTTCGGTACACGATCAAAGGCTTTTTTAAGGTCGATGGAAACGCTTTACAAATTTCTGTTATTCAGGCAATATTTCTCAATGCTTCCTCTCGATGTTTGTTAGATATTCGCAAAAGGTGGAAAGGTGGAAAACTTTTTGGTGTTTTCTGGGATTTGAACCCGAACCTCCCGCTCAGTAATGATGATAATATAAAAATTCACATCCATGTCATGATCATTGTCTCCCAAGCCAAAGACTGCGTCATTTCAAACGTCGCTCAGTCAGTCAGCAGGTCTGTTTGGCTGACCACTCCAACCGCCTAATCACCCTAAACATTTCCTATTGCCCAATTAAAAACCACACACAGACACACACATTCATTTTCGTCAATAACTATCCACTTGAAGTCGACATTGACGAACGGCTTTATAATCTTTGGATATCGAATCTCAAATTGATTTTAAAACCCAGAAATCTTAGTACACCACTTAGCACACCATAAATCTTATCCAACGACCCTCGCTCTGAAGTGGTCAATCCAAATCCGAAAACAATCAATCCAAAGAAACCTCACGTACTCAGTCAAATGATTCATTCGGCATAAAAGTAAACAAAATATTTTCACTATCGCAGCGCAAAACTGTCAATCGGCGACGCGTTCGAATAACAATTTTTGATTGATTGCCGTCAGAGGCGCGCCTTGATAACATTTCCGCTTGCAATCTACTTCTGATATTTCTTCACATGTACGAGTATCTACACGCGTTTGCTGCTCTGTCCAGAGTTCATCGATTGGACATAGTGTATGCCATGTTATGATAAATTGACGAAATGTCAAATATTTCAATTTGGATTGAAACACAAAATTTGATTAAGATGAAGTGTAGCCCTAGGGTACAGCAATAAGGTCTGCTATCAGAGGGACTGGAGCAGCGCTTATCATCGTCTGTTAATTGATTGGAATGAGACTGATTGGTCGGAAGTCTGCGCGTACTAACTCACAATTTCAATTTGACATTTGTCGAATGTGCTAGAGAGCGTGGAGTATGTGTTATTTTGGGGGAGAGAGTTTATCGATAAGGCAATATTCAAATGGCGCCAAGTGTGTATTTTGGATTAATTCTCGCTTTTTTTCTACGCACTGAGACCAAAAAAGCTGGGAATCGAGCGAGTGGGAATTTTGGAATTTGTTTTTTTTTTATTTTGATTTATGACGATTGTAAAGTGGTCTATGAGTTGGCTTGTGTTCTTAACACGAAAAGCAATAAAATTCGGTTGGAATACGATCAGATGGTGCTATAGACGAAGTAAGGCTGAAATGCGGCAACGCAGGGATGGAGTAGTTTCTAGTTTGTAAAATCGCGTGTTTTGAAGTTTTTTGAAAGCCGAGGATAGCAGCTGCTATGGTGCCAGTGTTCTCTTAGTGTTTTTTTAACACGCTCCCTTTAGTCATATGGGCGCCGGGCCGGCCGTGGTGCACTTTCTATTGCGCTGGACTACTGCGCAAAAGAGTCTACCTTCGAAAAAGTTATTCCACACCTCGCGAATGTCTAAAAAGCATCCGAGAGTAATAATTGTCATGGGAAAGCTTTTCAATTCGCCTTCGAGTATGGCCTTAAACTGTAGGTCCCCTTCATTTCTGCGAAAAACTACGTGTAACACGCACAACACAAATGGTTGAGGGGAGCTAGAACCTGGACCCCATATGGTTTGTTGCCTTCTAAAATCGATTTCGTTACACTTTACATCGTGACCAATATTGTCACCCTCCAGCAAGTTCCCTTAGGTAAGGTTAAGTTGCTGGGTTGATGAGGAGAGAAAAGAATCGACTCATCCCACTTAGGTCCTTCGAGACCCATTGTGATGCTCACTGGGGGGGTTGGTCCCAGTTCTTGTACTTCTATCGCTCACTGGTGATTTGGTTCTCCAACTGTCATGACATCCTCTGAAACCTGGAAAGTTCGTTTGGTGTAATGTTAGATAGTTCTTGTGTATCCTGGAGGAAGGTTTTTCCAAAGTTTTATTTCTGAAATGACATACGCGTGGGCAGTGGCAGAGGAGGTGCAGTGTATCCTAGTGAGCCTCTTTGACACCAGAGCCTCTACGTATATTTGTATCATTGAGTTTGAGTTTCATAGTTTGGTTTAGAAGGGTGTGTCCAGTAGGTGCATCTATCAACATAAACAGTGATTTTCCGTAGTTTCTTAAAAGTGTGTCGATTCTGTCTTTGTTGTATTTAGGCCAAAGCTTCCTTGATATATCAGAGCTGGCAAGCGAGTTCCACCTTGTGTTTGCTATCATTATGATCTTACACTCCACTCTCTCTCTGAATTGTTCGATTGTGGTCTATTGCAGACCCTTTTCTTGCAGGTTCGTCAGCTATCTCACTTCCGGTTATATCTCTGTGACCAGGGACCAATCAGAGATTGATACTGTGGTGCGAGCCAAGAACCTTAAGTTCTTGTAGAGCGCGTCAAACTAGTTTCGACTTGATTTGTTTGATGACTGCTTGACTGTCAATGAAAATGGTGATATCGTCTCGTGGTACTGCCATCATTGATACCACATTAGGTGATTCTGTCACCGTCAGGACTTCCGATTGGAATACACTGTTGTAGTCATGAAATTCGATTGAGTTGTGTATGTGCAGTTTTTCGGAGAATACATATACCAGCGCACGTTCGTATATCTACTTTGATCCACCTATATTTACTCGTACACTGGTCTTTTGTTGGTCCTTTGGTTTCCCATTCTTCTCTACTTGAGAGAGTACGGTTTTCAAAAGTCGAGGTATGGTGACATGTAGTCACTGCTTACATCCTCACGTACAAATTTATTTATCTGTGCATGTTTCTCGTAATTTGAGTTCCAGCCATTTGACTGCCTAATCCTCATGGCACTTTTGGCAGCGGATTCCTATATACAGAGGTTGCTGTTGGGGTTGTTTTCATTGCACTGGTGCCGTATACGTCCACGGTATTTTCTTACGGTTTGGCCCCCATCTTCTGCCGAAGATACGACTCTCTTGGAAATGGTGGAAAAGTTCAGCATTCACCTGCACTGGGTGCCAGGCCACGAAAACATTTCAGTTAAGTATGAGGCTCAAGAGCTCGCCAGACTTGACACTACCCAGAATATCCTACCTAGTAGGCAGGTTGTGCGTATGTCTCCCGCTACGTGTAAGCTTCTGTCTAAGCTGGATGCTATTGGTAATACAAGGAGGATGGCACGGCCTGTCACATACATATCTAGACAGATCTTAGGATGGATGAAAAGTGCTTAAATGGATTGATATTGGTGAGGCGATCAGATATCAGTTCCACTATCGGTTTCCTCACATGACACTGTCCAATAGGCTTACGCGTGTCTAGAAGTTTGCAAGGGCATTGAAATCCAGAGCTTCCAAAGTTGGCCATCATAGCTTTGAGAATCTCATTTTCTCCCAGTAACCAGTTGTCCGGGTTAATCTTGCCATCGGGGTCCTTTAGGTCTACGATAGCTTCCTTTAATTCAGTTGGAATGGTTTCGAGTAAGGTCGCTGGCTTAGTTTTCTTTGGCGTATTTTCCATTTGTTCTTCTTCCGATCTTTGACGCTTTGAACTTGAGCCCGAGGCGCTTGTAACCGAGACTGTAAAGCTATTTCCGACCTGTTCTTTGGGGTCTTTTTTAGGGGTCATCCTAGGTTTGGCCGTCATTGCTCTTTTGCTTTCGGGACCGTATTCCCATTCACGAGATCACTTGTCTGTTTTTGGTTGTTCTTTTTAGGGATCGGTCCAGATTTGGCAAGTTGATCTCTGTTGACGGGTCCCTTTCTTTTAGTCACTGTTTGCTTCTTGGCTGGAGCTGCATCGGGTTCCTTATGCTTTACGTTTTCAAGAGTGCTACGCGCTTCTCCCGACGTGGATAAGATTGGATCGATTTCTTATGATTCTTTATCTGTGCTTTGTCTCTTTCAGCGAGGGAGGTCTGATCCTTTTATTCAGAAACCTCCGAGAGGGCATGATGTAGCCACGGATTCTCATTGATTTTGAGGTTGCAGCTGGTTCAGTCCCGGTAGACCCGATATACAGGGATAAGGCAAAGTGGATTCGACAGAACTTGTGTGATTAGTTTGGCCCCTAGTATTACATTCTTCGATTCTTCGGCATGAATTTCTCCACTAAGTGCGCTCACACCACCACTGAAATTAAGCACCTCTGTCCTATAGTAAAGACGCATATAATGGGTATTAAACTATTGAGTAGTAATACATAGTAATAAAATCGCCCTGACATCGCACAAGACTGCTGTAGTGATTATTACCGGCTGGTACCCACTAAGAGGGGTAATAGGAAGGATTGTCTCAAATTTTTAACAATCTCACTCATGTGTGTCTTATGTGCGATAGCCAAAGGCCAATGTAACCTCTAAATGTGTTCACCGGCCCTGGTGGCAGGACCGTATAAAGACCAGTTCAGTGCAGTCCTCTTTCCTATCGCCGAGTTCTAGGATTAAATTCCTTTCTTGGAGATCGCCGTGAGCTGTTTGTCTGGAGACCCTATTCAAATTACCAAATGTATATTTTGTGTCGTATTTCGATACTATTTGTGCTCTTTCCTGAAGAATTGAATTCTTATCTGCTAAAAATAAGCCTTTTTCTGAGATTTCAGTTACTGCGAAGAAGTTAACGACCAGATAAAAGCTTTCACATACCTTTCTTAGCCTATGGCCACCCATACGAGGGCCGTATTCCAATTTAGAACAAACACAATCACCAATCCATCAGTGTCCCTTTATGAATCACTCTCTGACGGCTATGAACTGGAAATCCAATCCACAAAATACCAATATTGTCTCCAAAAAAAAAACCACGCAACGTTACATTTTTCAAGTAGCTGCTTTTACTCAGCTATCTATCGCTGTCCCCCCCGAGTCATAATCAGCTCACTTCATATGCAAATACATTCAATCAACGGTGGCAGAAAAAAAAAGTTGACAAATCACTCTGAACCACCTGCCTGCGGTAACGCGCACGTACACATACACGCAGTTACGGCGGAATCAATCAATTTCATAGCAAATTTCGCAAATCATTTGATTCATTTAGTCCGAACAGGCCAACAAATCTTGATAACGAGACCAAAAGCCCGCCTGCCCTGCGGTGATTCAATCACATTCACTCACTCACCTCAACAGCAACAGTAACAGCACCAGCATACACAACAACAAGAAAATTAACAATTTCATCATCAATTTTTCCAGCAGTGCCACTCGCTTATCTTTGAATTTTGATTGACTACCGCACATTTACACGCTATCTATCGAAGTTGAACCTAGGAACAGGAAAAAGGTGAAAAAGAAAAAAAATTTGGCCCGGAACAAACAACATATGTAGGTACGTCGCCGTCGTCTCTCTGACGCTTGAACGTCAAAACCTCAGCCAGCAGCAAAGCTCAATCATTCATCATCGATGCTTTCTATCTATGTATCTACCTAACTATCTACCTCTCTGCTATGCGAAATTGATCGATAATTAATCCATCAAATTTATACAGCGGTGCCGCCAGGGCATCTGGCATCACCCACCCTCTCCCATGTTTAAAAAAAGTGTCTGTCACTCAACCAAAGAGTGAAAAAAATCCCCTCCATCTATCTATCTATCTAGTCATCGTTGTCGATGTGATTTACCTGTAGGATCGAAGGCACGTAGCACCTCACTTACATCGGTGAAGTATCCTAGATACAACACACAACCATTGACATCATCACTGTCGTTCGTCATCAAGATGAAAAGGAGAACAAAAAAAAAAAATTCAAAAACCAGAGAATTCTGACAGACAGACGGAAACGACTGTTAAACGATTTGAAATTGTCAATCAGAGCTCAAAAATGATGATGAATCTAAAAAGAAAAAAAAAAAAAAAACGCATCGTATGCCACAGAAGGATGAGCACATGACATCCGATTGAAGGAAGGAAGCCAACAACTTGTCGTCGAGTGTTGGCAAATGAAGAGGAACGATGTTCGACAGCAACTGAAAAGCAGAATACTTTACACTCGTGGTGAATGCATACGATTGCCAGGAGGACTGATTTGATGGATGAGGTTAAAGTATTGGAAAATCCTTTAAATACATTAGATTCTGTAGGGAAATGGAGGTCAGCAAAAGGAGGTTGGAGGCAATTGTAAAAGGAAACACCTTCAGTCACTTTATAAGGGTGTTAGCTCCCATTTCCCTTAGCAATGTGGAGGGTTAGCTAGTTCTCTATCTGGGTTATTGGTAAACCACAAGAAGATTCGGGTTCAACCCGAGTTAGGAGTCTGGCAAGTTCATCCGCTGCTGTTTCTGTGTCTAGGGACCCATACCAGTGTGACCCTATTGTGTTCCACAAATGTGCAATAGAGATAGTTCCACGCCAGCTTAGACTCAATGTTAAAAGACATGAAAGCTTCAGGGTTGCTTGGCTATTTGTCAGTATATTGATGTGCGATCGTCGGAGGTTCCTTCTGATGCAATCTTGTTTACAAACTTCGATTGCACGGACCTCCGCTTGGATTTGACAGCTTTGAGCCAGCAGTGAACCAGTTGAGTTCCGGACTTGTTTGAGAGATTTGACGATTATCCCAATAAAAGTGGTCCGGCATATCAACTTTGAAGGTTGATTGGCAAGAAGTCCGAGGAGCATACTGCTGGTGACGATAGCAGCGGAATTTTTGTAAGGGTCTTAATGCGTCCAGTTAAATTCTATTCTTTATTATGTTCTATTTAACAGGTAAAGTTTTAGCGCGTAAGCAGCCACGGTTTTCAAAACACTTAAATGTAGGGGTGGAGGATTTAAGAGAACTTCCAAAGCAGCCGTCAGACAAGTGCGCATTGCACTAAACCCTTTCGGTACATAGGGATTCAGATTGGTTTAAACCCTATCTATCTAGTTATGAGCGGCTTGTGGATTAGTTATAGGAGTATGTGCGCACTGCTACCTTTATAGATCTATTGTGGTACCCCGACTTTGAGCTCTAGTCGATGATATATTCGTCTTAGAGCACCTCCTCCTCTCCGATTTCTTTGATGCATCGGAGTAGCTGGGATGGATCCAACCGGCCCCAGCCCACAAAATGGTTTCGGGCCAGTGAATACGGTTTCTGATCCTTCTCTAGCTGGTTTGTTAGGTGCTTCATTCCCCTCTACTCCCACGTGACCTGGTACCCAGTTGAGGGTGACTCTGTTGTTATCACTTAGTCGGTTTATTTTGTCAAGGCATTCCCACACCAGTGTAGACTTGATTTCATAGGAGCTTAAAGATTTTATTGCGGCTTGGCTATCCGACAATATCGCGATACTTTCTATGTAAGTTAAATTGGGGGCATCTTTCAATTGCGTAGGTTTTCGCTTGGAAAATTCTGGGGTATGTTCCCATTGTTAGCGAATAATTGATTCTGGGCTCTTGTACACCTGCTCTCCGGTTCATATAGATGTCTTCGATCCGTTTGTGTACAATTTTATGGTGTTTTGCCCAAGTTGGTACATCTCGGCTTCACTACTTCATTCTCTTTTGCTTGGATACGTCCTAGGATACGGGTTATGATTCTGCTTTATTAACTTGAAGTCCTTATACGTGATCGCTGCAGTTTACGAAGTAGCTCACTAGAACCTGTGGAGGGAGTTCCCATTTATCCCGCAAATTCTAATGCGGAATATCTGTGATTATCTGTGACATCACCCAGTCCTTTGATGCACACTTTTAAGAGCTTTCGCACGACTATAGCAGCAACTCTTCGCTTGAGTTGCGATTCAGTCAAAAAATCCTAAGAGTAATATGAGGACATCTGTTAACGAAGGCTTGCTTCTTATGAATGCAGATTGAAGAAGAGTTGATCTTCCAAGTGCTACACCCGTAGAGTAGGACAGACTTAATATTTGAGTGGAAGATTCAGTGTACTGAAAACATTAATTTTCCAGATCTTAGACAGCATTCCGCTCGGATTTGTGAATTCTTATGCCATTCGATTCTCTCTACCTCCATCAATGCTTACTAGACGCTGGAGTGTGCTAACCTCGCTGCCTAGTTTGACCTCTAAATTTTGCACAATTTGATGCAGGTATATAGTTTTGTGTAAAAGCAAGTAAGTGTCAAGCAGGGCTATAAAGACATTTTCTAAGATGTCGTCGGCGTTGTTTTCACTTCCGCGTCTAATATCCTTGATAGAAATAAGAGTGGTGAAAGTAGTCAGCCTTGTGGTACGTCACTGTAGAGTTCAAAACCATTACAATTAATTCGTGTATAAAGTTCGAAATTATATGTATAATCGACTTGCCAATTTAAGTACTTGACATCAAACGCAAGTAAATAGGTTGTCAACTATCGAACGTCCAGGACCACCGCTCAGTTTTTATTCTTCGAACTTTCGATATCAATTAGCCTCCATAACCCTTGACATTTAAGATGAATCGAAATACCTTATGCAACGATTTTTTGTACCACCCCAAGGGTAGAGAAAATGCATTTCCGCCCGTTACTTAAAAACAATGGCAAACTATCCACTCTAACCGCATACCACTACCAGCAGGGGTGGCACCATTACCATCCGAAAATGCAATATCCTTCGAACCGCCTTCTCTCTTCCTAGTTCACTCAAACTGTCTTCTCATGTCATCTGTCAGTTGTATTTCACTGTCTCAGTCTGTCTGACATTTCAGTCACTCATTCAATAGTTTTCCGACATTCATAAGCGGTGTGCGTTTGTGTGAGTAACGAGTGCATTTGAAATTGTCAATGTCAACTGCATCGTCGCCAGTCGTACTGTTCCTCTCTTTGTCTGTCTGTTCGTCTGTCTGATATTTTATAAGAAAAGCGCTCACGTACAAATTGGAAGCTTTTTTTTTGTTGCTATATCTGACAGACATATGTACACTCTGACTGACGTCAGCAGCACCAGAAGCAGGCAACAGAACATAACTACTTCCTTCCAAGAATGTGTCACATGTCGACATCCTGCAAGTGACAGTGAAGTGAATAGTTTTCTCCTTTTTTTTCAGTTAAAGAGGAAGGAGGAAACTTTTGAGCACTTTTTTTTTTTTTTTTTGAACGAAAATTCTGACTCAGCAGCAGTTTGTGATTGACATTGATGAGGCTATGGCTGTCAGTTGAAGAACTTAAATTCTCATTTTTATGACCCGAGTGCGCGCAGGAGGAAGATATGAAATCTCGAAACGATTTCGTCTTGTTTGTTGTCCATAAACGTCATCTCGATGGACAATCCAAAGTGAAGCGTGTACAGAGTGGAAGGAAAGTTGGTATACAGATGGGTCGTGGCTGCAAAGCTTTAATTTGGTCTGTTTGCCTTGGGTCAGTGTATCTTTAGAGGTTGTCTAGTCCTTCACGTATTCATATAGCCACCTTAACAAGGAATGAAGGATTCAGAAGTTGAACCACAGTTTCGACCCTTTATTGGAGGACACTGGTTTCATTTAGATACTACTTGTAGAAGCTGTGAGCTGCGGGTCCGATCAACCATAGTTGAACAGCGCTATTTCGCTTCAAGTTTGGTGAGTCAAGCTGCACAAAGAGCTGATCTCGGATGTTTATGAGCCAAAACATAGGTTGAAGGTAAGCCTCTTTCCTTTAGAATGTGCTCTGAGGTTTTCTCAACACCTCCGCAGAATCTGTAGTCTCCACGTTGCTCTATACCCAGTTTCCTGAGGTGGTCGTTATGTCTTTCGTTGCAGTTTGTGTAGTTTCATTTGTGCTTCCTTTGACCCACTGTGCCCCCACCTTTAACCCACACTGTTCTGTATGATGAATCCCAGTTTATTGCCCACCAATGTCAGAGGCAGACAAAGTGGTTCCTCACCTTTTTTTTCCAAGTTAAGCAAATATTTTCCCTTCTGACCGTTTTATGTGGTCTTAGTGAATGGTAGCCACAACCACCTCATTGATTTAACGAGCATTTAACCAAGCTTCTCGACGAGGTCAGTTAAAGTCACTCGGATCATCGTAAGGCTGTCTAAATTGACATGTTTACGAGACAAGGATTGGCGGCGCTCGCGAAAACGACAACGGATTTCTCCATAAATCTTGAGATTATTAACGTCTGCCCGTGGTTGAGAAGAGGGTGTGGGTTAAAGGTTTTAAACGATTCGCATTCCAATTTGATGAAGTGACGTTTGATTGATGGCCAAGATATGAGGTCATTGTGCATCGTATCGTCGTCATTGTTGGTGTCCTTCTAAAGGATATTCATCATTTTCTCGGAACAGTTCTAGTTTTCAATCAATCTACGTCGTCATCGTATACTTTCTCATAGCTTAGCTCATCGGGGACAGTCTCGATGAAAATGGACAGAGCTTGCAGTGACAGATAACAGTCGGGTGATTTTTTTTCTTCTGTTTTTTTTTTTTTTTTTTTGCTGCTCTGAATGACGAGATGATTTCCCAAGGATGAAAAGCAACAAAGGGAAGATTTTATGAAGAAGCTCTATCGGATGACAAAACTATGATGACTGGCAGCAGATGAAATATGAAAGATCGATTAAACGGAATCGAAGGACTGAATGTGAATGGGATGTGTGTGTGTGTGGCACACAAGTGTCAATCATCGATGGACAAGATAAAGTGGAACTGGACGATTGTTTGTTTTTCGGGGCTGTGGTCGAGTTGATGAATGGTAAATGAATGATGAAGGGATTAGTGGGCGGATGGTATTCGTGGGTGGATTTTGGTGTTGAAGACCACTTCATTCTATTGCAGTGCAGTTTAAAGCAATACCGAACGTCAGGAGCACTAAACATGACAACAGGAGGGATGCGTCAAGAACAGCAGTCCATAAGAGTAATGTGGCGTGTCTTGCAACTTAGGTGATTGGCCAGGAACCTCTGATGCAGTAGCAACAACCCACTTAGATCTGAAAGAGTCATCAGAGCCTTTTATTTGCATTTGCCTCAGATAGTTCCCGTAGTAAAGGCATTCTCATTACCTTAACAAGGCCGGTAGTTCAGAGATTGGATTACTTTACGAATTCCAACCCAACTTTGTACCGTTGCCACCTTTACAATTTGTTTCCTGGCAACCCACACATTTCACTTGTCACAAACTCTCACCTCTTAGCCTAAACCCGGAATACATTTCCTCTCACTCAATCACTTCGTAGATAAATTGAAGCCACAGCTATGCACAGTCTTAGCCACAGTCACCGCCGCCGCCGCCGCCACAGTCGCCATCATCGTCATAGTTCGACGTAACAAGTTCAGCACTACTCTCGTGAACAAGATTTTTTCGACGACATTCAAATCGTGACTAGGTGTGTTCATGATGGACAGCGTCATGGATTGCAATGATTGCGCGACTGCGCGAACCGCAGCCCCAATCGACTGACACCGACACAGAAATTGTCAATTTCATTTGAGTATCTCGAATGCCGAATGTGCTGCTCAATTGCTTAGATGCCAATAAATTTGCCGTCATCATCGCACGATCTTGTTGGTACACAAACTGAGTCGATTGTGTGACTTCCTTCGGAGCATCAAATAACTTTTACTTGACACAAATGTTTGGATGGATTGCACGACGATCTTATTCAGAGATTGGCCGCAGCAACAAGATGCGCTACCTACAATCAGTCATTGTTGCAATAACGTTGCTCGGTGTAGGCAAATTAGCTTGAACCTGAGTGACTGGTATAGAAAGACTCTATTGCTTAAAACGAATGGAATGTCAACACAGAGACTAGCCGAAGGAAAGGCATTGCGAAGTTACAGCCTTTTCCAGTCAGCTGTAGTCCAAAGCTATCGTCAGAAGCCTTAGAGATCCGACGTCTACCTAACGTTACGATCGAAGGTTTAAAATTAATTTCAGATGTCAAATGAACTCGTCGATGCATTGGTGATCACGGTCTGATTTTGACTTACTTAAGCTGACGCAAGTCTCTTATTTTTAAGGCGTACATGTGAAGTCTACAGGTCTTGAGTGAAACCATCTTCGACCATATTTATCCTTCCAAATTGAGTCTAGGTCGTCTGCTAGTTTGAATACGTGTGCATATGTCTGCCCTTGTCTATAGGAATCACTTCATCCACGTCGTGTAAGTAGTATAGTCACTACTTACTTAGCGTCAACCACGCCTGCGCGCCATCGTGTTCGGAGTTCTGCAACGTGCTTGAGCTCCCTTCAAGTGATTCCCAATGATCTGGATTCCACCTCGACTGTCCTTCTCCATGTCTAGGGCGGTCCACTCGTCTACCTGATTGCATGGCGTACTTCACAAATGGAAATGGTAAAAATGGTTCAGCTGGTTCCTTTAGGTTAATTTTTTAAGTTCCTCAGCTACTGTATGGGCTCCCACCTCCTGAAGGGTCCCTGCGTGAGACATGGCCGCCTTCCATCCTATTCCATCGTGGAAATCAGACTAAGCATTCTGGCACCTGAAATAGTTCGGTCCCTAATGCAAAGGTTCGGACTTCCTTATTGTCATTCCATTGCATTATTGTCAACTGGCAGGATCAATGTTTTGTAGAGTATGCACTTCGTCTTCCCAGGTTAGGAGTTGTGAATCCAGTTTTTTCGCCAAACTGAAATAGCAGCGGTTTCCTCCGAATCTCCACTAAGATGTCGTTCGTATAGTTGATGTTTACTCCGAGGTAGGTAAACTCCTCAAACACTTCGATGTTACTGCTGTCTAGAGTCGAGGTTTGTCCTAGGCGGTGGACAGATGCTCTCCTATTCACAACATGTACTGTAGTTTCATTTTGTATGCTCTTTAATGCCTCTATCTTCTTCTTCCTTTTGTTCGGCGAGGTTATGATCAGGATTATAGGGATCATAACCCTCCCACTTTACTGCACTGGTCCTCCTGTGGGGTTCGCCTCTATGGCGGCGCATTGGAAGCCACCCATGATGCCGATGTCGTCTGTGTATCACAGGAGCTGGAGGAATTGTGGAAGATAGTGACTTGACTTCCGTGTTGACGCCTGCCACAGCAATACCTGGTCGACCATTAGGTTGAAGAAATCACGTTCGAAAGTTTAAGAGCTTTCGCCCTTGAAACATTGGTGATCTGTTTGAGTCTTCGATAGTCTATTGAGCAATGTCAAGTGAGGACATCTGTTAAGGCATTCCATCCATCCATCTTAGGTTGTAGGGCATTTTAGGTTCCTCTTCCACTTCACTATTCAGGGACTAATCAATTTAACCGGAGCTGTTAATGAAGCGAAGCGAGCGTCAGTCAGTTCACTTATGTATGTCATTGAAGAAAGCAGCCCCTAAATGGAGTAGTCTTCCTTGGAACAAGGCCGGAAGGGTGCAAAGGCGATGAAGTATAGTTTCCTTCTCCTCTTCATCCCTGGAGCTCCTACGGTCATCCTAAAACAAATGCTAGAAATAGAAGTGGTCTGCTAGGTCTCCGACTTCGAGTCCAATTCTCTTGAGTTTGAGGGTTCTTACCCCGTAACTTGGACAAATTTGGAAATCGGTCTTTAAAGATGGTTTCAAAAGGTGATGCTTGGTTGGTTCTCGTATTTTTGGACCAACTTGTAAAATTTTGAAACTTCTAGGTACCATTTCATCACAGAATCTGCCTATTCGCCTGAAATCTTCAAAATTTAAAGACCAGTGTAGGATTTACGATTCGAGTTTCTCTTGCCTACCTGGGCTCTTGCTGTCACTGTCACTTTTTTTTAAATAAAATTTTATGAATTGAATCACCCTGTTCCTAAACATTTAACCCAACAGTCCTTGTTTCACTTTACGTCTGGAGCCCAAAAAATATGAGGAGCACAAGATTTTCTCAATTTTCACAAATAATAAGAGATCACCCGGTAGTCATATTCTGGAAATAAACTGCACCCTTCAACCTAAACTTCAGTCCTTGTTTCACATCTCTAGCAGCATACCTGCAGCTCTTACATTAAGCAACACAATATTTACCTCCTATTAACAAATAAATAGGGACCACCCTGTACTCAAAAATATCGCGGAAATAAATTACACCCTCTAACCTATATCTTGGTCCTTGTTTCATGGAGCTCGCTTTTCTAGAACCGAAGTTATCGCCTGCACAAGACCCACTCGCCAGTCGCCATCCCACCGAAAAATCCGCCACGAATTTTTCGTAAAACACCAGGCCACCAGAAATTCTCAGAAAGCAGCAGGTACACCAACCCTCGATGTGCTCCCAAACTGTGCTGTTCGGTTTCATCCGCTGGGTGGTGTTTTTTGCGATTATTTGATTTTGCTGTAACTTTTTTATTTGTTGACCGATTTTGATGATTTAGGTAGCAAATTAAAGGTAATTTCTTGGAGAATAATCTGAGATATGATTGAGGATGCTCGAAGAAAGAATTTCATGATGAAAGTTGAATGGAAGAATAAAAGCCCTGAAAACAGAAAGAATATAAGTAAAAGGTCAATTTAATCTTTAATTCAATATTTTGAAATGAATTTTTTTACCGGGTTGGAAACTTGAAAATATTGTCTGAAGCTGGGGTTGCCTGTGAAGTTGTTGTTTTATTGTTTGTAGTGACACAGTCTGTGGGTTGTAAAAGTGAAGAACAATTTTCAGCGGCTTTCCAGACGATCCAATTTGCCTAAACATTTTGTTCTGGAACCTGAGGGGTGGGATTCGAGACTCTCTTGGCTGAGGTGCTCTTGTCCGTTTGCTCGTATATAGCCGAGGCCATGTAGTCAGGTTTTGAGAATCCGGACTACATTAAAAGCTCGGATCTTATAGAGTTAAATCTTCTGCGTTCGTCGCTCTCGTCCAGCACTCGCGCCATATAGTAGGACTGGGAGAATTAATGTTCTGTACAGTTTCATTTTCCTCTTTCGTGTTAGGAGTTTTGAATCCAGTTGTCTTACCAAACCGAAGTAGCAGCGTTTTGTTAGGATACTTTTTCGTTAAACCTCCACTGTGTCGTTTGTTGAGTTGACATTTACATTTACCCAGAACTGTGAATGGAAATTAGTTTGCAATATTTGTTTCGTCCTCGTTTGCCTTCAGAACAATATCTCTAGCCGTGAACGCTTCTATAACGGGTCGCTGGGAATTCTCGATGATGTCGATGTTGTCTTTTCAGCAATTTCGTTCACGGTTCCATCTCTCGTGATTGTTTGACAAAACGTCCGAGAGTAATACCAACATCATGAGATGATTCGCAAGTCCGCCCCTCGAGGAAGACATAAAACTACAAGTCCCTTCCAAAGTAGAATAACCTAAGACCATGACCAACTTCCATAAAATTTCAAACAGCTGACAAAGTATTAAATTTGGGAATAATGTCAAATACCTTCAATTCTACCAAAATGGATACGAATAGGTTCCGGGGCTGCAGGGCTTTCTAGTCCAGCGAAGGAAGTTGTCAATTCCTGTTGCCCGTGTCGTTACATGGGGTGACACTGTTCGTCACAATCGCAATGTTTTCCATGTATGCGATCAATTCTGTTGACCTTTGCGGTGACAGCGATTCCTCTGCCAGTTAGTCCTTCACGTTAGAAATATGTAAAATCGCTTGTGTCCTCGCTTTATTATGATCCAACCCCCTTTTCTTAATACCATGCTACACACACATTTTAAAATAAGTCGTCTGCCTGTAAAACACTCGATAAAGGCTCGAAGTACCTGTACTATCCCAGCCGACACTTCTTAGGTAGATTGGAACGAATACACAACGCTGCAATTAAAGGGGGTTCCCCTCACTTTTCTAACTTAAGCCAGTCGTGAAACACAGTACCGTCCATGAGAGGTTACTAAAACTCTTTCTTCGATGTCCTTTCACACAACTCAATCGTTCGTTCTACAAAAAAAAGCATTAATCTTCGATGAGAACCATCTTTCAATCCGGATGAAAAAATATTGCACATTTCGTCATTATTTTCGTCTGCTCACAATTTGTCTACCAAAACCCGCTGGACATATCAATCAACCTTAGCCCATATGGACGTACATATGTACATGTATGGTAGAATCAAACTGTCAATAAATCCATTGCTCATCGTAAAAAAATTCTCACCACATCGCAAGGATTTATTTATCCTCTCTTTTTGTGCTGTCTACTTGCAAACATCAAAATTTATTGATATGACCACATTCATCATCAATATGGATGCGCGCCAAGAAAGCTAAAACGGCGTCATTGAGAAATCCTTTCATCAAAAATCCAACGAAGAAGATGTGCAATCCAAATAGATTACCTATCTAGCAAGTCAAAGACAGAAGCAGCAGCAGGGGTAAACATCTTTGTCTCCAGGATGCATCCGGCTACATCATCTTAACATGGCCACGCTAGGAGCGGATGAAGGTAAAAAAAAAAAAAATATATTTTTGAGTGATATCCATGGAGACGTCCATTGCATGAGAGTTTCCAATATTAGTCGAGGCAACATATCAATATTCCCGTACTTTTGGCCCGCCTCACACTGTTCGACATTCGACAGATTGAAGCTGAGAGACGAGGGGATGATGTGTTTTTGTGCCGAGGTCATAGGTGGTGGATGGTAGTTTCGTCTCAGCCGGAGTAAAATATCCTTGCAAAACGATATTTTTGCACATATATCCCAAGCATCCATCCATCCATCTATACACCACCACCCTCAAATCAGTGAGAAGATATTTTATATACGTATGACGTCCACGAGGCATAAGAAACTTATGCTGCTGCTGGTCGTTCCTTGCCTTGCTGCAACACCGTCGTGAATGAAGGATTTCATGTCTTTCCTCAGCGTCTGGTGTTGCGCGCTGCTGGTGCCGATGCCACCTTCTTCCGCTTCCCGTGTCCTGCGAGAATGTGTGCGCCCATTTTGCACCTTATTTATGGATTGTATTTATCATTTTTGAAATATTGATAGGATATAAATCGAGAGAGATGTGTGAGCGAGTGTTAGTGTATCTGACTGGCTGGCGGTAACCAGTTCGGCCATCGTCGTCGCCATTCTTCGCTATCATCCGTCCAGCAAGTGTTCGAAACCAGCCGGAAGGAATGCATGAGGCTAAGATGGATTGCAAAAGATGGTCGCTTGAGAAGTAGAAGAAACAGAAAAGCAACACCGGAGTGCAAGATGAAAAGGGTTAGCTGGCAGATGACGAATTGAAAATATGACATGGAAGTGGGGGAAGGGAAGGGATGATGCTAAAGAAAAAAAAATCTGCTTGCACATATTCTGTACAGTTTCCGGCCGGCAGGACAATTTACATTTTTTTCCTCCACCTGCTCATGCTTCTCTGTTAATTTATTTCGATTGAGCTGTGTGTGGAGTAGAGACATATTTCGGGAAATTTATCAAATTCTGATGCAGACGGTGAAAGGGAGGATGGCGTTTCTAGGTGAATCGTATGTGGACATGTGCATGGGAGTGATTTATCACGCGATATGGAATAGAAGGAGTCTTAAAAGGGATTTTTTTTTTGAAAAGTCAATTCATACATACATTGGCAAGTGGCGAAGTCGTTTGCTTGTCCATTTTTTACCTATGACCCTCAAGACTTACACATGATTTCATTACAGGCTCATCCGACCGTCTAGCATAGAGAGTTCCCCTCGCAATATGAGTCCTTCGGAATTTGAGGGTTGAATACTCTTACTTTGCCTTGGCGAGAACAGTCCGCTCTGGAGCACCCTCTTTAATCCGGTTTCTGTGAGGAATCTGAGGATGAGACGTGGGTCTAAGGTTAGCGTATCCTCATCTAATATTTGCTACTTGCCGAAGTATTTTAATTTTTCTGGTACAGTGGTCCAGAAGAAGCTCTGGAGTCTCGCTGGACTCATTGCAGAATCTGCAAAGGACTCCATTTGTTATACCCAGTTTCCTTAGGTGTTGCCCGAGTCTGCAGTGCCCCGATAGAAAGCCTGGTAGGACACGTAGGTTGTTTTTATCGAGGCAGATGCATGCTTCGAATCTTTTCCGCTTGTGGCATCTCAGAAGTTTCTTAGCTTGAATCACGCCTGGAGTGTTAATCCACGTTCTCGCCCCACGTTCCATCTTCCTGACTTCTTTGCGTATGGTACGATTTCCTATCCCGCAGAATGGTTACAGTGTAATGAGGGGTTCTCCTGCTTCTTGTCTTGCCAAGGAGTCTCCTTTTTCGGTAGCCTCTAATCCGACATGGCTGGGTACCCAGTACAGGCTTACAACACAATTCATTCAGTTTGTGTAGGCATTCCCACACAAGTTTTGATTTACTGATACGGGAATCAAGTGCCTTGATAGCTTAACTTCGCACGAAATTTGTTGTCGAAGTTGAATTTCCTATCGTCCTTAGGAATTGCTAGAAGGGGAAGTTTCTTAAGAAGTGCATCTCGAACTGATGCATTTATCTCTGTCGGTAACTTTTTTTTTCACAACAACGAGTTGAAGCAGAGTTAGCTCAAGCAATACCTCCGTGGCTGCAGTTGGACATGTTCTCATGGGCCTAGAAGCGTGCAAGTCTACTTTTTAGTGAGTGTCGTCCTCAATTTGGCATGGCTACCTTGTTTTGCCCATACTATCACTCCATATGTGATCATTGGTCTATGTATTCGCGGTACATCTGTTCTAAAATGCTCGGGCTGAGTCGCCAGGACTTACCCGCTGGGCTGCTACATATCATGAGCACGTGTAGCCTTTTTGGATATCTCTTCTGTGTGCTTTCGCCACAAGAGTTTACTGCCTATATGTAGTCCTAGATATTTAATTTCTTTTACTAATGGCAGTACTGTGCTCGATAGTCAGATTGGCTTCAGTTTACGCTTCCTTCTTCTCGTAAGTGGTACCATTGTAGTTTTTGCCGGGTTTATTTTGATCCCAGCCGTGCAGCACCATTCCTGAGTGTCTATTAGGCTCCTTTGTATGATGTCACGGAGGGTACATTCGAACTTTCCTCTGGCAATCAGTACTACGTCATCGGCATAGTTGATTCCGAGTTTGGTCAACTTACCAAGCAGTTCATCCACAACATTAGGGGTGATAGCACTCCTCCTTGTGGGCATCCTTTTGTTGTGTTTTCCTTAATAATTCTATTATTATCTTATTCTCGCAACTCGTACGTGCACTTCGATACTATTCTGCTGAACCCCTTTTTATTCGGGGTCCCTTCAATGACTTCATGCGAAGACTTATCGAATCTCCCTAGATGTCTAGGAAGGTGCAGACGATAAGTTCTTTCGTCTCAATAGCTCCCTGTATGGTTTCCTTCAGCTGAAATACAGTCGTCTCAGTAGATCTGCCCGCTCTGCACAGCTTTTTCCATTATTTTTACCGGAATCAATATAAGGCTGATTGGCCTGTATGACTTCGGCTGTGTTGGGGCCCACTTTTGATAAGAACACAAGATTCGCCCGCCTCTACTGGTTGGGTATACCTATGTATATATCGCAGTTCTAGGCTACTTTTTGTTCTTTTTACTAGGTATGGTAATAATCTTTCCTGTCCCCTTTGTAGCAGGAATGCTGTGATACCGACCACACTTGGTGACTTGTAGGGCTGAGAGGAGCGGATTGCCCAACCAATTCTTCCTCTGAAATAGATGACACCTGCTGTATCCCGATTTTCTCTCCAAGGTCTTCTCTAGATGCCTAGGATGGGATATTATGGAAAGTGCATACAAGTTTCCCTTTAGTAAGATTTTTACGGTTTATACCTTTTAGAAACAACCTCATTTCGTCGACTCAAAAGTCAATTTGACCTAATTACTCTTCTTGACCTGGTCATGTAGTGTTACCTGCTAAAGCTACCATTTTTAGACGACAAGATACCTTAGTCACCTAACTAATAAATCGGCAGGAATTGCGGCACTCTTTAACCTTCTTCTCCTGGTAAATTGCTAAAACGATATGCTATCTAAGATACGATATAATGCCATCGGCACAGTGTCGAAGTTTTTATGGCAGCCTTACCGACTTATTTTATAAGTCTCTTAGGTGGTTTTAAACAGCGAGAGATATTTAAGTATCAATGAATTCTATTTAACAAAGAGTCTCCTCTTATCTATGAGTTCCTCCGGTCGTTGAAGACAAACACAGTTCTTCAAGCTGGAATCCTGACTAGTCGAGGACTTAAGACACCGACAATAGTCCTTAACGGTTTTTGGAAAATCTCTTCTTATCCGACCAGTGACTGGTAGATACACCCATAGAAAATCATCTGCTTGATTTTACCTAGAGTCGGCACTAGATATTACTGATTCTCATAAAGATATTTTGGTGCCGAAACCTGGGACAATGATGATTCTAAGATTAAGGCTAGCTCTGTGCCTGTTGCCGCTATCCGGTCTGTTTGACTACCAGCTAGGAATCGCCAACACACTTAAGCCATACATAGGTCCATTGTGATACCACGTAAATCGAATCGGAGAAAGTTTCCCTTCCCTACTCGTTGAACCATTTCGAGCTTCTTATGATGCGTAAGAGGCTCTTAATGTCGATATCCATCAGGTCGCCTATATCGTTATAAGAGGGTCCTCCTAAGTAAAGCTTCTTTCTACGGGAGAGAGCTGGGTAGAAGCAAAGAAGGTGAGGAATAGTTTCTTCCTCTTTTTTATCCATGCAGCTTCTGCAGAAGCCGTTTGCAAAGAGGTCAGGCCTTGTAGCATGCTTGCCTATTAGACAGTGGCCAGTGATGACACCTATTGTGGCGCCGATTTTCAATCTTAGAGCGTTTTAAATCCAGCTTAGGCCAAATTTTTTTTTGTCGCTTACACTCTCGATAGCATCTTGTATTTTTGTTTGCAAGTAGCGAGTGGTATACCCAAGGTGCTTCTGGTGCCCTGGAATGTTCCTATGCCCCGGCACCCAACCCAGGTGAATATTGAACTGCTCGGCCATCTCCATGAGAGACAATCGGTAGTCTAGAGCTACTAAGGAAGTTACAGAGATCGACTCCAAGGACTTGATGACTGCTTGGCCAATCCGGTCTGTTTTATCTTATGTAAATATTCGTATCCGTTATAACAGCCTTCCTATTTCGGACGAAATCACATTTTTTTTTACATCAGTTTAGTGGTTTTAGTGTTTGGTGTCATGCTCCTCTTCATATCTTAAAATTGTTGACCGTCCCTTTTCTGCTTTCATTGCTTCAGGAGGTTACAGTGCGAATGTGTATTTTCGATGTCGATTTTCAGGATACAACTGCTGTCCACAAAAGCCAACAACTTTTTTGGTTAAAAAAAAAACCGTGATTGATTTTCAAACCAAGCATGCAAGGGTCATTCAACATTCAGTGGGTGTAGCGCCCGCCACCACCATCACCATATCGTCACCATTAACCCAATTCGACTAATCATCGTCTCATCGTATAAGTTCTCAATCCTTTAAATCATCATCACAATCATTAACACAACTGCCACTGCATATGATGACTATTAATCATTCGGCATAACACAAGGAAATGTCCACTCGCTCGCCTTTGGCAATCATTCAAACTGACAACCGTGCTGGACTACATTTCATTCACAGAACAAACACAGCGCATACACACGAACACGCACGCACAAAGAGGATTGCAAAACGAATCCAAACCAATTGTCACATCCATTTCAACATCAATGTTTGATGTGTTTTACTGAAAAATGATGGATTGTTGGCCATCACTTCCACAGCCACCCACATTTGTGTGCTGCCCACCTCAAGGTTTCATAATCGAGAAATGTCCTCGTCATAATCACTATCCTCATCATCGTCATCATCATCCCCCGTGTGACATTTGTTCATTGTTCATCGGTGTGTGTCGCTGCCTGTAGCTAGTGTGTGTGGTATGGTTATCCTTACGAGTGTATTGTTAGTCTGGTATTGTCGTGCGATGTGTGTCCTGGCGTGTAATATGCACTTATCGATCGGGCATTCTAAATGTCCATCCCAACAATGATCTCCTGTCAATCATAACGAGGGCACGTTGCTGATGATGATGATGACGATGATGGTGGTGGTCATTGTTGGACACGAAAAGGATTCGTATCTCGGCCTCACTCTGTGTTGTGTCGCATCGAGTCCTTTTCTGCTGATGTCATGATGGAGGAAATTATAATTATTCAAAAATATTATAAATGTTGATGAGGTTGTGTTGGTGTGCGTGCGTGTGTGTTTATTAGAGTGCGGTGTGCCTGGTACATACGGGCGCGCTTAGTTTTGCCAGTGGAAATGAATATGGCAAACGTTGTTGTCCATCAAAATGCGGGACAGGTGAACAACGGCAGGAACAACGGCTTCTATGACCAACCATCACACAGTCATGACATGATGATAACGATGACGTATATCGGATGCTTACCATTAGACGCTTGGATGGATTTGTAATTTACGCTTGAATCGGGATGATGATGGATTCTCCTCTCCGCCAACGCTGATTTGTGGGGACCGGGAACAGTGCGTAACTAATGGAGGTGGGGATTTACATATGGTGCGTGCCGGGACTTGAAGGGACAATTGGGACTTTGAGCAGGATTTGAATTCGAATGGTTTGGGCTTTATGCAGGTTTTGTGTCGAAATTGGGAAGATGAGCAGATTTAGGGACGGTTGAAGATTTGTAACGTACCTCAGTGGGTTCTCAAAAATTCTATCGCATGCGTTGAAAACGACGGGTTTTTTCCTTACCTTTGCAGTTGTATCCCATTTACACAACCTCGAGACTGAATTTTCTACCCCATTTATGAGGGTGTATTTAGGGCCGATTGTAGTACCTCTAGTATATTGGAGATGACTGGAACCTACCTGTTGCTAGTGCAACTACATACATGTGCATTTATGTCTTACAAAGATTAGTCCAGGATGCCGTAGTTTCAGTACAATCCTGAATTCAGCATCCTTCTAGTTCTGTAGACGAGAGAAGCACCATCGTGGTCAAGAATTTCATTTCGTTAAGTCTCGCCTGATAGTATCAATATCTGTAGATAAAGACGACGCAGATGGATGTCGCATTTTTTTATTAATTACCTCAATGTCGAGGTATCCTGCGAGAGTGAATTGACTGTCTGGTGCTGTCTTTAGCGATCTGTTGCCAACATGTTGGACCGGAAAAGAAGTAAGGTCTGTATAACCATCAGAAAAAGGGCTGCACATCCTTACAGGTTTCGTAATGG
This sequence comes from Blera fallax, assembly GCA_946965025.1. NCBI lineage: Eukaryota > Metazoa > Arthropoda > Insecta > Diptera > Syrphidae > Blera > Blera fallax. Next base: position 11,397,877 of record OX337247.1, on the reverse strand, counting down.
GTCACTGTAGACTTAAACAGCACCTTAGGCAACTGGGTATTGGGCAAAGTAGAGACTGTCGAATCTGCCGAGATGTAGAGGAAACTTCAGGGCACCTTTAAAAGAATTTGGATCACAAAAGGAGATTGGTAGATCCACTCCAGATACTCCGATTCATCAAGGAAATCGGACTGGAGGAGGTGCTCTAAGCCGAGGATCTCATAGCCTAGAGCTCCAAGTCGAGGTAGCACAATAGATCCATAAAGATCGCAGTGCACCTTCACCCGTATCACCAATCTGCAATCGACAAATATGTCGGGCTGGTGTGGTCTCCTTTGGCTTTAATTTGACACGAATCTGCATAACGAGGTGTAAAGTGTTGAAATGAACATTATCACCACTGTCGCTGTAGGAATGTGCTGCAGTTTTGGTTAGCTTACTGAAATTGAATTTTCTAAGCCTCACAGGTGAATATCTCATCATCGCGGTGACCGATTACATTTGATGCACGCTACACGCTCATATTGTTTCCTTGTGCACTATCAGAGTTCGACGTCGGGTGTCTCTTGCAACACCAGGAACTCCCTTCCTTTGTTTGTCCCCAAGAATGTGGGTCTGTCTTCGGCCTCCAAAAATTCGTCTCGATTTCAACCTGTATAAATGCGTCAGAAGCATTTTTGAGTCCTCAACTGTATGGCGTCGGTCCATTTGATTGAATCATTAAAAAAGACAACCAACCAGTCTGGGTGAAATTCCTCGAAGCGGAAAGAAATAATCAAGAACATTCAACGGAATTACGATTTATGGGTCTGCTACCATCGGCTGTCAACGCCACACATCCCCCTTGCCAAAGTGATCTCACAATTCGCTCATGCAAATTCCTTTCTATTTTCGTTTTATCGCTCACAAATCATAATCTAAATTAATTTTCCTCGCAGTTTTCCCAATGACATCGTCAATCACAATTTTTCTTATTATTTATGAATTTAAATTCTCCAACATTGATTGCAAACGTCAACTTCCACATCCTCCATGCAAAAAAAAAAAAAACGAAAAAAATTCATTTGTAGTGCTAGTGCTAGTGCTAGAGGCTAGAGCGTTGCTTCCAACCGATCTGGTAGTAGCGATCGATGCAAGCGCACATTTTTTTTGTGCCCGCCAATTTGCCGCCAAACTGCAGTCGACGGCACTGCACCGCCACCCCATCGTTATGACAGTATTGCCTCATGAGAAAAATGACTCAATCATTTAGTAAAAACACAGAGTGTCTCTCTTGGTCGGTGTCGTTGTCTATAAGTCGTCTGTCAGGTTGACATTTCGCCTTGCCAGTGTGTGTTGTAAATTTGTGTGCAACAGCGAACAGCATTCACCTGCGGGTAATTAATTTCATTCGAAAGATTATTGACGGCGAACGAAACCGCACTCTTGGTCTGGTCGTCGTTGTAGTAGTCGGGAACAACATTGACGCCACCATCGCCGCCCCGTCGCCTTACAACGCTCGATTATGACATGTGGTTTTTATTTATTTGGTTGTTGTTAATAATAATCATAAAAAAAAATAAAATATATTTAATTCTCGTCCCGAAAACAACTTCCCCAACTAACCCCTTGATCGTTGTCCCCACCCACATGGGACATGCTTGAGATGAATTGCTTTAGCGTTGTGGCAGCTTTATGACATTTCATGAAAAATAATCATCGCCAACGACGACAACGACAACACCGACGACGACAACGACGACGACGACAAGGTTCGATGGCAACAACCACGTCCGAGTTTTTATTAGCTTCCCCCGCTGGTGAAGTCGTTCAATCAATCACAGCGGTGCAGCTATATTTGGGAAATGCAATGAATGGCTTCGGCGAAGGATGTATTGATTGAGTTTTTCATTAAACGATGACTCAGTTATAGTGAACTAAGTATAAAAAGAAAATGGAGGCAAAAATATCAACCAGGGATCGAACAGTTTAGAAAACCCAAACCAAACGCTACCGTTTGGAGCTACGAGTTAGGGGTTAAAATCGCTTCGATCCTGTGTAAGTGGAAGACAAAGAAAAACTAGAACAAATCAGACGGCAAGCTGAATGCCTTTAATGTGAACTAGGACCAGGTCTTTGCCCGCAAAGAACAACACCTCCCTTGAAATGATTTATGGTCCTTATTCACGTCCCCATAGCACTAGAAAAGCCTTATCTAGTTGAGAAGCTTGTAGTGTACTGAAGTTTTTGATATAAGCCGACGTATTGGTTCCTTCTGTCCTCAGATATTCTGATATCTTTCCATCCTTTCACTTAATGAAAGGCGATAGTGGGGCTGGGACTGGTACTGAAACAAGTTGCTATTATTGACTAAGTCTTGACTCTTCGATCTTTTCTACGTTTGGTCATCGTTATGTGGAGAATCTTCATACTGGCAAGCTGGGCTGCTCACTTTCCGCATCTTATGCAGGTACGCCTTGAAGAAACCATGCCCAGTACTGAGTTAAATAGTAGCTGCCTTCCCCATGTCTCCATTCCGACCATTCAGCGAAGTTGGTGATCAGCTCTGCTGTCCATCTGTCTCTGTTCTCGGAGTTCCAACACTCTTGCCATCGTTGTTTGGTGATCTCTTTTGCTTTTGTTGTTGCCACCTGCTTGCCTAGTTTAGGTTTTCTTAGGTTGATGTATTTTTTCTCTGCGGCCAGAAGATCAATCGGCGTCACTCCTACGCCTACCAGGACAGCTGGCTCGGACAATGTCAGCTTAGTACCCGGAGGACTTCCATTTGCTGTACTCTTCCTATATTTTTCTGGCTTGAGCGCTCCAGCCCAGATCTCGGAGACGTACAGGAGAATGGAGTCCATGACCGATATCAGGAGTCTTCGTTTACTTATAAGCACTTCAAGAGAAAATATGCTACTCCCGAGATTCTGCAATTTTTTTTTTATTAATACGCTGAAACTATTTTGTCGACTCTTAAGAGACTGCAGTATAAAAGATTTTCGTCCAGTTCAACTGCCTTAGTACCCGCTGATGGTAGATCGAATAGTAGATACGCATCCAAGTTGTACGCCAAACATCTTAACGTACTCTATTACCCGGTTTTGGAGATTCTTCTTAGGTCCATTAGTCTCTTGGTTCCCGCTAAACTCGTTCGCCTCTCTCAGCTTTGGAAGTTCAATCCAATGCTTGATCCTTTTGCACTCTGTTTTTGAATCATTTGTACCTATTTAGCAGACTCGGTGGTTCAAATGGTTTCGTTCCTTTGCTTTGGGTCAATTCTTTGTTCAAGGTATTGATTTGTCCCTGTCAATCCTTTTTAACGCGATGTGTTTGGATGTGAGTCTCAAGATTACTTCTAGTGCCGTGGATAAAATATCACAGATGCAAACCAGTCCTAGCACGTTTTTCTCATCCTTATAAACAGGGATGGCCTGCTTCCTTTGCCGATCTGCGGATCTAAGTTTCTTTGTTATGGACAATCAGCGCTAGGCGACTGTATCCAGCGTTTGAAGCGTTTAACACTGATGTCTGGAGTTTTCTTTCCTTTCGCTAAAAATATCGTCAGCATTGGTAGGATACACATTCGGGATTTTCTATGTTGTCCCCGTGTTTGTACTTAGACAGGCACAAATAGAAACATCCATTTTCGGTCAGGAACTGTGTTATGTAATAGCCCGAATCTCCATGTCGCCTTTAGATCCTTTTAAAAGGCCGGAATAAGTCAGTATGTTCGTCTGCCTTTTGTAGAAGTAATCCAAACTTTTTGCCGACTTGCAACACTTTGACTTCTTTTTGGTAGATGTTGTATCTGCGCAGTCTTCGCACGGTGCAAGGGCAATTTGCGGCTCTGTGGCTTAAATACTTACATATATGTTGAGTGTTTCTTAAATGAAATAAATTTGTTTAGCTGATTATGAGCATCGCCTCCGATTTGCTATCCACTAGTCGTAGATCAGCCGAAGTGGTCCAACGTCGCGTGATCTTTATTGTTTAGTTACCAACCTGTGTTACCACTTCCAGCCAGTAACTATGGTGGCAATATGATCTGCAAAACTTATAATTTTTGAATCCTCGAGTTTTGAGATCCCTCTGGTGCATTTCGGGTCACATCATTTTGCTCAGGGCAGTCTGTGTCTAAAGAAACCCTCATATGCAATAAGTGAGGTAAGATAGTATCCGTTTTGGTTTCTACTACTGATTTTCTTATCCTTAGTGTCACTTTAACGCGTTTACTACGTCTATCGTTGAGCGTGGTTTTTTAGAGGTGATCCAAGAGGTCTCCTCTTCATCTACCGATGCTTCCGGTCTATTGTAGATAAAATGCGTCAAAACTTGTTCACTCTTATCTATGAAGCGAAATCGATATGGCGAGGGGTCGTCTGGTAGAATATTATCTTTTTAAGGTCCTTGGGTCACCGCTTTCATTGTTTTGCGAATGTCTCTCCTTGAAGCACGAGCTTCTCCTTCTGCAGCGCTGGCATTCGCTACTTTGGTGTTCCACTTTAGGTGTTCCTTGAAAGACATCCTCGTGTCTAGTACGACTCCAAGGCTTCAATTGTATTGTGTGGCCAGCCGCAGTAATATTTATCGTTTCGGCCAGCTGAACTCAACCAGTTCCTGATGGCCCTTATTGTGGAGTTGCTTAACTGCTCCACCTCTTCCAATAGTTTGCCAGTCACGACAATTGCAATGTCGTCGGCGAAACCTCAGGTATTTGAAGACGTAGCATCCCGTCATATATGAAATTCCAGGGTAGAGGGCCTAGCACTGAGCCTTGAGGTACTCTGCCCGTTATCTTATATTCTTTGGCTCCATTGTCTATGTCGTAGGTTAAGACTTTACGCTTGAACTCGTAACTCGTAACGATTTTGATGAGATATGCTGGAACTCGTAAGTCTCTGAGCGCCTGTAGTATATGGTTCCACTTTGTAGTGTTGAATGCATTTTTTATATCCAGGGTTACCACTGAGCAGTATTTCTGGGTACCTCTTGTGCCGTCTTGACCACTAAGCTGATTGCATTTACTGTTGAGCATGCTTCCGGAAACCATATTGGTGTTCCGATAGTCCGCCTGCAGTTTCTATCGCTGTTTCCAATCTATTGCATTCGTTCCAGAACTTTTCCTGCCGTATTTAGCCTGCACAGCGGACGGTATGATGATGGTTCCTCTGGTGGCTTATTTCCATTGGGGTAAAGCACTAGGCTCTGCCTTTTCCATTGGTCTGGAAAAACTCCTTCTTTTAGATACGCATTGTACATATGTATCTACGAACATATCAGGACATGCTTTGAATGCCGTCTTCAGAGCTATAGTGGGGATGCCGTCTGGTCCCGGTTGCACATATTGATCAATTCATTTACAGTGACTAGGGAAATATCCTGCGGCTCTGCAGTTTAGCTCTCTCTAACTCCTGTATACTAATATCCATTCCGTGTCTTGCTGCGGAGCATTTTTTTATTTTATCTTCCTCTTATTAGGGTACTAACACTGGCACTGAAAGTTCTAACTGTGGAGTGCCTTTTTGCCATTTATATTGCGTTTATAAAATAAAATAGTAAGCAATCATTAGAACAATTCATCGAATCTGCTACTAAGCTAAAATCCCTATGTGTGGATCGTTTGAGTAACACCAGAAAAGTGAAATCCCCAATCCAACATTTAACAGCACTTATCCCTCACGTCAAATCTTTTACTCGTCTCATTCTGACATTAATCCAGGAACACATAATAAAACAACACTACCACCACCACCACCCATTGAAGTGCATCCCTCCGTCTAAACTTCTCACTGTTTTCGTACCTTCTGACGTGGACATTCTACCCGCCACGCAGCCCACTCATTTCCTCGTCCTTTCGTCGGCGGGTCAGTCTAATGGCTCGAGTCCATTATCTCGTCATGTTTGTTAGAAAATTTAATTACTCCTATTAAACAGTTTTTTTTTCTCACCAGTTCACATCGTTTTCGTTGTCGCCCTAGACTGTTTTATTTCTCATCCTTCAGCCACCATCCCTCTCTCTAATTTATTGCCGCGCACTCTGTAATCGGCGGGTGGGTGTCTTATTATCATAATTTTTCGTTGTTGGTCTTTTTTTCTTTTTTTTTTCGTTGTTTTTTCATCACTCTTGTGCACTCAGCTTCATTGTGGACATACGCTGTTGCCCGGTTTTGAGTTTTTTGTTGGTTGCCTTAAGTATTGGTCCTTCGTGGGACATAAATATGTCGCGTACTCACTCACTCACCCCATGGGGAAATCAGAAATCGTTTGTGCTCAAGTTAGCCTGGACGACAGATGACAGCTTTGGCGCGATGAGAATCTGAGTGCTTACTACTTGCACGTATGGGACAGCACAATGGAAAGTGGGGCAAGAATGTTAAAGAAAATTAAATTAAAAAAAAAATTGTCACATGGCCTCAAACCCAGATCCGTCCGCCATCCGCCATCCGCCACCCCCACCCCTAGGTTGTAAATGGAGTTTTGTCATTAAATGTTTTATTTTTATTATCGAAATTGTGCCAGGCCAGCCGCTATGGGGCGGGTAATTATCAATCGAAATTATCATCCCGATGGATGGTCTGTCTATAAAATGCAATAAATGACTGTCAAATAGTTTTGTTCGTTAATCAGTTGATGTTAATTGAATTGGAATGCGTTATGTTGATATTTTTGTGGACATACTTATGTGTGTACTTGTATGATGGGGTATTTCCGACTTTATTATATCTGAGGGAATATTTCGAAATATATGACAAATGTGATGAAACTTTGGAAGGAGAACAGTTTTCATGATTTTTGAGTTGCAACTTTTCAAAAAGAGTCACGTAGATGTACCTTACACAATACCTCTGACTCCTTGTCGGGCATAGGGCGTCAACAACGCCTGGGCGCCGTTGTACTCAGAGTTCTGCAAAAAGCTTGAGCTCCCTTCAAGTCATTCCAAATGATCTAGATTCTTCCTCGACTGCCTAGGGCGATCCACTCGTCTGTCTGATCGGGTAAATGGATTCCATTGTATGGCGCAATGGAACTGCCTTCACGCCGTAGGGTGTGATCAATCCACTGCCACTTTCTCCTCCGTATTTCGACGTCTATTGGCCCCTGGCTCGTTTTCGCGTGTAAGTTGGTCGTTCGATATACGGTTCGGCCAGAAAATCCCTAGAATGTTGCCAAGACATCTATTTATGAAGATTTGCAGCTTCCTTCGGACGGGGTTGGTCAATTTCCAGGTACTACACTTATAAAGTAGCACTGTTTCCACGTTTGATTGGAATAGTCAAGATGTTCGAGATATGATATCATAGTCCAACTCAGTCTCTGTCACAGTTTCCTCCAGACAGAGCTGCCCGGATTACATCACTGTTTCCCACAAGGAATAGCAGTGGGGAAAGAATGCATCCTTGACGTACTCCGCTGGGGACTTCAAATTCCTCTGACACCGTTGTGTAAGACATGACATTTACCGCCATCATAGGTAGCCTTTAAAATAGTGACGAGTTTTTCTGGGCGTGAGGCCTCTCCTGTGCCCGCCTTATAACATATCGATTCAGACTGCCGAAGGCCTTCTCGAGATCAATGAACAGCAAATTTAGTGGAGATCGCTCGCCAAATTCTCAAAAGAGTTTGTTTCCCATATGGGGAAGGCGACGATTTTGGAGATTTGGACAGTCGCAGAGCAAGTGTTTGATGGTTTCTATTTCATTCTCATTTCAACAGCTGCAGTACTCCGGCTATGCCTAGCTTTTTTGACATAGCGCCTATCGCACAAAGTCCTGTCAGTAGCAGTATCAAGATGCGGATTTCTTTTTTCCCCATAGCTAGCAGGCTTTTGGTTCTTCTTTCATTCAACTGTGGCAATAGGCTGCGGGGTGTAGCACACTCACCTCTCGATAACAAAGTGTTGCTCTTAAGATCTACCTGCCTTTTCACTACGCCAGTCGTAATATCAAGCAAACAGTAGTCAAGTCTAGTGTTGTCGGTCTCCACGAAGACACCCGCACCAGACCCTTGACCAGTTTTGGAGTCTTTCATGAAGATTTGACTACAGCCCAGTCCAGGCTCCGACTTCGACCGAAGTCAGTCCAAAACGCAAAGGAAGTCTGCATATCCCTGGAACAAGGGTCATAGGATAAGTGTCGCGAAAGGTCATGGAAACTCCAGTGCGGATGATACCAAAAGCCACCTCGTCTTAGACGGTAGATTGCCTTGATATAACCCATGTTGTATGTATCAAGGGGAGGAAAATTAAACAGAGCATCTAGAGCAGGGCCAAGCATACTCGGAAAGCTCCCGTGCAGCGGAAACCAACCGTTCTTTAAAGTTAAGTGCAGAAGGAAATCCTTTATTGGTATTCGGTAGCCTGTGCTGCCAGTTATACCATTCTCCATGCTTCTGCATGGTTCTTTCTATTGTGTCCGCTTCACTGTAAATCCCGCCGCAAATCCCACGATTTTAGACTCGACTGATATTATAAAGCGAAAGACGCCATCGTACATGAGGTTGCATAGGATTGGTCCCAGGATCGAGCCCTGGGGTACTCCTCCAGTGATTGCGTACTCCCACACTTCGCCATCTGTGTCATAGAGCAACACTCTTTGCCGGAAATAGTTCTTCAACATTTTCCTGCTGTAACTTGGTACTCTCATGTTTCGTAGTGCTTCAAGGATGTGTTTCCAGCTCGCGGTGTTGAAGGCTATCTTAACATCTAGTGTTATAAAGCAACAGTATTGCTCCGTAATTTTTCTTCATCGGCTTCCTTCTATGGCCCTTTAGGCTGTGTCAACCACTTCCTTTCAACAGTCGAACGCGCCTTTCGAAATCCGTACTGGTGTTCTGATAGTCCATGTGCTTCTTTAATTGCTGTTTCCAACCTGTTACCGATGATGAACTTCTGGATTTTACTCGCCGTGTCCAACAGAGCGGGCGGTAGGTGATGGGTCTCCTGCTTGATTACCTCCATTGGGTATTAGTGCGAGCTTCTGTTAGGCTTTAAGCCATAAATTTGGAGTGCTATCTGACCCATTTGCTACCTTGAAACCTTGACCACCGCACGTGACTATCTGTAAACCTTACCTCGGAAATCCCCAGATTGGAAAAGTAATCGGTACTTAAATCGGTTTCGCCGTTTTTGATTTACAGTGTCGCTACATGTTGAGTAGAAAAGTATCTTTTTGTTATCGCGACCTCCAGCAATGTTTGCGAATGCAACTTTGAGTATCTCCGCTACGATCACAGGTCAAAGAACTCAAATGTCAAATTCCTTGAAATCAAGTTTCACCTTAGCTTACGATCAAAAACAGATTGATTCGACCCATTCATGCTCCAGCTACTCAGGATATCATGAGCACTCACGGCACGAGCCGGAGCTTGGCGACTTGATTTGAATTAAATTTTGTTAGCTTGTCTCTGAAAACTGGTAGCAGAATTATCAGAAACATTGATTTGCAGCACACAAATGTTTTGCATTGAATCAAAACAAAATTGCCGTAACAGGGAAAATATTTGATAGCTGACATGGACATAAATTTTTATCTTACTCGTACCTATGCTGCAAGGAGAGGCTTTAATCATTTATTCGGTTTCTGGCGGGTGACAAATTTATGAAGCCCATGTAATGTCTGAACATGGCGCATTCGTGTCAAACTTGAAATTGATGCTGGATTCGGTTGCAATGAGAAACACACTCAAGACACACACAAACAGATGCAGTTATAGATACATCTCATCTGGTCGATGTAGTGAGAGATTGGTCAAGGAAAACTGTCTCTATGTTGAGAATTTGTGTTGTATCTTCTCACAGGCGTTCGACGACGACGACGACGACGAGGCATGGCCTCCTCTGTTTTAGCCATCTACTACATCAACATCACACACAGCGTCAAGATCGCAGCGATCTGTTGTAGAAGCAGTCAGCTACTCCGCCAGACAGGCAGCCAGTGTGAGTACAACCACCATTTGAGCCTCCTCAAACGCATTTGTGTGTGGTTAAATCATCTACAGATGCCCGGACTGTTCAGTAGACAACATGCAATGCTCGATGTACGCTTAGATAGTTTTGCATCTTTTTTTGTGATTTTTTTCCGTTTCAAGTATTTTTAATTGAAATTAGCAAATAACCGTCAATTTATGATCACAGTTAGAGATTAGTAATATGCGCAGAAATTCCAATTAAATTGATGATTAAATTTTCTAAATGATTTTCTCTTGTTGTTGGGGAATTTTTCATCGTCAGAATGTTGGACAGCTGGTTTGTGGAATTGGCCTTAGGGGGGGTGCTGGCAACTGGGCATATCCATTTGTCAACATGTAATTTAGTTGTACTACAGGTGAATGAAATACTCGTAAATACTTGAAATTTATTCAATCCATTAAGTGGCGTTACTCGCGGATGGCGGGTATTTGTCAAGAACTGCTTGCAGCGGCAGAATCGCTTGTGGGGATTGAGGAAAGCTGTAATTATAGAGCCGCCAATAAATGTTCTGGATTTGAGTGATGCAGAAGGTAGTTGAGTGCGTAATTTAGTAGCTATTTGGACCTAAAAAAATGCCACTTTCTTACGCCCCCTTTACTATTTAAAGTTTTACTTCACAATAGAGTTAGGCACCGTTTCAAAGTTGCTTCCTTACTGAGGTGGCGCTACGGTTCGGGGTCAGTCTGGGGCTCAATCAACAAATCTCTTCAGTTAGTCCAGTCGTTAGCTAGGTTAGGTTAGGTTAGGTTAGGTAAATGGAAGCCCTAGTTGACAGGAGACTGTCGACGGCTCACTTAGGCTAACGATGAGTCCATTGTGCCCAGTAATAGACCCGGGAAAACCTAAATTTCATTATCAACGGCTGAACTAAACCACCCAGATACATACATGCATAAATCTCAAGAGTTTGTTCAGCTCAATGTTTCTTAGATCATCCAGCTCCGCAGGGAAGTTGCTCCCAAGAGTGTCCTTCCTTTTTGTGGCTTTGTGGCTAGTGCTGGACAATCGCATAGCAAGTGGAGAATGGATTATATTTCATCTTCGTCCCTACAGTTCTTACAGAAGTCGTTATAGGGTATTCGTAGCCGTGGTACATGATTGCCTACCATACAGTGTCCCGTCACGACGCCAACAGCTATACGAATATCCCTGCGACTGAGTCTCATGAGATCTGCGGATCTTTTTTGGTCATAGACTCGCCATAACGATTTCGCTACGGCACATGTGTTAATTCGATATCAACGTCTGTTTCCTTCCTCTTTCTGTTAAAAGTGTTAAGCGGTGTGCTAGCCTTGAGGAGGGCCAGCGAGGCACTTAGATGTGACCCTGCCTAGTTTATCGGCCTTTACGTTATCTAGTATATACATGCGGCCCAGGGCGCAATAGAGGTTCTTCTTATTGGCCACAGTCTGGTCGTTCAAGTCGATTAAGGTCTCCTTTTACTTGTGAGCGCCATCTTAGGCGAGGTCGTCGTCTACTACATTGTCCCTTCGGGTTAGGTTCGAAGACTAAGCGGGCCTGAGCATTGGTGTCGTAGCCATCATAAGTGGCTAAGTTTGAGCTGTCGACCGCGGCGTTCTGTCCAATTCGCCGATGTGGTGTGTCAGACGTTCACAGCATATACTTGGTTTTATTCCATTAAGACAGCTTTTGCTTCAATATTAGTGGACACTCTGGTGGCAGCCCACTTTCGGCGGACACTATTTGATGCACAAACTTTTGAAAGATCGTGCCTTCGGTGTTGCCTTGCGTGCTTCGCACAATTTTTTAAAATATGATGTTAATCTTTAGCATGCCAGTGCATCATCTTGTCTAACACCTTTTTTGGCATTAAAAGATCTCGGTCAGGTTGTTACCGAAGTTAATCGACCAGCGAGCGTTCTCCATTGTATTCCTGCATAGATGGAGGAACATGGCTCTGTATAGCTCGTCTCTATAAATGCTGTCAGATGTGGTATTAAAATCGTTTAAAAAATGGTGTAATTCGGACTTTTCTTCAGGACCTGCCAAAGTGTGAAAATTTGATCGAATGTGGATTATCCTGGTGTCAAATCACACTGATAGAGGCCATTCAGGTTTTTAACGAAGGGTTTCAGGTCTTCGCACAATATGGCAGACAAGATCTTGTCTAGGAAGCGGATAGCTCTGTAATTGGCGAAGTTGTAGGTTTCACCTTTTGGGGGAAGTGCCCCAACATCAACATTCTCTGTGACAGTCAAGTGTAGAAGCCCTCCACTACTTCTCTTTTAGATCAAAGCTTGCTTAGAAGTGCCTCAACACCTAAAAGCAGCTAGCTGCTTACTACAGCGTCACAATCGTTTGGGTTCCTGGTCACAAGGGTATTGATGGTAATGAACGCGCCGATGAGCTAGTTTTACGCGGTTCATTCACAGTTGCACTAGCTTTCAGTAGCTTAGCGGTTAGTCACCTGAAGTCAAATTTGAAAAAGATTTGAATCTCTATCTTAATGGAATTCAACTGCGAGCTCAACTATCGTCTCCACAAAATAGCCAAAGTTGCATCAGATCTCTGCCGCCTGTGCTTGGAATTCACATTCTATGCGAGTGCTCAACCGTGGCTCCCAGCAGACACAGACAACTCGGAAAGGTACTCTTATCCCCCTCTGAAATCCCAAAAGCGTATACAGACTCCTTCGGAAGCTGAGCTTTGTGCAAGATCAAAATCCTGTGTAAAGTACCATGGGTACAGGGTCTTACAGTTTTACACTGTCTAAGTTTCTCTTTGCATATTTGCGTATTTGCTAGATGAGTTCGGCAGCTACATAATTTTAAGATAGCTCTACAAAAAGGAACAAAAGATGAGGAATTCAAGAAATTCCACACCACCTTTCAAATGTTTTTTTTTCTCAAAATATGACCTCCAACTTCCATCCATCCGCCAAAGCATAGCAGTATTAGCAGACTGAAAGAAACAACCTGACTATTTCTAAACGTCTGTCTGGATGATTTGATTTATAGCCATCAGGCTTCAAGTGTCCCCTTGTCAACATTCCCACTACGATAATAACACACACATACCTACATACGTCACACAATCGCAATCTAAACAGACCGTATCGCTAAGCACGTTGTATACGTCTACCTATGGCTACCGAATATTGTGTATATCTTGGATTTTTCCTCGTATCCAGAGGAAAAAAATTATTTATTGGATACATCTGTTCCATAAAACAAAAACTTAACTCAAAAAGAAAATCCTTTCCTTCCCGGCCTTTCTTTCCATCCATTTGCGAGATAGCTTTATGGGTTCAATCAAATGAAAATATTTGCTTAGCTCTATGTATAGCTAGGTGTATACCTTTGAAACATCATCATCCTCTTCATTAGCTGCCCCATCGTTTCGGATTGAAGAATGGTGTGTCGTCGGTGACAGTGGGGATAAAAAGTTTGGAGTTCTCAAGGAATTTTTGCTGAACAATTTCTATAAAGAATGAAGCTTCTTGGAAACCTCCAGAAACGTGAGAGTATTTCCCTTGGTTTGGGCTGAAAGTGCACTGCAAGTCTAAGGAGTTAGCCAATTCGAAAGCAGTCTGGCTACTCTGGCGACGACCATCTTGAAGTCATGAATATGTAAAGAAACGGTTTTTGGCAGTTTGTCCGGAGGCCTCCGTTATGACAAAAAAGGCTTTTGAAGGTTATGCCATTTAGGTACTTTCGCTGGGGTTTACCTACATTATACTAAAACCTCTTTCTGGTTCTAACTTTGTTTCAATTTTTTTCTTTGCTGCGGTGCTTTCTGTATGTCAGCCTGTGGTAGTTCTCTAATTTTCATGCCCGGGCCAATTTTTCTAGAAAATTACCCTTTGCAGTAATTTTTTCTATGGTCTACTTATCCAATGTTTGAACCTGTTTATTGCGACAACGCCAGTTTACTTTCTTTTCTGATAGGCGTCGCTGTTAGTAAATTTAAGTATCTTAACATTTGATTGTATGCGATTTGAATATTACTATTACGAGCAATTAGAGCACAGTAGCGGATTCTTCAAATTTCGCAGAATATAGCTCCTCTAGATAGGAACGTAGAGTCTCTGCTTCCAGCTTAACTGTTAGGCTTTAGAATTTCTCGTGGATAACTTCCAGCACTATACCCGGCGTGGCTCATTGATTGTTGCATAGGTCCACTGATCGGAAAGTTCAGATTCGTAGATCCGTAGGTCCTTTCCATACGTGAGAAAAATTAGCACGTACAGCACGAATGATTGCGCGATATTAGAGATGTTGCGCCAACTCCAAGCAATTGTCCTTTTTAAGCCAACCTCATGGATTCCGGAAGTCGTGAAAGTATAAAGTTGCAGTACGGACAAAAGTCTATCTTTCATTAAGACCTGATGTAGGGTATCATGTCATGTTATTGTACTAAATTTTTAAATATACTATCCACTATACTATTCTTCCTCTTCTTCATCCTTGGAGCCTCTACAGAAGTCGTTAGCGAAGAGGCTCAGCCTGGTGGCGCTTCTACCGATAATGCAGTGGCCTGTAACCTGGAATGTCCCTGTGCCCGGCATCCAAATGAGGTCTTAATAAGAGACGTGCTCACGGTAACTCCGCTTTGAATTGCTGATATTTATTCCGCGAGCTCGAAAAAGTACGGGATATCAGCTTGGAGGGGTCCGAGTGGAACAAGGTGGATGGGAGCTTCACGCGGCTGTTGACGGGGCTAGAACCAGGTATGGGCCCAAAGTCTTTGCCTTCAGCACTTCAGGGGCTGACCTAGGAGCGGTCACAGAGGCAGTACTTTTAGCCTATTTTTTTTTTTACACAGATAAGGCTGGCTAATCCGGTGTTCGCCAGCTATTCCTTTCGAGACTTAGCTATTTTTGGGATGGGCCATCCAGTCAGATTGATCCTCGGTACGGGTGTAATGACACCTTGATCCAGCCCACCGGAGGGGAAGAGGGAATGGTTGAAAAAGGAAAGGGAAGGAGGTGGGGTCAACTATAGCTTAGCTTCGTATCTCATCTGGGAAGTAACTACCGCAAGTCATTGACCTCTACTGGGCCCCTTCACCAAGACGAGGTGCATAGTGACGCGGGGGCTAGGCTTCTAGGTTGCATATGGTTTTCATTTTTGGGCCTTGACACATCTCTGCTCCGAAAAATATTTTGATTGTTCGTGTTCCACCGCCACTACCGGTGGTTTTAAAGCATAGCCTTCACTAATGACTGTAGAGTTCCCTGCTGTGAAACTTACTGACTTTGCGAAGTCGTACAATAGAATTTAACGGTTATGTAGATGTCTACGAACCAGTGATACTTTGATGCCACCTAGTTTCAGTAGCTTTAGATTTCATTCACGGATTTTTTGGAGAGTTGGTCAATACTTTCCTTGCACCTCTAAAAGTCTTGAAAAAACCACGACTTTCGTTTGCTGCTGTCAAAACAAACAAGGGCAGCCTCATCTGTAGGTACTTGACTATGCCCAACCATGCATCCACACCATGCAGCTGGATGGATGATGGATGATTAGGTTTTCAAAAGAGGACTTTATGAACTCCTTAGCCACGGCTATTGAAAAGGATTATTCTTCGTTTGATCTTGTCGGTGGTATTACTTATTTCCGGAGTTCAACATGCAGCCTACATAAATTCACTTCTTTTACATTATATCTGCCCATTGCTACGATCTATCCAAGGCTTCACTGTTAAGCATCCTTTTTCGCGGACAGTTTTGTTTAACTCTTACTCACTCTTAAGTTCATCTTAGCTTCTTAGCGGAGGAACCCCACCGCTACCTACATAAGTTTTTCCAATTATGTCACATCCATTGGCGTAAGCGATAAGCTACATAGTTTGATAAAGGATTCTACCACTGGTGTTGGCTTGAAAATTTCGTACAATCTTTTGTATCAGGTGTTAGAGCGTCATCTTGCCTACGATCTTCTCTGACATCAAAAGATTCGGTGATGCAGCAAGAGTTTCTCCCTCGTCATTCTGCACAGATGGACGAGCTTGACAAAGATGTCGACACTAGACATGTCTCGATAAAGCTCATCTCTGTACAGGGTATCAGATGGTTCACGTTCAGACCAGATTTTGCCTTCATGTCTGTTTTTTCCAAGATCTGCTGAAGTTTGAAAATTTTTTCGATGATGGACTTTCTCGCCTTAAGGATAAGGACCTATCATGTTGCTCACTAGCAATTTTGGGTGCTCACCCAACATCATTAACAGTATCCTGAAAGTTGCCTTTGGTTTACCAGCTATTTTGTCGATAAGACTAGTTTTACAATTTGCATCTCGAGAGAAAGTTGGACACCAGTCAAGTTTTTGCAAGCATCGCCTATCAGTGGATGGTTTTCTAAATTTCTTACACTTGTACTGATTCGCGATCCAAAAAGCTTGTGTCCAAAATTGTTTGTTCTACGTCGCTAGGTCGACATAAATTTCGATGCTGATCATAACCATGTATCATCAATCACTATAAATATTGAAGCACCCTATATGATAGGGTAAAAAATAGCCGAGCTGCAC
Organism: Blera fallax; assembly: GCA_946965025.1. Classification (NCBI taxonomy): domain Eukaryota; kingdom Metazoa; phylum Arthropoda; class Insecta; order Diptera; family Syrphidae; genus Blera; species Blera fallax. The sequence continues at coordinate 11,381,458 of OX337247.1, read as the reverse complement.
AACAATCCTACCTTAGCTTGTCTCACAACCATCCCAAACCCTCAGTTCTTGTAGTAAATGTCGCTCTAATCCTTTATTTTTTTACAGCGAACTTTTCAAAGTGATTATGCCTGTTTAACTGAAGAGGACAAACTCTCATCTGTCATTTGTCCTTGAGAAAGCGGAGTAAGTCAACCAATAAAGTCAAAACAATTAAGAGTCCTTAAACAACGTCGTAGTAGCTGTCGCTTCCTATGCACGAATGCACTTTAATGGTTGAGAACATTGCCAATTGGTCAGTTGTCAAAAGTCGTTCGTCCTTTTCACATCCGCTAATGTGTTCCAAAGCATTTCATCCTTAGTGTAGACGTATACGCTTTTCGTATGGATGGATTGCCGCCAGTGTGTGGCGCAACAATTGTCGTTGTCATTAATTCGTCTTAAGACAAAACGCACACACACCAGATATTTTCCTGTCAAAAATTTATAAAATCAACTCGTTGAGGTGTCGTTGGGATTCTCTGCGTATCCAATGGATGTGATGGGCATCGTATCTACCGGGCGCGGCCGTCGGATGAAATCTAGAGCGTAACACAGCCAAATGACTGATGTGCTCGTCATAAAATTATATTCGTAATTAATTGTTGTGGATGCGGTTATTATGAGTTTTTTTGGTTCACACTTTTCCGTCAGAAGAATTAAATTTATAATAGAATCTGTATTTTCTGGTTAAGTGTTTGATTTGGTTTTTTTGAATCTATTTTCAGATTCAGCGGCCTCGTTAGGTGAATAAAGCCATCGTCTCAGTGAAGTGTTTTATGGTGTTTTTAAATGTGCCGATAATAGTATGGACTGCTAAGCAGGGATATTAGTCGTAAAGGCTAAGCATTGGAATAAGGAAGAGTATGCGGTCCAAGCAGCAGCCGAGACCATCGTACCGGTGGATGAATACAAATGAAAATGGTGAGTCGTTGGTTAATTTGTTTATTAAAGTGAGTGTACATTATATACATACATATACATATATCTAGCGATCATATATCAGATAGTGCTTTCTGAAGTTTCAGTGCAAAACTTGCTCTTGAACGTTCGTTTTCCAATTGCCAACCTGATCTTAGAAAGACCATCCCATCCACCTCTGCCATTTTTGCTCTTAAATGTTGATGTCATTGTAGATTGGTTATAGGAGTGCCAGCGCAGTGCGATCTTTGTAGAGCAATCTTGTTCCCCCGTCTTGGAGCTCTAGTCGATGAGATACTCGAGTTAGAGCACCTCCTCTAGTCCGATTTCCTTGATAAATCAAAGATTCTGGAGTGAATCCCCAACTATGGTAGATCTCTTCTGATAGATGCTAGGCATCCAGGTGTTATTTTCTTCTGTGGATCAGTTCTCCACATTCATTTAAAAGGTGCCCTGGGGTTTCTTAAACATCTCCGTAGAATCTGCAGTCTCCATGTTGCTCGATATTAAGTTTCCTGAGATGTTTGTTAAGTCTACAGTGATCCTGTTGGTGTCGTAGTTTGGTTTTTACGAAAATCGTATTTTGCTAGAGCTAGGGGGTCCTTTTGAACACAAAAAAAAAAAAATACAAATACTTGGCGCAACAGACCTTATGTGGTTCAGGGCCTAGCTTTCGGTTTGTGCTTGTTATAAAACGTTTGTTGACACAAACAGATGGGACCTATTCGCTTTTTATTTTTTGAGAAGGTTTCTCTCTCCGCTCACTAATCTAACGCACTAGCCCTGAGCTTAATTTCACCTTTTACCGAGACAGCATTTCATAGCTAGGTATCGGAAAGTATCTGCTTTTTTAAGTCATGAGTGTGTTGCAACATGTCTGGGCAACTGGACAGCATCGGATACCTAACCTAACCTACTAATTCGTGTATTGCCAGCATCCGTCTTCTTAATTTGCTTCTGCTTCCATCATTTCTCTTTTTATAGCTCAGGAAGTCATCGAATTAGTAACACGGATAGGAGGTAGTCTATTGACGAAAGGATTCAGCCTTGTAAGACTATAGACTGAAGTTTAAATTCCTTCTCTAAAGAAACACGTAGAGAACTTTGTCTCTTGGTTAGGTCCCTTTTCGTCACCATCGCAGAAAAATTTGTAATTTATTTGCAAAATACAGGTCCGTCTTGTGACGTTGCGCAGACATTATTTGCCTTACAAGAAACACGTCACTTACACACACGTCACACGTCTTTATTAGTACAGAGTCGACACCACAAGCTTCGAAAATTACTAGTCGCCCAGAAAATGTAGAAAGTAAACTTTTCAGTTTGAAGCTGTGCAAATCCCCCTCCACAACGACAAGTTCATTGAGTCCCCACACTCTCTCAAAACATCACCTATTCCCTTCACATATTGGTCGAAGTAGTATGAGGTTTACATTTTTTTCACTCTCACTCGGGTATTAGCAATGTTGACATAGTGTAAAATTTTCGAAAACTCTCTCGTAGGCTACCTCTACATATGTTTCCATGTGTGGGTTGAGTAAGGTTTAGATTTTACATTATTTGCTGTGATCATAGTCCCTTTTCTAAGAAAATCAATGCATGGCCATCTCCATAAAATTTGGAAAAATTTTACTTCATGCACATTGTGACGATCGAACCTCCTCTCCACTTTGTAAAATGGCTGGGGCGGCCCAATGACGGCAAATTCATATCTACAACGTTAATAAAGTACTAGTCGCCCAGAAAACGCAGCAGGTAAACTCTGCTTTCTCATCTTCGTGATTTCGAAAACTATCACAAAGGCATCAATCATTTGTTTTACATTTTTCGAACGTGAATGGCAAGGTAATATCCATGTAGATAATGCTTAGGATGTATTGAAAGGACTCACACATGCTACCTTTCTTTTATGAGTTATTTGAACAAAATTTGACTCTCAAAATTTTTTTCGTTGTCACTTCTACTGGTACCAGTAGAGGATGAAAGAGACGGACTCAGAAATGCATACCAGTCGCCCAGAAAATGTAGAAGGTATCTTCTCCATTATTTTTTTTCTCCTCATCCGAAACAAAAGGCGGGAACAAATTTCGAACACTCTCCTGAAACTTGCATTTTTTTCGCACACTGGCACAAACTAGCATCGTCCATATAACTATCTCGCTCATATCTTTGATTTAACATGCCCAACTGTCATACCAACTTTTCGAATTCGGAAATTAAACCAACATCTCGACAGGAAGCTTTTTTCTAAATGCATGACGATTTGTCAGCAGCATGTTGCCTAGCTACTAACATGGAAGAAATGTTGCACGTAAAATATTGCTTTGCTTAGCCATGCATGTCTTGAGACTATCTTGGTTAAAGCGACGACGAGTCCGAAAGAATTGACTTACGAATCAGACGCGAAGAATAAAGTAATCGAAGTTTAAGCGAGGAAGGAAGATCTCTAAACCTACGCTTTTTCATGGCAGCATATGAAGATAGTCTTTGAGAGAGTCTTCCAAAGTTTTGTGTGATGAAACTTCTATAGACAGGAGTTTTACACTTAGGGAAATGCATCTTAGGCCGAGAGACTTTCTGGATCTCTCCATAGTTCTGTTTAACAGAAATCTGCTGTTCATCTTCTGGGTTTCTACCTAGTGGTGCCCCAAGATTTCCCTTCTTCTGCTAGCTAATGCCGGACATTGACACAATATATGTGCCGCCGTCTCGATTTCTTCCAGGCATAGTTCACAGTTGTCATTCTCCAGAAGACCCATCTTCTTTAAGTGATACCCTAAATTTCCATGACCTGTAGATAACGCTACCACCCATTTCAGTGGTCTTCGCTCCAAGCTTAGAACTTCCCTATGAGTGGCGCCAGTCGGCATTTCGCCCATTTTAGCCTGCCTACAATCTTCCATGGTTAACCAATTTCTCTGATGTTCCGCCGTGGAACTCCGAGGTTATCCTTGAAACTGGATCTAGAGAGATGGTTATGAATTTCTGAAGTCTATTGACCTCAGCAAAATACCCTCCATGACACCCTCTTTCGTCGTAGATTTCTTTTTCTCTCTTTCTTCGTCGGCTCATACTTATCCTATGATTCAGGATCATCCCCCCTCATGGCCTCAGGATTTCCTCACCTCCTTAGAATTTCAAATTCCCTGCACCACCAAGGCGTGGGGTCCTTTTCATCTACCAAAGTAGGGGTGCACGCCTCTTGGTATGCATTTTCAACAGCTGATTGCAAATGCATCTGCTGCGCCTCTACATCCCGAGTGGTTCGCGGTATTTTGGTGCTTCCCCCACAGGACTGGTACTGTGTGCATTAGCATCATAACCAATCATTAGCTCTTCCCTCTTGTCCTTGCAGACATTCACCAGAGACTCTACCTCTTTTGTTGTGGGAGGCTCTAGGGAGTCATACGGCAGGTATGCAGATGCCACAACAAAACTGCCTACACCTGGTCTTACGCGCATTGCCACAAGGTCAGGGGCATAACCGCTTTAACTCCACTCCTCACCAGAATACAAGATCTAACTCTTTCGCCAGATCGCACATAGTGTACAGTGGCAACACTTTCAGAGAAACCTCTAATCCTTCCTTTGAACATCCAAGGCTTCTGCAGGAGAGCAATGTCAATCGACTCCTCCACAAACCATCTGCTCCTCATTGGTAATGCAGCGTTGCTGTGGTGAAGATTCAATTGAATCACCCTATGATTTCCGCGGTACGGCTTATTGAAGCTGTTGACCGGGACTTTTGCAGTCTACCTACATATAGAGTACAAGAAAGATACTAAGAATACTTGAGTTCCCTGCACTCGTCCTTCCACATTTCCCTTGAATTTCTAAAATGAATTCCATCACACACTTCCATTTCATTCGGTCTGAGCCAGACTTCTCTCCCACCGAAACCCCATGTCTGGATCAATTGATTGACACGTAACTATGGATTTGATGGACTCTACCTAACCACACATCTATCCATCTTGCAGTTTCGAAGAAGATTCATTGCTTCTTCGTCGTTTTCTTTTTATGTGGGCCAACCCATCATTTCGCCATGTGCCATTCCTACCCACCACCTGCTCCTTCGTCTCTTTTGGTTTTCTTGACAAGACTGCAATATAAAGTGAAATGCATTATCCCTTCATCGTCGTGACGACGATGTTTTCGTATGCATTCCAGTTTCTGTTCGATGGTATGAGTGGGCGTATAGAACAATTTTCTGTCCACAAAAACCTTCTGGATCTAATAAATCGTCGGACTCCTGTGTTCTGTTGTACAACAGAGCAATTCGCTGTGTGTTGCTTATGTCCTTAGCCCTGCATTTAGTGTTCCGGCTGTCCATCTCTGGTCGTCTGTCCACCACTACCCATTTATGTCTAACTGTCAGTCTGTCTACGTTCACTGTCCATCTGTCTTTTGTCGTGTCACTTAAGAGACACTAAAAGTTTTTAAACAAGCAAACACACACACACACACACACATCTTCACAAAATATTTAAGTGTGCGTATGCCAAGCGAAGGACTCAAGCAATTTCTTGTTCTTTGCATTCCTTAACATTGACTTTCTTAACTGGGTTTTTCGGCATCATACACTTTCTAATAATCCTTTAGTACATCACCAGAATGCATCTACATATGAGGACGAATGGATGGTGGAGGACATGATGTATTCTGACATGACACTACTAAGCTACCTCCATGTTGCATGTGTGATGCCTTTGGAAATTATTACCATGGATAACCTCACTTGCTTACAGGATCCGAAGAAAAGTGTATGGGCGGTTGGAATTTTCTTCCAAAGTGGATTAGAGATGTGAAAAGTTGAGAAGGATACGAAGGGAGGCTGGTTTTTTGAAGGTTTTCTGCATGTGGTAGATATGGACGGAGGAGAGTGCGTTGCAGAGTTGCCAAAGTGCAACGTGTCGAAGTACTGGCTATCGAAAGAGCATTCCAAAGGTATTCAAACAGTTCATGGGCATTAGGAACTATCTGGCGTAAATTGCTGTAGCTTCCATTCTTAGTTTCCACTCGTAAAGGATCACATGCCATTTCTTATGAAACATACAGATGTAGAGTTAGATAGATGTGAATATAGCCCTTTACTCGACTCTGTTTTGGGGTCCGGAATCCTATTGTTCCTGCTGGTGCCTTCGCCGGTCCTTACGTCGTCCCGTCTTTCTGTCATCACCTTCTAGCTCCCAAGCTATAAAGGCTACATGCATCGTATTTATACACAGCCGGTATCAAAACCTTAGCTATGGCTTAGCGATACTCTAAGAACGATTCTTTGTAAAGTGGACAGCATTGTGAATGTCTATTCTATAAGCTATCTATCTACTGGGGATTGAGTGATCTACGTACATTAAGCTGGAAAATAGAACTGTAGCCACAATCGTGATGAATCTGGAGTAGTTGACTGCTGGTGTGTATCCCTCGACTACCCCTCCGACATTTTTTCTTATTATTCAACCAAACCACGGCAGCTTCCATATAATGGAGTCCTAATTGCGCCTAATGTCTACCGAACTCAAATTCCATATCAATGCTGTCGTCTGACGAAATGAAGTCCTGATTCAGTGACAGTGTGGAATTTCTACCTAGTAAACCTCCTCTTCCCCTCGTAATCCTCGTCTTTGTAACACTGCCGTCAAGCATTTCATTGCGAGAGGCGCCTTATGTCTTAGGTGATCAGCTCACTCATTCTGGGAGTCTGCTGTTCTGTTGCTCCTGACTTCGCTGCTCTTGTATAATGGTTGCCACAGTGTCGGTAACTGCGTCCCAATCCTCTTCCGTGTCCGTCATTTATCTGGTGCTGATGCCTGGGGTAATTCCTCAGTTTGTCCAACGCTTTTCATAATATCGCAGGCAACATTACGTGCTTCGCATCCTCGACTGCTTCCGTGCAGGTTGGGCAATAGGGGTTGTCGTCGTATCTAAACCTGTGGAGGTAGGCCTTGCAGCATCTAGGCTCAGTTAGAAATTTAGCTCCCAATGTTCCAAGTGTCTATATTACGGATCAATCAGGGCGACCATCTGCATTTCTCGAAGTGTCACCATCTTTCCTGCCATTTTTGCAGACTTGTCCTTGGTGGTACCCCAGATCATTTCGACTCCTCGTTGTTCATGCTATTGTCCTGCTGGCAAGGTATTTCTATTTTGCTTCTTGCGCAACAAAGGTTGGTCGTAGGGCGCTGCTTAATCTCAACGCGTTAAGCTTTAATTACATATGTAAGCTGCGTATTATCCATGGCACCAGCCCATATTTGGGCGGCGTAGAGCACTGAAAGCAACATTCGACTGTATCCTGAAAAACTATGTGGATCCTATCTCCCTAGCGGGATGCTACGTGGCTGCATAGATGAAGAAGAGGAAGAAACCATACTACACTTTCTCTGTACATGCCAAGCCAACTTTGTCAACAACCCTGGCAAATTAGCTAAGCAGCCTCAAGCGCATCATAAATAGCTTCTCCTGGTTCAACGGGTAACTAGTTGGAGATGCTGATCCTGTGGTTAAACATCCTGAAGTTGCATACTGCAGCCTGCCATGACAAGCTAACCTAACCTACGGTCATCAGTTTTGCTTGTCATATAGATACCGGGCTCGAAAATAAACCCACATAAAAAGCAATTTGGTAACCCTTTGCCAATCAGCCTTAATTTAATACAAAAGCATCCAGCACAGCCTGTGATTGCAATATATCCTTATCTACTACTACCCCCCCAAACATATTCGTTTCTCCATCACAAGTAATAAGTTTGCAAGCAGATTGTCCACGTTCATCAGTCCAACAAAATGTGATGGCAAGAAGCTTCATCCTCTTATTCTTCTCCTGCATCATTGTACGTGTGTGTGTGTGAGTATCTGAGAAGGATTTGAAAGAGCTGCGTGTGCAATATCGGAAAAGTTCATTTTATTTCTTCGTCATTTGAACTGATGGTCTTCACCATCATCATCATCATCAGCATGCATGTGCAAACTTTGACTCCAAAAATAGATGATCAAGAAGAAAAGAGAAGGAACACCAACTGTTCCTTCCTGAGATGTTGATTTGTCTGCATGCCTTAACGTCCGAACAGGACAAGGAATCTCCTCATCAATCGTGAAACGGTTTTGTAATGCAAAGCTCACTAGAAGCACAACCGCCCCATCTCCCTCTCTTGGACTTGGACATGTCAGTGTAGTAAGGGTTTGTTCGTCGTTGTTTTGTGTTTGGTTATTTAAACTGCATTTGTTGGGTAGGGGGGGAGGGGGTCCTTCGATATTTGTCTTGTCTGTTGTCTGCCAGTCAAATGAGAGAAAGGGTATATCCATCTTTTTGATGTTCCTTGGGATGGCAGAGCATGTCATGTCTTGTTCGATTGAACTTTCTGGCCACATACACACTCACACACCACAAAATACGATGAACCGCCATCATCCTTCTCGACTGGTTAAGGAATCAATTTCTGAATTTTTGCCATCGTCCTCTGCTGTCCCAAAACCCCCACTCTACACCACGGCACCACGTCATCTCTAGGTAATGAAGTAAAAGTTGACATAATTCAAATGCAGCCATAAGAGTGTCACCGGCCAGGGAATGTTTAATTAATTTTTCGAATATTAATAAATAAATGATAGAAATCGCCAGTGGGGGAAGAGGTAGGGGAAGGAAACGAAGAGCGCAGCTGGGGGTGGGGGGGGGATGTATAGGGCTAGAAGAGGGGCTGCTCATACAGTGGTACAAATGATGAAATGCCATTAATGTTAAGCCAACCGTCATAACGTTGGCCAGCTCCTCAATCCCAATGCCCATGTGTGTGTGCGCAAAGTTGATGTGTTGGGGGGGATAAAAAAAAATCAGAAAATTATGGAAGCAATTACCCACTGCACATGGTATACCTAACTCCTCTCCCGTACGATGCTATATAGCGGTACTACGTGAATTATGAGCAAAAGTTATCGGCGGCGATTTTAATGGCAAAATAATGGACACAAATCAAATCAGTCATTAGCGAAATGTCAGGAGCAATTTTTTGTATTGAATATGTCATCATATTAAGGAGGAGGTCAGCTGGTCGACCGGACGGACCCCCCCAGTCCTCAGGGGTTGATTGGACATTTGGCGAAAGCTATGCCAACTATTGCAATTGGCGGCAGATAATTTTTTTGATTTATTTGTCAGTTTTTTGCTTTTTTGCAATTTACGAGTGTGCATCCGGATATTGAAATGAACAAATGTGTCAGGGATTATTATTATTAAAATTATTATTTGCAGGTGACTGCATTCGAGGATTTTTAGATAAGCCAAGTGGGCCGAGCTCGTTTGGTTATTTTATCCTGCCTAATGCTGGCGCAATTGGAATGCAAGTGGGCTTGTGGTCAAGTGTTGCGATTGTTGGTAAAGCTGGGTCGATTGCTGCAGGTTGCTGTTCTATGACGCGAATTCGCCGTGTTTCGTTTCGAATTGTTGAAGTATCCTGTGAAAGTGATGAACGCCTTCTGTGTCATTTCTATGGTGTTGCCTTTCCAGTCCTTTAAGTGCTTCTGCAGTCTCGGGACATGAGTCTATTTGTGAGCTATCCTCCTTTTTGGGAGTCACAGAACTGCATCTATTTTTGACATGATTTTTCTGGTTGGTTGATGTGGCCCTTGGTTCACTTAGACCAAGATAAGTCCATTGTGCTGGAGGTGGTTCATACTCTCCGCTCCTGGAACCAATTGCTTTTTCCTATGAATCTGCTCATGTTAGCCGTAGAGGCAGTATTGAGATCTTTGAGAGCATTGGAAAGGTAACGACCTAGTGTAGTCTTTCTAATGTTAGCAAATGCAGGACACATGCAAAGGAAGTGAAGGACCTGTCGTTTCCCTTCTCCTCGTCTCTGCAATTCCTACAGCAGTCATTATAGGGGACACCCAACCTTTAAACATGCATGCCTATGGTCCGTTAGATCTTCTGTTTTTATAGTTTTGGCCGTAGTAGTGATGTCAATATGGCATTGGCCAAGTTGGATCGATCCATGGTTAGCTTTTAGCGCATAGTTGTGGATGAGATACTTAGCATGAGACATCGATACTTCAATCTTGGCTATAATTATGCTATTAGTACCAAAAGGGCCTCGTCTAGCTAATTGCTCAGCAGTTCCTTGCGATGTCATAGTGCTCTGGTACCCAGCAAAAGGTGAGGTTGTACTGTCAAGCTATATCGTTAAGGAATGCGCGGTAGTCTTTTACTGCCTTAGATGCTACGATGCTGGATATGAGGGGTTTGATAGCTGTCTGACTGTCTATATATATCACTATAACTCTCCGCGATGTAATATCGCTATTTGGCGAATGCTTCGGAAGGTTGAAAGAGGGACGGATGCCTAAATCGTCCGGGAAGACTCCGGCGTCGACTCTGTTCTAGGTTTAGTTCCATCCTTAAAGTTTGGCAGCGAACAATTGTTGTAAAGAACATCGCGTTGCGTCCACACTGATCTGTCCAGCATCGAGTGTTTGAAGCCTAAGCTGAAGTCAGTTTCAGTAGGCTATCGGTCGGTAACCTTGAGCAGATGGCAATGCATCGGTATGACCAGGGTCTTGCTTGTTCCATAGGCAGGAGTTTCTCTGTTGAAGAGCAGAGCTAGTTGCCATTTGCTTGCCGACAATGTCTGTCGGCAGGAGGTGAAGCATCGTTGCTTCAGAGCACCCGTGTTGGTGAGGCATGCCACTTGTTGATCTTTTTCCATTTACTTCAAGTTGCAATTCCTCTCCAAAGCAGTACATTATGTTCGAATGTAGGCCCCTTTAAGAAGGACTATTCTTAAATTACTGCCATGTTTTTCCGGGCACATTTTCTTTCTGTGTCTTTAGTCCTCGTGCTCTGTTATCAACCCTACTTTTCCTTTGTCTTTATCGGTCCCATTATCATTGCAATGTTTTTGAACCCTCCCGCGTTTTAGCGAAGAGTTTTTAGTTAATTCAACTACCAGATGGGGTTTTGCTCTTGCTTGTTCAAGCTAAAGGACATCTCCTGGTAATCTTTGTGGAAGGTCAGTCCCTCTTATCCTTTTTTTTCAATCTTGTGTCTTTTCACGGCAAAGGCGAACCTATAACACTGATACACTGCCCTAACTTTCTTTTAAACCTAGGGAAACGATTGATTCTAGCGAACAGAATGAGTGTCATACTGTCATGTGAATATTTATGGAAACACTTATTTATGGGTAGTGAGACGAGTCTTGTTGGGACTGGTATCTAACTCTTCAGCACCGGCTTCTCTGGTAAAATAGGTTTCCAGCAACCATTTCATTCTAAAAATTCCTTAAGGTTTCCGAAGAACTTTTCTAAGTTTCCCCAACTGCTTGGCTTCTTTTGTACACTATCTGTGCAGACGGTGAGGGTCTTCTAGGTTAGGAATTCCACGTGTACAATCAGATCCCAACTACCTCTCTAGAGACTTTTTAATGGAACTCGCCTAAACAGAAAAATGTTTCTCTATCTTTTCAATCCTTGGATGATCCTATGAACATTGATGTGAGGAATTCGCCTCAGATATGCTTTCATTAGTCAGTTCGATCGTCGAAACTTTTTATCGACAACATTTATGATCTCTTGTGAATCGAATCGGATATCTTAAGCTAGTGGTTATACTAAGCCATGTAATCCATTTGCAACTCGTTTAAAGTTATTCCTCATAAATTGTTCACCCGGTTGCGCACCAACTGCAGCAAAATTACGAGGTCATCGAAAATTTATCGAAAATTATTTTTCGATTATATCGACAAATTGATCGGCGTACACACCAGCACAAGTAAATGAAGAAAATAAAGAAAATAAAAATGAAATCCGCAAACGATCCAAATTAACTGTCAAATTGATCGACACTCAGCGAACTCCTCAGATTTTTATGCGCATTGCCGCACGGTCTCCCTCGTGCCCACTTTGCAGCACTTCAAGTGCGCACTGCACGATCAAAACAGAGGAGCACCAGCAACAGCAACAGCAACCAACCCGGCCGCCATAAATAACTCATAAATAATCTGAAAGGCAATTAACTTTGGATATCAATTAATCAATCAGTGAGAGCGACCGAGAGAGTCGATCAGTGAGAGGAGTACCAGCGGCGGCCACAACGGAGCTCCATTTGGAACATGGCCTCGAAATCCGAATCCGAATCCGAATCCGAGAAACCACAAGTGCACGCCAGCCGCACTAAACAAAGACGAACGGACGACGGTTGGACAGACGGACGCACTATAAAAACCACACAGACAGATGGACAGACGATTGGCCAAACGAGCGAGAGTACACAGTGGCGTGGCGAGACTTCCACCACTCTCTTGTCCAGCTGTCAAAAGTCCGGCCGCGCTACTACCACTACAGTGCTTGTGATAGTGTGAGCGAGAGAGAGGAAATATGGAAAAACGCCATCATTCTGAATTGAATGAAAAATTGCCACCATACTGATCGACGCTGAGGAACGCCAGTGCCATTGCCATTGCAATGGATACGCCGCGCGCGGTCTATCTATGCTGGGCGGACGGACAGCAGATGGATCGCTTGGAATCGGTTTTCTCTCCGCTTGTCTTGGCGTTAAAATCCAGAGGAAATGCTTGCTCATAACTTATTCTACCGAGAGAGGGAGACAGAACGAGTGAGGGTCAGTTGGACAGACGGACAGACAGCAACCAGCGAGCATTCGCGAAAATGATGGAATTATGCACTCAGATACTGGATACCTGTAGATCGGGCCAAGATGATGATGATTATGATGAGGTTCTGCGCCGCGATGACCGTCGTGTATGGAAATGCACGGAAATTGCATTCGGCGAGGAGGTTTGTGCAACAAGCTCATTGTTGCGGCCAAGCTTCACATGAGTGATGGACGACGATTAACGTGTTCAATTCGCCACAGAGTGCATATACACGCGGATATACACGCATAACACAACAAGAAGATGGATCCATGGCAAGGCAACACAACACACGTCAGAAGAGCGCTGATGTGCGATGCGAGCGAGCGAGCGAGCGAGTGAGAATGGGCTAAAAAACGCCAAGGAAATGAGAGAAATAAATCTTCTCAAGCTTCTGACGGGTTTTTATCCCATGGATGCGTTCAGCGTTTTTTTTTTTGTGTGTACCCTCCCCACAGTCTTCTTGTTCCTTTGTTGGCTTTATTTAATATTCGTAATAATTTTCAGTCCAATGGAAAGGAAGTGAGGTATTAACCGTGTGCGATTATTCTTCTCTTCGTTTGGGTTGAGTTAATTTATCTTTTATTCTTGCGGTTGGGTGCGAGAAGGCCAATGATAATGGAATGATTCAATGGAATTGCCAGCAATTTCTAGTCTTGCTTGGCTCTAGAAATCAACTTGAAAATGTCTACTGCAACAGGTAGGAGAAGCGGAGTTTCAAGGCGAAAAGTATCTTTTTTTCTGATATGTCACCCTCCTCAAAAAAGTTGGGTTCTATTGGAAGTCGAGTGTTACATACATACATATGTACTCGCATCTTTTCGTCCAGATTGAGGAGTCCACAGTTGAACGTAGCGCAGTTTTTAGATACACATCGCTGTTGCTTTTTCCTAGCCTTCACTGTGAGAGTAGTAAGATTCTTGTAAGGCAACTCCTTTTTCATCATTATTAAACCTTTGGAGGCCCAATGTCCATTAAGGTTAAGAAGGGCCACGCACATCCTCATGATTGAGGGACCGTATCAAAACCCAGACCAAGTTTACAACAGCTTCGCATGTGTTGAAGTGAATCCCATGCGTACTCTTCTGTTGGCTGAAAAAAGAGTGCATCACGGAACAGTGCAACAGGGGCTCAGGGCTTTCTAAGGTGGGCTTCAAACCGGACAAGATGTCGAAATATCGGAAAATTATCACTTGTGGCGATCTTACCAAATTCTTAGACGAAAGTTTTGTTTTACTTGTTGCTTACCGTCATCAGGTACTGAATCCTTGATGTGGCAGGACCTGTTGTAGTGATATCTAGTTGTCGATAAATTTTCCTTTCTGGTCCGATTTTCAGTCAAAACTGTGTATTGTACAATTCAGAAGGCCCGAGGCTGCCTTTCGGAGTTGAAGTTCTAGAGGTGCTTCCCATTACATTCCGCCTAGGTTTCGGACTATGTTACTTCTCGTCTTTAGTTTAACAGCGGGAAGACCCAACGCAGGTTTAGGTCCTGAGACAGCATCCTCTGAGCCTTGCCAAGTTATCTCATCTGAGATATCATTTCCTGCAATCTCAGTGTGACCTGCGACCCAGACAAGAGTCAGATTAAAGGGTAAAGCAAGGCATCAGGCGCAGCCTGACTCTCACTACAGACGCAAATACTTCGACCCCTCGAAACTTCAGTGCAGATGATACCAAAAGCCACCTCGTCTGAGAAGGTAGATTGTGTTGATAGTAACCCATTATATACATACGTATCAAGGAAAGGTAAATCATGCAGAGCATCAGGGCAGATCCGGTCTTACTTGTGCAGCCGAAACAGACCGTTCTTGAGGAAATCACACACTTACGGGATGACTCCCACCAAACAACCGACGCATAAGCTAGAAAAGGTCTTCATATAGCCGTACAGATCCAAAGAACCTTTTTGGTTGATAAGGCTCATGTCTTGCCAAAAGCACCCTTACACTGTCAGAAGGGTAAGAGATCCGTGGATGTCTTCGACTTGGCATGCTTTAACCAAAGAAGTTTCCTATCTAGGGGCACTCCTACAAATTTAACTTCATCGAAAATCTGGATAGGAACACCCATTAGCACTGGCTGACCGGTCACAGTCCGTCTCCTCCTCCTTTTACAGGGTTGACCGAAAACCGTGTAAGCTCCGTGGTTCAGTGGTTAGTGCGTTAGAGTACAGAGCGGGAGGTTCGGGGTTCGATTTGTTTTTTTTTTTTTATCGTGTTGTCTACGAAAGTCACACATTCAGTTAAAGGTCGCATTATAGAAAGCGCCTTCTATGTCGATGAAGGTGCTCATTGCGTATCAGATCACATGTAACTAGGTAGCCAGGTTTAATAGCAAAGTGATTAGCATGCCCATGAACCCTCTTTAGCGGTTCAATGTCATATTTGCCTAGAGTGACCTACCTTCTTCCAGATTGGGTAGGTGTATGTAAGTATAAGATATGGCCAACCTATTGCCACTTCCTTCTCCGGATTGTGATTTCTATTGGATCCTTGATCTGTCGTTGTGTAAAGCTGTTCGTTGGAGAAAAAAAAACCCTAAAATGTCAAGCAAAAGTCTTTTGCTTGAAGTTCACGAGTGAAAGGGGTAGATACCCTCCCGACTGATTGTTCCAAGTAATTGCATTTTAGCGGCTTAGTTCTTATGCTGAAGACTACATATTTCCAGACTTTTGAGAACGTACAGCACGGATAACGAAACTACCACCCTTGTTTTGGTCCACCTGAGCGTTTCCCTCTTCGTGTTCAGGAATTCTCTCTAAGTAGGGTCTACCGACACTCGATTTGTGGTTGCACTTTGGTTTCAGTGCACTTCCATCGGCATTGATCTCTATGTAAAGCGGTAGAAAGAAATATGTCCACGAGGCTCTTCCAATACTATATTCGTTCCATACAATCTATTGGTCATAACCGACATAAGGCTGTCCTCATTCCTTTAAAAGCCCAATCATAGCAATCACTTAAACAACCATCCACCCTTTCATCTCCAAATCATTGATTTTCATTGACCATGTTAACTGCCATAAGTTGACCCTTATAAACAGCTAAAAGTATCCAAAAAAAAGCAGAAAAAAAAGTATATGTTTCCGAAATTGTCAACATCTGTGCACGCACGCAAAGAAATTAAGGATGCCATCCCACTTACTACGCGCACGCATGAACGCATTTAGCGTGACAATGGTCAACTCGTATGGCCCGAAAAAAAACTAAAGAAATTGCAATCGGACGAGTATCCTTTTGCCCCTGTCTGCGGCATATATTTAGCTTTCCAATAAAACTGAATTGCCATCCATTTGATGGATAAAGATATCACCATTCACATTCCCAAGGACTTTTTCTCCTAAGGATATTCTCATCGCTAATGTCGCATTATATTGCTTCTCGTATGGGCTCGTTGGCTATTCTAAATGGACAAACGATTAAGAAACAATTTCGTTGAAATACATTCAAATGTACATATGTACACACGTGCATACACAATTGCAGGAGGAAGGAAGTGAATGGATGGGGAGATGGGGTTTTTCCTTCAAATTCGCTGGCATTCATAAATAAGAGGGGCCTTGGATAGAAAAAAAAACTTTCTGTTTAAACAATTTAACAAAATTGCACAAGGAGCGAGTTATTCCTTGAAAATGAACAACGATAGGAATAAGTTTTCGCGTCTTATTTCCTTCCGCAAAGGTACAGTCTGTGGGGGGATGTTTTTGAAGTCTTACCACCCCTTCCTTCTGGTCTTATTTATGTTTGATTAGTGAGCGCACTAACTGTCATTATTCACTCAAATTTATGGCAGGTTTGTCCTGAGTCCTGAATTCGTTCTTTGTGCGCTACCTACCCCGCACGTACCACCCGTGGAAACTTCACTTTCATGAATTTTACGAGCGAAGGCTGCCAAGCGAGGGTAATTTTCGATTTTGCAAGGTCTCCAGTGGACTCTTTACACACACATATATATACATCGGGAGATTGTTTTAAAATTATCCGCATCGCAAAGGAATTCGCTTCATTTTTACCATAATTGTATATCATTTGTTGTTGGACGCGTTATTATTGTTGTTGCTCTCATTATAAATAAGGGGGTAGCTTTGGGAACAGTAGCGTCACGTCAAGTAGGACTCCCTAAAAGTCTGTACAAATAAACAAACCACCCGTAGGAACATAACTCTTTTGGTTTTGGGTTTCGAATTGGCGACCGAAGCGTGGAAGGTTCTGTTGGTGCTCTGATGGAATACAAGTAAAATTGTGTCGTAAAAATTATTTATTTGACGGGGCCTATAACATTTTATTGTAGTTTATTATTGGTGAGCTGAAAATGTTTTGCAGTTTTGTTGTTTTTGTTGTTATATTGTAAATAACGGGCAGAATTCTGTGTTTCGGTTGTGTGATGTGTCCTTTGGGGTTGCTGGCTTAAGGGTGGGATGAGAAACTGTGTGTGGGATGTTTTATAATTTGTTATATTAGCTTGGCAAATAAACAGTTTTGTTGTACTTTTTTTTTTCTCAGAATGGGGTTGTCGGGGATAGAGTGATTTATTTGTTTACCCATTTTCAAAGTAGCACTTGATTGAAGGACGTATTTTACTTATTCTGTGCGCGACAAGAATTGGGAACGTGAACATTATCGGGGTTCCAAAATGTTGATCAGTTTTTTCATTTCCCTAAGGATGGATAGAGACTCGTAAATCAGGTAGTTCTAGCAGTCTTTCTGGCTGATTTCCTGTCGGTTTGCTTGTTTGAGTAGACCCAAGATTGCAATTTAAATGAATTTGTGGACAAGTTCACATACGGGGCTACGTGGAAAGACTTGGTTTTCAATTTTAGCTTGGGTAACTAAAAAAATGTTCATATTCCATAAAGTGCGACAGATAGGCCACCCTGGCTTATAATACTTGGGAAATAGCTCTCTGTCGTTTGAGGTTTACCATAGCTTGCAGCTTAAACAGATTTCCATCTCCCAGTTTATTCTCTAATTACGTAGAGTGCATTGCAGTAGTTTATGAAGCTGGTGACTATGTTTTGAACGTAGCTTTGACTACCGCATCGATTGCGGCAGTTATAATTGTCGATGTGGTCATAGCTTCTAATTGGGTATGAAACTCAATCAAAGATACATATGTACATACATGTACCTCGAATATTGCTTCTTTTTTTGAATACCTTTCACATCCTCTTTTTAAAATCATAACTATCCAAGGGATCAATTTCGTCCTCGTACATCCGTCTGTTTCCACTTCTTCTGTTATATCACCAAGAACAAGTAACGTACTTAAAGCATACCCTTGTGGGTTGCCTATTGCCGTAGATCATTTTTCTGAAAACCAGAAGAATCCTGATTTGCTGCGAAGTTGTTCGCGTCGTTTCACTGCAAAAGGAGAATATATGCCAGACACTATGGTTAGGGAATACAGTTTTGGGCAACTTTTTGAGGTAGAAATACCAGACTGCGCCAAATGAGCCAATGGTGCTCTAGAACGAAACTTACAAAGCTTGACCTGGTACACTGACGGATCAAAAATGGATTCTGGAGTTGGAGCTGGCGTCTTTGGACCCAACACCAAACGGTCGATACCCATGGGAAAGTGTCCCAGGGTATTCCAGGCAGCAGTCCATGCCATTGCGCCGTATTAAGGGCGCCAAAATTCTTATCCTCTCGGATAGTCAGGCAGCACTGCTAGTCTTCTAATACGATGGACTCCCTGACAGTTAAATGCTGCTACGCTGCCTTACAGACCTTGGCCAGACAAAATAAAGTTAAACTTGCATGGGTACCCGGCTACCAAGGTATTGAAGGCAACAAATCGGCGGATGAACTAGCTAGAGCTGGATCAGAATCTGCCTTAATAGAACCAGAAGCGTATTGCAGAGTCAATTGGGCTGCTGCCTTAGGGCAAATTAACGACTGGTAGCACCAACTTCTTCCTGACCACTGGAAAGATGAATCTGTGCCAGGTTGCGGATTGTCCATTATGCCTCGAGGAAGATGAAACATCCGAACACGTTCTCTGTGAATGCCAGGCATTGCACTGGCTAAGGGAACGTACTCTCCACAAGGAGATACTTACTTCGGTGGAACTGGAAGGATCTATTACCAAGGATTTACTTACCTTCATTAGGGAGGTATGTAGTACGTCTTTTGGATTAACTCCAACCCCTCGATACAATAGACCTTTCAGGTCGCAGTGTCGATGCCATGTGGGCAAAGGTTGTACAAGAGAAAAAAAAACAAGTCTTGCTTTCTACTTAAGGGAGTTTCTCGATATGAAGTTTTTCTGTCAAAGGCAATGTAGCCTTCCGTCCTTTTTAATACCGAATGCACTGCTTCCATTTTTCATTGTTAAGCCAGTGTACTGGCATTCGTCATCGCTTGAGTTATGAAATGGAGGGTCGGTATTCTTCGTCGTTTTGAACATGTGATGGCTTTTTGGTCCAGACCCCCGTCCAGCTCTTAGAATTCTCGGCTTTATTTTCTCTTCATAATCAGGACTATAGCGATCGTAATCCTCACAATTTATGTACTGCATCCCTACTGGTCCGCCTGTGGGTTTTGCCTATTCGACCTCAGAAAGTATCTGCAGGCCTCCCGGTTTCGGATCACTTCCGAGTCCTTCTTTTAAGGTAGACCGTCTATGCTCAAAATTCCACTAAGAAGTGATTCGAAGAGTTGACGTTAACTCCAAGGTACGAGTAGAAGAACTCCTTAACGAATCTGTAGTTACCAAGTATGAAGTTTTCTGCTATGTAGATAGACGATACTTTGTTTGGTGGTGATATTTACTTAGATTGGCGTGAAGGTCTCTAGCACGGCATTTTGGAAGCGACTAAATGTGTCAATGTGTTCTGCGCATTCTAGCAACTGGGCGGATCTGTTGAAGATACTAATTTTCTTAGCAACACTTGCCCCTTCAGCACAATATTGAATAGATCGCATGATAGTGCATTCCTTTGCCGGAGAAACTACTTCCAGACATCAGATTGTATTGCGTGTTTTCCAGCATTATGCGACGCAGCTGAATCAGTTTTGTTGGCATCCTGAATTCAGCCATCGCTCCAGACAGTGAATGCTTCCATATGTGGCTTTGAAGTCGATATATAGTGGGTTTGTCTCGTTTTTCTTAGAGTGATGATTAAGTTCGTCGTCGATTTGCCGACCCGGAGACCGCACTGTTGTCGCGGTAAGGCTTCAAATGCTCACGCAGATTGGATCTTATATGCGACATTTAGCAGGCAAATGCCCTAATAATTCCTACAAGACATAGGATGACCTTTCTGGTAAGCAGGCTTCTGAAGTTGTCAGTCATTTTAGTCCACCCCACTTGGTTGCTGACTGGGTGCATGTATGATGCCTACAAATTGCCTGCTGTTCGAAGTATGAATTTGTTCTCGAGAAGGCGGGACCCCAGAACTTTCTCGCAACCTCTATTCAGTCTCAATCCGTGGATATTTTACCTTAGTCTTACCTTTCTCCCCTCCGCTTTTTTTGATCAACCGCCTTTCATAACGTCTCCTTACTTCCTTAGAGAAAATTTTTCCATCAACAACGAGGATTATGAAATAAATCATTTATGGCTTTCGACAATCATGTACGTATAGAGTACGCATGCTTTAATCCTCTAAATTCATGGCCTAATCCCCAAAAACAGTTAAAAAAAAAACAAAAAAACTTTACTTTAGTTTATACGGAATCTCACTGAGTCGCCTTACCCACGCCCACTACTTTGTCCACAATGAACTATCTAACATTTTCAATTTCACACTTTCAAAACCCTCACCACTCGTTCCCTTCCATAGGAAGGACCTGTACTAATAGCAACAGTTTACGAGATGCCACTCAAATACAACAAACAAGGACACGTTGTGCAATTTAACTGCATTAAACTTTGTCCTGCGATGCATCCGCATCTCCGGTGATACGAGGACAGACAAGGCAAAAAACAGCCATGTCCAACAAAAAGTGCATAAATCTCTTCCCCATGGCCCTAAGTAATGTGGAAATAAAAGTCAACTGCAGTCGTTGCAGATGAAAGGATGCGCGCGCGTACTCCTTGAGGGTGATTGAATCATCTCGACTTCATAATACAATTTTCATCCGTCGTTCATCAGGGGGTGGTAAGAAACTTTGTAGCACCGCACCGTTTTGTGTGACGTTTTTTCTCACTTGACTCCCTGTAAAAACCATAAAAAAAGGACACCCACTGGTGTGATATATCTCCGCTTATTTTGGCTTAAATGGTAAATATTTAGTCTTCCAGTGAGTTCCACTTTGTGAATATGTGTAAGGAATTCATGGTTGTCTTTTTGGGTAATTTTCTCTGATAAGGAAACGATACGAATATAGCTTGATACAGAAGGATATAACCCGCGATGCTTTTGTCATCTCGAGTTGATGACACACAACAGAATTTTCTTTTGTTTTTTGCGTAGAATCTTTTATTCGTTCTCAAAATGTCGCCACTATGACCTGGTTGTCGAAAAGCAAAAAAAAAAATAAATAAAAAAACACGATAATCCACGATGACAGGTGAAAAAGATGAGCGCAGCGCAGGATACAACATGGTGTAGAGAGAGAGAGCCGGTTGTGACATTTTATAGAATGAACCTAATGGTCGATTGGGATGATTGCCAAAAATTATCCGCAGAAACAATGGAGATCGAAAACGCGGATTGCTTTCTTTCACTTTGCAATGAAAAAGTGTCCTCATCGTTGTTTTCGCAAGGATAAGCTTTAGACGAGGCGAGCGTATCTCTGTGGGTTATTGGGTATAGTATAGGGGTAATTTTAAGTTTTAATCAGTAAACATTCTGACAGGTGCCTAAATAGGTTTCTTTGGACTATCCCACGGGGTATTCATAGCTAATTTGCGTTGCTACAAATTTTTGTTTTTTAAGTTTTGCCTAATTTCACGTCAGGATCGAGGATATATTAAGAAGTAGGCCAAGAAAAGTGGATAAATATCAGAAGAGTTCCTTTGGGCTGGAAAAGAACTCGTTTCCGAGTGTAACACGCATGGTATAGCTTTGCTTTCTCCTAAGGCCTAAGCCTACCTTGATTCAAGCGTTGAAATTGATTGGTTTAGGAGGTTGGGCCCGTCGTGTTTTGCTCTAGAGAAACTGTTTGGCAGAGAAATCTAAAAGGAGGGGATGTTAGTGGAGGGTGGTTTAATTTGAGGACCTAGAGTTGGGTGGGCTTCACTGTTCTGAGAAACGTTTCCGGAATTTTCCGGAACTCTAACATCTAAGACAACTCATCCCGGGCAAGACGTGTCTTCCCAAGTGTTTGTATTATAGCGCCCCTTGCTGCAGGTCATTCGCAGGGGAAATGCTCGAGACTTTCTTGCTCTTCCTCACATCCCTTGGCAAGTGCTGTATGTAACCAGTCCCACTCTGTGTTTATTGAGGTTGATATGTCCGGTGTACAGACCGGCCATCTGTCTCAATTGTCTTCTGCCTAGGTCGAGCACCCTCTTTGCCTGACGGGGGCAGAGGCGACAGCTTTGCAGGTTTGCAGTCCTTTCGACATGATTTCTTGGTGTTTTGCGAACGAGCTGCCACATGCGGTTCTAACTACCTTTAAGGCGTATATGTTTCCCGCCCTCTTCCTCGCCATCTTATCTGCGGCTTCGTTGCTTGGTGTATTGCAGGTTAACGAGGTTGCCAAGATTTTAAGTTTCGACGGGGTTCTTGGATTTGCTAGTGCCATTTACTGTCAGAGCAGACGTTAAGTACATCGTAGATAATAAGGGCTTCGTTGCCTGGTGTATTGCAGTGACCAGATACCCAAAGCAGGTTGACCTGGGAGGAGGTTGCCAAGATATGAAGTTTTTCCTTGCATTCCTTCCCGAATTTGAAGTAGGTTCTTGGATTTGCTAATGCCATTAGGGCTGATTGACTGTGCGAACAGATGTTAATGCTGTTGCCTACGGTTCCTGTACTAAGTCGTAGCAGTTCTGTGCCCTTAATATAGCAAAAATCTGTGCCTGAAAGACAGTCACGCACCCTTTCAGATAGACTACGTGATTGAGAGATGGCATTCGGCAGTAGACCCCCAACCGTGTACACTTCTATTCCTTCCTCGTTTGGAACAGTAGTGCGCTGCTACCCTTTCTTGTGTTTGAAGAATCGAACTGTATGATATTCCTTATTGAAAAGTCGCTCGGATACCTTACGATTCCAGAGGTCGCTTTTATTTCCTTCCAGATAGCCCTGTGTTCTGTTGCGGTCCTTTCATTGAATAATTTTGAGTCTAAGAGCAACCAGTCCGACAGATCTTTTCACCTCTAGTTCTACATGGAGTAAGTTCAAGATTTTCTCCATGGCTCCGGATTGGGATCCGGTAATTCCTAGCCAAGCCATTCGTTGGATATTCGAAAGTAGTGACTAGGCGTATTTCCATGTTGTCATCACACTTACCCTTGATTGTGGTAGCAACCTGCATCTTACCAGCGATTCTTATTGCACCGGAGGGGGCTAGACTGTGGAAGTTGTCGAAGGCACCCTCCTTATAAGGTTTATCAAATGATTAGTGGTCGGTTCAGTGGTTCCTGATTCCAATAAGCGACTGTAGTTTGACTTTCGTAAATGTCCGACAGGGATACTATTCTCTTCAATGAGGCTTCGTCATATCTACCCTAAGACCTCTTGCTTTTAATGCGCGAAGTGGAAGTGAGTTTTTTTCATTTACAATTGTATTGCTTCGAGTATTCGGAAAGGCAGTCAACTTCAGGCCTCTCATCAGAACCCAATATTCTGAGAGAGCTCTAATTAGATTCGGATGTCGCCTGGTATGCAAAGTTTCCGTTTCCGTAATGAATAGCAACTAAAACTCATCGCCCTATGCCCTTCGTATGTGCGTGGCAAGAGAGAAAATTACCTCCCTGCTTCTGGTCTTATCAGATCCTGGACACTCAGTAGTTACCGATTAAGTTCGTAGTCCACACATTCTTTAATTATTTCAAAAAAGATTGAACTTTTAATGAACACACCAGCAGCACCTCATTTACTCAATGGGACCCATCATCCCCAGAGATTAATAAAATAAAACCCATGAAAGATATACGACTTCTCACCAACAACGCCCCCAGACCAAGCTGGCGACGTAAAACTTGACCCAATGGACAAAAGCTTATAGCTGGCATACACGCGTCGTTCCTTCATGCAATTGCTCGCGGGCGCTCTGAGGCGAATCCATTAGATGGATTTCTCCAATATGTTTCTCATGTCAAACGTCTGGCCATCGTTGTCGACGTCCTCTCGACGAACTCCCTCAGAAGCCTTGGTCCTTATTTATTATTATATTTCATGTTGACAAGAAATAAATCAACTAACACACACTGCTGCTATTGCTGCACCCTCTCACGTCATCAAGGTCCATCGAAAATGCTTATACCCAACCACGAGCAGCAATCTAACCCCAACGCCAACCCCAACCCCAACCCCAACCCCAACCCCAACCCCAACCCCAACCCCCCCAATATCCCACGACTACTACTCATCATGACATTTTCCATTATGGGATTTCAGTTCTTGGAGTTATTTTTTTTTTTTTTTTTTACTTTGCTGTGCCATTCCATATTCTAACCCCAGAAATAGAATTCGTCAAAAGTATCTGACAGGTCTGACGACGATATCACTACCCCCGAACACGCCCTTGTAACACCTCCGCGCCCGTCGATGTAGTCCTGGTAGCCCACCGAATGGAACAGAAATTGATTGACATTTGTCATAAGTTACGTGACAGGACTTAATGATGTCGTTTTATCAGTTCGAATGAACGGAATTTATTGCTGTGATATAGAGGAGGATGATGATGGTTTGGGTGCTGTGCAGGGGTTCGTTTCTGAGTGTGTAGAACCCCTTAACTGGATAGCAGGTTGGTGGAGATTTTTTTTTTTTTTACTTTATTTGTTATGTGAACGTGTGGGGGTAAGTGGG
This sequence comes from Blera fallax, assembly GCA_946965025.1. Lineage (NCBI taxonomy): Eukaryota > Metazoa > Arthropoda > Insecta > Diptera > Syrphidae > Blera > Blera fallax. The sequence goes on along the minus strand of OX337247.1, from coordinate 11,356,942 downwards.
TGAGTGAGGTGCGTCAGTCCGTCAGTATTATCAGTGCAAAGGATCAAGAGTAAAAGGGTTATTTTCTGTATATGTGTGTGGTCTACGGTGATTAATGGCGTGCGGTGAAAGCGACATAAATTAGACGGAAGGTGTAGCCAGGATTTTTTGATGCGAGAATATATTAGTTCCGACGAGAGGCAAGTAATGAACTTGATACTATAACTCTGCTGCGTGTTGTGGTCATGCTATTTATTAATTTTCTTTCTCTAAATAATCTCTTCCGGCCGATACCGTTAGTTGGGAAATAGATCAACTTTATTGATTTATATAGTTGAACACAAGTCATTAGCACTGGCGTCCGCATAGGGGGCAAGACAGGCATTTGTCCTTCGTGCTCCTCCCATACTTTCCATCTGTTCACTTGAAGACAGGATGTGCCTGCAAATTGAGGAGTAGTAAAGCTACAGTCTGCAGTTCTGTAGTACATACTTATCGTCTTACGATGTCCTCAACTCAGATGTCCAAATTCATTGATTTTTCGGACGTACAGGCGCATTTGCGAAACTGAACTTCAAAATCAAGTCGATAGAATTTAGTTCGGGCTCAGGTTAGGTTAGGTATGTGGGCTGTGACACTCAGGTCAATGCTGACCCATTGTGTTACCCATTACAGGGAGAAAGATCGTCCGTTACATGCAGTGGCTAGGAAGTGGGTTGTATCCTCAATCGCTTCCTCATCGCCACAGCCTCTGCAGGGTTCCTCTTCCGTCAAACGCAGCTTTTTCATATGATACCGCAGAGTGTTGTGCCCTGTAATGAAGGTGGAAATGGATTTCCGGGCTTTCCGAACAAGTCTCTCGGTTCTAGCTTTATCAAAAGTAGGCCTTAGTTTCTATGGAGTTCCACCTGTAGTCTGCGTCTCTCGTGACTTTTTCCTTGCTTCAAGCTTGAGTGTACAAGGCGGGATACTCACGGATGGGTCTATCAATTCAGTGGTCGATGCCAAGCCACCCCTTGCCAGCTCGCCAGCCTTCTCATTGCCTGGTGTATCTTCATAGTTCGGGCTTAAGAAACCAATTCATTGACATTGAGGATGACGTTGATAGTTGTTCCTTTGACAGCGTGTGTAGCTTTGGTAAACATCGCGGTGTTCTTTAGGGATTGCTTTGGTCCTGGCTACTTCTTGATTCAATTTCTTATTTCGGTACCAGAAGAGGTAGTTCGTCTGAAAGTTGAATTACTTTTGCAGAAGCAGTTACCTCTTAAACCCTCTCATAGGTTCTGATATCTAAATTCCGAGATGTGCGTTTGCTCCGAGTAGACTAGATCAACACGGGAGAGTAGCAGACGAGGCCGGCCCCGAAGCAGATATTCGGTCGAGAATATTGCTGCTGTGCTTGAGATGTCCAAGAGCACCCTTGAATATCAACCAGACACCCGGCCATGCAATTCCGGATCAATAGGCGGTGATGCTGAGTGTCCTTCGATCGCGGTGATAAAGATTTTCCATCCATTGAAAATTACCATGACTGACGACGCTCGATTCCAGCTAGCAAACGCCTCTCGGTCTCTTAAAATCCGCGTGTAATAGATGAAGAGCCAATTTCAGATTTTTTCACCAGAAGTTTTGAAAGAATCATAGAAAGTGCTATGCAACGAGCCCGAATGTGCATCAACTCTGGCGGAGACCACTTGACCTATATTATCTTCTCACTGTATGCGGTTTTGATAACCTTTAAGGCTACTTCTATGGTTCCTCACCAGTTGATCAGCGGCTTCGTTCCCTGGTATATTGCAGTGACCAGGCACCCAAAGCAGATTGACCTGGTAGGCGGTTGCCAACATATGAAGTTTGTGCTGGCATTCCTTCACGAATTTCGAGTTGGTTCTTGAGTTTGCTAGTGGCATTAGGGTTGATTGATTGTCCGAGCAGATGTTAATGCTGTTGCTTTGGGTTTCGGTCCTGGACTGCGTGATTGAGAGGAGGACTACGGCAGTAGACCCCTGCTCCCGATTCTCCATCGATGTGTGATCCATCCGCATACACTTCTACTGCATCCTCTTTTGGAACGGCATTGCCCTACTGGCATTCCTCACGTTTGGGGAGTCGAATTGTTTAGGTTGTGTCGAAATGTATTTCTTACTCAAAAGGTCGCTCGGATGCTTCACGAGTCCAGAGGCTACTTGTACTTCCTTCCAGATAGCCCTGTGTACCGTTGCGGTCTGGGCCAACCACTCTTAAGGGGCTTCATAACCTGTTAAGACTTTGTTGTAGTGTAGGTGCACTACGACCTTTGTAGATCTGTTGTCTACCCGACTTGAGATGATGAAATGCTCGACTCAGAGCACTTCCTCCAGGCTGATTTCTTGATGAATCGGAGTATTTGGAGTGAATCTTCGTCTGATAGTTGGTAGGCATCCAAGTGTTTTCGTCTTTTGTGGATCACTGTTCAATATTCTTTTAGAAAGTGTCCTGGGAGCTCAAGTGCAACTTAAGTCTACAGTTACTCGTTAGGAAGCCTGTGAGGATAGAAAGTGGCGAAACGATAAATCCTTGATAGAAAGCTTACTACATTGGAAAGGACTTGCTTCCAGGTAAAACATTATTTTTTGAATGTCTCGACGGTTGGTTTTCTCTTCCACTATTAGCTGTTCCATTCGAATTCCTAAAACATCCACAACTCCTAAGCTTTACTTAACCTGATCGACATTTATTGAGTTATTAACGGATATTTGGCTCTAATTAAAGTAAATAACCGCAAAGTTCCTATAAAATCGCCTAAGTTATGGAAAATTGCTAACTTTTACTAAAAAAAACTGCCAACTGACTTCGGCATCCCACACAGAAAGTCGAAGAAGGTGGTGACCAGGGGGGGTTTCTGTCCCCGATACAGATATCAATATAAAACCAATAAAACTTTATTATTTCGCGATTTGTTAAAATTAAGACAAAACGGACCGCAAAATACGGTGGAAATTGACACCTGCATTAACATAAAATCAACGTAAGTTATCGTTTATGACCATCACCACCACCATCGCACTGAAAAGGAGTCCACTTCACCATCGCCATCGCCATCGTCGTCGTCGTCGTTGTCGTCGTCGTCATAGTCGTCGATGAATTGTACGGTAATAATTTCTGGTAATGGTGTACCACTATCATGGCACATGAAAATGATGGTGGGCTGGTGACTTTGTCTTTGTCGTCATCGACAGCGACACTGACACCATCATCATCATCATCGACGGCATCACCATCACCATCACCGTTTTCGTGAAAGCTGTGTTGTCGATGTAGTTGCAATCGTTGTCGCCGGTCGTTTTGTTCATTCGCGCAGTCATATTCGTATCCTTCGCCATCAATTGAATGGAAATAAATTACCGTATCAGTTGTCGTAAAATTTTCAATTTTATATTGAAACATGTTTCCATCTGATTTCACATCCCAGAGAGCGATCTTAAAAGCTCGTAAAATTAAATAAAATAAATAAAAAAAAAACATGACAGTGGGTGATTCATTTACGCAATTTTTCGCCGTCGTTTTGATGATGGCGGTCTGGGTTCGAACAGACGGAGGTGAAGAGGTTGCTTTCGATAAATCTTAAGGAAACATAATGCTAATGATGGTGACTGTTCTACAACGCCACATTCAGGATACCCATAGGGGAGAAGTGTTTGTCCCCTGCTCATTTTTTAATCTTGCTGATAGACCTCCTGAGATTCGTATCATTATGTGGGTGGTTTTGGGTTGAATTAATGAGCAAATTGGACCCATACTATTGGTCTCAGTGAGCAGTGGCTTTATTGGTCATAAGACACCCAATAACCTAACCTAACCTTACCTTGTTCCGTATCTATGGTTGAGCTACTTGCTCATAATGACCTTGCAAACCATTCAGTTGCTTGATGATGTAGTAAGGGACTAGTTTAGTGGATGTTCTTCTAGGTCCTTGAAGAAGTCTCGCCCGAGAAATTTGTACCGAAGGTGGATGAGACATAGATAGTGACAGAGAAAGTGGTTTGTCTCCTCGCTAACTTTCTCATCTCCACATCCTCGACAGAGATATTCTTCCGCTAGTCGTAGTTTTTTTTATGCGTGATGACGCCTATCAGAGTAGAAAGAGATTTCCTAACCTTCTACATACATAAGTCTTTGGTCCTTAATTTGTCGAGGTAAGACCGATTTTTTACGGGTTTACAAGGGACCATCTGTTATTTGCCTCCCTTAGACCCTTCGAACTTTAGTGCGCAAGGTGGGTCTAAATTCTGGATCTCGTTGGTTTTCTCATTACCTGATATGCCTTCGCGCCCAAGGATCCAGCAGAGAGTGACCTTGTACTATGTTCCAAGAACCTTTAGCTTTCGACAGCACTTCGAAAGCTGGCATTTGATTACAATACCAAAAATCGTTTTTATTACTAGGTACCTGTCTATGGTCGATAAAAAAGAGGTGGTATTGCCCTCAATGCAGTCTCACGGGCGGCTATTGTTACTGCTAGGACCTACGCTTAGAAAACACTGCCGTGCTTCAGGAACCGGCCAAGGTTATTGGTAAAACATACAGCGATTAAGGCTCTGAACTCTGTAGTCATCAAATCGAGACTTTAAACGAGATATCCAGAGCCAATGCGGTGACCATCTGATATGTACCAGGGCATATGGATATCGCAGGAAACGAATAGGTTGATGAGCTTGCAATAAAAAGGTAGGGGCTGCGTGCAACCCAGGCTCTCCCTTTCGTAGCAATCGCTTGAAGATGAAGACACCGTTCGAGCTAACCGACGCTGAATTAATTTAGACACATGCACAGCAGCGAAGGTGGTATGGCCAGCCTTTCTATTTCTCTGGTGAAACTTAGTCGTCATAATACACGGGTTGTCTCCGGAGTAATTACTAGGCATTGTACCATTGTTATTCATGTTGACTATTGCAGAAGCTGCAGGGACAAGGAAGGAATCGAATCTACTTATCACCTGGTGCGTGACTGTCCCACCCTATCCATCAGAAGAATGAAGACTCTTGGTACTTCTTCATCGATTTAAAGGACATTTAGTGATGTTGAATTGATAGACCTCCTGAGATTCACCCCACTATCTGGATGGTTCTAATACAGCGGTTATATCTTCTTTTTCACCTTTTTACAGTAGGTTAAAGTAATTGGGCACAATGGACCCAGTGAGCACTGATTTTTCTTATCTTTGTTCTAACCACTGATCAACTAAATTTTTTCTCCAATGCTAGAAAGATCCTGTTCCTATACAATCGCGAGGAGTTGCCCTCTACATAAGATCTGCTGTAGCTTCCAGGTGTTTGCCTTTTGTCATTTTTGATATGTCATATGCGTAGCCAACTGTGTGAATACTGATTTCCAGGAGAGAGCCCACAGTAATGTTTTACAGAGTGGATGATCATAAACCAAATTTTGGACATCCCCTTTGTCGTGAGGTTGTCTTTCGAATGCCTTTTTTTCGAGGTAGGAGAGTGGTGATTTTCTTCCGTTCAAAAGGTTCATCTAATGACTCAAATCGGTTTTTCTGGGGTCTATGTTCTTTCACCTTTAGGTTGACTAATATTCTACCGTCTTACGTAGGTAACTGAGTATCAAGTCGGGCATTCTGTTGCATGGAATCCATGCTTCTGACTCGTACATATGCATGCATATGCAACATTTTCATTAATAATGCTTTGCGTTTAACATTCGTGGATCCTGTTGAATATGATATTTTTTTTGAAAATAAACTTTCAGCTTCCTGGATACATTCCCATCTGTGACATTAAAACGGCTTTCAGCGCCGCCTTCCAATTTACATCCAATTTCCCACAGAAAGCTGTCAAAAGTGAACATTTTAAAGGAAAATCTCATCATAAAGTCAACTCCTCACAACTGAGTTTTCTTGATTCTGTTCCGTGCCATTCGCTCTTTATTTCCTTCCTCCTTTGGGCATTCATTACACTTTGTGTCTGTCTGTCCACCCCATCATCTCTTTCTCTTTCTCACACTTTTTGTGTAGTATGAACTTTTCGTCATCTGACAAAAAAAAAAGTTTAAGAAAAATTAAACTTGTCCATTTGTCAGCTGTCATCCTCAATTTGACAGACAAGTCCAATGGCAATGTCAATTTAACGAGAGTATCATCCCAACCACTCCTTTCAAATTCGTCCGCTTTGAGAGCTGTTTACAAAAAAAAAGAAATCATACCCACGCCAAGGGTGAAATATAAATAAAATAAACTAAAAGAAACAATAAACTGACATTAGTGGGGTAACAGTTCGTCCACAACTGGATGGAGCTGCCCACCCCTCTGAAGGACCATGATAAAAATATTATGTCCTTTTCAACTTTCAATTTTCTATCTTTCTCTCGCCTGCTCTCCTTCCATTTTATTTTTTGAGGAAACATAGTGACAGGACACTAAAAGTAGAAGAAATTATAAAGTGTCACTAGGGATGATAAGTGGGACGAAAGGACGAGCGACAACATCGTCCAACACTCACTCTCTATCCATACATACTCTCTTTTCTCTTTTCACATCCTTGTGGACACATGAAAGTTAAAAAAAATAAAAATAAACGAAAAGTATTTGACAACTGAGAAGGACAACAGTGTAAAAATATATCAAAAAGGACGAAAGGACTAACAAATAAAATATAAAACAAAAAAAAAATTGTGGCAAAAATAAAATATGTGCACATCAAGCGGACAGGACGGACAAACCGACGGACAGACTCTGTACTACCATCACACGACAACGACGACTCACTCGTTCAGGACTAAAGTTTTAAGTTTAATTCTTGAACGTTCAACTTGCTCTCAAAGGACATCACATAAAATGCAGGACGAAGGACCATTCATTTTAAGTTTTGTTGCTTTTTCTCTTTTTTTTCCTTTCACGTTGTTTTTTCTTAACTGTGTTGTAAAAATATTTAAAGGGGCGAGAAAAAAAAGGATACAAGCAATTGGTGTTGGAGTAGGCGGAAGGATAACAAAATGATCGCTAAAAAAAACACACACACACACAAAAACTGTTATAATAATCCTTTGACTGTTTATTATTTTTGTTCATACTGCCGCCGCAAGGATGAGGGAAGGAGGATATTTAAAACCCGTTCTGTTTCCTTTTACCCGTTTGGATTGTTTCATTTATTCTAGACAAGCATGTGCTTTGCTTGACGCGAACGTTGATGGTTTTCACTTATGAAATGTATTCTCCCACCAGAAGCTGAAAAAAGGACATCACGAGATGGCCGAACATACGTATATTTTATTATTTAAAAAGCGTACTATATGTTCCTGATTTTTCTGTCTGTCCATCACCAGGCTCCACCGCCTTCGTCTGATTGAAATTTTTTTGACAGGTTTAAGCTGACCAAAGAGATAGACGTTGGGGGAGGGGTGGAAAGCAAGCAAGACCATTCACCTGAACTCTTAATACTTCCTACATGCTTCTCATCCGTTTTCGAAGCTTATTGCACGTGTACTCCTATGTGAGACCGAAATGGTTGCCGGCTGGCTGGCGGTCAGTTGTAATCCTCTGAGACATGCCACAACATAATATTCCCTTTCATATCAAGAATGTGGACATCGGCTTGGACAGCTTGTCGATCTTTATTATGAAAGTTCAGTACTAAGAGTTGAGTTCGGAGGTGGTGCGCTACTGGTACTCGTGCCGGGAGAATCTGGTGGACATGTGGGTTGTGGTTTTTCTTCCAAAAACAAAAACTTTCTCTTTTACACGTTGGAAAGTTTTTTTTTTTTCTTTTTTTCTAGTTGTAACGAATGCTTTCAGGAGTTAAAAATAATGTCACCAAGTGACAAGGATTTTTTTTGTGCGCTTTTCTTAGTTTTTAATCGACGGGATTGTTTTATTTTTAGAGTTGTACAGAGCTACCTTATATTTTTTTTTAGGAATTCAGTGAATGATGTATAAACGTCCAGCCCCAGTGTAATCAGCTCCATCTCTGGCTCCCATAACTATACGAAGCAAAAACACGTTCCCCACTGAAAACCCCAATCAATTATCCCATAAACCAAGACCGTTCCTTAGACATTAAAAAAAAAACAAAAAAACATTTTGTCATAGCAGTATACTACCGTTATGCACCCGTAATCTCCCAAACGATATCAAATTAAAGCAATTGCCATTATGTTCATGCGTTCTAGTAAACAAGACATTAGAATGCTCCTTGCGCAGCCAACTCTTGTCCCAGGTCCAGCTCATCCTCGCTTCTATGTACAGTGGTGTGCTCATGTCCGACAGTTGCAACAACGAGATCACTTTAAACGGACGACAACTACTAGAAGAGAACGATGGCGATGGCGATGGCGATGCCAACGACTCATTACACACGGCATGTAGCACCACAAATAAAAAGTGTCAAATAGCATCGACCCCGAATGGTCAGGTTCTATCTCCAGAATGGGCCATCATCATGGCCACACCATTGAGCGCTTCTCCCGGGGGCAATTGTATACCAGACGTTGGCCTCTCTGGATGCGAAGAAGATGAAAAAGTGTGTAGCATGGATCATGTTTAGAAAAATTCCATGTGCTTCCACGATCATGGGGAAGCAGCTAGGATGCCCTGGGTTGATACCGGTACTGGGGGAATATTTGAACTCTGCTGCCTTGAGAAGCAAAAGGCATTCATTTTTGTTCTCTGTATGAGTGAGTGAATGCAATACAAGTGGCTTAAAAAGGAAATTGTGTAAAACTTCATTCGGACTGAGCGGTACATAGATTCCTTGTGGCTACCATAAATCGAGGTAAATGTTGCCACATTGCGCGCGTTTGTTGTGTGTTGTTGTCGCATCTCTGTCGCGGAGGAAGCAGGAGACACTAACAAGACATTGAGTGTTTGTTTTTTTTTTTTGTATTGTTGTTATCTGTTGGTAGAGAAGTTGATATGGGATCATTGGGTATCATGATGCAGTTTGAGAAACGTCAACGGGATCGAATGTGGAGGGAGTACTGTAGTTCTCTTCTGGTGTAAGGAGAATGTTGTCCGATTTATTGGAAAGTTGTCAGCTCTCTGTTCTGAGTTTTGATAGAAAAAAGTTGTGATGACTGTTGGTTAATTTTGTATCGGAATCGTGTAGTGTAGCAAAAAACAAATTAATTGCACGAGCAAGCGACATCTGTTGGACTGCTCTCAATATACTACTTGATAGGTTTTGATATTGGATATTCTCGTGCAGATGACACTTTTCATTTTTCTACTCCAAAAAATTAAAGGTTTTCTCAAGTATCGGAACCATTGATTGACAAGTTTTCAAACTCGTAACAATAGTCCTTACTTCCAGAAACTTATGTATCTCAGGTCACCAAAATCTTAACTTACTTAGCCTCTTCGATGCTGCTACAATCCAGGGTCGAAAAAGAAAAAGCCCCCGAACCAACATGACCTTAGGTTGATTGATGCGGCATTTTAATGGTCAATTTAGTCTGCCAACAACCTTCCACGGTTGACCACCTTCTCTGGTGTTCCGCTGCAGCGCAGTTGTAAATCAGGTGCTCCATCACCGGACCAGAGAACTTCGTTTTTGACCCTTGATTTGCTAGAGATTCCACCTTTTCATTGCCCTCAGTCCCAACGTGCCCTCTCACCCAGAGCAGCGTCATCACATTTCGAGATGAGCACTCATTGAGTATGGGCGTAGTCAACTCCTTATTCTCATTTTTCACGAGATCCAGGACTTTCCTATGCACATAGATGGTGCGCGCCTGTGCCAATTGTCATCCCAGAGCAGACGAAGTGCTGTCGATGCCCTGGATCACTTCCATTGTGCATGTTGGTGTCGTTCGTATTGCACCGATGATCCCTAAACGCGCCAGATGTTGCACCCTATCTAAATGCTTCTGGTGAGAGGCTCATTGCCAGCATGCAACTGACGCATATGTGATAATCGGTCTAACTATCATTGTATACATCCAGTATGCTGAACTCGCGAGATTCTCCACCTGTTTGCACTGATGAAGCACCCTTCTCGCTTTCCGAATCTTCACATCTACATGAAAGTTCCAAGTTAGTCCAGCATCTAGGTATACTTCCAGACACTTAACTTTCTTGTTCACCTTTAGTTCTAATCCAAAAAGTGTCAAGGATTCAAATTATAGATTTCTCTTCTTGTGAAGATGATTAGATCTGTCTTTTCCGCATTAATGGAGAGCCCGCTCCACCCCTCCACCACTCGGAGTGCATTCCTCATGGTATCTGCTGTGACGTTCATGAAATCGCATCCTGCCATTTTTGTGGTAATCTTCCAAAGATACTAATAGCCCGGGCTATCAGCATGCACGATGTCCGGAGTACGCCTACGTACTAATCCACCCCCGTACACTGCCGTTGGGTATTTCTCCGCGGCTCTGGTTAGCCACTTAACCGTCCTTGCTAAGAACGATTGTCCTAAAGTTAATGCTGGCCTGGTTTTCTATGGTTCTCAATTAGAAGAGGATGCCCCACCATTCTCGAAACAACGCTTCTGTTTGACCTCAGTAGCGTAGCTGTGCATCCAGGAAGCAACCTCAGTGTCCTTATTCTCACACGACAACACTAAATTTAGTTCCTATTCGATGTCAATTAGGTCGTCATTTACAAAAATCATCACTTCCCACTTTTGTCGCCAATTGACGCGCATGCAAAACTGCGTCTCGATAATGTCCACGCAAAGAGAGACTTCCTGCTGGCTTGTCCGTTCGTCAGTCATTCTGCCATTAACTGCACATTAACCAACTACCAGCCCCAAAACGAATGCCGAACCAAATGTTTACAATTACTTAAACTGAATTATGATGGTGTACTTAAATTTTATTAACTTGACACAATTCTGCCCCGGGCCCACATCAATCCGTCCAAAGTGCCAAAACGATCTGTGCATCAAAATGATGTGTGTGTGCGGACATATCATGCGCGGCGTCGCTGTCGTTTTATTCGCTTTGCAACAGTGAAATTCTTCGTCTTCAATAAATAACTGTAAATTGCGAAAGTACATTTAATCGTTTTGCATAAATTCGCACGAGAAAGTCGCGCAAGAACGCGCAAACAAATATCGAACGCGCGATGATGATGATGATGATGATGATGATCGCGCAACGCTAAAGGAGACAAGAGGAGTTTCCACCTCTCGTGAAGACTCATCGCCCCATCTATTGGCAGGATGCAACATTGGCTGTGTCTGTCTGGCACCAGATTTCCGCTTATGTATGAGATTCATAATTTTCGGGGCGCACAGGGATAGCGCTAGCCAATGCTTTTCTCACTTGGGTTGGGTACGGGTACGGGTATGGGTGGTGTTGTTGCACAAGGAATCGACGACGATGAGGAGGAATCTGGTTGTATACATCTGTCTGTCAGTCAATCTCGTTGTCGTTGTACGGTCGCGGAGGGGTTGCTTCAGTGCGAGAGAATGCATTTTTGCGAATGGGCCTGCACATCTATGAGATACAGGCGAAGAAGAAGAACAAGAACGAGATATATTTTTGCGTGGAAAATATTATTATTTTTTTATTTTGTTATTTATACTAGTTCCGACAGTTGCGTCGACAGACGATAGACATCGATTGTAATAATTTTCAAATTGCAATTGCAATGAGCATCATGGGGAGATGCATGGGTGAGGAAGGTAGCTCGGAATAGATCTGTGCACAGAGAAAGGTGGGTGGGTGGGTGGTGGCTGGACGATGAATTTATATACACACTTAATAATTGAAAAGGAAACACCGATCTCCTTGGAATGTGCTCGATAAATTGCTGACTGTTACTGCTGGTGCTGGTGTTACTGCGGATGTGAGTGTCTAGGTGCAGTGTTGGGAAATGTAGCGACGACGGAATATGAAGTTGATACATAATGACGGTGGCGCTAGCGGTTATGAGGTGAGAAAACGAACTGAGGAGTCAACAGGAGTCATGTCACTTGGTGAAAGGATGTTTATAGATGTGAAGTGACAGTTGGCATTTTTATTCGTTGGTGGAGTCGGCGTCGAACTTTTTAGTGCAGAGAAATCGTGTGAGAAAATAAATTTAAAAACAATTTAATGTTGTTATGAAGGCTTCTTTTGGATGCAGTTGAGGTGTGGGGGTTCGTATCGAATTTTGAGCTTTTCTTGTATTATTTTTTAGCTGCCGATATGAAAGTATGGGGTTTGTTTCGCAGAGCACAATTGTCCCAGGAATGAAAAAACGGATCCCTCGGTCGCCCTGTAATATGTACATATACATATCTAATCCACACCCAGCAGACTTCAACCACCCTCCCCGCGGGACTGCCGTTAGTTATTACTTCGCGGGGCTGGTTAGCAATTTATGCTATGCTCACTGTCTCTATTGCGTCTGCTAGCCTTATTCTTTCGATTCTCCTCAATTCGATTTGCACGTTTGTTATGAGCGTACATATTTGCATCCACTTTTCCTCTGACCGCACCATTCGGTCTATAAGGAATCGCCTGCTTGGGAGATTAATTCGCCATTCCATGAAGCGTCCGCAGTGAAATACAGCGTGTTCTGTATCTTCCTCCTGGTCTGGACAGTCTGGGCAGAAAGAAGGGTGAGCTATCGTGTCCAAAGTGATGTAGATATTTGCGATAGCCACCGTGGCCGGATAAGAACTGCGTAAGATGGTACTTGCAGTTACCATGGACTCGGTTTGTCTAGAGCTCGATAATCGGGATCAACTTGTAGGTCCATCTGCCCTAAGTAGTAGTGTCCCACCGAACTTGCCACGCAGCCATTGGAGCTGCTTTTTCTTCTTCCTTAACCATTTTGATTTCTATTGGTTCTAAGTGCCTCGAAGTTCTCCTGTTATAGACCCTTAGCATCTCATCCACGAGGATGTCTATGGGAACCATTCCGGATATGACAGAAAGCAGTTTCATCCGAAATCGTTCGAAAACCACTGATAGTCCTTAGCGCGCAGAGTCTGTAGACTGACGATGATTTTCTCCTCGTTTCCTTCGTCGCTAGTGCTCTCGCCCGAACTGGGGCAGCGTATAAGAGAACTGAGCTGACTACTCTGGATATTAAGATCCTTCTGGCATACCGTCCTTAAAGCATTGATCTATATATGTAGCTTACTTCGTAGTCGCAGTGTTTACTACTCGATGCTGTCTTTCCGAAGGTGTTCTCTCCAGCTCCTGTAGATAATCCTTGTGAACCAGTAAATTGACTTGGATCGATCTTAATTGCGTCGTTAAATCTGACTCTAAGACGACTGCGCGTGCAAATTCTTTAAAAACAGACTACACCCTCAGGGGGGTGGGGTATATTTACATCGAACTAAGGAATGATTGCGTACTTCCACCTCTCCACTTCCTCCATACTTTGTTAAGAGCCAGTAGTGAAATAGGTTTCCTATTGGTCATCATAGCATCTTGATACCACGCAGGTGGTTTTTGGTTCAAAGGCATACACGGCTTATTTTTAGAAGCGTTCTCATGATAGTTATTACTCACGGACGCTGGTCAGACTTTGGCGATTTTGGGATTTTGTGGTGTTTCCTTGGGTTCGAATTTCCCGCTCAGTAATCCAACTCACTAACCACTGAGCCAAAGCGCCCAAATGTCTGGAACACAGGAACTATATAACCACCATCCTCCCTTATTCCTTTACCCACCTGGTCTACTGCTGGGGTTTGTGTTTTTAAGTTAACGCTTCAGACATGAGTGAATTTTTCTCAAGCCTTGCCTTTCGGAAGATTCTAACTTTCGGGAAAGTCTAAATAAGTGCTATTCTCCCGTTGATTTCTTCTTCCCTGGCGTCGAAATGCACCCATTGCCTCGCATTGATACCTTAAAGTCTTAACGCGTGGCATTCCTCGTCCTTTCTGTTTCAATTTCTCAGTCTTCCTGCATCCAATCAATTAGCTTTCAATCGTGATGCATTGCGTCTTCTGTCCGCTTGCACTTTCTCAAATTCCATCACGATTTGCAAGAAAATTTCTTCTCCACACACAGACAGTGGTTAACCAGTAACAATCAAGCTATCAAGCAAGCAATCTTCCCACTCAATCCACATTCATGAACCACCCGCCTACCACCCCTTCACTGCCTTCATCGGTAACTTCATCGTCTCTTACTAACAAAGTCGTCGTCACCGCCACCAACAGGTGGAAATGGGAAAAACGAAATTTTCCTGGCAAGTTCGCACCCATTGCGTGCCGCCATCATCACAGCAGGTAACATTCACCCATTGACGCCTTCATGTAGACGCGCCTGGTAGCTGTTAGCGTCTAATCTCAGGTGGGAAATCTTTAAGCTTCTTGCATTTTTTTTTTCGCCATATCTTTGTCCTTCGGATTCGGTTGAAGCAGGGCAAAGCAGGGCTGTAGGCAGGTAATAGATTCTACATACGTCTCTTCTGCCTCTCTACACATCTGTCTTATTGCGTCCTTTTGTACGCTCGTTTGTATCGCGTGCGTTGTTAGGGTATCTCATCTGTTTGTTGTTATTTTTTTTCCGTGTGACTTCCGCTAATGCCATAGCGCCTCTTGTTGAACAAAAGTTTTGTGTCACCCGCACACATTGAATGTGTGTGTGTGTGGAATCAATTGATTTGTCGGCAAAGACTCGCCTGAGAAGTTGAAGGCGTAAAAGGCTGCTCTAACTCCAAGATGGCTGGATTGGAGCAATTGGGGGTGAGGTTAGAATTTTTCCTTGTTTGATGGAGAAACAGTAAAAAATCGCAGACAATTGCAGACGTCTTTATTATCATTCCCGCATTTGCGAGAAGGATTGAACAATTTTCTTTTTCTCATTGAATCTGTTACTTTTGCATAGAAGAGAACATGTGTCAGAATGTGTGGATGTATGTATGTCTCTCTGAAAGGCAAACATTTTTGGATCAAAATTCCCAAATTGGTAAGAGGCAATCAATCCTATCATGAGCAATTCATATACGGTTGTATCATTCACCTCTCGTAAGTTAGTTGTTTAAGAGTGGGCTTTATCTTCTTCGTTTTCGTTTCTTGCGCTTCCCAGTGCCCTCCAATTTCCCTTTCCAGGATATTTCTAGCCTTAGAGTACTTCTGGCATTCCATCAGCACATGTTCCGCGTTCCGTGGCCTACCTTCTTAATGCTGGCAGTATGGGTCATCCACGTGCTTATATTTGTGGAGATACTCCCGGAAGTATCCATGCCCCGACAGGAACTGCGTGAGGTAATAGTTCACTTCTCCGTGTTTTCTGCTGATCCACTCCTCTATGTCAGGGATCAGTGTATGTGTCCATCGTCCTTTTGTTGTGGTGTTCCACCTATGTTGGCATCGAGCTAACATGGCTTGAATGGATCTTCTCCTGTCCTCATGCTCGTTTTCGCGTATTGCCGCAGAGGTCTTCACTTCTAGGACAATGGGCATTCCTTAAATGACACTTATTGCATCCTTCTAATGTATAAGTCACGGTTCAAGCAGGATCTCTTCAAATAGACAAAGGTCCTGTATGTCGAGTGAGCTGCAAAGTTTTGTCCACACAACAAGTTAGTCTAGACAGAACGTACCTTTTTATGTGTTTGTTGCTTAGGGCGGGGGCTCGAGGCTCTCCTCTCCCTCCTCTCCCTCCTCGCAAACCGGGTCCGTGCTATTTATTACTAGTCCCAGTCCACAGTCATTCAGATCATGCGTCCGGTTTACAGTGCGATCATTAGTCTTCACTGCCTTCTATGACGATTAGGCGTTTTTCTGGGTTGTTGTGACTTAAGGCGCTCTGTTAACGTTGGCGGCTTCTCAGGTTTGAAACTATTTCCGAAGGAGTTCATGCAGTTCAACAAAAGACCTGTTATCCGGCGTCTTGACTTTGCAGCTGTACCTAAAGCTGTTGTTAAAGACTGTGTACTTAGGTTGCCGTCCCGTCTTTAGTCAACTCATCTGCTTTTTCACTTCTTAGTATGCTATGACGGCCAGGTATCTGCTTATCCGTTTCTTGGAATTTCATGAGCTGAGAGGAGTTCGGCAGGATTTTGAGTTAACAATCTCGAAATCATTTCTGGTTACGCAAGTACTTCTAGTAAACATTTTGTCTTGGCTTTAGTTTGGTATGTTGCTCTAGAAACCCTCAGCCAGACTGATTCTCTGAATGATTTGGGTTAGTGGAGGGAGGTTATAGATCATCACTTCATTTACAATGCCTCTTTAAGGGACTCTGTTGCCATTTGAGACGTTTCTGAGGGTCTGTCGTCCGCCCGACACTACCCTACAAGTCGTAGAATACGTGAAAGTAGTGAAGTTCTTTTTGGCTGTCAAATGCCATTTTAATGGTCACTGTCTCCCGCCGTCATCACTGTCAATCTACCGCTCGTATGTCATGCGACGAAAGAAATTGAAATCACCAAGACAACGGATCTGTCACCAACGCCCCTTAAATTTGCTCGGTCATTCGCGCTTTGTTTGTTCTTTTGCAAAATGACCATCATTAGTGGAAGCTACCCCTGAGTCAACCCACTGCCACACCCTTCAATACTTATTTTTTTTTTTTTTGTTCTTTCTCTGTGTTTCTCTTTTGTGAGTGACTGTGTGAAGTGAATGAAATAAATTTGATGACAATTAGCGAAGAATTTTTTTTTCTCTCTCTCTCTCAACCCTCCGCACCTCTGTGGTGACAACGTTTCATCGACGAGGGAGACATTCATAAATCAAATTTCGGTGCTGCTGACTAATGAAGCTCCAATGGTAGAAGTCACCTTCAAACGAGACGGAGCACCACGTCCATCCAGCAACTGAGGACGGTTTTGATGTCCAATCGACATGGTCGGCGACAAATTCACGTTTTCGTCGAACGTCGAAATTCTGTCGAAAGACGGACAAATTTCTGCTTTTCAGTCTCCACAAAGGTCGAAACGGAAATGAAATTTAATGATTCAGCGAGTGAATTAATTAATCAATTAATGTTTGTCCATTGTGTTGCAGTAGTCGCAGAGGAGGAGGGGCAAGGTGCTGGCGGTTCTTTTTTTTTTTGATGACATTTCTTCGCGGCTTTTGTTTTCTCAGATTTTAATGGGGTGCTGATGGATGTAGCGACGATCACGGTAGTAATAGTTATTTTCTGACAAAAAGATATTAAATTTCTCACTTTTTCGGCTAATTTGCATTTGGCATTCAGGAAAAAATTCTTGCGAATTAAAATGCTTCACAACGACGATCTTGCGAGCTTGGTTTTAAATAAACTATCTGAGTTATGAGATGTGCTTGTCAGGGGATACAGGCGTAGATAAATTAACGGATAACATTATGTCTCGGCTGAAATTGAAAGGATTAATTTGCGCGACAAAGGAGGAGACAGAATGGGTTTGAAATTAACAGCGGGGCGCGCAGTTAGTCGGTCTCGCCCATCTGCACGGTTGTTTATCAAAATTAAACTGAAATTTATTATAATAGCTCGACATATTTTTTGAGGTTCGTAAGATCTTGTTTTTCGATTTTGATTCTGATATTAAAGGAGACGAAGCAAAGTATGGAGTCATAGCTGGCGCCGCCGCTGGGAGATGTAATCTAAAGTGAGAGGGAATTTCGAATCTAGCCTGTTTTCGTGTTCATAAAACGTAAAATTTTACGTTTTCCAAGTTTTTTGAACACGTTATTGTCACGTTGGATTTGAAGACTGCGGAGTGAAGTGTTGTTGTCTATAAGCCCTACGTGCACTTTCCGTCACAGACTGCAGAGTGATGTAGTTTAGGCCATTGACGCTGCACATCTTGTGTAATTCGTCATTGAATCGTCTCCTTCAAAGGTCGCCGAGGTAAACAGGACCAGATATCTTGCGAATAACTTTTTCGTCAAGCGACCAAGGGTATGGTACCTTGATCCATTCATGTTACAGTGCCGTAAAGTAAGACTTAAATGATTAGGGTCTAGAACAGACAATCTCGTGTTATTTCTGCGTTGATGTGCTTGTCATATGTTCACTATGACGTTCTGTTCGGCTCCCTTCTGGAAGGCAAGACATACTTAGTTTATCCCTTGTTTACCTCTAAACCCATTTCAACCACACTTGTCTCTATTCTCGCAAACGCGCCGGCAACAGTCCTCAAAATTCTGTCAATGACGTCGTCACAAGCCGTGTAGGGATTTTTCAAAAATGTACCTCTGGTGTTGAAAAAGTCCCATCCTAGTGATGGAGCTACCTTGATGGAGCTGCGAGAATTTTCGATCGCCACACCGTTCACACCGTTGGGCGATTTTAACAGGGGGTTGTGAAAGCTAGAAATGATTAGGATTATAGAGATCGTCACTACACCTCCCACTTTACTGATTCCCTACCGTTGCGCCTGTGGGGTTGGCCGTTTGTCCGTCTGCGTAGTGTTTTCACCTTTTTGTGTTTCATTCCAAAAAATTACTGCCTTCAGTTACTTTCTTAAGGTGGCGCTACAGTCTGGGATGGGCCTCAACAAGCGTCTTTAGTCAGTTCGATCTTTAGCTAGCTTTCTCCATGTGCGCACGTCAAGTTGGTTGAGATACCCTCCAACTAAGTACGTGTGTCACCTTCTTCAATTGCGTCGTCCCTCAAGGGTGGATCCGAAAATGTATCAGCCCTGAGCATTGGTGTCCATACGATCTATATGACCCAGCCACCTGACCCGTTGGTCCTTTACCCTTCTGACTAAGTCGAGGTCGCTGAACAGCACGTACTGTTCGTCCTTGTATTCCCTCCACTCACTGCCTATCCAGACGGGACTGAAAATCACTCAAAAAATTCTTCTCTCAAAACACCCAACAGCAACCTCATCCACTTTTGACAAAGTCCATGTCTCTGCACCATAAAGCAGGACTCGGATCATTACTGTTATATAAAGGGTCACTTTGGCTGTTTGAGAGAGGCCACTGCTACTCAATTGCAGGCTTAGCCCAAAGAAACTGCGGTTGGCTGAAGTTATTCTTCGTTTGATATCAACGCTAGTCTGTATCAATAACGAAGCCTAGTTAGACAAAGTCCCTAACTACCTCAAAATTATATCTGTCTACGGTGACGTTTTGTGCGAGATGTCGTTGTTGGTTATCCATTCTTGTTGACATCATTATCCGTTAGACCCATCTTCACCGCTTCCGTCTCAATACTCAGGAGAGCGCCACTGACATCACCCAGCGTTCCTTCGATTATGTCAATATCGTCGGCGTATGTGAGTAATTGGACGGATTTTTGAAAGATTGTGCCTCTAGTGTTGACGTAAGAGCTTTGCACTATTCTAGTCGCATGACAGCGCGTCGCCTTGTCTAAATCCTTTTTTGACATCAAAGGTCTCGGTGAGTTCTTTGCCGACCTTGATGTAGCAGCGTGCATTCTCCATTGTCATCCTGCACATGAGGACGAGTTTGGCGGGGATGTCAAAACTAGACATTGCTGTATAGCTCGTCTCTGTACATCGATTTGAAGCTCCTGTTTTTTTTTCCAAGATCTGTTGTCTGAATATTTGATCGACGCTGGACTTTCCTGGCCTTTAACAACACTGATATGGACCGATCAGGTATTCACAGAGCACGGCAGATAAGGTCTTCCATGAAATGTTAAGAAGTCTGATGCCTCCGTAGTTGGGATCGGGCAAACATCCTCGGGCTGAGGTTCCATTCGTCGGGCATACGTTCATATGATCATAATATTTTACAGATGAGTTGGTGCATGTTTCTTACCAAATCATTGCTTTGGAATAGCTCGGCCACTAGGCCAGTAGCTTTGTTTGACTTGGTAAGGATTAGATATGGCTATCTTCACTTCGTCCATGTCGGGTGGACGGAATTGTTGGTCTACATCGTCCAGAATGAATGGTTCAGTCTGCTGACAGCGGAATTTGGTTCGTCGCGTCGCGTCGTCGCCGTTAAACAGTCTGCGGAAATGGTTCTTCCATATACTCACCATCGACATCGCTTATACTACTATACTCCCTTGATCGTCCTTCGGGGTTTGTAGGCCGTTTTATATATAAATAAACTATATTGGAATTATTATTATTTTTTTAATTACCTTTCACAATTATCAAAATTTCTAACTAAAATTTTTAAAAATATTTGTGTTAAGTATGTTTATCGAAAATATTTATATTTAACTATAATTTTTTTTTTCTTTTCCTTTCAGGTAAGTGGATCACTTTTAATAACTCACAAAAATTGTTACCATGGTAATTTCATTGAGTTGAACTGAACCGTTTGCCAGGTAATAAATAAAATTAATAGTATTTCAAACCTTGGGTGAATCCTTTCCAGATTCTTTAGTTTAGTTTGGACGCAATTCTTTGCTTTTTCAGTCCTTTTTTTTCCTGATCTTTGCAGTGACTCTTAGCGAAACACCATGTTCCAGAAAACACTGTAATTTCAAGAGAACACATCGTTCCCTTAAGTGCAACCTTGATAATTTCATTGTTGATTGGTACAGGTAAACGTGTGACTTTTTGAAAGGAAGGTAAATTGGGTTTGCTAAGCATTGAACTACACTTTCTTTTTGCTTTTCTTTTTGTACGAACTTGTGAATCCGTCTACATGCTGCTCGGCCCTGTTCCGTTCCCATATAAGTTTCGAATAAATTTGATATGTATCCCTGGGAACCTTTGTATCCACAGCAGACCCTGTACTTATAAGACTCCCAACGCTGTCGACTGCTTCCTCCAGATCAACCAGAAGCATTGATATATTTTAAGGCCTATCTGTGTTTCTTCATCAGGATCCTTCTTTAAATTATTTCGACTGCCTATTTGCCTATTTATTTGATGAAGTCAGACTTTTTCTCACTGAAGGGTGAATTTCATCAGATATCTGGCGATGTGAATGCAAATGTCATTGATTGCAGATGTCTAGGTAAAGTTAAGTAAATTGGTGCCCCCGATGACTGCGCAGCAGTAGCTTACTCAGACCACTCATTGTGTCCAATTAACCTAAATAGAAATTGAAGATTTAAAACTTATAAAACATTAAATGGCCGCTAACTAAAGCACCCAGATAAACGTTTATACCTCAAGAGTTTGCTTAGATCAGTCTTACATAGCTTAACTACCTCTGAAAAGAAATGACTGCCAAGAGTGACGCTTGTTTTTTGGGGCCGGGGCGGGGCAATCACATAGCAGGTGACGAACGGATTCTATTTCTTCTCCATCCCTGCACCATCTACAGAAATACAATAATTGTGGGAAAGACCTAGTCGGGCTGCGTAGTTTCATTTCGCGAAGTGTCCGGTCGCGGTGCCAATACCAATGTGAATGTCCTTGTGCATTCGTCTAATCGACACCAGCGAGCAGCTTTCTTCTAGAGCATATGAGGCGTGCGCATCCGACTCTATCTTGGGTAGTTCATCTACTTTTCATTTCCGGAGACATCAACATGCCCCTGCACCCAACAGAGGGTCTCCTTGTTCTCTATTAAAATCTCTTTCAGCTTTAGTATCCCGAGCCTCATAGTAGACACCAGCTCCTGTACCGATATCCATTTTGGCTCCGCCAGTGTAGATAGCCAGTTCATCCTTGGTACAGACGCCTCCCTCATTTCACTCAACTCTGCTAGGAATTCTGATATAGAATCTCCAATTGCATTGAGAGAGATATGTAGTCCATTTCTATTCGAAGTTTCGGGATATAGGGCCTTACTGTCCAGAAACCAGCAGACCTTAGTCTGAGTGAAGTTTGAGCTCCCGAGCTTTTACATTCAATGTCTAGTGGAAGCAGATACAATATCGTTTTCAGAGCTGCTAAAGGTGTTGATGCCATTAAACCCAAACAGCCTTGAGGCGCTGTCAAGATAATATTTCTTCTCGACGGATTTGCGTCAAACTATCGTCTCATAAACGTAGTGGGTTACTGCGGCGTTTACAGCAAAGGTTTCGCAAAGCACACTATCTACCACCGCCACAAATTTTTCTTAATTTTCTATTCTCAAAACCCAGTTCAAAGTTGTTTATATGCCTTATGGAAGGCTCCCAAAAAATCATCCCTTAGGATACCTATACAACTCAACATTTGAAAACGTCTTTAGTTCTTTGTCGTTTAACTTCACCTAACCCTTTCCCCCTTCTCCCTGTCTGTCTATTCTAAAAACCATTTCAACTCCTTATACTCACCTTTTGAGCCATGCAACCCCTTCTCCGCACTAATCGTCCAAAGCCTACTATCATTCAACTTCAATGTAATTTATGACACCTTTCCATCAAAAACATGTTCTTAATGCCTCTCGTCGTAAACATGTGTGGCGGGAAATCGTCATGCCGTCAGCCCTTGAAATAAATTTCTATGACAATGCGGATGTATATGATATATTACCCTCGCACACATACACCAGCTTTGACATCAGTAAATACAGGTGCACCCCTTTAGCAAGTATCCTCATCATCACCATCCCCATTATACAACCACTATACTCGTAGAACCAAATGCAATTGCATTGCAGTCCGTCTCCAGCTTAAGGGCGATGGCCAAACTGAAACGCAATAACAATAATTCGTAGCGAACAACTACACCAACCCCCCAGAGCTTGTTCAGCACATTCACGGGAACGACCCAGAGACAAAAACATGAAAATAAAATATATTATAACGAAAATATCCATAAATCCATCGAGTGATATCTTTTATTCAACTACCGTCGTCATTTTGGGTGGCAATGTTAGGCTGCCACCATCCCTTGCTGTGAAAGCTACGAGAGGCTAGACAGTGGCTGGGTAACAAGAATAAAAAAATTGTTTGGCTATAAATTAAGTTCTCATAACGTAATAAAATTTTACACTGACATTTCCCCATCAAACGTTGCATTCTGCAATGACTCACTTGAAACCCCCCCTTCAACCCTTAGCGATCCAAACCAACCCCTTCTCTGAGTTCTTGCCAATTGCACTTGTAAGTTGGCTTCCGATTTATGTGTACCTGTGCGACAGAGTTATTCGCATGCTTCAACCCCCTTTATCAGTGCAGTAAATTCAATTTCAGCAAACTATTTGTTTGCAGAAAAAAAAAACATCCCCATTTGGGCGATGATGAAGTTGGCTGCAATTTGGATGGATAAGGAGCGGGAACATGAAGTTTTGCAATATCAAAGACGAAAACGACTTACATTTTTCGCTGTGATACTTCAAAGTACTGACAGAGGCGAGCATTGCGAGCGATGTAGATCGTGAAACTATCGCCCTTGGGAGAAGGGTGTTGCAACGTTGGAACGTTCAAGGATACAATACATTTGTGAATTATGACAAACAGGCAGCGGATGATATTGATTGCTTTAGACTGGTTGGGTAGGATGTGCTCTATAAAGAGTTTAAGAATACAGATTGCTGAGATCAGCGAATTAGGACTTTATTTGACATCTTAAAAGCCTGTGATACCACTTTCTGTGGGCATGGAAACTACTTTGACCTCCAGGATGATGCTTTACCGAAATTTCAAACTGCTTCTAGAGATAGAATGGATCTGCCTTGGACAGCCTGTTGCAGATACATTTAGAATTGGGCTGAACTCACAATAATTTAAATTGAAATTTGACTTCAAAGTCAACCATGCCAAATCGGCTGAAAACTCGATAAGTGTTCCGTGTTAGTGTAACTTTAAGAACTTTGAGTCTAGTAGCCTTTCTCCACAATTTGTCCATAAAAAGCCCCATCTACCAAGCCACTTTTGCTTAGTTATAGGAATCCTTCTAAGTCGCTTGTAACTTTTTTCTTTGATTTTCATGGCTGCCTTTGTTAAATGATAGAAACGCACACACCAAGGTGTATGCAATGAAAATTGAACGCATGACATTTGGGGATATACTTTCAGGGGTTCGATATTAATAAAACTTGAGGTTGTAATTTCATGAAACCCTGCATCAACGGGTTTTTTAAAAAAAAAGGTGTCACCTCATTGAATTCTCTTTCATAATCTAGATGTAAGACACCTTACGCTGGAGTTATTTTAAGTAGGATGCAATGAATCCAACCACCGAAGGGTATGCAATGAAATTCTTAGTAATAAAATTTTTTTTATAAATAAGTCTAAGCTTCCTTCATGCTCACAGATTGGTTGGTGCAGCCTTTCCTTCTCGGATGGCTTGTTGCGCAATTCGCTACCAAATAATTCTTCCTCGTGGACTAAGAAAAAAGAGTTAAGTTTGTCATGGCATTATCATGCTGTCCCTACCGTTGATGTACGAACTATCCTGTTGTCCGATCTATCCCGTAAAGTGCCTCTATCAATTTGCGATTTGGCAGGAGCTTTATACTTGTTGCCCCATCGGCGTTGAAGTGAAGCATCTGGTCACTTCCGGGTCCCACGGTGTTAGTGATGACGAAAGCAATAAGTCGAGCTTGTCCGTTGAGCTTGTTGAGCACCGGCAGTGTGATGAGCAACGGGCTTATGGTAATGCAAGCTGTAAGTTCTCCCAAGCTTTACATTCTTATTCGAGGTATTCTGACGCAGCGGTCTTCTCTTAAATCCTAAGGACACGTTTGTAGTACACTGTCTGCCTACTGCAATTTTCTAAAAATCAGTTGTCTCCAGATTCCTACTCGGTGAAATTCAGAAATTCTGTAAATTAGCGCTCTTAAACCCCATGAAGGGGTAGAATTACCACGATTCCGTACACCGTATGAAATATCCACGCACAACGCACACATTCATATTCACATTCATTAAATCCATTTACTCCCACACTCCAAAACTCAGTCGTAAACTCATCGCATTGTCATACACACATCACAAACATCACTTGAGCAGAGCAGCTTCTAGCACCGGCACCACCAACTACCACCACAAACAACCCTTATGCCGGCAAATTATTGTCATTTCAAAACCGATTTACGCTTGCCGGTGATGGGATTACCCTCTCTCCTCTTACAATGTTCTCGACATTCCGACAAAAATGCCGCAGGATATACCACGACTATATGACAATGTCTATCGTCCGTCACTGCTTGGGCCAGTGTATCTTGTCTCTCGAAAGCTAAGCCCATTTCAAACAGGATAAACATCAACACAATGTCCTGTTAACCAGTGCGTCTCGTTTTTTTCTTTTTTAACCAACATTAACCCTTCTTAACCGATGAACCCTCACCTAAACTCGTCATCATGTATGGAATTTTATATCCTCTGTAACAGATAAAAGTCCTGTCGCGTCGCAGTTGCTCCTCTTCGTCTTCTTAATCCCCTGTTGTCTGCCAGTGACACTGACATCACTTTGATGGGCAACCAACAAATCAGATCCGCAGGAAAAAAAGCGTATGTTTTAGACTTTCGTCGTCTTGTCCTTGTCGTCACCGACGTCATCGTAATCATTTATGTCGTAGTCGTCATCAACCGCATCATCAACAGGAATCCTGTAGTACGGTCCTTATTTATACATTCTGATTGAAGTTGGCATTGGCATTGGAAAAGACTCATTTTTATTAGATAATCGTTTTGAAACCCCGTGTATTGCAGTCAATTTTCTTGTTTACTTGTGTCTTCTATTTTTATTCCACGTTTTTTAATAGTCATCGATAGAAATACGAATAATCTACGGTGCGCGGATAAGCATAAAGGGGGCTACGGGCTTGGATAAACGATGACACGACGAGTGCAGAATCGTAGCGATTTTCTTAGTGCAGGGTGTGGTCATGAAATTGTTCGCTTAGAAACTTAGTGTCTATAACCACACCAAGGGGTGAAGGGCTTAGAGAAGGTCCAATGTTTTCAACTTTAAAGCAGATGACATACATATATCGAAGCTTAGAATTGCCTAAAACGGTTCGACTGACAGCCTATTCCTCACCGCAGCCCATGCATACATCTTTGGAACGCATTGCCACTTTTTTCACAGGCAGCTCATGTACATATGTATGTATATATTTACTCGTGCGGTCTACGACCAATCTTGCCGCAGTAATTCGTACTATGCGTGTTAAATTTTTCGCACAAATGGAGGAGTTTTGTAGGTTATATCCACTACAAAGCCTAGGACACCATATGCTTTTCTAGGTCAGCCAACTTGTAGATTCTGTCGAGCATAACTAACTTAGTCCCACGTACATTGGTCGGTTTATGCCATTTTATGGGAGCTCTGCTCCATTTGGTCAGTAAGTCAGCACTTTCGTTACCCTCTTTATTGCAGTGTACAGGTACTCAACAAAATGTGATACAGTCCTGAGTATTGTGCGGCGATTTCTGACTACTTTAGATTTTGTGACGTAGGACTCTTGCCCCTTTAACGCAGCTTAACTGTCGATGTACATATGGCGATATTCTTGTCGGATATTGATCTGATCTCTAGTATTTCTGCAGGTTTAAAACAACTCGAATCTGCAGGTATTCGTAGGTCTCTGGGCCACCTGTAAGCTTAAATCCCTTGACCTGTCCTGACCCCATACCCTCATTGGGCTTGGAATCATTCGTGTAAGCCGCCATTTAATTTTGTTAAAGAACTCCCTCCCTTTGCAGTCTTCCCTTTCAGGGTACATTACTTCATATGGTGTGCCGAAGTCAAGGGTACCAAGGATTTCATCCGATCCATCAGGGATATTGAGAAATGATTTCTTAAGAATGGAGCTATGACCCACATCACTAATAATTTCATTTCTAGGTCTTGTGGTAAAAGATACAGAAAACCTCCAGTGCAAGCGAGGGCGTAGTGCGCAATGAACCTGCAATGTCACATTCTTCTTCAATCATTCTCATCCACAATTCAAGAGCCCCATACGTCAGCATGGGTCTGACTACCATGAACTTCATGTAGCCAATGCATCACTGCTAGTTTCAGGTCCCACTTTTTCCCCGTTGTACTCGTATAAATGAAAAGAGTCTTTTACGCCTTACGGTTCCCTCAGCTTTATATCTAGCGCGATGCCAAGGTATTTTGTGTGATCCGACAGTGAGAGCTATACCACCGCCAGCTTTGGTAGTCTTGAGGATGGTATGTTATATTCTCTGCTGAAAAGTAACAGTTCTGTCGTTATCTACCTCATCTTTCGAGATGGATAAGAGCTGATTCCATCCTGTCTCTCAACATGACCAAGTCATCCGGGTGTGCGGTGACGCTTAATTATGACAATTAATGCTTTCAAAATTTTTTTGAAAATTCGCTAGAGGTGTTTGTAGGGTTTTTGGGATTCGAACTTCTCATTTATTAGTCCAGCGCATTAGCCATTCAGCCACGGCGTCCATAAAGAAAGAATGGATGTGCTTAAGTTAGGGTTGTTGTTGCAAGAGTTCACTAGTTAGGCTACGACGTATTGGCTGTATAAACAATTTTAAGTCCGTAGAGTGGTAGGATTATGCACATACATACGAGCACTCCGTTACAAAATCAGTTTGTATCTAGCTTACAATGAGTATACGACGTTCTCGTTTGCAGAGTTTCATTCTTCGTCAGTGGGTATTAGGTGCAAGGCCGAGCTTCGCTGCATACATGCCTACTAAACATCGACCCGTACTTATGGCCACTAGTCTGTACGTGGTCTATATTAAAGGTTCTGTGCTTTAAATTGATTATGTGCAGATCGAATCCTTCTGGAAATGACGCAATTCATCAGATTCGTCCACCTAGATCCTGCCTTTGAGGCAAAGTTTTAAGCAGATTTATTCCTTCTTAACTCCTAGAGAGGGGTCAACTTCCTTTACAAATGATTCTCGTAGAGTGGAATCAGTTAACCTGCTCTTTCCTTCCCCTCTGTATTTCTATGGCCGAGAACTCAGCGGAAAGTGATCTTGAAACTACGGTTAGCCCGGGGCAGTGTCTCTTTGCAGTCCTCAACAAGATTGAACGTGGTTTAACTTTCACGCTATCCTAACTGCCACGACTTCTGCCTGGAAGACGTTGGATGAATTGGAGAGGCGGAAGAGTTCTGATATATTTAGTTCCATTGAGCAAATGCCCGCCCTTACTAAACATTCCCACGTCTTATCCCAAGTCTATTCGATTTCGATAACTTCCATTTCATATGGCTTCAACTGCAGACCAAGCCAAACGTTTCAGCCCTTTTGAACCACTGACCAGCTCCCCAGCCTACGCTAGACTAGCTCGAATTACATTGCATTCATACTTAGATACTCAGTTACTCCTGGATATCTAGACCCGATAAAACTTTCATTTTGTAATCTCCTGAGAGAATAATATCCCCGTCCTTTGTAACGCCCCAGTGACATAAAAATTCCTCGCTTAAATATTTGCACTCACCCTCGAAATGTCTCAAGCATTTAATCAATCCAAACGAATCAGCGAATTATGAAAACGTTCAGATATCAAAATTTATGACCTCCTGCCGGTACTCACCTTTTGGGCTGCGTTCTGCACAGCCAGACAAATGTCCTTGTGTCACGAAACAACCCTCCCTTACACTCCGCTGAGTGATTATTTGTGGTGACCGACTCTAACTGGGGTTGTACATACGTATGTATGTATGTCGGTGGATAAAAATCAATGGAAACCTCCAGAAATTAAAAATCACATTTGCATGCTGTCAAATAAATCACAGGAAACAAAGCACAACATCGAAGGATAATAACAAGAAACTATCAAATTATCTGTCACGTCCTGCACACATACATACATACATACAAACATACACTCCAACCGAATCAACCATAATCGGCTTCCACACGAAATAAAAAAAAGAGAAGAAAAATTCTTCATAAGAGAATGTCAAATCGATTTCCACTTCCACTGAGATGGCCAAACAAACTTGGAATTAGCATAGCCAAGAACCATTGTCCTTGTGAATGTTTGTCTATGTGGGGGCGATGTGTTGTGTGTACTGCATGTCCTACAATTGGAAAAGTTGAAGATGCCCATTGACAGGCAAAGCAATAAAATTCAAATGCGATTGTTCCTCCAGAAGACACAAAGACGACACATAAAGCAGTTCTACACACATCGCACGGACTTAGAGAGTGAGTACGGATAGTAGATTCATCGGGACATAAAACACACACACACACAAAGAGCGATACATCATGTGAACTAAAAAAAAAATTAAGAAATCTCCTTTTTTGTGCTATCTATCGGTCGGATTGG
Organism: Blera fallax; assembly: GCA_946965025.1. NCBI lineage: Eukaryota > Metazoa > Arthropoda > Insecta > Diptera > Syrphidae > Blera > Blera fallax. The sequence goes on along the minus strand of OX337247.1, from coordinate 11,328,054 downwards.
TCGGACATCTTTTAGCCAAAAAATGTCGTCCTTCATTCACTCTTGCAGTCTCAAGTGCAGCAAGGATAACAAAATAACAAAACCATGTCCGAAAAGAAACACATACATACGTATGTATGTATGTACATTGATTTAAGACTCAAAAGGGGAAGGATAAGAAGAAAAAAAGAAGCTAAAAAGGACACTTCATGTGTCTACTGTTTAATTTTCCTTGTAGCAGAAGACATTCGTTTCGAACAACGATAAATCTAAATCAGTTCCTTCCAGGATCACACACATCATATGTGTGTGTTCAAATGTTAAGACAGCAGAATAATGTCAAAGGATACAGAATAACAGATACAATTCAAAGTCAAAGAAGCAGCTAGCTAACAACCCACCACCGAGAAGAGAATGAGTTGGTTGACTTGGAGTGAGTGAGAGAGTGGCGTGTGAATGTAGGATAAAATTTGCTGCAATGTCCTTTTTACGAAAGAAGGAAGAGTATTTCAAAGAGCAGCTCGGGTAGTTCGTCACACAAGATGAAAATTCTTAATGTCCATTAAGCCCTTTATCCTCTTCTTGGCAGAAATAGCAGCACTTCAGTTAGGCGGAGTGCGAGAGGTTAAAGATCAACGTAAGGCACATGGAAGTCCACTTATCTTGGCCACAATCTTGTTTGGTTGGGAATTTATGCAGATTTTACTACTAGTGCATGGGGATGAATGGAATGAAAGATGCATGTGCATGTACATACGTATAATGTTGAAACGAAGGAGAGGGAATATTAACTGATGAAACCTTTGATGATTGAGATAATACGGGTTACTGTAGGTCATACTTATCAAAGTCTGCCGTTGGTTGAAGGTTTTACAAGGCTTCATCTTACCACACAGTAGTTGTAAAAAATAATATTCATTAGGGGTTTTCAGGGAATCCTATTGCTCTCGCTCGTCCGTCCACCTGTCTGTAACCACTTTCTAGATCCTCTCGGTACGTACATAATTTTTCATATGTTATGGAAAGTCATGACCCAAATACAACGCCGGTTTGACATTTCAAAAAAATCGTTACTTCCGCTCTAGTATAGGCAAAGGTGGCAGTGAGTTTTTTTTCCTTGTATATGAGGCATACATCGCTGAAAAGAGCCCTTTGAGTAGGATCCCAAGATATATAATTTTTCAAATATGCTCCTGTGTATTTACGTGGCTAAAACATGCTCAAAAATCCTATCCTAGTGACCCCTATGGTGACACCGGTCAAGGCCTTTCTTCCCCAATTGGTTCCTCGTCTAGCCCGTTGGTATTTTTGATGTCCAGATGTGTAAAGATAGACCGAACACGAGACTCCATCTCACGCATTAGTATCACCGACAAATATGTTTGTAGGCTTTTGCTTTCGGTGATAGTGATAGCCATCCATCGTCTTTCATTGAAGGTGGAAAGTAGGAGTAAGAGAAGTTGTCATTTTTGCAATTAATCAGAAGGGACATGAGTCACCGGGATTGTTTGTGACTCAGTATGATTTTTCTCAGCAATTTTAGGAGTTAGATTGCATCTGTATCGAAGCTAGCTGTCCTGTGTTCTGTTGAGTAAAAGCTTGCTAATGCGCTCTGTTTTTGGTGTCAATGGCTCAAAACTTCTTATTTTCTCTGATCAACATTTCTTTTGGGGCTAGTCTTTAACAGAATTAGTGTTATTTAGCTCCATTCCTACAAGAATAACCTCAGGGATATGTCGAAACGATGCAAAGAAAAAGTCAAGCAGCTCCTTCCAGTTCCAAAAGTGGGCCTCATCGGTTTCTTCCTCTGATAAGGGGCATCTAACCAAACAAATAATACAAAACCGCGTTAGATCTAAGCCGATTAAGCAGTTTGTAGCACATTTAATGCAGATACAAATGTATGATCAGTTGCTGAATTCATTTTAGTCTCGATTAAGCCTAGCAGGTGCGGTTTATTTCCTTGAAAGTTCTAGTGGGCTTCGAGGCACAGTGGTGCGTTGGACTAGTGAGTAGTTTACGTATGTACACATTATTGAATTTCAGGAAATTTATACTGCGAAATTCCGTTTTGTCAGCTTTTGTGTTTTTTATTCTCACTACAGTGGAGGAGCAAATACACCCCTTATAGCTGGCGACATATACATAATCTTCTTGTCCTAGAAGGTGGATTTACATTCATTCAGAGATTAGTAAAACATTGCTGCCGAAACTAACAATTTGCCATCAGCAGATTCTACAGAATCAGCAGGGCTAACCAAGAAATGGAGGCGAAGAACCTGGTACCTACAGTCAAGCACGGAGGTGGGCATGTGATGGACTGATGGGGGCAATGGCAGCTTCTGGTGTCGGAAGGCTAGTTTTTAATGAAGAGAATATGGATCGGTATCAATATCCTAATATTTTGCGAGATAATTTGCACGCCTGAAAACACCAGGACAACGACCCTAAGAATACGCCAAATATTATAAAAGAGTGGCTGGTATTTAGGGTCCCAAATCAACTTCACCCACCAAGTTCTCCATTTTCACAAATGCAATAGGACACATCTGGGATGAACTGAAACGCAGGGTACGCAAATTTAAAACTACGGATCAGAATACCTTAAAAACAGCTCTTTCGAATGCTTGAGCCTTAATTACTCCTTACGTCACCGAATATCTAGTCCTTTCCAAGAAGACTTAAAGCTGTCCCGGATACGAACGGTGGCCCAAACCAGATATTAAATTTATTTTTTTATTTATTAATTTATCTCCTAACTTGCATGTACATACATACATACATACATTTATGTAGACTTTTGTGAGTTGAAGTTTTTTTTTCTTTCCGTTAAATTATTGACGGAGTGACTTGTTTTTGTTTTGAAATATGTTTTTGAACGTTAACATATTAGAAGCTTACATTTTGTTCATAAACGCTGATTTAGCACTTTTCAGGGCTGTATGTACATATACTTTCGTGACTGGACTGTATCCAACAAGAAATACGTCACACACACAAAATTACTAGTCGCCCAGAAAATATAGAAGGTAAACTTCTCAGTTGAAAGCTATGCAACTTCCCCTCCACAACGACAAGTTTTCAAATTCCCAGACTCTCTCAAAACACCATCTACTTCCTTCGCATACATATTTGTCGAAGTAGTAGTATTTGGTGTAGATTTATCCCACTTCCACTCGGGAGTTAGCGATGTTGACATAGTGCTACAAATTTCGAAAACTCTCTTGTAGGCTGCCTTCATGTTTTCATGTGTGCGTTAAGTAAGATTTGGGTTTCAACACATTCGATGCGATCGAAACTATGATATCGTATAGCCTTCCGTAAAATTTGGAAAAATTTCATTTTCTAAACATTATGGCGATCGACTCCTGTCCCATTTGTAAAAAGGCTGAACTGCCCAATGACGGGACAAATTCATATCTGCCCCTCAATAAAGTACTAGTCGCCCAGAAAACGTAGGTGGTAAACTCTGCTTTCCCATCTTCGTAATTTCGAAACTCTCACGCAGAGACATGTATTTAGGCGACTCACACAGGCTACCTTTTTTTTTGAGTTAGTTGAATAAAATTTGACTATTTTGTCACTTTCACTGGTACCGAAATAGCGCCCTCGAAAGAGACAAACTCACCAACGCAGAAATGCACACTAGTCGCCCAGAAAACGTAGAAGGTACATTTCTTCTACAGTATTTTGTTTCTCCTCATCGAAAGCAAAAGGCGGGAAAAAAATTCGAATACCCTCCCGAAACATGCATTATTTTCACACGCTGACACAAACAGGCAACATCTATACATCTATGTCGCATGTACTCTAAATCTCTGTTTCACAATTTTTTTACGTGTTAGCTTCTAGTCTTTGTATGTGTACATAGCTTCTAGTCTCAATTTTTCAAATACTTGGCCATATCCGAAAGGCGAATTGAGAAGGCGGTTTCAACTTCAGTCAAACAATTCAACAAAACAAGAGAATTTGCTCAATTTATGAGCCGGTATACATAGATGTACCCCCTATAGATATCTAGTTCGGCCAAACACATGCATTCAGAAATACTCTTTTGTTTCCTTGTAAAAAGTCAAACACTGCTTCGAGTATCAACTTTAAATTAAAAAAAATTCCGTAAAGCTCAAGGCGCGCATAAAATATAGAAAGCAGCTGCTGCTCTTCTTCCTTATTGCGCCAAAATTTCCATGTTTCTCAACGACTTCGTCTGTTTCTTTCACCCACATGGATCGAGCCATCTCTAATTTTAGATCTTTCTCGATTGCTCTCCGATTCTTTAAGTGTGAATGGGCAGCTGTAAGATAGTGTTAAAAATTCCGAAGAGTCTCTAGCTCTCTCTTTTGGCTACCATCAGCTCTTCATAGTTTTTCCCTTTTTTCATTCCACAAAGCCTGGCTTACTGCGTCCTCTCGTGGAGTTGGAATATTCCTGAGAAAGTAGACCAATACAACTCCTGTCTTCTGACAAGAACGTAGATAGAGGCAAAGCCCTTCAACGTTTTGAAAGTCCTATTACCTGCAGCGCCTAAAACTCCTACACATTTGTTGTGAAAATTATTTTTGCGCCAATTTAAAGTACAAACTCATCCTTCCTGCTTATTTGTTTCTGTGTATCAAATATCACACACTCGTAAAATTGAACACGTGCGGTTTTATTTTAGTCGATCCTTAGAGGCAAAAGTAAACAGACCGATAGCAGACTCCGATATTACGTCTTATGACTAAAAAGATGCAGTCTTTGAGAGAGTTCAACTTTAGTTCAAAAAAAAAGAAACTGAAAAGGACAACTTTTTATTTTTCGTAACCACTTTCTTAAAATATTTCTGGAAGATTCATTTAGGAATACATAAACAATATGGTGTTCGATTTCGCTACGCTTTCTTAACACTCGAAGCTCTTCAGCCTTCCCCGCTCACTGCGTCAGTAACTTATTGCTCAGAAAATACCAATCCGTCTTGTGACGTTTCGAGAGATACAAGAAACACATCAACCGAAGGACCACACCACAAGCTCAGAAAATTACTAGTCGCCCAGAAAATGTAGAAAGTAAACTTTTCAGCTTGAAGCTATGCAAATTCCCCTCCACAACGACAAGTTTATTGAGTTCCCACACTGTCTCAAAACATCACCTATTTCCTTCACATATTACGAAGTAGTAGTAGGTTTCGATTTTTTCACTCCCACTCCGGCGTTGGCAATGTTGACATAGGCTTTATGTTTTCATGTATGGGTTGAGTAAGATTTGGGTTCGCTGTGATCATAGTCTCTTTTCAATGTATAGTATTCTTCCATCAAATTTCACTTCATACACATTGTGATGATCGAATCTCCTGGCCCATTTGTAAAAAGACTGCGGCCCAATGACGAGACGCTACGGGGCAAATTAAGCTTTACTTTCCTATTTTCGTAATTTCGAAAACTTTCACGCAGACACCGTTTATTCACTTCCTTCATAAATTAGTAGGGGAGGCTTAAAATTCAGATCTGTCTAGTTTGGTCTCTGGTTCTTCGAACGTGGATGGCAATGCATTATCCATGTAATGCTTAGGATGTATTTAGAGGACTCACTGATGCTGCATTTCTTTTATGCGTTAGTAGAATAAAATTTGTCTATCTCCGTCACTTCCACTGGTATCGAAGTAGCCCACGAAAGAGACAAACTCACCAACGCAGATGTGCACACCAGTCGCCCAGAAAACGTAGAAGGTATCTTCTGCAGTATTTTGTTTCTCCTCATCCGAAACAAAAGGCGGGAAAAAAATCTAACACTCTCCCGAAACTTGCATTTTTTTCACACACACTTGTACAAACAAGCATCGTCCATGTAAATATCGCGTTCACATATTTGATTTAAGGTGGTATGGAAGACCAACTTTTCGAAATCGGAAACCAAAGTACCAACGTCTCAACAGAAAGCTTTTCCGTTAGTGTGACACACATGTATGTAATATACCAGTATGCATGCATGTGAAATGCATGACGATCAAGTCTCCAACACGCTGGCACCAGTTTCAAACCATTCAGAAATGTAGCAGGTATCCTCAACTCTATGTAAGGAACTAGTCTTAAGTATTAGGAACCTCGAAATGAAAAATAAGCCCTTTTCTTCCATCATTTCGCGATTTTATTCACAAAAGACAAAATTCGAACCTAAATTTGAATAAGGCTTAGTAACGAAGAGCCGCCCAGACAAGTAGATATCTTCAATATTTTCAGGTAGTACATTTCTTTCTCCTGATCAAGCCAGAAACTTTCCTGCTTTTAATCTCATTGTCTCTCTCCCTTATAATTTATCATTTTTATCATCCAGAAAATGTAACACTTATACAAAAATAAAGAGGCCTCTAACAATTTCGAAGACTTCAAGGACTACATCTACATATTTCCTTTACACATGTGGTGAGAATGGATCTTTCTGGCTTCCCTTTAGCTTATTCGATACTTTGAATATGTCTGTCTTCCTTATAGAAACATTCTTTCGCACTCGTTAGGTTAGGTTGGCTGTCCGCAGAAACACTTAGACCAGCAAAGGTCCTTTGTGATACCATAGATCAAACCATATGGCCACTCAGGGACTTACAAAACCAACCGAGGCTTTTGAATGACGCCTAAGGATGCCAGACCGCTAAAGTCTTCAAGGAAGGGGGATCCTAAATGGAGCATTCTTTTATGCGACAAGGCTGGGCAATTACATAGGAGGGGGGGATGGTTTCCTCCTCTTCCTCGTCCCTACAACTCCTGCAGAAGTGGTTAGAGTAAAGGCCAATTCTCCTGTCAGGCAGAATCCTTAGAGTAGTACTCTGTTTGGCAACTTGTCTGCCCTGCAGTTACCTGGAATGTCTCTGTGGGCTGGCACCCAACTTGCTGTACCAACCTTCCGCTGTGTGGTAATTTTCCATTTGTGTTGGCTTGAGGTATCCACTTAGTAACATACGTAGTTACGATCGTAACTCACGCACTAACCACTTGAGCCATGGCTTAGGTCGAATTGGGCTGTAAAAATCTTTAGTCTTTTAGAAAAATTCCCTGCAATTACCCCCATATCCATTTTGGATCAATCACCTAAATTAATGATCTCAACAACGAAAAGGAAATGGTTCCAGGAGTAGGCGTTATGGTCCACCAGTCCCTACTTTAGTGGCAGCACAATTGAACTACTTTTCATCTAAGTGTACTTTTTCTGGTTAATCCACCGTGCCTGAGTCAGTCAAAATGTCCACTAAGTCGCTAAGTCAAAAAAATGTCTCTTTCTCCAACGGTGTCATGAGTTTTCTAGATGTGACGACAACAATAGGATGTTTCCTCATTAAATCCTTCACAAACTGTCGGCCAACAGGTTAGAATGTGTTAACATGAAATGAATTCTTGCTTCGCTCCTAAATTATCGAATTCGTCTCTTTTAGGTTCAAAAAAAAAAGAAGAAATTTATCGTCATCCTTTATCCCGCTTTACTGCCTCTTTCGTTTGTGTGTACATTTTGATTGTGACATTTGCATTTTTTCGTCCTTCCAAATGGTGAGTTTTTTATTCCTTTTTATTCTCTCCGTGTTGTCCAGTAGTTTGGTGCCACATTTATCCTGCTGCCTGGTGGATTGCTGGACATGATGACGATGATGATGCCACATACAATACTTGGTTTCAAATTAATCTGAAGAGAGGAGAATTTAGTGCATTTTGTCGTCGTGGTAGTCGTCGTTGAGTTGTCGTCGTTGTTCCCCAGTTGGGTTGGTTAAATAATTTATTGGAACTGATCATGAGACAGCAGAGTAGCATCAGCTAACATATGCATGGTATGTTTCCTGGCAACGTCAACAGTTCATTTGGTGGGTAAAAATGTCCTTATTCGCTGTAGCATACTCGGATGCTCCGGAGTGATTGCTCTGGAACACAAGTGAGTGAGTTAGTGAACGGAGAGATTTAGTGATTCATAATTGTTGTTTATGGTGATGGTGTTGTTCGGAGCTGTTATCTGTCAAGAGTTGGGCATTTGATTTGACAGTTGAGGAAAGGAATCGGGATTTTTGGATTTTAATTTTTGCACCAACAATAAACTGCGATTCATAGCGATAAGGAAAGAATGTAAGTAATGCGGTGGTCACTGTGAAGGATTTTGTTTACGGTAGGAGTATGTGGTGAAAGTCCTCATATTGTGAGGTCCTATTTGGAGAGGAACTTACAAATTCCATGAGTCTGTTACAATGATATCTTGTGTGATCCTAGAGGTATTGCCATTCTAGAACAGATCTACATACTTAAGCGAAAGTTGCTTACCTATGTAGATTCTTTGTCGTGTTATGGGCTAAAGTCATCTGTCACTGCAATCGTTCTCACATGGTACGGTTTGGCTAGAACTTCGACAATACATTTCAAAAATAACGACAGTTTGGAGGTTTCATATGATGTTGAGGATCACTTTTCCTATACTGCAGCCATATAAAAGCAACGTCCGGACGATTGACCGGAACATTCCAAGCTTGGTGCTTAGGTCCACTTCTTCTTCTTATTTTAGACAATAAAGAACCCAACCACTGGTTTCACGATTTGAAAGATTGTGTTTAATTTGTAACCGCCACCGACATGGTTACAAGACAAGGTACCAAAAGTTCTGTTCTTTTTTGTTCAGCAGTGACTATCTGTGAAGTTTTGGCGAAGTTTATCTTCAACCTCACCTGGTTCGCCTCTGCCAACAAACAGACATTTGGTGTAAGTCCATAATTCCTTTCGATATGAAGAAAACATCATCGGTGACTTCGAGGTGTTTGAGAAAAGTTGCGTACTTCCATAACCACATAACACACAAAAGGATGTCAGTGATCAGCACAAGAAATAGTTACGGCGATAGTATGACACTTTTTAGAATTTCCCAACGACCTATCCCCATTATTACTCGCTTTCTCATGCGCCGTCGTACCTTGCCTTGACAATAGGCATTAGTGTACTTGGAATACCCATCCTAAGCAGGACACGTGTTGGCGCAATTGGTAGCGATCTGCACTCGACACAAGATGTTGAATGGTCAACGCAGGGCGCATGAGGAAAACCTGTTTACAGACTGTCAAGGGTATTTGCTACTTTTCGCAACCGTGGGAAGCACGCAGATACTTCTCCATTTCTTTGTTTTGATCGCGGAACTGATCTCATCCTTGCTTCAATGTGCGATATAAATCCTTAATTTTTCAGCATGTGATAGCTCATTTTGTGGATCCGCAAAACGCGCAACACAAATGGTCGCGGGAAGCTAGGCCCTGAAACACATACGGTTTCTTGTGCCAAAGACTTTTGGGTCTGCAACCATTCACCATGTGGTGTAATCCTGTATTTTTCTTCATAAATTCTTATCCGAAACCAGCGGCTAAGCATCAACGAAGAAACAACCATCTATCAGTAACTTTGTATTTGGTTCTACTGTGCCCTGATAATATTTTATTTGCTTTAGCACATTTCCAGGATTTTACTCATTTTCATACGTTCCAGCTTGCGCGTGGGTGTAAACTTTAGGATGTTTTATTCCTCTATACATCTCCAAGCCTATGCAGGCCCTCTCCTCAGTTGCCAGTGGACCAGCGGGCAATGTTCGGTACCATGGTACAGTTGATTACATCTTCTACCCCCTTAGCTATTGATACACTAAGGAATCCATTAGTCTTTCGTTGTCATGCTAGACTCCTTGAAGCCGAGTGTTTACGCTTATTGGGACGGCTCCAGTATGAATGCGCGCATGATATACTATGAAGTGGTGATCTTATTTCATCTCAATGTCGTTTTGCGACACACTATCGATTCGGTCGGGATTTCGCTGCAAATCATTCGACGTTCAACCTCCTATCTCATATCATTCAGCTTACTGAGGCTATTAAAGTCTCTCAAACCAACGTCTAACTACCTGCCAGACAGTTTGATTGATTAACGGCAGTTGTTTCGTAGCTAAGTTTTAGTCATAGGCGACTCATTCCACTTCGGTCCTTGTCGACCCATTGCGATACCCACTACGGGGTGTGGGTACTGTGTTCCTGTACTGTGTTCCCATGACGTGACGTCCTTGGATACCCAAAAAGATCGTTAACGTTAGATAGTTCTTGTAAGTAGTGTATTCCTATAGTTCTATTTCTCTATTCTTCTTGGGCAGTGGCAGAGGAAATGAGGTGTATCCTCGTAGGCCTCTTCAACACCGCAGCTTCTGCAAATATTGTCAAAATTGAGTTTGAGTTTCATAGTGTGGTTTCTTAGAAGGTTTTGTTGTATTTTGGCCAAAGCCTCCTTGGTATATCACAGGTGGTAAGTGAGTTGCATCAAGTGTTTGCTATCATTATGGTCTTACACTCAACAAACTCTCTGAGGTAACTGTGTGAAGGCTTAATCCTTTAAAGTACTCAATTGTGGTCTATTGCAGACCCTTTTCTTGCAAGTTCGTCAACTATCCTATTTCCTGTGACCAGGGACCCAGCAGAGAGTGATATTGTGTTGTGACCTAAGAACCTTAAGCCCTTCGCGATAGGGAAGCTTGGGTTTGATTTCAGTAGCAAAAATTGCTTTGGTGGCTACTTTACTGTCAATCAACCGGCGTCCGTTCCTGTATCCATTCTTGACCCATCCATGTACATATGTATATAGATATGCGCTGGTCTTTTGTTGGTTCCCATTCCTCTCTACTTGGGAAAGTACAGGAGAATGGTTTATCAAAGTTGACTTATGGTGACATGTAGTCAGTGCTTACATCCTCACCTACAAATTTCTTTAGAATCTGTGCATGTCCTTCTTTGTTATACTTGCATTGAGCTTCCAGTTCAGTTTCCTGTCGAGTATGATTCCTAGGTATTTCGCACTATCAGACATCCTAAGGGGCACTCCCTCAATAACTGGTAGCTATGCTTTTATTAGTGAACAACACTAGCTCAGTTTTTTAGAGATTGACCCCAAGTCCCTGAGGGAAAAATGAATCCTCCCTGTGGCTTGCCTCTGACAGCAGTGATCCTTAGATCGGCGTCACCTAGTTTCGTATTCATATTCCGTTTGTTGAGCAGACCCACGATCACGTTGATGGGGGCTTGGAGTCCTTTTCACTGCCATGTCTAGACGTGTTGAATGCTCCTTCGCTGTCTGAAAACGATGAAAATGTGTATTGTCTTAGTTATAGTTTCGCATGCTACTTTTCCTATTTTAATGTCGTAATCGACACGTTCGTAAAAGCAACGAAGTCGTTGGTTATGTGTCCTTTCTCCTTAAACGGGCGTGAAAGGCTGCCAATTACATACTCATCTCTATTGCGCACCATCATCTACACCAATTTAAAGCTGCTTACATCACAGCGGTTTCCGAATGACTGTCATATCTGCTTTCGAGTAGTCCTTGCGCTATACCAGCTGCACGTGGCATTTTATTTCGATCTGCGTACTGCGTACTACTGTCAGTGTCGCTATTCTGGATTGACTCGTACATAAATATAATAATTTACGCCGCAGATCTAAGGAGGTATGTAGTTTGACGACTTGTGTAATACTCGTATCCTTTCGGATTTCGTTGTTTTATGTCGTTTTACTGGTAAAATGTCCAGTATGTGGTTTGGCATGCTAATAGTCATAAACCTCATCCCAGCCAAAATTTTCTCCCTTCGAAATCTATCTAAGGGTTTCGCGTACACCGCGGTAACCGATAGAAAATTAATGAAGAACCAATTTCGGCAGAAGAAAATCTCATCTACAGCTGCTGCCGTCTCATTTTACCCCTCTCAAAAAAAATCTCATTTCAATTGATCGATCCCCACCCTCTGTCTCTCTTACATCAGTCGAACGTCTTCAGTTTGACGTCTATAGCATCCTTGAAAGCCATCAATGGATCCAAATCACGTACTCGTTAGCCGAAATAGAAAACTCCAAAATGACGAAATCGTATCGCACATAATTCCTGTACACTAAATAAGTTCAGCCCCAGAGAGTGAGATTGGCGAAGAAGCCACATGCCCTCCCTCCCCATCGAGTGGCAGATAAATGCCCCACGTTTCCCATCCGTCCCATAACGCATCCATAAAATGAAATGATTTCTCAAGGATACCATTGCATTTGTCCTTAGTCCGCTCTCTCTCTTTCTGTGGGGCTCACAATTCGCTCATCGCTGCGTCATTTTGACAGTCTGCTAGCCATTAGCACGTGCACGCATTAACTTCCACTGAGAGTTCTCTGCCAGAATATCCTTTTGAATTAAATGCTCTGCCAAAAAAAAGGAGGCGAACAAAAAATAGGAATCATTTTCCAAAAGGAATCAACAACTCTGGATGTTACCCGGGTACAGTGATGTTGTTGCAAATCACAGAGGGTGGATAATAATATCCACTCTGCCACCCCACACACATACAGACAATGCATGAGTTAAGGGTATACTACGTGAGTGCTAGCGGAACAGATGTGTGAGTGGGATCCTTTAGGAAAGCTTTCGTCATAATTCCTCATTGTTTACGATTGTGATTTCGGTTGTGCCATCGGTCCGTCATAAAAAGGAATTTCTCTCGCTCTAAGCAGAGGGTTTACGGAGACGGGTGAGAATGGATGGAAAACATTGGATTCCTTTCTTTTCGGTGAGAAAAATATCGACTTAGTGGAAAGAGTGGAAGGATGTGCACTTGCTCAGGTGGAAGGATTCAGAGGGGGGACAACAACTGCTGCTGGTACCGCTTGAAGCATGTTTATTATCGTCGTCGATGTAGTCGTAGTTGCGCGAGGAACAAAAAAAAAAAAAAACATTTCAAGAACAACCCCAGACACAATGGAGGCGAAATGTTTGTTGCCTGTTCCCTGCATAAAGGATGTGATGTAAATGCGAAATGTGTGATTATTCCTACCGCGCGCCAAATAATACACGGCGGCGGTTATCGAAGGAGAAGGAAGGAAATTTTAAATTATAATTTGAAGGAGAGAGGGCCTGGTTCCATCAGTTCTTCTATTCTATGACCGAGACGTGCCCGAGTGGCTTATTGCTTATTAGCTACGCGGAGAGTGCTTGCCACGAAAATTTGAAATTCTTTGGAATCCTGGGAGTAGATTGACAATTGCGTTCGATGGTGATCAAGTGGTGGTTATTGCTACCAAGAGAATGGAACTTGGATTGTCCATGCTCATAGAACAGAACTTGGATCCGGAGACTTGGATCTATTACTTGGAAGTTTTACTTAGATTTCTGTGCACTCCCGGTGTTCAGGGGCTATAGCTTCCGCTATTCAGTGAAGTCCTAATCGCCATTTTGGTGTCTGGTAAAGAGGTCACAATTGCTTAGGAAAAACTGGATTTTTTCGTTAGTGATAACAGTTTGCAGCTTCTCGGACTGCCGCTATGACACACTTGAAGTATGCTGGAGGATAGATCTCGCAGTCCTGTGGTATGTAGGCTGAGCTCCATACTTCGTAGAGCTATTTAGAATTTTCTCAGGCTCCCAAAAATGTGTTAGGAGTACCTTTCCCGCTATGGCTGTCTTGATGTCGTTCAGATAGGCTTTCCACTGCCTCCTCGTTTCGTCAGGTTGTTGAATACTTCAGATGAGAAATAGGTATCTCCGTGTGGATGGGTCCTGTGCACATGCTTTCTCTCTAGACAGCTTTTAAAAATTGACATTTTCAGAATGCGTCCTGAGATTACTGTCTAGGCTTTTGTCTTCAGCTAATCCTTCTAGAGTCTTCGGAAGTAAGAAATGGCTCATAGGGTGGGCATTGCTGGGAGAAGTATACGTATAAGTGACCCGACTAAATGGAAATATCAGATCACCTTAACTTCCCTTCCAGATTTTGGAGCATAGATTGAGGACTCTTGCAAGCAAGTCTTGATGCACTTATCTGAAATTATAGGCCATAGAGTCCTGTCGTTTTTAAAAGGAGAAAATTATTCAAATGCTTCGAGGAGCGACTATTTGGTTTGGGGCTAAAGATTGGACGGTTTTGTGGTTACTTTCGGAAACAGTCACTTTTGTCTCACTTCGAAAGTTCACAGAGGTTCAGTGGTTAGTGTGTCGGACTCGTGAGTGGGAGGTTTTTTCCACAGTCCTACCTACAGCAAGTGTCTCATAAACGTCCGGGGATACTAGTAATAAATGTCAAGAGAAGCTTCTTAGTTCCACTTTTTGGATACTACGTGCCCCTTCTATTTGCGCGAATTTTAAAACACGCGAACACAAATGGCTCCGAGAAGCTCGGCCCTAGCTGCTATGTGGACGCCGAATGCATATTCTCAATATTTTAAATCAGATCCTAAACGGTCCATTATACTACCAGGCAGCAACACCTTTTTTTGGTGGCTGTAATTGCTGTTCCCTCTAGCTGGGTTTGAACTTACACCGGCAAGGTTACAAGCAAGCATACTGCCTACTTCTCCTCCACCAACAATTTCCTCTTAGTAAGACTTGGCATGCCTGAGTCTTTTGAAAGAATACTGCTACATATGCATATCCTCAGCAACCGATTTCCGTTCCTACTTTAGTACGTCCACTTAGGATGTCGGTCCCCAACCAATGATACTATGCAACCTTTTGCTACGTTGTGCTTACGCCAGAGTGTTCAACGTTAATTTTAAATTTAAATTTCGGATGTACAGACTTAAATCTATAACATATCCTTTTACGTAACACACAAGTCCCACACATTACTCGAACAACCTTACTAAGCAAATTTATCTGCCCCCCTTCCGTTGTCCCATCAAAAGTCCAATCCAACCGTACTATCCAATCCATCTACCAGCCATTCGACACGCCATCCCCTAACTTCTGAATGCATCATAAAATTTTACAGTTTTTCGAAATGAACATCATCGCCATGCCATTCGTTCTATCTTCTTCTTCCTTCTGCTTCCTCCTTCATCTTCGTGGTTCGCGCGCAAAGTAGATCCTCAAGAAATCATTTAGACTTCGACCTCGCGTCGTCGTTTCGTTTCATCTAACATATTCCTTCTTGTGAGTGTGTGGCAATCCCTCAATTGGTGGCTAAACTTACTCCTCTCAAACCACTCGATTTTTACCCTATTTCCTCACCCCGCATACCTACACACAACTACCTACACCCAAGCGCCATCTTCTCTCTTGAAGGATATAAAATTTTATTTGACGACGCTATTTTGTATCGATTTCCCACAATTTTGGACGATGGATGAAAATTCCTTTGAACATTAAGTCTGACTTATGACCGGGGCCAGGACGAGCGACTCAAGAAATACTCGTATCCTTGTGCGCTACCCGAAAACTCACACAGAAAAATAATAATAATAATAATAAAATAAAATTGTGTTTACGTATCGTCGTACAATGAGCCGAGAGGGGGTGATGGAGGGGTCATGGATGATTGCTGGGGTTGGGTGGATGGGTGGCCCCAAAAGTCGGAAAGAAATTGCAGCATAGCATTCGAATGTCCTCGTTATGTGGGGGTCATAAACCACCGTCGCGTCGGTTGCTGTATTTTGTTCCGGAGTTCGGGTATGCTGCTGTAGTTTTTTTTTTTTTTTTTGCAACTCGACGCTGACGCGTTTCTCTGGCGTTTTCGTTTTTGGGTTTAGTTTTGGTCTTTCTTTTTCCTGGGGTAGGAATGGATGTAAAGGGAGAGACATTAGCAAGACGTGAGGAGTTTGATAGGTGTTTTGTCCTCGTGGTGCATTTAGGGCATGCACGGAAGTTGGATTGTAAAAAAGGGGGTGGGGGGGGATTGTGAAGTTATGAGATTGTTTTTCCACTGGCAAACTAAATGAAGAGCCAGGAAGAAATCGCTGTTATATTTCTTTTCTTTTTTTTTCTCGATACTTTGCGCTGGAATTTATCGAAATTGCACTTGGAAAACAGTGATTTGAAACGATTTTTATGGTAGCGCGACGGTGTATTTTGAAGATGCGATTTTATTTTATTTTAACTGATTGTTTTTTTTTTTTTTTGGTTTACGAAGTCGCACACATTAAGTTTTTGTTGAATAAGTAAGTCGAAGTTCAAGATGATAGACAGGATGTTAATTGTGATCTAATCTTGCTACGTTATACTAGTATCCTTACTGGAGGCATTGGTGCTACTAAGCTTAAGTGGTATCGTATACAAAAGACTTACTACCTCATGCAATGATTGCGGCCCTGAACTTCCTTCTTTTCCTTTTGTTCGGCGAGGCTATAATCAGGATCATAGGTCACTTCGTCACAGAGGCCTATCAAATGCTGTTTTTGCATTTGTGTGATCCAGGAGTTTTCTGGCCTGCCTCTCTTCCGTGCTTGTATAGGAACGTTGATTGACATTGCCTCTTTGACTGGGTTTGTAGGATCCCTCCTTTGAACATGACAATACCAACTGAGCCGATCGTGCTTCAATTTTTTCAGCTCGTAGGTGCGACCACTCATACTTCCAATGTTCCAACTTGCTGCCCTTATATTTCGCCTAAGCTATCCACCGGAAACCGAATAGTTCTGACCCAAGCATTTTTGCTAGTCCCAGGATCACAACCATGCGAAACATTAGTAGTGCCTGGCGGGGTTGTGCCTTCCCTTTCAGCGTTCCGTGCCGTAATGCTAGTTTAAGCGAATTTGTATATGACACGGCATGTTATTTGTTGTTGTTTGATTCCTGCTTTCATGACACTGCTAAATTCCAGTCGTGTCAACCCACGGATTCGCATGCACACTTGCAGGACAGTTTTAAAATTTTATTTGTGTCACGAGGAGTGATTTTTCCCCTTTTAAGATAAGCGCTACTCATCGGGGCCGTGGCAGAGAACCCCAAATTTTTGTTTTAAGTCAAACCTGATACTCGATTCAAGCTAATCCTCCACGAGTACTAAATCCTGTACTAAATGCTTGGCTTGGTGAAACATTTGGGGTGCCTTGGTGAACTGTTTAGGTAGCAAGGCGTCGTATCCCACAAGAGTATAGTGAGTTTCACACTCACACACTCACACTACGCGTAAGAGGTCAAGATCTGATAACTGTTATAAGTATGCTTACATTTGAGCCCATATTCTAAACGTATAAGAAAAACTAGCCAGCCGCTAAAGATGCAGTGCAGAAGGATTCAAGTGTATAAAAATTAATTTTTTAGCCCTCCTAGCTTTCAGGCTTTCTACTGGAAAATTTGTGGACTTATGACCCAAAGCTCAACGTTTGTTGAAAAGTCATTCGAGCTCTAGTCGATGAGGAACTCGACTTAAAGCACCTCATCTAGTCCAATTTCCTTGATCAACCAGAGTATCGAGAGTGGATTCAACGATGATTGATCTTCTTCTGATAGTTGATAGACATCCAATAATTTCCCTCTTTTGTTGGTTAGTGCTCCACATTCCTGAAGGAGGTGCCTAGGGTTTTCTCAGCGTCTCCGCAGAACCTGCAATTTTCGCGTTGCTCTATATCCAGTTTCCATAGGTTTTCCTTAAATCTTTTAGGAAGACTCTAAGAATGCGTAGCCGATTTTCGTTAATGTTTATACAGACCTTAATTCTTTTCGAGTTATAGTCCCCGAGAAACGCTTTGAACTGTCTTAGCTTAGGGAGTTCCTCCCAAGGTTTCGCTCCTTTGCAGCCTTTCTCCTTTCTTAGCTCTTCCGGTATCGTATACCAGCAGAATGAACCTATGAACCTTTTCTTGGTCGTTCGTCAGCTGCTTCATTTCCATCCTCTCGTACGTGGCAAGACACTCCCACACCAGTGGAGACCCGATTCAATGAGAGTTTAACGCCTTGATGGCGGCCATGCTTGCGATGTCTTGTCGCCAGTATTACGATATCATGTCTGCAATACTTCCTATCGAGATTAAATTGAGCGCATATTTCGATCACGTAGACCTCTGCTTGGAAAATACTGTGATATGTTCGCAGGACTCCCGAGAACTAGATTCCTGCCTCCTATATATGTACCTGCTCCAGTTTCTGTGGATCTTTTGGATCCATACGGGTACCACATTATGGTATTTTGTTTGAGTTGGTACATCACGACTTCACTACTTCATTCTTTTTTGCTACTCAACTTCCAGCCATACCTCCTGACCATATCATCTCTGGGTCAATCCAGAAGGGGAAATGATTTGGAAAGTGTTTCTCGCGGTTTATGTGCGATGGATTTCCCTTTCCCGACGCATTCTTTGATTACTCGTTGCATAGTCTCTTTGAAAATTCTTTCTGGCACTAAATGTAGTTGTGTGGCCCACAATATCGCTCCTAAGACTGCTGTGGGACACGTTCTCATAGCGCCTGTTATACAAACGCAAGCTAGCCTCTTAACTGTTGCAAGGGTTTTCCTCGTTACTCTCAGTCTGGTTCTTCTGATCCAAGGGACTGTTCCGTACCTTATAATGGGCCTGACCATCATGGTAATCCATCTCAGTGTTGCTCACGTTGCTTTGACTACCACAGGTTCTTCATCTTTCTTCCAAAGAAGTTTACTGCAGTCTGGTATACCTAGATACTTGACCTGTTGTTTTGGTTCTACCCTGATCCCATTTAGTTTTCAGGGTTGCATATGTCTTAATTGTCCTTCCCTGGTGAAAGGTACTACTGTGGTCTTGGTGTGGTTTATATGTACATAAGTAGTCCTACTGTCAAGCACCATTTCTGTCTGACTTTCACTATCTCACAGAGTGGCTTTTCAAATTTTCCTCTCGCAATGATTACTATGTCGTCGGCATATCCTTGACAGTGTATGCCGCTGTTTGTTAGCATTTGTGTGAAGGATAGCTTTCACTCTGCGAGAATGTCTTAAACCCTAAGATCGATCGGTTCACCCAGAATCACTGTCGATCTATTGCGGTCTGACATACCGGGCCTAGCGTCTGAGCAGATTTCTTCAATGCCCCCGATTGGTAGTCCTGTTGATATGGATCGAAGTCTATTGTCAGCTTCGAGAATTGCTGAGGAATGTTTTTTTTGTATGTTGCTGGGGAAGTGATCGTAAAGAAGACACGATTCAGTTGTCCATGAGCCCTGAGAATTTCTTTCACGAGTTATAACCTTCTTTCCAAGTGTTTTGATATCGGTGTCAAATTACTGACTGACTCCAATTTCCTCCGATATTTTGCGTAGGATGAGCCTACTATCACTTGTTTTTGATGCCAACAGGGGAGTAGGGTGATCAATGTTGAGAACAAAATTTTGTCCGTTCTACTGAAAGGATTTTCTATGCACAGCTTTTGCACGTGAGAATTATTCTACGCGATTGTGCCCCCGTAAATCAAATCTCGTTCACAAGGCAAATCGCGAATTTAATTAGTCGTACCACAAAGTTGGAACACGACGCCTGACGTTTCGTCTTATTTCCCAGCTATGTACCCCTCAACTGTCAGTCGAGCTCATCTACCTCTGGCCAAGATAATGACTTGAAATCTCTTAAAGTAGCGCATTTTAATGCATGCATCTAAATGATGGGAAAAAATAGACTCTAACACCCACCCACCTACCCAGTCTGCCAGCGACAACAACATTTCTCATGTGTCACCTGTAGCATGCTGGCATTCATCATTGTAATCTCAGCCATATGCAGTTCACCCTGACGTTTTATGTTGTTGTTGATGATGAAGGTGCTGCTGCTGCTTGCTGCTGGCTGGAAGGCTACTGCAGTCTATCATTCGTCACAATCCATCTAAAAACCCCCCCATCCATCCATCCTCCATCATGGGCGGAGGAAATTTTGGAATTTATCACCGGACTTACTATTATTTATGATTTGTGAGAAATCTCATCATATATCAAAGTCAATGGGGTGACATAAACTATCGATGGTTATCGATAATTTACGTCAACTATTCCGAAGATAATGACGACGATCTAAAGGCAAACAAATATGGGTACTCTTGGTGAAGGTGTATGGTGTGATTGTTGTGTGTCAGTTTTATTACTTTGTCCGCTAAAAAAAAGAACTCAGAACCCCCCCATATGAAGATGATGATGACGACAGAGATTGGAGACACCAGTAACAAGCTGATAGTGGCAATGGATGCAAGTGCTGATGGATAAACTCGTTCCGCAAACGAGCTATCAACGTGAAGTATCTCTTACTCTATACGGGTTGCATATTTCATTTTTTTTTTTTTTTCTGATTGATTTTTCCTGTTGCTCGGAGTGATTTATGGAAGAGGAAAATGTTCAGAGAAACACGTGAACTAAGCGTAATTGAAATTGATTAAAAAGTAACAGGGTGCTACAGGGGACTGGTATTGGTCCTGTATTTTTAAAGAATGCAAATCGTTCAATATCCACACCTACGATTTATTTCATCAGCTTATTGGCACACCTATCAACTCTTACACAACTCTGTGCCAACTACCATTACTCCCCCAGAGCACTTATCTGAACTCTGTCATGGGTGATGACCCATGTGTGGCATCAGAAATTGCAAACAGCTTCTCAATACCATAAAAAAAAACCGTCGCCGTATTGCAAACATCATCAACGTCTTGCAATTGATTCTCTCACCTCATATACATTTTCATATGTGTGTCCCAATCCAGCATTGGAACTCACCACCTTCCTCACGGTATTCACTGAGGATAACTTGACATCGTTGTGGCCCCACAAGTCTCCATCTCCATCTGAGCCTTAGTTTCAGTCCCCCTTATCCAAAAGGAAAAAGGAACAAATTCAACATTCAGGCGACAAGAAAAATCAATTAGTGAGCGACATGTGACGATGATAATGCTTTCGAAAGCATTGAAGCATCTTGACGTCTGCCTTGCAAGTTAGTTGTGGTGCGCTGCCCTCGTCCTCGCTGCCTACGAACGGCGCGAGAATGTGTCAAATGTAGGGGCGCCCATTTCACTTCTGCGAGCTCACATGATCACTCTCGTAAATTTGAATTGAATCCGAGAGGTGAAACAAGCTTACAACCAACCAGGTAGACACACACAGGCATCCCAACACAGGATGGACAACAGAGATTTTGGATACTCAGTGGAGTCGCTCTATAAGAAGCTACGAGGCAACGCGATGTTGCATGTCGAAATTCCCAGCGATAACACATTTCTTTGTCGTCGTTCGCGTCATCGTTTGTGTCGTTGTGGGTTTCAGTTTACGTGTTTTTTTGGGGACGGGACACTACCACAACAGCATGGCGGCGAGGCCTGGTGAATGATCGCAAATCTTATCCAATCAGTCGAATGCCAATAGTGCACGCAAAATTTATGATCAGAGGTCTGAGGACGTAGTACGGTGGGTGTGTACGAGTATGTGATGAGGGGGTGCGATGTAGTACCCTCGGGGTCACTTGTCCTATTTTTAATCGCGCTCATGCATTTTCAAGCATACAAGTATCTGTCTCACGCTCGGCTATGGTATGCCTGCATGACATCCCAGTTAATTTATTCGATCAGTTGAGGGATCGTTAATTAACGCGAACAGGTAACTGCCGCATAGAGAGTGCGCGCCGATCGCCGTCGACCACTATCTCGGTATCTTTTCCCAGGCAGAGGCAGAGAGTGAGGATCTCGCCAGAGGCGGCAGCATGTCAAAAAGTTACGACGACGATCAAAAAACTGCATGAGAATGCATGCAAAGAGAAGACTCCTTGGTGCGCCGGTGATTAGAATTAGACGAAGGTGCTGGAGCAAAGTAGTTGGCCCAGTTTGACCGAGAAGAGGGTGGTCCTGTCGAGCCGTTGTGCACTGGAAGGAAAACGCATTTTTTTCCCTGCTGCCTGTTGGTTTATTTACGAGCATCTTGCATGATGTGGACATATCAGTAAGGAAAATTGTTTTGAGCCAAACATATCCATCGTAATTGCGAATGTGTGTGTGTGGGGATGCGAATGTGTCATGCGGGAAGTTACTCACTGATTAAGTGGATGGTTACTTGTTGATTGTTGGAATGTGTAGTTTGTTTCTTTAAAGGGATTAAGCTCTACGGACCACACACTGTTTTGGGAAATTTATGTCTGTCATTTGTCTTGAGATGTCCTTAGCTGATGTAGTTTATCTTTAAGTTATTCGAGGACGATGTGTGCTTCCTTGTCTATTTTTGTTTGCAATCGAATCTGCCTCAGAGTTAAATAAGATAGGTCTCCAGCTTTTGAGATAAATTTTCGGTGAAGTCATCGTAACTTGGGAAGTGTTAAAAGGATGTGTGTATAAAGGAAACCAATTCGGAGCGCTAATGCAGTGAGGGGGCCGCGAATTCAAAGTGAAGTTGGGAAATACTTGCTAAGGGACTGGAGTCTTTCCTGATGGTAGTGAAGGTACCTGCCGTTGAGTCTAATGTGGTTGGCATAGCATTGTATAGTGAGTTCAAAGGAGAATGGCGCTATTTTGACACCACAACTCATGTAACCTGATTGTGTGGTGAAGTTTTCTGTTGAGATGAGAGCCTGCCGAGTTCAGGTACACGATGAGGGTTACAATCCTTTTATCAGATATCTCTCTCAGGTCGACGAGAGAGAAGTGTTTATCTACAGTACGTTGTGTAGTTCTCGCTAGGGCCGGCCATCTGCAAAAAAATTGAAAAAGATATTCTTTCTCGTTAGAATCTCTGCAGCTACAGCAGAATGTATTATGGCGGATGGCGAGCTTGGCTGCAAGATCTCCTACTATTCAATGGACTGTACTTAGGTTTTTTGTAACTGGACAGCACGTTTCAACTGAAGTTGGCTAGCTTTAAGGGGTCCTTATGAACGTTACTCTTAACAACCTTTGTATGCCATTTGTTGTATTCTTATTTAGATTTGTGTCTTAGCTAGTGGCCTATCGCCAACAAGATTTCCATTATGTTACTATTGCTCTTAACCAACTTAGAGAAAAACTTTAGTTTAAGTCCCCAGGCAATGATTTAACGTTTTCCTTCCTCTTGCTTTTTGCCATGTTCCCAGACCAATTTTCTCTCTATCACTCTGACATTTGCTGGAACATCTTAATCCTAAGACGATTGACTTGGTTGGTTGGTTGATGTGGCCCTCGATAAGGTTCGTTTAGCGCAAGATAGTTCTATTGTGCTGCCACTAGGTAGGGGAAGGTGGGCCAAAATGACCACTCCTTGAACTAATTGCTTTTTCTTATGAAGCTGTTTATATTAACCGTAGAGGCATTACTAAGGTCATTGAGACCATCGAAAGGGTAACACGTGCTTAGGAAGAGAATGAATGTCTCTTCTTCCTCCTCGTCTCTGCAACTCATGTAGAAGTCATCTTAGGGGATGCCCAATCTTTGCTAAGGCAGTATCTTCCTTTTAAATAAAAAAATTTATTTTGCTTGTTTATTTGGACTTTTAAGTCACGAAGATAATACACAGCATTTTCCATGATTTTTCTCAAGACTCCTAAAAATGATAAATTGTCTACGTCTTGTCGGATGTGCTCCTTTAGTTCCTCCAAGGTCTGTTACTTGCTCGTATAGACCAGTGACTTCAAAATACCCTCAAAGAAAAATAAAATCTGGAGTGTTCAAATCGAGTGATCTGTAAGGTCCGGAATCAGAGCCCGGGAAACGTTTGCTAGAGAATGTCCACTGTCGCTCGTGCTGTGTGTGTATCCAAACCTAGCTGCTGGAACACAATGATGTCGTTTTTTGTCGATTGATGCCCATTTGCGTGCTTCATAGTCTGGTTGATGTTTGATGGCCCTCTTGGACATCTGCAGCCTCAGCAGCGATATTCTCAGCCGAACAGCTGCCTCGGAAATCGCCACGTCTGCTTCCGTCTCATGTTGAGTCAGTCTCTTCAGGCGAGCTGCATAACGCCCCATTGTTTGCTACAAAACCAGGAAATCGATGGTAAAATGCACAGTCGATGTTGGTGTCCTTAAAACCGACCGATTATCGTTATTATTTGTCAGGAACATTGACACAATTATTTCGCGTTCTTGAAGGCTTTAGCTCATGGTTTGTCTTCTTATATTCTGAGTCTGTTTACTTTACAAATGTCAAAGTCACGCTGACAAAAGACACCATTTGAGACCATCTTCCGATAGCGTGACGTCTTTTGCGCCACCTAGCAATGCATTGCGATAAAATTCATGAATGCTCACCCATAGTCGTACTGTTAATTCGACTGATTTTCTTACCAGAACCATCCCACCTTAAAGTTCAACTTCAACATAAAGTTCCACTCGGCAAAGTCCTACAAAATCCTACTTAGACCACTTCACTACACCACTCAACAGCACAACGATGATGTGACGACGGTAACGACACCGACATCGGCTTCAGCGACTTCAATGGCAAATGGCAAAAAGTGACGATATCCCTCGTTGAGATGCGATACCGCCTGCCTACAACAGTCGATATGTAACGCGAACATCGCCTCTTAGCGGTTAAATTGTTTAATTAAAACCCCGAGATAACACACAATGCAAGGAGGCGACAACTCAACAATAATGGCGTCGTCGTCCAGTGCTTCTTTTTTTTTCTTTTCTTTTCATTATCCTCCTTCCACCTTCCGGTCAGTTATCGACGACTTCCATGTGGAATGTAAATATGGAGACGCGAAACGCAACAGCTTATAGACATTGGACAACGATGACGGGTTGGTGGTGCATTCCATGCGCCAAATGAGAGACGAGACAGACCACCATGGTGATGGCGCGTAGTACATTGATTTCGCTCATTAGGAGTAGACGAAAAGGGGAGATAAGTACAAATCTGAAGAACATGGAGACCAAAAAAAAATACGAACAATGAAAGTTGAATCCTTACTGTCGTCGTTTCAATTGAACACTTGTCACTCACTGCAAAGGAATAGGCGAGTTGAGGAGTTGATGAAGCAGAGAAGTCGAGGAAAGTATGGGGCATCGAAGAGGAGTGTTGAGACAGAAATTATTGCACGAAGATGAAAGTGGATCTTTTGAGCCGATTACGAATGGGACACGGGGAGAGTGATTCTCTCAACATTTTCAGTGGGGTTTCCAGTAGCTATGAAGATGCGCATATTTGTGGAAGTATTTGTGGTGGACGCAGTCTCTGTAACGATTACTGTGCAAGGATAATAAATTTCGAAAATCTGTGCTATAAGACGTTTCCTAGGTAAAGCTTAGAAAAGGCTGGACTAAGTTCCTGAATCAATCACGATGTTTGAAATACTTTTCCTATTCTTGTGCGGCTATGCATTATTGTGTGCGAACTCTGAATGTATCTCAGCTTCCAGCGCATTTTTAAAAATTTATGTGCGTTTCTAGAATTCCAGGACTTTATTACCAAACAGTCAACCAGACAATGAAAATCTCCCTAGTCGACGATCTAAGAGTAGCTAACTTGTTTATGACATGGTCAAACGTTGTTGATGAACTTCAGTACCCTTTGCAGTAATATAAGCGCCGTCCTTGAGAGCTAGCAAATATTCCATCTAACCAAGAAGTTTAAAGTTCGTCAACCAATCAAACTGTTAAGAAGTCATATGCGTAGTCAACCTTGAACAAGCTGGTCAGTATCTAGCCGCAACGAAAGCAACAAAAAGTCCTTGCACCAATCTCCCAACTCGACTAACATGTCAGCTGTCGACTTGAAAACGAAAACCACCGAACCCGTCGAGTTTTACGGTTTAGTAAGGTTAGATTGGGTAAAGGTTTGCGAGGGATACATATCCCTTTGCGCCACCCTCTGTAGGTCCGTTTGGGGGGCTTACTTAATGCACTCTCCCTTTGCCATCGGTTTTCGAACTATTTTGAAGCTCCGATACACCTACACATGTCCTTGTTAGGGTTCGATATCCTTCAAGAAGCGTGTTCTGATTTATGTCCCAGATGGCAGATGGAAAGTAGGTTATGTCCCCATTGATTTCCTCGTCTCCACAGCTCCTACAGATATCATCTTGACTTAGTGTTAGCTTTTCGTATGAACAAAGTGGAGTATTATGTCCTGCAATCAATAAAGGCTTATTCTGTTTTTCATTAGATCTGGTCTTGTGCGAGTATATTGGCCATAGTTTCCTCGTTATTTTGCAGCGCCATCTGTTGTTCGCATCCACAAGAAACATTTTTGTTGCTTCGTGATTAAGCCTACACGTTGGAACTTTTACTGAGTGATCAGCTTGCTCTAAGCCCAGGGCAAATCCTTTTCTAACCAGTTCGCCAATTTTCTTGTTCTCTGCTATGTCCTCATGGACATGGACCCAGCAGAGATTTACCTCATGCTGTGTGCCAAAAATTGTAAGCTCTTTCTGACAACACTCCACAAGCTTCGATTTCACCTCTATCGCAGAAATGGATCCTGTAGCCACCTGGCTGTCGATGAGAAGACTGATATCTTCGTGTGGTGCTGCTCTCATTGCCATCTCATGAGCAGCGATTGTCACTGCTAACGCCTTCGCATGGAAAACGCTGCTATAGTCCAGACTAAGCTCTGTTTGTCAGAAAGATGCCTGCCCCCCGCCAATATCCATCTTTGACCCATCAGTATACATGGATGGCTGTGGTTTGATTGCTTGGTATTGACCATTTAACCATTATTTTCTGCTCGGAAATTAAGAGGCGAATGGTTTTTCAAAGTTTAGGTAGGGTACCGTGTAGTCAGTTGTTGATTTAGTTAGTCTTTCACCTTGATAGGTCAGTGAGCTTCTGTCCAGTTCATTTATGGTAGGAAAGAGAACCCGTAACCCTATCTTGCCATCGACTATTGTATAAATTTCACCTGGTAATGGGCTAGCTTTGACTAGCGACTAAAAAAGTTAATTAAACCGCCAATGAAAGCATCATTTCAGCCAACCCAAGTCATAGGCGGACATATTTACCCTGGCAGGCTAGTAGTTTATCTCTGGGCCTATTCTACTTCTGACACCATTTCGACCTCGAGCCCTACCATTCTAAGTCGATGTCTTTTACTGAAAATATTGACCAATGCTGACGTTTTTCAGATCTCAGTTTTCGGTGAATATTTCCACATTTCACTCCACTTCTGGCACCCTTCTACGGACTGAAACTGCTGAAGCCGTCATATCATGAGGCCTCCACAGTCCCTATGTATATATTGGGTGAAGTAATCGTCAACCTTAAAGTTTCCTAGAGCCAAGGTTTTTGGGAATCCCTATTGAATTCATTCCACTTCTGACACCTCTTTCCTCCATTGCCACCCCTAACCTCCCATGATACATTGGTTAACTCCTGTGTTTGTAAGGGCTGACTTTTTTTCTTAATTCGCTATACTTCTGGCATCCTTGTGAAGTTTCATCAGCTAGACTTTGCGCCCCTTCCGACTTCCATTTCGCTGTCTACTACACGAGACATTGATGTCTTAACTTCAAAGTTTCTTCCATTTGTACCATCTTCCAGCCTACAGCACACCTCTTGTGCATTCTTTTTTCAGTTTCCGAATTTTCTCTGTCATTTCCGTGAATTGAAATGAATTGAAATGAAAATGAATACAGTGTCATGCCACCGCTCCGCGACAAACATTCGCAAGGAGATTGGAGAGACAAAAACGCGTGGAAATAAAATCAAGATGTCTCCGGTCTCCCTACTCCCACACTTCCCTCGTCAATTTCGTTTTTTTTTTTTCGTACGTCGTCTTTGTCTTCTTCCGTTTGATTTTATATTCTTCGACGAAGCTGTCGTCAACTGCTTCTGACCTCCAAACAACGCCTTTTCCATCGCCCCCACCCCCACAACCCCACAAAACACAAAAACTGTGGTTGCAAATTCTAGGGGAAGCGAGAAAATGATTGGAAAAGTGTCCAATAAGAGAACGAGGAAGCCCTGGCATAAAAATTAAAGAACTGAACGCTGGGTTGTAGCTCGTCAATCGATGCACACCAGCACCACTACCAACACGCAGGCATCTTCAAGTCATTCATTCGCGCAAAAACAACGAAAGGAATTGAAAGATGAATGACATTTCTGGAAAATTGTACTTTCAAGGGGGATTGGTTGAGAGTTGAGATGAATGGCTATGTATCGCCAACAACTTCATCATCACCATCACCATCATCATCATCATTAAAAGGAGCAGTAGCAGTAGCACCATCTTCGTCGACGACGACGATGACAACGTTGTCGTTGACATTCTTGTCGTCATCGACTATCCGTCCAGAAATCTCCAATGGGCAGCTGCAGCTTTAGCTGGATTCACAATCCCAGGCAACCAACCACTCCTTACAGTCACCCATTCGTCCGTTATTGAAGTTTCAGTCAAAGTTCTAGCTGCTGGATTTGATGGGCAAGCAACACAACTTTTGCATTCAAAGACGTACTAGAGATTGCAGAAAATACACGCAAAAAAAAGGGAAAAGGATGAACGGAGCAAAAAGGGAAAAAAGGCAAGAAGATGTGAATGAAATCCTTAAGGATAAGAATTTTATGGACAAATGATGGTTTGGGGTCAAGGGAGGATTAAAGATGAAAATGTTATAGAGTTGCACACTGATTCCAGGAGCGGACTTGTTGTTCGTAAGTCCCTATGTAAATTTTTCAGCCTTTTAAAAGGTAAATGAAAAGAGATTACATATTTGAGAGTTTCCTGCGATTCCTTCTTAAGTTAATTGCTACTCCTCCATATTTCTATAAACTCTGCACTCCTTCAATAAAGCTCGTATCCTTACACCTCTACGTCGCTGTCTATTGTTTCCATTCGACTTAGTTTTTCCTGCATTTCACGTGTCATTCGCCATTCAGTTGGGACATGTCCTAAAATACTTTTTTTTTGCTATTAAAACCTTTTTGTCTTAACTTGGCTTAACTACACGATTTATAGTTGATTTGTAATCCTAGATAGAGCCACCATTCTTAATGACTGCCACTGTAGGACTAGCCCATTCGGAGTATTCTACGAGCTCTAGAATGCCTTGTCTGCATAGCCGATCGATTTCTTCCTCGTATAGACCCTTGGTGGCGAAAGTTTTATGCAGTGGAGGTAGCCCCACTGACGGCGTCGCTGAATCGATGTGGAATAACACTACCGGTCCCGTATAATTACCAAGCTCGAGGAAGGAATAAGTGCTTATCCAGTACTGATTTGATGCTAATTCCGCTGTTGACGGCGTAAACGCCTTCGATTCGTATGCCCAGCGCGTCGAACCAGTAGTAACCAACCAAATTTGAGCTACTGGCAGAGATGATGATTAGTGGCATATTGCCAATTTTACGACGGTTGTAATGAATTGACACATCGATGACCCCCTTCACTGGAAACGGATTACGTTGATAGTCATTTAGATCCAAGTCAGATATGGTTGATCGCGGCTTCCTTCATGATTGTCACAAGCAACCCAGAATCCACTGGATTCAGACGTGTTGAAGATGGCCCTTTAGGTCGCAGAAATAGCAAATAGTTTCACGATGTGGACACTGCTTCCGAAAATGCTGAGCTCCGCACCTAGCGCATGGTCTGTAATTGCTGGGGGGATTACGCTGTTGTGGACGAGAACGACTCGCCCTGATGTCGTGGATAGATTCGCTGTGTTGCGGCTCGTTATGGTGTGACTCACTGGGGTGCCAGTACCACTAATTGCACAGGAAACTTATCTGAAAGATTTCATCCTTCATGCCGCACACAAATCGCTCGCGCAACATGCGGTCCAACGTTGTACCAAATTTACAGTGCACTGCCATATAGTTGCTGACGGACTCGTCCGGAAGTTGATCACGTTTATGGAAGTGGTGAAACGCAGCGATTTCCGAGGGGCTTTTGGCGACAAATGGTCTGTCCACCAAATTCAATTCACTTACCTCTTTGGCGGATGCCAATGATGTCAATAGATCGTAAAGCGACGCGTCAGCCAAAGCGAGGAAAGCCGCTTTTTCACGCACTTCCTCTTTGACATCATTGGGCAGCGGGAAGAATTTGAAACGCTCCATTTTTGACGTCCACATATTTGGATGACTCAAGTCGAAGAATTCCAAGTTACCAACTCCAGCCATTATAACTCGTGAGTGTAACTAGCACTCACTGTCCTTGCCTTCGTACGACTGCTGTCAAGCGGTTTGATCTTGCGTTCCGGCTTCAGTTCCGAATCATTAGCTTCCTTAGCGAGTTCTGTTCACTGCCGGCTTTAAAATGTCCCTGACAAATTCCAATTGGGTGCCCTTGTCTAAAAAATTCATCTTGGAGTATGGAGCACCCTGTTGTCAAGGGTTGCAGTGGCTTGAAAGTAACGTACGAACTACTTACCAACACTCTTTAGTATATGTTGACTCACAAATTGCAGGAAGGGTAAGAAAAACTATACCTTCGGGGTGCAGTCATATCGATAGGGCTTCCAGAAAAAGTTTTTAATTTATTCCACCCCCTACCCTTGTAGATTGTCGCTTCAGAGTGTTTTTTTCTCTCTATGACTATGGAATCTAAGTAAGGCGCTTTCGTACCCTCGCACGGTGCCTGACCCCATGAATCCGAAACATCAGAAATTACTTCCTTATATTTTCGATATTGCTTCTACCCATGTTCCCGTTTACTGCCACCACCCATCGTCTTCATCTGACCATGTCATCTTTTCGTCTCCAGTCTAACGCAGTGTTCTGCTACCCCCCCTTTTGTCAGGGGTATGGCTGGCTGTTCATCGTCGTCGTCGTCGTCGTCGTCTTCGTCTTCGTCGTTGTCGTCGTCGTCAACAACATTGCCAATCTGTATGGATATTTTGACATTTTGCATTGAGGATTAAAAGTTCTTCGAGTTTTCTACCTTTTCTTTGGGACTTTCCAACGTTGGTCGGTCTGGTGGTTTATATTGATGATGGCTTCGTTGTAGTTGAATGGTTACGATGGGGATGGTTGGGTGGGGATGTTTCGTGCCCGGTTATGCAAGGCCATAACCCATCGAACTCTTTTCATCGTCTACTCTCGTCTTTTGCATCGTGATTGTCGGTCGTCTTCGTTTTCATCTTCATCTTCGTCTGCAACGTTTCGTTCTTTCTGGTTTATCCTTGGTTGGTAGTTGCATTTGGATAGATGGATGGATCTTGAAAGGATGTCGATGGGGGTGGAATGGTTGGTGTCCTTCGCCGATGTATGTATGTGACGCCAACTGAAATGCTGTCAGTAGACTGTCCCCAATGGTGGACGTTTTCAAGCTTTCCTCGAGATCGATTGAAATTGGATGTGACATCCAACTTTTCTCTGCTTTTACTGGTGATGGGGAGCAACTGGCACTGAATGTTGTTAGTTTTCGATGGTAT
The DNA here is from genome assembly GCA_946965025.1 of Blera fallax. Lineage (NCBI taxonomy): Eukaryota > Metazoa > Arthropoda > Insecta > Diptera > Syrphidae > Blera > Blera fallax. The sequence goes on along the minus strand of OX337247.1, from coordinate 11,297,080 downwards.
ACTCGTAGAGGGTAGTGCAGATGGCTAGAAGGCGAATATTTCACATAAGGAAGTGAACTTTTCTTTTGAGAACTCCATTTGTGATTACGATGGACGTCAGACAGACGGACAGGCGAACAGTTATAAGCTGGATCGATGGATAGATGTTTGCTTTACAGTACGGGGTGGCGGCAAGGAATCGGAACTGTCCTGAATGGAGGTCATGTAGGGAATTTTTTTTTGTGTTTGTGTCATTCGATGCGATGAAGTTTTATGCAATGTGCAAGGGGGTGAGATGTGTTATTGAATTTTTTTTGTCTCCTCAGATGGTTGATAAAAAAAAAGAAAGAAGAAATGCTAACGACACATTGGCAGAATTGTAGAAAAAGATATTTAATGTGAGGTCGTAATGTGGAAGAATTTTAGCTATCAGTTGCGGTTGAATGATGTTTGAGATATTTTTTGAAAGTTCCCGAAAAGTTCTTTTGCAATGGTTTCAACAAAATGAAAGGAAAGTATTGCAATTGAATGTGGGGCAATCAACTGGTGAAATCAAAGAAAATGGGGTCACGAAAATGGGCAATGTAGCTACAGCTTGTAGCTATGCTAATTAATTGCTTGCAGGGCTTGTACCCTAGCATCAGTCAATGAACCTGCGTACATACCCAAGTATATCTCGTGTATTATACCGAGAATTGTGTTTACATTCGCAAGATTATGCATCGATTTTTGTCCTAAGTTTAACATTTGCCAGAGCGATCCACGTTCTGGATACTGTTGTGCCTCTGTATGGTCTGTCCGAAGTTGTATGTAACTTTTTGGGTGGCTTCTAGCACTTGTCCGGTATATTATGAAGAAGAAGTAAGCCGGACAGTTTCTCTACAGGGTAACAAATCGGGCCCAAAGGACCGCCTACGTGATGAGGATATCGTGTAGAGCAGATATGTGGCGTAGTCATTCCAGATTTTTCTGGTAGTCCAGCCTCATGTCGATCTCATTTGATTGTCGATTTCGGGGTTTAACTTTGGAAGCCTATCTTGCCCAAACACTTACTTTATTTCTACTGCTTTATATCATCAGTACATTTAAATACATAAATGAAAGGCCATTTCGCTTTGGTCTTGCTTGGAATACGATTCAATCCTCCCTGGAGTTGTGCACTTTTCAGGAACAGCTCATCTGGTAGATCTGTTAAATTTCGGGTTCGGCTTCCATCTCTGCTGCTGAATTGATTCAATCTTCATATTGTCCGCATTAGTACATCATTTTTCGACGATCGTCACTTGGGGCTTCTGGGACTTTCATGATATAAAGTTGTCCCCATAATTTCTCCCATACATCAGTCCTCTGTGCCACCACCTGAAACAAACAAAAACAAATCACATGACTACAGCATCTCTCTCCTTGTGTGCCCATCAATCTAAGGTTGACAAATCTCTGAACATCTTCCAACACACTCATCTAACGGTTGAGCAAGTGCGTTGCCAAACCATGCAATAATACACAAGCAACACCCAGTTCCATCACTCAGACAACTCAGTCATCTGTCAACTGTCTGTGAACTGTCATATCCTGTGATGGCACAAACAGAACAGGCAAAGCCAATCCACCAAACTACCAGTAGCTGCATTGGAACAAGAAGGGTTAAACATGCGCGCGCGCCGTAAGGCTTGAGGACATCATTCATTCACTACTACAAACGATGAAAAACGGACTGACATTGCACGCCGTAGTTTCTATTTCGGACTGGGCGGGTGATGAATGTCTTTCGACATCCACAATAGTCTGCGCATCTATTTTGAGTATACACCGAGGGAACTGTATGGTCTCTTAATGAAGATTCCACTGTGCAGCGTGTCAGTGAGCTGCTAGCCGTGGTCTTGAATCGCTCTCTGTTTCACTAGAAACAAATGACGAACTGCTGACAGGTGGCGATGTCTAATTGGTCGTATGTGCGCGGGATAGTTAGTCTCCTCTAGCCCGACGATCATGACAACGACGACACTTGTTGGTACGTAAGACGTATTCGGGCCGACAGTAGCGTTGTCTTGACACGTTGACGAAGAAAAGAGAAACCGGCAACATCACCTCATCATAATCATCATAATTTGGCCTGTCGCTTATTAAGAAGATCGTATCTGACGATGCTGCTGCCAAGAAGTGAAAAATATTTTCCTAGCACCGATGTCAGCGTGTTGAACATGTCAAGCGCTTGTTTATGTGATTTGTTGGAATGTGACAACTTCATGTTTATGTGACTTTTTTCTTTCCTGTGTGGATCATGGGGATTTGTGGTCTTTTTTCAAAAATATGGCGATTTCTCTTGAATGTGATTGAAGTAGTTATTGTCGGATTGACTGCAGGAAATATGTATGTGAATACCTAATTGTTTCGACCTCTCTATAGACCTTCAAAAAGAATGATAGTCGCCGTCCTAATGTAGTCACTTTAAAACCATGTATGCATCAGGGAAGTGTGAGGTTCAAAAACTAATTGAAAGAGTAGTAGGGCTGTTGTGATGCAGTGTTCATCGCATTTTTATCCCCATACGAGGCAATAGCATACTCCTTATGTGGTTTGTATTGTCCGCACCCCAAAGCTGCCAGTAGGCTTTGCAAAACGCAGCATATCAGCAAGGTAGAGCATAACCTTCAGATCCTCATATTCGAGGATGAAATTACGCATGGTAAAGAACCTGATTTGTGCAAAAGCATGACAGCCTCGAAGGTATTGTGTGGCGGTTTTGTCCACTTCCAGGCACATCTCTCAGAAGCCCTAAGTCCTTCAGGTGTTTGTTAACGGAAGTTAAACCCCTGATGAGCCCTGTAATAGTACACAAGTCATTTTGGGTAGATTAGGCTAAAACCTGGCTCTGGCCACACTGGATGCATTGATGCACATCTTCGTGTCCGGCATATAGCAAGACTCCCTCTGTCTGTTTCAAGCTTCTATGCCAGTTCTATGGTACACGTCACGTTTACTAGCTTTACTACCAATTTCAAGGCAATTCTTAGAAACAAAATTGTTAACAGAATTTCGAAATGCATATAAACACATATATGATCCCTTTCTGACAAGTTTACATGACAGTGAAGCCGTGCATATTTCAAGCCGAAAGAAACTGAGGCACTAGTCCCCCAGAAAAAGTAGGAGGTAGACTCACACATTTCTGTTTCCTACTTTAAATCGCGCCTAAAATTCTCTCTCAAAATACTGCATCTCTTTCACAAACCGTGTCACAAGTGTGCTTTCTCGCTTTCACTCTGTTTCTACAAGTACATGCCATGCATTTACTACCAACACTTGGATAAGTCTCAGCTTCGACATACATACACATGTTGTGTCTCTAAATTTGTCTCCTTTTCTACATGTGAAGACATCTTTCTCTCTTCTTTGAGAAATTGCAAATGTATGGCCAATTTCGAATCAACTTCGAACCCAAAGGTTTGAACCAGACGAAGGACAAGTCGTCTAGAAAGCTTTCGTATTTTTTATTTCATCGTTGCTCCAAAATTTGGAAAACTCCGATCTATTTCTTTCACACATCTGTCGATCCATATGAAAGCCTAACTCTTCCCCACTTCCTCGGAAATTCCGTCATGTGTATGATAATTTCGACATTTGTCAAATTTTTCTCCTAAGGTGGCTCTATCATTTGCATGTGTTAGTTGAGATTTGCTCTATTGCATTTGGTTACTGCCCCTTTCGTAGCCCTAACGTCAAAATGTACTAGGCGAACTGAAAGCGTAGAAGGGTCCCACTTTGTTGTTCCTTGTTCCACGTCAACAAAATGTAAAGCGCGGTCTATATTTTCGAAGTTCCTCTCAGCGAATTCACGCAGTTGTTGTGCTACACGTACGAAGGCCTCATACATACGAGTACAAGTTTCGCCGATTTGTACGCTCTTACTTTTCACTGTGTGTGTCGCATGTTAAGATCGAAGTCTTCTGTCCTCTTACAACTAATACCAAGGTGTTCAGTGCCGACGTTGAATTCACATGTACAATCTTAGTAAAGTACTAGTCGTCCAGAAAGAAGATTACTTCAGAACCATCTGCTTTCGTCGAGCCCAGTGAAAATTTAGTTCTTTCTTGTTTGCGCTCTTCTTTTGTAAAACTATTGATCAGAAATCCAGGAATCCTCAGGAATCCTACTAAGTCGAGAAGTGAGGAAACTTAAGCATAACAAAAATAATGCCGGACCATGCAAACCGTTCCCATGCTATTCCCAAGAACAAATTTCGTAAAATACATGTAAACAAGAAAAAAAAGGCACATCCCTGTCCCCTTTTATCACGTCCTTAATGATCAATGGCCGTTGCCTGATTCAATTTGAAACTCTGAAGCTTAGAAGTACGCTAGTCGTCCAAAAATGTATCAGGCAGGTCTGCAGATTTGTTCTCTTTCCACACAACCAAAAACAAAAAAGGAAAACCTGCCAAGATTTGACAAAGATCTAGCTTTTTACCTTCACACCTTGATTTGTCAAACTAAAGGTTCCTCAATTTTTCTCACTTTTTTCTCAAAGTCACTATGTAGCTCTAAATAAAGGATTTTGATAAGGCTTATAGCCCAGTTTGATCTATAAACAAGTCAACATCAATAAATAGAAGGAGAAGAAGAAATTTTCTAAGCGTCTTAACTTTCTAAACCTTTCTACGAACTCCGAACTGTGGACCATCTTTTTGCACCTTTTTAAATCCGAATATTTACTATAAATCTCGGCTTACTTGTATTGGAAACATACTAAAAGTAGCGCAGACGAGAAAACGACGCATATGTCCTCTCACTCCTTTTTCTTCTTCTTCTTCTTCGTCTTCAAAAACTGTTGTTTACATATGTACATATGTACAACATTTTCACTCAGTGCACTCTCTCCTTCTTTCTATTTTGGTACTATCAATGCCAATCCCAATGCCTTAAAAGCAGTCTTCCAACTCTCAAAAATCACGTTTCCTTCCTATCACTTCCCGATATTGGTTGTAGCATTAATTCGAGGAAATAAATCTCGCTGTTTGTCGCCTTTTTTTAGAAAGCGATCACAAGCCCCGATGCTTTAAATTTAAACCTGTGAGCTTAGTAAAATACTAGTCGCCCAGAAAACGTAGCAGATATCCCTGCTGTAGGTTTTTGTTTTTGTGCAGTTCCCCTCCAAATTTGGGAGAAAGTCAAAAACTAACTATCGCTCATACTCATGCATACGTACATGGATATACATACAAGAGTAAATTTATGCATACCTGTATATCTATCTCATTTGCACTCAAACCAATCATGTAGTACGATCTCAGCAAAAGCACTCATAGCGGTTCGAAATGATGAGATCAGGAAAGTACTAGTCGCTCAGGAGACGTAGTAGGTAGGTTTCGCAGTGTCTGTTTCATTATAGCATTAAAATATCAAAGACTCTCTCAAAGGCATCATGACTTCACATATTATTCATACATAGGTTAAGGCACGCATACACTAAAATGTCTCCTTCTTACTCTCAGATTCTTTCAGAAGGAGTCTCTCTAACCCTTCCCTTAACGACAGAATGAAAGCAAAAATAAATATTTAGCTCAACAGACCGTATGTGGTGCAGGGATTAGCTTCTCGCGCCCATTGTCGCACAAATGAAAGGATCTTGTTTGTATTAGAGACTTGAAGAAATTGGCACAGACGACAAGTATACATTTCTCACTCCATCTTGTAGAAAAATCCAGTGAGTATTCACCCAAATACCAAGTATGTTTTCTCTTTTTGTGCAAAAATAAGTCTCCTTTAAGAACAGCATCCTCACTGTTAAATACTTCATACATACACCACTCTTTAAAAAAGTAAAAAAGCGCCGTCGCGGTAAATTCAAGCCCATGACCTCATAAAAATACTAGTCGCCCAGAAAACGTAGCAGGTATCCTCTGCTGAATTTTTTCTACTTTCCCTCACCGAAAAAGATGTCGAAGATTCTCTCTTACACCCACATATACGAAGGCAATTCATAGATCTATTTCGCCTACTCTTTAATTCTTTTATTTCTAGTGTCTAGTTTCGAGCTCTTCCATATATGTACACACGTCAAGCAGAATACCAATACAAATATAATGCAAGTCTCTTAAGTAAGAATGTAGTGGGGAAGCTTTTACAACTGCCATGTCAAGTGGCAATACACTATCAAACCTTCGACTCTCTTTTGGCAAGTGCTTAAACGAAGGCGAACACTCCTGTATGTCGTCGACATCAAAACTACCATCAGTACAGCACTAGACGCCCAGAAAACAAAGCAGGTATCTTCTGCACAATCTGCTCCCGATTGTACTAGCGTTTTCGAAGACACTCTCAAGAAACCGATCAATCTGTTTCGTCTGTTGGTGGACGTCAAAAGGCTTTTCGAATTCATGGCCTACCTCTTTCATTCAAATACAAGCCGTGGTTTTCATTACTTTCTTAGTCATAGATGGTTGCCCTCAGCTTACTTATGCCTTTAGGCATCTAGTCCTGCTCTCCAAGTCAATCTTCAAGAATCCTACGTTGTGAAGGCCAGCACCTAAAAAAGTCGTGCAATGAAGGTATACAAAATGATTGCGTTTATGAAAGGCAATGATCCCGGCATAGTAGGTAGCTTTTCCAGTTTCTGCTCCCCGATTGCCACAAAACCTCAGGCGCTCTTTGACAGATATCAATTTCCTCCAGACTTTGATTTCTTCTATTCCGCGAGTTTTTCAATCACCAATGCTTCAGCTCTGACTCTGTGTATTTAGTCAAAGTGCCTTCAGCACGTCTGTCGCCATGTTTGATCCCCTCAGTTTTCATTGATATCGCTGCTATGTGTGGACACCTATATGAAGCCTGAAGCTGATAGGTTTCATTTTCAAGTTAGCTGCGCAGTTGGGGCGCCTTATCTGAACAAAGATGCCGTTTGTATGCTGAATAGCGAAGAACATCGTTGACCTATCTCAACTTTGATGTAAGAGCTACAAGCTTGTTAAATCACAAGTCACCCAGAACAAGTAGCAGATATCTATCGCCTTTCGCATTTTTCTGTCTCTGTCTATCACATTAAATGTGGCGTTCTTATCCACTTTCATGGACAAATCCTGAGTTGTATTGTTTTTCTCAGTTTCTTTTGGATTAAAATCTAATTCAAGGCGCTAAGCGGCTATGAATGTGATCGGGTTAACAATTTATTCGCCTGGTAAACTCCAGTATGTCAAAACTGATTTCGTGCCGTCTGAGGTAGGTTAGACTTGTCGATAGAGGACCCCAGTTTCTTCTTTCTTTGTTTGTGGGAATGTGTTCCTCCTCTTAGCAGTTAGCAGAGGTTGTCCATTCTATCAACCCGAGTTTGAAGAAATGTTTCTTGCGATTGATGTGTTTTGTTAATAGTTCATCCATCTATATTGCCTTTTGCTGGAGTTAAGGACTCGTTTACCGGTGTTGTTTCTTGACGCAATTAGAGGGCTTTGCATGTAAATAAGTTGCCAAGTCAGGTCGAGTGTACGTAGCGCCGGATTTGGTGGATCCTTATTGCCCGGCTAACAGTTTCTCAATTCTTGCTGTTTTCTAAGCTTACCGCTTTAGGGTTAAGTCAATGTCATGTCGTTGTATGGGGCGTATAGCTAGGCATTGCACTTTCTCCTTCAATCGCCGGTTATGTAGACGGGAGCAAATATCAATCGAAAAACTTTCTCTTCATCCGCATCTGGTTTTGACGAGGTTCATGTCTCAAGGCCATACAGCAGGACTGGGATGATTAGTATCCAGAGAGTTGCAGAGTTACTTTAGTAGTTCGAGATATGACTTTGTTACTCAAGTGACTTCTAAGTTCATAAAAACCGCGATTGGCAAGAGTAATTCTACCTTTGATCACCCCACTAATGTCTTATGCGGAGTTCACCATTTGGCCTATGTAAACACACTCCTTTACCACCCCAAATCCTAAACCTTTACCACCTTAGTTCTGGTGACTATTCTATGTCGTCGGCGTAAGCGAGTAGGTGCAGATGCTTGCACAAAATTGTACCTCCTTTGTTGGCTTGTGAGTTTCGTGCAAGAGATCACATGATCACCTTGTCTAAGACCTTTTTTAACATTGATCGGTTCGGTGGTCTTCTTAGCGACTTTGATGGAACAACGAGCGTTTTCCATTGTCATCCTGCGCAAAGGCAACTACGCATAGCTCTGTATAACACGTCTCTATAAAAACAGTTCATAGGCAACTTTGAAATCGTATATTCCTAGGTTTTTTCTAAGATCTGTTGTCGTGTAAATGTTAATGGTGGACTTTCCTGGCCTTAAACTGCACTGAGAAGGACGTATCGGTTTGTTGACTAGTGGTTTAAGATGCTCAAATAATACGTGAGACAGAATCTTATATCCGGTGTTGAGAAGACGTAAGTCTCTGTAGTTCAAAGGATCTTATTTCTTCAGGATCAGGATCAGGACTTGCTTTAAGCCCACCAATTCGAAAAATCTAAACTTTTAAGGTCTGCATCCTTTTTTACATTTTTACGTCTGTACGTGTGGGTACATAACCTATGAATTTCATTGACGAACTTACTTTCGCTCTCGCTTTAATTTGTTGCCCTTGATCCATGATTTAAATGATTTACGAAAAAATTGCTTTTATTTATTTTTTTTTAAAATGGTTGGCATGTGTACGTACATATGTATGTATGCACTTCGCGCTTTTCTGTTCATGCAGTATGCGATCAGTCCCTCTTTAGTTTGTTGTGCCATTCGAGAGCACTTGCTTCATCACGATCTCATCTCCATGCCAGCAATCATAAGTGTGTAGGAGTATGTGTCTGAAGGAGAAACCAAAACGAAAGAACTGCGCACTGAAAGTTCCCCATTCGAACACGAGCTTTAACCACACGCCTCTCTCTCTTTCATTAGTTGGATTAAGCCGCGTTTCTACGTGTTTCTCTCTCTCACACTCAGCTTTGATTTTTTCCATTGTTTTCCATTTCTTCGACATGTTCAAACCTGCGGCAGTTCTTGATTTCGTTGGTAGTTTTGGTGCATTTTGTGAAAATATTTTTTGATCAAGCTTTTAATCCTTTTTATTACTAGTAGAAGTTATGTCAAAATTTCGTGAATTATGTGTATACAGTGTTAAGTGCGTAATTAAATCGAGTGCTAGTGCTTTTTATTCAGTGTTTTTCTACTTCATCCTCATGTGCAATGGCGAATCAAAATGGCAGGAGCATTCAATTGTCCAGTCAAGAAGAAATATTTCAAGAAAAAGGACATCAAGGAAGTAAATAAATAAAATAAAAGGTGAGTGCATCTAAAAAGTAGGTTTAAAATGAATTTTTGTATTGGACTGCTGAGTATTTCCTTCGATCAGCAGTCTCATAGTCTCACGTCGATAGTTGTATGTTAAATCTTCTTACCTACACTCTGCCTGTAATGCTCAATAATTACTTCGAATGCCGGTAGTTGGGAAAAGGCTATTTTTTTTTTTTTTTTTTCAAATGAGTTTTGCCTCTTTATTTCTCCCTGTACATAGGTTAGGTTATGCTGGGTTATATAGGGTTATGAGTTCATTATAAGACACTAGGCACCATAGTCCATAAATATGGCCTCATTTTTGTTCGAGGAACCAACCTCCTCCAGATCATTGAAAAAGTATTAATCAAGGTACTTTATTCTACTCCGAGCAATGGCTCGACATTCACAGAGTAGTAGAGTAATGTACTGTGCGACATGTCATTACAATACCTGCATGTGTCCGTGTTCGTTAAACCTAATTTCGTAGCGTGCTTCCTCAGGAGGCAATGGCCAGAGAGTGTCCCTATCGCATTTCTTAGCTTTAATCTGCTGAGCTTTATTAATTCTCCAGATTTTTTCCGATCTAACTCTGGCCACATGGCCTTAGAAACCTTGTGCCCTTCGATGTTTGACCATCTTAGGTCGAGCATATTGAACATTTCTTCGAGAATAGTCCTCTTAGCCACGGCCATTTATATACCTTCTACATCACAGCGTTCAGGTACCAAAAATAATCTGACTCGGTTCTGCGAACATAATGCCCTAAGCATTGTGCGATAAATTCAGGTTTAGTGATATAGGACTCTAGCGCCTTCTCAAGCAGTTCCGCGGTTTTGAGCACGGCCAAAATCTCTTTCTGGAACACACTGCATGTGTGCGGAAGTCTAAGAGCCACGTGAAGGTCCATATCTCTTGAACATATACCTGATTCCGTACCCTTACTAGTTTTAGAACCATCCGTATATATTGAGATTTCGTTTTCGATCAAAACTTTTTTCCTACCCCAGTTCTACCTATCAGGATGCATTACTTCGTATGGTATGTCGAAGTCGAGTGGGGAATGATTCCTTAAGAATAGAGCTCTGACCTATATAGCTGCTTTTGAAGAGTCCTACGTTAGTGAGCCGAAGCTCACTGCTGTAATTTTATTTGTAGATCCAGTGGTAGAAGATACAAGAAAGCCTCGAGTGCAGCTATGCGCGTGGTGCGTAGAGCACCCGTGATGGCAATGTAGGCTGTTCGTTGTACACTGACCAACATATCCCGTGTATTTAATGTAGCCTTCCACCAGACCAGAGCCCCGTAAGTACTTAGATCGATCATTTTTTAAACCCACTTCTCTGACACTTCTATCATCCGTTCTTAATCTTTACGATGCCCTCTTTGAAGTCTTATATATGCACTTCTTCAGCATTTGCTGTAAAACCCTTATAGAAAGTGACTTTTAATACATGCCTGTGGGGTCATTGTACTTCAAACTTCGAAACATCACTACCAGGAGATGAATTCTATCACAAGGCATTAGCCTAACACTGGCTATACATCTGATTATAAGATTATTGCCAAGTCCACGATAAGACGAATACGTCCATAACTTTTTAATTCCATTCCCATCCTCTTTGGAGTTGTTTTCCTTTTTTTCATTTCCTCTTCCTTAGCTTATTCTTGTTCTTTTACTAATTGCCATCACCCTTTGTGTCATTTGAATTGTGCACCTCTTTTGCTCGTCAAAAGTTCTCTTTGTCATTAAAAAGTTTTCTCCTCCTTTCGCCATCACTCCAAAGAGCTCCTTCGAGTACGATTTTTCCTCCCCTCCCCCCGTAGTAGAATCCGAAAAATCCAGAACAAAAGGAACATTTTCAACTACCACGACCATCAGCAGAACAAGGACACGACGTGTTAACTACTTCTCTCTACTTGACATACAGGACGACGAATTGGAAGCGTATGCAGTTAACTTTCTTCCTGTCAGCTCACACTACCCACCAAAACGTTGTTCGGTCTTACGGTCTTCGGCCTTCGATCTGCTTTTCGTTTCGTCTTTTTCTTGTTCTCCAAATGCCAGGGGAGGATGCCTGGCAAGAAGTAGAAGTACAGCAGCAGGAGGAGCAGCAGCAGTAGCAGTAGCACAAAACAGTAAAACAAGTGATGGACAGATACTCTCTATAGCAAGACAAATTGACAGACAGAATGATGGACAGATCGGAGTAAATGAGTTGCAGAAAATTTTGTGCCAGACGAAAGAGCGACGACTGAACTTTCTCGAATAGTAGATGACGTCGAGTGATGGGCTTGAGATGATGGCAGAGACTGGATGGAGTTGGTGGAGTGCAAAAAGTTTATACATATCACAGGACTCTCGATGGGTATCTCTTTAGGTTTGCAAGAGCTTCGTGCTTTGAAGGAGGAAAACTTTAAATTTGTCGCCGCTTTTGTTTTACATTATTTCCCTTTCCGTTGCGCGTCCAAAACATCCAACTTTTTGTTCACTATGGATGTCCTTAGAGATGAACGAGTGTAGAGTCAGTTTATATGTATGCGGATATATGTAGGTTTTTTTTTTTTTTTATCAGGAATTGGAATAGGATTAAATTTTTATTTGTACATGTGATTTTGGTTTGTCGTTTAAATTGTTTGGGTGTTTGGCTCCTGCTCCTGACTTCATTATGTTCGTTGAACTTCGAACAAGACATGCGATAGACAAATGAATCGATTTGGCTTTAAATTTAAGACTACTACTATGTGCCCGTTTTATAAATAAATTTGTATCGAGATGGTAAGAACTTAGTCAATGTTTAGTGGTATGCTACGAATATTGGGGTGTTTTACTGTGTATGGGGGTATGTTTGGGGTATTGCCAGTGCAGGGAACGCTTTTGAAAGTGCTGAGGATTGGGGAATTTGTTGTTAGCCAGGGGTCTTTAATTGCGGTTAGATAGTAAGAAGGGTTTGTTAGGGATACTGCTACTCGCTTTACAATGAGAACCCAGTTTTGCGAAGTTGACCATCTTGCATGGAACATTACAAGTCCTACCGGCTTTTATTTTTTGGCGCCTCTCTTCCACAGTTCTCCCTTTACGCCATTTTAAACAACATATGCTACCGGCTTAGTATGCGCTTCTTGTCCTCAGTCTACCCTATATCATAGCGGGCACGCCTCTTTTTTATCCACTGTTTCAGGATCAGGAATTGTACATATGAATGAATGAGTGGTTCAAGACTGTAATTGTGCTGTGACCTCGGATAACTCAAAGATTCCTTTTGTAATTTCCTAGTATGAGTAGATTTGGGAGTTCTCTATCCAGGATTGTTGTTTCCTCTTTCGCCAACTTGACGGGTTCTTACTCACGTGCCCTGGTACAATATTGGACGAAGTTGTTGGCTGTTTCAGCTCAGTACCTACAGCCACGTTACTTACGATGGTCTAATTTTGAAGGATGTAATTTACGACTATCTCGGGATTGGGCCGCTCCCACAAATTGGTTCCGTGGGCGATTCTCTGGGTTCTTAAAAATAGCACGCGTTCGTCATTTTTCGACACATTTTCTCAATGTTGACTGCTTGATTTAATTTCGTGTCTGCTTTTGAAGACATTTTCTCCGAAACAGTCATGTGGCGTCCAAACTGAAGTCAGGTTAAAGTTCATTTCTAAAAAGATTGTAAACTGTGGTCCTTGGCCCATATACCCCTGTCCCTATTTCCTCAGCTATTCTTTAACCGTATACCATCCACCGTAGGGGTGGATTGGTCCACTACTTTTTATTGCTCAGCTTCGTGGTGAAGTTTTATCTGAATCTGATTTCTCCCTCATATCATCTCTGAATATTTGCAGAAGACATGCTTACACGGGAAGAGCGTCTTGGTCCTTGCAGTAGCTCTCTGTCTATACCTCCTCCTTCAATTACAAGGCATAGAGATGAAAGATTAAGGATCACCACTTGTCATGCGAACTACCTCGATACTCTTTGTGTTGTAACAAGCTTGGTTCTTTTGGCTCAATCCATGCACCGCAGGTCTTATTGTTCTCATCATCATGGTAAACATCTAGTGTATTATTTTGGGGCTACATCCCCAAGTTCGGCTTGCGAGACTATTCATTTCTCCTGTTTCTCCAAATCTCTTACATGCACTTTGGAACCCTCAAGAGCTCATCTGCGAGTTCCTTGAGTAGTACTCATATGTTCTCTCCCTATCTTATCCCCTATAAATAGGGGTAGTATTGTCCTGCAGTTTCTAAGAATCACAGATTGTCTTAATCCTATACTGGTCTCAGTGTCAAAATGCAGATCATCTACTTCGACTCACGCAAAACCGACTTTTGATCTCCTTTTATTTTGGGGTTCAGCCTGCAGTATCAGGTGTTCATATGGTAAATTTAGAGATGGATTGTGTGAACAGTTGCACTTTGGTCTCTCGAGAACACCTACATATGTATGTATTTTCCCATTCTGTGTCGTTCTAAAGTAGATATGTTGTTTACCCTAGAAAAGGCTATTCAAAGTTAAGCAACGAAGGAAGTTAGTGCGAAAAGTTCGTTACATTACGTCGAAATATAGCAAAGGGGTTTCATCACCTTTTGGATGTATCCTGCAGACGGGATCCATTGCTAGGATGATTCGAAGATTATATACTGCCTTTAAAGCTAGCTTACTCAATATACAAGAGCTACAATTACCTTCATCCTGTGAATAGGATCTGCTAGAATGTTCTGTTTTGCTTCGCCCTTACAATTGTCATAACTTTCGCATCAACCTAGCTGATGGTCCTGCTACCGTTTCCGTCGTATATCATTCATTTCGAATCTTTGTCGCAGTTCTAGCCTGTCCTTTAGAACTCTCTCGCTATGCGGGCATACTGCAGGCATTTAATGCACCTGTGTGGGTCGTGTTTTCATTTTTAAGGCCGCGTTCACATTACAACTTAAGCCAACGGTTTCTGAAAGCATTTTCGACATTTTGCGATGGTTTTTCACGTTTTGGTAATCCTTTCTTTGCTTCCCTCCATGCTATGATTTCTCTTCATTTCATTACCTTTTCGTTGCTGTTTCTTCCTCGTATTTCTCGTCCTTTTTTCAGTGTTGTGTCTGGTAAGATACTGTTTTATAGCAAATTTAAGGTCAAAAACATATTTTTTAATTCCATTCCTTTCTGTTTTTTCTGTTGTGTCAGCTGTTTAACTGTTAATTTAATTTACATTAATGTCCAGCAAAATTCGATCCCCAAATTGAATTGGAAGTTTACACCACACGCGTGATCACTGGTTCTGAAAATTAATTAAAGTGTGTTCCTGGTCACTATTTTATATTCTCATTCGTCTAGTTAAAGGACTAAATTATTCTTTGACATTGATGTTGGGAGGCGTATCCTCTTATCGCCTATTTTATGGCGTCAGCATTTAACATGAGTCTTCGAATAGAATTGTGATCGTCAGGATGTGCTTTTGCTTGGCACTATATTTACAATAGATCTACAAAGGTCGCAGTAGGTTTCCACCCCTTTGACCAATCTACCTATCTAAGTACTTACCATTAGACTCTCCATATTGAAACTTCAATGCATACAAATGCGGCATAATTCCGACTCACTATTAAGAACTAGAAGTGAAAGAATGCACTTTGGCGTCTATTTTCAAATGGATTCCAGGCGTTCTGTAATCGACGCCCTTAAGCCTTAGAGGGAGAATGAACTTTTGACTTTATTAAGGTTGTGATCCATACTAACTTTGGAAATACTCGAGTATTGTCGGACTAATAAAGACTCTCCTTTCAAGCCTTAAAGCGGACAAAACACTAAATCTGGCACAAAAGTCTCCCAGATTTACGCTGTTAGCAGGCTTCAGCAGTGACGATTTAGATCTACCCCCAAGCCTAGCTACGGGGAAAGGGATCAATACAGCCTTGTCCGCATCGCATTTATGTTTTTTCAATGAGCTCTCAAGTTCATTTGGCTGTAACTCTGGAGAGTATTGGTATCCTTGACTACTTTTGTTCACCACTGTTGCGTATTCGTGATCGATGTGGATATTTAAAAGGAATCAAAAAGCCACATAGCCCTGTGGTTGGTTCAGCTTCCCTTAATTTTCTGTTTTAGGCTCAAAGAGAGTCTCATACCTCGATTCAGCTTCATTTACATTTCCATTGGTGTGTGTTACTTTTTGCGAATTGTGCTTCTTCCACGTATGTCTCTGTATGATTTTTATATTGAATCCTTACCTACTAGGCATATAATAGAATAATTACATCCCCACACACGCTATACATCACGCCAAATCCAATTTAAAAACCCCTGCTCACTCACACCCATCCGTCCCAGAATTGATGCCACAGTGATTTCTCTGTGGCATCACCACCATCACATCACGTTGTCCATGACATGTCCCTAATCCTGTTTTCACCGTCCATTGCTTGTCAATCAAATCAAAACCAAATCTACTGTCCATTCCCATTTTCATCCACTTCCCTTTCGGCTTTCACCTCTCTAGTGCTTTTTCTTTTTGTCAAAATGATTTCCTGTCCCATCATTAGTCCTTTCCTGTGTTTCAGCACAACTTTCTGGGTATATGCTCTCCAAGTAGTCACCCTTAACGGTTTTTTCTTGGACTTTCTCTGTTTTGTGTATTTTTTTTTATATTTTATGTTTGCCCCCATGACCATCACCTTTTCACCACGTCGTCTATTATCCTTTTTCTCTTGCAATAACAACAACAAGCAATTCGCCAAAGGACTCATCAATTATTCACAACCAAACCAGAGAAAGAGCGAGACACAGACAGACGAGATATAAATTTCATTTGATCCTTCGTCAGCAGGTTTCGCATTAGAAAAAAAAGTTTCCTTTTGCGTCCAGTAATGGTGTTCTCTTACCTCTTTTGGCCAGAAACCAGAAATGTCCTCCAGTTCTTTGGTCTCAGTCTCGTATTCAGATGGATTTTATGCACACCGAGGTGACCGAGGAGCGCGGTTACAGCTCAGCTTCAGTGTGCATGCTGATGGTGGTTTCTATTCAGGATTTCTGTGTCTCTCCCAAGGGAATAAGTAGAATATTATGAGGGAAAGGATAATGAGGAGAAAAAATACCAAAATAAAGAAAAGAAAAACTTCACCTCATGACACATTCCACTTGAAATAAACTCAGCACTCGCTTACATGTACATCCGAATCAGATTGTCCCCGCTGAGATCCTTTTAATTCTTCGTCATCTGTCCATCTCGTTCATCGTCGTCGTTTTCCTCCATCTTGTTGTGGGGTCGCCCTGGCCATTGTTGTCACAGCGAACATCAACAATGATGTCCGGGTTGAGACTTAATTAAATTTACTCATCGATTTTCTTTTTTTTTTTTTTTTTTTTGGTTTGTGTCCTTTTCTCCTCGTTCTAGAATGTATGTGGTGTAGAGTTCATCTTCTTTTACAACCCCGCTCTGTGTAGCCCTTCGTTATTGTTCTCGTCATCATCGTCAAAGTCTTCTTGTCGTCTTCTTTGGCATTTCGCATGAATTGACATGGGGCCAGGATTCCCAAACCCCTTTCGTCCTTTATGTGTTTTTTTTTCTCTCGCTCTCTACCGCGCACTCCAAGTGTCCAAGCAAAACTTTGTCTTGTGTGCTCGTAATGACTTTGAAGCAATTGTCTGGGCGACAATTATTTCCTCGTCCTTGCCCGAAACGTTCGTGAATTGAATGCAACTTCAATAATGATGACCAGATGGGGATAAAGAATAGAAAAAAACAAAATGAGAAGACCTTTGTTCCGTTTCTTTCTCTCTCCATCCTTTTAGATCCTTTGTCATCTTCCGTTCAATCGAAACTGTCAAACAGCAAATTTCATCCTTCAATCAAATCACGAGCACAATCCTCACGGTGATCCTTCAATTTTTCATATTTTTCAATTTTATATCAATAGATGTGTTTATATGTATGTATGCATGTGGGTGTGGGAAGTGTTTCTGCAGGACATGAAAAATATTTTCAATCATTTGACGAGGAACAGAAGTTGCAGGAGCAGCTGAAGTGTCCTCATCCTTCAAACTGTGAGTAAAGGATTGACTTTCACACATACAGAGAGCGGCAACAAGATACATACATATCCTTGTACACATATATATAAATTTTTGTCCTTTTGCATCATTGTCAATCGGTAATCATACTCCTGAGTACACCCCACTCATCTTAACATGAAGAGGTGGACACAACATCCACACATACACATATCCTTTCCGGTCACATCATGGAGAAATGAATTTTCTTTTTCCCTTCTGGTTGATTGAAGGATCTGAAGGAGCACAAATAGAGAAAACGATGAAGGTGATGGCGGCGACGGTGGTGTCGGTGGCATGGTATCCCTTAGGTAACGTAAGGATTCTTCTTGACTATGACAAGTTACGTCAGCTGTCAACTCGTTCACTTGGAGTCTTGTTTTATTTTCTATTCCTTTTTAGTTATGTAGCCTTTGTCCGAGGACTGCATTTGATTTTGAAGCGTTTTTCTTTTTTCTTTTCCTTTTGTTTGTCCTTTTTTTGTAGTTTTTCTTTTTCTGGTAAAATTGGGACTTTTTTTTGTCGTGGACCGTTGTGAAAGGGGTTCAGTGTTCACTTGGGTATGTTCATCATGAAATTCCCAGTCGGTCAATTTCGCAAGGATAGATGGACTTTGATGTATTGCATTGGGGCGAATTTTTTTTTTTCCGTGTTGGGTCCATGGAGGTTGTTTAGAAGGGATAAGCCATGAAGGAATGCAGTGGATTTGGGCAGAGTTGTAGATTCAGATGTAGTAGTTTGTGGGCTTAGGGATTTTCTCAGGGCGAGTTTTGAGGAATTGTGGTTAGGTCTACGGCTGGTGTGGATATTTTGGGGCAACAACGAACCCAGGTCTCAAATTCTAAAGAAATTTGAGTATTTGTTGGGTGGTACAACTCGGTACAACTTTTGCTATTAAACAGAGATGGGAATGTTTCGTTCTTTTCTAGTAAATCCTGCGATGTTTCTACCTTTTTTAAGGTCAAACTTCTTACGTCTGCCGATTGTTCGCCACTTTTTCTCGTAGTTCTGTACTTAATTTGTCGTCGATTCGTATTTGATTGGTTTGGTTGATTCAAGATGAACTTGTTTGTAAAGATGTTGAATTTTTTTTTCTTAGTGACTTACTCAAGGTGGCGCTACAGTCCGGGTTGGACCTGGGTGCAAGCCACATGTCTTATTGGAGATTCCTTCAGCCTTCATACTACCGATCGGTAGTTGGGAACTGAGTAGCATGGAAGGTGCAATCATGAATGGAACCTGTTTTTTTTTTTCTTATTTTCGGTATTGAACCTTCCGCTTAAAGCATTCAGATTTAATTGTCGTCCTTACACAATATGTATTAATTGGGAGGTCTAGATCGAAAAGGGGGACTTAGCACCTTATTTACTTTACTTTAGATGATGCTTGCCTCAACCAACATGCCCCTTCAGCCAACTAGCTGTTTCCACTTACGTAGACCGGTTTGGTTGAAGTCACTCTCCGATTGTGCGCTCCTCCTAAGCTATGTTTTTCCTCTACTGCGTTGTCCTCCAGGGGTGGTTTCAAAAAATTCCCTTAGGGACTTAGTACCACTTAACCGTCCATACATATGCATATTGAATTTGAGAGACTTTTTTTTATGGAAACTCGGTAGCCCGTGCCACGAGTTATGCCCGACTCCATGCTCCTGCATGATGACATGGCTAAAACAACCCTCCGACCCTGTCCTGTTCCCCCCTACGGTACCACCGATCAAGGCATTCCTCAGGGGCAGGTTTGACATCATGTCTTCTCCTTATGATCCAGGGTTTGCACCCTTTTCGGCTTTTAGTGTTTGATTTTTCCGTCGTAGTTCCTACATGATGCTCGCTATGATTCTGCAGGCTATGTCCTATACTTCCCTCGTATAACATGAACTATATCAATATCCTGGGGGTTACTGCATTGCTTATCTCTCGTTCTAAGACATTGCTGCTGGCTGGTTTCGTATTTCTTGCATTCCAGCTGCATGTGTTCAGCACTTTTCAGGACTCTGCCATCGCAGTGACAATAGCATGGGCCATCTACTCTGCCGTGCTTGTGCAGGTATTCCCGGGAGCTTCTATGTTCGTCAGCAGTTTGTGTGTCCACCGACCGATTTCTGAGGTGTTTCATCGCCGTTCTATTTCTATTGCTCTGGTGGTTGCTCTCTCTGGGTTTTCGCCATTCTATATAAATGGTGTTACTTTGACTTCCAGTATCTATGTTAGGCATTCGCGCCACTATCGCACTTATTGCATCCCCCGATACCTGACAATTCGAACGATGTTCTTCTGTGCACAGAGTTTATCCTTCTTATGTACGAGCTTATAGAAGTATATGCTAGATGCTCCTGACAGTTTAGCCTATTGTGAAGCAGAACCCCAGGTACTTTATATAAGGGCTTTGATTCGATGGTGTGTTCACCGACCTGTATGTCCCGGTGTTCAACTTTGTTGCTGGTAATGAGAAAAGGTTTCGTTTTATGATCCGCTCATTCCATACCTGGTGAGCGAAGCCATATCTCCACGTCCTTGATGGTGTTGTTGCAGTGTTGTGCCACCTTCTCTAGGATGTTAGCCACTACCACCATCGCTATGGCGTAACCGATTATGTCCACTCCTCTTAGTCTCCACGTACGTAACACTCCATCGTGTATAATGTTTCGCAGTGCTGGGCCCAAGACTGATCGCTGTTGGACTCCTCCTGTAATTATATATCTTTTCATCCCTTCGTCTGTGCCGTAGAACAGAAATTGGCACTCGGATATCAATCAACGCTGTCATTATAAGGATCCAATTGGCCCAGTTGAACGGATTTTTGACTACAGCTCAGTACTGCTTTTTTCCTCATTTCCATCTGGTCCCAGATATGGCTTCGCATGCAATTCTATTCGAACGCATTCATAGTTCAGTTGTGTTCACGTCGTAAATATCTAATACGTGTTTCCAAGCCTTTGGGTAAAATAAGCTTTCCTAAGGGCAGAAGAACTTTCCCTTTACACTACTTCAATTCATACCATGAAAAGAGAACATAAACCCTACCTCAGCAGGAGGCAACATCCCTGGCTACCTTGCGGTTCAACCATTTAATGAAAGCAATCATTTTGTTTGCTCAAAACTAATCTCAAAATTTAATAACAAACTTTATGGCATTCCTCAATCGCCAAAGACAAAAATATGGCTTCCAACAGCCTGCGGCAAGCGCGTTCATTTTCTCATGTGCAACGCCAGAGAGACAGAGAATGTGCAATTAATTGTACAAACATGCCACTCCATCAAATCAATTTACAACATCAATAACAAGCAGCAAATGGCAATGCTACAGGACCCTCTAAGCCAGCAAACAATCTCCTCTTTATCCCAAACAACAGCAAAAACAACAACAACAACAAAAATAGTAAATATCCATTCCATATTCCGCGCCCAGATTATTGATCACTCAATTATCTTCGATAATTTAATTTTGAGACTCTATAAAGGCCTCCGGATACAGACACAGGTTAACTAGCAGCACCACCACCGTGCAATTGAAGTGTTATTGACCGTCTCACCATGAGAGACGTGCCTAGTATAAAAGTGTGTAGAGCAACAGACATCCTCGATGGATGGTGTTTTGGGGGACGAAATTCTCTCTTTTTCCCTCTCTTTCTCTGATGGGTTGCGTAGAGTTGGCTTCTCTAAATCGCATCCGTATTGCACAAAACGTGATTTCCTTTAATTTCTTGCCATTAAATTGTGGCTTCTCCTCAATGTCATAAGATCACAGGCATTAAGGATTGGCAGTACAATGATGGCTGTCGGGATAGACAGGAGCATAGGTATGTTGCAGGAAACTACTCAAGAATTTTCGACACACGGGAATGTCTTCAGAGAAGAATTATGGAAGCCCGCATTTTTATCTTTTTAGACGGTCTCTGCAGCACTATTAGTCCTTAAATCCTGCACGGTAGGGCCTAATTTTCTTGGACAGTCTCAGTATCCTTGAAAATGCTGCACACAGGAACAAGATTACCTTAGCCTAGATTCCAGGTCATGAAGGTAACGAACGGACTGACTACCTGCCAAGAAGGGGCACTTGTCGTCCACTCGTTGGTCCTGAGCCCTATTTTGGGGGTATCACCAGACCCAATGGCTACTGGACCAACCTTCAGGGGCTATGGCAAGGGGTTCATTAATCCACACAGATACAAAGGCAAGATTTTGCTCGTTCTCATCAAATATGTCTTACGAACCTTAACGGGCTATCCAACAGGACATTGTCCACTTAGATACTCTCTGCACAAAAAGATATTGTAAGATACTTGCCTTCAATCAGTGCTACCAAATCGTCTGCACAAGCATGGATTTTCTTCCCCTCTCTAATTTGTAGAAGCTCTCTACACAATCATCTGCTTGGGCAAAAGTCTAGAGTTTAGACCTTACTTTCTAGTCGAGGTACCTAAGCCTACATGTAGGTCAGGGAACGCACGACAACGCAAGTTTGAAAAACATATTTGACGCAAACAACCTAGATACGGCCTGGATCTTAGCTTCTCGCAGTCATTCGTGTTGTGCGTGCTATTTTTTTCGCATGAACGGAGGGTATCCGAATATCATAACTGAGGACCCTCCTATAACAGTTGTTATTATCGGATTTCTAATAAATTCTCGCGACGGGAAGGCCCGTAAAATCTTCTGTTGGGATTTTTTGCGACTCGAAAGTTGAACCTCCCACCCAGTAATTCAACGCACTCAACCACGGCGCCCACATTTCACAAACTCATATCTTTCTGTTGCAGAAATAATACAGTTGATACCAAGAAACCCTGTGGAACTCCGCTTAAATGATAAGTGCGCTACTAAAAATGAGTTTGTGTTTTTCGTTTGTGTGTTACCCAAATTTCCGGTTCAATAATTCTACACATTAAACTACAGGTAAACATATACAAGTGCATATACATATATGTACTTGCGAGTATCTATGTATATATTTATCTATCTTACTGATCTCTCGAATGAATCTGCAGTCTAAAGGTTGTACAGCAATGGGACAGATAATCACATGAAACATTTCCAAATGCGCATACTAAGACATTTCGCGTGACATTATTACTGAGATGTCAATTTGGAAAAAACATGCAATAAATTTGTCACGTCACGCAAATGTCAAACACATGTGGCGGACACACGCGCGATTCATCGCTGGTCACCTACTCAGGCAGAGTGTGGAGTCTTTCACTGATGATGTGTCAGGGAGATCGTGCAGAATAACAACAACAACAGCTGTTCATGTGCAGTGACACAAGTTTTCCCCTGTGCTCCCTTTCTCAACGGGTATCCTTGCTATCAGTAGAAAGCGCACGGAATTCAACACGAAAAAAAAAACCGCGACTGTTCAGTACATGTTGATGGCAAAAGCAGGAACAAATCAATTTCGATCGTTGACAGGTGACAGAACACAAAGAAAAAAAATTCCACTGAACATGGAAACGTCATTAGGAGGATGACAAAGTGAGTGATTTTACGTTGGTTTGTCCAATGCGGAAACAGAAGCGTGGATTGTGATGTGAATGTCCTTTGTTTTAAGGTGATCCAAAAAAGAATGGAGCTGATTTCGGGAGTTTGATATTGCAGAACAATGGGCCGATGAATTTCGGAAATTTACTTCGATAGATGTGTTATTTTGTATCCAAGCAGTATATCAGGACATTCGATCAGTTTATTGGTTTTTTTTTCACTTCCTGGAAGTTATACGAGTAGATATTGATAAGACGTTCTTACGTAAGCAACCGGATGCTTCTTCGATTTTCATCTTCTTTTACAGCGTATACTCGTATTTGGTTTTGTCCGCGTTCAAGGATAATTCGTTTCGCAATTTTCTTCTATTAAGAGGTTGCACGCGTCTGGCCATGTCTATAGTGTCCGTCTGTCCCATCAACTAGACGGACTTGTTGAAGATAATTTTTATTAGCACAAGTTTGCTCGTTATTCCAAAGTACCAGCCTTCAGCTACTACAATTCGTCCCGAAATTTTTGATCCAGGAATTTATTGGTATTTTCTAAAATTTGCTTTATTTTAACAATTTGATCTATTTTCGATCTGCCCGACCGGAAGTCAGTGTGGCGCGGACACAATAATTAACAGAAATACGTCCTTACAAGCCATACAACCGTGTTTCTTCCTTTTTGTAGAGGGGGTGCGCTTTCGACCTTGCGGATGTATGATGATCAATACACCACCTCCGTTTTGAAAAAGTGCCGCTGGCAAGCAATTTCTTTCAAAATAGTGTGTCTACTTGTGCCATATCGTATGTAGAAAAAGTTTCTTCTTAGAGCAAATGTTCAGGCGTTCCGCTCTCTCCCTATCTTGCTTATGTAACGCTACAGTTCGGGGTGAACCAGGGCCTCAAGCAACAAGGCTCTCCAGCCATCACGATCCTTACCAGCAACGTGCAGTTGGTTGAGGTCACCTTCCACTTGCGCAGGTCATCGGAGATGAGGTCGTCCTCCTCTCTGAAGTCCCTTAGGGGAGGTATTAAAGATTCATCGGGCTGGAGCATTGAATGTTCATAAATTCGGTCGGAGTCGCTGTACAGCTCGTATAGTTCGGGGTTTCTTCTCTATGAACCGTCAACGTAGGTGCGATCATAAAGCGAACGTACAACTTTTCTCTGAAAGAGTCCAAGCTTGTTTTGATCCAACTTTGAAAGAGTCCATGCTTCTGCAACATATAGCAAGACGGGGATGATAAAGATATTTTCTACCGTCTCCATGCTCCTCCTAAATAGGGCCTTGCTAAGTAGTTCCCTCTTAAGGCCATAGTTACAGCAATTAGCTGGCGTTATTCTACGTTGGATTTCCGCGCTGATGTCGTTGGTAGAGTTTATAGCAGAGCTATGGTAGACGAAATTCTCCAGATTCGAAGTTGTACCTATCCATCTTAATGTCCTGCCTCAGTGTTGTGTATCGGTGTTCGTAGGAAGCGTTTCGTTTTACCATCGTTTACAACTGGACCCATCTTAGCAGCTTCTGAGTCGATATAAGCTTTGTTCTGCCGACGAAGTTGTCTGCGTTACCAAGTAGTTTTCCTGCTTTGTGGAAAGTAGTGGCAATATCGCACTATTTTCTCCAATACCAGGTTGAAGAAACCGCATTACAGGGCGTCTCACTAGGTATAACCTCTAGTTGTATTGAATGTTTTTGTGGAGTCTTTTCCGGGCTCGATGGTGCAGAGAGCGTTATCCATCGTCATCCTAGAAAGGCGAATTAGTTTTGCAGAAGTAACAAAAATAGAGATGACGCAAAACAGTTCATACTCGTCTGGGACTCTTCGGTTTTCATCAATTTTCAGGCCTAAGACTACACTGATATTTGCCAACCAGTTCGTCGACGTATGGTTTTATACATCATGTTCAGGAGACTTATTCCTCTCTAATTGGCGCAGGTGCTACGGTTTCCTTTCTTCGGGTATATGGTGCTGGGATCCTAATCATCGGGTATGCTTTCCTCGGTACATGTTCCGTACCAAATTATCGCCTGCTAATCAGCTCAGCTTTAAGCCATCTGGGCCTGCAGCCTAACTATGTCTGCTTTAAATTCGTTCCGGTGCGGTGGTTGTAGTGATTCATTGTCCTCCATAGGTTGAGACTTTAAGACTGTCAGACTGCTGACAGTGGCATTTCGGCTTCCATCGCTATTTAACACTCCGCAGAAGTAGTCTTTTCTATGTTTAGTATCAAGTGCTTCTCTGCTATGGTATTCCGGCTAGTGTCTCTGCAGACTCCGGTTCGGGTAGTAAAACCTTGGGTTGACGTCTTTCAGAGAAATTTTGGATCTATTTCCTATCACTCTCTCTGTTAATTGTCCATTCAACAGACGCTACAAATACTATTGAGATACATTTATGTACAATCTCCTTTGTACCGCCCTTTGACTGGTGCGGTAAGTCTACATTCTTAAAACCGGGCGCCAATATTTAAACTTGCTTGCAGATCATAACGAAATGCTATCTCGATTGTGGAGCTCTTCAATTTCCTGGACCAGGGAAGGGAAGAAGCCTGGATTGGATCCTTTTCTTAGAAGGATACCATTTAATGCGGCTCTGGTTGTGCTGTAGTGTTTGCAAGTGACCCTTTCCCGGGAGTCTTTCAACTTGAACATTCTTCAGCATACCAGAGGTTATCTTTGGCATTAGCCTGTGGTAGTTTGTGTCACTTCTTTTGTTATGGTGCGATACTGCATCCACTGGCCGTTGAGATTCGAGCCATCACAAGTGGTGGAGGTACGAGTATAATGCAGTTCTTCGGTTGCTCCCTGTAGAATTGTCAAGTCTAACGACTTCTTAGGCTTCAAGGCTTCTTTTCATTGAAAAGTCCAGGTCTAGATTTGACTGGACTAAAGAAATAGACGCAATCGTCCCATAGCATGTGGTGTGGATCCGTTGGTGACGAACTCTATGAAGATTTGCCACTGCTCTGATAGGGTCTAGGATAGCTATAATAAAAGCCAAAGTTTGATACTGAATCTCAGTAAAAACTGCTTTGTTCTAAGGAGGCTAGACTTTGAGAAACGCCCAGAATATACAGCTTGCGTACGTTGCTTATTAATTGCTATCCGAGGCAGATATCCTTTTCCTACTTCACTAACTTTTCATACCTGATAAGAGAACCCTCAAAGCTGGGCTTTTTCTCTTTTCTTAAAAAGAAACCCATACGATCGATACCAGTTTCTGGGATTTGAGAGGTGTCGTTGACGCATTAAGAGCTCACTTGCCTCCATCTATCCGGGACCCTGACTTAAGCTCCGAATACGTCACTTTGGCGACACAATGTGTACGCCAACTGACTGTAGCTTTAGACTCCGGTACAAGAAGTAGTGCCTAAGGGTGAAAGCTAAAAGGTTGAAATCCTGTCCCGGTATTTAGCTCTCGGAATTGACCAGCAAGTAAAACTGAACTGACAGATGCCGATACATACCTATGCCTTCGTAGAGTGCACATACATATCTACGATTCGAATGCTCCTGCATACTCACTCATACTCAAGCTGTCAAGTCGTTAATGCATTTAATCAAGAAATCTAATAAAATTATTGGGCACATGTCCAATTTAAGAATTCCATCTCACTCCATCATTGTCATCAATGTCATCATCATAATCATCATCGCTATCATCTGATATATGCCACATCCCTGATGCATTTCATGCATGATAGTTCCTCTCAGTGGCAAATCATCAGCAGCACCATGAGCGGCATCAGAAGCACCATCAGGAACAGCATTTCGCTGGAGAAAAAAAAGAGGAGAAGAAGAATAATATGATACAGAACATGATACGCGCATCATCATCATCATCATCCTCGTCATTGTCGCCGTTGTGTATCGCATTTTCATCCTTGCCCCGAGAACATACTGTCTCCAAATGCACCACAGTAGTGTCTTAACGTCTCGCTCGGCAGTGTGTCTATGCATGCATGAAGCATATCAACATCATCATCTTCTCATCTCAAGTCATATCATTTCATATCACTCAAGAATTTCAGGACATTAAAGCTTCCCGCATACCGTCGTCGTTGTCGTCTCCAAGAAGAGACGAAGTCTCAACGACGACGACAAAGATGTGCGATGGAAGTGATTGTGTATGATGGAAGGAGCATGAGGATATGTATCATAACCCAGAAATCAACATCGTTGAAGGATGATGCTGATGATACTGCTGTTGCTGTTATGGCTGAGAATGATGATGACGAGGAATAGGACGAGATCGGTGCTGACGTTGATACTGCTCCTCCAAATAAGATTCCCATTCTCATTCAGCTTCCTCTTCTTGGTGATGATGATGCCTGAATAAAGATGCACGGATAGAGTGGCAGTGGGTGCACAACAACTATGTATTTATGTGATTATCCTGGCAAACCCATATACTCGTATGTGTGTGTACATTCGAAATAAACATCATCTTCGCTATTAAGAAAGTTCGTCTTCGTTGAATTTCGGTTGCAGTTTACACAATGTCGCCAGACACACACACAACACACACACACCCACCCACGTGCTTTGGTCCTTAAGGGTGCGGCATAACAACGATTTTAGGATTTTGTCAGAGTGAACTTAAAGTTTAAGTTGACATGGAAAGCACTGGGTGGAGGCAGAAACTATTTGGGTCCGTCTTGTTGTGGCGAGATGAAGCACCTTCTCTACTGGTCCTTTGGATAGACGGATGGACTATTGGATGGATGACGGATGAAATGAGATAAAGCTTTGCGGGGAGATGACATCGAGCACTAAAAGCAAACGACCACCACTACCACTACAGAGATGCTGGGTTAGAGATTTGTCAACATTTTAGACACGATTAATGTCAGAAGAAGTTCACCAAAGTTGATGTGACAGTGTCACAGCGGGGGGAGGGTTACAGATGCCTGAAATAAGCTAAATCTAATGGGGAAGTAGGACCGTCGTAATGGAGTAACTTTTGCAGATCACGGCCGATTATATATGACAGATGGAATGTTACTCCTCGTTATGGACTTCAGATTGTTTCGGAATGTATACAATTTCCCACGAGAGTGCCTCAACCGCTCGTTAAGCATATCCCCCTGTACAATCTCTCCTTTCTGATTGACCCATTCATCTACATTAACTCGGCAAACAATGACAGCGGTGCAACACTTTAACAAGCACACCGTACCGCCAATAAGCCACTCCACCGACCTCCTACACGCACTTTCCATAGTGCACCTAGCGAACACGATGCACCCAGCACGCAACACGCACTTTGGCGACAGTGCCACACGGCTACCACTTCCATTCGACGGCGGCGGCGGCGGTGATGGCTTCTTAAGCCTGCTCTCCATCTAGGCATCCACCAACCATCTACTGAGTTATTGGAAAATTGTCTGTCTTGGGCCAGGAAACTGCCACACAATAATAATCCAGCCAACGACCACTTGCTGTGTGTGATTTTCAACCCGATATCAGAGGGCTTCCAGCTCTAACGAGGCAGTGATCACAGCAAAGCATTTGCACCATACACCATGGACCGTTCTCCTTTTTTTTTTTTTTTTTTCCTGCGCGCAACGCTGTCAGCGTTCTGCCAGGAGTTGGCGGAGTTTGCATGTGCGCGCGGTGATTTTTCACAGCGTGCTGAAAATGACGTGCGCTAAACGCATTACACGCGGAACAAGGAATCCCGGACCACGACGAGTATGTACCGCGCCGGAGAGATACATATTTGCATAGAAGTTGTGGGCAACGTAGAGAGCGCTTCTTAAGAAGCCGTGTATGTGCGGGTTCCGTGCCTGGATCAATAAGTGCTATGAAATGTGTGTGCACATATGGTAATGGTGCGCAAGGGCATGGTGAATTTTCCTGGTTATCCTGGGGGTCGGACGTAGCGCAGAGAAGAAAGAATGCGCCGCGATGATGTTTATTGGAACAATAGGTAGGTGTCTCAATTTATTCTCATTAAATGAGGCACAGCTGCTTTGGAGTAAAAGGCGATGATTTGTTACTCCTTTGCTTGTTTGACAATGATAGCGAGAGGGTGGGGAGGATGTAGTAGAAGTGACATGGGTTTTGTATGAACGGGCGTTTGTAATAAGGGAGCTGATTAGTTATATTTGCTTTTGGCTATTTGTAGTGGCTATTTCGATGGAATTTTGAGAGATTTTCTGATGCGATACACTGAGTACTGAGAGGTCCTTGCCTGCGTAGGAGAGTTCTTCCGACTGATAAAGCACTAAAGTGCTGATACTGCCTCCTTTTTCATGACAGTAAGGAATGGCTACGTCTGCAAAATCTCTTTCGTCTATCTATGCCGCCATAGATAGACGAATGGCAAGGGACATCATAACTTCCATGGGAAAGTCTCTTAGTTTGCCTTCGTATATGACTTTGAAATCCCTTCCATTTGTGTGAAAAAAAAAACACGCACAACACGAATTGTCGCGAGAAGCGAGTCCTGCACAACATATGTAGATTCTTAAATGCGGATAGGGTTTATTAACCCATCTCGATTCTCAACTTTCCCGACCTTAGGTCTCCTTCTCTTTCCGGATCAGATATTTCCTATCGAAGACGGGTTTTGGTTTATGAAATCTTTTTGTACTCTTCTGTTGCCAGCTTGATAGCCTCCAAGCTGGGTACCACGTACCTTACTTTTAGTTACAGTTCGAAGTGCATCTTGATCCCTTCTAACAAATTGTAGCCATCACTGCCCTCTACCAGTTGTCTTCTGCTGTGGGACAGATTCATTTTCACTTGTCGAAGATGTAGATTATGTGTTTTCCAATCCTTCTGACAGATCAAGGGACATCTCCATCGTCATGCTGGATAGGCGAAGGAATTTATCAGGGATGTTCTACCTAAGCAGCTGGTGTTGTTCTACAAATTTGATCGACTTTCAATAGCTCCCAATCAATTCGTCGACATGAGATTTTAGGTGCTGACACAGTACACCGTTTAGGCAATATTTAGTAGACTAATACCTTAGTAAAGGACGATGTTCCCATCATATTTTGAGCTTTGCTGCAGGCAGTTTTTGGTGATATCGCATTTTTACTTATCCATGTCAGTGTGGGGAAACAATTGACAGTTAGACGCTCGTAGTGCAACTACGGCTTAATATAGATCTTCATCAAGAATTGAACTTTCAACCTTTTTGCTTTAGTCTGCTTTTGCTAGCAAAACCACGGCCAAATAACCTCTGTGTATCTCGGTTAGGTACTAACATCTCTCTTAAGATCTCCGTCAATAATTTCATCAGTCTTTTAATCAGAACCTTTCTTATACCATCTCTCGCTGTTTGAATTTTCATAGTTAGAGGACGTCTCTACCCGGTTTCTCAAAGGCATTTTTGCATGGCACACTTCTCGCTGAGAAGCGAACTTAGGGGATTCAGCTATTGTGGCTGAACCCAAAGCTCCTAGAATAGTAAGATTCTTGACTTATCTAGAAGACAGCTTGTGGAGGTCGATAATTTGTTTTGCTTCCATGTAGCGTATCTCAATCAGTTCATGATTACACCAATATTAGCTCCAAATAAACCTTCATAACTGCCATAAACCATGACCTCAATGCCTCCTGTCATACATGCGCAAGATCACTTTATGTTCGAAGAAAAGATTTTGCATGAAAGACGATCAGGTTTCACTAGCACAATTCCACTACTTTTGTGCTCAGGATTCACTTTTAAATACAAGTGCTCTGTCTCTGTCCAAATTGTCGCAGATGATAATGTGTCTTACCAACGCTTTATGGACAGAACGATGGTGCATGCAAGGATGCTCAGAAGGTAGAACGAAAAAGATAAGAGGTCAAAGCCTCCACCCCTGTGGTACTCCAAATGTTCTATTTTTTTTGTACTCCACCCCAGTATGCATTTCTGTCAATTGTCATCTGGAATACTTCCAAATTTTAACTCAACCTAACCATCACCATAATCATTAGAGCACAAAAAATATTGTGCATTCAAAAAATAGACTGCACTGGCTGATGACTTAATCCAAATCTAATGCAACTGACGCATGCAAATACCATTCACTGACACATCCTTTTGCCATCTCAGCCCTCCTGCATCTCGTTCACGCTACGTAAACAACAAATCACTCAAACATCTCACGAATTAAGCCGTCTTCGTCGTCATCGTCAGTAAACTCCGAAAATACGAATGAGTCTACAAAAAAAAAACAAAAAAAACGGATCGCAATTGACAGATCAGCTATCTCGCCAAATTGCAACGGACAGCATCATCCTCATCGTCATCAACCCACCATATGCGTGTCCATGTGTGCGTCAATCTAGCCAGCCTAACTTGTGCGGATGCGTTCAATCATTGTGTGATGTATCCGTGTAAAAATAGTTTCCGATGTGAAAATGTCATACAGAAGCTCTCTAGCGTTTCTCTGACCTTTTGTTAGAAGAAAAAAAAAGAGGACGCAAGCCGGCCTTTTTATAGTCGAAGCAACAAATCATCTTTTCCATCCAACTGTCCATTTCGTGTCCCGTCTGATACAACAAATTATGAGATGAGCGCCTCTGCCTCCATCCCTCCACCCCAAAAATCAACTTAAGTAGTAGTCTTGAGAAGAGACGAAAAACGAAGGAAGCAACGCCATAAATCCCTCGTCCAAGGCGAATATATGAATTGAACGGATGATGGTTGGGGGCCATGAGGTAATTCTCTCCTCCTCCCCATCAGTCGCGTTGTGTGTTGTTCTTCGTCGTCGTTTTTTTCTCCCGCTCCCCAGAACCTACATATGGATCTGTGTGTGTGTGCGAGGCGAGATGTTGAAGATGGAATGTCTACAAATCATTCAGCTGACTGCATAAATCACACTCGCATTTGACACTTTTGGGATTCCTTCGATATTGATATAATATCTTGCCCCAGGCAGGGGGTATTTAAGGGGGTGGCAGCAGGGTGACGATAGTGCGTTTATGGGTTAAACATGTTTGCATGTTTCGCCATGAAGTGAAATTTAATTAAACGAGGACAGATAGACGGGTGATAAAAATTTACAAAAAAAAAAAAAAAACAGAAACAAATTAGAGCAACAAACTTGAAATACTTTTTTTTGCGGCTCGCGTATCTTGTATTTGTATCTCTGGAGAACCGAAGCAGCAGCTATTGTCAGATAGAGTTGGTGTGGTGTTGAGCAATATGCTCAACCCGCTCTCAGTGTATGCTCTTTGACTTCCATCGGGAGGGGGATGGGTGGTTGCTTAGGGGGAGAGATGATGGGATGGGGTATCTCTTTGGGTTGTGTCTGGTAAGTGTATTCGAATTGTAGATGGGTAATAAATCTATCAAAAGGTGATTTTAATGGGTTCACTGTTTTGCGTCATGGTGTAGCAGCAGCAGTAGTATAATATGGCAAGATGATTGAGGAGCGAAAGTTTATTTGAAGACTTCAGAATAAAGTGGAGCGAACGCTGTGTAATGTGGGGGCACATGGGGTGGTGTTTAATAATTATCACGATGATGGAATGATGTGGAAATAGTTTATTTGTTTCTTTCCGTAAATTAGTGATGGTGATTGTATCCAGAGGAGGTTTTTACTAGTGTGGTAATCCTTGATGCATTCGTGGGTATAATAGAAACAATAGCTGAATGGGGTGATGAAACGGATATCACAGTGACTTACTATAGGGAATTAAGGTAATCGCCGTAATTCGCGTCCTATGGTCACACCAGGAACTTGCATTTTGCGTGCACTCTTGATTGCCTAGTTTAGATCACTTTTTGTCCAAAAATGTGGATCAGCATTGCTACGAAGTTAAGTGGAGGAATTTCACGCAGCGGGGCGTGGGCTACCTTCGAAAGCTTAGACTACTAAGACTGTCCCAAAGCCTTTTCATGGTCTAGCATAACTTCTTGCAAAACGACCGAGTTTTTTCTGAAAGTGCTTGGTAATAGCAGATTCTTCTGAATCTGGGTAGGAAGGGCTGCCGAACTATGATAGGTCTAATCACATCAAGTACATGTAGCCAATATATGACCGACATGGAAACCATTGAAGTCCATACGTGCGTATTCTGTCTAGAAAGCAAAGAACACTTTATCTGTTAGAATGCTGGAACCGTGTTGCCAGTCCTTACTAGCTTCAGCAACTGTCCTCTTTCATTAGCTTTTCTGTACAGACCTACTGTCTCCGATATTCGGTTTCCATTTCTTTCATTTCTGGTTAATATCTGCTAGTATCAAGGAGTTTTTACAGCAGGGTAGAAATTTATCCCCACTAAGTGATACCATTTCGTGTGGTCAGAAAATTTGTTCACTTGTCTATCTTATGTGCGTGCTTTAAGTGTTCTTCGGACAGCTCTCCTGATCACTTTTTCGAACATCAACGGGAATAGTGGCGGCGAACCCTTTTTCCGCAGCAGCACTATCTAAATAGCTCTATGCGAAGTATTTTCAAGGACGTAGATAACAGAAAATCTTTGTATCAACTCCCGAGGGATACTAGAGGAAGACCACGACTCAGTTGGTGCATGTAAGTGAAAGGGGACCTCAGCCAACGTAGCGTGCGAAACTGGAGGCAACTAGCTAAACATCGAGTTGGCTGGAGACACTTCTTTGTTGAGGCCATCCTGGATTGTAGCGCCACCTTAACTTAAGTAAGTGAGTAAACTAACACATTTCCTTTACTTGTTTCCGGAAGTTCACGCGGTCATGTACCTACTTTTGTTGGGACAAATGTAATTGCTTCCAGCTTTCACCCTTTCTTCTTCTTTTCCTTTTGTTATGAGTTTTGTCGTTATGCAAAGCGAGTTTTTTTTTTTAGAATACTGCATTACTGCTCCTTCGCTTATGGGATTGACTATGGTCACGAATCTAGGAATTAATTGCGCAAACCACCGCTTGGTCCTTGAACGTATGACAGCTGAGTTCAATGCGTTGTTGATGCTGGCACTCTTTTTAGGACCAATCATCTTCCATATTTTGGGCCAACAGTGTTTGCAATAATACGCGCCAATACCGAAGTAATCTTGCCTTGTCCGCAAACACCTAGATGCTTTTTCTCCGGTTTGTTGACTATAGGTACCGTTCTTGTTAAAAAAGAAAAAGCAAAGCAAACACCATGGGATTGTAGGATCTAACACGCAGCCTTGGGAATCGCATCCTTTGCTTTGCTCAGTCCTCTGCAGCACTCTGTTTTTGAAGTACATACATCTGGATGTGTTCTGGTACTTTTTCTTGTCGTGAGTTCTCGCAGAATAGATACTCAGTCAGACGTATTAGAGGCATTCGTGTGCCTTCTTCATGAAAATTCATGCTATGACAGCATACAACCCTGAGTGCAATGAAGAGACTGTTTTGGTTCTACTCTCGCGGCTCGTCTTCTTAGCAGCTCTGCAGTACCACTCGTATTAATAAAGTATACATCACTATCGGCTGAGGCTGCCACGTTGTCCAAGTTCTGTTGTAAAAACGAAAGGGGGGGGTCTTTGACCACCCAAGCATGATTCTCTGAAATTTATATTAAATAAGGTCGCTTTGTTTATCGTTAGAACCATACCTTAATCCTGTTCTTTGCAACTGGAGTTCTTTTAGACAAGATGTCGAAGTCTTAGCTGATTCTGAGTGATCAGTGCAATTGAGGGGCTCTAGTTCAAACTCAGTGATGCCCATTAAAGATACATTTTCAGAAAAGCTGCGTTTCGTGTGCTTCTAGAAAAGCCTGAAACAATGTTGACTCCTTTGTGCACTAAGTATGTATGTATATCAGTGCCTATGAGAAAGACTTATAGACTTCTATATAAAGGATTACTTTACATAAAGCCGTGTCTACCTCAAGTGGGCGTAACTATTCGCCCTTCTTGACGCAGATTGTTGTTTTAGCTACCCTGAGTCTGAGTGAACGTTTCTTGAGGCTGATGTGTCCTGTTATAAGTCCCACCAGTGTTCTTCCTGAGTTTATTGCACGTTTTGTTACCCGACTCTTTAAGTGTAGATCTGGCCACTTTTCACGTATCTAGATTCGTCCAGTAGTTATTACACTCCTCTCGCATCTGAACATTGCTTGTTGTAGTAGTTGTCAGGTGGACCTATATTGTCTTTTCTGGATTCAGTTCTCCATTTCTAGTTCCTTTCGTTGCTTTTTCGTTGCCCGCTTACCCTTATGCTCTCCCTCTATTGGGGCTGGCGATTTCGGCATGGGCCTTGTGGTCCCTTCTACTGCTGCTACATACTGTCTTCCACCCTAATCACTCTTCACTAGTCTGATGGAGGCGTATGGCAATCTCAACTAAGTCCTAAAACCTTCACTTACCGAAAGAGTAGGATCTGTGTCCAATTCCGAGGATTATCCCAAGACAATTAAACTCACCCTTTCTGGTGCATTCCAGACCTCCAGTGATAGCGACAAGATCTCTCCTTACCTCAATCAATGCTTTTTTTACCAAACAACCATTTTTCCCGTTTCCCATATCATCAACTTTACGGCCCCTAGTTGCCGCTACAATATATCAACACTTTACGAGTCCTTGCGTGATCATGATGCTTGTGCTTCACCAAATGAACCATCATAATTTCGCTCTAATCGAACACTCAATCGAATTGGAACCGCACTCGGAAACATGCGTTACCTATGTAGTTATACGCGCTCTCTCGCCTATCTATTGGGTGGATTGGTCCATTACCTACAACATTCAGGATCATATTTCATTGCGCGCTCCCATGATCGGCCGCTGTAAATGCAGGCATGCGCGCGTTAGCCAATGGACACTTTATCAGTGCGAAACAGTGTCTTCCACTGTGCTGCCGATGCTGATACCTTGTTCCATTCCTGTCTGAAGCTGTGCTCGCTCACAAACTTACTGTCATCGGGATATAGCGTTTGAATTGCACTCCATACAGGTCGGTAGTATTTTTTGTGATTTTATGGTCGCCTACCAGTTTAATCGTCGCCCATATCTTATGCGTTACATGTTAATAATTTACAATTTGGTTTTCATAAATAAGAAATACCGCAGTGGTTGGTTGTTTGCTTTTTTTGCGGTAAATGATCTAAGGGTGGGTGGTGGAAGGAAACGAGTGGGCGGGGGGAGTGAACAAGCGAATGCGGGTTATGGTAATTTTTAACGAGAATTTGTGTAGCGAAATTCTTGTTCTAGAATTCAATGTGGAGCGCCAATTAAAATAAGACAAATTGGACGCTATGCACGTGATACATGTATAGCTTGCTGAGGTGGTACTGAAAGTTGACCGTGGCGTGTAAATCACTAGCAGTTCTCAAGTGTCCAGCAGTAATATCGCAGGCAGCACTGATATCCTAGTTAGTTTAGCACTAGAGCAGTAGGTGGACAATTAACAATCCTACTTGCAGCAAACTTATGAGACAAAGAGTTCAGGAGAATGTGCCTTACCCAGGCAGTCAGTCAGACAGATGCGTTTCAATCGTTTTTTCGGAGATGTTTCCTTGTCTCGTTGCTATTGTTTGGGTTTCAAATTCAAGCTTAATTCTGACAGAGTCGCGAGAAAGCGTCATTAAATAGCAAAGTATTATCATACAGGGTGGACCATCGGCTTTTTTTTCTGTAAGTTGTTCTGTGGAGTTTGCAACAACTTGTCAAAATTATTAAATATCTTTATGCCTTGTGATCCTTGGGCACTCTGTGAAATAGAATGCACTGCGTAAACGTTGCACTGCATTGGATTTTCTTTTTTAAGGAATAATTGAAGTGATGGGCTACAAAATTAGCCTTAAGAAGGAGCCACCATGATCTCACAGAGAACGTTTTTGCTATCCCCTTAAAAACGGTGTTAGTTTGATTGAAGCTTAGTATTGTCTGAGCTGAGTAAGTGGTGACATAAGAAGGCTACATAAAGCTTTGACGGAAGTGTTTGGGCTTAGCTCGAGCACTGACGGGATATTGCACGATCTGTAATATGGCCAAAGCCATAAGTATAAACACCCCGGACTACTGCAGGAGCTGTTAAAATGAAGAGGAAGCAGAAACCATGTCAACAACCGTCGCTTCCTCCACATGGGAAACATACTCTTTGGAAAACTGAGCGAACTGGCACAAGCATCACTGATGGATCGCTGATGGATTTAGCGTGATTCATAAAGAGCCCACGCTAGTTCGAGTAGGAACCAGAGAAGTAGAAATAGTGTTAGAGGTGCTAACATAGCCCAAGGAGAACTACAGTGGACCAATAAGCTCCCGTCTAAGAACCTTTTGAGATGCACATCCCCCTCAACCTAAACAAATATGTGTCCGATTGGCGAGTTCCTATTTTATTGAGGCGGTGTTTGAGGAAGAAATTGCCAGCAAGCAAGTCCTTGCATCCTTAGCGTTTTATTTGTTCATTGATAGAATCTCCATCGTCCTTCTTTTGAGAAATCGATGAATTTTTTGGCATGTCTTAAGCCAGTTTGTGAATTCCAGTGAGAGAGCGTTTTTCTATCTTTCTATCCATCTTTACCTAGCCAACAGATAGACCACAGAATGCTGTGGACTAGGCACTTAATCCTAGCTTCTCTGCTTTCAGAGTCTGAAGACTATTCTAAACCGGCTTAGGCTCAAAGTTGAAAGACATAGGCGCTTTTAGGGTTGCTTGGTTGTCAGATACGATGTGCATATACATATGTGCGATCTTCGGAGGTTTCTTCTGATGCACTCTCTGGTACAGAGCTCGATAGCAAAATTCTCTGCTTGGAAGATAGAAGTAGAACGTCTTAATGGCGCAGAGTTGTAGTTCATACCGAAAATTTGAGGTTCGAGATCCGATTCCCAGAAAACACCAACAAGTTTATTCACGGTCCCACTCACTTCTTGCAAATATCTGACAAATGTCAGAGAGTTTTAATTGTTATGAGAATGCTTCTCTTTTTTTTTTCTTAAAAAAGACTACCGGATATGGCTCTAAGCTCTAGTTTCCTTCCATTTGTGCAAAAAATCACCCCTATCACGAATTCCATCGTAATCAAAAATGTGCTACGAACCCCGAAAAATCTATCACAGAATTCATTTGTAGTAGAATCGTAGTGAAAATCTGCTACGAATTTCGGAATTCGTGAAATTTGGTATCACTGAAGACGAATGAAATGGAAATTTGTTCTCTTTTTCTACGACAAGTAATTTGCGTCGGAATATAAAAAACAATTGTGTTTTGTTAAATAATGTAAGTATTTATATATTCTTTTTAAAGTTGTTAATACATACATAGAAACGCGAAGACACAACAAAATACAAGAAGAGCTCATGCAAAAAAAAAATTGAAATTAAACTCAGAATGATAAAAATAAAAGAGGAGAAGCTAAATCGCGACTACGTCGAATAAAGTACAACAAAAACAAATGTATCCAGATCAAATGGGTCACAAGCGTCTCGAAGCATTTTTCTTTGAGTCTTCATAATGGACTTTCGCCTGAAGGATTCCGCTTGAGCAGCAATAATTGCGAAGCCAATAGTATCCATTTTTAATTTTTTATGATTTTATATTTAAATTTCAGAATAAAACCGTTTTTTTTTAATTATCTATAAATTTAGCGCACAATTTATTTCAATTATTTTCACATATTAGACAAATTTGAGACTAAACAGCTGATTTCGAAAATGAGAGTGAGAGAGTTCTTTGTGGCAATGCTTTTTGCGATTCCGTTCGGATTGTGTGATAGCATTTTTTCGTAGTTCGTATCGTAACTTCAATTCGTAGATTTTCTACGAATGGATTCTGTGATAGGGCTGAATATAACACGCACAACATGTTCACGAGAAGCTAGACCCTGGACCACACACGATCTGTTTTTGACTGTCAATGCAAACGCCAATAGGAGTGTCCAATACCGACCTCATCGACAGCTATTCAGTGGCTTCACAAATACCCAAAATTTTTGCTTGGAACCCACTACAGTGATCGAGGTTCTAAAATTGTAAGGCGATAGAGAAGATATCAGCCCCTATGCCATCACTTGTCTTGGATTGGTCAGCGTGTATTTTCAGCGCTTTGTTATCACTTTGTGTAGCATTCCCTTCCCATTGCTACTACATTGCTATCAGCTCTGAATGCTAATCTTGCTGTTAGTATTGAAGTCTGTGAAGTCCGTCGCTCATATTTAAGTACATTTAGGCTTAAAATTTGGCGTGCCTTAAGTCATAGCTTTTCTATTGTGATGACTCTCTCAATCGCATCGCCGATTTTATTACTGTGTTCCTGACATAGCTTTGCAAAATGGAGAATATGCAGCATGGCTTCCATCGCCGTGGTTTGAATGGTTCGCATAGCTCCGGTTACACAGACCCATGCCACCCTTTGAATTTTATAGAGTACGTTGACTTAGCTGGCTTTTTTTAGTGCTGTCCACCAGGGTATGATTAGATAGATCTCACGTCCAAGAGTTCTTCAGAACGGAAGTATGGAACTCGATTCATATCGCAAAATTCTGCTCCGCTTCCCTATTCCCTCGATCCGATCAAGGATTTCAGTCCCTGCCGACCTGTTTATAGTCTCCCACAGAGATCCAAAATATTTTGAAAGAACCTATTATGGACCCAAAGAGATTGATGGTCATTTAAGGAGATGTATTTTTAACTCATTTGAAGACAAGCTTATCGAACTTTATTTTCTTACATTGGTTTAGGTTAGGTTAGGATTGTCAATAGCTCACATAGACTAGCAATGAGTCCATTGCGCCCAATAGTAGACCTCTGAGAACCTTAATTTCAATATCGACAACTGAACTAAACCACTCAGATATAGTGGAGTTTGTTTAGCTCAGTCTTTCTCAGATCAGCCAGCTCCGCAGGAAAGTAGCTCCCTTTTGGTGGCTAGTGCTGGAGAATCGCATAGCAAGTGGCGAATGGATTCTATTTCCTCTTTGTCCCTGCAGTTCCTACATAAGTCGTTGTGGGGTAGTCTTAACCGTACTCCATGATTCCCTATTACACAGTCTCCCGTCAAGACGCCGACAGCATAGGTTTGGTTAGGTTGTTTCGTTAGCCATAACTACCATCGCTGAGCCCTAGTTGGCACGTACACTTTAGTAGAGTTTCATGTGTGAAGTAGGGAATAAAACCATAAATTTTATGCAGATTGTAGCTTTTTTTAAATTTCTTATTTGCTCGTATTTTCCTTATAAAAAACATCTAAATTAAAAAATTTAACAACATTCCTTTATTTTTCTCTTTTCAGGTAAGTCCAGCAATTATTTTGAACAATATCATCCCAACCATTTGTACTCGTAAGTGATATATTTTCTTGTCTAAAACAATATAATAAAACCAACCTTTTAACTTAATTTAAAAGACTGGCGGCGATCCAGCCAAATTGTCCAAAATGTTTGTCTGCTTGTTTAAAAGATGACTGTCATCCTTGTGGGAATCAAGTACTCACTTTGCGGGCTATCAACATATCAGTCTCTGCCTGAGATATGGTATCCTTTCATCCGCGATCGCTTGGTCTCTGAAGCGAAAGTTTGGTTGCAGTTCGTAGAGTGTGCGATTGTATTTTGTCCTCCTCTTGCCCTCCCAGTGAAAGTAACACATTCTGCGAAGGATTGGTTGTTTGAAAGGACGAAGTATCTGCTCTTTTTAGTCCCGTTCTACATCCAGGGTGCTTTCTTGGCTTGTTTCCAGCTTTTTCCGTCGAATAGTCGAGGTCTGAATCTTGTTGCTGTGAGACAATAGTCAGAGTCGTCGTTGAACTTTTTAATTGATGAGCCCCATGATACCCCCTAATTTTGAAGCTTATTTGTTGTCTTTCTTGAGCTCAGTCTAGCCGGATTCATCTAGACGAAAGAGAGGTTTCGATATTTGCACCTGACATTGACAACTTTTATAGGCGCTGTGTTTAATCGTCGAAACCCAGTTAGGGATGGATGGGAGGTGGTTGGTGCTTCCGAAGCCTCAATTGCTGCCAGAATATCTTTAGAGAATAGGTAACACGTCTTTCTATTGTGTAAATTGAATGGGATGCTGTCATTTTGAACACTGCCGAAACCTTCGCCAAAAATATGCAATAGTGGTTCAGTAGTCTAGCGATAATTTTAGTTGATATAGAGGGAACCCTAACTCCCTGTCCCATGTGCCATTTTTAAGAGCCGTTTACACTACTTGTTTCCCAATCATCTCTGCATGGTATGAGCAGACCTTAGATGATACTTTCCACTTTTAAGTCGAAGCTCACTCAATGATGACAAATTCAGTGTACCGCCTTTGAAAACTTTTAAAACTGGAGGAGAGCCCGGCAATGCTACAACTTATGAATCGATCCACAAAAAGGAGGTGAGACTATCGATAAACCTAATCTCGTTGCGTGTTTCAGAGAGTATCCCTATCGCTATTCTTAACCTTGATCTGCTTTGTTTTAAATTTTTGGTCGATCTAACACTGGCCACCATATGCCCTTCTAAGTTGGACCATCTTAGGTCAGCCAAGTAAATCTATTTTTTCTCGAGAGCTATTGGTGGTTTCACATCTTTGTGGGAGATCATCTTCATTTTGGCTAGTACATCGGTACTTTCGTTGCCCTCTATATCGCAGTATCCAATTACCCAGCATAATCTGACGCATGATCTGTAGTGCCTTGAAAATTGTGTGAAAATACGTGACTACTTCAGATTTTTCTACGTAGGACTCCAGCGCCTGACTGTCTATGTAGATGGTTATTCCATAGTTTTAAGCCCAGCTAGAACCTGTTTGGAACACACAGCTTGTATCCAGAAGTCTCAGGGCCACCTGTAGGTTTATATCCCTCGAGTTTATACCCGACCCCATACCATGACTAGTTTTGAAACCATCCGTGTAGACTGCAGGTTTGCGGGAAGCTTTTCTAACATTCTTTTGTAATTGCCTTGGAGATATGCATACATATGTGTATAGGTTACATCATACTACATCTGAAGGTCGAGGCTAAGACTATCGGCTTCATTTTGAAGGATTTTTAAGCAATGCGTTGCTAACCAGTTGAGACTTTTGTTGACTTGCAACTTTTATTCAGGACTACAACCATGATTATGCAGGAAACATCATAAAACTTCATTTCTCCTCAAAGTTGTGTGCAATAAGACGGTTTTGTACTGAAAACTATAGGTCGGCAGGACAACAATCCACTTTCACTGTGCTGTCTTCCTTAAGCTGGAATAACCCATTTTTTTTCGCTGAATCCCTCAAAAAATCATTAAAACCCGATAAAGTTCAAAACTATTGAAACGTCACGTAGCTGCCTTCTCAAATTGCGCCCCAAAACCCATACAAACACACACGCATAGTCAAATACATTTCGTCCATCTCGTGCTAGCAAAGGATTTTCATTGTAAGACAAAAAGAACTCAAAAACTTTTCTTCCAACGTTTCTCGTCCACCAGCATTGGGGCTCACTGACATCATCTTCTCTTCTTTCAAAGACACGACAACGACAACTTCGAGATTGATGGCTTCTCTAATAGTATTCAACTTTTCTCTATGGGATTTCCAATCCACAGGCAAGAAAAAAAAGGATAAAGAAACCCCAAAGTGCAGCGTCATCAACTTTTTGGAGCCACGATAACTCTCTTGCTTTCTCTATCTCGTCGAGATGCTTCTTCATCGTCCTTTGCTATCGTTGTACTATATGTTTGCATTATTCACTAGATTTCTATTCATTGAGCATTCTATGTTGGTCTAGTGTCATTCATTCATTCAAGGAAGCAACGGATAGACAGACAAGTTCGTCTGTTACCATATCCTTTCGATAACCTCCACCACTCCCATATAACTTTTGTTTTATGAAGGCCAAAGGAATACGAATACGACTACAACGACGACGACGACGACGACGACGACGTAGATAAACTTTTATGGCACATCGTAGTGTGTGTTGTACTTGTATATTGCACAGGATCTTAGGAAGTTGTGAATTTCTAATCTTAAGCTGCTAAAACCCCAACGAACAATACAAAAATCGCCATGTCCGTCGACTTAGTATTTTTTTTTTGTTTTGTCGTCCTTTGGTTCTTTTCTTATCCTCTCTCAATATGTGTGTCCTTTCGTAAAATTT
This sequence comes from Blera fallax, assembly GCA_946965025.1. NCBI lineage: Eukaryota > Metazoa > Arthropoda > Insecta > Diptera > Syrphidae > Blera > Blera fallax. Next base: position 11,254,375 of record OX337247.1, on the reverse strand, counting down.
TCAGTGCATCACTCACAGTTACTTTCTGACATCGACAACGACAACGACAGCACGACGACGATGACAACGATGAGGAGGAGAAGGATGAGTGCAGCAGTAAGATGACAATGGCATGGACTTCGATTCTATATAACCTCGAATCTACTGTACACAACTGTAAATGCAGTTTATATAAAAATACGGAAAAGCAGTAAAATTTTCGACAGATGACATCAACAAGGAGTAAACACACACACACACACACACACACACCAAACATCAAACCAAAACCAATATACAAAAAGTCTGAGTGACATCCTTTTGCTTTGCTTGCTCGTTCGCCTTCAGATAATAAGGACGACAAAAGACGTTTGACTTGACGTTTGGGTACATCAACTCATCTACCATCCTACAGAAGTGAAAAAAGGACTTCCGATGAAATTTTGCAGATGGAAAACTTTATTTTTTCGTTCGTATCTATGAAGGAGGGGGTATTCCTGGTATACCTTCTTCGTCCTGGGTCCAGCCTGTCAAAAAGTTCGACTCAATTATTATTTATACTGAAGTGTCTGTCTGTTCGTCAGAAGAGAGTTTTATGTTGTGGGCACCCGTATGCTTCGTATCCTTAATATTTTTGAGTGTTGAAGACCTAAGGACTTCTGGCGGGAGAGAAATCAATGCTGCTGGTCAGGAGCAACACATACAACAATGAAACTCTTTTTGGGCGATTTTGGGCTAGACGCCATAATTTATAATGACAAATTCCGGTAATTCCTGGTTCCAAAGAATGAAGGTGATAAGTGAGGGAAAACGAAGAAGAAGAAGAGAAAGAGGAATTCGTGTAGGTTTGGTGAAAAATTCTTAAATCCCCCGGTGTGCTTGAGATACAGGACTCTGGTGGAGAAAATTGAAAAGTTGCAATCAGTCTTCGTCCTTTTTGTAGGAGTTACAATTTGTTTTTTTTTTCGCTTTTTCTCTTTTGGATTGAGGTTCGTCTTTGACGTTATATCTGTGTACATACATATGTATGCTGCAAGTCCTTCAAGTATCCATCTCAATTCGTGACCTTTCTCGTCTGGTACCATTCGTTTGAGTGATTTAAAGGGAAATCTCTGTTTGTGTGGCTAGATTGAGGGTTCGCTGCAGGTGTCGCAGACAGTGGAGTTGGATATTTCTTTTTTGCCATCAAAAGAGAAGTATTTCATCGAAAATTCCTGTGGAAACTTCCAGAAGTCGGTTTTGTGCTGGATTTTTTGGGGAGTTGGCAGGAGGTTGAGAAAATCGAAACTGTGTCTTGGGTGGCGGTTGCTTAGCTCAATGTTTTACAAATTCTGCACGACGACAAGGATCAACGTCTTTTCGTATTAAAGCTATCCATCTAGAATTTTCGAATGAATCTTAAAAGCGCTTCTTTTGCGGTCAGTCTTAAGGCAACGTTATGAGAACTGCATAGCGTTTACAAATTCATATCTCTCTGCTACGAATCTAATAAGGGTGGTGCCGTCTAGAGCCGTCCAGCCGTCATCAAATTTAGAGAACTCAGGCTTCACAATGCGGTTTTTGTCCTGTCCACTGAGCTATAGACAAGCCTGAATTCGACATAGCGGTCGGATACGGATACTTTCATAAGTGATTATATTTTTAGCATCTGCTGTAAGGAGCATTTCATTCTTCATCCTTCCTTTCAGTTTAACTTACTTTCGAGATTCAGTCCTATGTATGTATTTCGAACTTTGTAACAAGCTCTGAACCGAAATTTGTACTCCGGAATGGCCCTCCTTATCCAGTTTCGTTTTTAGTTCCTTATCGAGCTCTCGGTCCATAAAGAGTGTCTAAGACAGTAGCTTTCCATCCCATCCCGGTCCAAGGCACGCTGGTTCCAGTTCGTCAGACCAAGCATTCTAGCATCCAGGATTGCTTGAGCCTTATACTCGTAATGCAAGTTCGTTCTTTTTTGTCGTCTCGAACCTGAAGTCTGCGATTCGAAAACTCATTCATTTACTCGATGTGTAATGTTTGGCCTTCCAGACTACATACGTCCTCCTCCATTCGTCCTCCTTCCATGTGGGAGCAAACATTCGACGAAGTACTTTTCGTTCGAAGAAACCCAAGATCTACTCCGCTTTCCTGTTTATTGTCTAGGATTCGGCGCCATATAGTAGGACTGGAAGGATTATCTTTCTGCAGAGAATCACTTTCATCCTTCGTGTTAGGAGTTTTGAACCCAGTTGTTTTGCCAAACCGAATAGCAGCGGTTTCCTTTAGTAAATCTTCGCCAGATCTCTACTAAGGTGTTGCTCCTGGAGTTAAGGCAGTTCTGAGGCAGCTGAACTCTTTAACTACCTCGAAGTTGTAGCTGCCGATAGTGACGTTTTGTCCTTGGAGAGAATAGATGTTGGTTTGTCGCTAGCAAATATTTAGTTTTGTTTCAATTGCCGTTAAAGCATCTGCAACAGTCCGCGTATCCCAGCAGCTTGATTAACTTATGAAAGATAGAACCTTCCATGTTGATTCCAGCCCTCAGTACCATGGCAGTGCAGAGATCCGATGCATATCTGGAAATGTTCCCAAGTGGCGCTTCCAAACTAAGCACCGCGGTTTTTCCAGCACAACGCGGGATCCCGAATTCGACCATCGCCTTGAAGAAATGATTCCTGTCATACGCAGCCTTAAAGTCGATAAACAGATGGTGTGTTCCGACGTGAAATTTGATGGTCTTCTCCTGAATGTTCGTGAAGGTTTGGTCTAAATAGTCAAACAGCCGAAAGCCTTATTGATACGTGCAGATAAATGTGATGCAGAATGGCTTAAGACGTTCATACAGTACGCTGGACAGGATCAGCTTAGCTTTTGATGGATTCGATTTTAAACAAAACAACTTCACTCATTGAGGTCATTTTTTTAGTAGTGCCGTGCAGTGGAGCCCTCCCTGTTTACGATATCTCATAGGCAATTAATTTTGTCCTAAGTTCTCCCCGCTCTTGGTTTCTCATCGGTGAAGCTTTCTCATGACATTTACTACTCTCGGACGTCGATCGAACATTCGGGAAGGATGGGACCGTGAAAATTGTTGTTGGTGTTTTCTGGGATTCGATCTTCAAATCTCCTGCTCAGTAGTCCAATGCACTAAACACTGGGCTACGAAGCTCTTACGTAAATCCAACTTAAGAAGTTAAAAGTGGCATTGCAGAGTCCATGGTTCCGTGTAATAGAACAGACATAGGAAACGTTAACGTTAACCAATGCTGAACGTTTTGCTATCTTTTGAAGAGACTCTGAACAAGGACATTCCCTCAAAGCTAATGTTTAGATATGTTCTTTACGAAATCTGTCATATCCCTTTCGTTGGTCTGTAGGACTTACGTTTTTTACGTCACGTTTATGGTTTGCTAGCAATCGTTCAGTGATCGTGGACATAATTCAGAACTGACACGACGAAGGTTTTTTCACTCAATTATGTACTTCAACCCAAAGAATCACAATGCCCATTCGGGTCGCATTGTCGGCCATTCTCTTAGTTCTAAGTAACGTTCAAACCGAACAACTTTGTAATGAGAGCCAGCATTCAACCAGGTGCACCCAGCCAACAAAGTCATTTATGTACTTCCTATCTCCCAATGCTTAATAGAGTTCCCAGACCGAATGATCTACTCCCGGTCGCGTCGTAATTCCAATTTAATTCCACCATAACTCCTTCTCATCCCCTTGTGAATGCCATGCAGCCGTCTGTCTCCCCTATTCCCTGTCACATTGTAATCAACTACGAAACAAGACGAATTGTTGCTGTCAAATCGCCACGAATATTGCACAACAATTTCGTCGTCGACGGTCGTGGTCGTCGTTGTCGGCGTCGTCGCCACCATCGTTGTGGAATTCTTTCTGTGGCTCAGCCTTTGCAGTGGTCGGTTCGTGGTTGAAATTAATAGACAGCTTCTCAGACTCCAATGGCCAATCATAAATAATCGCCCGGCCAAAAGAACCATAAGGACCCAGAGTCAAGTCATCATCGAAAAAACCGTACTGTGTCGCGCTTTAGCGCTGCTAATTTGCGCTGTCAGATGATTTAAAGCGTTTTTATTGTCTGCCACAAAAGTCACGCATCGGTCAATGCTGCGCGAAAGAGAGCGGTAGGACCTCTACTACCAACACATTGCACTTTACCAAGGGACGGGCTGTGCGCGCATTCGCGCGATAAATAACCGTCATTTACTGCTCTGCACCAAACTGTGGTGCAACGATATAAATATCTGAGCCACTTTGCAGTAGGTACCAAGTGGAGTAGAGTGTGTAGCTGGACGCGCAATTTAACACAGAGGCTTCAGGCTGCGCGCGGATGGATGAGGAGCGATATGGGACACTATGAGGCCGCGATTAAGACGTGGGTGGACAAATAATTTACTGATAGTTGAGGGTGTTTTATGCTCTCCGGCTGTCTGGCTGCAGCCTGGGTGCATTGCGAGCGAGAAGAGAGAGTCGCAGATTGGCTATTAGAGCGCACCATTCTTTTGGCTGACACTTGTGTGTGCAGGGTTAGTGTGACTTTTGACATCGTATTTCATTTGGATGATTTGGTACTTAAACCGCTGAATCGGAGAATCGTGAGTAGGACATTTGGGCCTGATGTAGGTATTTGATGGCGGAATGGGTATAAAAGTGATTTCTGTTGGCCTGCAAGTAGTGGAATGTGCGGTCATACTTCCGTGAGTGACTGCAGACGAAAACTGGTTAACCGTAGTCCAAGTGTACTTCGAGCGGTCTAGAGTCTCGTACAAATATGGGAGCAGCACTTTAAAATGGTACTCTTACATGTGCCATAGAGTCGGTTATGTTTGCGTTTCTGAAAAAAATTAGGAATTATTAACTTAGTTTGTCCGTGATTCCAAGTGATGGAGTGATGCCACAGGGCACTGCAATATCGGTAAGACTGGCACTCTTCGCTAACGACTTCTGTAGTAGCTGCATGGATGAAGACGAGGAAGAAGCCTCAACCAACAAGCCAACAGCAGCCAGCTAGATCTTTACCTAGCTCTCACCAGTTTCGCATACCAAGTTGAGGTCCGCTTCCACCTTTGTGGCGATCTTCCTCTACTGCGTCGTACCTTTGTTTTACAGACATTGGAAAAGCATGTGTTGAACTTCTTCAATTCTATCTGCACAGCTTAGCTTACACAGGGTGTTTTTTTGAGGTTATATTTTATAAATGAGTTTTGTTTCATTTACTCCTCGATATTGGGGCCTAATCTGTACGTCCACTTACCTGATTTAATAGGGTTCTATGGCTACAACTAGTCTTTGTACGGCTTTTTTGGTCCCCTGTCTATCCAGTACTACAATCCTACACCCTGTTCCCTAGGAAATTATCAGAATTGCGGTGTTTCTTTTCGAAGCTTTCAAGACAGACAGTTTCAATTTTAGTACCCTTAAACCAGAGCCTCACCGAGGACATATAAAATGTTTACGAATAAGTGGAAGGGATGTATCTTGCACCTTTTTTTTCTTAAGAGAGATTCGTCCTTCAGACTCCGCAAGGCTTCAGAAGGTGTTCCAGAGTTTCCACTGAGTCATTGCAAAAACTGCAGAGAACCACTCGGAGAAAGTTGCAGTATTTTCCAGGCCCGAACTTCACGGTATAGAAATATGCGCCGGCATCAATCTGGACCCAGGCATTAAACGTGGCTCCATTCATATACATAATATCCACTATACATGGATAGTCAAGCGGCGCCCAAAGCTCTGAGCTTCTACTTGATAAACTCCAAATCAGTCCTATGCGCTTTGATAATCTTCACAGATTGCCTCTGCGAAACAAGGTTTGACTTTGGTAGGTATTGAGTCATGTACATAGGTGTTAAAGGTAACGAATCTGCGGATCTGCTAGCCAGGAAAGAGTCCTCCGATCTGTTCAACAGAGTCTACGCTTCAGCGCCATAGAGCAGGACTGAGATGATAAAGGCTTTGTATAGAAAATCCTTAGTTCTTCCGGACTAGGCCTTACTACTCCATTGCGGTCTCATTCTAAAGAAAGAGTGATTGGCATAAGTTATTCATCGTTTCATTTCTGCTGATGTATTATTGTCAGGTAGTAATGTCTGGGACTCGAACCTGCCTCTCAGGAATCCAACCACGAACGTTAGGTTAGGTTAGGAAGGTGAGAACTCCTCTAGGCTCAGCTATACACATATTGACGCATTTCTTACTTATTGTGTCTGATATAGGACAACTGGTCATGTCCCTTAATGTACATATCTATCGGTACAAATATCTTTCACCATCACGTTGGGCAGTTTTTCGATGTCCTGTAAGAAATGTTTTCCGAAGACTTTGTTTTTTAGGTGATAGCGCGGTGGTAAGTTCAGTGATGAATCCTTTAAGGCCTCGGTTTAGAGTTACTTGTTTTTTTTTTTTTTTTTTGTGTGAGGATTTTCCAAGTCTTTGGCATTCATTGGAGGGAGTTTTTAAAGTGCAGCCCTTTTGTTTTCAATTTTGCTTACTTATTGTTCTCCGTGGCTCCCAATATGGTAAGAATTCTGTAGATAGTGGTTCCATTTTAATAGTATAAATCCCATTAGCACTCAGACTCTATACGATCCATTCTAATACCAGGCAACAACTCCTTTTTTGCTGTAGAAGTTGAAGGAACTCAGATTTTATTCGTTTCTCTGTTGTCCTTAGTGCCTGTGATTGCTGTTACCCTAGCGGGGTTCGAACCTACACCGGCCACGTCGCAAGCAAACACACTACCTACTACTCCGTGGCCACCACGTATAATGTTTCCTACAACGTTGCCAGATTTTTGTTTTCGTATAGGTAGGCTAAGCGATCCTACTTTTAGTAACCGGCTCCCTTCCTAAGCAAACGGTACTTCAGTTGCCAATCGGAATTCTGTGAAAAATCCAAGAAATGACAGTAGAAACCCTAACGACCACTTACCTTTAAACTTGACTAAACTCTCCAAAGCCTCTGGTATTGCATCCTTAAAATTCTAAACCAACTATCACCACCTGAAAAAAATGCCCAAAAAAGCCTAACCCTTTAAATCGAATAAAAAAAAAAAAAGAAAAAAAATTCTCGTAACTCGATACACACCCTGAATCACAGACGGTAAAATACCACTCTCTCTAAACCTATTAACCCCGTTGCCACCATCGCACTTCGGTACAACGTCGAAATTTGACCTTCAAATGCGCTACGCTTCAACCCCCCACAGCGCAGCGGCATATTTAATTCAAACACGATGAACGGTTACTTTTTTTTTTCTCTTTCCATCCCCTCCTCCCGCCCAATTCGATCTGTATGCTTTATTGTCGTCGTCGCATTGCTTTCCCTACATCTCCCATTCCCTTATCGCTGATGTTTACATCTATCCTCGTGCAGCACAAGTGTTTCTCCTGAAAAAAGGAGGAAAACGAACCGAAAAAAAAAAACGGAAAAGAGGGCTTTTCCAGGATTCAGGAATTTTTTTTTTTTTTTTTCTGTGCCGTTGCTACTCTCTCCCTGTGTTAGAGACCGTGTAAAGAGGATGAGCGAGGGTGGGAAATCCTTACAGCAACAAGTTGTTATCATTTGTAAACGGTGAACTCTCCACAATCCGGGCGTTGTTAAATCGTGAAAAAAGTGGTTTGTAATTTATTATCAAGCTGCTCTTCATACGTCCTTTTCGCTTTCGTCCCTTTGTTTTGATTGTGGGTGTTTTTTTTTTTTGATATTTTTCTTCTGGAGTTGTCGGCGTCGTCGTCTTCTTCTCTTTCAATTTGTTTGCCAAGGGTTTGTTGATGGTGTTATTAGGTTATTGTAGGTCCTTCAAAGAAAAAGTCTGAATTCTTGTAGGTTTCGGTAGCTGCATGATCTGTCATCAATCATTTTGGCAGTGTTACGGCGAAAAGACTCTTCGGCTTCTAATGGTGGGCATGGTAATAGGCTCAATTTGCCATATGATTATCGAATAATTTATTCGATGTGAAGGAGGAGAGGATAGCTAGGATCAGTTTGGTGAAAAACGGATTGAATGTGGGTGGTTTCATTGCAGTCATATTTTAAGAAAGGGACCGCGAACTCGGGGAGAACTTAATCGCAGCGATGCAATGGATTTGATAGGCTTATAGGCTTGTGTCAGTCAAGTCCCAGAATGCTCCTGACGAAATTTTAAATCTGGGTAATGGACAGTTAGGCTTCTTGACGGTTAATAGATGACTTGGCGAACTTTTTTTTTGCAGGGTTGACCTGGGTGATGATGGATAAATTCATCCAAGGGGTTACCGACTCCATTAACACTCGTATCCACGTTGGTAGTCATCACTGTCGCAGCTAGTGCGTCACAGGATTCATGCATAAGAATGAAAAGGTTAAGATCGAAATTGTTTCATCAAAAGATTGATTCATGCTTTTGTAGAGTTCAACCGTTCTCCGCTGCACCAGTTCGTAGGGTTCGTAGGTTAGGTTAGGTATACGGGTGCCCTGACAGGAGAATGTCAACGGCTCACTTAGACGAGCATTGAGACCATTGTGTCCATTAGTTAACCCTTGACAACCTAAATATCCTTATCGACGGCTGAATTGAATCACCCAGATACATATGTATGTGAATCTCAAGGAGTTTGTTCAGCTTCAAGTTTCTTAGATCATCTAGCTATCCAGGGAAGTAGCTCCCAAGAGTGTCCTTCCTTATGGTGGCTAGTGCTGGACAATCACATGGCAGGTGGCGAATGGATTCTATTTCCTCTTCGTCGCTGCAGTTTGTATAGAAGTCGTTGGGGGATAGTCCTAGCCGTGCTGCATGATTGCCTGTCACACAGTGTCCCGTCACGACGCTGACAGCTATTCAAGTATCCCTGCGACTAAGTTTCATGAGATCTGCGGATCTCCTTTTCTCATAGTCTGCCCATAACGATCTGGCTATGGCACATGTATCCAATCGATACCAACGCCTGCTAGCTTCCTCGTTGGACTCAATGTCTTTCTTCCTGTTCAAGATGCGCTAGCCTTGGGAAGAGATGCGAGGCGCTTAGGTGTGATCCTGCCCGCCTTTACGTAACCTGATATATCCATGTGGCCCGGAACCTAACCAGGTTCACCTTGCTGGCTCCTGAGATATCATCCAGTCTTTTAATGGACGTTTTTCCGAGCTCGGACCTCACTGATGTTGACTGTAACGACTGCTACTGACTGCTTGACTGTCAACGTTGATGCTGATTGTTTTTCCAGAGCTGTTACCCTCGTTAATCATGTCCGCAGCTTGTATTGTGGCTGCAACTTCGGCTTGAAAAACACTGCAATCGTCCTCAAAACTAAAGTACCGGTTTGTATTTCGAGACTCGCAGTAGACACCAGCACCAGTGGCTACACTGCTTCGTAAGTTAAAGCGAATTAACCATGCACCTTGGAAGAGGTGCCTTCTTCCCTTCATTTTGGACCAACAAAATTACCAGAAAGTTCCAAAAACTATTCCCTCCTCGGACCTGTCACTTCCGTTTCAATCCAACAAAAAACTAAGTGACAATCGCCAAGTTTTTGAAAACTGATCTCTTCGTGTCTCTTGCGAAATAACGTCTCTAACGATTAGATATGCGGTTAGTAGCACACAGTCATCTGAGAACAAACAAAAAAGAAACAACCTAACCCCCAACAGGTACAAATATCCGAACAAAACTTTGTTTTCTTCTGGTCAAAACCTACCAGCCATCCTTCAACCGGCAGCCGTAATTTGATATCCGTTTGTCAAATGTTATGAAGTCATTTCTTTGAGTTGGGCCTGATAGGTGTGTGCGCTGCTTCAGAATTCAGTATATTCCATTTCTCGCCCTGACGATTCACGCTGGACTGGACAATAAGTGGCATATTCTACTGCGCTGCCAATGAAACCAAACCAAAGTCATTCTCGCGCCAATTAATTGGGCAAGGCTTTGGCAAGGCGTCAAACGACACCGCTACCGGAGTTGATCAGTCGATAGATGCCCTGGCTACTGTTTCTTTGCTACGCAAGGATCTTTTTTTCCACTTGATAGAATGTCGGCTACAAATGATGAAATGTTTAACCAATCGACCGAGCAAAGGAGATCCGAAATAAATTGCCCACAACTTTGGTTTGATTTGTGATGACACATTTTCTCTGGTAAACAGAACGTTCCGTGATTTCTTTTGACGTGTGTTTGAGATGTCCTACACTGCGCCCTAAATTTTAGCATCCTTTATAAGAGAACAACACAAAAACAAAAAATGCTTTCTCTTCTCTTTCAAATGTGTAATGCTAATCCCTCTTGGTGCAGGATTACTCCAAGACGACAACATTCCGAGGGATGAAGAATGTTACGTGGGTGATTTTTTTTTTCGTTCTGAATGATTGACAGGATCATGGAGATGGAGCACAAAACCGGGGGCAAACATTTTCTACATGAGCGGAATTCTGAAGAGGCGGGAGGACTACGAAGGGAATAAATGATTAAGTCAAGTTGTCATTCATGTCAAATCGTCGAACGGACGGGTGGGAGGAGGGAGGAGGGTGGAAGGCAAAAATATTGCCATGTCCTGGGCGCTGATGTCTTTCTGGTTGCGAATGAGTGGTAATTACGCGAGCGGATATTAATAGAATCCTGTCTGCTGGAACTTGTTGGAGGAGTTTTTTCGTTTTTTTTTTTCTCGGTTTGTAACTTTTTTTTTTGCTGACTGACTGACGTGTGTCAAAAATGTGTCCTTTGACAGACTGGTGCTGTTTGGGACGTGACTTGACTGGAAAAGGACAGTGAGGAGCATAGACGCAATCAGATTAATTCTAGTAGAAATTATTTATTTATTTAAATGCGGAAGGATGCTCTTCAAAATGTCACTCCTCAGCGGTTGGTACTCAGACGACGTGATATGGATCTAGTTGCTTTAATCCTTCTGCTAATATGGTGAACTTTGACTTTTATTTTTCGAAGTCCCACATGTCGAGCTGTCTAAGAGTTCAATAAATGTGATGCCAAAGGACGATCCGGTTTGTGACAAAGGTTTGTCGAACTCTACATTTCACAGCGTTACCTGCAGGTGTAAAAAATTAGACAAGGATATGACAAAATGGATACAGCTGTCCGTCGAAAAGGTTATGAGTGTTATTCTAAAAATTAAGATGATGTCCTTTAGAGCTCTCTAGAAGCGTCTATACAGTTTTCTGGGAGGCTTTTTGCACCATACAACACGGCATGTACATCCAGTATGCTGACCTCGGCGAGATTCCCCACCTTTGTCCACATACCCGTTTGCACTAATGAAGCACCCTTCTCGCCTTCTGGATCTTTTCTTTTACATGAAGGTACCCAGTTGGTCGAACATCTAGTTATACTCCCAGATAGTTAACCTTCTTTGTCACCTTCAGTTTCGATCCAAAAAGGGCTCAAATTCCAGATCTACCGTCTTCCTTGTGACGATGATTAAATCTGTCTTTTCCGCATTAAAGGAGAGCCCTTGTTCACGACACTATCACTCCACCACTCAAAGTGCTCTCGGAGTGCATTCCTCGTGGTATCTGCTGTCATTAAGTCTAGTCAGGAGAGAGTCCACACTGTAGGTGATGAGACTCCTCCCTGTGGGCAACTTTTGCTTACCCTTCCTCTAACTTTTGAAGTTCCCGTCTGAATATTTACCGCCCTATTTCTCAGCATATTGTGCACCCATCTCACCACCAATGGGTTAACCCCCCGTCCTTCTAAGGCTACTCTCAGACTTCCGAAGCATATTTTATCGAAGGCACCTTCAATGGTCAATACTGTGGTCATTGCCTCAGTTTTTGCTGTTTTCGTAGATTTACTAGCTCTGTATGCATGTTGTCTTCTATTCAAACGATGCCAGATTCTTACTGACCGAAATCATCCCCCGCGACCACCCATTCCTCGCGATACTGCCGTCAAGCATTTCCTCAAGATTGGGGTTCAGTTTTATGTATTCAGCTTGGGTAATCCTCATATAAACCTGTATCGTTGGACCAGCCGAACTGAGTCACCGTCGTAATATCCTTTTTCTGCTCTGTTTTTTCTAGTGGTTTGACAGTAACCCTTAAGTTAATTTAATTGTCTTGTTCCGTACCTAACTCCACGCTTGATTTGGACTTCTAAGGATCAGTTTCTGTAGCCTGATCGCCAATTGATCAATTTGTTCGATATTTGGGTCCTTTGAGTGAGATTTTGCAAAAGCTCTCAAGTTTCTTCGAATAGCAATGTTTTTTTTCTAGTGGTTTGACAGTAACCCTTAAGTTAATTTAATTGTCTTGTTCCGTACCTAACTCCACGCTTGATTTGGACTTCTAAGGATCAGTTTCTGTAGCCTGATCGCCAATTGATCAATTTGTTCGATATTTGGGTCCTTTGAGTGAGATTTTGCAAAAGCTCTCAAGTTTCTTCGAATAGCAATGTTTTCCATGAGTGTTTTCTACTACGTTTAAAAAGGGTTAACGGCTGGCAACTGTTCTTCATTGGTATACCTATGGAACCATGGTGCCTTTACAAGTTAATTTCTTCCCATTTAGACCTTGTTTTAGTGGATGCAATCTGTGGCTTGGGACTTTTTTAAAATAGTGGATTCTATTCTGGCTTTACCGCCACTAAATCCTTGCTTAGTATCTTGCTAATGAAGGGGGACTATTGCTTGTCATAAAACAAACATATGTCATCGCCTTTAATGACAAATAACCCACCTACCACATTCAGATTGATCCCCAAAGAATAACGAGAAACCCCATAAAACCTAAATCTTCCATTCCTCTCCACCCTGTTTCACTCCATAAATATTCATTAAAAACAAATTCTCTTGAAGAACTCTTCTCCTGAGTGTCATCTTCCAAATGCCACTTCTTAGTCTTCTTGCACTTAACTAAACCAAGAAAACCATGAAACACGTGCAATGTGCGACACTTAAACTGGCCTACTCTAGACTGACACGACTTTGGTCACCTCTGGACAAATGCCTAGTGAGTCCCCCACCCCACCACCAAACATAAGAGTTCAACACACAACCGCTTCGGACATTCTCAGAACATCAACACAAATTATGTTAATCCTTTCGCCCAGAAGGGGTGTACACCTCCGTTCTTCATCATCATCAGCATCAGCATCAGCATCTCAGGCTTCCTGGGCCGGATAACAATGCAAATTATGAGTAATAATAGCGGTAATAATAAACAGTAATAATCGCCCCCCTAATAATAATGTCATACAATTGGCAATTGCTGGCAGAGAGTCAGTCCATGGAGGAGATGTTGCTGTGTACCAGATGAGGCTTTGTGGCCCGTAAGGTGTTTGCGGTGCTGCAGGATGCACAATGGCATCACACATCCTCTCACATCACATCCTCTCACAGGTGCAATTATTACTTAGTTTAGATAGTTAAGTGTTGAACAATTGGATGATTTATTGAGTCATCTTCGGCCTACACACCAGACACAACACACAGACAATGTGAGTGTGGTCGTGTGTAACGTAAATGAATTTACGATCTTGAGATAATGGCCTGAGACTTACAAACCTTCTACCAATGTGTGATTGTGCAGTTTCAACCGACAATTGCAACAATACCACATGACGATGACGACGACGACGATTTCTAAGGACACCCCGCGTTCCACAACTATCGTTGGTCGGTCGTATCTCGTATGTGGGTGGATTATCGCACAGCGAAACTCTATGAGACTCACGGCCGCATCATTATCATCAACATCACGGCTGTGGTGCCGGTGCAGGAATCACGCGCTGCACAAAATCACCGTGTGATGGCTGTGTGATGCTGCTGCCACCACAGGGGTCGTGCTATCCAAAGCCGTGATCTTAACGCTGCTGATTGAGCAATCAATCTGACAGAATTACGTCTCATAAAAGTTGAATTATTGTGGCCAAATTGAGAGGAAAATGCCGTAGGTCGTGAACGGTTTGACTGATTGTGTGGCTGGCATCAATCAAATGGACACCAGACTGCTCTGGCGGTGGCAGGTCGTGGATTGCGAACACATCATGGGAAACAGGCATCAAAGTATGGTTTACGATTTTCGGTTGAGTGAAGTTTCAAAAAGGAGACGTGAATGAGGCGGCACGATGGAGTTTGGCCTAAAGCGAGGGAGATGAAACCCGTGATCGGAAGATTATCGTCGTGATGGATATGCGATGAATTATGGCAGCGGTTTTTATTTTTGATCTGGAGTATGATTCGATGAGGTGCTCAAAGGATTTGAAAACGTTGTCTAAGCGCAAAATTATTGCTTCAAACAGGAACCAAAACCTCAAAAATGGCCAAAACTCTAGTTTTTTAGAAGGCATGCAAGGCAACGAATTGTGGCAATGAAGGACAAAACTTATGATTTCGATGAGTCTGCAAAGGAACATGCTTGGAAGTTTCTTATTCTCTCAAAAATTTCTCACGAATGCCGGAACTTTGCAGCCTTGTCATTCCTTTTCTCCTTAGAAATTTGTTTCAAGGCATTTACGGCGAGTTTCGTTACGTATCTGAACCACGTATCTACGACCATTTTCAACCTGTCAAATTGTGGTATGTTAGTCCTTGTTAATACCCCGTCGTTTCATACTGCTGGCTAAACTATCTGCTGTAAGATTTGGTAGACCAAGTCCGCTTAATTTAAAAAGCTTTGATGAACCCTTGTGCTGTACATCCGCCTAAAAGCCTTTTTTTTTTATAAAAATCCAATGAAGGAGTAGATTTCTTGAGATATCCTTCATTTTATCTTACCTTAGTATATTTTCCCAGTGAGATGCATGAAAGAGATTCCAATCCGACGACACCTATGTGTAGTGGCTGTCGCCAGCGAATTTTTGTCTTGGAGAGTATTTTCCACAAATTTATCTCCACCTGCTGATACTGCAGTCTCGGCATGTCTAAGAAAATTATTCCTTAATTGCATTCAAAGTCTTACATTGGCCTAGATTCACCTCTGTCAGGAGAACTGCTTCTAACATTTTCGGAACAACCGATGGAGGGACTATCAGTAGGCGAAATAAAACCGTCTTAACAACAAGATTTGTTAAAAATTATGTTGAGCTTCAAAATCACACAACTGAAGCCGCTCTAGGCATTGTGCCATATGTCCTTCTGATTGCCTTCAATATAGCAACCACAGGAATGAGGAACGTCCAGCTGAAGAGGTAGTACCAACAACTCCAGTCTTCTGATGAGCAATATCTCTCCATTCTGCTTTGTTTAACGTTTGCCAGCAGTTCTTGAATTCGACTTCTATAAGCCTTCGCCTTTAAGTTAAACTCGCGCTAGATTTTTACAGGAGACTAGGCATCGATGTCGAAGAGGTCCTTGGCTAATTAAAAAACTTAAGTTAGGTGAATTCGTCAAACGTGACTTATCGTCCTCAACAAGTCCTTCCTTCAAACCTCTACCGATATGACAAAGTATATATTCTTGAACTTATCTAAAACATTCTTCCAGAAATGCCTTGAAAAAAACTGTCCTTCACTCATCACTTTCAAAAGGGAAGGGCTTACAATCCTCACTCGAAGTACTAGACGCCTAGCACCGTTAGACTAATTAGTTGACTCGCTATGGTGAGCATAAGTTCGTCTTCCATACGCCCTCATCTATTTTCGTTTGTGTTCCTCTAGAAAACTGTCTGACTTAACGAAATATGGTAAGAGTGTAGGTGAAAGGTAAATTGTTAAGGGATGGGAAGGCTAGTTGGTGGCTAGATGGGAAGAATCTAAGAACAGCTGTCTATATCAGGTGAACTGTATAATTTTGTCGATATTAAAATGTCTCAGAGGAGATCCTAAGTCAACCAGAATGAGCCTTCGAAGATATTTGTTTCATAGCGCAGAACAGTAGTAAGATAGTTGTCGAGGTTCTCGTTTCTCCTGGCAGCCTGGTACTTATTTTAATCGTCTTCTGCCAAGATTTAGCGTCGTCCTGACCCACACTGCTATATCATAACTTTGGCAGCTATTCAAGTAAGATTTTTTTAAGAATTTCTCGCGTTTAAGTGTAGGAAAGATTCCCGCCTGAAACGAAATAATAGTCACATGTGTAGTCCTGTGCTGTTTCAGGTGGAATGTTCAATAAATTGAGTGGTGGTGATTGGTAAAAAATATTTGCCAGTCCCTCCTTGTGTTCCCTAAAAGACCGCTCATTTGCGTAGTCCTGAGCCTGACAGGTGTTTGGTCAGGTACTCTTTTTATCATATCTTCTATGTACATATATTCGAAGGCGTGACGATCCCTTGGCACACTAAGAAATTGCTCTTGCAAGACGCACAAGGGTATTGGAGCTTGGCATCCAAATCGTGTGTCTTTCACGCTCGCACATGCAGACCAAAAGGGTTACCATCACCGTACAGAGATCAACAAGAAGATCTACCATATTAGAGCTGGAATCCACTGTGTAAGATTTGACCGACAATAGCACCACACCATTGGGTGGCTTTCCCCTTTACAGTGAAGTCAACAATGACTTTGTCATGCTCAAGAGCTGCTGTATTGGATGAAAGAAGCGTGTCATTACTTTGCGTAAATCTCTATTGGTGCACACTAGTTACTCCGCTAAAGCTAAAGTTCATCGATACATCCTCAAAAATGGGTCATGGTCGCTTCCAGTCTTCTGCCGATAAGTTGGCATTCAAGGGACAACTCAAGAAGGATCGCATCAATGAAGAGCAAGCTGCAACTACAGCTGCGCTAACTGTTTAAATGCAATACGTAAGGACTTCTGGGTCCTATTTGTCCTGTTTGGGTATAATTTTGCCTCAAGACAAGTAAAATATTTCTGTGGTTGCTTTGCCCTTTGGAATTTAGAAATTATTTTTTTTTATTCTCTACGTAAGACCGTCAGAGGACTCTTTCCGCCGACTTTACTTTGGTTGCATCCTAAGATCCAGGGGCGTAAGTCTGATCCTGCTATGTCAATCGCACATCGCTTCTAATGTTTTCACTAAACTAGATGTGAGACCTTAGGGTCTGTATCCCTCCGTACTAAGGTCTTTGCTAGATTGTAGGTATACAAAGGTTACATGTGCGAAACACTAAAGTCCTGAGAATATAAGTTGCAAGCAAACCGTGTTTTTAAATCTCTTTTACTCGAATCTTTTAATCGAAAAAAAACAAAAGTAACTGTTTCCACTAATGTGCTTAACGCCAAGCAAACCAACTTACTTGCATAAATGAACTCAATGTTATTCCAAAAGGATGCTTAACCTAAACCCTCACTCTATTGCCTGTCTGGCAATAACAAGTCCACCGCTGACCCCCATAAATCTTTCCCTTTATTCATTACATTCAGTACTTTTCAAACTAGAACTATACGTCTGCACTCCGCTTGATTGACACGGAGTAAAGTCAATTAAGAAAGTCAATCAACGTCTTTCATCTAAGGAGAACTGAGACTAACCTACCCCGCACATCCTGACATAGTGCAGGATGATGATTGAAAGGTAAAGGTCTCCGCAAAGCAGAATAACAAAAAAAAAAAAAAAAACAGAAAAGAAAAAAACCGCATGAATAAAGGAAAACCAACAAAACTTTACGGATCGACGAACTTTTCTCGACTCCCTCTGACCTTTCCATATCAAATGATGGTCAGTCACTCAATCTGATTCTATCCATCAGCGGTATTTCTCGGCGAAAGTACACACACACACACACACACACACAATTGGAAATAATGATGTCTTTCTGCTGACATATTGCCGGGTGGACAGGTTCAGCAAGTTTTTTTTTCTCCATCCCCCCATTCGGCATCAAGCCCTTAGCCTTATCCTCACAGCCATTCTTACCGCTACAAGACAAGAATTAATTAACATCAACCAGAGAGAGCGAACAAAAAAAAAAAAAAATAATATTAAAAGGATAAAAAGAGGAAAATTCTGCACTTTTCCTATCTTTTATTTTCCTGCTTCCAGGATAAAAACTTTATCGACTTGAAGGCGTCCGTCCATCCAGCAATATGGTGACCTACCTACCACCAGCATTAGGATTTCGCCTTCCCTCACCTCCACGGTTATAAGAAATCCTGTCGACAGTGATTGAAAGTTATTTGACATGTAAATATCAACTCAAGGAGGAGATCAGGATTAAAACTTTGCTTTCTATCGCTCTCCCTCTGTCCCGATGTTCGTCTTTCAGACGTCAAATTAGGGAAACTTGCCAATGTGGTTTTCTTATACTTTTTTACGTCATCAATGCAGGATTATAATTGCAGATATTGGCGGATGGTGGAAGGATTTTCAATCAGACTCGGCGAAAAATGTTCTTTTTTTCGGTCTCCTAGTATACTCTCTCATCCTCATCAGTCATTGCTGGACCGTTGGTAGAATGAAAGAAAAATTCCCTGGAGACGAAGTGTCCACACTCAGATTTCTTAATGTTGACTAATTAATGCGAGCATACACACCCATACATACACATACTCCCGCCCTCTATTTTAGTGGTGGGTGGTGGGTGGTGGGTAGACTGGTGGTGGTGAATTATTATGAATTATGAAAGTTTTCACGTCATGGATGCCTGGTCGCTCACTCATCATCTCACCATCAGTGAAGCCAGGAGATACCAGAGCAAGGAGTATGAGTCCAGCTCCTGCTCCTGCTGATGAGAGAGGAATACTAATAATAAGTAAATGATTAATAATAATAATTCATTCGGGATACATAGCATCGTAGTGAGATGTCCTAATTGGAATTGATTAGATTCCTCCTCCTGCACATGTTATGGTTGGTTGGACAACTACCACCACCACCAACACCACAAGGACTGTGTGCATGAGTATTTATGTACCCTTTTGATCGATTGCAGTGCTGATGGGGAATAAAAAAAAAAGGAAACGAGAGAAAAACAAATAGGAAACTCTCGCACATTTGTCCACACAGAGAAAGAAATCTCAGGCGGCTGTGATCCCTGGACAGGGATTTCTCGTGTCAAAAACTTAAGTCGAATGCATAATTCGTCGAATAGTGAATGTGTTAATCAGTGAGTACTTGGAAGGAGGAAGGAATAATTGATTGGAGAAAAGAGCGAACAGAGAAAAACAACTGCCAAGGAACGTATTGATTAAGCAGATATCCTTAGAGAGAAACTCATCATTTGGATGTTGTATGGTGTGTATGGAATCTCACCTGATTCTGGTGATTATACGCGCTTAATTAGCGTGTGCCATGAGTGGCTGGCCAATTTGGCACATGTGGGGAGGATTTTGACTTATGCAGCGTAATTAATCGCAAGTGGGCGGGGTGGTGAGTGAGTGATTGCTGCTTCGTTTTTGGAAAAAGGCAAATAGCAGACGTTTTGTTTCAAAAACACCCGAGCTTAGGCACCCTGAACATACGATTCAGTACTTGTTTAGACGGTAGACGCTGTGGCTGAATGGTGCTCTGGACTACTGACCATGAAGTTCGAATCCCAGAAAACACCAAAGCGCGGTCCTAGCTATCGAGAATGTCTGATAAACGTCCGGGGGTAATGACTGCCATGAAAAGCTTCTTAGTTCACCTTTCGGATAAAGGCTTTAAACTTTGTTTTTTGTACTTGATTGGAGGACAGTTTGTCGAATCACGAACGTCCTGACCCTTGGAACCATCCTGGTGTGTGATGCGACTGTTATAGATTTAGTAACCGCGTCTTTATAAAAGACTACTTTGCCATCTCCTTAGGTGGTCAAAACAGTTGTTTCACTTCAGAAGTTGTCAGAAAGTAAAGGACTCCCCCTGGACGAGGGAAACTATCTGTTCCAACAATATTGTTTTTTTTACATCTTTAGAGGCGGGAGCAACTATGGTATTGCATCACAGTATAGAGAAGTTTTGCCACTTCCAAGGCATAATCTGCAGATTAGATCCGTTGAGAGGCCCATGTGGTGTAGGGGTTTTTTTCTCACTGGACTCATTGCATAATCTGCAAAGGCCTCCATTTGTAATGCCTAGTTTCTTTAGATGGTCCCCGAGTCTGCAGTGCTCCGTAAGAAAGTCTGTTAGGATACGTAGGTTGTCTTTGCTGAGGCAGACGCATACTTCGAATCTTTTCCGGCTGTAACATCCCAGAAGTTTATTAGCTTGACTCATGCCCGGAGTGGTAATCCAGGTTCTCGGCATGTCTTCTTTCTCCATCTCCCTGAGTTCGTTGCGTATGGTACGATTTCCTATTCCGCAGAATAGCTCAGATTCAATGAAGCGTTCTGCTGCTCCTTGTCTGCCAAGGAATCTACTTCTTCGTTACCCTGTATTTCGACATGCAACTGTTCCTTCTTCAGTTCTCGAGCCATCTGTATACCACTTTATTCCTTGGTTGCTTAGTCTGTAGGTTATGAAATCGGTCGCTCCAATCCTTCTCACTGTTTAACGAAATTTTTTGTCGAAGGGGAAGTTTCTTGAGAAGTGCATCGTATTCTCTTGAACTGATGCATTTCTCTCTCCTGGCACCCTCTTCCCATCCTAAGGCTCGCCTGCCTCGAGTTCAGCTCAACTACAAGCTGAAGCGGAGTTAGCTCAATGAATACTACCATGACCGCGGTTGGACATGTTCTCATGGCCCCAGTGCTGCAGAGGCATGCAAGTCTTTGCACTTTAATGAGTGCCTTCCTTATTGTGACTAGACTACTACTACTTAGTTTTCCCTACGTTATCGTTCCGTATGTGATCATTGGCTGAATTCCAGGAATTACTCTTTAAGCTCCTACATATCTTGAGAGCACGGGTAGCCTTTGTGGATATCTCTTATGTGGGCTTTCTCCACAAGAGTTTACTGTATAGATATACTTACTTACTTACTTAGGTGGCGCTACAGTTCGGGGTGAACCTTGGCCTCAACCAACAAGCCTCTCCAGTTACCCGGTCCTTAGCTAACTGTCTCCAGTTGCGCACTCCAAGTTGGTTGAGGTTCTACTTGTGCGCTCCACCTTAGGCGAGGTCGTCCTCTACTGTGTTGTTCCTCCGGGTTATATTCGAAGACTGTTCGAGTTTTCGCGTCGCAATTTCACTCCATACATACGTCCACATTGTGCTCGTAGGTAGCTAGCATCAGTCTTTTCAGATGGATAAGTGGTTAGGATCCATGCAGACTAGAGGCGACAAGCAAGATTATGTTCTGCTTCGCCGGCTACGCAAGGCCCTATAACGGCCATACCCACTACTATCCATCAGGATTCCCATCGCGGGCTAAAGTAACACCCGTCATTAAATCTTGTTATTTGTCTCTGTGCCAATAATTTGTCATTTTTCTTAATCCGCCGAATTCCTCTCGAACATGGGAATGAAGCCTCAGAACTTGATTTGACTTTCCCCCAGCCATCTCCGCAGACGATGATGAGTTGTCGATGTCACAGCAACGATGAACAGCACTTGCCAGACAAATTGCATTCAGGTGAAAAGCGTTCCTCTCTAAGTGCTACAGCAGCCGCAGTAAAACCAGCTGCAGCTATACGTTTGCGGATCATGTCCAACTGCACCTCAATCCATCGATCATCGCACGGCACAATGATCATCGGGAATCCTCATCATCATCGTCGTCGTCGTCGTCGAGCGTCGTCGGTCGTCATCGTCAGCAATCCGATGAAGAATGGATTATTGTCAGTGTGCTGTGTGTGTGTGTGCGCGCAGTGAGTGTCCTAAAGACAATTCCATGTTTGCATTTCGCAACCAATCATCCATTAAATACATCAAAGAGTTTTGAGCTGCGAGTGCATTGCATCCCCACTATTCACCATCATTTCCCGGGATATAGTGTTCCTTGAAGGCTGTCACTTGATCGCAACGTTGACAGGAATTGATTTCAATTTCACGTTTCAAAGAATGAAAAATATAAGAAAAGTGTTCAGCGAACAGCGATTCAGCTCGCTCTCTCTCGCTCTTCAGATGACAGGAATGATGCTGCTGATGGTGATGAGGACGAGATAGGTGGGGCAACCCCTTGTCCTCGCACATTCAACCGCAGTTGGTGTGTCCATCATTGGGATTTATTTTTGGGGTGGACACATCACACACATGAAACTGTCATTCTATTCATTTTGCTTCCTTTTTGCTTCATGTTGTGGATGTGAAATGTCATTTGTTTGTGTTTGCCTGCCTGAATGGCTGGCTGGCTAACTGGCGTGCCTTGGCAAATGTTCCTGTTATGTGACATCGGAATGTGATTAATTCTTGACGAAGTGGAGAATGTTTTCTTCTTTTTTTTTCCCCCTGTGCAGAAGGTATTTTTAAAGGTGATGTGATGAGGTGTCACCGTGAGAAAAGAACTGATTGTTTGAGGACCGGTGGAAGTGACAGTAGGTAACTGGTTTTGACACGTTGGTCATTTGATGAATCCCGAGACACTTCATTAAAGAAAGGCATGAACACTAATCCGCTAGAGGATTTGGGGGCTCGCTTTGTTTGTTGAGATGCGTACCTACAGTATTTTGCAATTTCTGATAAAGTTCTGTCAAACATTCTCGCTCTGTGTTTAACATGCCATCGAGTGATATGAGTCTTATGGCGGTGGTCTAACTTATTCTTTTCCAAAATCTAAATTGTTGGAGCCGTTGACCGTGTTTCTAAGATGTGTACGTCAAGCGAACCTAATCAAGAAGGCTGTAGTAAGATGTGCTGTGATTTCTACGCCAGTAGCTTAGCCCATACGATCGTTAGATCTTAGACCTGAATTTCGGTATTTTTTTTCTAGAGTTACAAGCTACCAGAGAAGTATAATAAGGATAGTAGTATACATTTATTGTTAGAGCTCTGCTACGAATGGCGATGACTGCTTTGCTTGATATTTCAAATGCGTTATCCTCTGTATGAGGTTCAAAGAAATCAGACGTTGTTGTCGCTCTCTTCTTAGTGAAAAGGTTTGCCTCTATTGATATTCACTTCTCAGTTTCTTACGCTTTGACTTGGTGTGTTTTTTTTGTGTTGTGAGCTTTCTACATTACTTACTTACTCCACTGGAGGCCCATAGGACATCAACAACGCCTGCACGCCACTGTGTGGAATTTTGCAACGCGCTCTACCCCCCTCCAACTCATTCACAAAGATTAAACCGTAAAGGGATTCTGTTGCATGGCGTGTTTGGCAACGGAATTTTCTTCGACCTGAATTGTGATGTCAATAGGTTCTCGAGTAGAGGTGTTTGTTTGTGATGCAATTAGGCCAGAAAATTTTAAGGATGAGGCGTAGACATCTATTTACGAACATCTGCAGCTTATGAATGACAATGACGTTGATTCTCCAAGTACTACGTGCATATAGTAGTACTGATTCGCCATTGGAGCGAAACAGTGGCAGCTTGGTCTTGGTGCTGTAAACTTTATTCTTCCAGACTTTCGGTATCGTGCCGAACGTAGCTTAAACTTTCCCGATTCATCTGTCTACATCCAGCTCCGTGCTACCGTCGGCCGAGACTATACTTCCTAAGCACAGAAAATTATCAAATTTCTTCACCCTCTGTCCAGAAATGCTTCCTTGAGCGGTGGAAGCTGTACAGAGCTTACTACTTTGTACAATAGAATTCTACGACTATATCTGGCTCCACCGACGTTTGGCAGGAAGCTGGGTAGGGATGATTGTGGTATTGACGCTCCTTTTTCCTACATGCTCCAGGTGCGGCTTCGAGTTCAGCCTATTGCCTCATTACACCTAGGTTAGCTTTGCCTGTTTGGATTTAATCACTTGGTCTTCCACGTGCACATTCATTTATTCTACTGCTTTGCGGCTGGTGATTGGGATTGCTTCCATCTTCTGCTACGCTAAATCCAAGCCTGCTGTCTCTAACCAGGTTTTAATCTTTAGGATCGGTTCATTTGTGGCTGATTCTATCTCGTGAACGTACATACTATGTATTGCCACGGCAGCGATGTCGTCCGCGAAGTCTAAGACTTTTTTATTTTTGACCGCATTGGCAGCCTGATCATGGCGTCATACATAATTTTGCACAGGAGACCTGACACTGATTTTGTTAAAACGCCTGACACATTGTGGTGTTTCTATTCCTTAACATTCTATTCCTAAAGGAAGTCGATTCTTCCCTAAGAATATAGCTTGGCGTGATCATTAGTCCAATGTGCATGTCCAGCTTGCTGAGTTGAAAGAGTTTTTGATGTCTAGACTAGCTTCGACACAGAACTCCTTTGTCTCACGCAGTATCTGGCACTATTTTTCTAGCACCCACTTTGGAGCCCAAACTGGCATTCTGAGAGAGCGCCTCTTTTCTCGTCTGCTGGAAGCAATCCTTTTACTCAGTGTGACTTGAGTTTTTTGTAGCACATAGTGGTGTTGCGGCATTTTCTTGTTACCAGTAAAACAGGTCGTCAAGATACATATGTATCTGACTGAGCTTAGTCCCTTGAAGGTCAAAAAACGCTTCTAATTCTGCTCATATCCTCGACTTATCTCTAGAGTAGCTTGTCTGTATTTCAGGATTTTGAGGTTTGTTAAAAGCTTCTTAAAACGGTTCTTGTTCTCAGTCGTTCATCAGGTGTTCGCGAGAAGGACAATGAAAAGAATTTTTTTTGTATTCACCAGGATTATTGCGCACTAACTTTTGAGCCACAGCACACAAGGGTTTGCCTTACGTGTTACTTGAGGTTATCTCTGAACATCAGTTTGTAATACTACGTATCGTCATGTTTTCATTTCATCTTCAGGCGCTTTCTACTAAGAGAAGGAGTCGATCTACCTTTGCGTCTAAAACTCGTTACCCTCTTTGGTTATGCGTACCACTCGTAGTGCTATGCATTCTATGCTCTTCTTGAGTTCTGATAAATGGCTCCTCGTTGTTTCTTATCTTTTTGGACCGTTCTTTGCTTTATTTAGTCTTGAACTTCCTAGATAATACAGCCTTGAGTTCTGATGTAAGCTTGTCACGTCACTAGACCTCCATGTTGTGCTAGGAGGAACCCCTTACTTTGACTCAATTTAACAAGACTCATTCTTCTTCTGGGAAAACTTGAACGGGTCTCTCATGTGGAATAACTATCTATCAAAAGCCGTTCATTTAGTGATAAAGTTTCGCATGGATCAGGTGGTTCTGACAAGTTTTTCATCAACGCAGCCACCTTTCTACAGTCGTGATATCTAAATCCCTCGAGAGTAGTTCTTCTGGAGTTCATAATTTCACCTGCCTAAAGGTCGTTTCGTTCCTAGTAACTTGACAAAGAAAGTGAACGCGAAAATTCCATTCCTTTCTCCACCCACTACTCAGAGCCAATCAGTACATTATCACACGATTTGAATACTGCACCCAGACATGCCCGTAGTTTGTCATCCTCCGCTCTCTCACTGCATTTGTCAACCGAATGCCAATTCGCTCTGCGCTAATGTCAGTCGCATCTCGAAGCCATCAATCATAATAAAATGCGATTTCCTTTCACAAGTTTTGCGCATTTACCCAGAACTGAGTGTGTGTACGAGTATGCCACATGGTGCAGCACATCTCTGTGGATTGATATGATTGTGGTTTGTGCTATGGGATGGAGCTATCTGTGAGATACTCTACATTGTGCGGGGCTCATGTGTGCTTCGGAATTAGTTCCGTTGTGTCCACTGGGAAATTGGCAATTGACGATGTGTGGCGATGGTTTTAGCTTATTTATGTTGCAACATCATTCTTGAGACATTTGTCATTACGCGGAGGATGTACTATAAGGCTGCACTTTATGTACTATACACACACTTGGGAGGAAAACCTCCCAAGCGTAAGAAAACCCTCAACTGAATAAGAGCCCAAAAGAACACTTCCAAACAAGGTACTCCCCCACATTCAGTATCCGTATATCTCAGTTAATTTCACGTGTTTCCTCTTAAATTTCATTTTTGTCCTGGCACAGCATCTATACCAATACACATGGATACGTTCCAGGAATGCTACTAACTGCTGTCCAGCCAGTTTATTCTGCATGCAGATGAGCAAACACAGCAGAGTAGAGCATCAGGTAGCAAGGCACACAATAAATTTGAATCGATGAATATTTCATGCGAATGATTTGCCAGATAATTTCACATCCGTTCCATCCTCTTGTTAGCAGCATACATCCACAAAAAAAAAAAAGTCTCGCCCTCCCGAAAAAGGACTGAATACCCAGCAAAAAAATAAAATAAAAAAAATCCCGCACAGACACCAGTTCAAGAGCAACAGGGATCGAGCCGAAGTACTAGGGGTAGGAGGTGGTGGGAAAAAAAGACTATGCATCCAGCAAATTCGATTGATGTACTGTGCGGTGGTATACCCACTGCACTGAGAATTTTCAAGTGGCATCCATTCGGCGAATGCACACAGATACACGGATGATTTTGACGATGATGATGGCAATGATGACGAGGATTGCGCTTGCTTTCTATCAAACACAAAGCCTGATGGAGAGATGGAGAGATTTTGCTTGTTCCATGATGATGCTGCTACTACTGTTCATGATAATGCAACAGTTTAGAGCCTTTGAAACGATTCCACTTGGATGAATGAAGACTCTACCTCTACGTAGCTACATGTGGTCCTCATTCATATCTAACTCACTCATTTCTGTGCGAGAGCACTGTTTTTGAATGGAATTTTGGAAATTTTATATCTCCTTCTGCCTGTATGTTGTTCCTTTGATATCATCGTAAAATTTGTTTCGATTAGCCATTTGTGTTTGTCGATTGTTTCTGACACCTGAAAGGTAAAATAAATCTGAGTTGCAGGCACTCTGCTGTACGGATGAAAAATTTCCTCCTTCGATAGACAGTCGATGTTTGGTGAATTTGAATTCATACTCGTATTGTGATTGGCATGAGAGGTGCACTTCAAAAGATTATCATATGTGCGTACTTCAGTAAGGAAATGCTACGTTATGTCATTTTCAGATATGTACATAGATCCATTGAGTTCTACAATCAAAGTACAATTTAATCGGGGAAGAGCAACTCACCCATTGGTTACGATAAAGGGGTGGACGCACGGCAAGTTGAGCCGTCTAGCTGGAATATTCAGGGGTACACTGTGATCCCCATTGGAATGGACGTTTACAATCGATCTGTAACGACGTACAAAAAAAAACAAGGTTTGTTCAAGTTACAGACTTGAAGTCTGTCTAAACCGAGTTCAGAATGTGGTTCACTACTGTATGTGATAATTTTAAGTGGGTTGAGGGCCACTGAAGCAATTGCAGGCTAAGCTCGCATAGATAACCGATAGTCTTCAGTGTTGCCTCTAGTGAGCGTCCGCTGTACCCATCCGCCCTAAGTGTTTGCAAGAGATGATGTCCAGTTAAAACTCAGATTTCCACAGATATGGAGAATCAGCGTAGGGTTAGTAGTCTCTATGTTAGTGCGGATTGTTGCAACGTGTATCAGTTCTCTCCAACTCATTCCCAGAGATCTTGCTTCCTCCTCAACTGTTCTGCGCCAGGGTGGCTCACTCCTCTTCCAGCTTGAATCAGTAAATAACATTACTTAGGACCTCTGACACCTCGTGGGGGATAAGGTGTCAACAACGCCTGCGAGTCATTTTGTTCGGAATTCTGAAAGCGCTTGAGCTTCCTCCAATTCGTCCCCAATGATCTAGATTCCTCCTCGCCTGTCCTTCTCCATGTCTGCCTAGGGCGATACACTCGTCTGCCTGATTGGGTGTGGATTTTATTGAATGGTGTACTTCATCATGCAACTACAATTTTTAAGAACAGATTGCGACTTGTTGTGGCCCACCAGCTATAAAGTAAGAGTGAAAGGTACATCATCCTGTAGACAGCCCTGATATTGCTTTAACTCGAACAGTTCTCTAGAACATTACTTGTAGTGTAAAGTTGTAATGTGCATAACCTCACACGTCTACTTAGACATCGTAACGTCCACTCTTTCTTGATCAAGCCTTGTTATGAGCATGCTGCAACCTCCAAGTTTGCGTAAAATGTTATTCTTTTCACTGGTATGCGTTATGTATCGTCTGTTGCCCTTAGACATATCCGCAAACAAATGGCCGCCTTTACGGCCGTTCGTCTAAAAATGACCCTGCATTGGTCCAGCTACAGCGCTGATCACTCATCAATCCTCTATGTGTTAAACCCCACCCATTTAAACATCGACTACACCCCACCGAAGCTGAAATTTGACTGCAACTTCCAAACAAACATCCCTGTTCGCTCCGAATGGGACAATGATGTTGCTTTGGACTGTAGTTCAGTTCATTTCTATACAGACGGCTCAAAAACTTTGTTGTCTAATCTGATCATCTATTTCCGCCTCCCAGATCACTGTAGGTGAACAAGTCAGCCTTCTTGTGACTGAAATGTACTTAATGCAAGGATATTAGCATTTTCACTGGCGGTCAAGGGGCAATCAAGTCCCTGGAATTGTGGTCTTTCACTCCAAAGGACGCTTTAAACTGGCGTTGGTCTCTCGCGGAGAAGACGGAGCAGTTCAACATTCACCTCTGCCGGGTGTCTGACCATAGAAAGGTTTCAGAAATGTCTGCAAGGCTGACGAGATCACCAAATGGTACGACTCTTAGAATTCTTTCCAAACGACAAAAGCTTAAGCTGAACGCTTTCAGCACGACTAACCACAGATGGGAAGATCTGATCTTAGCTGGGTCAGAGGCATAATGCCGGTTTTGTTACACTAAAGTATCACAAATCAGGCATGCAATCGGTATCCTTCACAAGAGTTGTACGCATAAAACAGAACAAGAAGCCCTCTTTTATCTCGTTTATACCTGTCTGGCCCTGTTCTAAAGAAGATTGCTCCATTAATGGGCTCATTTCTTCAGTTAACTGCAGTATATAGACCTTCATCAGCTTCCTCATTAAAAGCTCCGGTTGATGTTATTATACCCTGAGTAGCCAAAGTGGAAAGATCCATAGAATCACAAGGGACCTCGTCTGGTCTAAGTGTGTCTAGATACAGACAGCCACCCTAACCTAAAGTGGTACTCACTTCTCTCTCTGAAGAGCTGTTCAGCTAGTACAGATTGTTCTTCGTAGACCTCCTTAGGCTTGTCTTGGTACCCTTTTAGGGGCTTTAGTTACCTAATAATTGTCCATGCTCTCAGCTTTCTTAATTGTTTACAAACACGGCCAACTGTTCGTGGCGTGGCCTAGTAATATTCTTAGAATTCATCTCGAATTCATAGCAGCTCTAGGCGATTTGAGGCTTGTGTGAGTTTCCAAGTACCTGTGTCTGAAATCTCACTCGTCCATATTTTTAAACTAGTCAACAGAGTACTGAAATATTTTCCTTGCTGTAAACACTACAGAGCAAGTGCATTAGTAGCCAGGAGGGCGTGCCTCGGACACCTACTTCATGAAGTCGCAAATTTGGCGTAAATACCAAACCAGATTGCTAATGAGACCTTTTCCACTAAAAGTGATAGTTTCCACGAGTAACCAATCCTTTTCTGTACATTCCACCCGCTTTTAAATGTATTTCCAATCGAACTGCTTCCAAATGTGATCCACAAATGGACACTCCCAGCAGCTGCTCCCCTTTCACTTCGCACTGCCTCATCGTCATCTTCTTTACTTAGAACCGAGTATCATTAATTTCTTTCTAAAACCATTGACAGTCCATAAGGAAATTAATGTCAGCATTAAGGAAAAAACTCATTCCATTAGAGACCAGCAGCAAAATAACGACAATCTCGCTGTTGAATGAATTTTTTCGAAAGTTTCACTTGGGAATCGAATATCTTCGAAGCGGCAACAGCGGCAGCAGCCACCTGCTCCCACAGCCAGTTATTTATCCGCCTGCAACTGCTGCACAAGCCAATCACCGAATGAGTTATGATCGCGACACTAAAATAAATCATAGTCCAAACCGCACCACGGAACCTACTCTAGGATCGCTAATGGCGCGACTGGCACGTTCAGTCAAAAAGTCGGTAAGCCTCCTCAAATTGCTCTGCGATAAGTTTGACATAATATGGAAAGTCAATTCGGGCGATCGATGGCGGCTAGCGCATGGACCACGAACAATGGTGGTGTTTTGGCCAAATTGAAAGTCCGTGTTTCATTGTGGGGGGATTTGATCGTAGTCATCGTCGTCGTCGTCGTCCAGTGTGCCACTATCTATACAGGTGTCCGGGAGAGTACAGCTCTGGCGCGCTATTAACTACAAATCGTGTCCAAATCGTGATCAAATCAACTGTGTTGCACGTGAACTTCGCTCTATGGAGCAGATGTTGAGTATTGGTACTCTTCTAAGGTCGCACAGTATCCACAGGATTGTAGATCATTTGCCACGAATTGCATTTTGGATGATTGGTAAATAATTGTCTAGTGGAAGGCGGTGAGGGTAGTGCGGTGAGGTGCTGTTCAAGTTTCCATCAAACGAGATTGGTAGATACTGATTGATCTATTGAGCCACTCACCGAAATGCCAGCGTTGTACATGTGGGCTTTTTCGATAATCTTTTGACAGATTAATGACACTTAATCACATGGTGGTGGATGAGGAAGGCAGCTGGTGAACTATTTTTGAAAATATATATTTGCGTTCCTCAAAAAGTGAAATCCTTGTGGCTTGTAGCCTCAGCCAACAAGCATCTCCAGCTTGTATGACTCGGTGATAGAGTGCTGCATTTTTGCACGCCAAGTTGATTGAGGCATCTCCCTGCGTGCGCAGTCAATCTAAGATGAGTTATGTGAGTTATGAAATGAGAAACTCGTCTGCCTTCTCTACGTAGCCCAGCAACCTCATGTGCTCAATGCGTATTTATTTAAGCAGCTCAATGTAATTGCACTTAACGGTTGAATCTTCTGCTCCCTTAGCGTCAACTTAAATAGTACCAAAGGTCTTTCATTGGTTTTTTCCCCTCTGTTTCATTCACTATTGGCAAACTCGATGTTTCTGTACCCTATGGCAGGACTGGAATGATGAAGGTTCTATGAAGTGTTTGGTTAGTCGTTCGTAGGGCTATGTTCTCTCTTCAGTGCAGCGATCATTTTTCATCGCCATTTTGCGTAAGTCATTAACAGGAATACCGAAACTATGTTCGCCTCTGTTGTGTACTAGAACACAGGGATATTCCGGGGTATTGCAAGTCTAACGAATCTGGGTCCATTACAACGATCTGGGTCATCTGAAAAATACAGATACTTATCAGTATCTTGTAAAGTGTTCCTTGAATGAGGAATCCAACCTAAGTACTTAAAGTCCGCTTTCTGAAATAATGATTTCCTACCGCCTTAGTTTTGTGTTCCGCTATCAAGCCAATCGAAGTAAATCACTCTTCTAAAAATTAAAAAAGTTCTCATACAACTCTCCTCGATAGGACGCTATCAATCTTAACATTCAATAGTGTTGGACCCAATACAGAACCCTGTGGTACGCCGCCGATGACACTATTTTTTTAAATAAAATAGTGCGTCACAGTTTGGAAGAGATACCCACATGGGTGCTCGCATGCTGTTAAATACTTGTACGTCATCTGCGCTAAATGCATTCATAATGTCGAGGGTTATTAGTTTGAAGTATTTCTTAGGGCTCTCATCCATCTTTTACGCTGAATAGCCTTCAAACCGATTTGAACTTTTTTCATTTACTGCTAAGCCGTCCTTCCAGAAAACGTATTGGTGTTCCGCCACCCCCCGGTGGTTCTTATTGCTCCTTGCTGCGTGTTGTAAATTACGCTTTCTAGAGTTCTCTCAACCATAACCAATCGCTGCTAGCATGTGCCTTAAGCTAACCACATTCATTCGCTACGAAAAACCCCCCCTATCCGTCACGTGGGGACAAGCAGCGTCGCCTAACAACCACTACTTTTCCCGGTGACTGCAGTCACAATGTCTCTAATGTAATTGCTCTGACGCAATACTCCGAAATCCGTCAACAAAGGATGCCTTCTCTTCATTCAAATTGTCAACAACACACCGAATCACCACACAATTCATCACAAACAGAAGAGCCACCTCCACCTCATGGTGTTCCAAAAGTCTCCTCAACCAACAAAATTGATTGGGTAGCTACCCAGCGCATCTTTACCCAGTTCGCGACTAACAACACCAAACGACTACTGTTCCACATGTGCTTGGTCCTTTTCAGCCTGCATGCATAGAGCGGTGACTGTCATCACAGTGTCACACGGGGATAAATCGCATCACGCAGCGAGCGTCTTCCATAGTTAATGTCTCGTTTAAAGCTTAATTCGGTTGTTGTGGTCCTTCAGCGATGCCGTGCTGTGTGTGTAAAGATGCCTGCGAGAAAAAAGTCCCCCAAAATCCCCTTCCCTTACACTAAACGACGCTCTCGCCATCATCAACATCATCATCATCACAACCACCACCAACAGGCTAGTGCTTGTGATGATGCATTTTGCGGTCTGTCAGTTAGAATGCGATTTGATGGGCGACCCGAAAACGGCTCCTGCTGCAGCACCATCAAACTAGAAAAGTCAGCAGCCTACCAGCGCGTCATGTCAGTTTGGCCGCCCCGAGGTTTGGCCATCAGAAGGAAGTGAGTGCATATTTTTCGGATGTGTGTGTCCCTTCACATGCAACACTCTCCCTGGTGTTCTGCTGTTGCCACGACGACGTAACAAAACCGCTCTCATCTGACACGACGAGGACACGACGATTTATGCACTGTGGACGGATGCGCTCGGAATGTATATCTCGAGGTGATGCGGATGAATTTTGACACTTTTGTGGCCGACTGGTGTGAATGCTCCCGAGGTAACGGATGCATATATTGGAGAGTGTATATGACGTCGACGACGATGATGATGATGGGCCACTTTGATACACGAATGATGGGTTGTTTTGTGCGGTGTGCACATGATAAATATGGTATTTGAGATGCGATACCGGACCTCGGCTAAACACGAGGACTCTGCGTGCAATTTCTCTTATTCATCCATTCATTTGTCATAAATCACTCAGGAGTTGTGGTGGACCACCGTGGTTGGCGGCCTGTAGCTGCAAACAATGCTTGATGGTCGGTGGTGTGCAGCTGGTTAAGTGGCAGACAAATCATCTGCTGTCATCGCATTGACGTTTTGTGAAATTTCACATCTTTTGTCTGGTGATGCCTGGCAAAAGGATCAGATGGACTTGGTCAGTTGTGTCTCAATGGCTATGTCACGATTTTGATAGTCTTATGGAAAACGTGTTGGTAGCTTGCGCAATAAAGTCGACTCGCGCGGAGTATCGAATTTAAAAATTGAGAGATCAGTGGTGTCTTACAGTGGGGACTTATCAGGTCATCCCAGGTGTATTCGTGTGTTGAAATAGTTTCATCCGATGAAGTTTGTCACCGAGTCCATCACTTGAAGTCAAAATTCAATAGATGCTCCAATGACCTTCCCGTTGATGGTAGAGTTGGGTTGGTGAAGTGGCGGTGGTGGCAATATCCTATTTCTGTAGAACAATCTCATTGTACATGATCCTTTTTCACTCTTCTTTTTCCTTAGTATCTCTCTGCAGGTTCGGTAGAAAGTGCTATACTGAATGCTAGACTTGCCTTTGGGGTCTCCTATTGGCCATTTGTCTGTACTTAAGTTTACAATGCTGGCAATATCTGGTCTCATTCGGCTCAGTAGCTCATTTGATTTTGGTTTGCTATAGCTGTGCCATGTCTTTATTGATACTACGCTGCTAGAAAGTTAGTGTTACATCACTGGTAACTACACCGTTCCACGATGAGGCATAGTTAGCACTCTTGTGGCATTTTAGCATCATGAAAATCTCTACGGCCATCCATGGGGTGCCTAATCTGGACGCGTGTGTTCCTATGGGCCAGTGACCCGTACTAATCGCTATGATCCTTACAATGTCTGTGCGAGTCCTGGACCAGTTTTAGTTGGCCCACATGTGCCTTGATATGACACAATTTTGCAACCCGTGTCACCTGGTGTTGGCCTCTGATAGAAAGTGCGAGAGGATTCTTCTTCGGTGGCTGAACCGCGCCTTGCCAGCTCATCAGCCGGTTCATTCCAGAAGAGACTGATTTTGAAACGACTCCCTAGCAAAGCGAGTACCTCTTTCCACTGTTTCACCAACTTAGGAGATGTGATATTCGATGATAGCAGCCTGGCCGTCAACAAGGATGGCAATGTTTCGGATACATGTAGGGTTGTTTTCCGAAACGCGACAAGCTTCGATATGCATACTCCTTTAATTACTCGAATAGAGGTCGCTTCTAATGTCTTTCGTTCCAATTGTGGTTCAGTAATTTAGAGGCCATAATTGCCTTGCTATAATGAAATGATTGAGAGACATCTATTTTCCGTCTGATTGCCATCACCTTACATTGAGTCGAGTCTCAATTCTTCATCATTCACTGGTACACCCCAATAACCAGAAGCTCAGCAGAGCAAACTAGCATGGTTGGCTGATTCTTAAATATGGTAGGGTATGGTATGGTATGAGGGAACTGTACCTTGAAGGTTGCTTGTACGGGGACCTATAATTTGTGGTACCACCTCTAAATTGCTTGCCTCTCTGGTGGTCTTAATCCAGAGTAGGACTTGCTCCAGATCGTCCAGCTTTTCACAAAACCTGTTCTCCATGTAGCGGAAGCTGTGAATATGAAAATGGATCACACTGCAAATACTTCGAATTCTTGCTTAGTCTGGCGGCCAGTCAGTACACCTACCATGATCCTTTTTTCATTCAGAATTGGGGACAAGTTGAGGGATGACACAGTCACCTCTGGCAGTCCACGGGTCCACGTTGATCTCTTGCTTTAAGGTCTATTTTCCTTTTTCGTAACCCGATAGGGATAGATACCGATTCATGGTAAATTTCTCATATACTGTTGAGTCTTTTCATGCTAGTTCGTCTGCTTCCTTGTTTCCTTGACCATAGGAGTGTTGCATATTCTGTTCGACATGCGAAGACTGTTTTCGATCTAATTATCTCGCTGTCTAGTGCTTTGAATGCAGTTTGACTATCAATGAAGGTTCTGATCCTGGAAGGGTTTAGTGTTTTCGTGTGTACAGTCTGTGTATATCTTCCTTTGATGAAGAGTTCAGCTTGAGTTTATCGCTGATGTTGAGTAATTCACATAAAACTCCAGCTGCTCCGTCGGTTCTTATGTCCATTTTAGATCCGCCAGTGTAGAATGGAAAGTCCTGTGCAGTGGTTAATGCGTTGCATTCCCACTCCTATCTTCCGGGAGGAAGAATGGAGCATTTCTTGTAAGAGTCTGTGTAAGGTACGACGTACTCTTTTGTTCTGTAGAGATCATTGGGTGTATATCCTTGAAATAGAGATCCGTGTCCAAATGGGCGAATCGCGCTTAGTTAACGATGTTCCCAGACTCTGCTTCCCTTCACATGGTTCTGTTCAGAGTAGATGGGACTGCCTTTTCCTCACCAACAGATTGCTCAAGAGTCGAAAGCACTTTATTTTCAAAAGAATGCAAGAATCTACCAAACATGTATGATAGAGATTTCCAATCCTCTGCATCCGCTGTGGTTGGAATCCCTTAAGGATTTATAACTAATCAATTAATGATGAAAGCCTCAACTTCATCCGAATGGTTAATCCCTACAAGTACGTGTTTCTGTTTCCAATATTTCAAAGCTCTCAAATGTCCATATTTCTTTTTGTTTTTTCTTGTCCGTTGCCTCAGACGGTCTTTGTCATTTAAAACGTTTTTGTCCCTTTGCCAACTCGGTGATTGATAAAATTTATTTGCTTTGTGCTTACGTTCATGACCATACGAAGTGTAGGGATAAAACAATACATGCCAGACGTCGGAAAGTCATTTGAAAATATCCCATTAATTGAACCCTGCTGATGGGATGTCATCTATTTGTACATGTCATGTTATTGCAAAATGGATGAATGTATGGCAGGAGTGGACATCTTCCAATCGATTGACATTGGATGATGGAGATGTCTGAGGAGTTCAAAACCTAGTCCTTTCGGTAGATGTTGGCAAATCCTATTTTACCGCGGTGACGTTCTTTTTTTTTACGAAAGGAGTTTGTTTCTAACGCGATAGGTGATGCGATGTGTATTTTTTATTTCTATATAGAACGTCGCCAATCTCGTTCCGGTTTTCCCATTACACCACCGATTTTTTTGTATTTCATCCTCTCTGTCACTTTTTAACACTTCGTCCACCCTTAGGCTTAGTCGTCCTAATCACGAAATGTTTCAGAAATATGTGAGTTGATGTCGATAATTTTAATGCCCTATCATGTGGCCTCTAAAGATTGCCATCCTTTCCTCGCAAGTTCATCCGAAATCCCATCGGCTTCGACATCCCAGAGTGACAAGCTGCTCGAGAGTGTCCAAAGAGTTCCAGACTTGTGTACATGCGAGTATGTTCTGAAGCTTCAGCACTATTTAGATGGCTGTTTAGGAATTTTTGAACGCAGGTTCTACGTTTGCACCTTGCGTCTAATGCCAGTTCTGGTACAGAACTCCTTTATGGGGTCATCCAACAAGAGGTGCCATTTTATATCAATAGAAAAATGCAACATTTTTATGAAAAGTTGTGATATTTGTATTTTAATCTAAAGTACAAACTTTGAGGTTAGTAATGAAATAAAATATCTGCCTAAGGTTCCCCTCGGCTCTTTTCTTTTGATAAAGTTTTTCGTCACATTTTCGCATCACTCAAAATAATTTTGTGTGTACCAAATCATGATTTTGTTCATTCCTGGCTTCAATCTTTGTGTCCATTGGACCTAATAAGCCTGTAGGGCAGGATCTTTATGCAAAATGCTCTGCAAAGTGGTTGCGTATAGGCCCAATTCGTGTCTCGTCTCAAAATGAACTCACCTAGGTTTTTAGCCACAGTCTCAGCTACGGCGGCGATATTTTCAACAGACCTTGCCGGACGAACACGAGTTGGACTCTTTACATTACTAACCTGTCCGAGACGTTCAAATTTTTCGATTTAATTCACTATAGCTGTACGAGAAGGCGCACTTCCTGGATGGCTGTAACGTTTGCTTTATAGCAGTGTAGGGTCTCTGCAAATTGATCGGTTGCACGTAGGGTCTCTGCTAATTGATCTGTTGTCTGTTAAGGGTCCGAACATTCCACGTGCAGATCCGAAAATCGTTGTCCTTATTTCGTTTGCCATGGTCGTCAACAGATGGGTCATTACTAGGGGTTTTTTACGCGGTAGGGAAGTGGCCCCGACGCACAACCTCCAACCTGGAGAACCAAATCCCTCTTAACAACCCCTAGAATGAGGTGCCGGTTTAAACTGATGCCAGTAACCCACTTCGGGGATGCGAACGTTGCCGTTGGCCCATGAAGGGCTCCACCGTCTCTTTTTCAAGTAAAAGTTCTTTTTTGTTAGTCGAAAAAGTTCCCTACTGACCTGAGCTCCAAATATGTCGGAGTAGCTCAAGTAAGGCTTCCGCTGGTCTTTCTGTAGACATCACTGTTAATTCCGTCGATGGAATTCTTCCGCTGCACGTGCTCCTTCTGAGGACCTCTTGTTGGACATCTGATTCATAAAATGCGGGTCAGTTCAGCAAGGAATGCCTCTTCTGGCATACCCGTGCTGGAGTAAACCCGGCCGAGCTTACGCTGGTCCGAGTGTCCAGCTCCACATGTACAGTCAGATCGCTCCTTGTTGGTTCACTATTAAATAGCTATCCAGTAGGAGGTGATGATACATTTTTACTCACGCATAAAGTTGCTGTTTCAAAATCTGATTAAATGAGGGCTTGAAAAACCTCAATGCAGGCTTTATCACAGTTGTCCAAGAGCTCAAGTACATGGCTGTTCCTCTGTACACCACGACCCTCAAGTCATACATCCTAAGACTGACAAATTTCCACCCCCATATCACAATTCTTTCACCATTTTCAACGCTGTATTATCCTTAAGGACTTCCTTAATTAGGTGCGTACACACATTTCAACCTGTCATCGCTGACTTCGATGCACGGTGGACATTTCGGCGACGTAAATTCCCATCAAGACATCCCATCCGCCATGCACATTCCTCCGCAATTGGATTAACATGTGAAGTAACTACGTGATATCACTAATTGGTGATGCTCCTTTGGGTATTCCTCGCCGAATGCCATAATAAACGCATCAGGATGCTAATTAGATGTGAATTGCCGTCCATGCGTGCATATACTCGTGGCCCTTACCTTCATTATGATTGTCTCAAGATGGATTACGATGCAAATCCGACTTCGGAATGCAAAGTACGCCAGCATGAAAGTCTGCAACTACTTCCCCTCTGCCATTTACCAAGGGATGGATGATGGAGCGTTAATTTAATAACAACTTTGAGTATTTTTACGTCCGACTTCGTTGTGGGCTTTCAATCACAAAAAGGCCCCTCTGCCCTATTAATTAGTGAAAAATTATGCCTGACAGTCTTTGGTTTGAGCGGTGGATCGACATTTTCCCAATTGGGTTGAACTCGCATCCCTTATATGTGACTCATCCCCAGGATAATGCGGCCGGCAAAAACGACAGCAATGACGAAAAAAAAAAACAATTAATTTCGTTTTTTTTTTCGGTTTTTTCTACCCGGTTCACCCTGTAAGCCTCAATGTTATTGTTTCATGTATACCCGTCACTTTATATGTTGTTGCTTTGTTTTCGTTAGGGGTTGCCCGCAAAAAATGTTTACCTCACTGTCAGGATGGATAATTGACAGATTGATCGGCGAATTGGTAATTCAATTAGTCAATCAAAATTTTTATGCACACCTCGACACAGAAGAGGCATTCATACGTGAATACAGGATACATGCAGAGGCTCCAAAGGGACGTGATTGAGTATATAAAAAAAAAGTCCTGGAAAAACGCAGAGTTATTAATTTTTCCCACCGCGGTTTTTTTTTTTCGCCGGTTGAGCCCCGTTAAAAGACCCGATGTGGTTCTGTTTGTTTATTCATTAATTTGTCGGTGCCCGCTTTTTTCAGTGCGATTAAACTCTTTTATGCTTTGATTGAAGGATAAAAGAGTAGCAGATTGTAACAGAAAAAAAAAACAGACAACCCTGGTGTTTATTGATTTCAATGAGCGACAATAAATTCATTAAAGCGATAGGCAAGTTAATGTGCAATAAAAAAGGAAACAAACGTGACCATAGGTAGAGGCTGTTAACAATGAATTTGATTTTCTTCCGAATTTTATAGGACCAAGGAAGCTTTTAAAAATTTTACAAGGCATCGTTGTATTAGAGGCTAGAGGCTAGTTAGGCAGCACCTTTTCGAGATAAGATTTCAGCAACTGTTTAGCATGGCTGGCTTACTTTGTATCCCCTTGCGGGTCTTAGGGCCTCTACTACGCCTACTCGCCATCGAGTTTGATGTCTGGCAATGAGTTTCAGCTCTTTCCAACTCTTCCCCAGGTGCCGGGAATCCTCGTCTGTTATTGTGCGCCATGTACTATTTTGCTGTCTTGGGTAAGAGGATTCCATTGCATCGCGTGCTTTAGTATGGAACTGTCAAGGGGGTGACCAATCCACTGCCACTACAGCTGTTGAATTGTGGTGTCCTTACCCGCCCTTTGTTGAAGCTGTTTGTTAGAGATACGGTTCTGCAGAATTTCCTTAGAATGTTTCATAGGCGACGGATCACAAACGTTTGCAGCTTTTTTGCAAACAAACGTTTGCAGCTTTTCCACGTGCTCACCCATTCCTTTTTACTTGTGAGCGCCACCTGAGACGAGATCATTCTCTACTGTGTTGTACCTCCGGATTGGATTCGAAGACTCTGCGGGCCGAAGCATTGGTGTCCATTCACTCTCCATGTCCCAACTTAGGCTACCGATGGGCTGTTTTTTGACTAGGCTAATGTCACTTAAAGTTCTTCATTCAATCTTCTCCTCCAAAACCCATCAACGCAAATAGGACCGAATATCTTACGAAGAATTTTTCTCTCGAAACGTCCGAGGATATTTTCATCCATTTTCCACAGGCTCGATGCTTCAGCACCATAAAACAGGCTAGGGATGAGTAAAGTCTAGAGCCGAACGGATAATTATATGAATCTCAGGAGGTCCATTAGCTGAACATTATTAAAAGTCCTCCAGTGCCGAGAAGAAGTAGCTGCCAAGGGTCCTCATTATTCTGACGGATATGCCTGGAGTATCACACAGCAGGTAGCGAACAGATGTCTTCCCCTTTTCTGCAGCTCCTGTAGTAATGATTGTGCTGTACGCCGAAACGTTCCGCATGAATACCATTGGCACAATGCTCAGTAATCATGCAGGAGATGACCCGTGTGTTATGGCAAATAAGTTTGACCAGAGAAATAGATCACTTCTTGGTAGAGGCCATAGCATGTGTCTTAGTGAACGTGCAGCGCTGACTCATATGCACTTATAGCCAGTACAGGGTCACTGCATTAGCTCTAGATATTTAGTTTAAATGCGATTTGCAGAACTTTACAAGCCTGAATCTAATCGCCGTAGAGTCCAAAGCCTTAACTGCTGCTGGTCTGCCGTCGGTATAGGAGACCAGTTCTTTTTCCTTGAAGATCCTATGGTTTTTCTACTAAACTTTGTCATTAATTCTTAAACCGAATATCCTTTTAAATGCCAGCATCGGGCTCATGTGATCAGTTTCCGCCGATCTGTTGACAGTATCCCATCGGAATAGTATTGAGGTATGGCCGTAAGGGTTCGATAACCATAGTCCATAGTCTTCATCCATATCACTACAAGAAGCCATGCTAGAGGAGAGAGATCTTCGCCCTGAATGGTTGCTCTGCAAACCCTCTTCTGATGATTGCATCTTTTAGAGTTGAATTTATTGTTCTCTGTTCAAGCTTCACTGTGATTCTACTTCCTCATACTTTTCTTCACTATCTCCTTCAGGTTGTCAAAGAAGGGTTTGCCTAGTATGCGCTGTACCTAAACACTTGCCGTACTTAGAACCAGACACTTGCAGAGGATGTTGTAAATTGTTTCTGTCTCATATTGCAGCTGCGACAATGTGAACTGTACATGTATAATGCCGCAATCTGTCCACATGAATCCCAATGGCCAGTGGCCCGTACTAATCCCCAGAATTCTACCGATACCTGCATGGTTTCTGTTTTCTAGTGCTTGTGTTCTATGCCAGTTTTAATTGAGCCACATAAGATGCCTGGATAAGATGCATGTCCACAATCCATGCCATCTGTTATTGGCCTTACAAAGATACAACTCTTGAGAGCCCCCGACATTAAGTGTACCGCTTCGACAAGATCCCGTCTCACTAGTTCATTAGCTCGCTCGTTTCCTTCTATGTTTCTGTGCCTTGGTACTTAAAATGTACCAATTTTGAGCCGATGACCCAGGGAGGGGAGTTCCTCTTTGCATTATACCGCCAGCTTGAAAGATGATGAGTGGATACAATCACCTTGGTAGGTGCTTGAGGATATCAGTGAGGATGGTACTGAAGGATATACAGTGAGGTTTCAATAGACAGGAAACCTCACGTAAAGCAAGTACCTCCGCTTGGTAGACGGTTCGTGGATCCGGTAGCCGGTATTGAGGGTATCAGAGAAAATCCTTGCCTCTACCCCACAGTCTAATTTTGAACCATCGATGAAGATTGTGATTTCGTACTCTTTTGTCACTTCACCTTTTTCCCACTCCATTCTGGATGGGAAACTGAGACTGACATCGTTCTTGATGTTCACTGTGGATGTTGCCTAGTTGGTTAGAGTTGCTGTCGGATCCCCTGGTAGCTTATTCAGGATGTTCTTTCCATACGCTTCGGTATACCCCATTTCGTTTAGTCTGATCGCACTACATGCTGATATATACAGCATATGACGGTGAAGTGGTATAAGGTCTCCTATTGTAACTGTCAAGTGTTTTATTCCAGCTCGAGATATTCCTTGGCTTTCACTTAGTAGCTAGGAGATATCGTCAAAGTACCTGCTTCCATCGAAATCTATAATCGCTAGAAAAAATGCTTTCTTGATTCCTTCTTACATTGATACAAAGCTCTGGTGTTTGAAAATGAGGTTTACTTGAATAGGACTAAACTATGTGGCTGGATTTGGAGAGTTCAAGGTCAGGAGGAGGACGAAATTCCTGCAACTGAAGAGCGTGTAGCTCGGTGTATACAGACTTGTTTCCAAAAAAAAATTCGCTGCCCACTTTGAGCTGTTAATCCCTCCCATTTTCAAGTTCAAAAGTATGTCTATTGTCATTGAGAGATTACCGCTATATTTTCCTAAAATTACCACTCACTCCCCTTCCGCCTACACACTTTGCATTACAAATCTTCACCACAAAACTCTCCCCGAACCATCATTCGGATCAGTTAACACACAAAACATCACGTACACAATGCCTAACATTTTTTTTTTTACTGTTGTTTCTCCTTCCTTTTCTTTACTATCCCATTTGTTATCCCAGTCTCAGTGCTTCACAGTATTTTTTGACGAAGATTGACTGACATTTCAAGGGCCTGACATTGACAAGTTCATTGTGGCCGTATATTGTGTGTGTGTGCGTGTGTTTGTATATGCATCCACATACGCCCGCACACAAGACCAGTTAACATTACGACGCCAACAAATACAAACATCATATTCATAATAATCGCTGATGACATATAAAAAAAGGACACGAGAAAAGCAGGAAAACCGAAATGAAAATGTCCATAACCTCACATACTTGTACTCGTACATAACACACATCCAACAACTGACATTGCATTTGACTGTGACTGACATCTCTCTGGAATCGATTATCCTGTCAACTTTCGCCCCATTACCCTTTTCTGCGTATCCTTCAGCTCACACTTTACCTCCTTATTTTCACTTCTTCCGTGAGGACGTGTGTGTGGTATGCTGAAGCCAGGGAACAAAGAGCGTAATTGAATTTGTCCACTGTCAGGATAATGACCAGAAAAAAGAAAAAAAAAAAAAAAACTGTAAGAGGACCACAATATACGAAGATAATTTGAAAAAAAAAGAAGCAAATCAAGCAAAAAAAACAGCCCGATGTCCTGTACGTACACACATATGTCATTCAGCGTCATTTACGGGCCAAACTCGAACAGTGATAACCCCCATCAGAGGAGAAGAGAAATTATAATTTAGACATGAAAATGTCATGTACACTACCTGTCGCAGGGAGAGAGAGTGTTATTTTTTTTTTATCGCTGGGGATAGAGAAGACCGAGGACTCCACTAAAAGGATCCTCGTATTCATGCGAATGATTGACAGGCTGATTGTGAACCCATGAAGGTGGATGCTGGTAGAAGATGGCTCTTATGTCAATGAT
Source organism: Blera fallax (assembly GCA_946965025.1). Classification (NCBI taxonomy): domain Eukaryota; kingdom Metazoa; phylum Arthropoda; class Insecta; order Diptera; family Syrphidae; genus Blera; species Blera fallax. Next base: position 11,211,339 of record OX337247.1, on the reverse strand, counting down.
TCGCACATCAAGAGAGTGAGTGGTATAAGTGGAATTATCCTCCATGTCCTTCCTAAGGAGGGTGGTTGTCTTTTTTTTTTGCTACGTCTTCTACTACTCTAACTCTGCTGTGATTTTGAAGGAGAGCGACATCACGTTTTCCTGTTGACAAAACCAGAGATCCTTCTTCTTTGCCTGTTCCGCTGTTCATCAACATACATATGAAGTTTGTTTGGGAGGGGTGTCCTTCTAAATATCCCGTGTAGTGTACTTTATTTTCGGGTGCTGTGCTCTCAATTATGCCAAAGGACAAAGGAACTTCTCTGATGTTGGCGACGATGCTCTGCTGATGATGTTGTCGTCGTCGTCGTCGTCGTCGTCGACGGCGCACCTTACTCCCAGCAAACAAAAACACCTTAAAGGAGACATCGTGAATGGTTTTTGGGCAAAGATCTTGTTCCATGACTTGTCTGTCAGTCATTCATTCCAGCACGCACAATGCGAGATATGAGATGTCCTTTATACAAAAGGTGGAGGAGGGTGAACGACACAAAACAAGACCGACGACGATGCTCGTCGTATTTATGTTGATTTCGTCCTGTTTGCTTTTTTTTTTCTCCTCTCCTTTTGCGTATGCAATGTGTGTGCGTGGGGAAGGTCTTTGTATAACAAGAGTGAACGTCAACTTTTGATGACATTGTCAACTCAGTTGTCATATACACATCAGCGACAGACACGGGAGATGAGGCAAACGACAGTGTATTGTGGGTGTGTGTGCTTTAACGTGGGCGGGTGGGTTATGTGCGTGTGAAGAGACGGTGCAGGGGTGATGCGGGTTGTTTGCTTAAAAGAACCAGGTCAGGTTCTATATTTAATTTGCTCGTGTGTATTTTTCCTGATTTTAGTCCTCACTGTGACATTTGAGTGCAGAGCAATTGCTAACGAGGTACTAATTTACCATAGGGGATGAAAACAGAAAGCCGAGGAATAAATATTTCGTTCTCCAGGTTTGCAACTGAAATGAAAGGAAAACAAGACATTGCCAGTGACTCCCTCATGACTGCAGTGCTTTTATGCGTTTGACATTCAAAAGGAATCTCGACGGCTTAGCTTTCAGAGATAGGTGGCGCGTAGGTGTGATTGATTGGGTAAAATCCTTAAGCAGATTGAGGGCAAACGTGAAGTTAAGTCAGCAAAACAAAACATCACATCCCCTTGGTGTCCACTTTTGAGGGATTTTTTTTCTTACTGGGATCTTATTATATAAGTGGCACATCCTTAGTCCCTTAGTTGTGCCGACCTTTCTTTTTCTTCTTCTTCGGCATCCCCATTTGCTGTTAAGCGTATTTGTAGTGTCGGGATATCCATCTTCTCCACGGTCCCGGCTGTCGCGTTTCATTTCTGCGACGGAACCCTGTACCTACCTACACCTGCTGTTCTCAAATGTTCCGTGATCTCCCTCTAGGCGCGCTGTGCTTTTCGCCTTCATTTGGAACATTTGCTTAGCCATCCTTTCATCGTCCATCCTTTGTGTATGACCACACCACTTTAAAAGTCTCTCTTCAATTTCATGGAATATGGACTCTCTCTGACCGATTTCTTCTTTTAGTCCTTCGTTCCTGATTCTGCCTCTGATTCTTCTTCTTGCTACTCTCCTAAATTACACAGGGACGTTTCGGACAATGGCAAAGTGAGCAAGCTCAGCTAAGGAGGGTGCGCAGCGTAACCGTCCTGGTAATGTACAGCCCCTATTAAAGAGATAAGTTTCTATTTATATATTGCAGCCATCTAAATAAATATGGTCAAACCTGGACTGAAGGAAATCTAGAAGCGTTATCTCAGTACGTAGGAAAAATTAAAGAAATACAATAACTTTCCTCTCGGGGCATTGTCTTACATGCAGACATACCAGGAGGGTGGATGCTCCCTTCAACGATTTCTGTAGTAGCTGTAGAGACGAAAAAGACGAAGAAGCTGTGGCACATGTACACTTGTTCTGCTCTATCGACTCTTAGAAGGAAAACTATTGGTGAATACGTCTTCGAATATCTTCGTGATCTAGCCAGGTTCGACGTAAACAAAGTTGGTTGGTGCGAATTACCTCACCGAGGTTTCTACCGAAACTGGTTACGATGTCTTTTGTCCCGTATGGAAATCTGCATGTAGGTTCCCGGTGCTGGTAATCCGATTCTCTCCTTGTGGTCTAAGTGTGTCTCCGCCTGAGCGGACCACTTAACCAACGTGGTGTGTCGGTTCCTAAGGGTAAGAAAATGAAACGAAAATAACGCAGTTGTTACCGAAATTTCTCTAAAACAGAGGTAATGTCGACGATGACAATGAACCATCACATCTACTGCAATTGACGTGGCCCTTGATTCGACAAAAATCCATAAGTTCTGTGGCCGAGTGGGCCACACTATCCGCTCCTGGAACCAATTGCCTTATGAAGCTGTTTATGTTAGCCGTGTTTATGGCCTAGTTTAGCCTTTTTAATGTTCACAATTGCAGGACACGTTCACAGGAAGTATAGTACCCTCATCGAAATAGAGAAAATCTGAAAATTGTGGATAGTTATACTTGGAAGGATAGACCTTGGAGACAGATGAGAGCCATTACAAGACCTGAACCAAAATTTCCGTAAGTGGCTTCTTCGCAGAGCTAAATGTTTTGATGCACATTAACTAAAAATGTCCTGAGATTTCTATAGTTTTATTGATTGGTTTTAATGAGCGGTGTTTTCAAATTTTAAAGGTAACAAATAATTAACAATCGGTGGAGAAAATAGCTGCTCTACGTGAACTAAGGACTGCTAGTGAAGAACGCCTCTAACCCAACGTTATCTGGCCTTAGCAAGTAATATACTATTCACCTCAACAAGTTATTCTTTTATTTTATTTATTTCAGATTTTGCACAGCACTACGAAGACTTCAACGAAACAAGTGAGATCTCATGTGGCCCTAAAAACCAATACCTGGAGATTGATATACATACATATGTATACATAAACATATCTGCCTAAATTTTTTCTACGACACATCTACTGCAATGTAGACTGCAATATTGAAACAAGAACTAATAAGTGGAGGCGATTGGATATCAATTAATTCAAGAGCAATTACCAACAATTATTCTTGTAAAACCTGATGGAGGCTTAGCGTTCACTTAGAAAAACTGCTATTACTAATCAAATTATAATTCAATCAACTTAGTTTGATTTACTTTACGAAATTCCTAATTAAAGTACACATCATTCAGTACGAAGGTTTGTTTTACTTTTTCAAAGAGGCAGGCAGGGTCAGTGAGAAATTTCCAACCATTGCAGAAAACTTAGTATTTTGTTTGCAGTAGGAACACATATGTAAGTACGTTCAGTTTTATTTCAGTCGAAAGAGAAAGTAGAGCGATAGCGGCCTCCAACAAAATGCGAAGATTATTTGCCTAACAAGAATCATGTCAAGCGTAACATACACAAAGCCAGTCTTCAGTACAAAGTCGACACCACAAGTTCCGAAAACGAAAACTACTAGTCGCGCAGAAAATGTAGAAAGTAAACTTTTCAGTTTGAAGCTATGCAAATTCCCCTCCACAACGACAAGTTCTTCGAATTCCCCGACTCTCTCAAAACATCATCTATTTCCTTCACATATTGGTCGAAGGGGGTTGAGTAAGGTTTGGATTTTACATTATGCGCTGTGATCATAGTCCCTTTTCTAAGAAAACCAATGCATGGCCTTCTCCATAAAATTTGGAAAAATTTCTCTTCATTCACATTGTGACGATCGAACCTCCTCTCCCATTTGTAAAAAGGCTGGAGCCCAATGATGGAGCAAAAACATATGCAACGTCAATATAGTACCAGTCGCCCAGAAAACGCAGCAGGTAAGCTCTGGTTTCTCATCTTCGTAATTTCGAAAACTATCACAAAGGCATCATTTACTTCCTTCATACATTTGTATTGAAAGCTTAAAATTCAGATCTTTCTCCATTGCTCTCTTCTATTTCGAAGGTGAATGGCAAGGCAATATCCATGTTGATGTAATGCTTAGGATGTGTTTAGAGGACTCACACATGCTACCTTTTTTATGATTTTTTTGAACAAAATTTGACTTTCGAAATTTTTTTGTCTGTCACTTTGACTGGTACTTCAGTAGAGGATGAAAGAGACAAACTAATAAATGCATACCATTCGCAAAGAAAACGTAGAAGGTATCTTCTCCAGTAGTTTTTTTCTCCTCATACGAGATAAAAGGCGGGCAAAAGTTTCGAGCACTCTCTCAATGTCTGCATTTTTGTCGCACACTGGCACAAACAAGCATTATCCATGTAACTATCTCGCTCAAATCTTTGTTTTTATTTGCTCATCTTTTATACCAGCTCTTCTATTTCGAAGGTGAAGATGAGAGGCCAATCGAGAAAGATCTGAATTTTAAGCTTTCCATGCGAATGTATGAAAGAAGTGAATGATGCCTTTGTGATAGTTTTCGAAATTACGAAGATGAGAAACCAGAGCTTACCTGCTGCGTTTTCTGGGCGACTGGTACTACGGTATGGTACGTTGTATATGTTTTTGCTCCATCATTGGGCTCCAGCCTTTTTACAAATGGGAAAGGAGGTTCGATCGTCACAATGTGTATGAAGTGAAATTTTTCCAAATTTTATGGAGAAGGCCATGCATTGGTTTTCTTAGAAAAGGGACTATGAATAATGTAAAATCCAAACCTTACTCAACCCACACATGAAAACATAGAGGCAGTCTACGGGAGAGTCTTCGAAGTTTGTAACACTATGTCAATATTGCCAACACCGGAGTGGGAGTGAGAAAAACCGAAACCTACTACTACTTCGAAATATGTACATATGTGAAGGAAGTAGGTGATGTTTTGAGAGATTATGGGAATTCGAAGAACTTGTCGTTGTGGAGGGGAATTTGCATAGCTTCAAACTGAAAAGTTTACTTTCTACATTTTCTGGGCGACTAGTAATTTTCTGAGCTGGTGGTGTTCTCTGTGTGTATTGTACGCTTGATTTGCTTCTTGTAAAATTTGCGCATTTACTCGCAACGTCACAAGACAGATCTGTGTTTTCTGGGCAACGAGTTACTGAGGCACAATGGGTGTAAGACTGAAACACTTCGAGAGTTAAGAAAGCGTAGCGATCAGCTAAGAGCATCTGTTTATAAACTAGAAATATTTTAAGAAAGCCGTTGCGGAGAATGGAAACTTGTACTTTTCTGTTTCTTTTTAAAATAAACAAAAGTCGAACTATGTAGAATATCTTGACGACTATCTCAAAGACTGCATCTTTTTATTGCTTATTGCCTCAAGGGATCGACTGAAATAAAACTGCGCGTTTTCAATTTTTGGTAGGGAAGCTAAACGCACGGAAACAAATTTGCAGGCAGCATGGCTGTGTAATGTTGTTTTAGAAACAATTTTCGAACCAAATATTTTTTTGTGAATCAAAATAGAGAAAGAGGATAATGTACTTCAAATTGGCGCGAAAATAAATGGCACAACAAATGTGTAAAGGAGTTTTAGGCGCCGCAGCTGCTAGAGCAGAACTTGTATTCGTCTGCTTTCAAAGGAATAAGCTAGGCTTTGTGGAATGAAAAAAGGAGAAAACTCTATAATCTCCAATCTCAGCCAACACATGGAAGAGATGAAGGTTCAGAGAGAGTCTTCGAAATTTTTAACACCATGTTACAGCTACCCACTCACATTTAAAGAATCCAAGAAAGAGAAAGATTTAAACTTACAACTGGCTCGATTCATGGATGAAAGAAACAGAGGATGTCGTTAAGAGACTTCGAAATTTTGGCGCAATAGGGAAGAAGTCACTGCAGCAGCTACTTTCTATAATTTATGTGCCCCTGATGCTTTGCTGAAATTTTTTATTTTAAAGTCGACGCTCGAAGCAGCCTTTGACTTAATCCCAGGTAATAAACGAGTGTTTCTGAATGCTTGTCTTTGGCCGACCTAGATATCTATAGGGGGTACATCTATACCGGCTCATATATTGGGCAAATACTCCAGAACCTTAGAAATGACAGAAATAAGTTGGTCGTCCATCTTCTTAGCATGCGTGTTAAAATTCATCTTTAATACGTCTTTTTCGAAATAGAGGTGGGCGCCATGGCTCGGTGGTTAGTGCGTTGGATCACTGAGCGGGAGGTTCGAATCCCAGAAAATGACAAAAAGTTTTTTCACTATCCCACCGAGAGTAATAACTGTCATGAGACAATTCTCAATTCGCCTTCTGGATATCTCCTAGTATTTGTATTTGTAGTTCGAAAAAGAGAGACTAGAAGCTACAAATACAAAGACTAGAAGCACGTAAACAAACTGCAAAACTAAGCGCTGATGAGAATGATCTGTAAACTTTGCGAGTGTGTGTAGGAGATAGATGCTGTGTTTGTCAAGTTGTTGATTTTGGCGCGCTTTGCTCTTTCGGTGATGAAAATCAGGGGAAATTCGAGAGCTGCTAGCTACTTTTTCTGGGCGCCTATTACTTTTCGGAATGTTTAGGGTTTCCAAGAGGAGTTTTTCACTACCAAATATGTATGCAATGAAACGTCGGTTTCCGATGGTAAAATTTTGAGAATTTCGTTCTAAGCTTTCTCATTTTGATTCTACTTACAATTTATTTTATTCATTTTAAGCAGAATATGCATGCTGTCATATAAAGTTACTTCTTAAGCTGCATACATAGGTAGTCACTGAAATACAGGTCTGTGCTAAGTAGGACTATAAAAATACTTAACCTATGGAAGTAAGACTGCGTTACAGGAGCTTAAGAAGAAGGCGACGCAATACACTAATGATGAAGTTGACTACTGCATGATATTCCTAAAGTTTAAATCATTTTAAAAAAATAAACAAGACTTGTATAGCGCTATGAAAAATAAAAATACATTTTTAGACGCTAGAAAATTAAAATCTTTTTTATTATTAAATCGGAAACACAAATGTTAAAAATGAATGATATAAAGTAGTCTTCCGAGCAAAATTGCATAAAAGTATCATAGTCCTCGGCAAGCTGCTTTCACTTCTACTATCCATTTTCTTGGTTTGTAGACTCATCGGATCTCTATACTTTTAGAAGGGTTCCCAAAGCACTGCATGATCGACCTGAAAATGCACATAACCGAGTTGTTTCTGAAAATCGAGGGAAGGGAAATGGCTGGTTACCTGCCGTGTCGGAACGGGTACTTTAGCCACACGAATCTGAAAATGTGGTCATACAGTCTAAGGGTCTGTAGACATAAGCCAGTAGTGAGTGAGTCCCTGTTTGGCTTTCATGGATGTGATGTAAATTAGTATCCCAAGGAACTTCAAGTGACACATTTCCCAACGCCATCTGAAAGAAATAAAAGTGTTTCTTTAAAAACCCTACACTTATTCGTTTTTTTTTTTGTTTTTAAACTAAAAATATTTTTTTTTTCTTAAGCATTTCCTCTCATAAAAACCTAAGATATAAATGAAGTTACCTACAATCGGTCTGGAATGGACTGTATAACCCATTTGGACCCCTCTTGCTTGTAGAGAATGTTATCTTTCTGGTTCTAAATTTAAGTTATAACAACTGGCATAGGACGGACGGAAATATATAGGAATGTGTACTAAATTCTATGACCTGTCGACAGAATGGAATATAAGAAGGGCTTAACATAACCTATGAAGTAGTTTAAAATGAGCGATTGGAGAGTGCGGGTTCGTGCTATAATTGTAACGCCCCAACTACAGTCGATTTTAGCGATTTTTAAGCAAACCATCGGGAAATCTACTTTTTCTCGCAGTGTTTGAGCACCCGCCCGGAAAATCTTCGAATCCATCCTCAAGGGACGGCGGAGTAAAGAAAGACCGCGGCTCAGGTGACGCACGCAACTGGAAAGGGACCTCAACCAACTTGGCGAAAGTGTAGACAGCTGGCTACAGATCGAGCTGGCTGGACATGCTTTGTAGTTAAGGCCCAGATCCATCCAGGATTGTAGCGTCACCTTAAGTAAGCAATATTGAAAATATGCAAAATTTGTGTATAGAAGATGCTCAATGCTCAATTTAATCAGGAGTACCAATAAAGATGTCAAGGCCGCCGAAGTCTGGTACAATATCTCAGAAAGTGAGCGATTTGCGTTAAAGCTAAAATCCACCTAAACACATACCAAAACCACTGAAATCTGGTGAAATAGGCACCGTGAGTAATACCTCTTGGGAAAATCGCCTAAAATTTCAAAAAAAAAATAAACGCCCAAAAAATCGCATGCAAAATTTTGGTCAATTGTTAATTCTAGCTTGAGCGATTTTGTTAGGTGTAAATTCGGGCGATTATTCATAATGGAATGATGAAGTCGCGTGAGCGACTAAACCTCTTGGAAAGTGGAGTTGACTGAATTAATGAATCACGGGCAGCGCGGCATTGACTCACTGTGCGCCGGCATAAAAGTGTTTACAATCGATCCCTTAGTTTTTCGGATATAATATCCTTCTAAGGACGTCGGCATACAACGCTTAATTTTTAAGGCGACTATTCATATATTTTTGGAGGGGACTTTAATTTGAAAACGCATTCTTGCATTCCAAAAACTTGAACGAAAATATTTTCAAGATGTCAGCAAAACAAAACTGACGTTGTGTGCAATAATTTTGTGTGAAAATTGCGCGATTTTATTTTGCGAGATACCGTGGCCAACTCAAGCCATCTGCATGTTTAAGAACCTTGTTTCATGATCCATTAAATGCATCGAACCATGCCTGAGTAGTCAAAAGCAATTTTTCAAAATTAAATTTAACTGGTTAATAATAATTTCACAGCCTTAAGCACCACCCTTAGATTCGTGTATCTACACATCCAACAAACTCTTCATAAGTAATCTGCACTCTAATCCTCTCTGACAATTCATACCACGAAACACACTTCAATCACAATCCCTTCACACAATATTCACGAGGAGGAAAACAAAAAGCGAAGAGAAATATCAATCTCATTACGATTTGATTGACACTCCTCCCGATGTTGTCATATTTGAAGAGGCCCGGAACGCAAACCAAATCAACTGGCCTTTGTTGATGCTCGAACCTGCCTGTCAAAACATCAATTGTGGAGCGCGCTGTTCTGCGCGCAGCTGGCTCCGTGTTCCCTCTTCTGTGCCGAGCATATTCAATACAATCTCGTCAGCGCTCTCGAGTGGGTACTTATCATTTGATGATCTGATCTGTTGTTGATCTTATCATCTCTGCTCTCGGTCTCGTTGAGCCGCCTATGGTGAACCCTTCTGCGTGCAAAGCGCAATGTCAACAGCGCACAGCCGCAGAAGCAAGACGAGAGATTGTGATCGTTGCTGAGCCTTTATGTCCATAGCTCAGGTAGGGAACAGGATCACCAGATCACACAACGACTACTACTACCAGCGAAACTGCTGAGAACAAATGTCCGAACAATTTGGGATTGATTGAGATTTCAATGGGCCAGTTGAAGTGGTAGCTGTCAGTTGTGTGTCATGCAATGCAGTTTCGATTGTGAGTGCGTGTGTTTGTTTTTTTACGAGTATCTTTTGGATTTTTTTTTAAAATTTTGATCTCGGGATGTGGAAGAGAATTTGCAAATGTTTGCACCGGGGATTATCATGCGATTTATTGGGTTCACAAGGCGCCTCCTGGAAAGAGTTTTCAATGCGATGGGATCATGAGTTTGATGTGTAAGATGACGGAAGATAGATTGACGATGGGCAGATGGTTGGAAATCACTGTTTTGATCTTTAAATTGGAAGAAGTGAATGAGCAGGATTATTATTGGTTCGTGATTGATTCAGGGCGGGGAAGGAAGCTGCATGATCATATCTAAAAGTTGACTGAATTGTTGTTCTGATGTCAAAATTCTGCTTCAGTACAACTATGTGTAGTAGTTTGGGCTGGTGTATCTAATTTCATTTGCAATCCAAAAAAATCAGAAATTGGAGAAATTTAACGCATTGTTAGTGGAGTTTTGAAACCTGTTCTTAAGACCACCAACCTCAATGCCCTCACGAAAGAACAAAGACTGGCGCGTATGGGAGATACGAATGCAATGAGAACAACAACAACAAAAGCAGGATTCTAGGTCATCCTCAACCTGTTTCCGTTAGATCTTTTGTACAAGAATTGGTGGCTATAAGTGCCTTAAGGATCAACCACTGAGACAGTTGGATACCGAGGAGATAAGGCCATACTACGATCCTCCAAGAATATGTAGGCATTGTAGCAGAAACCGCCTATTTAACGCCATACCTGGACTTTACAATACCTTTGAAAAGCCTCTATCAAGTAGAGTAGAATGAAAAAGTAGTGGAATGCCATGTGTACAAGCTATAGAAGCTTACACTGATGAATCCAAGACGGACGTTAGTGCAGCCGCAGGTCTATTTTCAGATTCTCTGGGCATGTCAAAGACAGTAGACTTCCAAACCATAGCACCATTTCCTAAGTGGAGAGGTCTATTGCCGAATGCCGCCTCTCAATCACGCAGTCCTTCTGGAACAGTTCGTGACTTTCAGGCAGAGATTTTACTACACTTAAGGACGCGGAACTACTACTCAGTACAGCAACTCAAAGCTCGTTCGCAAAATACCATGAAAACATTTAAGAAGGATTGCAAACCTGTAAGGCTGCCAAAGAAATGACAGCGCCCCTGCTTCCATCTGGCAAAGAGGGTACTCGATCTAGGCAGAAGATTAAGACAGATGGTCCATCCCTACACCGAACACATCGACCTGAATAAACCCACCTACAGACTGGGACTGGTTGTGGCTTTTAGTACTTGCCCGAGACGCGAGTAAGAGGAAGACAGCCTCAAATACTTCCTCTGTAAATGCCCTGCAACAGGGACGCTATGAAACAAACACCTAGGAAAACACGTCCTGCCCGGGCTTAATCGGTCTAGACATTACAGTTCCGGAAAAATTCTAGGGTTCGTTAGAAAGACAGGACGTTTCTTGGAACACTGAACCCCACTCGGCTTCATATCCCAATTTCAACTATCCTTCACCAGACAATTTCTCTAGAGGATAACACAACGGGTTTCTCACCCCCAAACCACCCAACTTTTCCATGTGGAGGGCTTAGCAGTGACAATAGCCGCCCGTGAGACTACGATAAAGGCAATACCACGCCATAATATCACTAGAACTCAGCGTAAGATAAAACTTTGCTGGTCATGAGGATATGTCAGGGAATAAGAGGGCTGATGAACTCGCTAGAAGAGCCTCGACACCTTACTCAGACAAGCTGATCACACGGTGAACATGCCGCCGTACAAACAAAGGAACAAAACGGAGATAAAGCTCTAATAAAGGAAAATAATAGATGGAGTTCTCTGGGCGCATGTGACACATTAAGAAAATTGTCGCCTCTATTTAATAAAGAAAAAACAGGCAGACTTAAACTTAAAGACAGGACATTCCTATCTACTAAGAGTAGGGATGATCACGGGTACAACACTCTCACTCAATCATATGAAGAAACTACGATTAACCAACGAAAAGCTCTGAAAGAATGCAGTAATAAAGAGCTCCATGAGGATACTCCCCACTTTCTACGCCATTGCCTAGCGTCTGTCACCACAGAAACAAATTCTCCCCGGACATCGAAAAACAGTCCAACTAACCGGTGAGCGATATCTGTAGATATATCAAATCGACAGGATGGCTTGTACACCAGACACAGTTTCTAGATCATTACTATTGGATAGGTTCTGCTACACAAGCTAAGGGATACACCTTTTCTTTCAATACATCAGAATGGGTCCGGTATAGAGGAGTCTCTTTCCTTTTAGCTACATAACTTAACCTAAAGTCATGTTTGTACAATTTAGCAAGAGAAAGAAGTGCATTACCTAGTTTTTCTAACCAGGATTTCAGGAAAATAAACGCGGCACTATTGTATATCTAGTTTTGCTTCAGCGAAAAATGGGCTTGACCATTAAGATCCAATCCGGAACTATGCCTAAATCTCTCCTCTAAGACTTAATTATAAGCATGTTATTCTCACTTATCTTCTTGACGTTCTTGAAACCCTTTGAAAGTCTCTGCGTTACTTCCAGCTCACTAGACGGAATCTTCGGATATTGACAATCGTTTGGCCTTAAAAACAAATGTTTTGTCTTCTTCGAAATATCCTGCTGTATTTAACCCGCGTCCTAAGCTTTGTCTCATAGAGCTTGACACTTTCTACAGCTGGACGTTTTTTCGATAGCATGTACTCTGAAAAAGAAAAATATTTCATATAAATCGTAAAGAAATTGCAAACGTCTACGTACTTATTGAATGTACATATGTATTGGTAACCAAGCCAAGTTTCTGAAGATGGGAGCTAAAGACATATCGTCAGAAATCTAAAAGTCAGACTCCCAGTTTTCCTCTACCAGCTGTACGGTACGCTGGTGGTCTATCCGACATGGTGTACCTGGTGTAAGACTGTGCTTGTATTATGGTCGCAAAATGGTTTAATTTTAAAAGAGGGCAAACGATAAAAAACGAAGTCAGACTTCCGGTCAAAACGTGCAAATTCCAGCATCTAAAACTGTCAAAATGAGCAGTGCTCTCCAAGGAATACCCACAAATTGTGCTCGGCACAGCAAAACTATCATTAAGAGGTTCCATGGAGTAAGAAATGACTTGAATTGTGGACTGTAATTCAAAGTTGCATAAAAATTTGTACCACCTGTAGTCCACAGACTAGTTGAACTTAATTTGAGTTCGCAATTTGAATTGCATTTGTAGGGGGCTGTCCATCATTGAACAGCAGCACTAAGTCCACCTTAACAAAATGGATATTTGCCAGGACAAGGATTGTCGATTCTGCCTCGAGGAAGATGAAACATCCGAACACATTCTTTGCGAATGCCCGGCACTACATTGGTTAAGGATACGTACTCTCCACAGGGAGATACTTACTTCAGTGGAACTCAAGGGATCCGCTACCAAGGATGTATGTACTTGCCTTCATAAGGGAGGTAGTACGTCTCTTGGATTAATTCCAACCCCTCGATACAATAGATCTTTTACGTCGCAGTGTCGATGCCATGCGGGCAAGGGTTGTACAAGAGCAAAAAAAAAAAAAAAAGTCCTTGAAGGTCTAGCGTATTTCGACCAAAGCCCATCCCATGCGAGAGACCAATACAATACCCCTTATGTAGTTCCTATTGTCTGGAATTCAAAACTTGCCAGTTCGCAAAACGCAACAGATTAGCAAGGTTGAGTGTTGATAGATACTCACACTCGAAGATAAAATTGCCCATGGTGAAGTGCCTGATTTGTGCAAAAGCAGGACAGTTGCACAGGAAGTGTGTGGTGGCTTCGTCCTCTTCCAGGCACATCTCACAAAGGCCCGAACTCCTAAGTCCTATGGTTTTCAGGTGTTAGTTAACGCAAGTGAAAACCGTGACAAGCCCTGTAATAGTTCGCAAGTCCTTTTGGGAAGATTAAACAGAAACCTGGTTCTGCCCGCACTGGATGTGTTATCCACATTTTTGTCTGCCGACAAATACCAAGACGTCGATTGTTGTAGGCCGAAAAGATTAGAGGGTGAGATGAGGATTCTACTTCTCTCAACGATGGGTCACATGTCTATGTACTCGTATAAGCAAAACAAAATTGTCACTGTCGCCTTAGTTTGCACTGAAGATTGCACTGGGTTTTTAAAAAATCACCGGGGCAATGCATTTGGGTCATCAGTTCATACAATATATGGGGAAAGTATGCATGTCATGGGTGTGTGTCATGGCTTAGGAGCTAAAAGGTGATAACAGACAGATGGTTGGACGGACAGACGAATGAGGACAATAGGAGTTCGTGGTTTTTATATGGACTCGTGAAAATATCAGCGGTTGGACAGTATTTCCAAACTTAAGTCAAGACACTCGCTGAAAACTGCAATGAAAAAGGTCTACGGCTAACTACCATCACCTGCAAATAGAACAGTCTAAAATTGCTAAAGATCTCGGATAGTAAGGTGAGGAAAAATCGACACTCGAGGAAACTAGGGATCTTGAAGGGTGCAGATCTACACTCTATAACGTTGTGGACTACATTCCACCTCAGGATCTCTTCTATTATGTCCCTCAACGTCTGTAAACGTCTGCTCATACTGGGAGCATTAGATGCGCGGAACTAGAACGTCGTTATTTATGCACATCCAAATCAGTACAGATTTTGTTTACATTTCCTACAACCCCCTTGAAGGCATTTCCCAGCATAAAACCTCTTAAAAGCTTTGTACCATCTCTCCTGCATCCCGTACAACACCCACCAAATTCCATAGCACAAATTCCTAGAACTCATTACACGAAGATACACACTCTCTCCATGGTGGACCCAACACTCTCCTAATGAACTCTAATCACTCAAAGCGATAAATGGAATCGGATCAATCCCCCTGAAAAAAAAAAAAACACCACAGACTCTTCAAAATGAGCTGTTAAACGTCTCAAAGAATATCCACTTCATCGCTAAAGAGTGTCAGAAAGTCAACACAGCCACAGAGATACAGATACGTACATGGGGCAGCACACAACGTGTGCAGCGCGCGCACCTCAACAATGCATCGATATCATCAAGAGACACTTTCAAATTGTCGAGATCGATCCGGCGAGGCAATGTGTTAGCCGTGCGCACTCTTGATCCAGGGCATTGATTCCATTTGGACTTATTGTGGACATTTGATTGATTGACACGAAAACATAACACGTTCGATCTCTGGGCGCTGTATCTATAGATACAGATACTCGTACTCTGGATACTCTGTGCGTGTGTGTATATATTTTTTTATGGTCATTTCCAGAGACCACTTGTCTGCGGTTGATATTTATTTAGGCGCTCTCGAACTTGCCGAAGGGGGGGTTCCAACGTTCCAACACCAGCACTGGATGGATCTCACATGGCCTCGAGTGTGATCGATTGATCTGTCAATGATTTTTCAGAGTGAAATCAAAAATCATTTCAAGAGATGGATTGATTGATTGAAGAAATGATTTCTTCTGATTTAGGATGACTTTTCAAAAATATCACACTGAAGTGGGGGATTTGCCGCCGAACGGCTGTGCTCAGGTTGCCGCTCTGACACTTCTACGGGGTCGTCTCACTTGCTGTGTGTGTTGGATCGTGCTGTTGTGGAGTGTGTGGCATGATCAATGAATGATTGGATTAGGAATACGCATGTCATCTTGAGGTTTGGATTGATTTTTATTCTCTTTTTCCTCCGCAAGTTTGTGAAGACACTTTTTTTTTTGTTAAATTGATAACTGAAATTGATCAGATGTTGATCGATTACTATTCGATGTTATCGGAGAGGAGGTGGGCAAGTTTCTCTCCGGATATCTGCACTTGATTCTACAATAGGTAAACACTATGGTGTCGTTGTCGATGCTAAGGAGACTGACTATATGTAGACAAACGTTTTTTTTTTTTATAAGTGTTTCTTGGAAGAGTGGACTTTAGCCACCACTGTCAAAGAAGTGTAATATCGTTGCCTCTTTAAGACCTTACAAGTACTTTTTGTAGTGTCAATGAATTTATCGCTCTCATGGATAATGGATTTCTTTTTTCTTTTCTTTTTTTTTAGGTGAGTAACTGGATTTTGGTAAGGAAATGAATATGGATTACCTGTGAGTGGTGTTTGGTGGTACTGACCTTGATTTCCTTCTTAAAATTACTATTGGCAAGGACACGCTCCGCATTCAAGTCATCACTAATCTGTAAGAAGAAGGGTAGGAAATGATGAGTCGAAAGTCAGTATGTGAGTACAATTTAAACTCTTAAAAATAACCGCCGTCCTTAATTTAATTTAATTTAAGGTTGACAACACTAAAAATGTCCAATTAGTAAATATGGACAACAACAACGCGTATCTATTGTTCAAAATCATAGATTTATCTTATCATGTCATATGTTTATAAAATGGGGAAAATTGTTGCTAAAATAGTTCCCTAACTTCGTGGAATTTCCGGTCGAAATAATACTCCAAAATGAGTGGCCGATTCGAAGATTAGTTAAAAAAATTCAGAAAACTTTTCCCATTCTGAACAATAAGTCATCCACCTATGCGTCCTCGTAGCGGACGATTACTCAAAAACGCAGTGCTTCCTTGAAAATGTGACTGGAAGTGCGGTTCCTGTCACTGGTGCTATGAGACGTATACGAATCAATCAACTGACACCGAATAGGGTTAAAACGATGCTCGATAGCCGCCATATAAGATCAACATCAGAAGGGGTTTCTGTGACGGTATCTGCAGGAAGAGGATGCCCCAAGGCGGCGAACTCTCACCTCTACTATGGTCTCTAGTTGTGGATGACCTACTGGTAAGACTAAATAGCTTTGACTTTAGGGTTATAAGCAATGCAGATGATTTTATAATCATAATCAAGGGCAGCCATGAAGGCAATGTGTGTCAACTTATGCAAGCTGCGCTCCTTGAGGTTTCTGACTATTGCGTTAGAGAAGGTCTGTCGATCAACCCCCGCAAAGAAGTTGTGGTAGCTTTCACGATGAAAAGGAAACTGAACATTGGCTCAGTTGCACATCACTTTTCTTTGGCAGGAGGTTCGAGATCGAGATCCCTAGACGCCAGGACTCATGGCACACCGGCGGACCGTTGTTCGACCCAAAAGGTAGCGCGTGGTATACTGATGGATCAAAAATGGAATCGTGTGCAGTGAAAGAGTACATGCTCCACATCCTCGAGGGTGACGTGTCCTATTAGCAGCTGCTTTATATAAAAGTTAACTTTTGCATTTCTGCGGTTTATCCAAGTGTCTCCAATCGAATTAAGGCGGTAAGTCCATACCTTAGACGAAAGGCTCCAGCGTTGCTGCCTTTCCATCAAACTTGGGTTCCTTTCTGCCCCTCTTGTCTGCTTTTTAGGGAACTTTCTCTGCACTTCTACTGCCAGTATATCAATTGGTAATATTCCTGCGGTGACGATGATGAAGATAATCCCCAGTAAAGAACCTAAACAGAATAAATTAGTCGTATCCTTTCGTTATTGCGTTTCTAGTTACCCAAGAAGGAAGTTAACAAAACAGACCATTTTGGAGAGAAAAATTTATGAAAGGCAATAGTAGCACAACCAGCTTAATGAATGTATCAGAACAAGGATTTACTCCATTGTCTAGATTTGACTAAGCGATGTTTGCATCCTGTATTGAAATCTGGTCTTAGAATAAGGGTAGGTCTACGTTTCGACAGATTGTGTGTAGCTTTCAAGAAATAACAAAAAAATTGGTAACTTAAGCGGTAACGCAAACTAACTACCATTGAGAAACGCACGTAGCCTAATAGTAGCCTAATTGCAACACCTAGATGTCTTCCACATCGTAACTACGCACTACCTAAAGCCCTATTTGCATTGGCGACATTGTCATAGCTACGTCATCTAAAGGGTGGAGTTCATTTCCAAATTTTACTGTCTGAGAAAATGCACTAATTAGCCTTTGTCATGCCAATCAACTTCGATAAACCTCAGCCAATTTAAATGATTTGTATCCTGAATGAAGCGTATTGAGATGCCGAATGCTGAAATTATTGCTTTCAAAGAAAATTCAATCAGAAATTACCCTGCAATCTCTATCCAGCCAACTAAATTCTGTAAACCACCATCGATTTCGACAAATTATATCTGGAATGAAGCGTATTTGGATGCCAAATTCAAATCTGTAACTGGCCTTAACCTGCCAGTACAAGGATACTTGCTGAGATAATGAATTTTGCTTTTTGTGTCACTTCTAAACCCGTTGTAAACCTATCTATTGTAGTTTTGAGAAGCTAACAAAATACTCCTTCTAGGTTGGTGAAAGAGGACCAAGTCAGAATCGGTAATTTCTTAGAAAAAAAAGCTCGATTGAAATCCTTTTGACACAAGAGAAACAGGAAGAAGTACCCCTCTAATCCCATGAATCGGATTTTTTTCTTTTATTGGTACATTGACGAAGTTACACACCCCCTATATGACACAAGTCGTCTTATATAATAAAACTCGGTAAGATGATAGCCGTACTCCACACTTATGTTCCAGTAAACTGTCCTCTAAAAGCTACAGTATCCATTTCCTCTTGCACTTCAAACTTCACACGTTTCTCTGGTTCAGCAGGGAAAAAAAATCCTCCAGATGCCATTCGATTGAGTAGAATAGTCCTAAAGGACTGCATTCCTTTCAGGATTTCTTATTCCACTTCCACAGACAGTGTATGCTTCTTGCTCTCCCACTTCTTCAAAACCGCACACAAGCACGTATTCACCCGAATCGGCCGCTGGTTTACGTTGTTTTGTATCTTTTATCTGTTTCTCCCTTTTAAATGCGATTTTATGGTCCATGAATCTTGGTGCTACTTCTTAATGCTGTTTTGTGCTGTGAGCTTCTTCTTATTCTTCTTCTTCTTCTGGAGAGTTGTTGATGAGGAACAAACTTTCGCTGCATTCTTATTTTGTTTGTTGTATCTACCTCTTTGCGTTGTAAAAGTTGAGATACATCGCAAAGCAGGAAAACTAAAAAAAAAAAAAAATGTCCCTAAAATTTGAAGCATTCGATTTGCTCGCCTTCAGGTATTTCACCGAAAAAGAAATATTCCTTCTTGCACTTCTCTTCATCTTCAGTTGCTTTAGATACATTTTTTTTTTTTTTTCGGAAACTTGTCGTAAAGTGATTTGTGGTCGACGATGAAGTGATTTATGGCTGATGTGGGTACAATACTGTTGTGGATTCTCGTCTTTTTTTTGGGGGGAGGGGGGAGGAACAATTTTCTCGTGGGTACGAGTATATCTTCAAAGACTTCCTGGAAATAAAAGTCAATGAAGCGTGTACGACGGCGGCGGCTGGCGGCTGTATAACATGACCCTTTGGTTGACATAATGGAGTCGCATTTCAATCAGATGCGTTGTGGGCAGTAAATGCAACACATACACATACGCCGGACAACCGGATAGTGATCAGAGTCAAATAACAACCAAAGCAGCTATGCACGCTAAGAGATGCTAAGGCGATAGTTATTGCCACTAGTGGCTTGTTAGCGAGTCTTTTCCACGCCTTGGATTCTAGATACATAAATAACAGGTGCACGGTTCGAGAGACACTCACTAAAAAGGCAGATTGGCCTCAATTCAAACGTTCGCGGAGAGCATTGATGACTGATAAAGAGTTCTTTCAGTGGAGGATTGGTCTAGAGGGTATTTGCCCGGTCTCCTTTGGGATATCGTTGAAGATGAAGAGCTCCCCCACGTCTGGGGTCTAATAAATAACTTTTGGAGTTCATGTTTTGCTTTGACGTATGAACAGGAGGAGCGAATTCCTGCAGAGCATGCCATTCTTGGAGGTATTCTCTAGGGTTGTGTGCGGAGATAGAGAGAGGGAGCACGCCTGTGAATCAGTGATAATTGGAAGATTTCTGATGAAACTAGCTAATTGGATGCCACAACTTTAGGTCTGATGATGCTGCTTGTAAGCCCTTCGTTTGATATAATTACCTCCATTAGGCCGAGCTTCAATGCGATACTGTGTCGGTATAAGCTGAATTCATCACGCAAACACGAACCTTCAGTGGCAAATCTAATAGATGATAAACAGTGGTGCTGAAGAGTTTTCTACAGTTTTTGAGAGGATTCGCAGGATCAAAGGAAAGGTGTGTAGATGAAACAAACGCTTCGAATGCTAGTGAAATCAACAAGAGACCTACTTCATTGGGAAGGATAGTGAGCACTCAGCAGAGACGACACTTCGACAAACTACGAGACACGAGAATTATGACAAAACCACTAATGGAAAAAGGATCATTCACCATGGAGGCTTGTAAAGATTCCCGTTGAGAATGAAATTGGAACCTCGCAGGCAATGGGTTTTCAAGTCCTTCACTTGTAACAGAAGTATGACGATTTTCAGCAAAGAGATGCGATGCGCCATAAAGGAGTGGCGGAGGAATTTTCTAAAACAATCGAATTTGCAAAGGAAGCATCTTGTGTGAAGAAAATTCTGGTCATAGTCCCAAACCTGACGTCGTCAATAAAGAGATGCGATGGCAGTGGAACTGGCTCGCATTAATGGAGAGCTTGACGATTCACATATTTGAAGACACAGATTATCTATGAAAATAGATACCATAGCAAGACAGACGGCGAATAAAAACTAGTTTGAACTACCTAGGAGCGGATAGTATTTAACAGATGATTCCGCACGAGAATTTTCAAAGGCTGCTTTAAAAGCCTGAATGCATTTCGCAAATACATATATCAATGACTGTGCTCCAATCAGTCTCTCATCTTTCCCACTGATATTATTCAAAAGCTTGTCAACCCTGGGGTCAACCCTAGTGGGGCATATAGCGTCAACAACGCCTGCGTGCCATCGTGTTTGGAGTTCAGCAACGCTCTTGAGCCTCCTCTAAGTCATCCCCAATTATCTAGATTCATCCACGACTGTCCTTCTCCATGTCTGCCTGGGGCGGCCCACTCGTCTCCTTGATTAGATAACTGGATTCTATTGCATGGAATGGAACTGTTTTCGCGCCGTAGGTTGCGAGCAATCCACTGCCACTTTCGCTTCGGAATTTTGACGTCTATTGGCTTCTGACCCGTTATCGATATACGGTTGAAGAAGAAGAAGATCATTAGAATTTTATCTATTTAAGAAGGTTTGCAGCTTCCTTGTGACGGCGTTGGTCGCTTTCCAGATATTACACTAAGTAGCAATGTTTCTACGTTTGATCGGTGCCACCGTCTTCCGAGACCATACTTCTGAATATAGAAAGCTGCTTACTTCCTCGACTTGCTATCCGGCAATGTTGAGTTGAGCATCAGTCAGGCCGACGTCATCAGCATAGTCAAGATGTTTGAGATACGATGTCATAGTCCAACTCAGTCTCAGTGGTCAATGCAGGAGTATCCAGCTCGAAACCCTGCCTCCTCGTTGTCGAGCGTTGAATCGAGATTTTCTCTCACTCGGTGGGGAATTATTGTAGGTATTAGCCACAGCCGGAAGAACGCATATACATATATATTACCATTTCTCAAAATAAAGGTAGATTGAAGATAGATCGGTGCCTAAAGCTTCACAAAGTGTAGCATCTACTGGAAAAAAAGGGAACAGCAACGCGCCTGAAATTGGACTAAACAGGCTGATGGGAAGCAGGAAGCGTCAGAATTTCTGACAGAAACGAGTGAATAAATTTGACTAGCATTCCGTGTGAGCTGATTCATATTACAGGAAACGTCTCAGAGAAATTTACAATGCAATCACTCCTTCCCGGAACTGGTAGTCATGTTAAATTGCTCGGAAAGAGATTCCTATCTGTTAGGACTAGGTCAGCAGATTTTTCATTGCAAATCACCCATCTAACTAGCTCCGGTGATGGATTCCTTTTACACATGCAGAAAATGCATTTAAAATACTGTGGGAGCATTTTTTTCTCCAACACTGTACCCCGCGTAATTCGAGATCCACCCAAACCTGGGCAAATACTCAACGCACGCACGCTTACAAGCAACTGCCTTCGCATGGATGCGTGTGTGATGTGCGCGCGCGATATCGTACGCGCAAATCAGTTGCACACGAGATAAAATGTTCGACCGATCGCTGTCGGACGAAGAGCTATAAATATCCATGAATATTAATTTATTGGAATCATGTTTGGGAGTCGATATTGATACAAATCCATTTCGCCAAGATGGTGTATCGCGCTCCTTATCCTAACCTTCACTGCCAGCCCCTCCCAGGCTGTGTGTCTCCCTCTCTTAGTCGTTATCTGCGCATATTTTAATTAATTCTGTCGATTAAACGTTGATTTATTATCGTAGCTGCTGCACATCGATCGATATGCTTTGGTGCTATGTGCTCATGGAGCTTCTGTGATCATCATATCCACACACGCACACTGAGTCGAACATGTTGCACAGCAAAGTAGTCCGTCTATCTGTCATCGTGATGTGTTTCGCTTGATTGGACTCATGAATCCAATGCCAACAGTGCTGGATGTACTCATGTGTGTGTGTATCTGGGAACGGTTGGGATAGGAAATATCTAAGGCTAACAAAATTATTTAATTTCTTCGCTAATTGAGGCCATCTGTCGGCAGCTATTAATATGATGACAGCTAGAGTGATACATAGATAACACGTAGTACATACTCGTATGCCATTCCACAGGAAAGAAAACTTTTCTGGGAAAAGTTTAACACTGGACGATGGTGGTGGTTATGAGTATTGGTGGGTGGGTGGACCGGTACGGTGGAGACGGATGAAAGTGAATTCTACTCAGAGGAAGGACTTTTTTTAAGTTGTATCCATTGCAAGTGTTACCATTGTAAAAGAAAAAAAATACGAAACAACTTAATGATGTCGTAGTGGAGTATGGGCGAAAGTGGACCTCACGCAGGCATGAAAGGAAAAAGTAGGTACTTTCTGCCACCAGTATTCGGCTTACATAGACAAGCAAATGAATCCATTGTGCAAATAATATGTCATAAATGGAAATCTATCGCTAAGATGCAATCATAAAAATGACGAAATGAATGTCTGGATATCTCTCTGTCTGATATTTATCAAGGAAACGGCTCCCAGAAATCCTGAATCTGAAGCCGAATATTTGCGAAAAGCCTGGGAAAGACAGATGGAATTATCTTCCTTGGGCATCTATGGTTAGGTTACAGTGGCAGGCTGCAGTAGATACAACTTCCCTTAGACCAGTCAGGTCGAGTGTGGATCAACATCTCCAAAGAGCTACCCACTGAACCAGGAGGAGCTAGTAATAAAGGTCTGGAGGCTAGTAATGTTTGACAGAGGTTGTTGGAAAAGTAGGCTCATAAATGCAGTTTCCTAAGACTGAAGAGAGCTTCCCATTTGCAAAAAAAGATGTAGTATGGTCTGTTGCTTCTCTTCATTCATGCAGCTTTTACAGAAGTCGTTTCCAAGGAGGCCCAGCCGGTGGCGTGCCTGGCGCTAAAGCAGTTCCATGTGACGACACCTACTGTGTTTGAAGTGAGCAACCTTTTCTGGCTAATTCTCATTAGCTAGTTGGAGCTAAGACCCAATCTAGTGAAGAAATAGTGGCATTTGCCCATCTCCTCAAGAGGCAGGCGAGTATTTAAGACCCTGGAGATCTTAAAATGGTTCTCCAGGCTCTGAAGAGGGTCTGAAGATAATTCACCATACAGTTAAGGTCAATAGCTCAGGAGGAAGAGACTTGGCCAAAATAGTATTCACTGCTGAAGGGAGAGTTGTAACCTCCCAATGGTCAGAAAGCCAAACCAGGACTTTAGGAACAGATTAGGATTGCAAATCGATTTCTGCGTTATATGGACTCGTATGTAAGACACCTGGAATGAATAACATTCAACCGGATACGCTGCAAGAATCCGATTTATTTCTTGCTTTGCGACTCAAATAGGACTCTGTATCTCGACAAACTAAGATGTGCTGTTGTTGGAGAGTAGTACGAAACATTGTCTACATGGGCTCCGCTTTAAAATCAGACAACAACGTCAGCGTCTTGCTCCAATCACTGCCTCTTCAGATTATGAATGCAATACTCCTCAAAACTAAGGACACTACCCTAATTTACGTTGCTAACATATAGACTTCGTCGAGGGAGAAGTAAGATAGCCCTGGGAGTTTAGAGGGAAAAGTTCTTCGCATGGACATTTCGTTGACAGGCGTTAAAGGAGAAAATTAGACGACGAACTATACGAAACGTAAAGCGACATCGACCGAATCAAAAAACTAAACATAGCACTTCCAAGGTAGCTAGGACATATAGAGAGAGGGGAAATCAATGCGCCTGTCCACAAAGGCTTCGAATCTAACCGGAGGGACGAAACAGAAGAAAAAGACCTCGCCTCAGGCGTCACAAGTAGAAGGGGACTTCGACCAACTTTTGCTAACACCGTGCAGGATGGAGAAACTTGTTCGTTCAGGTCCACCCCAAACTGTAACGCCACCTAGATAGGTACATAAGCAAGGATTTGTAACAAAGTAAACTTAAACGCGCTTCCGATCGATCTAACACGCTACTATCACACCGATCTACTCGACCGTAGCAGACATGATTATCCAAGCAAACTTCGGTAGAGAAACAGGACCTTTCATAGAGCCACAATGCATATGGCTCCCTGAAGCCAAATGTAAGTCTTAACCAGCTTTAAATATGATACCAAGGACACTGTCGAAATCTCTGAGAAAAAAACCTTCTTCGACGACCTGAGCGAGCAGGAGGACATGCCCGTCTCGTCGATCTTGAGAGTCTGCACTAAATTTTGATGACAAAAGCTTCTTCCTACTCGTACGCGCCAATAAGAAGATGTTCTGTAAGCCCAGCGGGTGATAACTAGGCAGTCAGTTTTTCGCACACTAGCCCTCGAGAAGACAAAACACCAATTGACGACGCATAACTGAAAGACAAGTGAACAAACAGAATCAGAATTAGTCAATCCTGATCCAAAGACAGTAACTATTCATAGGAACGCATCCAAACCAAGAGTCTGCCATAAATTGTTCGTCAATTTTTCAAAACAATTCGTAAGTCCTTCCTAATCCTGAACCCTACTTCAGAATTCACATCACATTAAGAGTTTCAACGCCTAAGACTTAATGAAAAATCCAAAGCCTTGCACTTAAAATTAATAGAAGGACCCTAATTCTAGGTTAACCCCTATTCCTCATAAGCCATCCCCAGCTCACTAACACTCCCTTTCGTCCTTATACGCCTTTTTATCTATTCTTCTATCGTCAACTCCTTCATTCCATTCAGCAAGTGAATAATACTACATCTGAAGGATTCTTTCTCTCCCAGTCTTAATCTGTGTAAAAGGATGTCAGGCATTTGTGTCCTTTTAACCATAGTCCCACTATAGTCCGCATATCATTTACATGAACTGCGAAGAGACCAAGCAGTTCCATATTATAATCAGGCAAATGTCTGTCAGTTTATTTGTTGTCCTGCCGGGACATGGGTGACATGGATGTCGCGTGTTTTTCTTCTTTTTTTTTAATAAAATGTATACTATATGCGTTGTAAGAGTTTTGTGCGGATTGCTTTCATATGGGATAATGTACGCATTCCTTGATCCTTTCTACGACAGCCCAGCGAGCCTTTGGCATCGTACAAGGCTTGGTATATTCAATCGACCTATAAAACAAAAGTCAGGAGGGTGTTTGTTGTTGGTTGGGAAATGATGCCAAGAAATGTATGCTATGTGCCTGTCAGTTAATGTTTATCGATGTCGCATTGTCTTGTATTTGTGACATTCAAGTGGACATTATGCGTAGGGGCTTTGAAGTTATTAAATTTTCCTTAGACTTTTAATTAAAACACTTTAAGGGGATTTATGGAAAGTATCTCTCTTGAATAAGAAGGAATGTTTAGATCTATCCATGGTGGTTGGTTAGTGGGGGGGGGGGGGGGG
This sequence comes from Blera fallax, assembly GCA_946965025.1. Taxonomy (NCBI): domain Eukaryota; kingdom Metazoa; phylum Arthropoda; class Insecta; order Diptera; family Syrphidae; genus Blera; species Blera fallax. The sequence goes on along the minus strand of OX337247.1, from coordinate 11,185,949 downwards.
GGATTAAGGAAAATGCGATCCACAAGAAACGTTCTGAACTTAAAAAGGATTTGCAATTGCCTGGATGAATTTATCCATCCATTGATGGCTTATAAAATGTCAGAACGGCTTGAGGTTGTTCTTTAGAAAAACTTATGATGTTTGTTTATGGTTATTAAACTTGAAGAATACTGTAAAATCTGGTCTTAGCTAACTGTCTCCAGGTGTACATCTTCAAGTTCGTTGAAGTACCTTGCCTGTCACTTTGAGAAGTTAATGAAAGTGTTACATATTCCGGTGTGGCGGTCAAAGTGAAAGATCGAATCACCAAGGAGATCGTAAAGAAGTAGTTCAAGAGAATAGATTCTTTTGGAGTTTTGATTTCATCGAACCAGAGCATGTATTACCGCCCTTAATCCAAATTGTATGAAGTTAACCCTGCAGTCTCGTAAGTTTGGGGACGCTGCATAAGGAACAAGTATGAGAACCATTTCTCAAAACTTCAAATTTTGCGTACAACTGCCATCTCTATACTTTTCTACGGTGCTCAAGTGCGAGGTTTTTTTTCTTACAAAAACTAGGCTTTACTACTGACGCGAAGTTGAGAAGTTCGATCTTACTAACTCTAACTGTGGATGTCTCCAGTCGAGGAATATCTTGTGGCCCCAGGGACTAGGATATTTGTGAGGAAAAAGCGCTTCCTGAGAGAGCTACACATTTACGTAGTACGTATTCTGCCGGTTCATCTTTTTCTAGACAAAGTCTAAACCGTAGCCTCAGTAGTGTCGAGACTAAATAGCCAAACCTGGGAAATGAACCTCTAGCAAAGTCTCAGCGGCTACCCTTCGGCTGAAAGTAAAGTTGCCATCTCGTTTAAGGAGAAGCCCTACTCCATTTGAGTTATGTAGATAGAGCCGCTTAGTGACGGACTATGAAGCATTACTTATTGACTGTAAGGAAATGAAAAACATATCTTCTCTGGCTGCGATGAGAATCCTAGTTAGTACATTTGGGCGCATACCGTGGTCTGGCTTACTTAACTACACGTATGCTAAACCTGATATGTTTGGGATTGCTCCACCTTTGGTGTTAAATTTGTTCGACATTTTCTAAAGAGAATATTTCCGCTGCCGAGTACATCTACCTAGGTATGTGCTGCATCAAGCGACTGGACATTCACTTTTGGGTACTTTAAAACTGCCCCTTGACTATATTGTTAAATATTATATGTCTTTCAAAAGGGAAAGTCTATCTAAATTAGTGCTTTCGTATGTTTTATGAACAAGAGCAAACCTCGTTCACGAGTGAGAGTGAGTTGTATTTTATGTAACCTTCGTAACTTGAAAGAAAGCGAAGACGTGATAGGCGCAACTGAAACTGAAAAGTAAGATCTAATTTAATAAGCGAAGTAGACTTTAGCTTCAGACTCCTGCAAGAGTTACGAAAACGCTAGAGCTTCCTACACTTGCTTCTTAAGAGTCAATTTAAGCTTACAGCGACAAAGATGGAAACGACGTAGTAAAGTGGCACCTCCTGCTAAAAGGCATTCTTTTGGAAAATGCCAAAAGGCCCAACAACAATAAAGAAATGTTTGCAAGGCAGACGAAATCATTCAATGTAGACAATGACCGCAAGCATTTTTTCCCACTCAACAAAGCAACTGGACCTCCGGGTGCCCATAACTACTCAAAGCATCGATAAGCATAAGATGTCTTAATCAACATCTTGACAAATCGTTACAACAGGCAGCTACAATTTCAGGCCCAAGACTCAGCTGTAAACTCCTTAAATTCCACAAGTACAAGCTGTCAGGAAAAATATTGACAACCGCGAAACAGTCCAGAGAATCCTCGAATTCACTCCAGAGGGACGACATGGTAAGAAAAAGACGCATCAAAGGTGATAGTCGCAGAATGGAAGGGATCTAAAAAAAATTTTGATGTGTAAAACTCGCGAAAGGATCGACCTGGCGAGAGAATAATTTTGGACCTCATGCCACTACTACTTATGTCGTCACCCAAGAACGTAACGTCAGCAAAATCAGGATCATGCCTTCAAAGTCAATTATATGCTTGAAGCTTTTCCTGCATGCAGATCCAGGCCTCTGCAATTGTTTGCAGCTATTGAACGTCCTCTAAACCCCATTTCAGGTCGCTCTCCAACCACATAGAAAAAAATTAATAGAACCTCCTCTTCCAACGATTAATCGATTTGCTTCGTTCATCACGTCGAACGTCATTATAACTCGAAACGAAGACGAGACAAGTCATTCAATTCAAGATGTGTCGCCCCCAATCACGTCTTCCTAAAGTTCAACGACAAAGATCCTTCTCCATAAAAAAAAAAAAACAAAAATGGAAAAATGTGACAGAAAAACTTCTAACTAACTGTCCACTCGCCCTCCCCATCGCTCCCATGCTCTTTGGTCAGCGTTTAATTAAGCAGTCAGTTCAGGGTCGCAGATTGGATAGGAATTATAGCTCATCACAGAGAGCCAGCCACCCCACACACCCCCATCCCCATCCCCATGCCGCATGCAGCGGTTGTGTCTGCAGTAAATAATTGGTAGCCATTCGTTTCTTTAAGTTATAATTAGATGCCCCATAATGATGATGGCACATTTTTCTCTCTATCACCCTGGCTTCGACTCTCTTAGAGCTTTGCCATCGGTCATATGTCCATCTGTGGGTTTCTGTTTCGGTTTTTGTTTCGGCAGAGGGTGGTTTTGTGTGTATGTGGAAAGGGTGGGCAATGTTGCACCTTACGGCCGAGAAAGAGGAGAAAACTAAATGAAACATGGAAAAGATTCAACGAAAACATGATACATTCAGTACGTCGCGTCGTCTGCCGCTACTGCTGTTGTAGAGAGAAGATACACACATCTATGGGGTGTCGTCTGGGGCGCTGTGTGGACCGTGGTCTTTAATTTTACGTGCATGTCCCTCATTATTTATAATGTCATCAGTTCGTGTTTGAGGAACTCAACGGTGCCATCCACCGCAGGGATGGGCAATGGTATCGACAGAAGCAATGATTATGATGCTGACGATAGTGGCGTCCGACGAACGGAAGAAGGTAGAGAGGACGTCAAAGACGTGATGTAGTTACAGTTCAATTTTCGGAAATGACAGTGTTGCTGTGATTGCAGGAATTTCTCAAAGGTAATGCGAAATACCCAAATCCATAAGCAACGCCCGTGCCCTGAGAAAGCAGCATAAGGGTATTTATAACCCCTTTGGCGCGCGTGAATTAAAAAAAAAAAAAAAAATCGTAGCACAAGATCCTCGGTTTTGATATCTTATTGAACTGCCGACATCTCCAAAGCCTTTGTCCGAGGAATGGTACTATAACCTTAGCCCCTGTATGTCTGTGGGATATGAATCGAGGACCCTCTTGACTGCATGCCCAGTATGTATTTGACGGTCTGATTAAAATCCTTTTAGAAGAATTCCAAACCACAAAACAAAATGTCGTCAATCAATCGTGAACAAGATTTATCAACTCTAACCACCTTTAACCATCTCCATCACTGGCAAAGCCAAACCAGGTTCACTCAGTGAACCCACATAAATCCGCACATTCCTGACATCGACATGCAAAGAAGGACATAATTTGCTTTTGTATTTTGTCATTTGAAAGGTAAATAATTCGAGTTCGCTGAAAGATGTCCACAGAATAGGAGGACATATCCCATTGCCAAGGAATTTCATTTCAGATATTGTTACTCTTTCGATTGCCGGTATAGTTCTTGACGCTCTGTTGTATGCTACATGCACACAAATCGAAGCGAAGAAGAATTTCAATGCTGACTCCTGCTCCGACGACCTCTCCACCACCACAGCGTGTTTTCGGAGAGATGGAGCACTTTTGCTGATTTATCGCTCCATTGTCTTTCATTTTGGCATATATCTCGGTAAGAGAACTCCAAAGAGAGATGGCCAAAAGCAGGAGGAGCACCATTGGAAAAATCATGCAACCGACAATCGATACGATTGAGAAGCTGCTGCTGCTGCTGGATTGGAAGGAAGGCATATGCGGCGGTTGAAATGTGTCCAGTGGCTAGCGCGGTGGCGATAGGTGGATATCGGAATTGCTTGCTCCTCCTGGTTTTCCTGCATCATCGTCGGGAGTGCATAATGCGGGCCATGTATTACCGGAGAGCCTATGTGCTGTATTGAAGTGCGCGCGCACGATCTTTTTGTAGCGTTATTGTCTAAGCGGGCCTGAAAACGAATTACATATTCGAATTAAGATGATGACAGGGTCTCTGGAGGAAAATTATTGCACCATTTGCAAGCCATCAAGGAATTGAGTTGAACGTTTCGTTTTTATTTTCTGGGGTCTTTTTGATTTTGTCCTTCGATGCTTGGTTTTTTATTGTTTGGAAGGTTGCTTCGCTTCGAGGGAATACCAAAAAGGTTAGGTACTCATGGTGCAAGATACAGAATAGACTGTGAAACACGAGGAATGATTGTTAAGGGCCACAAGCGTAATGAAGAGAAGAGTCAAATCTAAGGCAGGGAAGTAGTTACTTTCAGGGAAAGAGAAAGTGAACCACAGTGTCAGTGAACAGTGATGATAGAAACCTAAATGTGCTTAGAAGAGTCAATAGTTTGAAATGAAACTCCTGGTAAAACTGCTCATCTTAGGAGGCACTGACAAGGTGGTCAAAACTTCAATCACGTCGATCACGTGCTAATTGTTAACAATGGATTCCCTCTTTTCACGAAGGAAGTACTTGTGGTAATAAGAACTGTGCGCAGGCTTACAATGAGTTAAGGAAGAGGCATACTTGCAAGCACGTCGAGCATAATAAGAGCACCAAGAGAACTGGAGTGTGTCCAAACGGGAGATGAAGGAAATTTCCAAGAAGATCTACCCTACTTTTCTTAGCCCATTTCAAATTTGTAACAGATTTCGATGAAACAGAGATGCCTTGCCATGTCATGTCTTCAATGTGGAACGGAAATAGGGCAGTGAAGGCACTATCTTAAACAAGTCTGTCTAGCTGTTGGAAAACGCAGAAGATATCGACATCACTGGTTGTTTTCAGTGAGTCATTAGAAAGGCTTTCACGATAACTGAAAACCAGCCGAAATGAGTAGGTTAGGAGGTCCTGAATGAGGACAAAACAAATCAGATTTCTCAGATAAACAAAGTCCACCGCCTAGAAATGAGCGTGTTTTTCGACAGGAATTCAAATAAGCTTGCGAGTGTATCTATGTATGTACATATCTGGAAGGAATTATAGACTCCACAAATGGCTCATTGAGATTTGACCACTACTGACCGTATGGACATAAGTCATAGATTCGAAGGAAAATATTTCGTCAGACATTTGGTTCAGTCTGCCAGGAGTTAGAATGGTTGAATGAAGGAAACAACGACGAACACTATAATTTATAGAGGTACATATAAAGGTGTGAATGTAGTCCAAAGAGCTAAAGTTCGATGGCCACATTGGTTTGGTCACATCAGTCATATTAGTGCTCCAGCTAGCAGGGTCTTAGAAGCCAATCGTCCATGTCATTCTCGTTAAAATTTTCGTTGAAGGATGCTGCTTCTGACAGACAAGGTCAAGAGAAATGGCAAATCTAATGCAAAGGTGACTAGATGTAGACGGCTCAGATGTGAAAAAGTAAAATGTAAGAAAATTTCCACAATGAAATCGCAGTTTGCATGGATGGTTCCAAAACCAGTGACGGTACGAGGTCAGGTATAAACTCGAGAGATATGTATAAACCTACAGATGGCCCTGAGACTTCTAGACACAGGCTGTGTGTCGATGGAATCTTCAACTTGGCTGACCTGAGATAGTTCCGTCAAGTATATGCAATCTTCATAGATAGAAGTAATCCGAGATACTGGCATGCACGATTCGCAGACCTGACTAATTTCTGTCCGGAATACGCCTACGTGCTAAACCACACCGTGCACACTTAGAACCATACTCCAAACGGAACTCCCCTTAGGTACTAGTAGTAGGGTGACCCGTTTAAGATCGCAAAAATGTGGGGAATTTATAATACTTGGCAGTTCGTGAATTAAAACAACGATAGGGGTTCTCTCTGGACATTGCTCTTGGCAGAAGCACGCAATGAAATTAGGTTTATCGAAAGTGGATCTCAGCACGTCTCAAAGGACATGGCTCTGTGAATGGCAAGGCATTGTCCGGAGCAAACTAGAACACTTGGAAGACACTTCTTTGTTAGTTTATTGAAGGTTGTATTTCTGACCCAAAATAATAATTTTTTTAAAATTCTGTAGGAAAATTGACTGCATGGGTGAAATGGTTTAAGTGTCTGACACTGAAGGTTCTCACGGGATCGCGATTGGTCCAATATGATGGTGTTTTCTGATGAACTTATTACCCTACTCGACCTAACCTATGTACATATATTGCAATGAAATTGTACTCGTATAATCCCTATGTCCATCGCTGTGTTATTTATGATCGTTTAAATGTTGGCCCCGCTGCCTCATTATGTATATTTTAACGAAGTTAAGATCCTTAGATAAATGACCACGATCTTCAGTTGCTCATGAGTCTGACTAGCTTATCCTGTCCAATGCGTTAAGATCCTCAAATTGAACTCGGCCGGGAATGAGGATTAAGTCTGATTCTGATTATTGGGATTATTAGTTACCTTGAGACTAATAGTTGGGTGCAGTACTTGAAAGGTGGATACTGCTATTACATGCAAGCTGCAAACCTTCTTAAACAACTTTATCTAATGAACAACTTTATCTGAGAACGGGCCAAGTACCCATAAGCATGAACAATGGACATACTACGGCAGGACGACAACTCCGTCGCGAAATACGCCATGCAATGGAATCCGCTTACCCAGGAATGGAGAACAGCGGGACGCCCTAGGCAAACGTGGTACAGAGCAGTCGAGTCGAGTTCTAAGCTCTTTGGCAATGAGACGCGTTTCAGAACTCCGAACAAGTTCGCGCCCAGGCGCTGTTAACGCACTATGCTCCTCGAGGGGTGCAAGGATTTAAGTAAGTAAGTTGAGACTAATAGAGTCGCCGCTCAGTTAGACCAACAGTTTGAGTCCAATATGCCCATTTATTTAAACCGGTGTTCTATGTTAGAACCATCCAGGTACAGATATGAATCTCAATATCCATCAGCTCAACATCACTTAATACCTTCAGTTCGGAGAACACTACCAAGGGTCTTCATTTTTCTGACAGATAGAGCGGAACAGTCACACGGTAGGTGACAAACAGATTTGATTTCTTCCTCGTCCCTACAGTTTCTGTACAATACCAATGGCACGATGCTCAGTAATTATGCCGGAGACGACCAGTCTCTATCATGACGACTAAGTTTCCCCAAAGAAATAGATTTCTTCTTGCTTAAAGCCGACACAGCGCCCTGGTTGGTAAGCTCGATCGGTGGCTTCAACTTTAAGTTCTCTAGAGGAAGGTGTATATTTTGTAGGTACCTCGCAATTGCATGCACATATTGACAATTTGGCACCCTTTTCTGGCCAGTTCACTCATAAATACTTATTACAAAAAAAAATGTGTATTTTCCACTGAAACTATTTATCACCGCGTCGCAATTTCGGATATAAATAACGAGACACAAATTGAATCTCGTCCTGTGACAGCAATAAATTCGATTCCTCACATTTTTTCCCCACACCCCGTGCACCGCTGCCTGTTTGTCGTTGTATTTTGGCCAAAAACCGTTTCAGAACCAACCGTGAAAGGGGAGAGAAAAAAAACTGCAAAACAACATCAACATTGGAATACTAGCGTAAATGCATATATTTAATAAATTTATTTGCCTTCAGAAATGATTCACGTGCGTTGTAAGAGCATGCGTATCGAGAGAATTTCACGGGAACCTGGCAATCACCTTCATCACATAAACACACCCAGCACACACAGACTGCGTTACACATCGGTTCGTTCGGTCTGATTGACAAACGGATGAGAGGATACAACCAGATGCATATGTACATCTATCTATCTGTATCCGTACGGGTAATGTTGGTGAATATTTTCACTTGGATCCGTCAATTTTCGCTAATAAATTGCCATAAGTTCGGGATATATGCGGCCAGTTTATGATTTAACGCTCGAAAACGCTGATATCAGATTTCGTCCTGATGTCGGAGTTTATTTATTCGACAGTGTCTCTCTCTCGCAGTGGATGTTGCGACAAGGAAGAGACCATCCAGACAAGATTCTTAATAAATTTGCCATAAATCAATTGACGGCAAAAAGTATCTATAAAATTATATCTTTTGCCATCTGATGACAGAGGGACAGTAAAGAGAGTGTGTGTGTGTGCGATGGACCTTTAATGGGCCTTTAAATCATTTCAAATTGTGTCAGATTCAGTTTGGTTGGTGATGTGATAAAACCTTCGCAGATACTGGAGATATTTACAGTGAGAAGGCAGACTAAAGTGAAATCGCCTGCATTAACAAGAGATTTCGACTTTGGTGACATAAAAACTATGTCCGATGCCCATACTAGCCCTGATATGACAAGCTTGCATTCTTGGCTTAGTTTGAACTTTGTTGAATCTATTGCAAGCTTCACAGTCAGATTGCTTGTAATAATCTAGCTGTACAAGGACAATGAGGTCTTGCTTTCCATTGGGTAGCAACTCATTTCACTGCCTGCTCTCTATATGTACTTGTCCAGAGATTTCTGAGCTTAAGATAGGTTAAGTGAGGCTTAAAACAGCAGAGATAATTGCGGCTAAGAAAATGTTGAAAAGCTACAGTCTGCTTGGAACGGATTTTATTATTCTCCATCGTATGACACAAGCGTCACTTAGTGCGTAAGACCGCTCTGTGATAGGTTCTCAGAAACGCAAAAATATTAGTTTTGCACGATCCCTGCCAATCTTCAAAAGTTGACAAATGCCCCTCGCAATGACTTGTGTAAGAAAAATCCTTAATCAAGTCTTTCAGATTCAGCGTTACATAGTTGCCTTCCATTCGTGTGAAAATTTAACCTGTACAACTCAAATGACTGCTAGAAGTAGGACTCCCCTGAACGGTCATGAATTCTGATAACATCTTCAATGTGAGCCTTTATAAATTCAAATATTTGACGCAACAGACCGCATGGGGTCTAGGGGCTAGATTCCCGCGACCATTTGTGTTGTGCATGTTATATTTTTTCGCAGGCTTTTTTTAAGCTGAGAAACTTTCTCATGACAGGCATTACTCTTAAGCGTTCGAGCAAAATAAGTCCGTAAAACTTGCATGCGTCTGAATAACGAAAGCTATCTGCATGCTCGTCCGGTGAGCAAGGACGAAGGAATTGCAGACATTGGCTAAAGTGTGTTTGAAAACCCAAGAACCTCAACTCGTCGCAAAGCTCATCAGCCGAACTTTGCATAAAGACTTTAAATTATTTACTTACAAGGTTCGACTTATTCAAGAGTTGAAGAACTGAGTTATCGATTCTCTGTATGGGCTACGGCAGAACTGTAGGAATTGCGGTTTAAAAAACCTGCGAGTAGTCCGTTGAGAAGCCAATAATGACTGTTTGACGTTTGGTTTGAAGTGGTGGCATCATTGGTCCCTACTTCCATGAAAGTGGCACTGGCAACTTTAAACACTTATCTGACCATGTTGCTCCATTTATACTCCACAAAGTTTGAATATGTCCTAGTATAAGAGACTCTGTTAAACTAGACATATTGATCACTCAAAGTAATCACCAATAAGGATCGTACGCCGGATACCATGCACAAGAGCATCTACGTAAAATATTTACAAAGCAGTGAATATGAATGACAGTGGAGATCATGGCGTGGTATAGACAAATTTAAGCCTCATTTCCATCCGTCTTCAGTTCCATCCCGCATCCAGGACTAACTGCTAACAACGCTTGCCAATCATTCTGCACTTTACCTATTCTGATCGTGTTTTCAATTCTATTTCGAGAATCCCCATCGGAGATAGCAATTTTCCGCCTCGTTCGACTGTAAATCACTTCATAATTCAAAATATCTTTCATAAATTCTCATTCCAAACACAATGGTTTTCAAAACAATCCACTTACGCGTACTCAAATTGAAATATATCTTCAGCATCCAACTGCTTCGGATCATCCAGCACTAGGCACCAAAGCAGAAAACAAAACACTCCCGCTCGCCCATCATCGTCATCATCATCATCATCACCATGAGCATCACTGATCGGCTCCATCTCCACACACAGCACACATAGTACACACACGGAAATTATTGTTAATTTTTCGAAATTTATTCTCTCAGCCTCCTGGGCCACGGTGGTGGTATTTCCAAAACACACACTCCAAAAAATTATTTCATTCTGTGAGAGAAAATAAACAAATCATCCATCAACCCGCCACCGCTAGACATGTTGCAATTGGAATCCAAACATCATCATCAAAACGATGATCCTCCCGGGTGGGTCGGCAGTTCCACAGATGGATTTGGATTCGATTTGAATGGATTGCGCGACGGGTTGGGTTGAAATTATTATTCCAACGGAATCTGCAACTTTCCTCATCTGTTGGCACTCTCTGCATGGCAAATCTTAAGGAGCAGAACCCATCATCATCGATCGATCCGGCCGATCGATGATCATGAAGTTTAGAGATCTCTCACTGAATGATCACACCGCTGATGGAAACTCCAAGATGTGCAAACGAAAAAAAAAAACCTCAACCTGGACGGATCGACAGATGGACTAATATGCACCCTGCTGAACAAAGATCCCACTAGCGGAATGCACAGACACAAGTGGGCCATAAAAACTACCCAATTGGAGGATGATGGCCTTATGAAGTGCTGGCTGAAAACACTTTTCGGGAGCTATTGCCCGAGTCGAATATTGAGTCGTAAATGTGTTGCAGAACCCGGCGGGTATCCGTAAACATTGGGAATAATTGGATCCCAAATAAACAGTGCGATGCCGATGAGGATCTGCACACAGATCATCGAATCATGCGAGACTATGTTGCAGAGACATAGTATCGATGACAAGTGGTGGTAGTTGGCGATGGAAAATCGTCATCATAACGTGTACTACTCCTCCACTTGCCAACTGTCCTTGGCGAAATGGAAGTGAGAGGAAGACATTCTTTTTTTTTTTTGTTTTAATTGAAACCAACTAAGTGCATGGGAGTTGATTGATAGATGGGTATGTGCGGGTTATATGCTGTGCCGCTGATGGATTTATATGTTTGGTAGCTGACTGGGTGATTAATTGTGGTGTGAGACGATAGGTATACGTAGCGGGGGTCAGAATAAATTTGTTTATCAACGTAATTGTTGGGTAATTTATTCGGTTTCTGTGCGAACGTAATGAAAAATTTATCGTTTTTTTTTCTCTGCTTTTTTTCAATTTAAAACGATTTTTGAAGATCGGAAAGGAAGTACTTATTGTGAGCCAGCACAAACGGCTTGAAACAGAAAGTGTTTTGCAAATTATTTTGACAGGCCTTAATACACAACAATCGGTGTACGTCAAGCCAAGAGGTTCATCAAGGTTTCCAATAGCAAGAGAAGTCAGGAAAGTCTCGCACTGAATAGCGTGATGCTAAGCTCCTCACGGACTTCCTCACCGGGCACTGTTCACTCAACTACCATCTTCACAAGATGGGCATAAGTCCTATGGATATGTGGCGATTTTGTTTGAGAGATTAAGAGATCGCCGAGCATATCCTCTGCGATTGTCCCGTCATGGCTCGAAGCAGGCAAAGACACTTTGGAAGGGAGTTCAGTTCCCCAAACATAGTCACCCGCAAAAACGATCTTAAGGTTCCTCCACGACCTTGATCTTTGCTCGGGATAACTACTCTCTCCATTGCTAGGAGAACTTAGGGATAGCACAAAAGATCTTTCTAGGTCGCAGTGCTTGTCTGGCCTTCATATGGATAGGCAGGAAGCCCCTTAGAGCCTGATTCTGGTTATCCAGTATATGTTCCTTCCGGCTTTGCACTGAAGAAAACTTCTGAGCTATTAGCATCTATCCTGAGATGCTAAATACATCTGTGGCCAGAGACGGAATGTCAATGCTGTTTGGAGGGAGACGAATGACTCGAACACACTCTCTCTGAACGCCTGTTAGACCTTTGTTGCTGAATTTTCATTGTCATTTCTAAGATATTACGTCCACCACGGCCTTATACCACCACTTCTTGTTCCCTTGTAAAGTGATTTGCTTCGCATAGATTTGTTGGTAATATGCGAGGGAATTCAATGAATCTACACAATCAGTAGGAATTCCCCGACGGAAGTGAGTCAGCGAACCACATATGCTGGCCTATAGGCACCGCAGAGAATTCCCATGGCAGGTGTCATACAGTTCCCACTCTTGGGTTGCAAGACTAACTGAAAACGTTAGACAGAGTAGAGAAATCCTAATTAGGCAATCAATTCAAATCACGAATCTAACTTCATACCCTTCAGGACTACCCCCTTCTGTAACGCACAAAGTAGAGTAGGTTGGTGACAGGTGGCGAAACGCAGAATCCAGGCATATCGGCTGCTGTCGATAGAAAAAATGCAGAACCGATTTTAGAAAAAGCCAGTCGGGTGTCGAGCGGACGCCCTTCTCAGTCAGCATTGACCACAAGACGATTTAAAGCTTATAGGACACTATGTAAAGGCTGTACAGCGACATAGACGCACGTAAGTGGTAAGGGATCTTAACCAACGACAATGGAGACAGCTAGCTAAAGATCGAGCTGGTGGGACACGCTTGTTTGTTGAGGATCATGTCCAACCTGAACTCTTACACCACTTAAATATGTGAGTAAGACAGTAAGTCATCTCTATCTGCAAGCAAGCCCTAATTCTGGCTGAAATCAAGGGTCTAGAAGACGGTTTTCCATGTTAACGAAACATATGTACAATACTCGTAATTGAATGACTGCGAGATGCCAAGCCCATGCGCTGTATTCTGTATACCTACGGTGTACAACAACCTAAGCCCAACTAGAATGCAACACTTAGATTAATCTCTGTGCTAGGAAGCCTGGTCAAAGATTGAGTGCCTTCAGAAATAGATGAACCCAAAAGGGCAGAACGCTTTGTGTGTCATTGTAAACTAGAACTTGGAGAAACCATCCGAAGGCTACCAATTGCCGATCTTCAGCTGATAGCGCACAAGGATAAGAAGGGTGAATCTGGCAATATTTTGCACCAATATAGATGAAGTAACTCGACTAAAACATTAACGTAGCAAGGCCCCTGATGACTATTCAATCTAATTCAGCAATTCCTTACCCGAACAACTAAAAAGATTCTACTCCAATCTAGACCTCAATCACTCCAGTCCTGCTTTATGTAGCTCAAGCATGGACTCTATCGAAAACTTATGATGATGTCTGTTTAAGAAAAAACATTTTCCCTGGTCCCATTAGCTTTGACGGACTTTGGAGGGGAATATTCAACGATGCAATTTACAAGCTGCACAGAGGCATCGACCTCGTCAAAAAGCTTATCAGTCGCCTAAGATGGCTGGGACATGTAGAGCGAATGGACACCAATGCTCTGGCTTGCAGACACTGCGAATCTAACCCGAAGCAACAACGCAGTAGAGAACGACCTTGTCTAAGGCAGAACGCACCAGAAGAAGTGGAACTTAGCCGACGTGTAGTGTAGTACAGACTATAAACAAATTTTTGCTTGCTGATACGAACTCTATTCTATTTTCAGCTCTAATTTTCTTTTGACACTGTTGAGGTAATGCTCAATGTTTTTGAGATCTTAGCATCAGTATATATGTAGGTATACACCTATCTATACTCACGTCACAACTCAATTCGTGTCTCAAACTCCAATTTTCAAGTAAATGTCTTCTTTCTGACTTCCGCCGCTGTGCCACTCCTTATAATCCAAGCCAACTGCCACTGCTAGTCAATACGGAGCTCTTCGTTCACTACTCCGGCCACTGCTCGTTTATTTATCCACGAAAATCTCATGTCATTCATATATCACTCTCGCATAACAATTTATTAGATAAACAATCATCATTCAAATTGTCGACATTTGAGTGAACAAGTGTGGTGGTCGTCGCGCAAAAAAACCCAGCAACGCCCGACCGATTCCTATCTTCCCATAGATACTTTTCCAGCCAGCCTATTGCCGCGTGAGTGTATGTGCCAAATGCCAAATCATCAACGAGCATCACACTGCGCCATCACCACATGCAAATGGAACTCTACTCTAAGGAAAGACTGACTGATCGTTGGAAATGTTTTTCTACTCTTCCCACAGATACTTTGAGATTCGCGCACAGCTAGCTACAAATGAAGTGATAGATGTGATAAATACATCAAAGTGTCAAATTATGTATCTACTGCAGTACGAATTGACGCCAATTGCTGATGGTGTGCAATTATGTAGAGGAAATGTGTTTTGCCCACAAGTGTTTCGTAAAAGGTCACAGGATGGCATGATCCAGTACATCTGAGTGATCTTCTCAGCGAATATTTTATATTAAAAACTGAATTAATTATCTGATAGATACACGACTTTCAGAGCGCGCTATTTAAAAGAAAATATACAAGTTCGACTAGAACGGAGATGATTGCGCAGAGAAATTTATTTGAAAACATCCAAACCGATCGACGATCGACGATCTCGGCGGTTTGAGTGGGTAAAGATTTTTGTTCAATTCTCGTAGATTTACCTCCGCGATACATGCTCAATCAGCCATTAATCAGATTTGATTTTCGCATGCTGATGGATTTATTAGGCATGTTTAATGTACACACACAGACACTGGCTTAAAACGGGGGAAAACATTTCGGGAATTTTGTTTTGATTCACTTATTTATGGGGTTTTTCTTCTATGTACGACTAAGTATGTGGAATGCCTTAAAATATCTTGGTTTTGTGCAAATTCACTGCAGCAGATGCTTTGTGTTTTATAAGTAGATCAATGGTATTCCGGTTGAGTCTATAGGAAATTTATAGAGCCGATGAGAAAGTTGTCGACGAGAATTATGAATAAAATGGGGTCCGGCTAAAATTTATACGCACACTGACAGAGCTCTTACCTTAAGGAGTCCAAGCCAAACAAAGAAAATAAACAGAAAGAGGCACAGAATACCAAGAAGGCTAACGTTTTGTTGGCAACGAAACTAGGTGTTCAGTGTCGCAGTAGAAGCGTTACCGCACCAGCGTACGCTACATCACATCACAAACCAATCGGATGCGATAGGACTTACAAACCCACAAAGGATGCAGCGCCTATACGCCACAAATAGGCGCTGACAATCCTCACAATGAAAAAAAATCCATCACGGATTACAGTCTTTGTGGACGGTGAGGCCATAAGCTCCAGGACAATATGCAAATAGCTTCAAACTGACTGAACAAACTTGGCAACATCCACGTGGTCAATCTCAGCTGGGTGCCCTGACATAGAGACATAGAAAGCAACGAGAAAGCGGATGACCTAGCCACGAAAGGATCAGAACTAGGCATAGAATATACTCAATAGACATCCCTATTGTCGTCGAATAAGTAAGGACATATCGCAGGAGCAGAGAACTAACCTCAAAAAAAAAAAACACACAAATACTTGGCGCAACTGACCATATTTGGTCTAGGGTCTAGCTTTTCGTGACCATTCTCGTTGTGCGTGTCATAGTTTTGAACACAAATGAAAGTGACCTACAGTTTAGAGCCATATCCAAAAGCCTTTTTTTAGATGATGACAGTTATAACTCTCGGACATTTGTCAGACATTCGCTAGAGGTGGGACCGTGAAAAAAATTTTTTTTTTGTGTTTTCTGGGACTAGAACCTGGAACCTCCTACTCAGCACTTACCACTGAGCCACAGTGCCCACGGAACTTTTAGTCATCAACAGGTGTTTGTGTTATGTCCCGGTAGTCTATGGCCACAATTGAATAAGGGAATACCTAGAAGCTTATTAGGCTATGGGGGAAAAAGAAAATCCGCATCTGGATAGGGTACTGACAGGACACTGTGCGATCGGCCAACAGGCTAGGCATAAACTTGGCGGGCTACTGTAGGAGCTATCAAGATGGAAAAGAAATAAAAAAAACCGTCGCCACCTGCACATGGAAAACAGACTCTTTGGATGACTAGATGACCACAAGCTTCGCCGATGGACTTAAAACGGTTTAAAAGGAGCACACGCTGGCTCGAGCAGGAACTCGGTTAGGTTAGGTTGACGTGGCAGGCTGCAGGTATGCAACCTCACTTAGACCAGTAAGATCCATTGTGTTACCATGAGGATCAGCATCCCCAAAGAGAGCTACCTGTTGAACAGGGAGAGCTAATTATAAAGCGCTTCGGGCTGCTAAGGGTGGCATTAGCTAGTTCGCCAAGGTTGTTGAAGAAGTAGGCCCGTAACACATGTACAAAGAAGATGTACAATGGTTTCTTCCTCCTCTTCATCCATGAAGCTTCTAGAGAAGTCGTTAGCGAAGAGGTCCAGCCTATTGGCATGCCTTCCGATAATGCAGTGGAGCAGGAACTAGCTAACTAGCAACAGTGTAAGACGTGGTACTATTCTTCAAAGGGAAAACACAATGGAACAATAGGCTCCCGTGATAGTACCTATGGAAGTGGATATCGGGTGTGTGCTACTTCTTTAAAACTAAAGCAAAGGTGAAAAGTGAAAAGTGAAAAGTTCTAGACAGCTCCCATCGCCGACTTTTACATTTAAGTAACTAACCTTGTGGTTTCTGATTTAGCCATAGCTAGCGAGTTTTGAAATATCTAGGACGACCTAAATTGAACGAAGTTTTCCTTTACCTTTCTCCGTAAATGTTTGGACGTACATACTTCCGTCTGGATATTACCCTATCCGAAAAACTTGCAAGAATGCCTCCAGATTGATCATTTTACATGTCCTAGACATTTAAGCAACTGATACTCAGGCGTTTTTTGACTAGATCAATGTCGCTGTATAGCTCGTAGAGTTTGTCGTTGAATCTTCTCCTTTAAGGCCAACGCAAATGGGACCGAATGTCTTACGAAGAATTTTTCTGTCGAAGCGAAGCTTTATCCGCTTTCGACAGAGTCCATGCTTCAGCGCCATAAAGTAGAACTGCGATGGTTAAGATCTTGTATAGAAACTCCTTGCCCGATTTAAAAAACTGCATATTAGCGAAACTGGTGCCAGATAGGTAAGGACTGGGCTTGTTGGTAGAGACCCAAGTTCATCCCAAACTCTAGCACCACCTAAGTACATAAGTGATTATAGAATCTTCTTAGTTGTTCGGGATAGGGCCTTATTCAACTGCCTTCTCAACCCAAATAAACAGCGATTGTCAAGAACTATTCTGCATTTTATTTCTGCTGAGGTGTTATTGTCAGATTGTCTGAGGTTCTGAAAAATTCCAAAAAATTGGCATCATTCTCTGTAGAGAACTCCAAACCCTAAATTTCAAATAGATTTTTTCATAGACCGCACGATTTTCGACAAACTTGCATAGAATTTCAAGAAATTTTCGATCCTGACTGTTCCTCGCTCTAGAACGATTTTCATTAGTGTCATTACCGTCAAAATAAAGTTAAAAATTTTTTCGAAAACTCAAATTAAATGTTGACATCCATGTCCTTTCTTCGATGCGCCGCTTTTACATATTTACTCTTAGTTCTGTCCATAGATACAGCCAAAAGGCGATCAGTACCATCGGCAACGTATGGAGAACCCCTGCAATATGCTGCCTGTAATCGCCTTTAAATTTCCAAATTGCGGTCGCTACCATAACTCTCATTTCGATCTCCTCCACCATCGTAATGTGTATGTGATGACATCTCCCGCTGCCATATTGGTCGGCTAAAGAATCTCAATCCGAACATTTTCGCTTTATGCCGTCATTCCCGCTGCAACTAGATACCACCACCGGATTGATCGTTAAAAATTCCTTAAACGCTATTTACCGGGGGTACCTGCATTGGCAAGTAAATCACTCGTTGTCGCGATTTAGTGGCCTTCTCCATATGCATCTGCGGTTGAAAATACCATCCTCCATCCTCTAGGGTGCATGTCACACAACTCAGCGCTCTGATCTGATCTCCATATTGGATATGGGCGGTGCGCGGTGTCCATGCCCGCGATTTGAAATTCTCTAAACCGATCGTTGTCGTCAGCAGTGGTACCCTCTACTGGGTACCACCACCACCATAGCGTTGGAATTTTTCGGTCAAATTTCCATTTTTGGATATCACATTCGGTATGTATCTGCAATGCGGTGCATGTCGAACGTCGCTTTACCTGACGACGACACAACGTGATGTCGCCGCATTGGATTCGGTCTGTGTTCTCTCGTCTGTAAGTAGATGCGCGCACTATTTGATGGAAATTATTGGTTGTAGTGTGCTGTGTAGTCGCAAGGACTTGCAGAGTTACTCTGCATACAATGCCCTTTAAGTAGACATCGCTTCTGGAAGAGGTGAGTTGTACTGTGGCTTCTGCCAGTCATATGGCTGGAATGTGGAATGGTGGATAGATCGGTTTTTCTTTCTGTTGAGGTGAACCAATAATTTTGCATTTTATACTCGTACGTCTACTCAGTTTGATTGCACCTTTGCGCGGGACTTTGTAACGGCTTTTGAAGTAATTGAGGGAAAAATGGAGGCAGTCGAACTATGCAAATCGTCCGAATAGCGCTCATAAAACGTATGCGAGTTCAAGTCGGAAAATAGTGGACTATATGTCAGTCACTGAGCTCTAGGCTAAGTTAACAAATTCCATGGCAACCTTACTGGACGAAAAGTCGAAAAATCTGCCTACTAAAGCTGACATCCGCACCGAAGTACAATAACTGGTCAAGAATCTACAAACAAGTATACATCGGAGTACCTACTCCCAGAAAGATAGTAAGAAATCGATCGAATCTTTCGCCCTCGCCAAGAAAATACAAAGAATTGATGCCTCAAACAAGGGTCTTTGGTGCGAGTTGGAACGAGCTATGCCCCACAAGACACGGTAGTAAGACCGAACCTTTGGCTCAATAGAAACAATTATAGATCAACGAGAGTGTGAACGATTTTTGTGGGTTCAAAGATAATTAGTCCTTTGACTAGTTCAACAAAATGTATAACCGATACTCTGTCAATAGAATGGGCTAGAAGAACCAGGCTGAGCATATCGAGGAAAATCCTTGGGAGAGTACAGAGGCTAGCTTGCATCTGCATAACAGGGGCCATGAGGACCTGTCCCATAGCAGCACTGGAAGTGATACTGGAACTCACTTCCCTAGATTTAGTGCTATAGAGACTTGCCAAAGGAATCATACTAAAAGTAATTAAAAAAGGCGTCGGGAAAGGAGAATGCATCGCACACAAACAGGAACACTTTCCAAGTCAGTCCCACTTCTGGTTTGGGTCAGAGATGATATGGTCAAGAGATACAGCTTCGAGTAGAAATTCAACTCGAAGCTGAGAAGCAAAAAAGAATGATGTAGTGAAGTCTGGATGTAGGATATGTCCGGAGGATATGCATACGGGCCTAGAACCAAATATTCGGAAGCCAGGGGAACATACCCCAGTATTTTTAAAGCGGCGCGGCGATCCACGCAATCGAAAGATGTGCCCAATGCAAGCTTGATAGAAAGTATCACGGGCAAGACATGGCGATGCTGTTCTCATAGGCAAGCTGCAATCAACGCTTTTAGCTCCTATCAAATCAGGACTACACTGGTGTGGCAAGGCCTTGCCAAGATAAACCGACTAAGTGGGAAAAACAGAGTCACCCTTTACGAACGAAGCAGTTGACAAACTAACTAGAGAAGGATCAGGAACCGTTTTCACTAGCCCGGATCCATTTTGTGGGCTGGGGTATACGATACGGAAAGAACTAAACAAGAAAGAAGACTGAAAAAGAGTGAAGCTTTGGAAGGAACTCCCTAGACTAAGACAGACCAAAAAAACTTCTTGGGAACTATAACAGGGACAGAAGTAAGGTCTGTATAAATACCAACAAGAATCGCCGCTCCTTACAATCTTCGTAACGGGTCACTGGAGACTTAAGCAGCGCCTCAGGTAACTGGGTAGAGAGCAACGTAGAGACTGCAGATTCTGTGGAGATGTTAAAGAAACCCGAGGAATGTCGAGCACTAATCCACAGAAGAAGGAAACACTTGAATGCCTAAAAACTACCAGAAGAAAATCTAATATTGTTGGATCCACTCCAGGTACTTCGATACATCAAGGAAATTGGAGTGGAGGAGGTACTTTAAGTAGACTATCTCATCGACTAGAGCTTCAGGTCAGGGAAACATAATAGATCAACAATGGTCGCAGTGCATTTACACCCCTATAACCTAAATCTAGATTGAAAGACCCAGTTCATAGGCCAAATGGTAAAACACCCCGAAACTTAAACATCTCTGTCTCTTTCGAAAAGGTTAGCACCGATGCTATAGTATGAAGCCAGTGCTGCACTCAGCTAAACACCTGTCTGGCACAATCTCTGCCTGCAATTTTTAATCAAATAAAAAAGTTTCCTTTGTTGTAGTAGAACATTGGACCTTAATCAGAGAATGGAGCATAAATGACATACACATGCACAATAAATGACTAACCTTTTATCCAGGACGATTTTTGATATAAGTTTCTGACGAATTTTTGCAACGTAAGGCGTGGATTGCATCAAATAGCAATAATTTTGAACGGCCTACCTGAAAAGAAAATTAAAAAATGTTAGTGAAACAGTTAAATTAGGAAAATGAGTTTTTAAATATCAATCAAAGGTTTGTGTATGGGTATCCCTAAGAATAGCAATCTGAGTAGTATTGTAGTATCTGAGTAGACAATAAGTATAGACAGGACGGGGTCTACTGCCGAATGTCACCTTTCAATCACGCAGTTTACAACCATAGGAGTAGCCTTAAAGGGTGTTAAAACCAAAACATATCGAAAAAAACATGGAAAACATGGCGCCCCTGTTTCTGTCAGGACAAAAAGGGGTCTTTAACTACACGGAAGACAACTAAGGCAGATGGTCGGCCTGTACACCGGCCGCATCAATCTGAAAAACACGCCTACAGACTGCGACTAGTGACATCTAGCACTAGTCCCCAGTCGACACCCAAATGAAGCAACCCTTCACTTACACCCGATGTAAATTTTGATGACTTTTACGTAAATTTCGGACGGTATCTCGGCCAGAACCTGGCGGATGGTGATCTTAGTTGTTCCAAGATTCCAACCCTAGGTTGCCGCCAAGTATTTGAAATGAGTTGTAACTTAATTTTGCATCCGTGTACTACCTTTACAACTTTCAAACTCAGTTTGATAACATTTACCCACGGGAAATGGTACACATTTTGGGAAAAATTTGAACAAATGAATCACATGCCAATTTAGATCCTCGCGCCAAAATATATTCAAATTAAGCTCGATGATGTAACCTCTTACTAAAAGCAAGCGCAATTTCGCAAGTCTTCCAAAGGTACATCGATACACCTTTCATCGTGCTGGCATTTACACCAATTCCTTGTTACATTCATTAGCATCTTGCATAATCCACTTTGTAAATTAATTCATCTCGGCTTCCTCATCACTCAACGATCGCATTCTCACATCTCATTTAGCCTCTGCACCACTTGTCATCATCATCAGTGGTTCCCCCTCCCGTAGTTAGCTCAAAATTTGCATACACGCCAACTGCAACTGACAATCACAACTCTAGACACACACAGATACACACATCCCCATAGTACAGTCTAAATTTGACACGACCACTACGAGGATAAATTCCAAACCAAATACTTCTCGGCACCTTTTGCGCAGAGTAAAGCCACCACCACCACCACCACTGTGCCCAGATCGCAACTGCATTTGGAAGAGATTTTCTTGTTCAGATTAAGAAAAGCCTCCTCGAGTTGAACTCACTACCGTTTCCAGAAATGCAATGACGACGACTACGACGACGACGACGACTACGACATGGATGATGATGATGATGATGAGGATCGCACCAACTATGGCCAATGCTAATGCTCTTCGTCGATGTATTCATTTTTATAGCCGAGGCTTTGGAGCTTGCCAGCTTAGACAGAGGCACTTTGCATCCACCATATCGGAGAGACACCCGAGCGAGAGGGAGAAGCAAACTAATTACACTGATTTATGTGTCCATTGTTTATTGTTTCGGGATCAAGGCATCCGTACCTACGTACGTACATACGTGTATACACTGCAATCACATTATGCACCGCGAGACGACACAACGTATCCACAGCAGAGATCTGTGCGCTGCAACACACCACAACAAGCAGCAGAGAGTAGAAATGCCATGAATGCCATCGATGGATGTGCCCAAAAGTGGGCACCTTCATCCATAAGGGAATCAGGTAGCTGCTGCCGGTGCTGCTGGTGCTGCTCCGGTGCCTAGTCGACTTGCTGGATGTGTGCTGATGTGGTGAAGGTTTGCAACGATATGGATGGGTGGTATGGTTCAGGCATTGTTTACCTGTTCGGGTTTGTCTTCGGTTTTTTTTTTTTTTTTTGTCTCTAACTCCAAAGATGGCCACCATCAATTGATTGGAAAATTCTGCTCCAGAAACCGGGCTTGAATTTAAGTTGTGCTGGCAGCACAAAAGTGAAGTGCACGCCTCTTTTGGCTGGCATTGGAGGACTAGCTCAGCGAATCCGTCTCAAGATGTCCATTTATGGATGGCTGGAGTTCGGTTGACATTTTCCACTACTTGCCAGCGAACATGGCGACCATCAAAGGGCTGAATTCGTTTCGCTACACTAATTTAATGGACGGCTTACAAAGGAGCTCAGGTTAGGTTTGGGGGCATGTACGTAGATTGTCTGTAACACCTTTTAAAGGCGAAAACCCAACTGACTGCTTGGCTAACAGTTGAGTTAACAAGTACTCAACCACTCTAGACTAAAATAAAGTATTTCCTCTCCGTCGTTCTCTTACTAATTAAAATTTCAGCACTGAAGGACTAAGATGACAGACGGAATTTTCTTTCCACCCTCTATTCAATTTCGGTTGTCATTCTCTGATTCCCACTGACTTCATCGTCTTACAATGAAAAGAGGGATTTTCTTCTACCAAAACTGGCAACAAAAGAATGCAGCACTAGAACCAGACGGAACATAATCACCCAACTGACGAAAGTGTCTTCTTAATAATTAATTAGTCAGCAGTCAGCAAAGAAGGCGAAAGGAGAAGGCGAATTCCGATTGTCCAAATGAAAAAAAAAAAAGTTTCCATTTTCCTCAAGTCATATTCAATATGTACCCACACAACCCACCGAAAATTCTTAAGGAACAAAGTCCTGGGAAATAAAAGAAAGAAATTTTCTCCTTCCTAACCTACGCACCATTCTGCAAAAGACGTTTCGCAAGGATGTTTTTTTTTTTCTGGTCTTTTTTTTTCTGTTCTCACAGCAGAGCATTTGCATGTCACTCGATGGTTAGCGCCTAAGGACATATCAAGCAGCGCAACACAACGCGATGAAATGCGCACGTTACGAACATAAGTTTTCGTCTTTTCGATGGTGTGTGCCAGTAGAAAGAAAATTTTCGCCGCTCACGTTGAATCCTTCTCTGGCGGATAAGAGAGATCAAAGAAAGGAAGAAAGCTGTTTCCATCAGAGAGGTTTTATATTTTTTTTTTGTTTTTGAGTTGAGAATAGATAGGGGCGGAATTAGCGAGAAGTATTTACGATGAAACTTAACTTTATGGGAGTGAGTGACGGATTAGAAAAGTGCCCTTTGAACTACGTCTTGCGGAAAGTCTAATAGAGCTACTTCGGGTGAACGAAGTCTTCAAAGCCGCTTGACTTGGGGCACAAGCACCCACTGATCTCTAGAGTAAGCACAGATGAAAGTATGTCCGATGAATGAATGGGCACTACTTCCCCCAGCTTAAGAGGGGAGATGCTTGAAACTACGCCATTCGTAGGTATTCAGGAATAAATCTTCAAAACTGAGCACTTCTCCACCACTTTGTGTAAACGTCTACAACGATTCGGTAATAACTTGATGTTTCTTGTCAGCGTGGTTTTAAACGAGGGAAGTCACTGACTAAATGAAGACGAGGTCTACAAAGCTACGTCTAGTCGTCGCATCGCTGCAAGACTTGTGCATAATAGAAAACGATCGCCTCTCGGAAGTGACCACACCGAGACCTTTGATGACAAAAAACAGTTTTTGCACACTAGCAGGACGAACTTTCAGAAGTCTGTCAGCCAGCAACATTATGGGAATAATACAGCGGACTTTCACTGGTGTATACAGTCTTGCAAATATCAAGACAGAAGCGGGAAAAATGGTCTTGGCGGTACACGAGACAAAGACCAAATGTAAGCTACGCCTAAGATAGAGTGTTACAATGGATGGATGCACTTTTAATGTAGTTAAGGACGAGGTAGACACTAAACTCGGCTGTAAACGCGAAATTAGTAGAAAAAGAACTCGTGCCAACTGCTCCTATTTTAAGATGAGAGAGCTCACGAAAAACGAGTAAGAAAACCCTCCGTAAGAACCTGACTATCCCAGTGCAGTAATGCAGAGGTATGAACTTTATCCTTGAGCGAGACAAAGATCTCGATGACGAAGTTTGCGAGCTGTACAGTGACATACATAGATTTATCCTGGCACATTGATCCTGGTTATCGACTAAGATGGATCGGACATGTTGATCAAATGGACATGAAAGGTTTAGTTTAACTCCATTTCAGAGGGATTTTTCGCACACAGAAGTGGAAAAGTACCTCAATCGTCTTGACGTTCGAAACTGGAGGCAATTAGCCAAGGATGGAACTAGTTTGGGAGTCTGTCCAGTTCGCACAGTAGTACGATGAAAAGGAAGTTTCTAGGACTCATAAAAAACGCACTTACGGTCTAAAAGTTGGATTACTGAAAGGTCTTCTTGATCCTGTGGTACACATATTTGTCCAATTTAATATTTTAGTTTAATCAGAGATCGAATATGGCGCGCTGTAGAGCAGGGTGCCAAATTACAGAGAAAGTGGGGGAAAATAAAGCCCTTCATACCTATATCGGACCCTTCATGCATAGAAAAATGCACATCCAGTTAACAAAGAAGTAGCTCCTTCGTAAATCATAACAGCTCAGTGCAGCTATTTGAAAATAGCTCTCGGAGAAAGCCGAAAAGGCATTTCAGTGAGACAGAGCATACAGTCTTAGCACTCACCACATCAGCACCGAAAATCTATCACTAGATCCGAGCAAAGGCAAGACAATAACAAAGAAAGTGATTCCAAGTATCTTCGACACCCGTACCAGACTCTTGACGTGAAGGGTGGACTACAGCCCAGTCGAGACTCACACTGAAGCCAGTCCTAAACGCAAGGAAAGTCGACTTTATTTTTGCACAGCAATCGAAGTTCCGGTGTCATTCCATTGGACAGGAGCTGCTCAAGGTAATCGAAATTCTAATGCAAATGATACCAAAAGCCACCTCGTCTGATACGGTAGATAGCTTTGATAGTACCTACAACCATGATATTCGTATCAAGGGGAGGTAAATCCAGCAGACTGTCTAGAGCACAACTAGGAGTACTCGGAAAAGTTCCCGTGAAGCCGAGGCAGACCGTGTATGATGTTTAGTCCAGAAGGCAAGGCAAGTTGGTCCTAACAGAATTGCTTAGTAAGAAATTTTAAATCATGAACAGACATGATTCCCTCTCCAACGGAGGATGGATATGGGCCTTGGAAAAAGCATGAATTAAAAAATAAGGTACAACGGCGGCCTCTATAAAAGAGGCAGGTTTTTCAGGCCAAAATCCTTTATGGAATGTTAACCTATCAGTGTAAGGTTTCTGGTAAAAAATACAACTCTGGGCTTTATTAATCGAGGTGGCTAAGGCAAAAGAAGTACTTTACTATGGCATGGAGGGTCAGTTAATACATCTAATAGGGACAAAATGGAAGAGGTAAACGACACCTTGAATGGATTAAAAAAGGCCCCAATCAACATGATATATGCAATTGATTTGGCTTAGAATCCTACACCATAGACTACTTAGTTACTTACTTATCGAGCTCCCAACTCGGGAGGAGTCTGTTCCTTAACCGGCCTTCCGGCCTTCCACTCCCCTCGGTCGCGAGCACGCTGCCTCCAATTCGACGACCAAGTATCCTGACATCCGTGGTTGCATAATCTTTATAACAGAGGTTCGGTCTTCCTTGTCGTCTTGAGAACTGAGATTTCAAGACTCTTTCGACTGGACTTTGACTTTTCGGACTACATCTTTGTACAGCTCATAGAGTTCGCGGTTAAGTCTCCTTCATTCGTCTTACTCGCATATGGCACCAAAGTCAATCTATCAAGCTGAGATGTAGCCGACGTAGCAGCGGTTTGCTAGATTGATTCTTCACCGCTCCACTAAGACTTCGTTCGTAGAGTGAACATATACTCCGAGGTAGGTGATCCCTTTAAAAATATTGAAGTTGTAGCTGCCGATAGTGACGTGTTGCCCCAAGCGGTAAACAGATGTTTGACTTTGCCTTGTTGACCTTCAGATCAATATCCCTAGCTTTTGCTTCAATTGCAGCGAATCCCTCTAGAACGACTGGGTGGGAACGCCTGATGATATCGATGACACCAGGTCTCTGCATTATCTGCTCCCGCATTCTGCAGCACCATGAAAAGGAAGACACCTATTCAAGGACATTATCCCATTTTTCTTCTTCAAATCCCACCATTATCCGAGAAGTGAATATCCACCACTAACAAAACATCTCCGCTATTCTTAAAGAAACTGTTCGTTCCTTTCTTGTCGCCTTCTTCTTTCTTTACTCTATGATCCTTCCCACTTCCAGCATATTGAAGAAAAAAAAATTAAAAAAAAAGGAAGTGATTCCTCTATTTCGTGAACAATTAAGAAATCATCGCGAGAACTTCCTACTATTCGCCATACCATCTCTCGTATATCTCTTCTACGTCTTTTCATCTCTACACTTTCGTACCTTTCAAAACTGGCTTTTATTCTAGATGCATATGTACGTACACACGTATATGCGTATAGAGGAGAATTTGTAGCTTCAGAGCTAATGCCAACTAAAAAGGACGAAAATTTGCGCACGCCATAGACAAGACATGCAGAACAAAAGAAGTGTAAAACTTTAAGATTTTTAATTAGCCAAAGGGGATGATTTTAATTACGAGATTACAAGGAAATTTCCTTCATCTGGAATCAGTTTGTTCGTCGTTGTTTGGGGAACGCGCGCTAGAAGTTGTCGCCGCCGGGAAACATACGCTTCGGCTCTCAGCGCATTTCAGTTCAGCAGTGTGTTTGTTGCTACGCCTAATCCTTTCTCGCTTTTTCGGTTGGAAGATGGCTTTTTGAAGATTTCCTTTAATTCTTATGTTTTTTTTTTTTTTTTTGTGTTCGTCCTTTGTCAGCCTCGGTCGGAATTATTAAATTAAATTTAAGAAATTTCAGTTGACGGGCGTGCTCTTGTGAGCTGTATGAATTCAAGTTAAATTTCCTACAAATTTTCTTAAAGCGCAGCTAAATTGCTTCAAGGATACATGGTGTACCGTTACCGGGCCCAAAGAGAATCTTAAGTCTTTATTACAATCGCAAAGTGAAACGGACATGATGACCATGACGATGTACGGAAGGATTGCATTCGCCTCAACACCTTGCTTGGCCCGTCTCGCACATTCACATTTATTTTACGGTTTCAACTGTAATTACTCCAAGAAAATAACCGTTAAAAATAATGGTCGATGGTAACGGCTCTTTCGCACTAAAACTCAAAATGACTTTCGTTTCGTTTCACAATATTTGATGTGATGTGTGCTTGTCTGTCTGTCTGTCTGTCTGCTTGCATGCTAGATGTTGATGATGATGATGGTCTGCGGTTCATCCAATTCGTCGTCCTGGAGGGTTGGTTCGTGTACGAGTGAAGCTTCTGAATTGTCCATTAGTTGAAAGCATTTTATTTCACCTTTATGTGAGGTGATGTTGTAGAATCTAACAAACAATGGCAACGATGATGATGATGATGATAGACCAAGTGATAGAAAGGGTGAACTGTGTATGAATTTTTTTTTTTGGTTGGTTCCCGCAGGACTGGGAAGAGATAAAAAGGATGCAAGGCATTAAAAGGTGCTGTGCTGCTTTGCGGTGGCGTTAACTTGTGAATTCTTATTTTGAAATCACCATATAGAGTGCACCACTTTGAAGGGAGCTATGCTAAGCGAGAGCTGGGTAGCTTAAATTATCTACTTAGCAGGAGACGCACACATATTTCTAGTAACAAGGGGATTCTAATTGGAACCTTGAGGAAGTAGAAAATATGAGTTGCACATCGTTCTTCGAGCTTATGGTATCTAACTCATGTTTGATGGTCTCCCTCTTCAGATTCTCGAAGAAGATGAAGGCGTAGGTCTATCTGTAACAGGATACAAATGTAATTATACCAGAAAAGGTCTTGTGTGATGCCATGGATGCCATGGATGCCATGGACCAAAGCTTTTAATGAAGTGGAAGATGCTCATGACGTATAAGGATGCCAGGATGCCCCTAAATAGAGCAGTCTTTTATGGGACAGGTCCGTACTGGTGCATAAGAGGTGAAGGATGGTTTTCTCCTTCTCTTTGTTCCTGCAGCTCCTGCAGAAGTCGTTTAAAAAGATGCCAAACCTCTTAGCAGGTTAAGGCTATCAGACAGTCTCCTGTGAGGATGACGTAATTTTGAGGTTAAAGTACCCGTGGTCTGGTGGACGGTTTTTTAAAATCCGCTGTAGAAAATGGGATATATAGTACGCGCACTGCCTATGGTAGACAGAGACTTTTTACGGTAGAGGCAGCTTAAAGTCGTTTCCTTCGACACCTAATAATAAAAAAACAGGGGGAAAGGAAACTACAACGATCTCAACAACTTTTGAAAGCATTCGCTCTTCTGCAAATCTTTCATTAATATTGCAAAGTGCCATTAAAGCTTCGAGCTCACATGATAACCTTTAAGTTCGGATGGAAATGCCTGCACAAAATCAGCACTGTTACCCAAAAAAAGCTGGAATCTCAGCACACATTGGAGTTGACAAGCTATCGAAGAGGATCATAGCACCAGAATTTATCTGCGGCTTGGATTAACAATTCATCTGAGAACAACCGCGGGAGGAGGAGGAATTCAGAAGACCTATGTATATTCTTGAAGCAACTTTTAAAATTCAGGCAGGTAAAGGCATTCCTAAGGAATCATAAGTAACTACTTACAGACTTTCTCGTGTAACATAGTCAGCTCGCAAATTTCAGTTTAGATGGTAACGACACATGTAAAATCTGCAACTAAACCGAAGACAATCCGCAAGACATCTGCATAAATGCCGCATTTATTCGCAAGGAAGTGAACTGTTTAGGAGCATACAAGACAGAAAGAAAGACCTCTTATGTATAGATCTACAATACGTGCAAAAAGTCAAACGATGTACTCTAAGCAGAAAGCAAGCTCAGCTCAGTCTTAATACACCTAAACACCGCCCCAACTTATTTTTTTACTCAATTAAAGAAGGCTAGTCTATAGAGCTAAAAGCGAAGGGTATATTGGCACTTTAAATCTGTAAAAAATTTGGGGACAATAGTCTCCTGGACTCGACAACACCTAAATATAACAATTCAAGGTCGCCTATGTATCTTTGTTGATATGCAGGAAACTTTACTGAAACAGTGGAAGCGAGGGTTTAGGGTCTTCAGGGATTAATTCCTCTGGGGTCCACTTTGTATTTGAATCACTACCCTCCTTATTCATTGACCTACTCCAAGGAAGTTTTTAGAATAGTTTAGCTTTCAACATTTTAAAATAAAATCTTTTAAGGTTCGCATGGTTTACTGTCCATGAACAATTCTTACCCCCATCATTGACATCTTGCGGTTAGTGATGGCACCAAAGCCAATATTAAGCGCAAATGCTCCGACTCAAGGTACATGATTCTAATATTGCGGTCTTTGGACTAAGGACTTCAGAACGACTTATTTGGATCCCTGAATCTAAGTTCGGGTGCCATCGAGACGCATTTATGTGAATTCTAGATCGTAGACTATTTCTGTAAGAGAAGTACTCGTACGTCATATTTAGGATTACATTCGGAAGTATTTTTGCCTATAACACCCAATTTCCACAAGGTTCAGGACTGGTTAATAGGCATGAGCCTACAGCTTGTAGAGGAAAATACCTGCAGAAAGCGAGTCATGGAGACCATAAGAGTAATCGTCGGCGATCACGTTATGGTTTCCAAGCCGAAGTTTAAGTACCTTAGCATTACCATAGATGCAAGACTAACTTTTAACAAGATTTACAGCATGCAGCTGGGAAGGCAGCAAAGTCAATGGCAGCAACAGTAAGGATCATGCCAAATATCGGCGGACCAACGCACAAGAAAAGACTATTCTTAGAAGGAGTTTCAACATCGATAATACAGGCTGGTGCCAAGAAGAAGAAGAAGACTAAGACAGCATACAGAATCAACGTGTTGAGAGTATACAGCGTCTATCAAACATCCTCCTACGCTAAAGTATTATAGTGGCATGGTAAGACCTTCTTATGGAGGAAGCACAACAGAAATACTTTGCCAGCAAGGCAACAGAATCCACAACGACACGTGGAAATGGTACGGAATACCACCAAGGACAAGTCTGGAAGAATGGCAGGAGAGATGGTGACACTCTGATGAAGGCAGTGGGCAGAGATATTGATCTTCAATATAGACACTGGGATCAACAGAAAGCATGGGGAGCTGAATTTCCACCTGACACGGATGGTTACTAGCCATGTGTGCTTCAGAGCCTGCCTGCACAAGTTTGGACACGACGACAGTCCCTACTGCCCAACCTCCACGGAAGTAATCAAAACTACGAAGCACTCTATGCTTCATTGCCCACTGTATTATGAAGAGCGTCATGGGCTGATGGACAGACTGGATGAAGTCTTAAACACAGACAGCATCAACAGACAGATGATGATCACGGAAAATGCTTAAGACGCAGTTAGCGCCCCTGTGGCAACAATAATGACGGAACAACGAAGATAGGAGGGAAAACAAATCATAGCGCAGCAGGCTGTCCCTGCCTTCGCGATGAAATGTTTGGGGATGGCTCATAGTTCGGGGTGAACCAGCAAGGCTCCCCAGTTAGCCCGATCCTTAACTAACTGCTCCCAGTTGCGCATTCGAAGTTGTGTGCGCCACTGTTGGCCAGGTTGTCCGGGTTAAATTCGAGAACTCTACATGTACTAGCCATTTTAGGCGATATTTTCTGTTAAGAAGAACAAAATTTGAGGACGATTAAGTCCTCTACCGATTTACTCTGTGCCAATTTGATTCTCCAATACAGGATATACAGACCTTGATATGCAATTTTGGCCGATAAATGGAAAAACAATAAGACCTTCAAAAATCCCAAGTCAACCGAGGCCAAACCAAGAAATCTCAACGAGCGATTGGTCCTGATTTTCCACGGTTTACCCCCGAAACAACTTCATTAGTTTTAAGAAGGACAGATGTCCTACCTTTTTATGTGTCTATACCTACTATTTCCTGACTCAGCTAAAACTATCCCTTGCACAGGAGAAGGTATAAAATCTCGTTACTCAAGTCCCCATCAATGTTGTGCTAAATTATCCTTTTCTCTTAGCATGAAAAACAGGAAAAAAATTTCCAAAAACTCTACGAAAGGACGAAAATTACCCTCCAAGGGATAATTTCCTTACTCTCCTTCAATTCACATGGATCTTCCATCAAAAAAAAAGGTGGATGAGTAGTTTGAGAGGATAAAACTCTAATATGGGCTCCTTCTTCTTCTTCTTACCACCTCATCAGTAAATCCTTATTCGTCCTTATGGATTTTCATCCACTGTTACACACTTGAAGGTGTGTCATCATTTCTGATCAAAGTTCAACGTGGCATACGTATATTCATACGAGTATGTGTATGGCTGTAGTGGAGACTAAGTGTTGTGTCATTCTTTTGAAATTTTCCACCATCCACGAAATCCTTTGGCATTAATCTTAATTCACTTTCAATACCCCAAAAGGATTCAGGTATGTAGAAGGATACACATATGCCGCTTTTTTTTTACTGTATGATGCGCATACAAATTGTGTAGAGTCCACTTTATAGTGTAAGTCAAGGGATATTCTCTCCTGCAGTTGTGTTTGTGCGATTTTGTCCATCATCATCATCATGAGCATGACGATTCCCAGGGGCTATCCCCCACGTATCCCTCGTTCAAGCGGTTTGGGAATTAACCCTTTTTGTGTGGCCATCAACCACATCCCACGTTGACTGAATGCTGTCGTCGTTAATTTGTGCCCAAACCAAGCGGGAAAGAAATTCAGTTTTTTTTTTTTTTCTTCCTTCGGCGACGTAATAATAGAGATCTAACCAGACTCCCCTGCCAGCCCTGCAACTCTTTCTCTCTGCTGACCATTGTTATCCTAGCGTTATTCGCTTTAGAATATCTTCAACCGTACTGCCTATCTCCTGTTCATCCTTTGCGAGATCTTTTGTTCCTGACATTCACATTTCTTGTCTTTAATTAAAAAAAAAAAAAAATTGTGACCGCACTAATTAGCCTCAAAGGGAGTTTCTCGTTTCTTTTCCGTTCCCTGGTTCTCCTTTTCTATCAGTTTTATCCTGATGCACAGTGCTCTTGCCAGTCTTGTTTAGTTCGCGGTAATGTCTTGTCCATGTCTGTCCCATTTTGGACAGAGGACAAGCAGCTATTTCTTAGAGAGAGAGAGAGAGAGACGATGACTCCAACAATGACATTACCAGTGCCAAATGCGGCGCTTTTAAGCCACCACCCTCTTCTTTCGGTCCTTCTGCTTGTCCACTGGAAATCAGTTAAAATCTGGATTGAAGTGGAAATTTAAACAAGAGGACAGAAAGGACAAGAGTTTCCATTGTCACAGTATACACACCACTCACACATGTTCAGTTCTTTTAGCCGATTTGGGGTTTGGGAGTACCACTCCATCCCCCTTTCCGCTGCCGAGATGTCAATGCAATTGGCTAATTGATTTCCATTCTTTTAGTCATCAGTGACCATTATCATTGTGTTGTTGCGATATCGAAACGAATGAGGGATAAAGCACAAGGATGTGTCGTCTTGTGTCTGACTTTGGGTCTTTGCGGTATCGAAACGTGTACATGAGAAAAAGCGATTTTATTATCTTTTGCCTCTTAGAGGTTTGCTGTGATAAATTCGATGGAAGGAAGGTGACGGCGATGACATGTCTGAGGACTACACTGGGAAAAATTGTTTTGTTGACCTTAAGTAAGGTTAGGGAGGAGAATCGAATGATGAGCATTGTGACATACCAGAGCTTTAAATTTGAATGGATCGCTTAAAGTTGCTTCCAAAATAAAGTTCTGATGAGACGAGTGTATGCCTGATAAATGATCTATAAGGAGACCACCTCATCTGCGCCAATTACAGAGGTATCCGCATCCGCAACATTGCGTACAAGATCATATCTCCACATTGTGTGAACGACAACAACCTGATTGGCTCCTATCAGTGCGATACCAGGCCAGAAAAGCCCACAGTTATCCAAATTTTCACACTTCCGCAGATTCTGGAAAAAAAACCCGATAAGTCCAAATCGATGCCAGCCATCTTTTTAGCGATTGTAAGGCCGCATATGACAGCATTTACACCGACAAGCTACACAGAGCCATGTCTAGTTTTAGCATCCCTGCCAAACTCATTCGTCTGTGTAGGATGACGATGGAGAACGCTCGGTGCTCTATCAAGGTGATGCCCTGTCATGTGACTGTTTTAGTTTCATCCTAGGAAGAGTGTGCGAAACTCACAAACCAACACCGGAGGCACAAGTCTGTGCAACTACTAGTCTACGCCGACGACATTGATATGATTGGGAGAACACAGTGGGCTGTCACTGGTATTAAAGCGGAAGCTGCTAGAATGGGTTTAGCGGTAGGTAAATGAGGGCAAGTATATATTGTCAACAAGAAGGGACACAAACCATCGGCGAATTGGACAGAACGCCATAGTCGACAGCTATAACTTCGAGATAGTAAGGGACTTTCTCTACTATAAGACATTGATCATCCCAGTCCTGCTTTATGGCGCTGAAGCATGGACACACTGCCGAAAATGGATGAAGATATCCTCGGTCGTTTGTAGAGATAAATTCTTAGTTAGATAATCGGTCCCATTTGCCTTGACGGGCTTTGAAAAAGAAGCTTCAACGACGAAATATACGAGCAGTACAGAGAGATCGGCCTAGTGAATAAACTGTGCACTACTCGCCTAAGATGGCACATGTGGAGCGAATGGACACCAATGGTCAGTCTTACAAATTCTTCGAATCTAACCCGAAAGAGTAACGCAGTAGAAAACGACCTCGCCAACAAGTTGAAGGGAACCTTTACCAACTTGGAGTGCGCAACTCAAGGCAGTTAGTTAAGGACCGGCCTAACTAGAGAAGCTTATTGGTTCAGCCCCACGTGCACCCCGAATTGTAGCGCTACTGACATAAGTAAGGAAGTGAAAATTGCTGGAAGTCTAAGACTCGCCTAACTCATTCTCAAACCACCAAGCTTATCCTTTCAGTGTAGAAATCGAATTTTTCATTCCATCACAGCGAACGATAGCATTCCAAAACAAAGTCCTGTGTCAACACAAAAGAAAATTGCAAGATGGTTCAATTAAAACATTTTATGAGAGACTCCTTCTTAGGACTCATTGTCCTTCTTCTTATTTCACCGCAAAATGCGACAACGGCCACGGCATTGACAAACCCCGAAGTTCGTGAAATAATTCTTCGATTTCATTCCAACTCTGTTTGCATTCGATAGTAGCAAGTGGAACGTGGTACAAACCGCCCCACATTCCATCCTCGACTGTAGTATTTCCTTCTGATAAAGGACGAATTAAGACAAAAAAAAAAATTAAACTCATCACCAACGTCACGTGTTTTTCGACTGTGCAACTGATTGTCCTTCGATCTTTTCTCCTCAAATTGGAAACTTTTGATTGCTCCCAATGATAGCTACACAACCTCCTGCTCTCTATATATCCTGACAGTGAAACGTGGTGGTGTAGATACACGTATATGGTATGTTATGACTTAGCAATGCAACGTGGATGTCTCTAGAAAATTAGGAAAAAAAAATAAAATTCTACAGAATTGGGTGTGAGACACCGATTCGTGTTCCTTTTGCTCCGTTAATTTTAGTTTTCTTTGACAAAGCATTCTTTTAAGGATAAGGAATTCAGCAGAGCACTGGGTGGTGGTGCAATGCTTGAAAAGTACACTGAAACAATTCCTGGCCAAAGACAGAAGCACCCATTCGTGATGCAATTTTCAATGACGGCAACGACAACGACGATGAGATGAGGAGGTTTTAAGGATGAGAAGCGGGAGCAACTTTTCCCAATCAATAGGTCCCTACGAGAGACGAGAGAATCATTAATTGTTAAGTCCTGGTGTACGTACATACTCAGACACATGATTGAAGTATTTGATCTGGAGATCTGAGAGAGTATAAAGTTCTATACGACTTGAGACAAAGACCAGATGATGTTCTTTGATTTAATCTCTGCCATTAAAGGATCAGAGTTCCTTACAAGTGGTATCATCGGTCACAATTTATCGAGTTCATATGTCTGAGCTTTAGAGCATCAAGCAAGCAAATTAATTAGAAAAAAAGCCCAGGAGAGGCTAGGTACTCTACAATGACATGTTCACCTACCTTGTTGCCCAACAATTCGGGTCGGATGTACATTTCCATATGGCTAAGCCACCATAAAGGCTTTGCAATCAATGTCGGCAAGATCCAAGCTCCTAGAACAATGCACAGAGGAGCGTGGAGACTGCAGATTCTGCGGAGACATTGAGGAAACGTCAGGGAAACTTCTAAGAGAATGGGCAAGACTGATCCGCAAGAGAGGGAAACACCTGGTTGCCTACCAACTACAGAAGAAGATCTACCATTGCTGAATCCACTCCAGGTACTCCGAATAATCAAGGACTGGCGGAGATGCTTTAATTCTCATCCACTAGAGCTCCAAGTGAGGGCAGCACAATAGACCTACAAATCGCAGTGCGCTTACATCTCTATAACCAGTCGTCAATCCAGGTTATGGAATTGATGAGGAGGAGGAAAGACTCGGCCTCATAGCACTTTGGCCTTTGTGGACCCATTTTGATGGTCAATTAAGGCGGTTAATCCAGTTTATGTACTGGATTCCGACTTTACTATTCATTCATTCGTGATTAGGGTGTCCAGCCATCGTGACAACCTTTGCAACCTAGAAAGATTGCTTAGTGGAACATAAGTGAATGAGATCTGGGCAATGGCAGAGGAAGTGAGATGTGTCCTGTTGACGTTAAAATTTCGTGATTCATTTGGCCAGTAAGTGCACCGACCAACATTGTAGGAGAAACTAGCCTTCAAAATCTAGGCAGCTATGTATGCTCTCACTCTAATCTAAACACTGAAGCTATGAAATTGCAGATGAGACAATGTGAATGCCTGTCTATCTTCTAATGAGTTGAAGTCAAGCCTGAAGCTTAGAAAAGCCTCTACAACAAGGGCGATGTTCGATACGAAGAAATGCAGGACGAATGGGAGTTTCTTCCAACGGTGTCTGTAGAGGCTAAGGCGGGAGAAGAAGAAAGAAACAGCAACTCAAATACCTTGGGCAAGCTGTAGTTGGCCTAGCATTTGCCTATATTCCAGGCGGAGGTCTTTGCCATTAAATTATGTGAAAGCGCCAAACCAATAAGCTAAACAATTTTCCAATTTTCAAGCAATGAAACTGCGCCCTGTAAGCACTTCAGTCAGCTGTAATAGAATTTAAGCCATTCCTATAAGGCTTCTATAATTCTCTGTGAAGAATCAGCATTCAAGATCCTCTCGGAATAGGTAAAGAAAAACCCAATCAGTGTCTACTACATGCCAACAAGGCTTTGACGGAAATGAAAAGAAAAACTGATTCTTTGACCAAGGAAGGCGACTAAACACCACTCATTGTATATGTACCCTCTTGTGAAGCCAGCAGAAGCTATGTTCTTAAAGAAAACATGCGCAACCACGTTCCCCTAGAACATTTACAGCCTCAGAATTCCGAACCATACCCGACCACTGCCACCTGGAAACGCCTCTATCCTGGTTGGTTGTTTGGTGCCGAAAAAAGAGTCTCGACTTAGTGCTGGATTTCCGAACTGGGAACAGGATACCAAAGGTAGCGTGAGCTTTAGTGCATTTATTCTGCTCTCAACGTCTAAGTCCGTTCTACCATCCAGGTAGTTAAACTGTTCGACCAGCTCAATTGGCGTCTGCTTCAGAATAACACGATGATCTGTGGAGTCAGCTGTGGGAATTATTTTTGGATTATTGCCATTGATCCTTAGACTCTCCATTCATCTACAGTGATTGATACATCTCGTCTGGCCCGCTGATGGTATTGGCATGAAGCTGTCAAAGGGTCACATAGGCTAACGATGAGTATTATGCCCAATAGCCCCTGAGAACCTAAATTTCAATTATCGACGACGGAACTAAACCACGCAGATAGTGCTGGACAATCGCATAGCAAGTGACGAATGGATTCTACTTACTCTGCGTCCTTGCAGTTCCTACAGAAGCCGTTGTCCGGTACTCCTACCCGTGATGCTTGCCTATCACACAGTGTCATAAGCATAGTCCAAATGACTTTGCATTTTAATCGGTCTCCATTGAATGGCATGTCTCTCAGAT
Organism: Blera fallax; assembly: GCA_946965025.1. Classification (NCBI taxonomy): domain Eukaryota; kingdom Metazoa; phylum Arthropoda; class Insecta; order Diptera; family Syrphidae; genus Blera; species Blera fallax. Next base: position 11,148,292 of record OX337247.1, on the reverse strand, counting down.
GCACCTCGTCTATTGCCAGTAGAAAGAGGATTGGTTACTGAATATCCCCTTGCCTAACTCCCTGCTGCACTTCGGAAGACTCGGAGAGCTGTCTATTGTACAGAATGAAACACCGTGCGTCATTGTCGGACTCCTTTATAATAGCAACTAGTTTTGGGGGGATTCCTGTTCTGAGGATTTACCTCGAACACGAGGTAGCACGGTGATTTGCAATCGGCTGATTGCTTGACGCACGAAAGTCCTCTTGATGTCTTTTGAATGCAGTCTCGATTCTAACCTTTCTCCAGTAGAGAAGGATTGGTGCCATTAGTTGTAGAAAAACAAACAAACTAAGCATGGATACTGTCGAAAGCGGGTGGAGATATCCTCGATGGTTTCGAGAGAAAAATTCTAAGATGAGATATTCGATCCCGTTGACAGGCATTGGAAGAGAAAATTCAACGATGAAATATACGAGCTATATAGCGACATCGACCTAGTGAAAAAACCACGCATCAGTCGCCTAAGATGGCTAGGACATGTAGAGCAGCGAATGGACACCAATGCCCTCAGAGTTTTTGAATCTAACCTGGAGGGACAACGCAGTAGAGAAAGACCTCGCCTAAGGTGGTGCGCATAAGTAGAAAGCGATCTCAACCAACTTAGATTGCGCAACTGGAGGCAGTTAGTATAGGACCGGGCTAACTGGAGAGTCTTGCTGGTTGAAGCCAGGTTCACCCCGAACGGTAGCTTTTAGTAAGTAAACACGCTAATCGATTTCTGGCTGGACAAGTCGCACTAATCTCTTCATCTTCCTTAAAATTCAATGGAACAAAGGACTGATAATCACTCACTTTTCACTACTATTCCCTAGTTGACGAACCAGCGTTCAGCAACTTAGCCTTTAGTTAGCAATTACTGGACACTCTTCACTCGTACGGCTTTCAGCTGCAGCGTACTGATTATGAAATATTACCATCAGCCTCAGCCCAGATAAACGGTCCGACAGTTGTCCGACCGATCTGAATAACATTTAATTAAACCTAAGCCTTAAACGCTCGTACACATTCCCAAAACAATGTGCGCAAGAAAAACAAATCATGTCGACCGTCATCCCATACTAACTCCAAGCAACGAGACTTTACCGCCATTCCAATTCCTACACTGAAACCTAAAAAATAGACAACAAAAGCAAAACCACCCACCCTCCGCCCTTCCCATCCTGTCCAGATTCACCGTCCTTACATCACTTTTGGCACAAAAATCGTGACTTGTCCCAACCTCGACCGAACAGTCGTTCATAAATTTAAAACTTCAGGTGGCTATAGTGCGAGCACTTTTCTAAGTGGAGACCTGCTGCTGCAATTTCGTTGCGAAAATTCACTTGACCGCGAATTGTATGCACATGTGTGCATGTGTGTGTGCGTTTGATTGGAAACTGTGGTCTGAAATGGAATATGTTACGGTTGCATACGGATTTTCCTCCTCTCTGTCTTGTAATCAAAGACAGTGTATCCGAGCCCGTTTTTTTTTTTGTCTTAGTGCAGTTCATTGTTTGTTTTATCTGCGTGGAGATAATAACCATAGTCATGTGTAGCCATGAACTCAGTAGCCAAGTGCCCCTAGATGGGCACTGAGATACGGAATATATTGGAGCATAACTAGGAGATCATGGTTCCCGGCTGCACTAATAAGTTTTTGGGTGATTTGTGCAAAGAATAAGGAGTAGTGAACAGATTAAGATCTCTGTCTATGGATACAGCGATGTTTGGGCTTATACCCCGGGGTGTATGTAGCCCACTTTATTGGCTAATCGATTGGGCATACATGACACAACTCAAATTAATGCTGAAAGGACATTTGGGAGTTTCTAAGTTTCTGTCTGTGACATGCTTGCATCACCTTTTTCATCGAGGCCAGGCAGCAAGGAAAGCGATTTCTGCTATTGAAATAAAATCTAGGCTCGTGAAGTGCTGTAGAGCTGAGCTAAAGGTTACGATCTGTGACATGAAAGCATGATGTAATGAAAAGGCTGACGAGATCAAATACTTAAAAACTCCTTGGTAAACATTTCGCTTTGCACACTGAACTTCGAAACAGGGTTCAAGGCCCTTAGAGAGGCAGATGGTCCTTCGTAAGTACTTGTGCGACCACGAGAAGAATTTGGCTTTACTTTGGCAAAGCAATGGCAGACAAGCTTACACAAATACTTAGCCCAACAGACCGTATGTGGTCCAAGGCCCAGCTTCTCCTGTTGTGCGTGTTATATTTTTTGGAAGGGACCTACAGCCATATCCGAAAGGCGAGAAGCTTTCTCATGATAGTTACCATTCTCGAACGCTTGTCAGACATTCCCAAGAGGTGAAACCGTTTCAACTTTTTGGTGTTTTCTGGTATTCGAACCTCGAACCTCCCGCTCAGCAATGCAACGCACTGACCACTAAGCCACGGCGTCCCTGGCAAGCTTATGCAAAAGGATCCAGTACGCCAGTTAACGACATCTTCAACTAACATCAAATCTGTATGATTTGCGAGTCCATCACACTATGAAGTCGAACCATGGCTAAACAACAAGGTTTACCAATGGTAATAGGACATCTCATCCCTGTGGCTAGATTGACGATGTTTCCCTACTATTCGCAAAGAAGAAGAGAAGAGAGGTCGAGAGCTGCTGGACAATCCAGGGTTACTGGCCTCCTTTTCCACGTGATTATGATCAGAGAATGATCTGATGAAAGCTCACGACTTATTTCTCCGAGGAAGGTTAGGTTATTCCGCTAAGTCTGGAAGAAGACCCAAGACCATTGTACACTTCCGCCGAGAAAGTCCTAAAAGAAGCTGGGAAAAGCTGGTATTTGGCAAAGCAAGAGGGTGGAGTTATTTGATAAAAAAAAAAAGAAGGGACTCACCGATGCTACCTCGACACCGGATTATGTACTGCTCCTCTGCTATGTCAAAGCATGGGGCACAATATATAGCCAACAAAGTAATCTTTTCTGACGTCGTTTGCCTGCTCTCACAATGAACCTGCATCAGATGGCCCATAGCCTGGAGTCAGAGGCGAACGAAGTAGGGCTTGAAATAAACACGGCAAAAAGAAAGGTCCTAGGCACTTCAACTTCTCAAAAAAACACCAGCGCCGTTCAACTCAAAATTGCCGGACAGCAAGTCGAGAAAGTAAGCAGGTTTCTATATTTTGGTTAGTATGGTCTCGGAAGACGGACAGCAGAATACGTAAAGCAAAAGCTGCGTTCAGTATGCTGTCTGAAATCTGGAAAAGCAATGGTTTCAGCACAAAAATCAAGTTGAGACTGTTCCGATCAAACGTGGAAACAGTGATGGGTGTAGTTCCTGAAAAGTGACCATCACCGTCACAAGGCAGCTCTAAACCTTGATATTTAGATATCTTCGCAATATCCTAAGGATCTTCTGCCCGAACCTTACATCGAACGACCAACTACATGCGATCACGGACCAGAAGCCAATAGACGTCAAAATACAGAAGAGAAAGTGGCAGTGGATTGGTCCCAACCTACGGCGCAAAGGCAGTTCCATTCCATGCAATGGAATCCATTTACCTAATCAAGCAGACAAGTGGGCCCCTCTAGGCAGACATGGAGGAGGACAGTCGAGGAGAAATCTAGAATTTTGATCATTGGGGATGACTTAGAGGAGGCTCAAGCGCGTTGCAGAGCTCCGAACACGATGGCGCGCAGGCGTTGCTCCACGAGCGGTCAGAGGACCTAAGTAAGGAAGTAATGTAATCTTTTCTGGAAATTTTTGAGGCAGATAAGACTTATTTGCAAGTATTTCTTGCTGAACGCTCCCATTAATTTGTGTCTTAGCTTCCACCTCACTAGAACTTTTCACTAGACTTTTCGAAATTCTGTGGAACTTGGAGAGCAATCTCAGGCTAATCAGGCTAATCTCGGGCTTAAACCTGAGGCTTTGAGGTACTATTACCTCCTTCTCTCCTAAGACCGTACTCCAATTTGAACATATTTATGAGAATGATGCACAGCTACTGTCCAATCTTCAGCAAAGCAAGTAACCAACTAAATGCCCCACCTACCAGCCGATCGGCCAAACATTCAATCTACTACAAGCCAAAAATGTAAATTTTCCTAGGCCCAATGAACTGAGCTCCGCTGCTGGTTCGACTATTAAAATATATTTATACTCGTATGTAACTCCTCTACCGATACTAACTACCAATAATGTCCTTCTTGCAGGAAAACCCTTGAGCGCTTCTCCACTCGCATTATTATCCTCCTCCATCTTTGTCTGCGCCATCAAGCGCGACTTCATTTTGTCCAAAAACGTATAAAATCCGATATGGCATTGTCTCGACAGGGTCATAAATTGTATGCACTTGCCCTGCACTGCGGCAGTAACAACCCGTACGCTGGTGAATGTGCAGAATAAATTTAGTTCGCTTTCATGAGAAGCATCATCATCGTCATCATCATCGCGAAGTGATCCTTGCTGGCTTTGTACCGTGCCATGTCATTGTTGCGCATTTTGTCGCGCGTTGGATGTTATGGCCTCCAATGACTATTGGATAATAAATCGGTTGGTCTGTCCAGGCCTGCTGCAGGCATCTCAAAAAACCTGAAAAAGCAGAAGCAATCCCAATCACGTTGCATCGGAACGGAGTCGTTGTCGTTGGCTTGATGACCCATGTCTCTCTTCTGCTGCTGTGGGAGAGAGTGCCACACTATGAGAAGACATTGACAAACGATCGAAATCACGCCCTCGCAAGCGGATTTCATGGTTTTTTGTATCTGTTAACTGAAACTGCATTGAAATGTTTGGACGCGTCATCGGTCAAAATGCACAAATGTGGTGGTGTTCCCACCTTTCTTCTCGCTGAAGATGAAGATCGTCTTACACTTGATGCTGAGTTGACTCGAGTTGAGTTTGAACCAAAAGGCTTATCGGGCGGAAATTGCAAAATGCAATTGTTATGGCCGCGAATGGTATGCACTGCGGTTTGTGATTATAGGGTAGAGCGTAAACAGTTTGGTGGGACTCAATGAAAAGCATTTGGAGCGGAGAGCGCTGCGATTTAGGACAGAGTGGCATTCACGTAAGGAACGTGTAAGACCTCTAAATGGCTTGCCAGCGTTTGTTAGCTGAGACAGAAGATATTTTAAGGTTTTAGGGCAATGTCACCGAGACGCCCGTCATTTAAAATGGAAGACGCATTGGAGAACATTCATCTTCACAGATGAGAAATGCTTTTGCCTTGATATATCTGATGGATTCGGTCCTTATCTTCATGGTTGAGCAACAAGGCGGAGGTCATAGCGGGTTTTCTTTTCAAAGGCCGTCTTCGACGACGTTCTTCCTCCAAGGGGAGACCGCCGATCTGCTGGTGTCAAGCTTCCGTCGTGAATGCTTGATGTTGTAAGTAATCTTAGAAGAAGTCCTGTATATGGACCTAGATTTGATCACTGAATGGTACGAAATTCTCGAGGCTAGATGCCACTAAGCTACCATCACTTCCAGCACCGGATAGCATAGACCACCATCCAGAGAGCTCTCGGACATCAGACTAGTACTCCGATAATGACTAATGACCCAAGCAAGGAACTTATTCAATAGGACTAGGGTTCTATCCGAGTACAAATTGAAAATTGACACAGCTACTGTGAAGCCATAGATGACGTTAATGAAGCCACAAGATCCTATCGAATGATCCATGCATTTTGCGATCTAGAAATCCCTGCGGCTCATGGACAGAAACTAGTTATGAATCATGATTCACTTCCCTGGCTGTATAGTTCTCGAAACTCTTACTTACAATCGAATCCAAAATCGTAAAGAATCGTAGGAACTCATTAAAGAGCTTCAGTGACCACAAATTCAAGCTCTGCTGGGTTCCCGGACATTGCAATATCAAGGGGAATGAAAAAGCTTGGAGTCAAGATTGGAGTCAGCGTTGAAGGCAAATGAAGCAGACTCCTACATACCGCCACCAATTGGCACAGTGTATAAGATTAAAAACGACATAATTAACAAAGAGACCAACATCCCTCGGACCCCATGGCCAGAGCTGAACAAAAAGCAACACAAAGCCTCATGGCTTTAGGCAGTAGCTCCATTCGCTCGCTCACAGGAATTATTACAGCTCACTGCGCCATCAGAGCCATGCTCTGCAAATAGAATCTAGAAACCAACGATACGAGCAGAAGCTGTGAAGACGAAGACGAAACAGAAGCGATCCAACGTCTCTTATGCCACTGACCCGCTCTGCAGGCACAAAAACTCCGATCTCCGATCTGGAAAACTGGTGGTCACAGAAATTTTGGATCTTCTTAAATTCATCGAGAGCACTGACTGGTCTAAACAGCCAGGCGATAATAAGTTCACTATCAATGGGCCGCTAAAGCATCTGACCTTTCTCGAAGCTAAGCTAACCTACGAAAGGGAGAATCAAATCGGTCCAACTCAACCGATTTTTAAAGGCAACTCTTTGGTCAACAAACTAAAGTACTTGCCACACGATCTCATCTCTTCGATTCTGTTTCTCCCTGCATAACAAGGCTATCTGCAGCTCATTTACCCTATCCAAAGCCACCTCCAACCGCTTGAAATCTCCTTCACACAGAGTATACCGCACTTTGATAAATGCATCCGCTCACGCAAATCTCCAAGAAAAACCAAACCAGACACACCACTGTTGAGCCATCTGGCTGGATGGATGATTGTCCACGATGCCCAGGGTACACTCAAGTCCATTCCATCTTCAGAGCTCCATTGCGACCCCGCAAAAATTTCGAATGAATTACGCACATCTGTCACACGTTGAATTGACCATTAACGCTCCAAATGCGATCACATTAATAACTGACATCTTTCGATTTGATTCGTTCATTTTCCCCTGCATCCACCGTGTACCGGTTCAGTCTTGGCCGTTGCATTCGTGTGATTTTCAACTCTTTTACGCCTGCGCTCCATGTCCTTTTGTAACTTTTGAAATATAGCGCTTAGCAGAATGACTCATTAGTCAACTCTTTTCTTTTTTTTCATTGCAGAGCCCCGCAATGCTGACGAAGCGACACAGGATGCAAATGCAGTTTCACCATCATCATCGTCATCCCCATCATCATCACCATCATCATCGTTATCGGCAGCATCATCACCACCATCATCGAGCCCGACAGCGATAGACAACGATAAACAGATTATCCTTCCACTAGACAGAAGTTCATCACCAAATGAAGCAGTTGACGAACCCAACCCGAAAGCAGCGGATTTGGAAAAGAGCATCATCACAACAGAACCAAAATCTCCGGCATCTCCCCAAAGGTTAATGCGTCTGAGGCCGTTTTCATCAACATCATTGTCACCGTCAGCATCATTGCCCGCGCCATCGCCAGGCGATAGATTACCCAGCGCAGAGGACAGCTCCCACTGCCAACCACCTGTAACCACCACCATCACCAACACCACGGAACAACTGCACTTCCAGCATCAGTCGTTGGAGAAGCCCTTAGGAGATGCCTCCATCCATCCAAACCAATTGAAATCACCAACTCCTGTGACGCCAGCAACAATGACGGTGGCGGTGGCGTCAACTATGACATTGAATTGTAGTCGAAATGACAACGACACCGAGAATGGTATCAGCGTCAACGTTACGAATGCCTCTCCTGCTGTTAGTCACGGAAATGGTTGCATCATTCCAGAATCTACCGACAGAAACACAACCAGAACCACCATCACCACCTCAATTAACATCAGTTCAAGGATGCCGTCCAAGTTGATTGATTCGCATGATGATGGCGATGGCGATGGCGATGATGATTCTACTCCACCAACTCCTGCCGTTCATGGTGATGATGTGACGTTTAACCGTAAAGGCGTAGATTCTACGCCACCAACTACCACCAGTAATGGTAACCAAAACAACTTCAGCATACAAGGCAAACACCATCAAGAGGAACGGTGAGTGGAATTAATTGCATTGTTTGTATGTACGAGTATGTTCAGTCAGATCCTTAAGCGCGAAATTTGTGATGACGTTTTTTAAGGGGCTCAGGCGATAGGAGGGTTGGAGATGCTGATGTCTCTGTGACTGATGGCGATGTTGAGAATTGTAACTGGTGTTGTGAATTCCACTGAATTGGGTTCATTAACTTGGTTCTCCTTGTTAAGAGATTCCATGGCGTCTTTATGGAAAAGCTGGGGGAATGGAATGGGAGGACACAAATAGCTTTATTGCAGACCGTACGCAAGAAATTCAAGTCTAGGAGGCTCGAAATCTAAGGGCACTTGGGCTTTCAGTATTATAGTCAATCTTTTCCGATTCAAGGAAAAGACATTCAGAGAATGTTTTTTTGCTTTAACCCCGTCCTATTCGACAGTCCTATCGAGAAGATGGTACGCATTTGAGGTGAGCTTTCTAGGACAACAAATTTGTTAGACAATTATGTTGCAAGGATTTGCTGTCGATGACACTGTGACGCTATTCATCGTTGTGTGTGGAAAGAAATAGTTGGACAAAGTTGTCGAAAGGAGTGGCTTAAAACAAACTATCCTATCCTTCTAATCTGAAAGCTTTCCATTCAGAACTCATATCACTGAGAGCATAACATCGATACGGATCGCATCAAGGACATTGGTGCCAACTTCTAACAGAAGGTATTTGAAGCTATATACTCGTAGAATAAACAGGTGACATTGCAATCGATGTATGAGTACTAGGGAGTTCTTTTGTCCTTCATTCACTATAATCATTGAGATGCTCCTTGAGAATAAAGAACTCATTATGGTTTCCTTGTTAGGTAGGGAGGGTACTTTTCATTGGACTCGAACCGTTTTGTGGAATCTCTGATTCTGCTTTCAAATATGCAGTTCGGAAAGCAATGTGGGCATATCCTACGTGAACCGCATTCAAGACTCAGACAGGTTAAAAGGGCCGCTCGATCCTTCCATAAAATAGCCACAGGCATCCTCAAATTTAGCAGAGACGACAATAGAAGCAAAGAAAAGCTTGGGAGCTTTCCTTCTGGTATTTGGCAGTTTAAGTACCACCTCCACAAAATAAGCATCACTCTGGATGCCGCCTTTGCCTAAAAGAGGACAGAGCACATACTATATGAGTGTACGGTGCTGTATTATGTTAGGAGGGACATTCGGACACTTCTTACTTCTCAAAAATAACTGAGGAAATCCTTGAGAGAAGTACACAGTGCTCACTAGGAGTGGAATTACTGTTGGTAGAAAGGCGCCGCATGGCACAATTAGATCTTTCTGGTTGCAATGGCTTTACGCCCATAGGCGTACCAATGAATATTGGAATAAGAAGATTGAAAACTTCCTCTGGTACTAGACTGCACAATTTTGAAAGGCAGACTCACCCACACTGTTTAAAGGAGAAGATTTATCAGAGAAGACGTATCATTCTGGCTTTTAGCTGTCAATGAGATGCTCAGAACAAAATTTATAATCTAAGCAGACTACTTCCCGATATCCACATCGGATAGTAGTAAGGAATCTGACTACATTAATCCTCAGCAAGTACGTCAAGTATACGTTCAAAGTTCACTCCCAAGGTCAACAATTCACTGAGAGAGCTAGAGCTTCAAGGAATATTTCGCGATGGTTTAGGTTTAGATTGAGGTTAGGGAGCCTGTCCATATCAGGATACAGACACACTTAGACCAGAAGAACTCCTTTGTGATACTTTGGATCTATTTCACTAATCTTCACCTCTTCATCCCGGCAACTCCTGCAGAAGTCATTTGAAAAGCCATGTTGGCCTATAGGTTAGTATCGCGTGAGAAAACCGAAAAAACGTGGGTGATCTGTGATGATAGCATAACCAACCTGGCACTACGTTTCTGATCCAGCTTAGACCAGATATGTCTAGATATGCGAGTATGACATGTCGAGCCATTTTCTCGTTTGTGGCTGGTGCTGCTGAAGTACGGGTTGATGCTTACATGTAGTGAGGGTCATACCCGTGTTTTGCAACATTCTAGGAGTCGTACCCTTTCTGGCGAGTTCATCAGCCTTGTAGTTTCCCGGAATGTCTCTATGATCAGGCACCCAGAAGAGGTTAATCTTGAACTGCTCCGTCACCTCCGCAAGAGATGAACGACAGTTTGAAGTGGCCTTTGAAGTGAAAGAGCACGATTCACACAGGAACTTAATTGTCGCTTGATTGTCGGTGAAAATTCTAATATCCTAGACAAATATGGCATACATTTCTACCAGGACAATGCTTCCTTGATCGCCATGATTTCCTCCTGAAAAATACTACAGTGGTCTTGGAGACGGAAGATATGCTCGGATTGATCTTTCAGACACCAATCTTGGAGACACCACAACCCACAACCTACCCCGCTTTCGATCTTGAAGTCGTCTGTATAGAAGTGAACTTAACTGACATCTTTGTCCAATTTATTGAGGGCAGGAATGCTCGTTGGGAAGTAATGTCAAAACTCAGTTTTGGCGAAGTGTAGTCGATATTTTCATGATAAAGGTTTGGTTAATCGGACACTCGATAAGGTACACTCAGACCAATGTTAGTCTACTGTGTAGAGGAAGGTGGGTCACACTCTTCGCTCCTGGAACCAATTACTTTTGCTTGTGAAGATGTTTATGTTAGCCCTAAAGGCTTTATTAAGTTCATTGAGAACATAGACCGGTGCACAGGAAATGAAGGACTGTTTATTCTACCTTGTCGTCTCTGCATCTGCTACAGAAGTCATTATTGAGGATGTTCAACCTCATCAATATCAGCTATAATTACGCTGTTAGTACCGGAAGCGGTCGGTAACATCATAAGTATGCTGGCATGACCAGTGCCTTGCTCTTTCGATAGGCAAGTGTCTCTCAATCAAAGAGCAGAGCTGGCAATGCTAAAGGCTTAAAAGATCGAGAATTGAAGAGTGGCCAACGTTGTAGCTGGACCACTGCAAAGAGACTTTAAGATGAAAAGTCACATTGGCAACCATTTTTTTGCTGGATATATGTACATATATCTAAGGGCAGCAGATGGAAGATAATGTCCAATGCTGCAGAAGATTTCTGGTCTCACTGCGTTCCGGCAAAAAATTAGCCTCATCGCTGAACATAATTTAGAGCCATGCTGGTGTAGACCAAGCTTACTACCCAAAATTGCTCACGTATGTAGCAGACAAGTAGAGCCGCAATTGCTGCAAAATCGACCCCAAATCGAAAAATTTCGATCAGTGAGGATATTCTCTTCAAGGGTTTTGCGAAATCTGTCGACAGATTTACTTGCTCAGATGGACGATACATCGATAGTTCATACCCAACAGGATTTTGTTTGCATCAGTTCAAGAGTATCGGTCCTAGCCAATTTAACTTCTCTGGGAATTGGTATGTCCTCCCACAAATATTCGAAAATTTAATAGGTAGTGATTCTGTAACTTAGGTTGACTATCTCACAGTCCCGTGTTTCGAATCTATCTGCAATGCGTGGGCGATCCACAGCCACCCTTCCCCACAGAAAGATTTCGCAAAAACCCAAATTTAACGTTGCTCTGAAGATGATGAAAAATTAATTACATTGTCATTGCAAACTGTAAATTCCCCAAAAAGTAGTCCCTTCACATGCAGATACAAACTAAAATAAACTTTCGCACAAAAATATCTACGTACGAGTACCTACTACCTTCGCGAATAAATTCATTTGCTACGATTTTATTTTAAATGAAAAAAAAAAAAACAGTTTTTCATTGTAAGGATACACCACCTTAGGCGTTCAAGTACCGCAAATACACACATTAATTAAGCAATCACAAGGACCAACCATGCATTTTCCATTTGCAAATGAAGCGTGAATCAAACTTTTTTGAAACCAGTTTGTTTTTACCGTTAATTTCCCTTATTCTCTTACCATATCCCTATAAGATGCACATTTTTGCATTTCAAAAGGATAATACTCGCTAACGTCCTTTGAATATATGAGAGAAATAAAAAACAACACATGATCGTCCACACCTGTCACTCAAAAGCTGTCAAATCTCCTAGCAGAGCCTCTAGATAAGCATCACCATGCAGTTTGACATTATTCGTGTCAGGATATAAGCATTTGAATCGCTGGCAGTTAACAAAAAAAAAAGCGGAAAAAAAATCCCGAATATCCTTGCTGCAAGTTAAGTCCTATGTACGTGTTTGTTTTTTCAGCACTTTTTGTCAGCAGTGTTGCGGTGAGATTTTTGAATTTTTTTTTTTTAGCGCTTGCCCGCTTTAGGCTCAGTATGACATGCCGTCGATGCTTGCGATGCAATTGTCATTTGAAATCCTACTCCTGTGTGACAGGCGTTACGAAAGGGGGTTTTGGGTGCGCTATAAATGCATTCGCACTGTCTCTATCGGTTATATTCACAGAGAAACACGCAAATGGGTTGCAATTTTTTTTTTTTTTTGGCTTTTATTTGGGAGCTGTCAAATGACATTGCTGAGGATTTTGACAGTTTGCATATAGGAAAATGACAGATGTCATTTGACGTTGAATTTTTGTGGTGTAATACGGGAAATGAAAGGATTTTTTTTTGTCTCAATTTTTTAGAGGGTTGTGTCGAATTTTTTTTTGGAGTTGAAGATTAGTTGATTAGCAGGTTTGTATAAAAAAAAATACTAAATAGGAAACGTATCTTTTGAAGGACATTTTGAGAATTTTAAAAGACTAACTCTAGTAGTAGTTTAAATCAGGTTTTGAATTTCAAGTTTCTATCGTGTAAAAGAGGCAGATATGATGACCATAATTTTCCTCAAGATATCTCTAAAAATGTCGACAATAACGTTGAGAACCTCTGGGTTTTCATCGATTCCAAGCAATAGGTCACGTTTCAGAATCGTGAAGGCCTTTTTAAGTTGAATTTTGAGATTGTTATCCCCGAAAGGATGGTACAAATTGGTGCTCTTGTTTGAAGGGCAACGTAAGAAAAAAGATTAGTGCTTGACATGATTTATCGCTAATCATGGTATGACTGAATCTTATCCATAACCCTAAACAGTGGATCGAGATATAAGTCGTGTTCATACCTAAACTCGTGAAACTCCAAGAAAAAGCTTGGGAGATTGATTTCTATTCACTTATCCTTCAGCATTAGTCTTGTATGCTCAGTGTCCCAAAACGGGTACTGGAAAGATCAAAGTCAGTGGAGACAGCCTTGGCTCTTATTCGTGGTAACATCAAAGACACATCCAGTCGTTCTGCACATGGTCCCGGTCTATAAACGTTTCGTTGAAAGTGGCAAAGGTAACCCATGGAACAAGGAGGACGTTTCAATACCGCTCAGTGGCCCGAAACCATTTTGCGGAGAGCAGAAGCTAATTGCAAAAAGGAAAGAACCCTATCCTACGAAAGGCGCCAGGAGTGATGTGCACTTCAGTGCTATTCTCCAACTACTCTTCAAACTGAAGCGCAAAAGCTAGAGAATCCTGACAAAACTTATTAAATGCTTATGCCATCGAGGAGGTCGCAATCTTTGCTTTGCTTCTCAGGGTACATCAGAGCCCTATTACTTCCTTCATCCAACGAAATAACGAAAGATAGCCAGGAAGGATGTGCTATTCTTTGAAACCATCTTAAAACTTAAGCAAAAGCTTCATAATCCGCCAAGAAGCCGTACTAGCTTCTCAGGGTAAGTCAGAAACTATCGCTATATTCTGATGGAATGCCTGATAGCTTGCGGAATTGTCATTCATCCAGAGGCATGCTTAAAACCACAGAAACTGACATGGAAATGACGTCAAAAACCCTGACGTTGGTTGTAAATTGGTGTAGAAAATGTAGCGATTTGTTAAGAGCTAGCCTAGCTGTGCAATACTCTGATGTAAATGTTTTACTAGCTGCAATCAAGCTCCAACAGCAAGGCAATTTTTTCAGAACATTTTTCTACAAATTGTTGAAAATTCGATATTTTAAGTCCGCCACTTGTGTATCACCCAAAAACTTTATCGCACCCAATACACCAACCCATCTACGATTGCTGTGGCGAATTTAACCATGTGGTCTGGTGAACACTAACCTATTTCAAAGGCTCTTTTGAGTTGACGGGCAGCTGGTCAAATATCTGACCGAAAGTAGACCAGTCCTGACAGATCTAGTGAGATGGCCATCAGTGGAGTCTTACGAAATCATGCACAGAAAACAAGTCAAAGGAATGCCTCTATGCAGAGAGTCGGAGATGTAGTGCTATATCCAAAGTTACGAAGAAAACAGTATTGTAGCCAGTGAAGCCTGAAAGTTGTTTTCTGACCTCATCGAACGCAGTTGAAGTTTTAAGGACTCAACCGTGTTCATTCCACTACCTCCTTTTAGCAAAAGTTTTCAACCCATCATGATAATCAGAATAATCACTGCACATCGGCACACATAGAGAAGTCTTATAGGCCAACGTGGCAATAAATCATTCGACAGTCCTTCTCACAATTCACCCAGTCACATAAATTAGCCAAACACACCTCCGAACAGAAAGCGTTCTCCGCCTTCACCCCTTCCTCAACAACTGCGTCATGTCCATCTTTAGAGAAAATGAAAAACAAAGAATAGCCCCCGCGCCAATGTGAATTATCCTTTTCTTTGTTTTCCCTTCTTTTCTTCATTCTTTTCATTAAAAGATAACGGCTGAAAAGGAATGCAACCAAACTGCTGGAGTTTAGGGTGGATGGGGGTGGGATGGTGGTGGAAATAAATTTACACCAACCGCCCGGTATGCTACGATGTATACCTTCAAATGCTATCGTCCAAAAAGGAAGAAGGAAAAGGATATTTAATACAGAACCATAACCATTTTTTTTTTTTTCTGTTTTTGCTTTTCTTGGTCTGACGTTACGTATGGCTACGACGGCGACGACGACGACGACGACGACTCTGGCAAGGACTATACAACAATTACCCGTTACTACTCCAGCGTAAAATTTATCTATGCCGTGGCACATAAAGCAAACACGGCAACGAGTAATAACAATAATCGTAATAATAATAATAATACACACACAGACACTCACGCTTCTATGGAATGAGCTAAAGAATTGTATGGAAGAGCAGGAGAGAGAGGTCCCTCGTCCTGATTTATGTCAGTCATATCGTCAATAAACTTTAGTAGTCTCCTTTCGCCTTTCGGGCGTCTTTTTATTGCTTCAGTTAGTACTTCTACTTGAATATTTTAGATCCCTTTCAGTGGGTGATGGTAAAAAATCGTATCCTTAAAATCCTTTTCTTTTTGTTTTGGTACACAAGATAATTAGATCGAGAGAGAGGAAAGGGGGAAAACTCTGGAATCAGTTTAAAGCTAGGCTTAGATCATGTCCTAGACATTCACCAAAGCCTCTCATATCAAACTGCATAAATACGTGTGTGTGTCCATATCCTTTTTTACGATGACTACCCATAAACTCAATGCAATTGCCATTCATCTAACTCCAGCACTACATCGACTCAACTGACCCATTTGCAAGAGCCTTTGCTTTTGTTTCACTTAGAAAAGTTGTAAGTAGAAGACATTACAAAGAAGGACATGTGGAAAGATAAGCGTTAAATGTCATTTGTGGGTGGCAGTTGATTGTTGTACAGTGCAGGGGTGGCTGGGTTGGTGATTGTTTTAAAAGCAAACAAATCAGCATGACGAGAAATATGCAACTGCTATGCGATCCTGTTTTCGGAGAACAGAGACAATTAGAAGATGTTTAATTCTAAAGATATATGAGTGTGCAATAAAAATTCGAGCTATCGCATTGCACTTCTCTTCATCTTCGTTAAAAATTATCCTGCCAAGCGAATGTTAAGTAATAAAAATGACTACAACTTTACTCTACCTATAGTTGAAGGAAATTCGATGTGGAAGGGCAGGAGGCAAATCCTTTATCCATCAAATCAATTCAGAAGTGCTGAATGGTGTTCTGTGGAGAGCGGGTGAGTGAGTTCAGGCACGGATGGATTGAGGAAAAGGGCGTCTGGTCGTCTTAATGGTGAAAATCCGTGATACCAAGCCAGGAATGATGCACTGGCTGTACACCACGACTGCCAAATACACATTCGGAAGACTGGACTGGTGGAGAGTCTTAAGTAAGGATTCTAAACTATGTAGATAAACCAACTCCAAAACCGATGTAGTCCCTCAAGTAATCCGGGATATCTTTCTTTATTTTCTGTATCTGGATGCACAGAGTATGAGGGAAGGAGTATGTGCGACTAGTTTTGGCTCAATTTTAAGGAAAGTCCTTACGAGTAATCTGAACCAAAGGGCGATAATGAGACAGAGTACGTCACATCATTTATGAAAAAATGACAAACTAACAACCAAACCTCATAAGAAAACCACCACCCAGAGTTATACTCTGCAAATTGGCGAACAGGAGACGTAGACAGAAGAGACTTAAGGTATAGGACCTATGAAGGTATAGAATGTAAAACATATGACATACACAGGACATATTCAAAAACGCCGACATAAGACACAGCCGTAGGAAATAAAATAGGACCTAGATTGGCACGCAATCGATAGGATTGGAGTGATCCTAGATAAGAAACTTCTTTGTTCAAAGCATGTCAAGCTGAAGACATCCAAGCCGCTCTTAGTCTTCTGGCAGTGTACGGGTGCTTTTGGCATTATAAGGGGCTCAACACCGAAAAGGATCTCTGGATCTTCACGGCTATGATAAGGTCTTTTCTGGCTTATGCGTCGGTTGTCTGGTGGAGGGGCTCTCTTGTAAGTATATGACTGCCTTCTACACTAAGCTTCAAAGAAACGGTCTGTCTCGACTGCAAGTGAGCTTTCCGAGTACGCCTGGCTCTGCTGTAGACGCTTTACTTGATTTATCTTCCCTTGATGCGTGTTTCATGGGTTGTAGGTACTATCAAACCTATCAACCGCTTCAGACAAGGTGGCTTCTGGTATCAATCGCACTGCAGTTTCGATGTCCATGAGCGACAATTATCCTACGACCATGGTTTCAAGGATATGCCGTCTGATGCAATGATACCGCAAATTTGGAGGTCTGGCTTTCGCCAGAGTCTGAGCCTGGATTGGGATGTAGTCGAATCTTCACAGATTCTGGTCAAGGTTCTGACGCGGGTGTCTTCGAAGAGACCGACAAAACTAGAGCTCACTACTCGTTAGGCCAGCATGCCACTGTTTTTCAAGCAGATGTCTATGCTATCGTATCAGGAGTGTTATTCGTGCTCGTTTTCAGTGATGTTTTGTATTTATCTCTGGCAATCCATACCCGGAGAATGCAAGTACAATGCACGAAATAGTTCATGAATTAGAAGCCTGACAAGCAAAATTGAGCTGAGGACTAATACCGTCAAGTCAAAAGCCTTACACGTCAAGAAATTGGCAGCTTTTTCGTGCTGGAATCATTAAACTGAATGCGTATACCACAAGGTCAAAATAATATGGGCGAGGGACATTACCCCTCGGCCTTTTTAGTAAAAAATTGACCAAAAATGACACCACCTTTTTAGCAGAAGAAGTTAGGTTAGGTTAGTTAAATGGGTGCCCTAGTCGACAGGAAGCTCACTTAGACAAATCCAGCAAGTAGTTAACAACTTGACGGTGGCATATAGACAAAGCCGCCTTTTATGATCACTGCTCTCCACAACCGGAGGGAAGTAGCTGATAAAATTTTCTGTTCACTGCTCTCGACAACCGGAGGGAAGCAGCTGACAAAACTTTACGGTGAACTGAAAAGTTCTCTCAGGCTATGCTCCAGCGGGTATATCGTCTCCACAGCAGCAGTTAATAGTACTGTCAAGGGTCAGATTTATGCGCTGTCTAGCTCGTGCCCGCAATTGATCCATCCAGCAATTAACTCTACGGAAAAAACGATCTACCAAAGTGGAAAGCGGAGCAATTGCTTCTACCCTTCGGGCGAGGGAAAACCTCATAAGCCAGATAGCTTTTCCTGTAAAGAGAGCTTAAGGTAGACTAAATGGTTAAAGAGAATTTGTAGTAGGTTCCTATTTAGAGTCATAGTAAGAATTAAAGCCGCACAGTCTGTTGGAACCGAGTTTTTTAAAAATAAGAAATCTGTGGAAGGCCTAATCCAATGCCCCTACAGTTTTCGAAACCAAACCTTTCAGTTCCTATTATTTTTTTTGTCGTATCGTTGACGATAGAAAGCAAATGCAGCAAAGAACAGGCCTAACAAATTTATAGCAATTAAGATGGTAAGCGTTTTGATGCACTAACTGGTCTTAGTTCAAGCCTCTCTATAACTCTTCAAGGCTCTATAATGCCGAAAATCCACACAATAACACTATCGACAACAAGAAGAAAATCCTCCCAAACCTAAGCCCTGTCCTTCGAAAGCATAAACTCACCTCGTAGCGCCCTTAAATTGTTCCAACACGAACCGCTCCTGCTGCAAACCCATTGCACAGTATGTACCTTGAAAAGAGTGCATCTGATGTCATCCTTATGTCACAAGCATCTCCCAATATGACTCTTGATTGCTTCCTACCATCACCGCTCCCCTTCCATGCATCCTGCGTCCTTTTCATTTCTTAAGACGATATATAATAACCTTTTCTCATTGTTCTTCAACTGCCATCGCACCACTCGACTCATGTGACACCGTCATCTGTATCTGTGTATTTGTATTCTTCTTCTTACTCCTCTTCTTCTTTTTGTTGTTTCCCCAACAGAAAAGAGACACGAAAAAGTCAACCTGATGAGTAAAAATACGTTAGCGAACAAAACAATCTTTCACCTCGACCTCACATCCACTCCCCGAAGGACCAATTCCATCACAAATAATTCCTATATTTGCGGAACTTGACATTCCTGCTGCTGCCTCCACAACACCACAATCCCCAATACCATAGCCACCACCGACATCACACAACGATCCGTTTAAATGTCAAATCCTACACACATATGTCGGTCATAACAACAAGGCAAACAGACAATCGCTGTCATACGAAACAGGATAGTGAATCCACCTATCTCTCTCTCACTCTCTCTGTGTCTCTCACACCACCCCTCATCGTTGTCGTAACCTCTTTTTGTTGGTCCTGTTTGTGAGTACTTTTTGCTCGTTTTTTGCACTTTTTCTTTAGTTTTACACTGGGTGTTGGGTTTTTAAATGAAATGAGTGTGTTGGAGGCAGGCGAGTCCCTATAAGGATGACACTGTTTGTGTGTACATCTTCTTCTCGTAGAGTTTAATGGATGACTAGTAGTGGTCCATCCAGATGACCACCCCAAACATCAAATGACAATTTGTAATGGAAAAGATGAAAGGAACACAACAACAGCCCGCCATCTAGTCCACTTCATTTACCACAAATTTCTATTTGCTTGGAGAAGTGTAAGTGGGAGTATGTGTATGTGTGTGTCGCTTTGCAAGGATCAATAAAGAAAGACAGACACCGAGTACAAACTGTCAATCCAACAAACATATCTGACAATAATTCCCCATAAACTCTGTATCTGTATCCTGAATCCTGTGATTGCCAGACTTTTGTACATATGCGTGTATGTGTTTGTGTTGGAAAAAGGGTTAAGGGTTCATGAAGCGACTGCCAAATCGAATCATTTAATAAACGAATTGAAGCGTTTGATGGATACACTGAGGAGCTGATTGATGACAAGAACCTTCCTCTTTCCAATCGACAATTTTTTTTTTGCAGCTTTGTCCTTAATCCTTTTTGTTCTGTTCAACTTGTTTTTCTCCTTTGTCCTAATTCATTGCAACCGAATTGTCGATGCTACACGAAGCTTGTGGTTATTGCCCCGCAACCTACGAGTCCTTTTTGTGCCAATTTTCTGGGGGATGGGGATTTTGGGTGGTGACAGTGGTTTTTCCTTCTTTTTTTTTTTGAACGAAAACAAAGGAATATCCGCAGGACTGACAGTAGATGGGGTGTGTGTACGTAATTCAATTACTCATTAACGAACTCTTCTTCCTCTTCTTTTATTTTTCTGTTTCCTCTTTGAATGTCCTTTGCAGGAATTTTATTTGTCGGAGGAGGTGGTTTAGCCAGATTGACAGGTTTTTATGTTTTGAGCTGTTTTGCAACCCTTTTTTTATTTTTTATACTCCGCCAGGACATACAGTAGGTGAAGGACTGCTGTGTTGTATATCTAGTTTTATGCGTGTCATGTGTAGTCTTGTAGCCTGTTTAAGAAACTGACACGCTGACAGTATTGACTGATTGATTGATTGGTAAATAACTGTGTGTGATTGTCAGTGTGTATGAGAGTTCAACATGCGTTTGGCAAAGGATATATCATGAGGTATGCGTGCCTCTGCAGGTAGACATATTGATCGCTGGGAGTGGTAATGGTAACATAGCCTCGAAGGTGAATTTATTTTAAGCTAACATGACTGACAGCAGCCATCGGTTGATGCGGTATAGAGTACTTGTAGTTGTCTTGAGGCAGTCAGCCAGAGCTTATATGGGGAAGTTGATTTCGCCTGGCATGTCAGTGGAGGGGGGCTATGTAGAAAGATGGCAACAAGACAACTTGTTGGCGTGTGCAATTGAAGGGGTGAAGGTAAAGTGCTGTGATGACATCAGTTTTTGAGTGTATTGACGATGAACGGAGTTTAGCAAAAGGTTCTTGTACTGATTGAGGGCAGATAACTCGCAGGAATTGTTATAATCCTTGAAGGAAAATAAAATTCTGCTTTGGGATTTTGTGAGGATATGCTTAGTCTTACATCGCTGTACGAAAACCTATGAACATGGGAAGATAACCGGTCGTAGGGACAATGCATTAGGATCAGTTCCAATTGGAATTTAACATCCCTGTGCGCTTTGAATTGTGGATGAGTTTTCAGCAACCAACAACCTCAAGATGTCAATGAAAACGGACTGACGAGAGTTCAGTCTGTCTGTAACGCACTCACCAGACTGCAAAGGGGAGTCTGTCTTGGAATCATTGAGATCTTTGTCGAGGATGTGAGAATGAGAGCGAGGACACAACCCACTTTAGGCAGCCATCCTACAAACAGATGCTAGAGATCCGAGTCAGTGAAGGATTCTTGATTTGTTTTGACTGAGAAGTCTTGTGAAAAGCACATGAAAAGGGGCTTGACGAGGTGAAGTGATCCCATATTTCCATGAATAACTAGACAGATACAACGATCCTCAACGGAGGAGGGAGAAGATTATGGATTGACATTTACCGACTTTCTAAGTTCTAAGAAGTTTCTGTCGAACTATGTGTACAATGAATTTACGTCGTTTTGAAGTGAGAATCGATAGGGGTAGATATAACCTTAAATAGATCGAAGTCTTTTATGGTGTTACCAACATCGTTTATTGTTAAGACAAATATCGGTGGCCCAAGATGATAGCCTTGAGGAACGCTTGAAGTGACGTTTATGGAGTCAAAGACTGCAAATCTAAAGAGTTTAAGGTACATAGTTAGGTGCCAGTTGACATCCACTTCCTTACCCTCCTCTAAGGCTTGTAGTGTTGTAGTGGACATACCCTTTAAAAAACCGTACTTTTGTGGGGAAAAGACTGATTTGGAGTGAAAATACAGTGAGCCTTAGACAATGCTTTCGAACAGCTTGGTGATACCTAGAAGAGAGTTTAGCTATGGGTCGGTAGTTGGATATGTCGTTTTCACTGCATTTTCTATGGATAGGGATAGTAAAGGAGTCCTTTCACAATTTTGGGGAAACGCCTTGAGAGAGTAAGAGTCGAAATAGGGCTGATACAGAACATTAACACATTTTTTTTTTAAATATGGCGGGCAGACCATCGGCACCCGGGGAAAAGTCATCCTTGAGCCAATTAATTTTTTCGCGTACCATACCATTTCTTATGTCGTGAGACTAGGGAGGTTTGTGGGCAGTTATCCAGGTAACTGACTGATTGACTAACGAATGTCACTGACAGCGATTTACTTTCCGAAATTCATTAGAAACTGAATACATTGCTACCTTTCAGAGGAGATGGCTGCCTTCCTAATTTATCCGACAAAAGTAGTTGCATTTCATTATCCCTAGGCTCCTGAAGGCAGCCAAACAAATCTATGAACAGAGACCTCTATGAACAAAATTTACGAAGCTCCGGTATTGGTTCTGGTATTTGATGACAAACATATGATGTCAACGCCAGACTAACGTTTAGTTTTCAATTAAATATTAATGCCATGACATGAGCAGTAAAAAGGCGTACAAAAAAGTTCTTGCAACACGATAGTATCTGATCTATTAATCTGAAATGTATCTACTATTTCTGAGATTTTTCTTTAAGAATAAAACTAACTCGTATATGCGGCAAAACATATACCGTCGCCTTTTCACACCTTGAATCTACTTCTCTTTAGAATTTTCCAATGAACAGTGTAGTGTCACTTCTACGTAAGCAAGTATCAGTGTGTTACCCCACCATATGCACAATGGCTCGAAAAAAAAAGGACTAGCCATAAGGTTTAGAGAAAACATTCATAGGTACACACAATCTCCAATACAGTCCAACAATCACTCTCACCCCCAACCACTCAATATAACAAAGAAAACTGACGGCAAACCATCACAGCGTACGAAACCCATCAACGTGCGTAATAGCAGGATGCGCAACAACGTGAAGCGCCACAGAAAACTGGGAACAGACGAAGCTTACATAACCAACCCTTGGGGAGTTTAAAATTGGAAAAGTATTTTGCTCTCCGCCGAACAACAAAAAATAAAATAAAAAACCCTCGACTACGATAAATTAATTATTAAAAATATGTAAAGCACACCGCTTTTCTAAATCACAGTCACCTTAGGTAAAGAAAAAGACTGAGCAGGCTACCCCTCTGACTTGGATGAGAAATGAAATGCTTCTCCACATGGCACGTACAACAAACTCTCGTCAATATTTCCCTTTATGACGTCTCTGTCAAAGTACACACAGTCCGCAACAAACACAGATACACACACACGCACAAAGGCCATATATCTTGTGCTGAACACCAGCCACCCCACATATGCCAGTAGCCCCCCCCCCACCCCCACCCCGCAGCACTCTGAAAGTGAGTCCTTTTGTATTCGAATCCTTAAATTAGAAAGGAGTATCTGAATTTTGGGTGATGTAAGGAAGGGATGAAGGTTTGAGGAGGTCGGTTAGCACCGACGAAAAATTAAAACCCTCAGTGTACCGTTTCTACCATTTCATCAAAATTTACTACAATGCCTCGTTTACTGAATAATTTACACCCCGCAAAAAAAAAACACAAAAAACAGAATTTTCGAACCCGCGTTTGAACACAAAAAGTACGATTCCTCAGGTTGAAAGATGCTGTGTGTGTGGGGGTCGGGGATGACGATCTGGAAATGGTGGGGGTTGGGGGATGGAATTTGCCTCCACACACGTAGAAAATATGGAAAAACATAAAAACAAAACGGGACTAAAATGTGAGTGATACGTGTTGTCGAGGGACCGATAAGGGCTGATTTAGATTTGAATGATGCCACCCCCGCCAGCAGCAGCAGCAGCAGTAGCAGTACACAACCATTGCTTTGAAGAAGAGTTGGCTAAGAGGGTAGTAGTATTCGTAGTCGTCTCGGTTCTGCTTGGTTGGGTTGGGGCTGCTTTGGCTGGGTTCATTTGACTTGATTTGCTGCCGGAGAGTGTGAATGGTAATAGGGAACATTTTTGCCCTTTTGTTTCGAGGTACTTTATGGCGAATTGAAGGTGAGTCGCTGGGTGGTGGAACTATGGTGTAGATATCTTAGTGCCGCATATGGAAGTGGAAATAGTTGTTTTTTTGTGTTTTTTTTTTTCCTTTTCATATTTATTGGGCATTACTTTAGGGGTTTCCTTTTAGTGAGTAGAAATGGTTGGGTGGTTGGCTGCCGCGGGTGGTAAATTTGTACGTAATTGGTCGTCAGCTTTCGGTTAAATGATCCGTGTTTTGAAATTCTGCTCACATCGAATGGAATTGACATGGAATCCGGCTCGAAGGACCAGGAAAGTGCATGTAGAGGGTTGGAATAGAGAAGTGTGGGTCTGATATTCGACAATACTTCCACAGTAGTAGCAACAATGTAAAATGAAGACGACGTTCTCGGTATTAGCGATCGTAGCTAAGGACTTAAAATGTACAGATTCTTCATCAGGATAAAAACATCAGTTTTTCAAAAAAAATAAATCAAAAATCGGTCGCTTATACCTATACATACGACTTTGGCATGGACACTGAAATAAGCAGCCTAAGTTCGAATAGACAAAACGATTTGACGCCACAATCCCTTAGTGAGCTATCTGACCTAAGAATAGCGACTTTTGAAGCAATTTTCAAAGGATATGTTAGCTCTGTGAAAAATTATTTTAAGATCCATTCTGCACTTCCAAACGCCTTGAAAATGGATCGTATCCTTGGTAAGCTAGGGAGTCAATGTAAGTGGGTAGAGTTGCTTGGCTGCTAGAGCGTGGATTCAAAGCAATAGATAGAAACCGAAGCAATAGATCAACTCGTACAACGTCTCTCGAAGGTTTGTTTTTTTCTTCTTGGAATTGGAATTCCGAGAATTTTCACCGAGTATCGGAAAAATGCTACAAACAGGGCCATCGGTTCTAAACGTTTTCTAAACGAATCTCCTGATCGTAGAACTACAGATCGATGTAAAACTATTTCACTCAAGAAGTAATGTCGATTAATAACCAGGAGGTGAAAGCAACGATTGTCTAACTCAGCGACTTTGAGCACTAAGACTTCGACCTCACCAATAGGTTTCGCCTGTCGGGTTACCAATCGAGCGAAGTAAAGCCTTTATTTAAATTTACATCGGATGTGGCCCGAATTTCTATAATTTTCCAAGCTCTCGAAGGTTATAAGAAACCTGACGTTCATGTTGGCACAATTATACAACAATTATTGACAAGACTTCCGATGAGCCTCTACCTACTCTTATGCCATCCCATCACGAACGGCAAGCTTTCATCCCTTAAGATACATTTTCAAAACTGAATTTCCACAAATTTCGTTTTACTCCCATTGAAAGTCACCCATAAAGATACCAGTCAAGCCAGCTGTTATGAAGTTAAATTCTAAGAACACAAATAGAAAGAAAATCAGCAGCATAGGTACAAGTGCATATGCCTCCATTCAAAAACGATTGAACATATGTATGTAGGTATCTACGAGATTGAATTTCGAGGACCACAATGGTCACAGGGGTAAGAATTGAGCTACCACTGTCGACCTCCTCTTAGTACATTTCATTGGAACTGTTAAGCTACTTGAACTGTGCAGTTTGCATTGTTAAAATTGAAAGAGATAACTCGTTAAATGCAGCTCTTGCAGAGTAATAAATCGCACAGATTCTCTTCTCTTAATGGAGGGGAGTCCTTTTTTTCTACAAAACAAACGAAAAAACACATGATTTATATTGTTCCTACAGCAGGTGTTTCGACGTATCTTCTCTTCAACCTTCGACCATGAAGAGAACCCACCACTTTGTGGAACAATCTAAAAATGAAACGAACCGACTCTCTTCTTAACTTTTATTCACAGATACGATTATTTCCAATAAGATATACGATTTGGTCATAGTAGTTGTATAAAGTGAAAAACGTGCTTTCGAGTGAGATGCATTCATCTGGGCAGCAGCTAGTGCAACAGAGATGCCCAATTGTTTTGAAAATGCCATAAATCTCTTTTGATTGCACTCACTACCAATGCATCTGTAAGATAAACGAGAGCACAACAAATTCCTATCGGGATACAGTTACGGTTATGCATTTGAAAATG
The DNA here is from genome assembly GCA_946965025.1 of Blera fallax. Lineage (NCBI taxonomy): Eukaryota > Metazoa > Arthropoda > Insecta > Diptera > Syrphidae > Blera > Blera fallax. The sequence goes on along the minus strand of OX337247.1, from coordinate 11,122,620 downwards.
TGTGCGTGATATTTTTAAAAGAGAACTGTATATAGTTTGAAACCTGCGCACAATCGTCGTATCTGAAGGGATAATAAAATCCCCTGAAAGGCATTTGATGTGTGGAATCATTCAATTCAAACACACAGCAATCATTATAACGACGAGACACACGACGACGACAACGACATCCTCGGATTGCCTCTCATTCTCAATACTCGCGCAGACACATTGGCGTGTATCTGATAGATACCTCTCATACACAATTCCACAAAATATGAGAGCGCGTTTGTATTTCTTTTGGAATGACACAACGCCATACGTACACGTATCCATATCCATACACACAGTGCTGTACAATCCAGTCTGTACGATGTCAGTGTCAAAAAGATTTTTTAGTCGACAACAGTCCGTTTCATCGTAATCATGTCGAGATTTTATGTTGACGACGACGACGACAACAACAACAGTAGTGCCAGTGTCAGTGGTTCAAGCAGTAGTACCATCAACAAGAACACCAACAACAACAACGACGACATAAACGATAATTTTTCAATTCCCATTCTAAATACTACTACAACAGCGTTTTGTTGTTGTACACCAGTGGCACATCAGTCGTGTGATAATGTGATAGACGATAGTAATCTAATGAAATAAACAAAAACACACGCTTGTGGAACATAACACGCAGTGCTGCTTTTCAAGTGCAATATCTAGTCAAAGAGAACAAAACACAAAAAAAAATTTTAGTTAAGCAACCTCAACGGATATCTATTGTGGTTTGCGACAATCTCAAGGATAAATTCTATCAGTGATAACGGTATACGAAACATAAATGTGAATTTTATTCCAATTAGATACTAAATTTAACAAAAAGATACAATTTTTCTTAATTTTTTTTTTTGATCTATTCTTGTAAATAAAAAATTAACTAAATCAAATTTTAAGCACATTGAAACATATCTATCTCCGTGTGGTGTTTTTGAGACAAAAAAAAAATACAAAAAAAATTCTTTCTGTGGAATATTTTCAAATCAAATCGCCCAGCCGCCCACTCGTGCGGTCGCTCTCACATATTTGTGTGTTTTTGTGATTTATTTAGTGCAACAATCAACAGCGCGACGGTGACAAAAATAATTCCCACAGAATTAATTGATACGAATTAGAATGTTCTGTTTACGATTTGTTTAATTGCCTGCGAATTTTTTTTGGGTTAAAAGATACTCGTACTTCGCAAAAGAAAGTGGTTTCGAAACATCATCATCATCATCATCAGTGCAAGTGCTTAACAATGTCCATACAAAGTGCAGCATAAAAAAATAGAAAAAATCGCTCAAAATAAATTAAAAATAAATTTCCAAAAATATTGAATTGAATTAATTTCGCGCCATTAGAATGATGCTACACGAGGCTGTTATGCTGGAGATTTATAGGCAGGCGTTGAATGCAAGGTTAGTGTGTGATGTGTGATTCGAAATTGGATTTGTATCGTGTTATTTGTTTTTGAAAGATTTTTGTGTTTTTTTTTTCTGTTTTATGAGAGATTTGTCTTTGTTTCGATGTTTTATCATTTTTAATGATTTTTTATTTTAAAAAAATATTTATTTTCGGAAGCGATTAAAGAGGTGTTGATGGCGGGATGGAGTTAAGTGGGGGGAACAGAAGAGCAGATACATATTATGTTGCATTGTATTTTGACGGAAGACGCACGTTTTTTATTGTCGTTGTCAGAGATTTGTATCTTGTTTTTTGATGTTTTCTTTATTGGAAATTAAAAATTTGCTGGTACGTATAGCTTTGGTGGTTTGTGTATATCGTGTTTTGAAGGTCACTTACAGAAGATGGGTCGTATTTTTGAGGTGACAGGTAACATGACTTTAGTTTATGGGTGTCAGGCGAAAATTTAGTAGATGCGACGAATGTATTTTTGGGATATACCAACTCATCGATGGAATTTCACATTCACAGCAATTTGTTGGCTAAGATTTTTGATAGCTTATCCCGTATAGCACATGACAGCTATCAAAAAAGTTATTGCGAAGAGTTTTGCTTGGGATATTTTTAAACATTTATCTAGGTTTAAAGTTTTTCTTTTTTTTTGTTGTTTTTTATATGTTTCATCATTTAAATTGCCTTAGAGAGTGTCGTGTGGAATGCCAAATTTTTAAGTGGAGAACATTTTATTGGGGTCATTAGGATCAATTGGTTGAGAATCGTGAATATTTCTGGGAATGGATGGGCTGAGTCTGAATCCCTGGTACACAGTGTCGTGGGTATCCTATTTTTGTAGGTCGTGTAGATACTTTTGCAGGGAAACACTGAGTCGAAGACAGTTTAGCAAAAGGGCAATTATAGAAAAATGCAAGTTTTTTTCTTTCATCATTAGAACAAGATCACTGCCCAGGTCCACCAAAATGCTTAGCAATTCGAATGAAATTTATGGAAAGCGTCTCTGACGAGGGATACATTTTCTTCCCATTTCGAAATATTTACTTTAAAATTTAGATTTATATTCTCTGCAAGTTAGGTGATCGTTTGGAGAAAATGTTCAACTTGTACTTTGACTTCGACTCAAACCACTCAAGGGAAAGGACGATTGATAGAAAAATATCTGGTGTTGTATGTACCTTTACAAGATCGTATGAAAGGATTATTATTTTGGGTTAATGACCACTGGACCAGTTCGTCGGGTGTCGTATAAAGCTTTAATTTACAACACTACTTAGGGCACAGGCCTTTTGGACATATACTATGTAAGCACGATAGAAGACTTGAAGGACGATTTTATATCAAAAGAAAGGATGAGGCGGCAGTGCATGAATTCTATTAAGTGTTACGAAACATGTAAGTCCACACTATTATTAATGGCTCTTCACCATCTTTGAGGGAAAGCTATGGGTAAAAGTGAAGAATTGAATAAGAACGTGTTAACAGTGCGAGTTGATTTTGACTCTCCTTGTATGTCATATCTGATTGGAAAAGATGAGCTATCGAAAGTGTATGGTTAAGGAACGATCTTCTGAATTTGATCGTGAATCAAAAGCAAGCTTGAAAATATATGAATCCGCGACAAGCGTGTCATCACTAAACACGTATTGTAGCGGCATACCGACTCGGATAATAATGATTAAACTGGAGGAACAGAACCACAAAGTATTCGACATTCCGTCGGTGGTCGAGTGAACAATTTGAGTGCAAGAGATTGATCATCGATCGCACATCTCATGTTTGACGTTTGAAAACGGTCAAATAATTTCAAGAATACCGCGAGATCTATACTGCCCATGGGTCGAGTTTTATTAAAATTTCTGAAAAATATGAGTTATGTACCACAGATCCTTTGAAGCACCATCAGTCTGCCGATTCTATCAAATCTCTGAGGACTATCTTGCATTAATGGCAGTGGAAATACTCGTATGTATAGGTAGATATATTTTTGAAGCTCTTCCAACTTAGGGATTCGCCCTTTAAAATTATAAATTTTATGACGGCGAGTAGGGACAAATTAGGGATCAAAGAGCGACAGCAAGAAAATATTGAGTCAGACAACTTTGTTGATTGATTGACTGAAAAGTGATCTTCTTAATTTCATGTTGGGCCTAAAACAGACCCACTTACTCGTGCCTAAGCTGGCGCTTCAGTCCGGGGAGGACTTGGTCCTCAACCAACTAGCGTCTCAAGCCAGATAGATCAGGGAGGGCATTGCTATTCAATTACCTTTTTGGTTCGAAAAAGCAGCAGTTGCCAAGAGGTATCCTTCGTTTGCTCTTAGCGTTGGTATCGTTAGCGGAGCCTAAGTAGACAAAGTCTGAAAGCAGGCTAATTCGCCATTTTATTGCAATCGATGTCACTATGAATACGATGCACAAAGGTTGAGGGTTAACTATAGAAAAATGTTTTTCAGAATAATTTACAAAGGTTTTCAAGGTAAACACAGATAGAGTATCCGTCAATGGTGGCTGAAAGTACCAGATTCGATGTAATAATAAATTTCTGTTTCATTCAAACCATAGCACACTTAAAAATACAAATATTTGACGCAGTAGACTGTATGGGGTCCAGGCCTAGCTTCTCGCTACCGTCTGTGTTGTGCGTGACCTACAATTTAAAGGCAAATGAAGAAGCTCTCTGAGGAAAGTTACTCTTGGACGTTTGTCAGACATTCGCAAGAGATGGGACCGTAGAGACCTGCTTCTCATTATTCGAAGGCAGTAACCACTGAGCCATCGCACACTTATCAGTACAAAAAGCGGATCTGCTTCCAACAGTAGATATTATCTTCGATTTCTCCTGGTTTCCTGCCTCAATTTTGGGTCTATATTGGCCTGAGTACTGTATAGGGGAGTATCTCCCCTCCTAGCTAACCCACTTATCTAAGACTTTATATGTATCTTAGTGTAGACTTTTTAACGTGGCCTGCTTTAAAATCAGATAAAATCGTCTTAAAATTCGTTGTGTGATCTGTAATCACATGTGCAACCAGTCGTTCTGAATGGGAAAGAATGTGGCTGTTTGACGGCATGTATCTCAAATGAGATGAGGGACCAAGAACGTAGGTATGAGCTTATACAATAGCTAACGTGCCGATAGATCGATTAAACGCTTCCAAAAGGTGTCAAATTTCTGGCGAATTTATATTAAATGAGACTCACTAACCCAAGATGGAAGCAAAGCGAATCACCCAAGAAAGTCATGGCATCGGATGGTCGAAGAAGAGTCCCTGTAGTCGCGAAAAAGCTGAAGAGAACTGAGGTATGTACATCATCAGGAACATAAGAGGATGGAATGTGGGAATGATGAACACCTTAAGCGTCTTGAGGGAATACAGGAACTCAATGACGAGTAAAGAAATCGAGCCCCTCGACAATCTATTTCATAGATCGTCGACGAATACATCATGTTTTTGCATTAAATTTACCAACAGTCCAACGGATTGTACGAAATTTGAAATTTGTTTCAGAAAACATTGGTTTTGTAGTGAAGCACGATACATACTTGAATATTTCATCGGGTCTGTAGCCTACCATGCGAAACCCGATTGCAAGAAATGAGTTTTAAAAGAGAACTTCCTGAGGACTCCTCAGCAAAGCTATGAATTATGGATCCTGCTATGGCCCCTGTAAAGGGCAACCGGATTACGCACAAAAATAAATCAATTTTTCCTTCAAAGTATGCATAGATTCTGTAGAAGTGCCTAGATCTCAATCGAAACCACCCAAAGCCGCTCTATTCTAGCCTACAAATTACTAAATTTTATTGGCTAACGAAGCTTCTCGATTGTCAGACCTCCAAAAGTTTTAATTTATTTTTTTATATTCAACAAAACAGGTAAACAAAAAATTACTGCATTCAATTAAGAGCTTTAGAACAAATACATTTTAGGAGAATAATTAAATTTTTATTACCTTGTTCCGATTAAGTTTATCTGATGAATGTTTATCCAGCAGTAAAATATAAAAACGAAGACTTTATTGTATGTTTGCTCGTGATTCAGATTGTTAAATCGAAATGTTAATTCGTTTTTCGAGGTTTTGAGCGCCATAACACCCATGCATATCCAGTTTTGATTTCTCCTCTGATTAATGGAATCCAATGTTCACAAGACCACTCTTTTTCTTTTATGGCAGATCGATTTATTTACACAACGAAAAAAAAAAAAAATATAATTTTTCACAGATGATCAAATTAGAGAACTGAAGTAAGCACTTTGCACCGCGGATTTGGAAAAGCTAATGAAAATGAATTTATGCACTTTTTTGGAAATTTTTGAAAAATTAATTTGAAACCACAAACAAACCTCTATGACCGTACATCACAGCAAACGCGTAAGGAACTGAAAGAACACGAACGAACATGCCAATCTTGTCTTGCTCTGGTTAACCAGGGTGTAAAATGAGAGGCACGCGGTTTCTGATCAATGGTTTCGAAATTCGAAGAGCTTTCGGAAGGAGAGTGTGGCTTTATTGCAGTGCTGAGCAAGATGGCTACCGTATTAGTGAGCAGCAAATTGAAATGGAGTGATGCACAATAGCCATGGACAAGCTTCTGATGGTCTTGAAATATTAGCGATTCAATTTTTTCAAAATGAGAATCCAGCTGCCGCAGCAACATGTGTCTACAGCTACGTATTTTATAAGACAGCAACTTGTCACGACCTGGGGCTTAAGGAAACTTAGGGAAGCATTAATTTTTTCACGAAACCTTGCAAAATAAAGGAAAATGAAAGACATCTACCAAATTCTATACTGAGCTCTAGGATAAGTTAGGATATACTCGTATGTATGTATGCTGTCCAGCCTCAGTCGGAAATCTATGTATCCATTGTTGTCCCCGGTGGGGTGGGATTGCTCAAAGGGAATTTATTCCTTTTAGTCGGACTTCAGCACTCATTCTAGCGACACAAACTACCATCAGTCAGTGTTTCGATAGTCAGCTTAGCGCCGTCCACAATCTTAACACCTAATGGGGATATCGTCACTCTAAATAGGGATTTCAATACGAATCATTTCACTTAAGAATGTGATGCAACCCCACGGCCTTAGAGAACGTAATAACAACGGCAAACGTTTTATGAACTTCTGCAATGTTGACGGTTTTGTCATCGGAGGCACTTTTTGCAGCGTAGGACCAGTCGTCAGCTGGGTTTCATCTAAGCATCTTAACGTAATGAGTGATTTAACCTGCATCCCGCGAACAAATAGACGGTTCTTTGCTGACATCGAATAAGGATGACCGCCAAGTAGAAGTGTACAGTCTGTCTTGGCACTGAACTTGATGTAGGTAGCAGAATCAGAAAGGCCAAATCTACATTTGGGGTTCTCTCGAACTCTGGAAGAGTGACGTAAAAAACCTATGGAGTAAAACCAAGCTACGGCTGTACGTTGAGCCACTTTGAACCATTTCGTGTTCAAAATTTTTAGAATGGGGGCTTTTCTGACAGTTGGCTGATTTCGTTTCTGATTCTGTCCATTCGGATGGGAAACGGAGTTTGTTCTCTCCTGTATCTACATAACCAAAGCCTCTGCAAATGTCTGTCGAACTTAAACGCGTTCTTTTTAGTCACTAACAAATACCGGTCTCAGAAGTATTAAGTGCAACGTGCCTATTATTTCTTCGAAATGTCGCATGTTATGAGAGCACTTCATCTCTCATCAACCAGGTTTTGGAACTTCAAAGCAGGATTCTAGGAAACCCATAAGTGTCATGACTGAATGCTCGACTAATGATTGGTGTAGTTTTGTGATTTTTCTCACTTCTGTGGACGGCTTCCTTGTTTCAGTGGACACCTCTATGTCAACAGAGTGTGACTTTGTGGTTTAGACTGAAAGTTTTAAGGTTATCAGGGTAAAATTTGGCCAGTTTCTTTTCAATTACTGTGAATGTGATGCCTACTTGACTATCGACACAATTTCTTAGAGTTGTCATGGAGAATATCTTCCAGAAGGCGTCAACCCCTAGCGCTCTGAGTGTGATCTACACGAGATAAATATAAAAACACAACTAAAGCCAGAGGATTAATGGTTAAGCATGTAAATTTTAATCGGAGTTATATTCCTATAAATCGCCGGAAGACGTTGATTAGCAAGATATGAGCATAGAGCACCGCAGAGGTAACAGGAGCTCAAATATCAGATCTGCTTCACTTCATAAAGAGTACCAAGTGGTTTGCAAGTCGGTCATTAACAAGATGGGTTTGGTTCAGGGTTCTTTAACTGTGCAAATTATCTACCATCGATATGAATTATGCGATCGTACCGAAAGCGGGACCACCTTACCTACACATTCATAACATTTTCTGGACGACTAGTAATTTGAACTTGAACGCAGAGAAAAACCTAAAACACACATAAAAAGTCCCTTGAAATTCAAGTGTTTGTCTAGGAAATGAACGGAGGATACATATTCAGTCACAGGAGAGAGTCTACAAAATTCAACGAGACGTTCAAGTTGCTTTGCTTCCTGACTACGTACGAAAGAAGAGGCTACACCTACATATGTACATACACATATGCTGCTGAGGAGTAACTGGTGCCCTTTTTAAATTTTTAACTTAAAAGTAAGGACGATTATAGCCGGCATCAATTTAACGTGACAGATCTTTTCATTTAAATTCTTTCCAACCTCTGAGCAAAAATATACACATGTAGCCTTCGATAGAATCTTCAAAATTCGAAGAGAATTCGACGTTTTTTTATCACTTATTTCGAGATAGAACATTATCGAAAAGGGCTAGCAACTGCTACACTTTGTAGCCTAGCCAAAGAGAGCCAGAGTAAGAAAGTTCTAATAGCTCATATCTCGTACAACCTACGTTTGAAAGAGACAGATGGAAGCTTTGAGAGAGTCCTCGAAATTGGAAGACTTCAAGAAGAAATATAAAAGAAGCTACCTTCTACGTTTTCTGGGCGACTGGTGCTTTAAAGAGATTGTGGTATAAAAATTTACTCGCATATTAGTCGCAGCTGCAAGAAGAGTAGAGCTTCGTGAGAATGTTTTTCGAACAGAAGAGCAGGTTCCAACCTCGTGCTGTTGCTAAGTCTTGCCGTAGTATTGGTTTTACATGCTTAAAAAAGCGGTCTTGAGGCCAAACACATGTGCAGAATTAGAGCGTAAGTTAGATGGATCTACGAATTCAGAAAAAAATTTGCATAGAAGCATAGTACGGTCCTCTTTTAGTCTAAGGTGTCGAATGCAAGATTCTCGATTTCGAAAAAGCTCTGCATTTTGGCGAGCAACTTAGTTTTTCAGGGCAGACGTTACGTTTATGGACGCCTAGTATTTTTGCAATGGTGTGGGTATGAAATCGACTCCTCAAATGTTAACACAACACAACGAGATGGGTACATATGTACATGCTGTTCGTCTTCTTCTTTATCTTACACTTAGAAGAAGACTGTATTATTGTAGAAGGCATGGGGAAAGAATATTAAATAGTTTTTGACACTTTTCAGAGGTACAGATATGTACATGCATATCTGTGCATGCGATACGAAAAGCTAGAACAGAATTTTCGAGATATGTACCTTAAAATGATACGAGAGTGGACCTTGTCTGTGTCTTTGTCTGAAAGACTCTTCTAAATGTAAGTTTGCCATACCTTGTGATGATGAAAGAGGGAAAATACAGAAGGAGCTGGTAAACAGAGAATCTAGCCGCGAAGTACAATCGAGGAAGTTCTATAAATTTATACTCCCTCCAGCTAATGTATACCTAAGTATTGCTATATCATATCCATTCCAGATACTCCGATTCATTAAGGAAATCGGACTGTAAGAGGTCTAAGTCGAGTATCTCATCGACTAGAGCTAGCACAATAGATCTGTTAAGATATGGCACTGGGCCTACACCCGTATTGACAATCTTCAATTCAATGCATGAGGCAGGTTTTAAGAGTCTTCGCCATAAAAAGACAGACAGCTCTTAGTCAAACACCGACATGGAGATTTGCTAGTTTTCCATAAAGGAACAATTAGAAGAGGCTGGAAGTCAAGACTCGCATACGGAACTTCATTGTAACTATTAAACGAGCAACAGGAGTTTATTAGGAGAAGATGTGAAAGGAGTTTTTTCCTCAATATTTTAAAAAAGACCGTCGGAGAAACAACGTGAAAGATCTTCAAACTCATTCCTGGCACACCGAATGTATATGACAGAGCACAATCTCTGCTAGAGCCTTCGAAATTTGGTCAAAAAGTTTGGTGCCCGCTAAGTTTTGTTGATCCCTAGTAGTTTTAACTAAATTTTGCACCAGGCAAGTATGACTAGTGTCTGCATGTAGCCTGAGAGTGGGACAGAAAAAGTCGATCAACTCATGACCCATAGATAGGTGAAGGAACGAAAAAAAAGCCGCTTTCTCTTTTCGAGAACGAGAAAGGCAGGTACATGTGCATGTATGTGAATTAAGATCTTATCTGTGAACTCGAATAGGCGAAAGCTTTCAGAGAGTCTCCTCGAAATCACAAAATTGGCGGGCTTTGCCTTTTGTCGATGAGTAAAAAGACGAGGCTACCTACTACGTTTTCTGGGCGACTAGTGTTTTATTGGATGTGTGGTTGCCGACTCGACCCACACCACAAGATTGTGATCTTCATTTACATGTACAGTATATGTGTGCCCCATATTCACTAATGACGGCAAATGAGGGAAGGGTTTGTGTGGATTAGTGTAGCTTAAGAAATACAAGGAAGCTTGCTTAAAAGAACAAGAGATCGCTTTGTATTCGAAGAGCATATCAATTTGGCGGGAAGTAAAAATGCAAAACTCGAAGCCTGCTACTTTTTCTGGGCGACTAGTACATCTCCGAACTTCCAAAGCTTACGTGTGTTGTTTTGTTTCTTTTTCAAAAATGTTTCTCAGGAAACAGTAAAGTGCTTTCCAACAGGTTGCATTCGATCTTCAAACGTTGCTAAGATTTGTACTCGTAATGACGGAGGTCTAAGACCAGCAACATGAATCTAGCCTCTTGACTAGGGGAAAAAAAACCAAAAAGAACAAAAATTTGTGGGCTGCCGTTCTTCCTTTACTAGTTAGTTAATAATTTTTTTTTAGTGCCATCCGCAATGATCTGTTGTACAGTGGAGGCTAACTTCGTTTGTCTTGGCAAAATTTGAGGGACTTCCGCACTAATTCTTAGCTGATCTCCGATTCCGTAGGAAGGGATTGTCGTAGTCTCTTTGCCAGCTTATCCACTCCTTATTTGCATTCTCTACAACCAGGCGCGAACGTTTAACCCCTTCAAAATGTTGGTCTCCCTATGGGTTCCTTTGACGAAGGATATCCTACAAAATTCATTTTCTTAACCTGACTTTCTAGATGATGTCCTTCTTAAATCACAAAATAAAAAAAAAAACTTAAAACCTCCCTCGAACCATCTTTCTAACTAAAAACTTTTTCTTTCTTTCTTTCTAGCGAGCTTGCCAGCCCGCGATGTCAATCGCGCGAATCTACCGGCTCCACTGGCGGTGGCCGCTGTCAATCGGATGACTCCAACTGTTCCGGCAATGGCAGCAATACAGCTCCGACTCCCACACCCAATAGTCCTCCAGTTGGTCTTCCTCTGCCAGCTACACTCCCACCATCTGCCGCAGCTGCACTTTTGCCGCCACAATCGGCAGCAATGGCCGCGTATTTAAATGTTGCTGCAGCTGCTGCTCAACAAAATCGCCTGCTGCTTAGCAATCCACTGGCAGCAGCTGCAAGTCTAGCCGCACAACAAGCAGCACAATCACCATCCCCCAGGCTACCGCCTATGCAGTCACCAGCACCAGACGATTCACCGGCGCTCGATTTTAGTACGAAACGAAGCCGACGGGATTCTGATGCAGACAGTTGCAAGGACGACAGTGATGCTGTGAATTTGTCTAACAAATCAGACGGAGGAGCCGAATCGCCATCATCATCGGCCGATGTTAACAGTCCGTTGGATCTGAGTGTGGGTAGTCGGAAACGTTCTATTGATGAAGATGTACCGCTTCCAAGAAAGCTTCCCCGGACAAACGACTATAAACCCCTTCCGGCCACGTGGGTGCCGCCAATTAATCCATATTTGGCCGCTGTTGCCGCAGCCAGTATGTCTCCAAAGGGGGGTATGCCGCTAGAATGGAATGGTAAAAGCAAAATGGCGACAAATGATGCCACTAAAGCTCTCGAGAAAATGTCCGAAATGACCCGATTAGGAGGATCTGATGCAGGTGACATGCGATCACCAGCTCAGCCGACAAGTGGTGCTGGTTCCGGTACTGGGCGACACAGCGCCTGGCAATCGCATTGGCTCAACAAGGGAGCAGACGCAGTCAAGGACGTATTCAAATGCGTTTGGTGTAAGCAGAGCTTCCCCACGCTTGCTACTCTAACGACTCACATGAAGGAGACTCAGCACTGTGGGGTGAATGTTCCTCCATCGCAGCAGGGTCACCACGAACAACATCATCGCCATCCTGCGGTATCGTCAGCACCATCAAATGTGACGTCCTCTTCTTCATCCTCGAAGTCCGATTTGAATCTTCTCATCAAGGAGACGATGCCGCTACCAAGAAAACTCGTACGCGGGCAGGATGTCTGGTTGGGCAAGGGCGCCGAACAGACTCGTCAAATTCTCAAGTGCATGTGGTGCGGTCAGAGTTTCCGCTCGCTGGCCGAGATGACCAATCACATGCAACAGACCCAGCACTATACGAATATAATCTCCCAGGAGCAGATAATCTCATGGAAGTCTTCCGACGAGAAGGGTGGTTCCTCGTCCAGTAGTGGTGGTCCATCTACAGCTGGACCTCCACCCAATATGGGTGGTCCTGCTCCTCCAACTGGCCCACCGCCAGCAGCGAATAGCACAGTGTCAGCGGTACTCACCTGCAAGGTTTGTGACCAGGCATTCTCATCTCTCAAGGATCTCAGCAATCACATGATTAAGAACGCTCACTACAAGGAGCACATTATGCGCTCGATTACCGAAACCGGTGGCCGAAGACGTCAAACTCGTGAAAAGCGCAAGAAGTCTCTCCCGGTGCGAAAGCTTCTCGAACTAGAACGCGCTGCCGGTCAGCAGGACTTCAAAAACGGTGACCACTTCAAGCAACAAATGAGTGTATCAACAAAGATTACCTGCGAGAAGTGCGGTGATAAGATCGAGACCGCTCTATTCGTCGACCATATTAGGCAGTGCGTTGGTGGTGCTATTGCTAATGCATCCCCAAGAAGCATCAAAAACAGTATCATACCGCCAGATGGCTCGCTGACGAGTCCCCCAACACCAGGAGGCAGTCGGGATGGTCTGAAGAGCATTTCACCCGCTTCGACATCCTCAACGCACAGACATATCTCACCCCATCTCCCGTCGCCAACTTCTAAGGACCCAAACATGGGCCAAGGAGAGAAAACATCCTCACCGTCAGTACTAAATGCCATAGAACAACTGATCGAGAAGAGCTTCGACACACGATCACGCCACGGCGCCACTTCGTACGCCACAAATAACTCTGGCACGCCACTGGGTGCCAGCATTCTCAAGCGTCTCGGCATCGACGAGAGTGTGGACTACACGAAACCGCTGATTGATGCTCAAACAATGGGCCTCCTTCGATCCTACCACCAGCATCACCAGTCCCAGTATGGCGGACGCCGTGAGAGAAGCGGCTCCGAATCAAGCTCCGTATCCGATCGTGGCAGCAGTCGCATGGAATCCCTTACTCCCGAACGAAAACCAGAAATCAGTACACCCCTGCCACCATCAACCCCTCGACGAACGCCCGACAAGGTGCCCTACTCTCCCAGCTCTGAGGCCGATAACAAAGAAGTCAAGGTAAAGCACGAACCAGCCGACGAAGAAGAAGAGGAACCCGAACGCCACTCAAAGATCTCCGTGAAAAAAGAATTCAACATGGAACCCTCATCAGATGGCGGAGGAGAATTGGATCTTCGCAAGCATAGAACTCCCAGCAGTTCTGCGGCTCCCAGCCCTGCCCCCAGCCCAGCGTCTAGTGATCGCTCCTCAGCTGGCTGTGCTGAGAAAAAACTTCCCGGCAGTAGTTTGACGGCTCTATCATCCATGTTCGACAGTCTGAACTCCCACGCCGCCACATCGTCCGCCAACGACACTCCGTTGGGAGGCAAGAAATCCTCGTCCGCGAATCCCCTGGCTGCCCTGCAGAAACTCTGCGAGAAAACGGACACTCCACCGGCGGCCAATACCCGCCTAAGCTCATCTACCAACCATCCACACTCCAACGGTGGTTTAACAGGTGCCAACACACCCAGTGGCATGGTCGCATTCAGTTGGGCCTGCAACGACGCCGTCATCACATCCGACTCCGTCATCAAATGTGCTTTCTGTGATACACCATTTTGTTCAAAAGGCGCCTACCGCCATCATCTGTCAAAGGTGCACTTCGTCAAGGATGACGCGAGCATTGAACCCCTCCTCCTGTCATCGAAATCGATCATGAGTGGTTGTTCATCGTCATCATCATCATCGGCTGCCTCACAGCCCCCACCATCGCCAAAGGCCAAAAGTCCCGCATCAGCACCCCCACCACCCCCACCAGCACAATCCCCAGCAGCATCCACAGCTGACGAAAGCGTTCAGTCAAAGTTCCTCAAGTACACCGAACTGGCCAAGCAGCTCTCATCAAAGTACGTCTGACAGTCAAAAGGTAAATATGATGCATATCGCCATAACTAGGGTCCGCACCCCTCCCTCCCCCCTCCGACCTAATTCACTGGCATGACAAGTGTCAAAAAAGTCGAATGTGATTTGAATTTCTTAAATGACAGCCATGCACTGCTCATCGATTAACCATAAAAAAAAAAATTCGAAAAAGAAAAGAAAACACATTTCCCACTCCCACTCATAATTCCACGGATTCAATTTTTCTTTTTTTCTTTCGTGAATAGTGTCATTTCGCTCTTTCCAGTTATTGGAAGTCGCAATGCAATTGGTGAGGGCACTAAGAGCAAAAAGGAGGGCGTACTGTTTGGGTTTTTTTTTTTTTTTTTTGAGTGAAAGAGAACGGAACTTGAAGTGCATGATAGTGTGTGTGTGTAGGAGGAGTGATGATTATTGGAAAATCATAAAACCAGTATTTTGAGTCTTTTTTTTCTCGCCTTGGTGCTGGAGTGGAACTGAATAAGTTCATTTGGTTTCGAGATAAAATCGGGAAGGAAAGCACTCAATTTTGATTTCGAAGATCAAAATCAGAGAGTGCATGAGAGGGAATTGCATTTAAAGAGAATTTTCGCTGAGTTTTTATCTTATCCTTTTGCACTGAAGTCGATTTGACGAAAGGAGTTAAGTTTGAAAATCCTTAAGGCGGAAACAGCAAATTGAAGGAATTTCGTTGTTACTGGACATGAAGGAGTAAATATTTTTACCGATGGTAGAATAATTTATTCAAAGTTCAAAAAAATCAAATCAATCAATGCACGGGGACGAATTGATGTAGGAAAGGGCTGAGAAGGACAATTTCTGGGGTTTTTGCAAGGTGATTATCGATTGTGTTCATCACTAGAGAGGGGCTATTGTGGAGTGAATATTGACAATCAAGCTTCAATTTGTATTCGAATTCTATCCCTGGATGTTGGTTAGATGTAGGATAGGGCGGTTGTCTGTACAGGATACAGACATACTTAGGCCAGTAGGGTTCCTTTGTGATAGCATGGACCTTTCCGCTTTGGCTTCCCAGGGATATTGATAATGTCGATGAAGTTTGTCTCATTTGTCGATCTTGAAACGATCCACTTCCGCTCTGAACAAAAAAGTTTGCATATCATAAATACATGGTTAGGTCATATGGCATAAAGTCGAGGTCCAAAGCTTTTTCATGTAAGGCTTTGGAAAATATATGCGGGTTGCCATTGAAGATTTTGGTATATAGCCAAAACTCCTAGCTGGATTACTTGGTTTAAGAGGAAGTTAGGTTAGAGTAACTGCATGTATGTACATACATATGTATCAAAGAGAGGTCAATTGAGACACCACTGGATCACAAAATCAAATATCCAAGGGCTTCCTAAAAGAACCAACCAGAGCGAATGATGCTTCTGACGTCTATGCTCGCCAGGTCGCCAATGGATTACGATCCAGAAATTACGAGGCTGTACGTTAGTGGGCGCTGTGGCTTAGTGGTAAGTGCGTTGAATTACTCAGCGGGAGGTTTGACGCTCGAATTAGATTCGATTAAAGGGCATGAGTTCCCTATTTTTGAGGCCGTACACATCAGCTCCCATTCATGTTGATGTTTTGAATGCAGGGTCCTGAATCCCCTTGTGGATCCGAGGGTCTCTACTATGCGTACGCGCCATCGTGCACGTCTCATCTCTCCTCAACTTTTCCATATAAAAACACGGATTCAATCAAACTGATTGCATTGCTTCGCCATATTTTGGACAACATCCCGAACGGGGACTTTGCTTTGGCGATCCTGTTGGATATATCCAGTTCAGTTACACCTTCGGTCGAGACAATATTCTCAAGATACTGGAAATCCCTTACTCTCTCGATAAGTGTGCTCCAACGCTAATCATGTTGGCTTCTTGTCGTATTATTTTCACCCCGACGATGCCTGCCTCCCTCTCCGCATTTGCTGCCATTTGGTGGAGGTCGATAATTCTGTGAGAATGTAAGCACACCCCATCAGCGTAGTCATGATGTTTCAGTTGAGATGTAAGGCCTGATCAAATTGCTCAATTTCCCGTCGACACATCATAAATCCTCAATAGGAATAGTATTGGTGAAAGGATGCAGCCCCCTGTCTTACCTCACTTTGGGTCTCGAGCTTCTCAGACAACCTTCCTCTGTGCAGAGCGTGTAGCTTTAATTAAGCAGCTATCGATATTCAACGCATTACTCCATGATTTCCGTTCATGATTTGAAAGGATTCTAGTACTTGTTGTATCCTTTGCTCCATCCATTTGGATACAGTATCTCTTGACCATATCAAATTTAAACAAGACATTTTTTTTTTGTTTGCGATTCATTCTCTTTTTCCGGTGATCCTTCCTAGGCCTAGGTTCCAAAATCACATAAAGTTCCGCTGTGGATCGTAGGTCGATGCAAGCATAAGGTTTTTCACTTCGTTTCAAGTCTGGTTGTTCTGGTGTCAAGTCTTACCCATCTTAGTATTCACCAATCGATTTCAGTTTGACTGGGTTGCGTCTATAGTGCCAGAGCTCCATTGGTTGTTCCGAAAAAACACCGCCTATGTGCTATCTTTCACTGTAAGGATGTTGCTACTATATTTCCCGGCTTTTTTTCACATTAAAGGATAAACACTTCCTTGATCCCCACCACACACATAAGTACTCCACTCCATCACTTGATCATTTTCATTATAATTTCAATAAACCGAAACAAGCAAGTAAATAAATTATAAAATTAAATATAAAAACCAGTAAGTAAGAGAGTTATGTTTAGAATCTTGTATAAAAATTAAAGAAAACTCGTGATTACACATAAACAATTGAAATAAGTATTAAAAAAGAGTCCTAAGAAAAATAAAATTTAAATAAAACCCAAAACTTACAAATACGACATAATATATACTTTTCTCAAGTAAGTCTTACCACTAAATAATTTAGAACTAAGTTTAAAAATATATTTAATGCTTCAACGCAAATATTAAAGCCCTAGTGTATATTTAAAAAAATCAAGTTATCAAACGAAACCCAGTGTTTTACGATTATAACAAGCAAATCGAAAAAAAAAGCAAACCTTTGTTAAAAATAAAAATTATAAATAAAATAAAATCTACCTATTTATTATAGACAACAAAAATAAATATATAACTTTACAAAAAAATGTATACGTAATTTTTAAAATAAAATCTAAACAAACGATTATCTAAATCTAAAAAGAGAATATTATAAATCTACATTATAACATCGAATATATTGTTTATAACAAGAAAACCATTTAAATAAAATGTAAAACTGTCTCAAAAAAAAAAAACTATTTCCAACGAAACAAACAAAACTGTGGTTAAACAAAAATATAATTTTTTCGTCAGTGGTTCCAGTTATTTTAGTTTTTTTTATTAAATTATTAATTATCATTTAATGTTTAAGTTGTAAAAATTATTTAAGTAGAGTATAAAAATAAAAATAAATCAAATTGTGCCAAATTATTGAAATGTTTTTATTTTGTTTTGTTTTGTTTGATTTCTTTTGGTTGTTTCTGTCTTTTTTTGTTTGTTTACAGCGGTTTTTTATATGCTAAACGGTAGCCACTGTAAGTATTATTTTGCTTTTTGTTTCCCCTTTTTAGATGCATGTCAACAAACTATGTGAATAAACGTATACGTAAAAATTAATGAAATTTATAAAACCTCACTAAATAACTAAATAAATACATACATATTCCTTAAAAAATAAAGCAAATATTTCTAGAACAACACAATGTATACCAAGCATTTTAAAAATATTATATTTATATAGGTAAAAAAAAAAGAAAAATATTTCCCTTCATTGCAAGTGTAAAATAAAAGTAAATTACTTTATTAAATTTAAGGAACAATTTTAAAACTTCCATTATGCTAAATGTATAAAGTTGTATAGTGATTTTATTTTATAAGCTACACCCAAGTATACCAATTTTAAAATTAAAATTAAAACAAAACAAACTAAGAAAACTAAAGTGACAAAATAATGTATACGCAAAAAAGCTTGATATTTTAAAGCAAACAATTAAAAAATAAAATATTTACACTATTTATTCGGGAAGTAATATTAAGAAAATATCAAATTTTCGGAAATAAAATTCAACGCTTAATTATTTAAAAAAAATTTCTCTCCTTAACATTTAAACAAAATAGGTATGGAAAAATAAAAAAAAAAATATCCTTAATTGAAAGTGTAAATAAATATTCAACTTGAAGTAGACCTATTTTGTTAATGTGTAATAAACATATTATTCTATTTTGTTATTAAAAAAAAAACAGAGAAGAAGAAGAAGAAAGATGTGAAGTCAAACTGTAAATCAACATTTCCATAAGGACATTACTATAAATGTATATGAAAATATTTATAAAAATAAAATATAAAGAAAAAGCTCAAAATAAAATCGAAATGAATGTTTCAAGAAATTATAAAATGAGTCTCTTTTTATTAATTATCTACTCTCCTTTTTAACGTTAAAGCTGACCAGGCAAAGGAATGCGATTTTAGGAAGCTTCGAAGGTAAGCATCGTTTTAAGAGAAATCTGGTTAATATTCTGGGTTTCTACCCAGTGGCGCCCCAAGACCTCCTTTCTCCTGCTAGCTAATGCCCTAGTCTCAATTTCCTCCATGCATAGTTCAAAGGTGTTATCCTCCAGAAGACCCATCCTCTTTAGGTGATACCCGAAATTTCCATGACCTGTAGATAACGCTACCAGCCATTTCCCTGCTCTTCGGTTCAAACTTAGAACTTTTTAATATCCGTTTCATTCCACGGCTGACCACCTTCACTGGTATTTCGCCGCGGCCCAGTTGTTAATCAGGTGCTCCACCATTCCCCTGCCAATTGCAGCAAATGGTTACGGACCAGAGAACTCCAAGGGCCTTTTCATTGCCCTCAGTCCCTATGTGTTGCCTCACCCAGAGCAGGCAAGAAAGTAAGTAGATAAGCTGAGAAAGAGTTATATAGACGCACATACCTACGCGGTAACACGTCTCCCTGCAGTAATAAAAAACGTAAGTATAAGGTCGTCCAACAAGGGGTGTCACCTAAAAAAAAATTTTGAAAACTGGTGATATTTTTACTTTAATCTAAAGAACCAACTCTGAGGTTAGTAATGGAGTACACTTCGTCCAAAGTTTCTCCAATTTTTTGATATGCCCTCGAAAAATAATACGATTTCTCTAGGACCTCAAAACAGGCGTTTGTTACATCGTTGACCTCTTCATTCGACTCAAATCTCTTACCGCCGAGCCAATTTTTTTATGTTTGGAGACAGGAAATTGTCGCTAAATCTGGACAATAATTTGGATGAGGGAGAAATTCCTAACCTAGTTCATGCAATTTTGCCATTGCAACTGCGGACTTAAGCGACGGCCGATGAGTTGTCCTGGTGGAAGAGAACTTCTCGTAGGCTGCTGCCTCAAATGGCTGTCACAACATAACTATTCGACAGAAAATTTTGGTGCATTCTTTTGAAAAATGCTTCTTGACAAGCAAATGTTGGATGTGAGGTGGCAACGCCATCTGTTTTAATTTTCAGGGACTTGTTGCCCCACTCTCGTATTTCGCGAATTCCAGCTCTGATATTTTCTTTTAGTGCATGAATCGGTGGTGCAGCATTGGCGTAGACCTTATCCTTAACATAGCCCCAAAGGAAAAGTCTAATGGTGTAAAATCGCACGATGTCGGTAGTCAACTGAAGTCTTAATTTTGAAAAATCAGACATCCAGGAAATTTGTCACGCAATAGAGCCATTGTTTCACCAGCTGTGTGGTATGACGCGCCGTCCCGCTGAAAATAGCCGCCATTCATGTCCAAAGCATCAATTTCAGGCCACGCAATCAATATCGAAAAATATGTCCAATTAAACCGCCTTGCCAGCCAAAAAAACCGCACCAAACTGTTGTAGATGGGGCGAGGTCGTTCCACTATTTCTCTAGTGCTTTCGGAGCCCCAGATGCGACAGTTTTGTTTGTTTACGTCCCCACCCAGGCTCAGCTATTAATTCAGGTAATGACACCAGCGCTGAGATCACATGAAGAATAACTCTTGGCAACACCTGCTTCCTTGGATCAAGAAGGCAATTGAATAGCAAGTCCCTCATTGGAAGATCCAAACTGACCTTTTGAAAGACTTTAATCGTGTCGTGCCAGTCCTACTCTATGGCACAGAGGAATGGAGTTGGGATGAGGTTTCTCTGGGTCGTTTCGAGAGGAAAATTGCTCGAGTGATTTTGGTCCCGTCATAGACGGTGACTGGAGGAGAATATACAACAAGGAACTGTTCAGCAACATCGACTTAGCCAGAAAAATTAATGTGCAACGGAGGTGGCTGGGTCATATAGAGCACATGGATACCATTGCTCCAGCCCGGAAATCTTCGAATCCACCACCGAACAACGGTGCAGGAGAGAAAGACCGCGACGCAAGTGGCACAAGTAGAAGGGGACTTCAATCAACTTAGCGTGCGAATTGCAGGCAGCTAGCTACAGATTGAACTGGTTGAAGATGCTTGTTACTAAGTCGCGAAGATTATATCGGTCACGTGGTCGCTGCTAGAGTTAAGACTTATCTTAAAAATTCTGCACTTTTGTCGGATGTTCTTCTTTACTGACGCCAAGTTCTGTGGCTTGTTGGTATACACCCGTGACTTCAAAAAGAAAGAAATCTCGACCAGTCAAATCGATAGAATAAGCGGGGAGGAATACTGTACAATGCCTACTGTCGCTCGTGCTATGTGTGTGGTTGCATCGTCCAGCTCGAACTACATATCCTCCAAACTCAATTTGCCGCAGCAAGAAGTTGTTGATCATGCTTCCTCAATGCTCACCAGCCGCGGTAACATCATTGTCGATACCACCGTTCCCGAAAAGAATATGAAGCAATCCCCTTTCCTCCATAAAACCCTCACCAAACAATGACTTTTAGAGGATGTAATGGCTCTTCGTGCATTACACGCGGATTTTCAGTGCCTCAGGAGCGATAATTTCGCTTATTCACGCGCCTCGTCGCTCATGATGGTTTTCAACATAAAGCCCTCCTCATCGCAGTGGAAGTTTAGGACGGCTTGTCTGTAATTTGCATGTAATTAGCGGTCTGCAAGCAATATCTGATGCACTGTTTGCACTTTGCAGAGACAAATCTTCAAGTTTTTCACTAAAATCCGCTGTAAATACGGTCTATTGATGCCCAGTTGCGCGTCCCGTCGTCTGTTCGAACTTTGAAGGTCCTCTTGAACATCTGAAGGTACAGAGCGATATTCTAGACTCAACGGCTGGTCCGGGATTGATCACGTCTGCTACTGTCTTATGTTCAGTAGAAGCTATGCAATATGTGTCAATTTCGTTGACTTTAAAAGGTTGAAAAGTCAAAAAGGGCATCCTTAGAATGACATCCATCCACCAAAGCTGGATCCGCCAATCTCAAAGCTGTTCTGATCGAAAACAAAACGGGTTTCTCTCTAACGTCTAGTTCTCTGTGCCTTCAAATAGCATCATGACTCACATCAACCAAAAACAAAAATCGATTGAAACCAATCATGTCGCCAGTAAATCAGTGAAAGAAATTTACCGAAAGAAAGTCTCTGTCTCTCTCTCTCTAAGAAATAGTGTAAACGACATTAGAAGGCTCACAAATCACCCAAAGATAAGGGGGTCGTCGCACACGGACCAGCAAGTGTTCAACATCCTTTTATCCCCAGACGCGCATACACTCATCCAATCCCTTCGATTCAAAAGCAATAAAATACACTTTCATCTCATCTTGAAAATAGGCCTTCACAATGCCCATTGGGATTTTGACAGATTTATGACAGAGCACCCAACGAAACTGGTGCATTGATCCGTCAGTTGTTAGTCACATTAAGCAACGCTCGGACTCCGAAGCATCTTTCCCTTGACAAAGATTCTCGATGTAAATTGAAAAAAAATAAATTCAGACGAGAAGAAAAAAGGAATCCGAAAGCGAAACAACTTATCGGCGTCGCCTTCTCGTCCCCGCAACGGTCCGAGATATATTTAATGCACACATGCTGGCCATAAATTATGGCATGGGGTTGAATGGAGTCAATGTGCGTTCCATAATGGTCGATTGCACTCTATTAGAAGTGCATTTAGTGTTTTCTTAAGTTTTCCTTCGTCTCTTTCTCTCTCGGTCTTTCTATCGGGTTTCTATTGGGTTCGGTTCGTCATATTTTCGAAAAAGAATTTTTTAATATTTTTTTGATTGGCGTTTGGAGATTTATTTTTATAGCAAAAGAGCTAACGAGGTCGTGTGCTTTATGTGGCACAACGTTTAGTGAAGGACAGCTGTTTCCGATTTTTTTTTTTATACTACGAGTTATGTATGACAGAAGTTGAAAATAGTCGAGCTTAAGGACAGCGTTAGGTATGACAGAGGAGGTATCAATGGTCATATGCCATTAGTTAAGTGTTTTTGTTCAATTGACTAAAATTGAAGAGCAGCTTGGGCGCTGTAGGGCAGTGATTAGTGCGCTAGACTACTGAGTGGGAACTTCGAAGTTCGAAAAAAACGATACTTCTTGGTCCTACCCTCTCGCGAATGCCTGACAAGTAATAACTGTCGGGAGAAAGCTTCTCAATTCGCCTTCGAAAATGGCTTTGAATGCCAAAAATGGGTTTTTTTCAAGATCCAGACCATCACAGTCAAGAAATAACCGGCTAGAGATCTGAACACACTCGTGTCCTCACACACTTACCTTACTGCCCCAAGTGATGATACGACTACATAATGTGGCATGGTATTAAGGTTAGCTTAAAGCCAGTCAGAGCAGCCTCAAAAACGTAACATAGCTACAGCAGCATCTACTAGGCCGAGGAAAGTCTTCTCTAGAGTACCAACACCTGTCGGATCTCTGAAAGACATCATAGGAAACAACAGAAGTATGGAAACGGAGCTAGCAATGGAAATGATTACAGAGAAGAGAATTGAGCGGGCTATCAGTTCATTCTCATCATAATCTCTGGGATGAGATGGTGTCCTCCCGATCAAGCTACGGGGACGGTACCCATAATTGCTCCAATAAGTATTTAGAGAACTCTACACGAATAGAGTCATATCAAGAACATGAAAAAAGTATTACCAAGGACTGGCAAAGCAAGCCTTAGTACCACAATGGACTTTCGACCAAAGCCTTACCTCCTTCATCCAAGTTCAGACGAAGGAGATGGAGAATAATAGATTAAAGGTCCTCTTTTAGGCATAAAGACCGTTCAATTCATAAGAAGGGAGCTCCTCGACATGGAAGGATCCTTTAAAAACAGGAGATAAAAAAAGAGCTTCAAAAGACTTAGAAGTAACCCCAACATCAGCAGCCAATGGTTTCGATTATGTGAGCAAAATAACAACTAGAAGAACACCCCAAAAGGAGTACTTCCACGGCTTCGTCGTTGACAAATCTGTAAGCCTTCACTGAAAATTGAATAAAAGTCGTAGCCTATGACTAATTCATTTGCATTTTAGACAGATACGCGGTAACATCAGTAAATACACACATAACAAAGGTTTCGTAGATGTAGCATCTTGCGTTAATGGTGGGTTCGCCAAATAATGAAAAAATGTTACTGAAGCGACTCCTACCTCTAAGTGGCCCTCAATGTGGTGGTGGAACCCTATAACCTTGGAGAGCGCAATGACAACGGCGAACTTCTGTAACATCGACCGTCTTATCATTGGGAGCACCTTGTTTGACTGCAAGGTTTGCCATAACATCAGGTAGCTTCAGGCTTCAGGTAGGCTGGGCTCATCCAATCTGGAGATCAGTCGGGGGTTTAGAAGTTGTCTATTGTAATACCAATGTGTTTCGCAATACTGACAGGAGACTCCGCAGTGTGTCCAAAATATAGGGATTATTTCACCAAGGAGCTGGAACGATGAACAGCATAGACGAACTCTGAAGAGCTGTAAATATTCGTGCAGCTGGAGCAGAACGCTTTGTCCTTACGGCTCCTTGCTGAACTCTAATGAAGATCAAGCTAATGAAGTATAGGTAGAACGAACATTTCGCACGATTTTAAACATACTCTGGAAGCATCAGCAAGATCCCAGTCCTGGTAGCACAATAAAGGTCGCAGTGCGTTTACAATATAGTCTGGAAGCAGAAATATGCATACATACTGACGTGGCCAATGGTGGCACCGAACTTAATGTGGGAAGTAGATTCAAGACAAAACTGCATTTGGAATGCTCTCCGAGATCTGAAAGAGTGACGTTTATAGGACCAGAATCAAGCTATGACTCTTTTCCAACGTTGACCCAGTCCTACTGTATGGATGAACACGAATATTATCATTTTCAAGCTGCAATCGTTGGTTAATAGACGTCCACGCATCGTCCTTAAGGCTATTTGGCCCACCAGCATGTTGAACGTCGCCAAACACGCGATGTAATGCAATCCACTCATTCAAACTTGCAAAAGAGAGGGTCGCTCTAGGCAAACGTGCCGCAAGGTGATAGACGGGGTATCCAAAACGTTAGGAATGAGTTGATGGGAGTTGAAACGCATTGGAGGAGTACGCATACGATTGCGTCCAGGAGTTGTTTGCACTCTCTCCCCATGAGGGTAACAGGACCTAAGTATTATGAATCAGGGTGGGGTGCAATGAGAAGTGCATCGCCATTATGAATGCTCATCGTTCTCCATTTCCTAATGGTGGACATCGAGGGACAGCCTCCAGCCACCATAGAGCATAGAATCGAACGAAATGTCAGACGAATTAGCGAGCCTGCGCCCGGCTATTTGCACATGGGGCCCTACACATACGGTCCAGAGTTAACTGATAACTAAACTAAGTAATCACAGGGAATTGCGCCACTGAAACTTGATCAACGATATCTGCAGGCGTTAAAGAGACAATGGTAACATGGAGCCCATACAACAACAACTATGCTACTGCGTCGCTTTAGAAAAACTATGACTTTAAGCACTATGATCCAGATTCTGCGAAAGCAAATATGAGCTAGAAAACGCAAGGATGTAGTAAGCACTAACAAATTTAAGAAGCACTAGTTGGTAAGAAATGAGGATCATCACGCACCAAGTCTATCCTAACGCCGTCTACTGAAGAGCATTCTTCCTTCGAAGAATGACAGCGAGAATGCCATAATCAATCGAAAATGAAGGATTATTCCACGCTATTCATTCAATCCCTTATGAAGGTAGGATATGCCATGCTTTACACTCGCCCCCAACAATTGGAAACCCAATGCATCCTCACCTGTGTCATGTTCTCTTCTGATGCCACTTTCTACTGGAAGTTTGGGTAAACTGATTTCCCTGTAAAGCTTATTCCCATACTGAGTGCTGTCAAGCATCTGGTCTTAAAAATCTTTCCAACACTTTTCTCGATGCTCTCCAAGTCTTCATTAGAATTACCCTCCACCCCCCACCCCCCACCCCCATCTCACACCCAAGAGTTAGGCTATAAAAATAAATTTGCTTTGCTTGTGAATGAGAGTGAGGACAGTACATTTATGTTTGCCTTTACTTTACTGCGACATCATTTCAAAAGGATATGCGTATCCCGTATACGAGTATACGAGTACCGCCGCCACCAGTGATGCTACTAAATTACAATAATTACATATATCATATTAATTTACACTCACACATGCGCGCGTACAGATGCCATCAAGCACTCTCTCTCTCTCTCTCGTATTCGTGTGTAATTTCGAACACACAGAGTAATTAATCGGATGATTTACAGCTCCTTGCGTAAGCGTTATGTTCATTTAAATCTATCCGGCAGTCGTCCTGTATCCTTTTGCTTTTCCTCTCCCCCCTTAGCCGTTCAACATCAGATATGGTGACTTTGCAAAGTACTCAGGCAAGTATGTGAGTGTGTGTGTGTGTGTGTGTGTGTGTTTCATTATATTAGAAACTTTTTTGTTGTTGTTGTTGTACTGTTTCATTTTAATTCGCCACCACGATCGTAAATGTCCAAAAAGGGTTTGATTTATACTCAACTTCCAAATGGGGACGGAGGAATGGAAATGAGGAAAAAACCCACGAAGGACAACACATGTATGCGTAGATGTATTTTATGGCATACCGTACAAGAAAAGGAAGGTAATGGTAGTCGATTGTAGTTTTGATCTAATTAGTTGTGCCGTAGACAGATGGGGTGACCCCCTGGAGATTCAGGAGATACGATGAAAGCTTGGCAAGTCAGAGTGAGAGAAGCATTCAAATGTCGATGGTTGCCTGCGGAATATCGTAATGTCTCCAAGGGATGTCTTAGTGGAAGATGAAGGGATGAAAGCCACTCGAAATGAATCAATTTTTCCTTTAAACTTCTTTCATGAGGATAAAGGGGTAGCTGCAGACCACAGCCTTACTGGCACGGATGCATCCTTGGGGGCTTTTCTTACGATATAAGTAATAGAAGAGAACTACTATTTACTGCTTTAGACTACCGAGCTGCTCCCTCTACCCTCTGAGGGACAAAGCTGATCCTAAACCGATGTCAGCAAGGAACCGCCTAAATTCTTCTAATAAACGAATTGGAAAGTTTCCTTGTAAAAACACTAGGCTAGTAAGGTTGCACAGAGGGCAGTTGGAATTTCGCTTTGAACGGATTAAGAAACATCCAAATTGCTGCGCTCCGAGTCGCTCCGAGTTAAACATTATCGAGGTGGTGTGAGTTTATACCTTCTTTGCGATGGAGTCATATAAGTTCTGTACATCTTCTTTGCTTGGCACTGAAGTCTCACACATTCCCTAAACCTTGCGGTAAAGAAGGATTCAATTTGGTGAGGTATGAGGTTCAGATCGCGAAAGAACCAGAGAATGTTTCTCAATAGATACGTTGTGAATATCAGCAGAATCCTCTCCAAGAAGCTCTGGTGGAACTTTCACAGAAAATATTCTCGGCAGTCCCTTGATCTTCTAAACAAAATTGACTGAGATTTTAAGGATAACTGAGCGAGGAGTGTCCGGTTAGGTGTTTTGTACCGTATCCATGAAGTTCAAGCAGTTTTCAGCTCGTCTGCGGTTTGAGAAAGCGAAGAATTCAACTCTTTAAGGCGCCTTAAAGGCAGGCCGAAGCTGGGTCTGCCACATCATTACTTTCGATGTCCCGGTCACAGGAAACTCAACTACTAAAGTACTTTCTATGGACATGCCTATAAAGTCAAAGTGAGTGTCATCATACATAAAATTGCAGCAATCCAAGTCACTTTATGATCAGAGAGCTGTAGATATGAATCACAACACTTGAGCCTGCTGGATCCCAAAGAAATAGAAAATCCCTAAAAATTAAACGGTTCCCCCTACATCAACCACTTTACTTCAAGGATCAGCATACATCAATTCGTCGTTTCATCTCTTATTTATACGTATTCCTATCATAAAGGCTTCCTACGAGTGACTAAGTGTCTCAGCAGTAAGGTGGTTGATGATTCTGAAGTAAAAAAATGGGCTGCACCAAGGTTCCATACTGGCACCACTGTTATTTTTATAGAAACCAGTAAAATACTTCACTGGCGACAGGCGATTGACGCTGTTAAAGGCTTCTAAAGTGCCATGCAAATAAAAGTGGTCAAACCCTGAAGCACCAAAAAAGTCGGTTGGAGACATTTACACCATGAACATCGCGTTGCAGAGTGTAAGAAACGAGTAGGAAGGAGCTAGGACACGCTGCAGAGATCCAATCATCCTGGCGTGCGGGCATTTGTGATGTACCAACGAGGAAGAGAGGATATAAGTATAATTAAGAATAGGTAAGGTAGACATGCTGAATGACACTATTATCTGTTTGTGATTGGCTGGTGAGATAGATAGGTTTATGAGGTGCAGAGCTTTTCAATTCATCTTAGACAATCTAGCACGTGGAGAAAAGCGCTTGTGGATGTATATATTGCAAATGCATAGATCAATCGATCGGTTAAGATGGCTGGGTCATGTAGAGCGGATGAACATCAACGCTTCAGCCCCCAATCGAGAAACCAAGGCAGACCTCATGTTCGATGATGTGGCCATGTAGAAGGAGATCTTCGTCGACTTGGTGTAGAAGATTGGAGACGGCGGTCCAGGAATCGAGCCGGCTGAAGAGGCATATTACTTGAGGCCCAGGAGCACCACGCTTTGTAGCGCCAACGAAAGTAAAGTAAGATCAGTCAATCGAGCGCTCCGTGGCTTAGTGGTTAGTGCTTTGGATTATCGATGTCTGACAAACGTTCGATAGTAATAACTGTCACAAGAAAGCATCTAAAAAAACGCCTTTCGGATATGACTCTACATTGTAGGTCCCTTACGTTTGTGTTGAAAAATATCGCTCAACATCAGCGATTCACACAAACTCCCGAATGATTGTAGTACCTTCCAAGTTGAAGTCTTCACCATTGTAAGAGCAGCACCAAACTATTAACACAAAAAAACTAAACCCGTCTAAGGTCACCAATTTCGTGGATAGTCAAGCTGTACTCGAAGCCCTAGACAGCGAGACGGAGTTAGATGGAAAACAGTCTCCACATGCCGACAAATTAGAAACAGCATATGCAACACCCATGAAGCCACTCTCTGCTGGGTTCCTGGACATACTAATATAGGATCGATCGAAACAGCAGATGAACTACTTAGCAAGGGCTAATATAAAACGAGGAACTCATCCATAAATCAGTAGCTATCCCATCTGGCGTACTAAAAAAGAGAAAAGACCTTAAAGTAAGAGTAAAAATCAAACCCTGCTGAGCAGCCAGAGGGGACTGTGCAATATCTCGCAGCTTATGGCCAACTCTGATCGAGAAAAGGACTTAAAGCCTTAAAAAAGGACATGTTTTCTCTATTCATAGCTCCCTAATGTTTGATAACTCTATTGCGGTCTATCTGTCTGTTGTAATACATCCCTGCCACCCAGCGGAATAAATCTTCCTTCCACATTCCACCACCTTGTTAAGCCCATCCACCATCAGTAGGTGAACAGCCTTTTGCAGATCCTTCGTTTCACTTACAATTAAAAGCCAGATAAATTTTCAATAGATTCCAAAGCATGGTTTACAAGAAAATTTATTGCCTGTTTCAAAATAAAGTACCGTCATTGTTCTTGATGCCTGCTCGAGCACCATTCAATCTTAGCAAACCCACATGTATACACTGCACATGTACATATCCTGCAGTTTGCAAAGAACTGCTATAAAAAGAACGAATTCATCTTAAAATACGAAGCCATAAAACAGAATCTCTTGGTGATTTAAGATCATTTTCCCTTAGTGCTCTCACAATGCAACCAAATTGAACCCCCAACGCCCGAGGACCGTAACCAACCCCATGCCCCCAACTAAAAATGCAATGAATTCTTCCATTTTATGGGAGTGAAACATGCTAACTGCAAGATGGATGCGACTTGTGTATCCTGCGAAATAAATCCCACAAAAAAGGAGCAAACTATTTCTACAAACACACACACACACTGTAAGACTGTGGTGCTCTTTCACATGAAGTAAAATGAATAGCTGACAGGTTTGTTCCTCCTTCTCGTCCTAACCGACCGACTGACTCCTCCTGCTTCTCAGACACAAATTAAAAACAAAAAACTGGGAGAAATGTAAATATTTTATTTATAAATATTCCTTCGAAGGACATTCATAAAAATTCAATCAACAGAGAGAGTAAAAAGGTCGTCTTTTGTTTTGAAGGTTTTTTTGTGCCCCCTCAGACTCCTTTTTTCTTACTTAGCCCACAGGATATGTTGTGTCGAATTAAAACATATGCAAATACAGACAATGAAAGGATATCCTCACATGGTGTACGGTGTACATCGGCATTGTACAATCAGAGGAAAATATGAATTCGAAAAAAGGAATTAATTTTTTAATATTTGTAAAAGGACATTAAATTTGGAGATACAATTCTCCCATATGTCCTTTGGCTACGACAAAAAAAAAAGTGAGAAGCAGATATATCAAGGAAACATCCTGCTAACGAGAGGTGCTGTACAAGGATACATCGAAGAAGGGGGGTAAAAAAACGTGGAATTAAATAAATTGAAATTTTCTTTTAGGACACGGAACCAGAGGAGCAGAAGAAAGGACTTCAAATTTGAAAATCGAATATCGTAAATCAAATTTCAATTAAAATCCTTTTGCCCGTGTTTGGTTGCTTCGCCATCTCAATGAATTAAAATATCCTTCTCGTCCTTGGTAGCTATTCTGGTGATGGTGTTTTGCTCGTTTGTTTGGTTTCGTTTCGTTGGTCGACATAGACGTCTGTTTTCGTAAGGATCAGTGGAATTGCAAAGTTTTTTTTTGTTCTTCGGTGGATTTGTAGATGGAAATTGAGAAGATTTTTTTTCAGACGTAAGGATAAAACATTAAAACATGGGTTTTAGGATGTACTGTCGTTGGTCTCCTACAATTACATGTGTGCAGAAAGAAGGGACTTGTATATGAGTGATTTTTTCATATACTAAGGGTAGATCCTTGGACTGTAGGTATGAGTGCTTTCAAGTTGTTCAGATCCGCAGCACAGGATTTTTATTTAAGCATCGATGCCACAACCAACAGGCGATCTAAGGCTGCATTCCTGCGAAAAACGCATTCAGCGTATAATTTTGAGCAACTTACTTGGGTTGAAAACCCTCTCATGTGAGTGTCCTGTACGAAGTTGTTTGGAAGTCAAGCCATCCGATTTCCACACTTAACAAGTGATTCCATTTCGTTGCTCACGCCGGACCCCTTTGAAGATACCATAGATGTACATAGATGGTATGGTGTGGTATGGTATGGTATTGTACATG
Organism: Blera fallax; assembly: GCA_946965025.1. Taxonomy (NCBI): domain Eukaryota; kingdom Metazoa; phylum Arthropoda; class Insecta; order Diptera; family Syrphidae; genus Blera; species Blera fallax. The sequence goes on along the minus strand of OX337247.1, from coordinate 11,091,742 downwards.
GGAAATGCCACTTAGAGCGTGCTTGCATGTTCCATTGTGATTCGCTGTATATTGTGGTACCACCTCCCATTTTGTTCTCTATCTAAACAAACCAAACTGTACTCTTGACGAAACATATCATGTTCCAGAGTGAAAATGGAGTGCGTCAGATCCGCCAGCTTTTCAAAAAGTTTTTTTCCTATGTAGCGGAAGCGAGGAATTTGAATGGCCGATGACTGGACAATCAGCTCCATACACTTCATCTACAAAAAAGGCGATCCTATGTTCCCCAAGAACTAAGGAAGGAGTTACCAAAAGAGTGTATTGGACATGCAGGACGCCATGCCCACCGGGAAGTCATGGGGCTTAAAACCGAAACAAGTCCACTGGACATACAATTGCATCAAAAGACCCACCGTCGCGTCATTTATGGTGCAGCTGTGGTGGAAGAGATGTGCTACCAAATGTGCAACGTATGGCCTGCCTGGGAATTACAGAAGCACAATACTCAACTGCGGACACGGAAAGGATCCTAAACGTTCTACTATTGCAGCAAGAAGCACAAAGAATTGCCGGTCTTTCAGCCGCAAGGCTCAGAACCCTTGATTGTTTCAACGAAGGCGCACACACGGGACATCGAAAAATTACCAAAATAATAAGAGAACTGACACCACTTATCGACCATCCAACACATATCCTCATAAACAACTTCGAAACAATTTTCCTTACGAGAGAATCTTGGACGAACAAAAGAACGACAAGCAACTCTAATGGGTTAATCAGAGCCTAGCATCTTTAGCTCTAGTCTGCCGATTGAATTCGCTATTCATTTAGAGCCATTCGTTATAGTGCTCCAAGCAGTAGTCCTTGCAATAAAGACAGCAATAGAATCAGAATCGAATGTCGAAATAGCAGCTAGTAAGGGAGTGAATCGAACTGAGTTTACTTCCCAGCTACAGTGAGAATTCGTCTCTCGGTCTCTCGGGGGAACTGGGACATAAAGGTGTACCGGGTAACGAAAAGGGAGATGAACTGGCAAGGAAAGGTCTCAGAGAACTGAGTCCCGGAAAGGCAATAGAAGGCCCTCTAACAACTATTAAAATTATAATCAATCTGCAGACGACAGGACCTCAATGACTTGAGCAAATTGGCCAGATCTGTAGTAACAAAGACAAGTAACAACCTATCAAACCCAGTATTAAACTCAAGCAGAACACAGTTGAGATTGATGGTAGGACTTCTAACAGCGCACATCAATCTCCACAAACGTTCGTTCGGACTAGGGCTAGTTTAGTTTAGGTTATAGTGGCAGGCGTCATTAGATGCAACCTCATTTAGACCAATAAGGTCCCTTGCGTTACCATAGCAACAAGACCTCCAAAGAGCTACCCGCTGAACCAGGAGAAGCTAGCAATGAATGAATCGCTGGAGGCTACTAACGTTTATATCAGCCAATTCACCAAGGCTCCTAAATGCAGTTTCCTACGAGCGAAGAGTGATCCGCATGTGCAAAAAAGTATGGTTTCTTCCTCTCCTTCATCCATGCAGCAGAAGTCGTTTGCGAGGAAGCCCAGCCTGGTGGCGTGCCCGCCGATAATGCAGTTTCCTGTAACGAAATCGACTATGTTTGAAATGAGCAACCTTGTCTGACTAATGCGGCAGTTGGAGCGCCTGATTCAGCTTAGGCCAGACCTGTTTAGTGATGAGATACGTAGATGATAGTGTTGACCTTGACTAGCAGTTTGACTGAAGCGATAGGCATATCTAGACTCACCTTGTCCAACAAAATCGATAGGTCTGTAACCTGCCTGGCGAACTCGTCGGGCATGCAATTCCCTAGAATGTCCCTGTAGTCCGGCACCCAACTGAGGTGGATATTGAACTTTTTAGCCATATCAGGAGACCAAAAGGGGCTGGCTGAATCAAGAATCTGTGTGAAGACAAGGAGGAATATGTAAAACACTTCCTCTTCCACTGCCCTCCACAAGCAGGAGTCCTCAACGATACCGTGTCGAATACACCTCAGAAGGAAGGAAATCGGTGATATATTGGATTTGCTAGGCGAACATGATCCCTACACGAGTTTTATACTCCCCATGTTCCCAATACCTACATCCCAGCACACGATTTCCACATCACAGAAATACTACTAACAGTTTCATAGACGAGGAGAACACAAAGGGCCCAATGAAGCCCTAAGTGAAGAGTGTAAGCGCACCCTCTAAAACCAACCAAACAACCATTAAAGCGACCTACAGTGTGAAGCCGTATCCGAAAAGCTTCTTATGAAAATTATTGCTGCCGGATGCTCTCGGATTCGCGAGATATTGAATCGTGAAAAAAAAACTCTTTATGGGTTTTCTTGGGTTCGAACGCCAAATCTTTCATTCAGAAGTCCTACGCAAGGAGCCGTGGTACCAATGGTCAGTTTTAAATCAGAGGAATTAAAGCTTTCATTTCAAATTCCAGGGAATTTTGAACCTTCAAAAACAAAGCTGTCACTCCTTGACAGCTGTTAGGTACAAATCCTGTGTAGAAATCAATGTCTGGACTCTGGAGGAAATTGATATCCATACAATCATTTAAAAAGCGTCTGAGGTTTATGCCTGTCGGGAAGCAGAAACTGGAAAAGCTTCCTGCTATGCAGGAATAATTATTGTCTTTCATAGTTTTGAATACCTTCACCTCACTCACTTTTTAAAATCCTGGTTTTTACAGCGTAGGATGACCAAGATTTGGCCTTCTGTGAGCAAGACTAGACGCCTTGAGAGATCGGTAGTTAGAACGCAGGCCTAAGAAAATAAACTAAGCTAAGCTTTGTATTTGAATGAAAGAGAAAGACGTCATACTTGTTCATAAAATCAAGGAACTTTTCGACGTCGAAAACACTTTCTTACTGAGAGCGAGAAATGGACAAACAAACGATGCAGATTGACGTGGTTTTTGAATGGCTTTGTCGCTGGTACATTGGGCAAACAGAAGTGTAGAACATACCTGCTACGTCTTCTGGGCGACTAGTATTTTCTTGAGCTCATGGCTTTGAAGTTGACGCGAAGTCGCTTTATCATTTTTAAAAGACGTCGTGTATGTAATGTCAATCAGTACTTAAATGACGTGTGGATGCTGCTCTTAAAGGAGACCTATTAGAAAATTCATAATTTTTATGTGTTCATCGTAAACTTGGGTGGTTCAGTGCAGTTTATAAAAAGATGGAGTGAGGAATTTATACTTGTTGTAAGGTCAGGTCTCTTCAATTTGTGCGATAGAGGCGTGAGAAGCTAGTCCCTGGACCACATACGGTTTGTTGCGCCGAATATTTGGATTTTTTTTTTATGTAAACAAGATGAGACTGCTTTTATTTAATCATTCAAGGCAAGTGTTAGAGGGTAAGAAGGAGACATTTTACTGTATGCGTACATTAACCTAAGCATGGATATGTGAAGGAACTGATGATGCCTTTGAGAGAGTCTTTGATACTTTGATGCTCTGAATATATGAAGCAGACACTACGAAACAAGAACCGTGGTTTGTGATCGCTTACCAAAAAAAAAAAAAAAAAAAAAGACTACAAACAGCGAGATTCATTTGTCAAATTAATGCAATAACAACCAAGATAAGGAAGGGATAGAAAACAAACCTGTTTTTGAGAGTTTGAGGACTGCTGTTAAGGCTTTTCGAATGCTTGTTTACGAATACCAAAATGGAAAGAAGATGACAGTGCACTTGGTTTTCATTCAAAGTATATTTGGGCGAAGATCGGAGATCAACGATTGAGTGAAAAGAACACGCCCGTCATTTTCTTGTCTGTGCTAATTTTTGTATGCTTCCAATAAGCCGATTCAAGCCGAGATTTATAGCAAATATTCAGATTAAAAAAATGCCAAGAGATGGTCCTTAGGAGAGGAGTTCGCAGATAGGCTTAGAAAGGCTTAGATAATTTCTTTTACTTAGAGCATAAGGTAAATCCTTCAATTTGTTAACGTTGACCTGTTTACACCAAACTGGGGTATAAGCCTCAGCAAAATCCTTTGTCCAGAGCTGCATAAGTCAAGTTTTCTTATCAAGAATCGAAAAACCTTTAACTTGGCTAACAAGGTATGAAGGGAAAAATCTAGATCTTTGTCACATTTCTAGATATCCAAAGAGTCTCTCTCAACTTGGCAAAGATTTTTATTCTTTTTAGGTGTGTGAAAAAAAAGAAAATGTAGCTGCCTGCTACAGGGGGTAACGGTTACACCCTTCAAAATGATCTCTAGAGCTATGAATTGTGTTCAACAGGATTCCTGAAAATCTGGTCAATAGTCTGATTTTCCAAAAGGAGAACGCAAACAATAAGGACTAAATTTTTACGGGGCTCGATGAAGTTGTAATAAAAATAGATCACATCTTAAAACGGACCTTCGAATGTACCAAGACGCGAAAGCAGATGGTTCTGAACTAATCTTCTTTCTGGACGACTAGCACTTTAGTAGGGATGTACATGGAAGACGACGGAAGACTTCGATCTTAACATGCGACGCACACAGTGAAAAGTGAGAGCGTGTTAAATGCAGAAACTTGTACTCGTGTGTATGAGGCTTTCGTATGTGTAGCACAACAAATGTGTAAAGTGGATGAGAGGAACTTCGAAAATGTAGCCCGCTTGGTGATGTGAAACAACTTAGTGAGACCCTTCTACGCTTTCTGTTCGCCTAGTACATATCGACGTTTAAGGCTACGAAAAAGGGAAAAAAAAAATGCGATAAAGCAAAAAAGAAAATCTTAACCAACACATACAACTGATAGAGCCAGCTTAGGAGAAAGATTTGACAAATGTCGAAATTGCCATACACATGACGGAATTTCAGAGCAAGCGGCGAAGAGCTAGGCTTACACATATGGCTCAACAGAAGTGTGAAAGAAATAGATCGGATAGTTTTCCAAATTTTGGAGCAACGATGAAATAAAAAAATACGAAAGCTTTCTAGACGACTTCGTCTGAGTTTTGAGTTCGAAGTTGATTCGAAATTGGCCATACATTTGCAATTCCTTAAAGAAGAGAGAAAGGTGTCTTCACAAGCCGAAAAGGAGACATACATATGTACGTATGTAGAGTAAGACTGTAACACAACATGTGTGTGTCCAAGCTGAGACTTATCCTGGTATTGGTAGTAAATGTGATGATGATGGGAAAGTGCTTATGTAGAAGCTAGACACGGAGAATCGAAGAAACAGTGTGAAAGCGAGAAAGAACACTTGTTACACAGTTCGTGAAAGAGATGCAGTGTTTTGAGAGAGACCTTTAGGCGCGATTTAAAGAAGGAAACAGAAACGTGTGAGTCTACCTCTTACGTTTCCTGGGCGACTGGTGCTTCGATTTATTTTGACTTGAAATATGCACGGCTTCGCTGTCATGTAAAATCTCCAGAAAGGCATAATTTGTGTGTGGTTATATGTATATGCATATGTGTGCATTCAAAAATTCTGTTAACAATTTTGCTTCCAAGAATTGCCCAAAAAAATTTCGTAGTAAACGTGACGTTTACCAAGGAACTGACATAGAAGAAAGTTCATAAGTCACTTTTAGTTCTGTATGCTTCTGTGTAAAAGAGATGCACATTTAGAGAGGGATGTATGTATGATTTAAAGAGGACCGTACCTTGTTGTATTTTCTGCGCAGATTTACAGTGACGTACAGTCCTTAAAAGGTTTCATGAAAATTCAAGACTTCTTCATGTTGACGAACTTTGTACGTGAAACACTTTTAGAATACCTAACTCGTCTTCTACTGGGTTTTGGCGACTTCCCAAGGCTCTCGGTCGTCACGTATGAAAGTGAATAATTTTTTTTTACATAAACTCTAGCCTTTTCCAGTAACGTGGGAGTGTCTTACTAACCGTCACAAGAGGAGAGGAAGGATTATTGGTCTTCTACTTAAATTCACTCTTAGAGTTAAAAGGTGTTGGAATTCTGATGACTTTGTATGTACATACGTTGTAACTGGAGTGGTTTATACGCTTAAGTATATAGACCACTACGAAAAACACTTGCAATTATTTTGGAAGCTATTCCAACTGGGATTTGCTTTTAAAATCATGTTTGGCATGTGGGTGGGTCAAGTGGAAGTGACCCATAAGGGAGATGTGTCTTCACCTTGCTCATTGATTAGCCTTGCTCTCTACCTCTGCTTCCAACCTATTCACTGGTCTACTGGGTAGAGCAACATCAGATCTACGTGACTGTTCAAGACTTTTTGCGAAAAAATGGAGACCGACCGACCAACCAAAATCCTAATCTTTTGACTTGCTAATTCAGCTACATAAATGCATCGTGGACTCCATGTTGACAAATCGCCATAGCAGGACGCTGTGCACACTGTTGATGGTGTGTATCACGGTGACAACTTCAATTTAAGAATCCCTCTCGCGTGCTGGGACAATCGACCATTTGAAGCAAAAGTGTACGCAACGGAGCTTTGCGTGAAAGAATACTTCAAGAGACCTTTTATTTGCACCAAATGATATGTTCTATATAAGCAGAAAAGGGCTGTAGTAGAACACTCCCAGAAAGGAAGAAGGAGACAAGTGAATTAGGATATACCACTTGGTACATAGTATGTACATTAAGATCTTTCAGGCCGAAGTCCGTGCTATCGCAAGTGCAACTCATGTTGCTCTAAAAAAGAAGGCAAGGGGTAGAGCTATTCCCTCCGACAGCCAGGCCGGGTTAAGGCTTGTTCTGCTTACGTGATTTCAAGAAAGAGGCGATTATTAAAATGAACTGGAACGACTAGGTGACGCTGGTGTAGGTTCCGGGACATTCCGGGATACCGGATAACGAAACAGCAGATGCTCTTGCCAGTGAGCGCTCAATGAGCACCTCCGGGTTTCCTCAGCCATCAATAGACTGAAGCTTGCCATTCTTTATACAAGCAATGCCTGAGCGGCATCTCGACTACTGGCAACGTTTTGGTACATGTCGGCAACGAAAGTGTAGATCAACGCACCCACTGTGGACAGAGCCAGGTTTCTGCCCAATCTTCCCAACGCGACTTCAGAACTAGCATACTTCAGAGCTCGTCACGTCTTTTACTTCCGTTAACGGACACCTGAACACTGTCTACCCTGTCATGTTGCCTATATTAGCCGATGCGAATTTTTGTCAGTCAACGTCATCAATTACATGCCACATGGCTGTGTGAAATTCTCCACCAGCAGTCATCTCCGCCCTTTTGCACTCAATTCCTCATCAAGCCAAACACAAAAAGTCATTACAATCCTTTCGCACTCCAAGTCCAACAAAAAAAAAAGCGAAAAGAAAAACAAATTCTCTCTAAAATGAACAAAAGGACACTTTCCTCCAGCAAAACAACACCCAAAGATCAAGCCAAACCCCCAAACTGATTTATGTCCAGAGCAACCTGCCGCTCCCGCTTCCGCTGCCGCCGTTGCCTGCCCCCTGCACTGCATCGTCTAACTTGTACACCTAAAAACTTCCGCAAAACGTAACGAAATGAATTGACCAACCAAACAACAGGATCTTTTGCTGTTGCCCACCAAAATGAAAAAGGAAGAAGCAAAAAAAAAAAGCAGAAAGAAACCCAAAGTCCTTCATGCACATGATGCCTGAACGGGACGGTAGGGGTATATAACAGGGACGATTGAAATTTATGTTGTGACACTTTAAATTGCGCAATTTTATGAAATCCTTTTTCTGCTGCTCTCCAAGACTACTAGAGAGTGTCCTAGCTAGCACACAAAAAGTGGGTACAGTGTACACAAGAATTTATACTCCTCTGACAGTGTCCAAAAATTGTACACGATTCTGTCGGAATGCAGGCCACCAGCCAGGAGAGGAGTCATTCATTTTACAGGCACTCATTTCACCAATGGAATGGCACTACCACGATTTCGATGGAAATGCCATCATAGACACAATGAGTGCGAGAATCCTTGGCCACTTCATTGGAAGATTTTTGATACTTTTTTTTTTGTTTTCAGTTGATGGTGTCCTAGATGTTTCTTGGTGAATTATTTTATTTGTAGGACAGTTTTTAAAAGGACGATAAGTAACTGAAAGCAGAAACTTAAAAAGCAGATGCTTTTTCCTTGATCCTTGAACAGAAAATCATCGCCACAATCTAGTGATTAATATCGTAAAATCGTAATAAATTATCGAAATGGTAACCCACCTTCCGATGGAGATCCCATACTCACATCACAACATCCTCAATAAATTTTCACTTTACTCCCATCCCACCAGGTAATGTCCCGCGCGACTATACCAGGTAATGACAGACATTCCATAAGGGAACCCAACCGAACCCGAAGAAGATTTAATGCGTCCAATGATCTCCTCTCTCTAAACCAATAAATTTTCCGTCAGATATCAAAATTCAATTACTTCGTTTCTTTCATTTCATTCCGTCTGTCTGTCTGTCTGTCTGTCCGCTTGTCTGTTTGCTGCCCTCTCTTCTTCATCATCGGGCCGGCCGGCGCGAACATCCTCATCTTTGTTTCCACTCACGGGACCTCGCATTCCCATGATCACTTGGCGGTGATCGTAAATTACGATATTATACGCGCGCGATCGATTGTTCCGCCATTCGCGAGGCGCGGAATCATTTTTGAGGATCTGTATAATTACAGGGAACCGAACAACAACCACCAGACAGACTAAACAAAATGAATGATCCGCGCGAGGCAGTACCAGGATTTATGAGGCTCAAAACCAATCCCATCTCGGAGAGCTCTGAGATCAGTCCCCGCGCGAACCAGTTCATCTGGCTGCTCATCACTGTCGGTCTTTGTTTTTTGATGCAGGCGGAGGAAAACGAGAAAACCGGGATTCATCTCTCACAAAACACAAATCAAACTCCACCGGACATGGTTGGTATGGTATACTGCGTTATATGATGGTCGGGACCCTACCGGGGTCTGACATATAAATTACCTGCGAGTGCCGGTATCCTAGCGCGCGTCACATGGTGTGTGATGTGATGGTGTGCGTACATAACTCATGTCATTAGGAGACCGAACTCTGTTCATCTCTATTGGGCCTTGGATTGGTGCATCGTTTTATTGTTTTCCCTGCTGAGGTGATTGTTGGGGATTCACCCGAGGTGATGAGGATTGATGGGTAAATACGTCGATCGCACTCTGAGACGAATCAAAAATGAAGAAATTCCCGATTTAACGAGCATTAGAGCGACGTGATTGGGAACCAGAATAACCAGATCGGATGGTGGTAGGAAGGCTTAATGGTTTTTATGGTCTCTGGGAGTGGTTAGGGGAATTCGTGATGCGATGTTATTCAAGGAATTAAGAATGACAACATTGATAGGAAGCCGACTCTGTGGTCACTTCTTGTCGTGTATTTTGGAGTTCTAAGGTGAAATTTTCCAAGTGAAGACGACTTAGGAGCTTACAAGCTGGAAATCGCTCAATGAAATCATGAGGCATTGTCCAAAACACTCTGTTTTAACAAAGGGACAGCTTTCGAATTTTCCACATCGTTTATTTCAGACAGAGTTTACGAGAAGAGCCATAGAATTATCAACGAAAAGGAACTGGCCTCTATACCGATAGTTCTTAAATGGACGTTGGCATAGGAGTCAGCTTTTATTGTGGGGCCCTTAGAATATACCATTCCTTCAGAATAAATGATGATTGCAATGTCTTTCAAGTCGAAATCACAGCCATTATCAGGCTGCGGAGACTATACGATATCGTTGTTGAAGTGATTGCTGTCTACATGGATAGCCAGGCCGCCGTTAAGGCCCAGGCCTCTGCGGAAATTAGATAGCGGCTTGATAAGATCTGCAAATCGCATTTAAACGAGATATCTAGAGCCAATGCGGTGACCTTCTGCTGGGTTCTATGGCATGAGGATATCACAGGAATCGAAAGAGCTGATGAACAAAAAAGGGTTCGTCGCTGTAGGCATCACAGGCCCTCCTTTTTCTAGCAATCCTTCTGAAGAAAAAAATAGAAAATGAAGCCATCGGTCTAGGAAACCGACGCTGGGTTCATCTAGACACATGTGCAGCACCCAGGACGCTATGGCCGGCTTTTAGCAAGAAAAATTCTATTTCTCTGATGAAACTTAGTCGTCAAAACAAACAGGCAGTACAACGAATGTTGCAGAAGCTGCAGGATCGAGAAAGAAATTGAATCTGTTCGCCACCTGCTATTTGATTGTTCTGCCCTACCCGCCGGAAGAATGAGGACTCAAGTAATGTTGAGCTGATGGACCTGCTTAGATTCATAGTCTGGGTGAGTCTAACACAGCGGGCATATCTTCTACAGTGATCCCAGGTTAAATAAATGGGCATAGTGGGACCCAAATTGTTGGGCTAAGTTAGCAGAGACCCTATTAGTCCCAAGATTCCTAGTTACCTAACCTAATCTAGGTCTTTGCAGCAAATGTAATGCCGAAGCCATTGTAGTTTCAATATTCTTGGACAGGTTTTGTGCGAAGACTGTCATGACTGTTGCCAAAAACAAAGGAGGGAAGGGAAGGCATCAACGAATAATGCAGCAAATGCCTAATTTTGGCATTCAATGATGAACCCAAGGGAAGCCTATGGTATAGAAGTCAAGAATTTTGTTATGAAGAATATAGCGTCAGTAATATAAGGCGCGATGATTTGAAAATGTTTAATTGATCAACTTCTACGGTCTTCTCGAAAGGGCATATAACCAATTTCGAGATATGAAAGCATGGCATCTTTAGTCACACAGTCAAAAATATAGTCTAGAGAGATTCTATTAGATAGGAGACGCTATAAATTGCGGCGACTACAGAGCATCAGTCTTGTTAACAGCGTTTAAAAGATTTTATCTACCGTCTTCTGTGAACTCCTAAAGCCATTGGTTAGCATTAGTGTATATCAGTGTGGCTTTAGGCCAAGAAAGTCTACCATCTATCAAACATTCACACTTCGGCAGATCTTGGAAAAAAACAAGGATCTTTAAATCCATACCCACCACCTTTTCACTGATATCAAGGCTGAGTATGACAACATGTGTAGAGACGAACTATACAGAGCAATGTATAGTTTGTGCAGGATGACGATGGAGGATGTGCGCTGCTCTATCAGTAAAAAGCTCACTGAGACCTTATACAGGATGACACGCTGGGACTCGTTTAACATCCATCTTAAAAAAATAGTGCAAAACTCACGGGCCAATACCAGGGCGACAACCTTTCCAAACGTCCGTCCAATTACTAGCCGACGCCGACTATATTAAAAAATCGGAAGAACGCAGCGTGATGTCAGTGTCGCTTTCGTGAACATTGAAATGGAAGCGGTGAAGATAGGTTCAACGATCAATCAGGCCAAGACCAAGTACAACTTTGAGATAGTTAGGGACTTTGTTTACCTAGGCTCCGCCATTTGTTAAGATAACGACACCAACGCTGAGATCAAAAGAAGAATAGTTCTGTCAACCGCTGTTTCTTTGAGCTAAGAAGGCCTCGCTACTTAAGGCCCAATCTCGAACAACTAAAGCGGCGCTTTATAAGACCTTAATCATCCCAGTCCTGCTCTGTGGTGTACACGCGTGAACTTTGTCAAAAGTCAATAAAGTTGCTCTTGGCTGTTTCAAGAGGAAAATTCTTTGGGTGATTTTCGATCTCGTCTGCGCAGACGGTGAGTGGAGGAGGAGATACAATGACGAACTATGGGGGTGTACTATTCAATGATATCGAATTAGCCAGAGGACTGAAGATCCAAAGACTGGCCACCAATGCTCCGAACCCGAAAAATCTTCGAATCTACCCCCAGGGACGGCGCAGTAGAGGAAGGCCACAACTCAGTTGGTACACGGAAGTGGAAGGGGACCTCAACTTTTTATTGAAGCCTAGGTCCACCCCGGACTGTAGCGTCACCTTAAGTAAGTTATATCATCAGAAAGAAGCGCTGAATAGAAAAAGAGCTATCCTCAAGCTCTAGAAGCAGAAAAAAAAGGAAGAACATCAACTTCTCCTAAAAAGAGCAAGAACAGAGGATGAATTAGACCGCCGCCTTAGAGATGCCCTTGTCCTTAAAGGATATGGGAAAATCTACTTAAAAAAAAAAAATATGTGAAGTATAAGAAGCTGAACAGATGTAATGAACTCCGTGGTAGAGTCACAACCAATGAAGATCTGGATGAAGTCATGCAGCCACTCGCATGAAGGCCATATCTCAGTGGTCTAGTCTGCGTACTGGACACTCCTCTACTCTCAACGATCTTGAATTCATTCCGTAAGACACTGACTACACTCTTCCATAACTTCTATTTGATAAACGTTTTGAAACCCGAATAGGCCAGAGACTACCCTGCAAGGAGATCTTGGGTTACAAAAGGAATCCATGCGTTTCTATACAGATGAATCTAAGGAGTGGGTGGGCGTGTCTTCTCCAATGATTATAACTTAAAAACCTCCTTCAGCCTCTCTGCTCCCTGTAGTGTCTTTCAGGCGGAAATCATGGCGATTAAGAAAGCCTTGTCTTGCATAAAGTGCAATGTGATACCTAAACCAAGCCAAGTGGCATTATACCCGGCGACCAGAATTATGTGCATGCAATGGCTTTGGTTAGATTGTGGAAGAGTGTGTGATCAAAAAAGACCCTCCACATCCACTTGCCGTCCTAAAACTTATCATATAGCTGACCTATTTATAAGACAACCGATGTTCCTTATGATGCTCAGTAGGTCAGATATCTGTGATGCTGCTACCTCTGCGAAGTTTACAAAGAACCTCGAATCTCAAAACACGAAGAAGGATTTTTTATGGCGCATGACGATCTTTCGAGTAAGCGAATACGACAGCTACATATACCCTGCATTGGCACTCAACACCCTTTAAACAGAATAAAAGATCCTTCTTGCTCTACACCAAACGTATGTAGGTGTCCTTTTTAAAAACTTGAAATTCGAAAATGTTAGCCAAACAGTGCTGTTCCCCTACAAATTTCTACATCGCCCTCTCTAAAGGAAGCAAAAAAAAATTCTGTCAAGAATCCCACTTATCCTCCTCTACTCACATGACATCCACTGTATCACATAATGATATATTTTTCTGCCTAATTAACATCCTAAATCATGTGATTTGTCGCTTTACTGGCTCAAAAGCAAACCCACCCAAAAAGCCCCGAACTCCCCTTCCCCCAACCCCACGGCACACTATCTGCTTGATATCAGCAAAATGCGCAGCAAAATGTTTTTCCCTTCTACCATTCCAATCTATCCATATGTGGGCTTCGGGTAAGGACCTCCGCCGCTACACATCCACACACACACACACATATGTGTATATAGGATCTCTCTCTCTCCTCTCCCGATGTAAAAGCTTCTCCGTCTCCTAATTAAAACGAATCCATGCTCTTGCCTTGATCTGATTTATGGTCGTCGAAGGAGTTGGGCGCAAAATAGACGTATACATCATTTGCCGTTGCGGCACACTATACGGCTACGTCCCGGAGTGTTCTGTATTCTGTGTTCCGTCGTGTGACAAAAAGTTATCCCGAGATATGGCAAGTGATATGGCATCCAAGTGTCGTGCCAAAAAGCAAATACACAGCCGAAGATGAATCCCTGTTTGTTCCTTTGCCTTAATTTTGTATTTTTTTTCTCCCATTTTTTGTTCTCAAAATGACGCCTCTCCAATATATGATGCCTCTAGGCGTTTTGAATTGCGGCTCCTTGTGCCACCCCCATCCCCTGGTAGATTTTGAGGAAAAACTCAAAACCGAAATGAAGAAGAAGAAGTCTCGTTTGAATGATATACCAGAGAGGAGACCAATGGAAACATGCCCACTGGGGTATGGGATAAAACAGTATCCTATCGCCCTCATCAACCCTTTACCTTTTGAGTTTCCCAATATAAACCCTTCAACCCCCCGAGCAACACCTAGATACTTTAAACTTTTTGTTGGTGTTTCCACATGTACACGAAGAAAAACATAGAAAAAAACACCCGCAGTCACACAGCAAACTGCTATAAATATCTGAAAGGATAACACAGGACTACTGCTACCCGAGGAAGGTGCATAGGGTCCCCCCTCCCCGCCATATAATGCTCATCCTCGCCAGCGCGCTCTAGTGAACCTTTTCTCGTATCATGTCTCGCTGTCAGGATAACAGTGGCGCGGCAGTAGAGCAGAGTGCAGAGACTGGCACTTCTGTATATGTGGTGGGATCCTCCCACCTATCTGTCTTTCGATTGCACGGATTGGATCCTAGAACTAGAAAATATTTATGAATATCCTTTGCCATACTCGCACATACTCGTACCCTGGCTGTTGCGAGTGTATTGTTTGAAAATGTAAAATGAAGAAAACTGTAATAAAATTTGATTTATTGGAGACAAGATTCAAGCATGTGTGTATCATGTGGAGGGTAGATCCTTGTTGTATCCTGCAGGGAGTGTATACCTTTTCTCTGTCCCCTTTTCGTTTGTGTGCATTCGTGAAGGGAAAACACGTAGAAAAAAAAAGGTTAAAAATAATTTTCCGTTTACGTTTTGAAGGATATATGCAAAAGTGTATGAAAAGTTGTAAATAAGGAGTTTGCATCCTGGCATGTCCTTGCCATCCTACCAACGGCGCCTCCCTGCGATGAATTTTTTCTGCACCGCTTTCGATTTCAGGGGTTTTTGTGTGCTTCTGCGAGATTTTTGAGTTGCATCGGTTAAGTGATGCAGAAAGGAGGTGCTGGGTGGATGGAAGGATCCTTTCTTATCTCGTGTCGATGTAGTATTTTTTTTTTATTGCTTGTGTGTGTGATTTTGTTGTGATTTTTACCTTGGGCAGGGGTGGAAAAAAATAACATTTTGTTGCATAGCTAAGGTGGGGGCAGATGGATTCCAAGGAACTCAGGTGGTTTTTTGAGTTTTGTGTGCAGAGGAGGAATCTATCTCCGTGGCAGTTTATGAACGCCAGAGTGGGAGGGGTCTACGAGTTAGTTCAGTAGAGGAAGGACCTTCATTTTTTGATCTATGGTCTTTCGAATGGGGTTTCTCGTTTTTTTTTCTTCTGGGGGGGATGGAGAATTTATAGTTTTTCGGGTATTTATGGATTTTGGCATAAGCTGTCAGGATCGATGATTTATGCTGGTGACAGAAGGAAAGAGAGTGCATGAATCTGGAGTCATTTACTGGAGAGATGTAGGAAGGGGACTTTTAGTTATCTATCTGGTGGGGTTTGTCGATGCGGGGAGGTGATTTTTACGTGCGGGAAATCATTTGGTTTCCAGTGGCGACATTTTTACACCCCATTAGGTTGGGGTATTTGTGTTTGTTGCTCTTGCTTAAGTCGATTCAGACTTGGTACTTCTCTAAAAGGAACGAGGCAATGACAGAGTGAAAAGTAGCCAACGATGAGATCCTTTTAAGATCTATTCGATGAAACCCTTCAATTTAAGAAGGTAGAGAAGCTGATTAGCACGTATGCTACGATGTATCTACTATTCAAGGAGTTCACCTCACCTAGATGTAGAAGCTGAACTTAAGATTGTGGACCATCAGCGGTATAAGAAGGTACACAGGTGGACCCGATCACAACTACATCAATGCGACGTTAGGAAAACCTTGATTCAGGGAACCACTTATCAGAGACATCTCACTACGAGGGATGTGCCGGATGCTGGGGATCAAAAAAACAATTAGAAAATCGAATTAATAGGGGAACGAGATGAAGTTAATTAGAAACTTTCAACAGTAGGACGAGTTATAGATAAGAAAGTGGATAGTAGAGAGTAGAAAGTAGCTTATCGATGTATGAGACTCTTTCGGATTCGTCTCTCCAAGTCGACGCAGTCAAAATGATAGGCGAAGGGATTCAAAGTTCGTCAGGGGTACTAACAGTTCGTGGCCGTCATGGCTGAGTGTAATGCGTTGGACCACCGAGGGGGTTCGATGTTCGAATACCAGAAATCACGAACAATGTCCAACAAATGTCCGTGGGTATTACATGTCATAAGATAATTTCTCAATTATGTCCTTCAGATACGGAGGGTTCCTTCCATTCGTACGCAAAATATAGCGCGCACAACACGGATGGCTGCCAAGAGCTAAGTCTTGGGATTGGGACTACCAGTTTGACTACACAAAGGTGCTTAGTCAGAGGAGTTGTGCAAGTATGCGTTGGATTTAAAGATTTAAGTGGCTTCTCACTCTAATGAGGTGCCCTTAGAATGCTCCTTAATGCGCTCGTTGCCGAAGCGAAAATGTATGAAAAAAACCAATCGTTGAGCCTGGCTAAGATCCCCATTACAGCTACGCTTTACAGTATCAGCTTAAGATGTGTTCCCATTCCTTTGACAATTTGGTATCACCCTTGAAAGACGGTGCTATTTCAAATCAAAAAGGATAAAAAGCTGCCTGCTTAAAAACAAAATTTAAGCTCTATAAGAAGCCATTTCCACCAGTTCTTCTGTGTGGAACCGAGTGCTGAATGCAAGAGGAAGGCGTCTTGTTTCATTGCCCGCATTGGCTGGTAGACAAACCGGATGAGGGTTCAACCCAAGACAACATCACCAGACAGATGATGAGCACGGAAAATGCTTGGGACGACGTTAGCGACACTGTGACAACAATTACGAAAGAGCAACAAAGATAGAAGCGACAACCAAACACAACAAACCCCACCACAGCAGACTTCCAACCTAAGTGAGCTGAACATCTAAGGCTTGACAGCAGCCTCGAGATGAAATGCTTGGCTTACCAGGAGAACTGGGATACGAGGAGAGTTGGGTTTCGTGGGTAGAAATCCCGCGCTGTTAATGAGTTCGGGATCAGTTTCGTCTTTAAAAGGCTCTCGCATCCCGAGGCAAATAAAAGAGGATGACTTAGAAAAACTATAGAAGTGCCAGAAGTGTACTGCAACATACTCTCTATGCTGTCAACGAAAGCAAGTGAGAAACGGTCATCGTTCTTTTATGTTTAACTCAGAGTGGAATACCTCTACTGCAGAACTCGTTCCTTTTTCTAAAAAACCTAGAACTGAAAGGTAAAGTGGAACTTAAAATTTACCCAGCTAAGCTGAGCACTCAGCCTTACAAATTTCAACATGAGAGTCAAAAGACGTGACGGCGTTTTGTGTTTAGGACCTCGATTGACTGTAACAGGAAAGGAAGAGTACCTCTCGGTATTTTGTTTCAAATCAGGAAAAGCACACACAAATTGCGACAATGATGTGAATTCGTTGAGTCTGCAATGCTCCACGTATGAAGTACTTGGAACATCACTAGAGAAGGCTGCAAATATGTACCTATATCTCGATATTAGGAAAGGAACCCATAGAAATCTAGATACGAAGAATAAACTGGAAGTGGATGGGATATAGTCTGGTCCATGGAGTACATTTTGCCAGCTATACTAAGCAAACGACTTCACTGAACCAAGCTGGTAGAAAGTGGGTCTTCCCAAAGCAAAAGGGGGTATCATGAACGATGGAAATGGGTTTTAGAGAACTGCATCCTATTCCAGAAAGCCGAACACAGGACTGGACTAAAGCAAGCAAGCAAGCTTGATGAATAACGTCCGCTCGCGATGAATTACTTGACGGCATTACTGCGAGGAATAGGGGAAGGTAATTGAAGAACGTGGTTTCAATTAATAAGAATTTTGTTGAGCCAGTTATCCAGCAGCTTTAGCAGACTTCCACCTTCCAACAGAAAGAAAAACCACAGTATTGTGTCCCTTTACGTTTAGCTATCCTATCTAGACACAAAAATCAAAAAACCAAAAATTCCTCACTAGTTTTTCAATACCTTTAGAGATTCACTCGAAGGCTCAAATTAAGGACTCAAATATTTCTACTCACGTAATTTAGTTGATAAACCTTGCAATCAAAGACGCTCACCTGAAAAGAAACAAATAAGAATCACGTTAGTAAGCCGTGTAAACTAGTTTTAAGGATTAAGGAAGAGAATTTAGTTAAGAAAACTATTCCCAAGACAGATGACGACTTTTTAGTCAAGCCTAAAACTTTTATTGTGAAATTGAATGTATCAGATCCCTATAATTTCAAAGTAGTGATGAAGTACAGGGCGGTCGAAAAGTATAAAGGCGATCTTAAAAAATCATAACTTTGGAACGAAGCAATATTTGAAATATTTTTTTTTTCTTTTAGATTAAATGGTCCGCTTTTGAAAAATAGTGCACTAGACATCGTGCATTAAATCTTAAATGTGGCACAACTCCCTAATTGTAAGGATACAACTAGCATTTCGCAGTCATTTTAATGTAAGCACTATCTCGTCTCGAGATGCTATCGTGCATTTTATTGCCCGCTTACGGCAACAAGGAACTGTGTGCAATCATAGACAAAGTGAGAGACCTGGATCTGTTCCCGAGATAACCAAAGCTGCGTCCAGGCATCTGTTGACAAGCACCCCCCGACATCAACAAGGCAGCGTACATCTCATCGGGTCAAATATGCATTACTGGACAACCCCTAGAGAGAGTAGAGAATTTAAAGGATCTTGGGGATATTGTCTCAACCGATGGTGGAACTGAACTGGATATTGAACTGGTTCGAAATGTTGGCCATAATTTGGCGAACATCAAGCTAAGACTGTTCCACTCCACTGTTGAATCTGTAATGTTATATGGATCCATCACTTGGAGAGGAACCGTCACTATCACGTTACTATTCAACATTCATTAACCGCGGTGCTTGCGCAACATTGTAAGGATTTTCTGGCCCTACGGTATCTCTAACAAACATCTCTACCAGAGAATGGTCAGGAATCAATACGCACAATCACCCAACGACAGAAGTGGCTGTGGATTGGTCACACGCTCCGAAAAGTGACAGTTCCATAGCTAACCAAAAACGTCTTGGACCGAGAAGAACATGGCGCAGAAGGAGGCACGGCAGTTAAAGAAAAGTTGGGGAGAGATGAGGCACACCATTTTCCATTTGTATAACATCATAAAAAAAGCAAGGATTAAGCTTCAATATTCTTCTCGTTTTGTTAAAACTCGTTACTCTTTGTGCGCCGGTAGTCCCACCGTGGAACCACGGACATAAAGATTATTTTTACCACCCCAGTGAACCGTGGTTGGAACCACGTGAGTATAACACACTAAATTTTTTTACTGTTGTTTGATGTATATCATGTTAATTCTGACAAACGTGCGAGAGTAATAGCTGCTAAATAAGGAAGGTTTTTAATTTCACTTTCGACTTCACACTCTAAGTCCCTTCCATTTGTGAACTTTTCGCCCGGCCCATTCCATCGTTAAGCGTAATGATAATCCTGTATGGTTTTAGATCCTAAAATCTTTGTCCTTATTTCGTTACTCAGGGTTTTTCCACTCAACGACCATCCATATCGGCTTGTTGTTTCTTCATAACTCCCCAACCTGGAGGCCTAGGTCATTGGTTTTGTTCCGTGGAACAAGGGGTCGGCTGAATCGATGCCAGTAACCCACCTCGGGGATGCGAGCGCTGCCATTGGCCCATTAAGAGCTCCTCCGCCACCATCTCTTTTCAAGACCCTGCCTCAGTCTTGAAAGTTCCTTACTGATCTGAGCTCCAAATATGTAGAAATAGCTCAAATAAGGCTTCTCTTAGTCTGGCTGTGGACCTCACTGTTGCTTCATTTGAGCGAATTCCTCCGCTGTAAGGCTCTCTCATTTATGCCGCAAGATTGCAAGTCAGGTCAGTAAAAGATCTTCGGCCTGGCACATGCCTGGTGGAGTTAACCCGTCTAAGCTTGTGCTGGTGCGAGTGTCCAGTTCCACACGTTCAAGGAGACGCAGCATAGGCTCATCGTTAGCTATCCAACAGGCCCTACATTGAGGTGATGATGCGTTTTTGCCCTCAAAGTAAGCAAGTATCTAAAGCGTTATCCCTTCAACTTCATCTGTTGCATCCCTTTTATCCTATCAGTTATGAAATGTTCCACAACATTTTACTACCAACTGTTTGATGAGTTACAGGCTGTAAAACAAGCTTTGAAATCCTTAACGAAAGTAACTCATCGCACACTCCTCCAACAGGACACCACTATTCATATCAAATTACACAAAGAAATCTTGTCTCTGCTTTCGAAATTGCACCCTTGATCTCCATTTATTAGTTCGAAAACTCTCTTCGCAAACGACAAATCACAATTAAAAGTGCACGCTCCTTAGCCAGTTCCGTTGAAACCTTAATCCTTGTTTACTGAGTCCGTTCCTCCCTCAACGTCAGCCATGTAACACTGGGTGTGTGCTGTAAATTACAAGACAATTGCAAATAAATTCATTAAATTGCAAAATTATGTAATTGTTCCTTCAGGACGTATACATAACATTTTATTAGTTTACCAGCACGACAGCCACCCACTAGATGGCGCTCATATTAAAATCATAATTCACCGACAGAATTTGTATTTTTCGAACGAAGGGGTTACACCCTGAGAATGAAAATCGTACCAGTGTACGAGTATGTGTTAGTAACAACCAAACGAGTTGTGTTAAATGTCATTAGTGTCCCGTTTAATGGGATATCCTGGTGTAGCACCACATCGACATAAATTATAATCAAATTATTAACAACTCCTCATAGAGGAGTATTCGGACAAAAACTTCCACGCAACTATGAGTGTTTTGTCTCTGTGTTTATCCTTAACAAAGGACCAGGGGGAAAGGTTGAATTTGTTTATTGCTACCTAGAGAGATGGAGAAAATGAAAACTTAGCCCAAAGTTGTTGACCTGACACGTAGACAAAAAAAATATTTAAAAGCAAAAAAAAATCATAATGATAATCCTTTTCATCGTGCAAGGATCTGTTTGTTGATGGCGAACATTGTGTGAGACGTCCACCATTTTGTCATAGCACCACTGTCCCTCCTCACGCAAACACATCCCTACACACAAATGAATGAAACAAAGCACTGCTGCAGCAAGAGAGAGCTCATTCCTGAAAGACAAACAGAATAAAAAATATTCACAGCAAGTATCCTTGCAGGGAGATCTGGATCACTTAGCTGGCAAACAAATAAACTAAAAAAAAAAGCAGCATAGATGGTGGAGAGACTATCCAGATTCCGTCATGGAAATGTCAACAATGAGTCCACCAACAACGATGCACCGCCAACCAAATGAGATTCTATTCTCGTCCTCCTTAAAGTGCTTGCAGGCACACAAGGTGTATCATTGGCCCTGGCCGCTCCTCAAACAGTGTCTGGAAGGGAAGTGAACCAAAAATGTCCTGTGCGGACATGTGATGAACAACAAACAGGCATGAGGCGATTTATACAAACAGTCATTGTTTTTTCTTCCTTACCTCGTTATCCTGCTTCTTTGTTATCCTTGTTGTCTGTCTGTCCTTATTGTTTTTTTTTTTTTTTTTTTTCAGCCACTATCGTATGTTCCCCATTCTATGCAGAGTGAGGTGTTTTTTTTTCTGTATGTCCTTGCAATGTCGTGTATCCTCAAAAGGATTCATATTCATAGGATGCAAATCGGTATGGGGAGGATGAAAGACATGCTTTTGTTGGTCGCCAACCAACCGAAGGAGAGCTCCAACATCCTCTGTGGAAGGATACAACGACAATGTCTCTTCGTTGCTTCGGTGCTGTTTGATTGGAAAGGACAGTGCTAGGTAGACTGGGGTACAATGGAGAAATACTCGTAGCGCTATGTACAACGAGTTGATCTGCTTTGATTTCGGATGTCGTTCATGGGATACTGAACGAGTGATGGAAGATTATAAATGGAGGTGTCCTGGGTGGAGGATGTTTGCCTTTTGTGGTGTTTTTTCCAAATGTATATGGGTTTGATGGCTCTCAGTTTGATTGGCTGAATGGCGAGCGCATTCTCCAGTAAGAAATATGTATGTGTGCATCTCTGTATGGCTGTAGTGCACTTTTTGTAGGACGATAAGGGAAACAGGAGGAGATTTATGAACATGAAGGTGACTATTTTCAGAGGTACATAGATTTGTGTGTGAACACAATGGAATGAAGGAAGATAGAAATGATCGCAAGCCTTTTAACGCCATCTGTGCGAAGGAGCATGTTTTATTGCTGACTAATGTGAGACATTAAACCACTTAAACAAGCAAACACTGAATACGTCACACCTCCATTCGTTTTCCAAATTAGCAGATACACGAATCATGTATTTCATGATAAAACCATTTGGTTGGTGTATTGGATAATTATGAAAATTCTAATTAAGAAGGCTGGGGCTTACGACTCTGAGTGGTATACTTGAAGATACTACCATTAGGCGATAGTGGGGAAAAATTTGTTTCGAAAGTAAAATGCTTCGAAAGTAATCACAGAAACTAGGAAGAGCACGTTCAAAAACCTTCAAAAAGCCGAGAAACATGGTCCTAAAATAACCGAACTCAAGCTGAAGAGGCAAGAAGGGCATAACTCTTTTGGAAGCTCTAGCATTTAGCATAGCTTACAACTATGTGAAGAATGCAAGAAAGAGATTCAACAAGTTTTAAGATTTATTGGCTAAGAATCAACGTAAACTGTAAGGTTACTCTCAGCAAAGCCACGAATTCTACAAGTATTAGCGGCTTACTGTAAGGATCTTCGAAGAGAACTACACGGCAGCAAGGAGGTATATGCCTACGAACTCAATAACATGTTGACTTGAGGATCAATTTAAGCCAGGAAAGGGCTTCACAACTATGAGTCGAGGTAGTCAATATGCCTGATTACTAGTCAGGAGAGCGATATTTTCTATTTTCATCAGGATAGGAAACTAGGGCCTATTGAACTGTCGAAAAAGTTTGTTTTTGAGGAAACCAATCCAAGACGGTTAACTGATGAAAAAAGCCCATGTCGAGAAAGCCTTTTCTGTGTACCTTGGCTTCTAGGTAACTAAAATTAGATTAATGCTGGTAAAAATCTGCAAGATGACCATATGCCAGGCGTAGGCACAAAAATGACGGGACTAATAGATGCGAAGAGGTGGAAAATTCACTCTTCTCACGCCATTTGCTCAGTTATAGAGAAGATAACTATCGCTTGCCCTTCACTGCTGAGCTTTAGCAATTATTAGCGAATCATCATAAGCTCCGTCATAGGCTCAATTAATGAGAGACAACTTAACTCGCTGCTAGTGGGGACCAACAGGACCTTCAGAGACTCAAGAAAGACACACTCAATACAGGTTCCCTCAGAAAGTCATTGTGGACTATCAAAATTGCATGTGGATGGATACCCTCCCTAATAATAGAGCTCAGGTTGATGCTGGTACACGTCTCAAGGACATATACATAACTCATGAGTAACACACTGATTTCAATGGGTTCCTGGAGGTCAAAGGCACTAGCACGAACTCCAGTGTTAGTATTTCGATTCCCAGTGTAGCACACGATCACTAGGTTTAGATTTCGAGAACCTGAGCTTCTAACTCAAAACTTTGCCCAAAGTGGAGAGACCTGAAACTGAAGCTCCAAACTATTCCCGATTCTTAAGCATGCTACTGTTTTCAAGCGGAGGTCTATGCTATCTTAATGGCCCCCGACTATATTGTAAAGAATAGGTGGAGGGGTCGGAGTATTTGCATCTGTAGTGACAGTCAGGTTGCGCTTAAGGCCTTGCTCAACAGTTTTTCCCGTCCCAAAATAGTGCGACTCTGACTCTTGATTGGTCGCAGGTCACACACCGATTGCGGGAAATAAGACCTCCGATGAGACTGCTCAGCAAGGCTCAGAAGATGTTTTTTCAGGACCTGAACCTGCGTTGGGTGTTCCCACGTTTTGGTCAGGGCTTCCATTGACTATTGGGTTTCTCATAAATAAAATTGTGTGTGACACGGCTCTCCAGGATTTTCCAATGACTTTCGAAAAAAATTTCTCGCCGGCTAGGGGGCTTAGTACGATCTTTTCAAGCAGAAGATACAACTGTAAAGCGTGAATAGTGAATTGTCTCAAAGTCTCAGTGGAATGCCTTCTGGGTAAAAAAAGGACGCTTAACTGGCCAAGTTATTCCACCAAATTGGTCATAACCCACTCGAAAGCTAAGGCAACAAAAAATCTGCAGGAATTTCTACCATTTTACTGCTATCAAGTCCTCCATTTTCTTATCCTCACACACACACACACAGTCACCCTCAAAAATCCGTTCACTTCAATTAGGATATCGGATAACAAAAATCTAAACGGAGACGAGCGCATGATGTGATGGGCCGTCGTCGTCGTTTATCCAATCCCACACACATTCACAGTCATTTCATCTGTGATGCTCTTCACTTCGCATTCAATCTCTTGACAGGCGCTCCTCCCTCCCACCCTCAACTTCAGGTTATTTATGACTCCCCAGTCTGACGTATTTCACAACGTCGTCGTCGTCGTCGTCGTTGTCCTCCTTTTGCAATAGAATTAATACCAACTTGGTATACTTTTTCGTCTTCCTCTGTTTTGAGAGTTCCAAACGAGAAAAGGACGAACAAGTCTTTGACATTTGGGTGCCACCCTCAAGCGAAAACCAAAAAAAAAAAAAAAAAGAAGAACAAAAGTTGTTCATCTTCTCCTACTGCTGTGCTCCCCTCTGGGAACTGATAACTACACTCCAGCTTCTCAGTTTCATCTCCATTTTCAAATTCACTATCAAGATACTCGAGTATCTCACACAAAGCGACAGAGAGAGAGAGAGGGAGATACGCCAACGTTCGTCGTCGTCGGCGTTGTTGTACTATAGCAACAAAGTAACTGGCTGGGATTAATTTCGTCCTTCAGTTGTGGGATTTTCTTGTTACAGTTTGTTCTTCTTCTTTTTTTTGCGCCAAACCATGGCACCGAGAATAATGTCATTCGTCAGAAAATTCGCTCGTTTATATGGATGGGATAAAGCACCCGGCAAAGCCTTGACAGCGCAAAAATAAATATATACAAGGCGAGCACGGCCATCACCATCATCATCATCATCAGGAATAGCTTCGGCATCAGCATCAGCATCGGCATCGGCATCTAGAGTATCCAATGATAGATCCAGCTTCATAGATATTTTCTAGGACATTTTGTTCCGTACACCCACACATACACAGGGACAGGGAAATTATTTATGCATAGATATGTATAGCCAGGAGATTTAGCGCGCTATTCGCAAATGAACGGACAAACGAACAAACGGACAGGATGACTTGGTAATTTACCAATGGAGCGCAATTTCCATAATTACTCTCCCAAGGAAATAGCAGCAGCAGCACCAGCAGTAGCAAATGAGAGGGGAGTGACATGACAGAAGGATACTCTGAATGAGATGTATATCCTCCTGCTGCTGCTGCTGTTACTGCTGCTAGGATTCCAAGATGATGATGATAATGTTAATACCACTGATGATGAGAACGCTGGTGATAAGATTGTACCCCATCCCTGCGTTATCCTTCATTGGACGTTCTGAAGGACACAGTGGATACACACTGGGCGCACGGATTAAAAGTGTACTTAAGCGCAAGGATATACTACTAGCCAAGAAAATTTAATTACAACATTGAAGGGTGGAGGAGGCTTCTTGCTCGCCTCGTCCAACTCCTAAATAGTTATGACCTCTCGACGTGGACTGGGGGAATTTTTGGAAAATCTCTCCTCGGATTATTTCTTTCGGGGATAATTTAAGGAAATTAATGAGGTGCCTCTTTCGCCTGCCTGTGTGTGTGCACGAGTATAATTTTCGGTACTTCAAGTTGATGAAAGTTGCTAAGCAATTTTTCGTTTCGGGCGTATAAACAATGAGACGCCCTGAAATGTTCGTCCAGATGGTGATTTGCATAACTTCCTTGGCTTATCATTGAGCGGAAAAGATGTCCTTATCGTTGTTAGTTAGATGTATTTGTGTGTGTTTTGTTGATGGCTACGTATCCATGTATCCATTGTGACTGAGATTTTGTTGCCATGTTCTTGTTGTGGGTCTTTTGGGAGACCATTCAGCGGAAGATGTAACAGAATTTTCATGCCTTTTGTTTTGTGGACATCCTTGAGGACATAAGCAGGAAGTGCGAAGTAATTGAGAATGTCTGTTTCTCATGATACGATTATTTAAAGTTGATTTCACGGCTTATAGTTAGCAAGCTTAGCAATGATTGTGGATTGCGGCTTCGTCAGAGACCTACTGTGCTGTTCCTTGAGGTAGTCTACAGCAGGTTTTCTTTGTTGATGCATGGCAGAGAGTCCTTCTCAGTTGGACTTTTTCGTTGGACAAATATGGACTTTCTAAGCTGGAAGATAGAAAAGTTGTCCACTTTCCCGGTCTGGCCTGCATATTGGAAAGGCCGGTGCCCATTTTTTTTTTTTAGATGACAAGGGCCGCTTAAGTTATAGCGGCAGACTGCACTAGATACAACCTCAACTAAGCCATTAGGGTCCATCGTGCTACCACAGGATCAACATCTCTAAAGAGCTACCCACTCAACCAGGAGGAGCTAGTTATGAAGCGCTGGAGGCTATTACTGCTTGTATTAGACAGTTCGCCGAGCTTGTTGAAAAAGTGGGCTTTTAAATGCAGTTTCATACGAGCGGAGAGAGCTTCGCATGTTTCATGAAAATGGAGGATGGATCCTTCCTCTTCTTCATCCATGCAGCTTCTACAGAAGTCGTTTGCGAGGAGCAACAATCTGGCGGCGTGCCTTCTGATAATGCAGTGCCCTGCAATGACACCTACTTTGTTTGAAATGAGCAAGGTTTTCTGTTGAATAAGACAGTTGGAGCGTTTCTGATCCAGCTTAGGCCAGACCTGTTTAGTGATGAGACACGTAGGGCCATCTGCCCATCTGCAATTGGTTAAGATGATAGTGTTGAGCTTGAGTAGCAGTTTAACTGAAGTGAAAGGCATACCGAGATTCGCCTAACCCGGCAAAGTCTATAGAGGGTTGCACCCTGCCTGGCGAGCACCTCGCACATGCAATTCTCTAAAATGTCTGTGTCCCGGCATCCAAATGAGGTGGCCGGTTAGGGTGCCCGGAAAGATTTTGCAAGTAATGCGGTGAAGATTCAAGAAGAGGCTGAAGTTCATGTCCTACTCTAGTGCGTTTCGCCATGTTGGACATGAGAAAGATAATTTTTGAAGTAGCCCCTGCGGACTCAGACAGATAAGCCGGCACCCAGTGAAGAAAGACAAGGCTGTTCATAGGCAATTCTGAAAGATGCAAGACGGTCTCTACAAGTAGCCTAGAGCTTAGCTCGAAATGCTAACCTACACAAGCCTGACTATTTAAAAATATCAGAGCAGTCTTGCCAGAAGCTTAATGGATATGGTAGATCCTGTCAAATGAGTTAATGGCATGGAACTCCTCCAGTAAAATAGACAAATATTTTCCAAGGTTAGTATATCCTCCAAAAATCCCAGAGACAGTTACTCGTCTTTACTCTGATAGTACATGCAAATGGCACAAGCGAAATTGTTTGCCGAATACTAGTACAGCTTCTGGTTCTGGGGTGATTGTCAGATACGGGTGCCTGGACCCATTCTAGATTAGAGTAGGTACTTCTGTAGGGAAAGCGTCTTACCAATTTCTCTGGGAGCACAAGATGGTACTGACGTCGAACGAAAAAACAAAAACTCACGCGGCCTTCGACAAGACTTTCTTTCAGATTCTTTACTTTGAAATCTATATGTCTTCAAACTGAGAATACTAAGCTTCGTATGTGAGCTAATGCAGTAGCAGGTTCGTATGTGAGCTAATGCTTAACATTTAGAAAAGATAAAGCACGATGCTAACGAAGTTACTGGGATCCAGCAAGAATGGTAGGAGTGAGTGGACCTACAACCGACGCGCGGAACTAAACAAATGGAAGTGAAGGTTATGAAGAGCAGGAAAATAATGGAGACCATAGCTCTAAGAATTGATAATCACCTCCAAATTTCCAACCAATATTATACAACTTAGGCAGCGACTGCATAAGCAAGGATCATGTGGAACATTGGCGGAAGAAGATTGCCCCAGAATCGCAAGTCTGAGCTGGCGACAAAAAAATAAAAACCTGTAAAAAAGAGGTCAGTGGTAGTCCACAGGAAGCGTGGAAAGCCAAAAACCGCACAACGTCAAAGAAGGGCGCATTTATTGCAGTTGACATGCTACTAATACGTATGGTAAGACAGGTAGCACAGTAGACCTAACTTTACCGCGGGCATCTATACAGATTTGAGCAACACAGCGATCCCTATTTCTCAAGCACCAACAGTTGGAGAAGAGTTTTGTTAGTCAAGACACATACGAAGTAGAAGGACATCTACTAGAAGCAATTCTAAGTTACAAGCAATATTTATGCAGACCGCTGTGCGTACTAGAGACACAGTAGGGAAAGTGCTGGAAAAATTATTTGCTTCAAATTTGACCATTATGCTTAAGGAGACAATACGGTTTCAATAAAAAATTAAGTACCACCCACGCGATAAAAGCAGTTTGCGATATCGCATGCGAAGTCATTTCTAGGACCAGATGAACAGGAAGGAAAGCGATGTTAAAAATGCCTTCAACTCGACCAACAAGGATCAATCCTGGGTCCAGCACTGTTGAACATTATGTACGTTGGAGTACTTCGTATGTGGAGACCAAGAGAAGTGGGCATAATTGGCTACGCCGATGACATAGCGGTGGTGCTAGTGGCCACGAAGCCACCAGAAATGATTTAGAACAAAAGATAGGCAATGTAGATTCTAAGGAAGGATGGGATGCGAGCATCATACAGAAACTACAGCGGGAAAATCAAACATCGAGAGCCCAAGATGAAGAAAACCCTAGATCATAAGAAGGTGAAGACGTGATGTCAAAACGAAGGAGTGCTCCAGCCTCTGGTGCCATAAGGGGCAACAAAACAGGGTTGGAGGGTGTTTAAGGCACATAAACATGCAGGAGCATGGTGTCGGGCATAACTCCTAGCACGGGCTATCGACAATGCAAGGATTTCACGCTTCCAGCGTATCAACGAGTCTACCCCGGGTCATACAAACGAACAAGACAGATTGACGATGAATAGAAGCTAGTTACTGCAGGGCTAGCTCTTCAAATTCTGTGTAGTCCTTGCTTTGTCTCAGTCCTCGTATGACAGAAGATGATTAAGGTGCCGCTATTTCAATCGTACTGTGGGTGAAACAAAGCCCGTTGTCACCATCTCAGTATCGTGCGCCTTCGGTGGTAATAACAAGCTTAAATGCAATTCCAGGAAACTTATTTCTAAAATTATTCGGATGCAACCATTTTCGTTCATATCACTACCTCAACGCAATTCATCACCCTTAAGGCATCTCCACCCAAAACTTATTCAGTCGCGATCACTAGAAGCTCGGAGACATTGTCCGATCTTCGGACATCCTAGAACACCAATCATTGCCGTGTGATTTAGATCTTTCCGCAGCAAATCTACACCACATTCGTTGAATACACACCATCACACGCTCCCAGGCACACAGCAAACAGCTCACAGCACACAGCACAGAGTACAAAACGTTCTGAGCATGTAAACATATCCATACACGGGTACCAGAACCAGCAATTACCAACCACAAGCAGTGCCCAATGCGAACACACCTCTCAATAATCTTTATCGGCTGCGATAAATCTCTCTCGCTGCCTCTCTCTCTCGGTTGTTTTGAGAGCACATATATATCTTCCTCGGCGTATCCTGGAATCGCGCAATAACATTTAATTTCTATGCAAAACAGCATCAATAATCTAAAGTGCACCACGGATACTGTGCGCGGGTCAGTCAGCTCTGGAGAGATCCTGGCCAGTGATCAGCTTGTAATTTAACGTCTAGGAGTGACCCTCGTCCAGGAGTTCCCCCTGCGATCGTTAGTTACAGATGTAAAATCGTGCACAGCTTCCATATGGATACAAACTGGGCGGCGGCGGGCAACAGTGAACAACCAAACGTGACGTGTGTGCGTGTATGTGGATCTGTGTTTCGTACTTGCTGTCGATAAAGATCTCAAAAGAGTGATCTTCCTTTTCGCGCGCTCTCCCCTAAGGGAAATAACTCAACGACAAACAACGACGTCCTGGTGTACCAACGACGATTGGAATCACATAAATTTGCATTCGACGAATCGGGCAAATGCAGAAGAACAACAGAAAAAAAAAAGTTTTATAGAGTCCAGGTCCTGGCTGATGGAGAGGAAAAGAATCATCACCTCACACTACAAATCGGACGGTGGGCAACAAGCCACTCTACACATAGGGGAGCAGCAACACGAGCGCCGAGCGTCCCTAGGCTGGAAGATGGTCGCGATGCAATGCCAATTGGAGAATTAATTGCGTCACAAAACCACAACACATTTCAGAGGACATGCAGCATGAACCCTTGCGCGGAAGGAATTACCTCGATGTTTGATACTTTTGATTCTTTCCGCGTACTTTCGGCTGACTGAGGACGCACGATCGAGTTCATGTCGTACGAGGATTGTATAAATCTTTTGGTTTCTCATGTCCTTCTTCGACTTTTTGGCCTGTTTAAGTACAAAAGATAGTCATCACTTAATTAAGGAGAATCGGCAGTTGGACTTGGGCTTGGGAAAGATTTTTCTCACAGCTCTTGGTGACGCAGTGGCAGTTTCAGATTGACTTTGTTGATTTGTAAGGAGCGATATATTTCAGCTGTGGGATACAGTTGGGAGTCACAAGGAGCATCCGTCCCAATAGATGTCTGTTAGGTAGTCCTACTTCTGTTGGTGACTTGTCACAATATCACGCGGGGCTGCGAATATCTGAAAATATCTCCCTAAACTTCATGTTATGTCAAAAGACCTTCTGAAGCCTCTCAGTATCTCAATAAAATATCACCCAAGCTCTCCTAAAACCATAGGGACTCCCATGAGAGTTCTTGGCATTCTCTGAGGCGTCGTAAAACCTGGTGACGCTTTACGACATCTGCTGAGGTGTCTCGACATTTCATAGTTCCTTGTATAGACTTTGACCACGTTTACCCAGAGCGATGCCTAATAGAATGAACTTTCTCATTACGTTGGAAGGGCAACGTCTGGTTCTACTACCAAAGAACAACAAACCACCAGAAGAAGGACTGTCACATGCCTCGATGTGCATGCTAGATATACTGGGTGAGATGCTAGCAAACAATTAGAAAAAAAGAAGCAAGCAAAAGAACCAGCAACGATGGCTTGAAAAACTCCATCAATAGCAGATGTCGTAGGAAGGGTAACAAAGATCATGGAAGAAGCGATCTCAAGAAGGAGATAAAGAGGAGGTGGAAAACGATATTGAGCAGCCATAGAACTAGGCATCAAAAACCCCTCAAACCCGGCCATAACGCCTATGTCCTGCTACCCAACTAGAGTGGTAGTGTACTCCTTTGGGAGACGATTATAAGGGACGAGCTATACCCTCTAACTGGAGGCTTCCACACGGGTGCGTGCTGAGACGTATTTCATGAGAAGAAGACATCGTGAGACCTGGAATACCCAACGAAACCTAAATTCCTGCTTTGCTAAGTACAAGCATCGCGATTGTGTAGGCAATCGTCGAATTTTTGAAAGAAGTTAAGGACTCTTGGAATGAAATCACCCAGCGAGGAAGGATCCTTACACTTAGACGGTTTAGGTTGTATTTTGATCAACAAATGTTTCATTGGGGGACTGCTCCAAGGCAGAGTTGATAAAAGAAGCCGGAGTGTGAATAAATGACAGCACGAGTGGAACTATCACACAAAGGCAAGCTTAACCCACTGATTGATACGGGAAGTTATTTAGGTAAACCGCGGTCCTCCTTAAGGAGTTGGATTCGGTTCTAATTTTGTCAAACTTATCTCTACAGATCCTCACATGTGTCTAAGCCAGAAAATTGTGGATTTCATTTGCACTCCCCGTGTAAGAGCCATGATTCTCTTCCTACTGCTTACATAACAAATCCGGGGCCATCGTTGGTAGTTACTCAAGTAAGACCGTCCTTCATAATTCGCTTTGAAAAGGCGTACTGGATAAACCGCAGAGCTTTTGCTAAGACGTGGGCCTTGAGCCGATGCAAATCCACTGGATTAGCACTTGCATTGTCAGGTTTAGCGCTTGTCTGGTGACCGATAATTGAAAAATTATTTCCCTTGCCTTGCTATTGAACACATGACCGTTCTGGGAATAACCGCATCCCAATCCAGCACCCCCACAGCAGCTATGTAGACGCTTTTGAAATTACTCCCTATACGACTAGAGGTGAAAAACACCCGGAGGCTGCTCGTAGACTCAAAAATCTATGTTATTTTAGCAGGACACAGAGCTTTCTAAACGGGAGTAAAGGCAGCCACTGGATTCGGAAGGCATCCGAGCGACTTTGTATGTCAGGCTATGCAGTTCGATTCTCCGAACAAGAGAAGTGGCAATGAGGCACTGCCATTGCAGAGGAGAGGGGTGTGGAAATATAAACGTAGAGTGCGCAACTGGAGGTACTTAGACCGGCCTACCTGCAGAGACTTGTTGGTTGAGGCCCAGATTTTTTTAAGGGATTTTAATTTGGAATTCTTGCATTCTAATAATTTGAACAAAATTACATCCGAGATGTCTTCAAAACTCAATCCTGACGTTGTGTGTAATTATTATTAATTTTCGAAAATCTGGTTTAGAAGTTTGGTACGTAAGGCTGTACTCTGCATTTTACCTGAATCCTTTGAGGAGGCATTGTACCAAAAGTGGATCACAGCCCTCTGCCATGAACATCACACTCCATTGATCCGTGTGGATTTACACAAGAAGCTCGGCGAATGGTCTGATCTGTGAAAGATCGACAAAGAAAGTAAGCCACGTAAACTTATGTGAGATAGTTGTATGGACAATGCTTGTTTGTGTGTGTAAAAAAAAATTCAAGTTTTGTGTCGGATAAGGAGAAAACCAAAGACTGGAGGAGATACTTTCTGCGTTTTCTGGGCGACTAGTAAGAATTCCTAATTTTGTGTATTTGTCTCCTTCGCCCGCTACTACAGAACCAGTAGGAGTGACAAGGAAAAAAGTCTGCAAAGTCAAGTTTTATTCAACCAACTCGTACATAAAAGAGAAGTAGCATGCGTGAGTCCTCTTAATACATCCTAAGTGTTATGTACATGGATATTGCCATACATGTTCGAAAAATCAGAGAGTAAACGACCTGAATTTTAAGCTTTCCCTACCAATGTGTAGAGGAAGTGAATGATGTTTGCGTGAGAGTTTTCGAAATTACGGAGATGTAGAGCTTACCTGCTGCGTTTTCTGGGCGACTAGTACTTTATTGACGTTGCAGGTATGAATTCGCCCCGCCATTGGGCGCCACTGGTACAGGAGATTCGATCGTATTCCAAATCTCACCGAAGAAGACCACAACATTGCCTTTCTCAGAAAAGAGACTGTGATCAGAGCGAATAATGTAGAGACCCCAATCTTACTCAACCCACACATGAAAACATGGAGTTAGCCTACGAGAGAGTCTTCGAAAAGTGTACACTATTTCAACATTGCCAATATCCGACTACTACCATCGACCAATATGTGACAGAAATAGGTGATGTTTTGAGAGAGGCTTGGAATTCAGAGAACCTGTCGTTGTGGAGCCGAATTGACTAAGCTTCAAAGGGAAAAGGCTACTTTCTACATTTTCTGGGCGACTAGTAATTTTCAGAGCTTGTGGTGTTGAATCTGTGTGTCCACTTAACGTCACAAGGCAGATCTGTATTTTCTGGGCAATGAGTTAAGCTAGAACCAAACTTGTGTCGCTGTGGCTTTCATGCATTTCTTATGGCTAGAACCACACTTGTCTTGTGTGATATGTCCCAGTGCGGTGTGTCGTGACGTTATCCCTTGTTTTTTTGATTTGCGACGCATGGCTCTTTGGCGTCATCACAACACACGAGACAAGTGTGGTTCTGGCTTAAAACTGAAGCATTGCGAGCGTCTTTTTTAATCGAGGCTTTTTTAAATACGATAGATACATAATCCTTGAAGTCTTGCAACTTTTCTTGTAGCAAGTCAATTGAAACTTTATCATCCTCGATGGCGCCACACACACGATTTTCAATTTGTTGATGCCATAGCCGACTGGAACAAGTTTGGGTGCACCCCACAAGAGACCGTCCATTTCGATAGTTCGCACACATTTCTCCATTTCTTTGATGTCGGGTTCATCACCCCACGGCTTGACTCAGGACCGAGGATTTGACAATGAGGGCTGATTTCTTTCAATTCTGGTGGATAGGCATCTTCTTGCTCATCATCAGATCCAAAAAGATCTACATCATCATCATCTTCTGCAACTGAGGGCTTAACGCCAACAGTTTTTGGAAGAGCTTGACGACCCTATGCTGCCCTTTCGGACGGGTCGAACGGTGCAATGTGTCAGTACCAACGTTGAACATGAGAATTGATACCAGTTTGTGCCTTTCCAAGTGCATCAAACACTGATAGATCAGCCTTTGATGGGGTGCAACCGCTGATGTAACTATTGTCGGCCAAGAAGGTGTTTAGTCCTTCAAGTGCTAAGAAAGGGTAGGGAAGTCAATCAGCTAAGAGTATCTGGTTATTAACTGGAAATATTTTAAGAAAGTGGGTGCGGAAAATAGAACCTTGCCCTTTTCAGTTTCTTTTTTAAAAAGCAGACGTCGAAAAAAAAAATGTCTTGAAGACTCTCTCAAAGACTGCATCGATTTAATGGTTGAACAAGACGTAATATTGGAAGCTGCTATCGCTCTGTTTACGTTTTTCTCAAATGATCGACTGAAATAGAACCGCATGTGTTCAAGGTTACGAATGTGTGAATAGGGAAGCTCAACACACAGAACCAAATAAGCAGGCAGTATTCGTATGAGTGGGTGATGCTGTTTTTAAGAGAATTTTCGAAGCGACTTGTTTTGGCAAATGAAAACAGAGAACTGCAAAAGGGAGAAAGAGTTTTCGAAACAAACTTCAAATTGGCGCGAAAAATAAATTTCACAAGTCCAACTGAGGGGACTTTCAGCATTTTGGTGGACTTTGCCTCCATCTACTCTCTCGCCAGAAGACAAGACTTGTTTTGGTCTGCTTTCTCAGGGTGATTAAGTCTCCAGTGAAAAAAGAGAGAACTCGAATCTCAGACAACTCATGAAAGACAAGATGATGGTAGCCTGCTAGAGAGTCTTCGAAATTTTTAACACCATGTTACAGCTGCTCATTCACATGTAAAGAATCCGAGAGCGAACAAGAAAGACCTATACTCACAGCTGGCTCGACCTATGGAGGAAAGAAACAGATGATGTCGGTGAGAGATTTCGAAATTTTGGCGCAATAGGGAAGAAGTCACTGCAGCAGCTACTTTCTATATTTTATGTGCGCCTGATGCTTTGATGAATTTTTTTAATTTAAAGTCGACGCTTGAAGTCTTCTTAAAATTTTTTTCTAGGAAACAAAGAGTGGTTTTGAATGCATGTGTGTACCCGACCTAGCTATCTTAAATGCGACCTTTATACCGGCCCATAAATTGGGCAAATTCTCCTTTTTTGCTAAATTTTTTAATTTAAGTTGAAACCGCCAGAACTTCAGAACAGTCTTGGAAATAAGTTTGTGATCCATCGACATTGAAAATGTTGGTAAAAGAAAGAAGGACTTATGCATGTACATATGTGTTAGTATTCATCGAAAAAGAGAGACTAAAAGCTACAAATGAATAGACTGTCAACACTTAAAAAAAATTTCAAATCAGAGTGCCGGCGGAGAAGATCTGTAAGCTTTTCGAATGTGTGAAGGAGATGGATGCTGTGTTTGAAGAGTTGTTGATTTTGGCGCGCTTTGCTCTTTCGGCGGTGAAAATCATAAGGCATTCGAGAGATGCTTGCTACATTTCCTGGGCGCCTAATACTTTTCGGAAAGTTCAGCGTTTTTTTTCAAAGAGGAAGTCTATTTTATCACCACTGTGCATACAGTAAAAAGTCAGTTTTCGAGAGAATTTCGTTCTAAGTTTGGGCATTCAATGCTTCTTACAATTAATTTTATTCAGTGTAGGCTGAGAAGGACTATAAATATTCATAACCTAACTGCTTTACGGGACTGTAAGCAAAAAACGATGCAATACACTAATGATGGGGTTGACTGCTGCATGACATCCTTAAAGTTTGAAGTATTTTAAGAAAATAAGACTTGCGTGAAGCTTAACATTGAGCAGCGGGTAAAAAAGCCGTCGTGGCTTTCTATGCTTGCAGCAAAACCTTCTGCAAGCAGTGGGGACTTCGCCCGAAGATGGTCATATGGATGTACACCGCTGTGGTGCGTCCTATACTTTACTGGTATAGCTATCCTCATTGACAGCCAGATTGCTATCAAGGCAATTGTATCCGCCACTACATCCTCGAACCTAGTGGAACAATGCAAGCAGGAACTCACCCCACTGGGTTATCCGTTGAGGATCAGTCTCCTTTGGCTGCCGGGTCAAAGCAACATCAAGGGAAATGAGCGAGCTGATGAACTAGCAAGGCGGGGATCTGCCTTTGATGGTTCCCTTGCGGAAACGGTGAACGTGTCGTTGGGGATCCTTAGGAGTAGGATCTTTGCGCATTATCTATTAAAGGATGATTGTTTTTTACATCCGACAGGTCACTTAAAGAAGCTTCTGGGGTTCTATTGAAAGCACCACAGAGGCAGTTCGTTGTAGAAATGTCCTTGCCAAGGTTCCATTACAGGTCTCTTCTATCAAGAACTGTTACGATACCTGAACAGACTCCTACGAGAGTACTGCCTTCCTTGACATCGAAAGGGCATTCAACAGTGTGAGCACTGAAGTAATCACAAGCAGCCTGCGGAAACCTAAATAGATCCGGGTATACGCAGGTGGATTGAAGAAAAGCGTAGTACCCGCATATTGAATTCTACTCTAGGATATGTAGATCGCAGAAAGAGAGTCAAACGGGATACCCCCCAAGGCGGAGTCCTATCGCCGCTTATATGACTCCTAGTAGTGGACGACTTGGTCAAAATACTGGAAAACAACGGCTTCAGCGTGGTGGCCTACGCCGATGATGTGGTCATTCTGGTGTCAAGGAAATTCCTTCCCATGATCAGCGACTGAATTAGCCAGGGCAGGGTCACATCTAAGCGCCTCACAGGGCCTTCCCAACGTCAGCACACCGCTTACCACTTTCAACAGAAGGATACACATTCAGTCCAACGAGGAAGCTAACAGCTAACAGCCTTAGCCAAATCGTTACGGCCATTGTATGACAAAAAGAGATCCACTGATTACATGAAACGCAGTCGCAGGGATATCACAGGTTACTGTGCGATAGACAATCATGTAGCATTGCCAGAACTACCCCACAACGACTTCTGTAGGAACTGCAGGTACGAAGCGGAACTAGAATCCATTCGCCATTTGCTGTGTGATTGTTTAGCACTAGCCACCAAAAGGAAAGACACTTTTAGGAGCCATTTCCTTGCGGAACTGGATGATCTAAGTAACATTGAGCTGAACAAACTCCTGAGATTTGAACACATATCCGGGTGATTTAGTTCAGTCGTCGATAACTGAAATTTAGGTTCTCAAGGGTCTACTAATGGGCACAATGGACTCAATGCTAGTCTATGTGAGCCGTTGATGATCTCATGTCAACTAGGCCATCCTAACCAGATTCCTTCATATTTGACTGATTGCCTCAATTGTAGAAAAAACGTCTTAAAACTACGCTAAAATAATGGCAACCGCAATCCCGTCTATGGAACGCAATGTCGTAAACACTTTGAATAGAAAACGAGCAGAGCCCCGTCAGAAAATGCCTTCGAGCGACCCGCTAATAAATAATAGACACCAACCTCTACAGAAACAATAATTAAGCTTCTAGCTTGTCTAACGACATTGTCTCATCATTCCCGAGAATATTCAATTTATAATTCCTTCGGAAGATGTTCTACAATAATTAAAAAAAGTAAAAAAGTGGAAAAAAAAAATAAAATTTATTCACAATCCGCATCAATCCAAGTCGGTGTTGTCACATCACCACTTGTCCCATAAATTCAACTCGCCGAACCTACAACAGACCCCATTTTACCCTCTGCATCATCTACGTTAACATTTGACAAGAATTACTAATCAAGCGCGTATCTAAAACCCATAAATTCGCTTTTCTAATCTCCAGTCCCCCGGCTATCACATCAGAGATCTGTAACATTACGACCCACTCGCCGCCGAAGTCGGCCTGGCTCAACATCATCAGCTTGACAGGAATTTGAATAAAATTAAGGCACGAAGCAGAAAAGGGTTGCTACGTCGGCTAGTCGGTTGGTTGGTTGGTTGTTTGGTTGTTTGGTTGTTTGGTTGGTCGGTCGCGTCTGCTTGTTGTGTGCGCGCCCCAAAAAATCACTTGATGCCCAGACGATTTATGCGCTCTTGGGTTCAAATTAAACGAGAACACGAAACGCCAACTCTGACATCAAACACACACGCACACATAGTCCCCGACGAGGGTGATTAAACGCGAGAACTACACCGCGCGATGGATCAGCCAGAGTGTCAACATGGCTCACAGATTCTCTAATTAATCCACATACAAGGGGGAACCGCTTAAGTGTTTCTTGCAGGTGGGCGGCAGAATGTCTTCTTTACTACGCGCGCTGTCATCATCATCACAGAACCAAAGACTAACTCCGTCCTAGATACGAGTACACTCCGGCTCTGGATGTTTGATTTGGTTTTATCACCTGACGATGCAACAGCACAGCGTCCTCATTTAATTAATTCGAGTCCCCGAAACCTGTTGATTTAGTTTAACAGAAAAACACGGGAAAAACAGAACCCAAACGAGAGGGTGGAGATGGCCGCTTCTGTTTGCGATGCGGTTGACATAAAACGCTAACGTGTGGGCGCGCTGCTGAATCTCGGCTAATGAGAGGCGAATGCGGTATTTACTCGTATCTTTCGATTTCCATCTTTCCTTGGCTTTGTTTCGAATGATTATTTGTAGAGCGCGGCGATACCTGTTTACCATTTAATTTGTATCTATAGTTCTCGGTGTAAATGTTTAAACAAAAGGCGATGCCGCCGCCGCCGCGAAACAAAAGTGCTTTCAATTAGCGAAAGATATTTTCTTCTTCTTCTTTTTTTTGTGGATTTTTGGATCAACTCCCAAAGTGCCAGGAGGCAAATATTTAATTTTGAAGGAATCTAGGTTATCCTTTCAGAGAGTGGAAGGAGAAGCATGCTTGATGCGTGGTCTATCCGATGACCTGGATTTGGGTCCTTTTTCTATTTGGAATTATATCCATTACGTGGGTTGAAGTAGCAGATGTCAATCAGAGCTTTAAATGAAACGGAGGATAATCCTGAAGTCTAAGAACGCCAGTTTGTTGAAGACATTGTGGAAAGAGCCACTAAATGGAGGAGTTTTCTTTGGGACAAGACCGGACAGATGCATAGGAGGTGAAGGATAGTTTATTTCTTCTTTTCGTCCCAGAAGCTCTTGCAGAAGTCATTTCTAAAATGAGCCACTCTTGGACATTCCACTAGGACTAACCATTCGAAAAATTGCTGCTCAACGCATCATGAAATCATTGATTGCTCATGCTGAAGATGGCCGGCTATGCATACGTGGAGTCTGTAGCCATACATTATGCACTTCGCGGGTTTAATGTGCCAGTATAGTATGTCGGTCTAGATAGAAATTCTAACCTAATAAAAAAGGAATCGAAGAGTGCTGTATCACCGCATTACCGGTGCACTTAGAAGGTACGACTGTGCACTTAGAACCTCTTTAACAGCAGAGCCTCAAACCATGCTTCACTTTCTTTCATTGCTGAGAGATTATCCCTAATGTGGAGAACAACATACAGGATACAGCGATATCCTTCCCAACTGGATGTCAAATTTAACAATAAACACTCAGACGATCCAAAGGATAACCTTTCATTGTCAATTTAT
Source organism: Blera fallax (assembly GCA_946965025.1). Lineage (NCBI taxonomy): Eukaryota > Metazoa > Arthropoda > Insecta > Diptera > Syrphidae > Blera > Blera fallax. The sequence goes on along the minus strand of OX337247.1, from coordinate 11,051,997 downwards.
ATGTATGGATAGAAGGATGAAGTCGGAATTGAAGGCTTCTGTAAGGACTTGGATGTCGCTTCTTCAATATTTGTTTGCCGTTTTTGGTGAAGCAACTCAGCGAACTGGTCATGAGCATCCCCACTTTACTAAAAGCTTCGGTTTTATACTAGTTCTTGGGTAGCCAAAGTGAAATGATCCATGGTGTCACAAAGAACCCTTTCTGGTCTAAGTGTGGCTGTATCCTGGGATAGCAAGCCACCCTAATCTAAACGTAAACCTTGTCAAGCCACTGCCTGGATGGTGATTAATACTTAATATCGCGGATCGATATTGGTATTCATCGACAGTTAGGCAATAAGCAATGAATAGCTGCCGCATATACCTCTACGAGATAGCAGAACACTACATACGAGTACAACTTCTTTGTGGGATACAAGGTCACTTTACGTAGCAGGCGTGAAAGAGTTCTTTTGATACAAGCAGCTAAGGTTTAATCGAAAAGTAACTGAACTACCCAAACTGGGAAGGTAAGGTAAACTTATTGGCAGCTTCAATACCGGAAAGCTACTATGACCAGACACTAAATCAGAAGGGATCTAATGGCATACATAAGAGAGGAACCATCTCAAAAACCAACCAACGCCATTCCTGGGGTCCGTACTATGCTTAAGCATGCTCAAAGGCATGGCATTTCACATAATAACTTCTGCAGAAGGCACAGATAAGAGAGAGGAGGAGACCTTATTCCACTTAATGTACACGTACACTGTACTAGCTAAGGCTATACTTGATGAAAAGCTCTTCAGTCACTTAAATAACCTCAGCAGCGCCTGCAACGTTACTGGCCTCTACTTAGTGCAAGTATAATGGACCTATTTTTGGCCGAGGAACATCCCAAACTTTTTCATAGAAAATGGCATCTTCATACCGAATATTGCGTCTATGTTTGCGAAGCCCTGCCCTATCATGTCTGCCAAACAAGGTTAAATCTTCAGTGTCATCGAACCGACCTAAAAAAAAAAAAAAAAAACACAACGCAACAGACCGTATGTGGTTCAGGACTAGCTTCTCGCAACCATTCAGGTTCTGCGTGTTATATTTATTCACACCTACAGTTTGGAGCCATATCAGAAGGTTTTTTTTTGAGAACTGAACTCTGTTTGCCGTTAAGACTCAGAGGTCCACTAGAAACTTGATATCGTGGCTTCCTCTTGTCAAGAATTTGCAGGCATTAGGACAAGGCCAAGCCTGTAAACTGTCCTTCCGACTTTTGTAAATGTAGACATTCCACACCAAGTGCCTTCGTTTCAACAATTCCTTCAAAGAAAACCTTCCCACCCCGACAGATACTCGTAAACCGCGTCGCCTTAATAGAGCCTTCAATTCAATTCGTTAAAAACTAAACCATCTGGCATGCACCTCCCTGAGGCCGTCCTACAGAGCACTTTACGATCTAATTGAATTGATTGATTTACAACCATTACTATGCCATGGAAAATGCAATAAAAACGGAAACAATAGCCACGGCCTCCACCCACCTACACCCTGCAACATCCTTCGAATATCCTTCGCATCAAATTCATAAGCAATTTTCTACGATTATTATTGCGTTTTGCCACTATAAGTACAGCATTTCCATTAATTAATGTCCTTCTCGTTGTTTTTATTGCTATCACCCGCTGCCTGCCATGCACGAAATAGAACACCCCCAACTCCTTAGACCTGCGACGCCTCCCACTACTACAGATGTTAATAAAAATTTATTATTATTGTTCGAGGATATTGAAAATGTTGGTGGGTTGTAATTCTCGTTATGACTCCTAAATGACAATGACACTGTATCCTTCTCTCTTGCACACTTGCAGGGATCTATGCAAAGCAAATATTTTTTTTTATGATATATGACAGGACATCGGATGTTTTTTTTTTTTGTGTATTTTTTGGCGACCAAACTAGAGCTGACTCATATTTTAATTACCATCCTCAAGCAACCCCCCCCCGGATGGGGGGAAGGGGTGTTGGTCGTCAGGTTGTAATAAATTTTTTGAGCCACTCTCGTTCTCATTTTATGCATTTTTATGTGTCGGTCCTTCGTCGTCGGTTGTCGGGTTGTCGATGTGTTGTTGCATATCTGCTTGTGCACCATATTCACGAGTTATGTGTGTGTGTGTGTGTAATGCATGTCCTGTCGAAGATCAAACGCATAAATCAACACGAGAAACCATCGAAAATTCCACACAGGATGTCCGGTTTGCGTTATAAATGGCAGCAGTACGAGTGCTGTGACTAGGACAGGCAAAAAAAAGGATACAACACTGTGTAGTGAGTGAAAAACAGTAAAAGCCCATAAAAATGCATCATAATTTTGGGCACACAACACTCGTTAATATTCGCGTAACCCAAAAAAAGGGATCCGTCAACAGGGTAACACGACAAAAAGCTGGACGCTGCAGAATGCGTATTTATGACCACATGAATGCATTTGAGGATGGATGGACAGGCAAGGGATGGAGTTGGTAAGTTGGGCGCCTTCAGTCGACGAGGAAATAGGGCGTCGTTAAAGGCTAGTTAGTGAAGTTGGGCTCAAGACCACTTAAGTTAGTTGTACATGAAGTTAAGTGATGATGATAGTCTTCGCCGGCAACAGGTGTGGGGAGGTGCTCTATCGGGGTTCAGCGATTATTAGGTACTGATCGTCGTCAATGGAATCATTGTCAAAGGATTGATCAACGTCAGAGGGCTTTTAAATAGACAACTTGTCGATCAGAAGACTGATCTCTGAAGGGTATTGGTCTAGATACTGATCAATAGCGGGTGGGTGTGAGGATTTATCTTTATGGAGCTGAATGCATGGGTTGACCATTTAAGGACTGATCCTGCTTTTTTAGATGGGTGCTGATCATTTGATAACAGGTCCTTGAGACACTTGTTTTCAGAAGACTGACTGCTAATAGACTATTCGATAGATGGCTACTCGTTGGGATACTGGCAATGTCACCAGCAAACTGAACAAAAGTGTATTTATAGTCGGAGAGGTGGTCATCAAGGTGCTTAACGCCAGTGCACAGATCGCCAAATAAAGGTTGATTCAAATCAAGTTTCCAACGTTGGTAGCCTACCGACTAATCCACACCCCGCAGGCTTCTACGACTCTCACCCCGGAACTGCCGTTAAGCTATTACCTCGCGAGGCCGGTTAGCCACTTATACTTTGTCCACCGTATCTGTCCTTCGACTGGTTATCAAGACAGCTTCGGTCTTGTGGTCTGCTAGCTCGAGGCCGGTAGACTCTAGCCAATTTTGATCCTGGCAACCGCTTTGTCCGTGGTGGACTCTGCTTTGTGGATGTGTTTGGCCACGATATCGTCAGCAAAGCCGATAATTTTAACTCCTTGTGACAGCGTTAGTCGCAGAACTCCGTCATATATTATGTTGCACAAACGAGGGCTCCCTCGTGATGATGCACAGAGTAGATGGGGGAATAGATGCTCCATTACTGTCTTCTGCATCGTGGACAGGATATTGCTGCTGTAAGTGAAAGTGTTGCCAAAGACACAGAATTGTCGATTCGTCGACGTTTGCAGCTTTTAGGTTTGACCCACGACTAGCACGTATACCCAATTATACAAAAATACAAGAACTGAAGGCCAGAGACCATGGACGATCTCGTGCAAATTTCCTCTACTCTGGCATCCGCTATCACTTAGTCTTCAAACTGCATGGTCGGCGTTTCTGCAAGTTTTGAGATCGGGGTTTCGATTCAAGGATTCTCTTGGCTTAAGCATTATTGTCCAGTCCCTAGACTGAGCCGAAGTTTTCACCTTGGGTTTTTGACTGTATCCGCCGACCGCTTTTTAGCATGTCCAACAGACGATTCGTTACCTGCAGATCCATATGCCCTGGTATCCAGCAGAGGGTCACCGCATTGGTTCTAGTTACCTCGTTTAAAAGCAATTTGCTGATCTTTACAAGCCTCGATCTTATTACCGTGGTATGAGCCTAGCTTCTCGCGACCATTCCTGTTGTGCGCGTTGCATATATGATATTGCACAAGTGGAAGGACCTACATTTAAAGGTCAAGGCGAATTGAGAAACCATCTCATGACCGTTCTTACTCTCGGACGCTTGTTAGACATTTACGAGAGGTGGGTCGGTAAGTGATGGGTGGGACCGTGGAGTGAGAGGTAGAACCGCGAAGCAAGAGGTGGGATATCGAAATGAGAAATGGGACCGTTGGTTGAGGACCAGATTCACCTTGAACTATAGCGCCACCTACATAAGTAAGTAGTTAGTTATTGTGAAAAACTTGTTGGCATTTCCTGGGATTCGAACTTCGAACCTCCCGTTCAATAGTCCAACGCAGTACTCGCCATACTAGGCCTGTATAATATGACTGGAAGAATCAACGTTCTTTGGAGCACCAATTTAGTTCTTCCAGTTAGGCCTTTGGAGTCCAGCTAGTTTGCCTCAGCGAAATAGCGACGTTTTCCGAAGGTTAATTGTTTCCGGATCTCCGCGGGAGTATCGTTTGTGCAGTTTATGTTCACTTTCAGATAGGTTAGCTCCTTGACTATGTCGAAGTTACTCCAATTTGAAGGCGATAGCAGCCAAATAATTGTCCGATCTTTTGGCACGATCATAGCCCTTTCCATTGCAAGTGATAAAAAGTAACTGAATATTGACGCAGCTAGTTTGTGCCAAGGGTGTTATATAAATAGTTGAATAGAGGTGTAACATGGAAACACTCCGAAAAGGCCCATTGGTACCTCAACTCCAGTCCTGTGGCACGAGAAATCATTCAAAAACGCAGGCGAACTAATAAATTTCCTCTCAAGTATACACATGCATCCATTCACGCAAACCGGACACGAATATGAAAGACGAACATTTGCAAGAAAAAAGAATTAATAAAAAAATTCATGTACTCCTATGCATCCTTAAAAAAAAAACGCATTTCACCATTGCACATCCAACGAGGCGAATATCAGGCAAATCCACTGCAGGATGAAAAAAAAAAGGATTCCACTCCATCGGATGATGATTGTCCAGTGTCAACACGAGCTTTGTGGTGGTGCGTTCATATTCATAATTCTCCATCCATTTTGGGCTCGGACGACGACAAGTCCACTGTTTGTCGATAGATATCCATATCCTGTGACATGTCAGACATTTTGCATTTTTTTTTTATTCCAAAATGCATGCCAGACATGCATTGCATTCGATTCGAGGAACAACCACAACCAAACACGAAAATAAAAAAGGACTCGCGCCAAGTTGTATTATTGTCTAGCTGTCGTCATCTTACCCATCCCTGTTATGCTGTTGTTATACGCTATCGGTGTCCTTGCAAATGCAATGCACCAATAAATCAAAATAATATTTTTGTTGCCATTGTATTCGTTCAGTTTTCTTTCTTTACTGAGTGTGTTTTTTTTTGCGTTCCGGTGCGGTATATCCTGCAAACACACATGAAGCATTCGGGAATTTGTCAATGTCATCGATGATTTCTGTCAGAGTTGCAGTGTACACTGCTGCTGTTGCTGTTGCTGCACACCATTGCGGCAATGTTTGAATGAATTTATGACACACTGCGAGAAGGATTGGAACAGGACGACAGGCCGTATCGCCGAAGCCCAATGTCTGTATGCATTTTGCGGACACGGTTGCAGTTCGCTTGCTGCAGGGATAAAAGAATCGAATCCTAGGAGGGGCTCTGCAACAACGGTAAAAAGTGCTTAATTATTATTTATTGCTGTTTTTTGTTTGACGCGTTTTTTTTTTATTATTTTCTTTTGCTTCCGCCCGTGTTTGGCAGGAGTGCCGTGCCGTCTGAATGAAGGATATTTGTGTGGGTAAGAGTGGCTGATGAAGGCGGTAATTTTCTTAGTCAAATTCAATTTTAAATTTTTCCCCGAATAGGCCCAGGGACACGGTCTATGGTTTTGAAATCGAACAACCTATTGCGCCAACTGAATCCTGAATCCCTGTGGTTTATTAATCTTTCCTTTGTCGAAAATCAAACGTCCGTGACGAGTAATAAAATGTTTTATTCCAAAAAAAGAACAAACATTGCTGACGAACCCTCATAGAAAACAAGAAAAGGTGCAATAAATCGATTCGGTCGCAGCAAGGACATGGCAATTCTTGCAAATCGTACAGCAACAAACCCCAATGAACAAATTAATTGATATCAATTAATCAAAATGAGAGCGGCACGCCAGCAGAAAGGGGGAAGTGAAGACACAAAAACACTTCCTGGCCGGAATGCAAAGAATACGAACAAGGATGCACTTATGAATGCGATTTCTTTTTGACAGGACAGGCCATAATTTATGGCCACGGCCATTAGTCTATGTCGATCAACTTTGACATGTGCCTTTCGCCATGATCCTGTGCCAACGTGCCATCGTGTCCTGTGCAAATTTAATGAATTTTGACACTTTTTTCGGGGAAAATAAATGTTGGGCGAGTGAGTACTTTGAGGAGAAGACATCAGGCAGCTGCGTGTTGTGGCATGATGATCCTGAAAAATTGTCATCGATACACTTTCGCATAATGCCAAGGATCGTGATGTTTGTTTAAGTTCTGATCATTAGTCATGGAAAGTGAAATCGTAGTTAAGTTGCACAAGCGGCCGGTGGACGTTTGATTAATGATTGACATCTGCAGTTTGGTGATGATGATGTCTAGTCTAGAAGGTTGCAGATGTAAAGGTGGAAACGACGACGAATTGTCGAAACTAAAGTGAGGTAATTTTCGCAATCTACAAATGTTTCTGACTTCTATGGACAGTGGACGAAAATTCGTATCTACCAGAGGACATCCATTACAAGTAGCACCTCATTTATCCCCCGCAAGCGTCACTAGAATTTGAAGGAAAAATTAAAAGCCCCGGATGGTGCCAGACCGAAATAAGGGTTAAAGGGGCTTTAACTTAGACAATATGTCCAGCGCAGGATCGCAGTAGTGAAAATCAACCGTGACTAACGTAAGTGTGGCCATAGAAGGGACTACTGAGCAGTTATAGGTACGCACAACGCGAGTGGTTGCGAGTAGCTAGGCCCTGACCACATATGTACGGTCTGTGTGCCAAATATTTGCATTTTTTTAGAAGAGATATTTAAGGACCTTATTATGATTCATACTTGTCTCCCTCTTTCTACCGGGACGTCGGCACGGGTGTTGTTCTTAAGACTCTTACAGTTCTTGCTGACTGAGTTGTCCACACAGCTGCTAGACTTGGAAAACCGAAAATGTTCAGCAGGACTAGCAAGGGATTCTATAAGCTTCTGAGTAAGACTCAACAATATTAGCCCTAAAATCCTATACGATAGGGTCTAAGCTTGTCTGGGACTGTTTCAACCTTCTCGAAAGTCTTGCATTTGGGAACAGGATTATCGTAGTTTCGACTCCATGACATGAAGGTTTCGAGGGCACCGAACGGACTGACTGCCTGGCTTGTTTTCAACTCTTTGGTCGTGGACTTCATTTTGGGGTACCACCTTGCAATGCCCACTCTTAAATAACACAATGGGAGATAGACAGGCATGCTGACTTCTGGCCCAACGCTCAGAGCCTAAGGCCAGCTCTGTGGAGAGCAAAAGGAGACGTCAGAACATATTCCTCGCGTTTGTCACGGAGCCGCAAGGAAAAGATTACGCCATTTGGCGTGGGAGTCTGTTAGTACAGCGGACACTAAGAACCTTGAAACTTAAGCTGAACTGAGGTTTAAGAACCATACCGTACTCCACCACACCATATGTCTGTATGAATTTTGTAAGCAGCTATGAGGAAGCACTCGGTGTGCAGAAGGCTTTACGCTTACATACGAGCACGAGCCAATGAACTGCTTGCGACTGTGTATGCTGGGGATCTTATGACCGAAAAGTGCAGAACGATTTCGCTTTCAATGCTATGCGTTTGCTCGTATTGAGAAGGCGACAACATATTCTCCTCTTACCACGAAGTGCTGTGAGCAATTCCAATAAGGCTAGCTCATCACTTCCCAAACTTTCCGGCCTTAGCAAAAGGTCGCCGAGTCGTGAGACTTGATCGGCCCTTTAGATCCTGGCTAGGAAATAAGTCGGAAAAGGAATGGAATTCGGCAGAGGGGGAATCGCTCAACTGGGCAACAAAAGTTGCTAAGGATTTTGGTGAGTCGACCAAAAGGAAACCACAGAAAACCCCCTCCGAAAAGCAGCTCCCATGCCACTGGAACACCGAACCGGGTGGGTTTATCAAACAAGGCTGGGGGCCAATCCTTAGTTGCGATAGGTCCTGCGCCCAAAAGGCCTAGATCCCTCGATGAGGTATCTAACACCTCGAAGTAGACCAAGAAGCAGCGATTTCCAAAACCCTTCTCTGAAATAGTGAAGGATAGCCTCATCATTGTGATAGTGGACACGTCCGAGGACGATGGGAGAATCTCCTACGATTAATGGAGGTTCATCGAAGGCAAGGTGATGAATTGCCTTTACGAAATCCCACCCTAATTCCCCGCCCACGTTCAAGGGCTTCGTAAAACTTTTAGCGTGCGCTGATCAAAATTCGGTGGATTTCATCAGCACTGCGACAGTATTGGTAAAATCTGGCCAGGAGCCTGGCTTAAGGCAGTGGACCGGAGTGAGGTCCCCAACAAACAGAAAGCAAGGATCTGAGTACCCCCCGAGTATCAAAACCATAATCTGCCAGTAAAGGATTGGAAACTAATAGAGGAGTCACAACAACCCAAAAAGACTGCAACCCAACAACCCAAAGCAGCTTGCCCGCCGGTCGAGCTCTCTGTAAAATTTGGGCGACGAATGGAACCTTAGCATTGTGTGCCCCCATCCACAGGAAAGGTCTCCTAAGTCTCCTAAACGTCACATATAAGACTCGTCGACTGTACTGGTGAGCGCTTAATATCGTTCGTCAGCAACCTGATTGGCCCTCATCAGAGAAAACCCAGGGATTTCAAGTCGACACCCAATTGACACCCACTTGCCTTTGACAGCGTTTAGAGAGACGAGCTACATAGAGCCATGGAGAGATCTGGTGGCTCTATTAGATTGGCAAGAACACCACGGAACCTTTTGATGTCGAAAATGGTTTAAGACAAGGTGACGCGCTATCAAGGAACCTCTTCAACGCCATGAGCTGCGAGTAGTGCTTTTGCAAGCACGCAACAAAGATGGGTTTGGCTGTAAACGAGCACAAAGTTGTCAACGAGAAAGGACTCTCAGCATCAGTGACTCTGTCAAAAAGTCCACATGAACAGTTTTATTCGTAATTTCGAAGTAATTATCGATTTGGTCTACCTAGACTCCATTATCAGATCCACTCCAGATACCCCCGATTCATCAAGAAAATCAGGCTGCTCTAAGTCGAATATCTCATCGTCGAGCCCCAAGTCGGGGTAGCACAATAGATCTACAAAGGTCGCAGTGCACCTACACTCCTATAACCAATCTAGGCTCCGGGGCTACCTCACCAAATGACATCAGCAAAGAGATCAAATGAATAGTCCACCACCAAGTCGAGTCTTTGAATCCACGCCAGAGAGACAAGGCAGCAGAGGAAAACCCTGCTTAAGGTGGCGCGCTCAATTGGAGCAACCTCAACTAACTTCGGACCGAGTTGGCAAGAGGGCTATGTTGGTTGAGACTATGGTCCACTCAAGCATCATTCAAGGCACTCAATCAAGGCAAAGTACGTACTGACACCTGCTAAACGTCTAAGGTATGCCAGCAGATGTTCGCAAATCCTTTGGACACATTTCTCCAACAATTTCAACTTGACCTCTCACCAACATTCACATGTAGCTGCCAATTTCCTTTGATTCTCGCTCTCTTTTTTTATCCACAGGACATCATCTAACAGTAAGTTTTCCATTTGATCGCATTTCTTTCCTTTTCACGCGATGTGACCTGATTTATGACCGGCAAAATTCTAAAATTGATTTATGACCCTTCTTTTCGTCCTTTTCAAAAACTATCGCTGCATATGAACCTACACCGGTCATCGTTTTCATTCATCGCAGGACACACACACCCGAAATCGGAAAGAGAAAGAGAGATTATGATGATGATGATGATGATGATGATGATGACAACCAACGCAACGACTAGGACGAAGAAGAAGAGACCTCAATGATGATGATTTCTTCTAAAGAAAGTTTTCCTTGCAAAGATGGGAGGAAGATCCTTTGAAAAGACGGCCCAAAATGTATGCTCTGAGTGTGAGCGAGCTCCAATTCAGAATGGAGAAACCGGAAGGATATTTCATGAACATTTGAATTATATGCCGGCGCGAGCACACACACTGGGTGACATTTGGGCCGACAGGACCAAGTCAATAATTCATAAAAAAAAAGAAAAGGAACAGAGTTCCCGTTGTGTGTGTGTGTTTTTTTCTTTCTAGGGGTTCACTACCCCAAATGCACTTGGTCGTTGTCGTCCTTTCCACTGCTGCGTTTTCCTTATTCTCTACTCCAGTCGAAATGAAATGATTTCATGTGAAACGGTGATTATGTTCCAAAAACACACACACAAACTCACATCAAAAGGATATTTATTGCAGTTGAGCGTGTTTTCTTTGCCTGGCGAATATATTGGATGGGTTTCCCCCTTTAAGGAGACCAAAGTCCTGTCGAACATGAGTTATGATTTTTGATTGAAGTTGAGTTATTGCCAGGATTCAGTATTTATTATAATTCCTGCGGTTGCCTTTTATTCGCTCGCACATGTATGGGTGTATGCTTTCGATTACCGTCAGCAGGATCACATGGAAGGATAAAATTAATAATAAGAGATGTATGGCTGTAAAAATACGGGCTGTTGTTGTTGTTGGGTTCGGGTTATAATTGCCGATGAGTGAGAGCACTGAGTGTGTGTATGCAGATATACTCGTATCCTTTGCCGGCGTATTGTAATTATTTATTTCATTTTCGCTGAAAATGTGTTTATTTTATGATTTTTTTTTTTGAATTGAATTGAGACAGGCTAGTCGCTGAAAATGGGGTTAGTGAAGCTCTCACCTTCTCACGAGGGGAGGGGAAGACAGACTTTATTATTTGAATTATGAGTCGCAATTTATGGCGGTGGAAATAAATCATTTTTAATGTCTTTTCGACGGCACGGAGTGTGGTGATGATGGTGGCGGTGGTTGAAGAGTGACTCCTTTTTTTTTGGTAAAGAGTTCCGTTTTTCATTTTGGATTTTATGTGATTCAGAGATAATTGCTTGCATTGTGTAGGCAGTGGGTTGGCCACACGCTGATGGGTTGGAGGCTGAAATTGTTGAAAGAAACAGCAGAACCTAGTGTTTACGATAAGCTGTTCCACTCTCTGGATCCTTCAACAGTCTAAACTTCCAGTCAAGCAGTTTTGTTTGGTGTACACCTTGCATTGGCTCAGAGACCTGCTTCAGAGACATTTTTATGACCCTCGAAACCTCCATTGAAAAACATTTCTTCGTTGATCTGATTGGACGGATACTGGCATAGAAAAATCCTTGAAAAAATGGCGGTTTACAAAATGTAGAAATTGTACTTTTTGCGTGGGTCACAATATCGTAAAGGTAAAGTTCACTTCAAAGTGGATGCCCCACTCCAGAGATCATGTAGAAGAAACTGCAGGATTTGGGCACGATACACATATATAAAGGAAGGAATGCGACTTGATTTCGGGCTTTCTTCCAGCCAACTGTCGGTATTTTTACATATAGATTGCTGCCTCAGCCAAGAAGCTTAAATTTTGAAGCTGCATGAGACAAAAGTCGGAGTTAAGGCATCGTCTTGCCAAGGCATATGACAGATCGTTAAAAAAAAATCATTAACTAGGGCCAAAGGCTCTTATGATGCAGCGCGAAACATAAGAGTATCGAGTCAGAAAAAGAGAGAATCTAATAAGAAAGCTACGCAGGTGGTAACTGATTGCTCGCTACAAGACCGGATCGCAGGCTTTTCGAATCACTGAAGGAAAACTAGTCAGCCTAATGGTTGTCCTTTTATTGTTTGAAAATGCTGCTCCAGTCTTTGAGAGGGAGTTACCACTTAATTCGCTATTTCATCATCATTCCTTCAGTTTATTGTAGTAATTCGAGGCAATTGTAGTCGGAGGCAACACACCCCTGGTTGATGGGTAGAGATTGCGTGAAAACAACCGTCGCGTCGGTTCGTTGCATCGCGGTGTCAAATGAAGGAAGACTTAAGGGTAAACTCCGAGCTTCATTGTGAGAGCTCTAAGGAATATACGCCAATCTACCTGTTGCGAATAATTACAGAAGGAGTACCACAAGGGTCAACCTTGGGCCCATCAGTGTGGAACATTTTGTACCAAGGAGTGCTACGTATGTGGAGACCAAGAGGAGTGGATGTAATCATGACGTAACGGTGGTGGTAGTGACTAAAACCTTAGAGAAGATGACGCAACACTGCAACAACACCATCAAAGTCGTGAAGATATGCGGATCACCAGGTCTGGAATTCTGATCACAAAACGGAGGCTGTCGTCATTAGCAGCCGCAAGAAAGTTGAACGCCGGGCCATACAGGTAGGTGAACACACCATCGAGTCAAAACACCTGGGGTTACTGCGTGACGAAAGGCTCAACTTTAGAGAGCACCTAATTTACACGAGCGTGAAGGCCGATCAGGAGCTTTCAACAATATCGAAGCTAATGCCACATATTGGAGGACCCAGGTAGCCAATAAGAAACCTGCTAGCGACAGTGAACAAGGCAATCCTCATGTACACAGCCCCTACATGGGTATCGGCGACATCTTTAACTAGTACATGAGAAGGATAAGCTCTGTGCACAGAAGAGTATCGCTCAGGATATGGTCCTCGTCGCAAAAACCTTTCAAGCTGGATGCCAAACTAGCAGCATTTATGGCGAAAACTCAGACGGAAGAGGATAGGGTTATCGAAGGGACTGCCAAAATAGAATCCCAACGGCGCGAAGGAACAGCTCTGAAAACAGTCAGAGGACATACAATCTGGTGCCGAACATAGAAGACTGGACCAGAAGGAAGCACGCTGAAGTAATCTCTTCCTTAGCCAATTCCCAAAGGGACGTGGGAGCTTCAGGGGAATACCTCCATAAACACGGCATCGCAGATGACCCATTGTGCCATAATTGTGATGTCTAAGTCCAGAATGCTTAGCACGTGTTGCTAGAATGCGAAAAAATTCGAAGCCACCAGAAATGCCTTAGATCGTCAGTCAATGCCTTAGATAGTCAGTGCAGAAACCCCAACGAAGCATGGGACCCCACCAGCAATAGTATCGCAAGCATCATACAAGAACTACAGCGGGTAAATCAAACACCGGTACCGTAGAGGCCAACATGACAGGGTGGAGGCTACTTTAGACATGTAAACCAGTAAAGCAGAAGTTAAGGAGAGGGAACATTTGCAATGCCAGCTCATTCTTACAACGCCGGCCAGGAATTTACAGGCATCTATCGTCCGATATGACCATCTGGCAGCGTTGGTTAAGGCCTCAGGGCTTGTCATCATTTGCTCACATATGGTTTTCTACTTTCTGATGTTTCAGCAATCGCTAAGCTGGTTATCCTGATTGAATTCCTGTTGGATTTTGTCTTCTGCGTCTCTCTCCACCTGGAAGGACTTAGGTATGTAGTTGGTTAGTCCTATTCTCCCACCTTCTAAACCTCTCCTCGAATCCGCTTCATATTTAGTTCCACATATCCTTCGAGTTGAGAACGCTGCAGCATCTTTTAATCGCACACAAAAATTTATTATAAATGAGAGGAGCGCAAAAAAAAAACAGTAGGATGCGCCACAATGATCCTCATCACACGGAATGTCCGGTCCTACGTGCTAGCTACACCAAGGATTATTTCCGTGGTATGTTTTACTGCTGTTGCCGGTTTTGGTTTCACTCGTACATTACGTACACACCGCTTCATTCATCCAGTCCCCTTTCTTGGCCAGAAACCAAAAATAAAAGTCAAAAAATACAAGCAGCACACCGGTAAGACAAAGCAGAAAAAAAAATACAACCGACTCTCCATACAGACCAAACGGACTAGTACACCGTTCACGAGGATATTTATTGTGATCCTTTTTTGATTTCAGCTATACCCACCTCCGGAGAGTGGCGGAGTGGGGTGGCAGTGCAATTATTATCTCCTGCTGTTCCCGTTCGTCGGTCTTTCATTCCGCGGCATTATTTCACATTCTCACTGTTGCCATTATTGTTATTATCCTTTGCTGCTATGTTGAGCTTTAGTCCTTAAAAGCAAGTATATATTTAACGTATTTTTTTCTGTCGTCCTATATTTATCTATTTTGATTGTTATACAAAATAAACAGAAAAAAAGAAGTGTCCTTTCTAGGCTTCTTCCACTCTGATGTGTCCTGTATGTCCTGCTGTTTGCTTTTGTGTGGTGTTTTACGCTAAACTTTAGTGACCATTATTATCCTGTTTGCTCGCTATCTGGCACAGGTACGAGTATAATACCTCAAGTATTATAATTCCGCAGCGCATAGAATGAAATACCGGGGGCTGGCAGAAGTCCGTAGAAGCAGAAGAAGGAGCAAAGGATACCCGAATGCTGCAAAATTTGTTTTATATATTGTATACGTAGTCACACATTTTTTTTTTGAGCTCCTCTGAAAGATTTTTCTCGGGTTATCCTTGTTGTGATGGGTTGTCCTGCGGACAATTCGTCGCAGAGAAGAATTGCTTGTGTGTGTCTGTTATTGTTGCGGAGATATGTGCTGGGTGGATAAAGGTCGGCGAACGATTTTCATAAAATTTTCACGGAAAAATGTACAGGATTAGAGAAATTTATTTATTTTATTCGGTATAAGGACTTTGATGTGGAAATTATTTGGTAATCCTTGTTTTAATTCCAATGACTGAGGGGAGAGTGATGCGGGAGGATTTATTGGCACTGTCTTCAGGAAGAAGAGAGGACATACATGGGTACGCTACGCACGGTCAGAGGAAGGACTTGGACATTTTTTTATGGCTTTCGTACGAGTCTATGAACTGTAGTAGTCAGATTCAAAGAAAATCCGCCTTAAAAAAAAGACTGATGCTCACTGGATGGTTCCATCAATGCTTTTCCATGGTTTGGAGCTGCAAACCGGGTTTTATACTCGTCATTTAAAAACTACTGAGGTACATCCCTGCTGAATGATATTGTATCCATCATACGTGTCAGAAAACGAGAGACACATCCTGAAATGATCACCGAATTCCATGTCGAAATTCAGAATCCCTTCATCGGCATTAGGAAGACTAACGAAGGGAAAGTGCTATCATGTGGTGACCCATGAGGTTCTCATTGATTGCAAGGATCTCAAAGAGGCAATTCGAAAAAAAGTGTCATATTCACGGAATTGGTATATGACATAAGCAAGTACACAAACCGCAATTATAGGTCTCCCAGTGAATGCAGTCGGAAAGGATCTGGCAGCTGATGAAATAGTGATTGCTTGGGTTGTATCTACAAAGAGCCGGATAGAAGGCAGAATAATTCCAGTACGTTGCTTTATGTGCCTGGAATATGCCCATATATCAGGAGCATGCAAATGTCTCCATTAAAGCATCGAGAAATGTAATAAAAAAGTTCATTATCTCCAAGGTCTGGTGGTGGTAGCAGCGTGAATTTTTCTGGCGGCCTATAGGACCTTTTCCGAATTGGAACACAATCTTGTAATAAAACAGCGGGTCAGCTTGCAGCTCGTCTAGAGCACAATCAGCGATAGAACGACCCAACCGAAGGTCTTGTGACTTTAACGCCAACTGAACCTTATTGAGATGCAGGTAAAGACTTGCCGTTTATATTGTCGAAACGACGTTAACCTAACCAAAAACCTACGCATCAGTTGCCTAAGTCGGAAATGGACACGATTATTCCGGTTCGTCTTCGAATTAAATCTGGAGGGACAAAGCAGTAGATGAAGATATCGCCTTAGGTGGCGCACATAAGTGAAAGTGGACCTTAACCAACTTGGAGTGCGCAATTGGAGACTGAGCTAACCGGAGAGGCTTTGGGGTTGGGATTCAAGTTCATCCTGAACTGTAGCGCCACCTAAGTAAGTTATTACTCCGCGATATTTGCGCAAAATGAATCTGTGTCAATTGTGAGGAGGAAGAGAAGGAAAATGTAGAACGCTTTCTCTGCTACTGCCTTGCAACAGAGATGTTAAGATAAAAAATACTGCGGTCCTCATCGATAGCAGATCTAACACACCTCAGTAAGAAAGCAATCGGTGACATATTGGAGTCCGCTAGACGAACAAGATGACTTCTCGATCACTATACGACATAGTCTCCTTTCATACTCCCAAGGATCACAAAACCTACATCCCCTAACAACGCACAAGTCCCACATTACACAACAATTCTCAAACAGTTCGACAGACGAGGAGAACACGACGGGCCCAATAGAGGCGTAATATCTTCTACATTTTCTGTATCTTCTTCCTCCTCCTCCTCTCACCTGCCACAGTTTGTTACTAGCTGCCCAAGTCTGAAGGAATATTTATGGAAAAAATCCTACATTAAATGCCGTAGATATGGGGTTCAATCATGGAGTTCATCATGTACCATCAAAACGCTCGGAGTTCGATCCCATCAAAAGGCTCGGCTTGGCATTAAAACTCTCTGTTCGGGTGTTCTCGGACGTGAGGGTCGGGTATACTGATCCTCATTGGTATGAGCCGGTGCGCACAGATAAGAGAGATGTACACCTCGACAGTTGCTCTCGCGGATTCCATTGTGATTCCCCTTATGAAAATAGTACCGCGTACAACACTGTTACTAGTTAGCTGATTACTGCTCGAACCAGCGTGTGCTCTTTATGAATCCTTTTAACTCCATCAACGAAGCTTGCACAAGCTCGCCTAGTTCTTCAAGGATTCTGTTTTCCATATGTGGAGAATTCGACATTTTTGAAGATTTGGGCAGTGGCAGAGCAAGTGTTTGATGATTTCTATTTCTTGCTCATCTTGACAGTTCCTGCAGTAGTCCGGCAAGTTTATGTCTAGCCTGTTGGTTTGCGCAGGTTTCTGTTAGATTGTGGTTTTACTCCTTCCCCGTGTCTAATCAACTTCTAGTTCTCCCCTCAATCAATGCGGCCATAGCCTGGGGAATATAACGCAATCACCTCTCGATAACCAAACAGTTTTGGTTGGTTCCCTGCTTCTAAGATCTATCTTCCCTTTCACAACGCCAACAGGGGTATTTACGAGTATTTCCATGCGAGTTTGTTCTGTGCCTAGCTCTGATTTTTTCTTGACTAGTCCATCTGCTATCTCGTTGCCTTCCATACCTCTAGGCCCGGGAACGCAGAAGAGGTTGACCATGCGAATATCACTGCACATTTGACGACATTGACGGTCTCACTGTCAAGTGCCTTGATTGCTGCCTGGCTGTCCACATAGATTTCAGCACGAGAGGGATTCATTTTTCTTGTGAGTACTGTCCTCGCTGATCTATCGATGGCGAAGATCTCAGTTCGTATGATTCGTTGAGTGGAGACTTGCATAATATCTACTTCTGCTCCCGTTCCTGTTTCCACTTCAGACCCATCAGTGTAGAACCTGTAGAAGGAATCCTTGTATAAAAAAGGCAAGTTACACCGACGGCAATAACAAGAAAAATTTCAAGGCTCCAGCGGCTAAATTCACTTTTTCAGCTGAGAATCCGTATAATTTTTCGTCGCTTTTGGCAGTCCAGACTCTGGGGTGTACATTCCGACTTAATGTCACCTTGATCACTCGACCTATCACTATCTCTCCGTACAAGCTCCAAGGCACCTGCAAAAGCCCAAAATCACTCGGCAAACATTTGAAGTGAGATGTCAACAAAAGCCCCACACAACTCCAATGAAAAGTAATCGTCTCTCCGTAAAGTAATCACCTACAACCGACGCGACGATGCCTCATTAATTTTCTTTTTAACCAAACCGCCACCGCAAGTCCTCTACGCTCTATCGCAGTCGCATGCTATTTGAACAGAATCCCGCCCTGGCACATGATCCGAACTCTAATAAGCTTAAATCAACAGACGGGGTGCCATCTAATTAGAATCACTCGACTCCAGCCACCCAAAGACGACGATGCCGCCATCCGCATGGAAAGAACAATGAAACTCATCTGCGACGTAAGTAATTAATTTTTTTTTTTTTTTCTGGAATCACATAAGCGATTGCACCTCAGTCTTGTACCGTAGTCTTGATCTCGTACCGAAAATCAAATCAAATATTTGCCAACGGATGTGCACGACTTAAGAGGGTTTCTTGTACTTTCAGTGCGCGTCTGTCGGGGCCCGCCAAATGGAAATCCAGTGCGCTGTAGCGTTTCCCTTCCCAAGGTGAACCGCATTTCAGAGGAAAGATCAGCATCACCTGCGGCAGGGAATGGTAAACATTACATGTCGCCGCAGTTGGTTGTTCGGTGAAAATGCTAAGCAAACAGTATTTCGGGCTGAGATACATTTTCACCTGCTACCAGTGAAATTCTGAAGAAAATGGGAAATCGCCTGTTTTCTCATTTCCAGGATATCACCGGATTCAACAGGTCTGTAAGGCAAACAACTTGTTGGACGATTTCCAGAGGGTGTAAGGATTCCTGGAAAATGCGTATGCAATCGAAAATTCTTCGCAGGAAAAGGATGGTGGTGGTGTAGGACATGTGTGTGGATACAGCACGTGGTTGTTCTCTCACACTTTCTCTCGATTTCGATGCACTCAAGAAGGCGATTCACAGGACTATCCTGAGCACGAGTATAAGTTGTTTCTTTATGTGGTGTTGTGTCCATTTAACTGCCGCGCTTTTTATTCTCATAGCCTCCCGGAGAGGGTGGATATGTATGAGATGGTATTGGTGAGCTGATGGTGGTGTAATAAGAATTGCGTTGCTGTTAGTGGTGCGCATTGAACATGGTTTATGTCTCACATTTTGACTTGTTTATGGGGCTTCAATGGGAGTTCTCTTTGAAATTTTCCCACAGTTGGAAATGAGCTCTTGATGACGAAAGGCTCGTATTGAGGACTGTAATGCGGTTGCTCTATGTTGTTCATGTAGTATTCAGGGTTACGTCAGCAGCAGTTACTACTTCGAGAGGAGTCCTCAGCTAGTGTTGACTCTAAAAATAGGATTTTTGTAAGGATATGTACGTGGTAAGGATATGACGAACGTGAGGATGTTGGAATCAAAGCCCGGTTACATTGACATGAATCCTTTGGATTTTGATCCACCCTTAGTGCTAGAAACGATTGCCAAAGAAACCAATCTATGAGGTCGTCGGGAAAGGACAATAAATCGTAGAAAGACAGCGAGAATCACTTTCAAAATCAGGGATGGTATGGACATGAGATTCTGCTTCGAGAGAAAATTCAACTGGAAGATGAGCGGCAAAAGAGAATGTGGAGCAGTGAAGTCGAAAAATATACAATAAACTGGTAGACGCGCAGGTTCAAAATATTCACAGGAAATAGGAGCATACGGGCCCAGAACCAAGTCTTCGGAAGCTATGGGAACATATCCCAGAATTTTCCAAGCAGAAGCTTATGCGATCGAAAGATGTGTCCAATTTCACTTCGATAGGAAGGACAAGACATCACGATATTGTCGCATAGCCAGGCCGCCATCAAGGCATTAAACTCTCATGGAATCAGGTCTCCTCTGGTATCGGGCCACGTGGAAGTAGTGGCTCAGAGACTAAGACCGTTCCCACCGGTAATATTCTAAAAATTAGTATCGCATACACTACGGGAAGCATTAAGGCAGGACGAAGATTAGAAGGGAGGAACTCCCTTAACTATGCCAGACCAAAGAGGTTCTCGCAAACTATAAACAAGAAGGAAGGACTGTATGACCAAAAATATGCTGGGCATTCTTACAGGCTTCCTAAGGATCCCTCTAGACCTGACGAACATCTCAGGAAACTGGGAATAAACCAACGTGGAGACTGAAAGAAACACCTGCATGCCTATCAACTATCAGAAGAATATTTTATATCATTTGCTTCACTCCAGATACTCCAGTTCGTCAAGGAAATCGGACTGGAGGAGGTCCTAAGCCGAGTATCTCGTCGACTATAGCTCCGAGTCACGGAGAGTACAGTGGACTTACAAGGTCGCAGTGTGCTTACAAATCTAATTTGACGTCAAAAAGTCTCGCTAGCTGTATAAACCGCACTAGGATCAAAACTGTGGATTCCATGTATGTACGAGCCTGATTCAGATGTACTTCTTTCCAGAACCAACCAGTTCGTTTGGTCATCTTCTACAGAAGACCGTCCATAAGCTGTACCCCGACCGACAACGTGTGACAAACTTTTTCACATCTCACCCCAGAGGACTTTTCTAAAACGTTTCACCTTGATGGATAGCCTATGACTGATTTGTTACTGATAGCTGCTGCCGCTGTTACAGGAACGAAGCAAAAGGATCATCTCTCTCTCAATCTAATAAAATGCGAATCACATGCGCGCAACACATTGTTTGTTGGGCTAATTTATTGCCCATTATTATCGTGCTCATCCACATCATATCGTCATCCTCAGGATACAATATTCGTCGTATACGAGTGTGAGTCTTTGTAAAAAGGACATATGCGAAGGAAATTGAATGCGCACAAATGTGAGTTATTGTCGTCACTTGAATTATGGTCGTCATACAAATGTTATCCGGAACAATTACTCGGGAAACGCACGCCAAGGATTGTGAGGACTCGTATGTACCCAGATAAGGTGTGCACCAGTGTGTCTGTGTGTGTGTCTGCTGCAACTGTAGAATTGTAAGTTTAAAGATTTATTTGCAAGGACTATGCGACGATAAAGACGATGATGGAGATAAAGATGATGATGATGATGATGGTGGTAGTGGTACTGGCAAGGATGCATTGCAGAAACTGGATATCCCCGGAGGAAAGTCACATTAAAACTGGAAATGCGATTGTTTCGCTATTCATTCGCAATGATTTACCGCCGCCGGTTCTTGTGCTTAGGTACTGCGGGGATTCGGGTGAGAGATGTCGTTGATTTGTCGCTGTCATACTGAATCAAATGTGGAACTAGGGCAAGGTAATCCCTGTCGATGGGAACAATAGCGAAACAGAGTGGTGGCTTTTATTTCGTTTTTATTGCAGTTTTTACCGGTGCAGTATGGGTTAACTACAAGAGGACGTTACAACCGATTCGACTGTCACGTATTGGATCGTCCTTTAACAAGGCCCGTCGATGTAACAATTATTTAAATGCTGTTAAAGGCAAATAGCTTGCAAAAGAACTTCGAAGATCCTTAAGAGATTATTTTGTTTTACATAGTACGAGTATGTCAGGTCATTGGTTGAGTGGATTGCACTTGCGGGATATCCAAACAAGCTTTAGAATGTCCACAAGACTTCAAGACTTCACTAATTCAACTGCATCAACAAGCATGCACTGGGCACTGCCATCACCTCTGGCCACTATCTCACTAGATTACAGAAAAAAATGTCGCAAGCACTCAGACAGAAAGGTGGTACATTGTTCTTAAGAAGCAACAGTTTCGGCGAATTCTAACCAGGGACAGAGATTGAACTAAATCTACTTGCGGAGAACTCCCACTGCAGCTCTGGAAACGGTGCTGCTTAACCTTCCTCTGGACATCTATGGCAAAGAGGTTCCTATGAAAGCGATGCTGCTACAGGGCATACCACTATCCTCAATCCTGAATATATAAAAATAGAAGCCTCGTAACCCTGTTCCTAGATTTCAATATACAATACTACATGTGTATTCCCAGCCGACAGAATTGAGCAGAGATTATTGAGAATTCTACACTGGAAGTCTACACTGATGGGTATAAGACAGGCGAAGGTGTAGGAGCTGGACTGTTTCAGTCTCTCTTGGCGTAAGCATGTCTTTTAGACTACCAGACTATGGTAGTGTATTAACAGCGGAGGTCATGGCAATTCGTGAACTGCACGCTGTTTGGCTGTCCATGAGATCGGTCCATGAAATCGGACAGCCAGGCAGCTACAAAAGCACTCGAATCATCAATAAGACCAAAATTAGCAAAACATATGCGACATCTCTGAATGGGTTCCTGGATACTCAGACGTCCTAAGCAATTGTAGAAAAGTGGAACTAAACAAGAACTCTCGCCTGTTGAAGGGGGGTTTCACTTGCCCATCGAAACGGCAAGATACAATATCTCTACATTAGCTGTGCATCAGGCGTTGGATAGGATTGGCATGGTCCAAAAGACATTCTAGTTAAGGAAGCACAACAGCAATACCTTGCCAGCTGGACAACAGCATCAACAACGACGAATCGAAATGATACTGGATGGCGTAATCTTGATACATGCAACCATGCTAGGCAGATGTGGGCACAGTTGAGCAGACGCAAGAAGCAAGACCACGCTTAGGTACCCTGGTCAGACTACTGACGGGTCATTGCGCTTTGGATAAGCACGCCTTGAGGGTGAAAATGCCGGCGAATGATGAATGGATGAAGAAGAGGAAGAATCACCATTTGACCTATGTACTCTGCAGCCGCCCTGCGTTATCCTCAGCGAGAAAGCAGATTCTGGGTAAATGCTTCTTCGAAGAACATGGAGATACTGCCAATTTGGATATCAAAAAAGTCCGGAAGCTTATCCAAAAATCAAAATGATTCCAAGAGTAACCGAAATGACCGGCTCGTGTGGCAACACAGTGGATCTTTCGTAGCCCAAGTGTATCCTACTGTGAGCCACCTAACCTAACCTAAGTCTACTTTCACACAAAACCAACGTCAAAGTCGCGACTGGTAAAGGAGTCCAAAAGCGAACTGAATCTATCTGCCAGTCACAATAATTTCTCGTGGGTACCGAGGCATAAAGGTGTATCGGGTAAAGAAAAAGCACATGAACTGGACGGAAAGGAGACAACAATAGGGGCCCCTTTGACAACCATTAAAACTAAAACCAATTAATGTGCGGACACGACAGGAGTTCGATGACTTCTGGACGAATATAGATACATGCAAGGTGGCTACTAGAAAACTTAATAATGACGTCCTTAGACTTAGAATCCTGAGCTGTCCCAGAATAATTGACGTCGCCGACGACATAGCAGTCGTTGCAGGATCAATCCTTTTTAGGAGTTACTGCAACGAAGCTTTCGCGATGGTTCAGAACTGGCTATTAGGCATGCCGCTACAACTTGCAGAGGAAGATACGTAAGAAGTGCTGATCAGCAGCAGGCAGGCCAGGGAGACCATTCGAGTAAACGTCGGCGATCACGTTCTAGTTTCCAAACCGGAATTGGGGTACCTTAACATTACCATAGGTGCTCTTATCAAGAGTCTCGACATTGATTATCCTTAACGTCTGCTAAACTGGTGCCATGAAAACGAATTCGTACAAGAAGAAGACGGAGGCAGCTTACAGAATCAACGTGTTGGTTCTTATAGAGGAACCGCCAGACAAACTAAGTAAAGAGAGGCTCTTGCGTATGTGGAAAGTGTCCTTGAAATTCATGAAGAAGTCGCAGACGATTGACACTGTGGAAGGTACAATTCCGACCAATTAAAGGTAGTATAAGTAAATTTTCATCGATGTGAACCAAATGCTGCTTGAATTGGCCCTAATCCAGGAACCATAGATCCTCCACAATCGGGTGAAGAGTCATTCAACTCTAAATTATTAGACAACGGTTACGAAGCTCATGTGATCCGAAGGTGATGGAGGCCACAGGCAAGGATAGAGTTTACACGAAAGGATAGCGTGCCTTACGAAGAAGGCGTGGATTTTCCTTCCGAGAACGTGTCTCAGTAAGGTTCCCAGAATAATCACTCACAATGGACTCTATATGGTCTAAATAAGCCATTGACTTATGGCCAACAACGGCACTCATATACCTTACCTAACCTAAGCTGAACCTCTGTGTCTACTACATATTACCAGGATCTAAATTCGATTCTTCACAGCATTCCGACGTGGGCACTGGGTACCATGCTGCCATGCCGGTTATGCAGCAAGTCCGGCTTAAAGAGTACCTCCCATAGCTTTTACATTCCTGCTCAAGATAGAATGGGAAGCGTTTAGGACTAAGCCTATGTAACAGACCAGTCGTTAATTTATTGCTTCTTGTTTCCCAGAAGGTGACAACAAGAGAAGGGTTAAGGGATAAGCAGTCGCAGAATTCTTTCTATCCAGAGCAGAACTCCGAAAGATTGGAGAATACGACAGTACTCATAACAGGCTTAGGAGTATACATCGCCCTTAAGGGAAGGAGAGGCTCAAAAAATGCCCATTCTCAAAGAAAAGGAAACCTCTCTGCTTTCCGATAAGAAGAAGGACAAACTCCCATGCGCCGAGAAGAGTGGTAAGGCATCGAGAAAGGTGGTAAGGCTTCAAAAAGAAAAGAGGGTGTCATGGCCAAGAAAAGACAGAGCGACAAGAATGCCAGCAAACACCAGCCACAAGGAACGGATACTGATAAGACGGATTCCAGTTGAGTTATGATACGTATGGCTACACCGAAAAGGGTCGTCGATCAGATAAATCTGAGGTTCAAAACCAGGATAAGCCACAAGAAACCGATGCCGACAAGGCCATTCCCAGTGGAGTTATGAAGCGTAGCCCAGATAATAAGCGTAAGGGGGTTGGCGCTAAGACAAATCTGAGGTACAAAACCGGCACCGAAGTCGATAAAACGGAGAAAGATAGAGGGCTTGTATCAACGACTATCAAAAGGGAACTGTTCTCGGCTGAAACCGATTTAATTTCTATTGTTCATCTATGGTTGTGTGAAGGACTCTTTAAAGAACAGCATGAGAACAACTTCTTCCAAGGAACCAAGTACGAAATAAGAATCCTGGTCACCACGTTGGCGTAATATACCCGCAAGCATTCATCTTTTTTAAAATTCATTTCAACACATACACGCCTTACATCTCATTAATTCCTAATTTCATGCAAACATCCTTTACGTCCGATTCCGCATTGCAACTGATTCTGTTTTTTTTTTTTTTCGGAAGGAAATTTATCATTTAATGTCCACTTAGCGGGATTCGAATTGCTGGCACACTCACTAGCCGTAACCAAAAATTTTAGAATAACTCTTCAAGATATACGACCCGAACAGGTGTTCATTTTGTATGTGTCGCATATTTTCATAAACGGCGAACCTCCACTAATGAGTAGCACGACCTCTTTCCCAGCCTTCTATACTTCACCCTTTTGAGAGCAGTTCCAAAATGGCCATTATCTCTCAGCGAATGTCCTTTCCAGAACACCCAGCATCACAATCCAAAAACAGGAGGAGTTGGAACAGTGGAAAAGCAACAAAAAAAAGGCAAAAAAAAAAAAAACTCCCAAAACTATGCACGGGGACAAGCGAGAATCCAACGAACGAACCAAGGAACAAACGGACGGACGGACGGACCGACCGACGCTGAACGCTGGCCCAACACACAACATTCATTTATCCCTCCCCGAAGCAAACCTATTCGCACATAAAATGTGCCATAGTGTGCATTATTTTAATGTCACTGATAAATCATTTTTATGTTCGTGGTAAATCAAGGAGTCTTCTATCCACCACCACCACCATCACGGCCACGGTGCTCTTTGAAAAGCCCGCCCCTCACTCACAATGCAATGCATCTGGAATCTGTTCAGAGAGCGTGTGGGGGGTAGGGTATGGATCGTGTTGTCCACCCACCAACAGAAAGGACTATGCGCTATGCGCTGTTTTTCGGTGGACAGCAGCGCGCAGCTGAATTGTTGTCCTTTTTCGGGATTTCCATCGTTGGCGTGTTAAATTTTATGCCCTAATGGGCTTTTTGTATATTATACAATTATACAATCGCAAAAAGGACGAAAAACAGAAAACAAAACAGAGCCAAACATCGCCACAAACACACAAAAGCTGCTTCGAGGAATAAGGATAATAATAACCACCATCCTGTACCAGCGTCCTCCGCCCAGGATGACGACGACGACTACGACGACGACGAAATCGAATGGCGGCGAGGAGGTTATAATATATTTAGCGACTACACTGTGAGGCATACAAATAATAAATGAGCGAGAGAGGTGCCATAAAACACTTTGCAGGATGACTCAAAATGTCGGACGGGAGAAATTATCGCCAAAAAAGGATTCCGAAGAAGGATTGCTGCAAATATTTTCACTTCTCCCGTCGCCGTGTCCCGGTGACTTTGTTATATTCCAGTTGTTCGCATATACGATGTACAGTTAGCCGATTGTGTGTGTGTGTGCTTTATGTTTTGTACGGATTGTGAGTGTTGTCCTTCGGATGCTGCACAATTGTGAGTGCTATACTGCATGGGAAGTTTCTTTGTAGTATTTCTTTAGGGCGAAGCCATAATTTATGTGGGGATTCACACTGATGATGACGATGGGGCGGAAAAGAAGAAACGAACGCGAATTACGGTCTACGGTCCACAAGAATGTGGATATATGCGGTTAATGTCGCATAAGGACGATCAAGTATTATCCCGTTTGGATTCAGACTCATGCAATATGTGTGCGTGATGGCTGTGAGTTTAATTATTGTTGCGTTCTTAATTAAAAGTCAACACGAGGCTTACTGCGACGAATGTCCTTTAAATGAAGATACACTTTAAATGGCTTTGCAAAGTGTCACTCAAAAATCTAGGGAATCAGAAAAATGTGATACCACGGCATTTCTACACGTCGTCGGTGGAGAAAGTAAAGTGATATCTTAGACGAGAGGTGCTGTCACATAGATGATACCGACCCACGTAGATAATTTTAAGGACTCAAATGGTCCATCTTGCCATGGTCCATGGCCACTAGATGATGTGAGAAATAAGTGTACAACTGGGCCACGCAGCTACGTTGATAAAAGACAGAGAAGTCACCGTATATGGGTATCACTTGGCTGACACTTAGAGACGAATGGATGAGCGGGCAGTAATCAAGGCTCCGATTGCAGCGGAATCAAAAGCAAAGAGAATCCAATTAGAAGCCCAATATCTCGGGAAAAAGAAGGAAGCGCAGGGTGGTGAGAGACGTGATAGAGGTCAGTATAGCGACTCACTTGCCTCAAGACTGAAAAAGTAGCAACCAGGTGTGGGAGTAGGGCTGCCATTAGGAGCTCATTGGTGGACGGGACTCCAAACAACAAGAGTGTGGATGGTAACTTTATGATTTCGGATAAGGATCAGCTCACAACACTTGCTTCAGTTCTTATCCACTTGACGATGGTGGTATGGCCCCGAACTCTAATGAGTCTTCGCACCGGACTTGCTTGTAAAATCGAATTAACAACAGGGATCAAGTCCTTCAAGAAAAACAAACCGGTGCGGTGGGCATTGATGGCATTTATGGTAACTATTTCACGCAGCTCTAAATACATCGGCAGAACTGTTGCATCCGCTCATACGGAGGGTGTGAGAAAAGGAGCACTTTCCGCAGGAACAGAAAAGAGGGATGATCACCAAGCTTCTGAAAAGGGAAATCTGATGGATGGTGGAAACTGCAGAGATATATGCGTTCTCCCGACCGTAGCCACGATAAGAGAGCTAGAATGGGTTCGCGATGGGTCATCCTACTTCGAACACATAAACACCTAACGAATCGGTATAATGCTTTGAGTATAGGTATCTGCTGCATCTACTATTTATCGACTTTGAGAAGACTTTCGACAGCTACGCAGGCATTGTTGATGCCCTATGCCCCTTGAGGGGTGAAAGCATTATTGTAAGAGTACACAGACGAAAACCTTGAGTATAGCAGTTGAGAAGCTGTTGAGTATAGCTGTTGTGTGGGAAGTCTGTCGTATATATGTTCGTGAGAAGATAATGCCTTAGGTTTAGAGGCCTTGGCAACATGGCAAAGGGAAACAAAAGCTCCAAAGATGGGTCAAAGAGCCAAAGCAGTAAAGAAGACCATATCGCAAAAAGATACACAAAACGATATGCTTGGGGCATCCTTTGGAGAGTAAAAGGACACCCAACATGCCTAGTTGCAATGTTATGGAAAATGAATGCGGAGTTTGGAAAACTTTATTTAGTAAAGAAAATGTAAAATCCGCATCTACAGTTGTTGCATACCACCCAGTCAGGCCAAGAGGTTCGTTGCCTTTGTCAAAAGATGCAACCTATAGAATGGGAGTACTCAGGAACAAATATAAAAGGTATTCCTCTGCTAGAAGCCTTTGCCCTCCTAGATGTGAAGAGCGTACAGGGAGTCTAAAGGGATCCAAATAAGTTATTGGCATCATCAGAGGTCCTCGTAGAGGATAAAGGATCACAACACGTATAAGGACTCTAAAGCAAGAGCCGAAGTCTTCGATAAGGAATTCTTTTATTACTTAGTGGAGGTCTTGCAACTCCTCCTTCAAAAATCATGGAGAACCAAATAAAGTGGGAGATACTCAGTGTCAAAAACTGACGCAGAACTGACGTTGATGATAGCAGCCGTTCTTCTGGCGGTCGAACAGTGAGAAGAGAGTGATATCCTGCTTCCGCTTATACCAAAGAGACTTCTTTTGTGGCTCAGGAAGGTGGAAAACTTAAAAAGACACTACTGAGCCTGCACTCAGTAGCAATGTAGAATACTCCTGCCCCTGTAACTAACCGATTCT
This sequence comes from Blera fallax, assembly GCA_946965025.1. Taxonomy (NCBI): domain Eukaryota; kingdom Metazoa; phylum Arthropoda; class Insecta; order Diptera; family Syrphidae; genus Blera; species Blera fallax. The sequence goes on along the minus strand of OX337247.1, from coordinate 11,023,445 downwards.
TCCCCCTACCATTAAGAATTTCAAGCTCGGGGAGGCGCTCTGGATTTAATTTTGGTGGGGGCGGCAGCGCCCATTTATGACGTATTTTTGTAGAAGCTACAGGGATGAAGAAGGCGAAGATACCATTCTCTATTTCCTATACACCTATTCACCGCTATACAAAAGAAGATTAGTACATCTTGGAGTTCTTCTGTTCGATAAACTTGACGACCAAGCAAACACAGACGTCAGAAACATCATTCACTGCGGATGAACACATCCAGCCAGGGCTGGAACACATCTAAGCGCCTCTCAGGCCCTTACCGAGGCTAGAACACCGCTTAGCAATTTGAAAAGAAAGATGGGCAATGAGTCCAACGAGGAAGCCTACAGGCGTTGGTATCGGTGAGATAAATGCGCCATAGTCAAATCCAGTCTATGTCAAGAAGAGAATCGCAGATCTCAAGAGACTCAGTCGCAGGGATATTTGGATAGCCGTCGGCGTCGTGACAGGACACTGCGTGATAGGCAAACATGCAGCAGGACCAGGACTACTCCACAACAACTTCGGTAAGCACTACAGGGACAAGGAGGAAATATAAGCCATTCGCCACTTGCTACGTGATTGTCCAGCATCCACCAAAGGAAGGACACTCTTGAAAGCTACTTCCCTGCGGACACCCGTATACCTAACCTAACCTAACATCCTTCACTTTGTGAAAAGCTCCGGTTGGTTCTCTTAACCAGATTTACATAGTGCTGCATCCAGTGGTATTACAATGTAACTCTTCTTATCTAAGTGTACCTGTATCTGGATTTAGGCAGCTTCCCAACTCTTACTTAACCTAAGGAGGCGATAGAGCCTCTCGGACAGTATCAGCTCCGTCGAAACTAATGCCAAACGTCGAAGGACTCAGGCTGTCAGTTAGGAATCTGCTATTCGGATGGGTGTAGTTCCCCCATATGGGCCTACCAGTTGAGCTTCGAATATACTACAGTCACACAAGAGTTTATCAATTCTGATGTCATCTATAACCCCGAAAACCTCATCATGGGCAGACTCTAGTTATTTTTAGCTGTCCTTTTCCTCAACATCTCCCACATCCAGTTGGATGCTGCAAAGGTCAGTCTAGTTCCTTTCGTTGGCAGATGCCACAGGAGGTAGTGGATATCTGTGCTTGTACTAATACAAGGGAAAAAAAAAACCCTACAAATATTTGTATTCACTTATCATTCCGAAGGACACACGGTTCCCCAAAACCTACACATTCAAGACGCGTAAATAAAACGAACCACATCCTTGCCTTGGAAAACAAATTGCATTTTAATAATCCATGCATCAATGGCTTATCTATTTTGAATGAGCTCACTAATTCAACCGCTCAACCGCTCAACCGCACCCGTAATAATGAACTTTTGTGTGTCACCCGACTGGGTCGTTAAAATCGTCGTCCTTATGTCGCAGTCTGAATGCCAATGGGCAGCATCACATCACACAGCCCACCTTTCTAATGGATGAGAGGGAAACTCCTTCCAGGAGACCATAGGACTGCGGTCTTGGGTCATAAAAAAAACTTATGCGAACGCGTTTTTTTACGATCCACCGATGTTCAATATTCGAAAAGGTGAGCAACCCAAAAAACCCGCACCCCTTAACCCCAACTCATCGGGGATGATGATGATGATGATTATCATCACCATCATCTGTTACAAGTTCTTTGATAGTTTTTCACTACACGGTGGCAGGTTGTTGGAAATTTAATTTTCTCCTTCTTCCACGTTTCGAAAATCGAGAATTTTCGCCAGAGCAAGAGACAGAGAGAGAAAGAGAGAGCCTCTAAATTGAAAATTGACTTCCATAGCACAGGTGGTGACACACTGGCATGCGAGTCTATTACACAATACAAGCCCTAAAGGGTTTCGCGCGCTCAAACTCAGTGGAGTTTCCTTGATTTCCTTGATTTTTCCCTTAAATAAACATTTCAAGCATCTGACGCACTTTCACATTGAAGGCACATCCTGATAAATAATTTTCCAACTTGGCTACGAAATTTTATTAACAAAACGAAGCGAATTCTTATATTGAATGCATGGATAAAACTGCATGCAAATTACACACGAAAATAAAAAATACCGAGGGGTTGGGAGAGGTCCTTTAAGATACAGAAAAAAAAGAAACCTCCTTACAGCTTACAATGGAATTCCCTTTATTGGATTATGTAAAGCAGGGCACAAACCACACACTTAGATGCATTTGCTGGTTCCCTCAGAAGTGGATTTTGTTTTTTTTTTTTTTGGGAACCATAAAGGCGGGTGCGGTTTGGTTATTTTTAAAATGAGTTCCACTTTTGAGTAGTTTTGCATTTGTTTAGAAAATTCCTGTTTTTTTCGTCCTTTCGCTGTTGTTTTGGGGGTGAGTTCAGATAATTGAATTTGGCCAGAAGTCTGTAATGAATACGAATTGCACTGGTTATCCGAGGAGAGAGAGATAATCATGATTGCATCTGGCAGTAGCAAGTGCAGTTGAGTTTATTTCTTTGGATGCAATTTTATACAATTTATGGAAGGATGTATCTGAGGCAAGGGATCACACTTTCTGCGGGAGGTGGCTTAAGATTTGTAAAGTGGACGTTGCAGTTCGATACCCCAGGCAGTGGGAAAATCCAGGCGAATCCTTGAATTATTTTAAATTATTTTTCGCACTGGGAAGGTTGTACAATTTTGAATTTTGTGTGTAAGTTATCCAGGAAATGACTTCCTTAATAGGACACGAAATAAATGACGAAAAATACCCTAGAAAGAGAGTCATGGCTTGGGAGCTGTGCAGGTTTGCAGTCCTTTTCACATGTATACGTGGGCGACTTACTCAGCGAATTTCAGGCGGGTTCTAGGAAACAGAACTCGACAGCTGTTAATATCTTCGTGTTGACTAGCATCGCTCGGTCGTATCTAGAAAATGGGAGAAAATTATGCGCATTCTTCGTCGATTTTTAGGCAGCCTTCGATTCGATGGTTAGGAATGCGCTTTTCTACAAGCTAAGCAATCTAGGGCTGTCGTCAAAAATGCTGAAGTCTTTATGAAAAAAACTGGACTGCTGCGTGAAATAGAAGTAACGCATCGCCCTGGTTCGAATCGTAGATGGGAGTAAGGCAAGGTTGCCTCCTAAGTCCACTTCTCTTCGCACTTTTCTTAGATACTTATCAGCCTCGCTACCTGGAGGTATTAGATTGAATGGAGTCGGGATCAAGCTGCTTATGAACGCTGACGACATTGTCACTCTAGCAGAGTCCCCAAACATGATGCAAATTGTGAGCAATGGACTGCAACAGTACTGTACCACATGGAATTTGAGTCTCAACACCAACAAGTCAAAAATAAAGGTTTTTCTTAACGGAATGGATCTAGGGACAAGTACTTTAGTGTACCAAGCCGAGATAGGACATAGAAACTTCAGCGAAAAAAATGGGTCTTTAAGGCAAATGACTCCTCCAGACTATGTATGGGAGAGATGAAAACAGCTTGAGTCAATCTCTAGAATTAACTACCACGGCGTTGGGGTATCACTCGGTGGAAGCTCAGATGGTAGCCAGATAAATCTTAAACAGATGTTAGCGTCAACCTGAGGATGTGTGGTTAGGGAAGAGCTGTGGAGACCTTCAGACCTTCCTTAGTCTAGTTTTGGCTAACGAGAAGACTTTTGCCAAGTTGGCTACATCTGTGGTAAGCTTCATGTAGCGCAATGGCGTAGATGAGGTACTTAGTGTAAGACATTGGTGCGTCGATGTTGGTTATAATTATACTAAGAGCCTCAGCGACGCGGTTGCCCGGGATGCCACAGTGACCTGGTACCCAGTAAAGGGTGAGATTATACTCCCAGCTGAAGATTTTCACTGCCTTAGATGTCACAACGCTGGATATGAAGGATTTGATATCTGCCTGGCTTGGCGATTAGCTGTACCTTCGGCCAGAAAGACGCTGCAATGTTCTGAAGGCGGATGCGAGGACTCCGTCCTGGGTTTTAGACCCATCCGTAAAAATATACAAGGAATCGTTTTACAGAACATCGCGTTGCGTCCATACTCATCTGTCCTGTATCGTTTGCATCTTATGAGCAACGTCCTGTAAATTTTTCTCTGAATAGTTTTCGTTCAAAAATAAATCCAAAAAATCGTTGAACACATTCAACTTTAACTTTCAAACGTTAAAGAGGTCGTTACGGGATGATTAGTGAATCGACATATCTCAAGGTTAACCCTACACATTCAATGTCATCTCAGTGATTAGTCCAAACTGTTTTAGTCCTTTAAGTTCAGCTCCATCCCTCTGTGCATTAAGCGTTGGTGGCACACCATGTGTGGAAACTCAAATTTGGCACAGACTTGAAACGATCATCAATTTCCTACATAAAGTACCCACTTCGAATCGTCCCTAAAGTATTACTGTTCCCACATATAAGCCAACGAACCAACAGCCTTTGCCAAGAACTATTCCCGTCAAGGCAACCAAGGATCATAAAAACTACCAACTTTCCAGCATTACAACTCCAAACTTAAACGACGCATGAAGAATAATTTATTTTACAGAATTTTCAAATTGGACGACATCAACCCATCCAGTTACAAATAAAAATAGAAATAAAAATAAATCTCCTTGAAAGAATCCCCATTTTGAGAAGAGAAAAAAAAAGACAAGACACTGGTCCTTCGAGCCGAGTTTGTGTAAACTGAATTTTCAAATCAAAAACAAGTCATTCAATTTCGCATTGAAATGTCATAAATTATACGTACATACACTACAACAAAGGAAGGCAGAAAACAAAACAAAAAAAAGGACGAATGTCCTTTAAGTCAAAAATAAAGTTGCCAACCAGAGAACGACATTATGATATATTCAACGTTGTATCCATGAGCCGACTGCAAATTTATGGAAAATCTATTTTCACAGAAAAAAAAAAATAGAAGAAGAAGCGTCAACTGCCCACCCCTCGCACTGTAAGGATAACAAACCAACTCAGTAGACAAGAGATTTATTTGGAATCCTTCGAAAGTCATCCCCGAAAGATCTAGCGATACAGAGGGAGAGAAACCGTCCAAAAAAAATCCTGACATAAGCAGCCATTGACGGGAAATTTATCCTTGCGTTTCTGTGTAGTTAGTGTCCTTTTAGCCAGCATATTTATGTACATTACTCCCATTCCTCTGTCGAGGATTATATGTCTCATCGTTTTGTTTGGACAAGCAGGGCTCGCGCTCGCTCTCTCTTACACATCAAAGTCTGAAGAACTACGACTTCTGATTGTGCATAGAGAGAGCGGCGAAACACAAGACACCAGACAAAAAGGACGAATAAATTTCGTCCTCCATCATAAAAATGCTGGCATTTATGTTATTTGCTAGTGCTTCTTGCTACTATTCCAATGCGACTGTCCATTTGGATGATGGTTGTCCCTTCCATTAGTTTTGTTGTTTTATGTTTACTGCCAGGACACACTAATGTGTCCTAAATCTTTTGTGCCGGGTACGACAATTTCAGTGGTGTCTTGTGTTGGATATCTCTTGCTTGCCAACGTTATGTGTATGTACGCATATAAATCCTCGTAGAATGCTCATCATCTTTTATGTCCTGAGAGTAGGATACATGTACATAAGTTGCTTTCGCTTCAAAGTGATTGGAGCAGAGTGTACCCACCATAGCCACCACCATCACCACCCATCATCAACGTCTTCGTTGTTGTTTACTCGAATTGACATAAATATTTCGAACGGGTGACATTTACGACCACAAAGCGGTTAAGGACTCTACGCGACCCGCCGCCATGTTGACAGCGAGGAGCTTGTTTTTTTCTACTTTCTCTCGCTCTCTCTCTTTCTTCATATCCTGTTTTGTTTCTGATTTATTTGTCAGTTGTGTTGTCAGCAAAATGTCCTTTCCTAAGAGAAACCTGCAGGTTCTAGCCTTTCACAAGAATAAGGATACATCCTTTGCCGTAATCCTAGTTGAGTGAAGTGTTATGGTATGTTGGTTGGACTTGAACTTTTCCCCCTTTCTCCGTGTTGTCGTGGACATTCACGGCGCGTTCTGTTGTGCTTCATATCCTTTCGTTCAGTGACGCCTTCGAAACTGCTAACTTCTCGCATATATCACTTTAAAACCACACACACACACACACACGCGTAGCGTACAAACACAAGGGAGATCCTCTCCTTCTTAGGGTCGTTGAAGATGATATTTATGCCCTGAGAGACGGAGAATGGGGAGAAATGTAAAGATCTACTTATATGCCGTGTGGTTTATGGATTCCAGTATTTGACATATTTAAGGATGTGAAGGATCCTAGCCGAACACAAACACATACAACACACACACACATAGTATTCAGCCCGGTTACTCTGGGAAACTTTTCCTTCTTCTTCCTTCAATCTAACGCGACAGGGCAAATTATGACGAAGGCTGCTCCTATTTCTTTGCTCCTTGCAACTGAGAAGGACTTTTACCATTGTCGTTTGTTATAAGCGGAGCATTTTCCCCTCAGCGAAGCTCATAAATAAACCTTGGGGTAGAGGCAGAAGGAGTACAAGTATATGGCTGCTGCGGATGGGATCCTTAGAGGTTGTTAATATTGTTTATTATTATAAAGGTCGAAGGGTGACTGGCAGGGTATTCATTTTCTGCTTTTTTTTTTACTCGTCCCTTCCTCGTTTTGGTTTGATTATTTTGGTGTGCAATTAATTTATCTAGTTTATGAGTTTTTTAACTGATTTCATGGGCTTCTAGGGGTGAAGTTTGAATCAGTGAAAAAAAATCAGAATTTTTCGGTTTTTAACGCCATCTGTCAGATTTCGAACTTATTTTGACGTTTGTCAAACACTTTTCGAGACCGTGAGGAAACTTTTTTGGTGTTTTATAGGATTCCAGCTCCCGTTCAGTAGTCCGACGCACTGTCCACCGAGGTACGGGGCCAGTTTTGTACACAATTTGCAGAAATTTTTTGCTTCCATTAGTCTCGATGATCAAGGCAACAGCTTTCCTGTGTGTCAGAGGCCGAAATTCAAAATTTGTTGACAGGTTTGGAAAAAGTTAAGTTTAATTGAGATAATCAAGAACCCAGACTTAGAAACGCACAAAAGTGACAGGTACATATCACAGAACGAAAACGTCAACGATTAAGGGAGTATTCGACAGGAGTAGGACCCATAAGAGGACGTGCATTAAAAGGATGGCAAGACGATCATTTTTTAGTTAGTAGAGGTTAGCACAAGCAGCATTTAAAAGATTTACCAGAAGGCGCATAGATCAACGCGGCAAGCACAAGGCCCAAGGTGAATCGATTGGGATGAAGCAAGAAATATAGTACTGGAGTGACAGATTGTTCCTTTCAGTCAGGATATTTATATCGACCGGTTAGAATCAAGAAAAGTCTTTAATATATGTACTCTGGCCCTCCTCGCACTATAGAGACTCCAAGTGCTATTGAAGCCGTGCAATTCCGAATCAGACGAAAACCGCTGGGGAAATAGAACATTTTTTCACCGTTGAAGATTCCTCCAATGAACGGAATGATTGAGTGTATGCCCGGTCAACAAGAGAAGCTTCAGAAGGCATTCCGACGGTCAAAAGTGGCCACCATCAGCAAAGTTATGGTGAGAAGTGAGCTACATATGATGGCGTTACCGGCCTTCATTTTTGCGAAAAGGGAGTCAAAACTTTGGCGAAAGTTTATCAAACAATTTTTTTGGAAGACGTTGCTAAAATTCTTCGCCAACAATGCTTGGACATTCCAACAAGATGGTGATCCAGCTCACAAAGCGAAATCAACTCAACAGTGGCTCAAAAACAACGTTTCTGACTTCATATCACCACATAATTCGCCAGACTTCAACACGTTGGAATACAAGATCCGTTTTAGAATTTGCATGTTCTACTCGGCATCGAAATATTGAGTCTTAACAGCGGGTCCAATTTTCTCATTCATGTTATGCCGCGATAGATGATTGGCCAGAGCGTCTCAGGTCGTGCCAGAAGGAAAATAGGGTCATCAGAAACCCAAATTTTTACAAGAAAGACAAGGAAATGGCTGTAGGCTTCAAACTAGGAACGCAGGGTCTCTGAAATAGTGGAGGAAACCTAGTCACTGATGCACAGGGAATTGTGGAGCACTTCCGGCAGCTACTGAATGGGCATCGAGAGAGTGACACCGCAAAATGAGGTCTCACAGCTAGTCGCTGAAGTAGTTCTCCCTCCCACTTTGGAGGAGGGTGGCATAGCTATAACGAATCAGAGGAACCTCAAAGCGGACGGTACGATGGCTTACCGTGGGAATTTTTCAATTATGAAGGCGATGTTTCGATTAGGAGCATGTATCATATCATTAGTAAAGTACAGATATATGAGGACAAAAGCATGTTTGACGACTCTAGTATCAGTCCCAGCTAAAAAAAGGCGATCCTATGTCTTGCTCCAGATATCGAGGTATATTCCTGCTACATTTCGGATATAAGATCCTGTCCAGTGTAATGCGTAAATGTCTCAAGCCATTCAGCACCACATTTATGGAAGCGTACCAATGTGGCTCCCGGCGCAGCAGATCGACTATAAACCAAATTTTCATTCTAAGACAAATCCTGGAAAGGACCAATGGATTTCAAGTCGAAACACATCATTTATTTATCGACTTCGAGGCTGCGTATGACAGCAGTCATGGCTTGGAGCTCTACAAGACAACGGCTGAATTGGGGAGACCGAAAAACTAATCCAACTATGCCGCGTTATTCTGGAAAATACGGGATGTGTAGTGCACTTTCGAACCTCCACTTCGGAACCTTTCCAGCACTGGATTTTGGTTTTTCACAACAGCCCTCAATATTGGAGGAAGAAGATGACGGTGGGGGACAAGGGAGTACCGTCTCGTAGTTGCTTTAGACATCAAAGACTCTCTTAAAAGAATACATATGCAAGGCTATACGCTTATGGTAGTATCCAGTTACTTTGGAAAAGGATGTTAAGGTATGATGTGAAAGCGACAAAGGTACCAAACACTACAATGAGTCGGCAGGCGTTTCACAAGGATCAGTTCTTCTCCTGATCCCCTGCTGCATGACGATGTGCTCAGGCTACCGATGCCGTCAAGAAAAATCATATGCTTTGCGAACAACACCGCTGTTGTGGCTTTTGCGAAATATGTACGTTCACGAGGTAGAATCAGCAACACTTCACGCGATCTCATATATAAAAAGCTACTTGGAGACAACAGGCTTGGATTTAGAGGAGCAAAAGACGGAAAGCAGTTCAAATCTTCAGCCGCAAGGCAGTAGAATTCCTGCCTGACAGTACAATGGAGATGAGAGGTCTAAGTGTTTCTTAGATTTGTTTGCTCTTTTTCATAAAAAAAAAATTTTAACAGCCACACCTAACCTAAGTGTGAGGATTGAGAGTAGGCTGAACTTTAAGTGGCACTTCATTACGTAGGAAAAATACAACATACATCAACAATCATCACTAGCGAGGATTCTGCCAAACGTCGGTGTACCCGGATGAAGTGGTAGAGTTCTATTCATCAGAGTAGTAAGTCTACGCATCCCCAGTGTGGGCTGACGCTATGACAATGAGAGAGTGGACAGCATGAGGGAGCTATTAAATCAAGGCGATCTCAATGGAAATATTAGAAAACTGATTAGATGACGCTACCACAGAAAGATGGATGTCCAACATAGAAATTCGGGTGAAAAGGAACGTAGAAGAGGTGAACTGTCACGAAAGATACAGAAAGAACCAGATTCCGCCACGACACCTCATCGACAGCGATAGCCAGGAGGAGGACGTAGAAAACCTGATGCTATACGTTCCGATGCAACTTTGCGGACCCCAGACACATCTTTGGAGATATCATGCAATCTGAATAGACCTGCCACGAAGTGAGTGGATATGTATCTGACCAGCGCTTAGGTCGAACTTAGGAGAATCGCGGGCCTAGGAATAGAAAACGGAGAAGAGACGAGTAAAGCTTAAGAGGCTAACCAGCCATGGGAAGTAATACTAAACAGATATGCCGCGAGAAGAGTAGTAAAAGGCTGTAGAGTGTGGGTACGTAGACGTATTTCCGGCACCGATTATTCAGGTTTGTGAATCGTCCATGCTAGTAGCCCGGGCTACTACTATCTGCAAGATTACCACATTCCTTGGCGTAACCAAAAAAAGAACAACAAAAGAACTTATTAACAAAAAATCCCCGTTAATGTTGAAAACACAACAAAATTAAGAAATTTTTAAAATTGACATATTTACCATTCGTACAGCATTAAAACGTTAGCCAAAGTAGGTGCACCACTTACCTGAAAATAAAAGAAAAAAAAAGGACATTAGCAAACGATTTCATATGAACAGGTCACTTAAAAAAGTATCTAAGAGAAGTCATTAAATCTAACTCTGGCATTTCAAAAGGTTGAGTTGCATCAAAATCGTTTCGCAATTATCTGCAGCCTTAGTGCCACTTCAACTTCTCCCTCAATTCCACTAATTTATCAACACTACTCCTCCTAAGAGCACCGCTTAACCCAGCTCATCACACCAATCAACCCTCATCGCTGTCAACTCATCATCGAAAGCAAAACATAAACAAACACCGCACACACCACACTCCCATCGCAGACAGATTACCCCGTTCCCGCTCTATTTTTCTGTCTCTAATCAAATCACATTAAGCCCACAATAATTATCATAACTTTCTCACCTTGCCTGTGATAAAAGCCATCTCGAAGATAAATCACACGCATTTAACATGGCCAAAAGCACCTTGTCTACCCCGACTCCGGGTCTCAGAACAACCCCATCATCATCATAATCATCAACAACAACATCACCATTTACCACCACCACCACCTCAACCGCTTTTCTGCTGTGACGCTGCTGCCATCGCCGTCGTCAACATCGTCTTCATCTCGCCATCAACATCTTATTACCATATTATGACAGCCCGGTTGCCATCACTGAAGATTAAGTCAAAATCTGTCAGATGAAATTAAGTCTCACACACACAGACACACACACACATGGGAACACGCACCGCAATGCAACGGATGATAAACAAGGATCCTTCTGCCTGCTGCCATCCTGTGGGCGCCGTCAAAATATCGAAGATGGAGCACCCGTTGATACGGGAAGCTCTGCCTGGTGTAAACAGTTTTGCGGGGTAAATATAATTTGTCACTGACATATGTGAACTATTTGACTTACACACACATCCAAAGATGAAAGGATAATAATCAACGCTATCCAAACAACAGGGGAGCATCACCGCCACCCTATCCCTTAAGGGGGTTGCTGTTGAAAGCCAAACTACATTCGACTCGTAAACTCGCCGACATCGATAACAGGTTTCTTTCAACACCTTTGGCAAATCCGTTTCATCACCTCTGAGCGAGAGAGATGCGTGTGTGTTTGTGTGTGTGCTATCCTGACACATCCACCTTAGCCGACATTTCATCGTTAATTTTGTGTAATGCGTTGATGATGCCATTTGAGGGGGATGACGAGGATGATGGTGCTTGGGATAATCCTTTTGCTTAGTACGCAAAAGGCCCAGCAAAACAGTGGGGTGGAAAACTTGAAGGACTTTTGTATGGTATTCTACTCCTAGTGCTGTACTAGCAATCATTGGACTGATTTGAGCTTAGGTTCAATATGTGTGGTCAGGGATGTACATATATCAAGAGACCCAGGAGGCCAAAAAGTCGAACCATGAAAGCCCGGTAAGTTGCCAAGTCAAACGACAAGCCCTGCCCCGATCTGTCGATCTCCTGTTTATAAGCCTCCTCACCTGTTGCAATCCAGTCTGTTGTGAGGAATGTTATCGGCATGGAGGACAAATTTCGGTGCAGGTAAATAGGACAGCCACTCACGCATGGTGTCCTAACACAGGACCATCCCCACAAACACAAATTGTAGGCCATCTACTCGCACAAAAGGTAAAACAGACGATTAAGGACCAAAGATAAAAACGATTTCAAAATAAAAAGAAAGGTTGCCTGGTAGGGTAGAAAAAGACAGGATATCAGGAGGAACAAAAAGCGCAAGGAAAAGCCTTGAAAGTCCTGAAAAAATTAGCGAAGTTAACCGCACTATGCCTCAACTAAACTGAGCTACTTCCGAGACTTAAACAAAATCCTAAGCAAGTCCTCTTGCCACGCCTTCTAGCTGTGGTATATCAAGACAGACATGGCCCAGCTATAAGAAACCTAAGTCAAATGAGCTACTATGTAGCCATAAGTACAGGCCATTGGCCAATAGGACCCTGCAGGTAAGCTTGGCATCTACCATGACTCTTACGTGAAAGAATCTCTTCTTCACTTTCTTTGTAAATGTCCGGCTCTAGCGAGACAACGTACCCTAGGTAAATCTTTCTCCGACAACCTGCAAGCGCCGTGAGTCAGTGTTTAGTGCGGGTTACCGAGCGGTAGGTTCAGCTATTTATCAAAAGACGGAACTGTAGCACGTAGAGGAGCACAAAGCTGTCAAAAACGAAAAAAGGAGTCGCCGAACAGTAACTACGCTGCACATGTCGACAAGACCACCAGCCGCACTTGCTTTTTATGATCGTAGCATACACTGTTGGGAAGGTACACGTAAGTGGAGAGAACAAACTGTGAAAGAATGCTGCCGAACGTTCCGCCTATTTTGCTCGAAAGCTGGGAGACTAAAGAGAGACTGCCCATAGAATTAACCGCACCTCTATGGGTTGATCGACGGGATTATAGCAACATTAAGACCCGAGAGCAGGACTTACACTCTCTACTAGAAATAAGCGCAATAAGGTCTTTCGTCAGTTCCGCCATGAGTCAAAAGTTTCAGACAAATGTGAGTACCTGACGGACACCTGCGTCCCACAGTCAGGGTATCAAATGGTCAGCTTACGTCTGCTCTATACTGTAGCCATTGTTATGGGCTAAAAACAAATAACGATGGATATCGTCCGCAACCGACCTCCAAATAATACCTTAGGAAGCCTCCCACCGAGGAAGCGGTTATGCAAGCACGTTATGTGCTGGCATGCCTTAATGAGAATAAACGAAGTTTATATTCTTACTGCCTACATCTGGGTACAAAAAGGGTCTACAAACGGAATCTAACTCAACCAACTTGGAGTGAGCAAGTGGGTGCAGTGACCGAAGGACCGAGCTAACAGGAGCAATTGACTGGTGCAAATTCTTTTACAGATTCTCGTAGTCTGCCTAAGAGATATGCCCGACTCTATGCTTTGTATTGCACGTTACTATATCTCTACCCCGTTCGTCTCCAGCGGTACCGCCATCAAAGCATTCCTTTGCAGAGTCTGGTTCGACATTGGTCGTTCCGTTTTGAGCTGCCTGACTTCTCTTTTCCCATTCTTCGTTATTCCTGGCGTAGTTCCATTGTACTTGGATCGGAGTCTCCCACGCTTCGTTCGTCATCAGAATGAATGTTTTCAACCCTCTTGGTGCCATTTGCCCCCCAATTTTTAGGATGTTTCTGGCTGCTGTATATCTCTGGTATTCCATCAAAACATGTTCCACGTTTTGCCTTCACAGGCAGTCTAGGATGTCCACTTTCTTGTATTCGCAGAGGTAATCCCGGAAACATCCACGCACCGACAGAAATTGTGTCAAATAATTGTTAGCCTCTTCATGTTCCCAGTTAATCCACTCGTTTGTGTTGGGAATTTCGCGTAGCGGCGCGGATTTTTTTATTTCCATATCGATGGCCATTTGACCTGAGATAATCGCCTCCACTCATCCCGTTCCAAACGGGCAGCGCCGGGTTCATTCGTCTCATGAACGATAACCGGTCCATCGCTGGTGCCCACATAGGGGACTCGTATACATATAAGGATCGACTTGCTCACCGTTGTTAGCAGGTTTCTCATCGGCTGCCTCGGTTGGCCAATGTTTGGCATTAGTCTTAACAGTGCCTTTCTTGGCTACGTGTAGCAAGTTGAAGTTAAGCCTGTGCTGACTCGACTCTATGGTATGTTCACCGACCTGTATGGCAAACCGACCATTTTTGTAGAATTGCATATTTTTAAGCACATGTTATTGAAGCAAGCAACTGAACGATAAATCCAACCCGTCTCCATATTTTTACGCCACACTGTAGACTGTAAGAAAAATTATATTCTCATTAGGCAGGATGAGCGCACCAAGGGGCACACACAAGCAACAGTAACCCATGTCGTAATAGTTGTAATAGTTTACCTCCTCTCTCTCTGGCATGGTTAAAAGGGTTGATTTATATCCCTGTTTACCCAAGTTACCTTTCCGACACTTCTCAGATGCGTACGTACACATCCTGTGCTCGGCGTGATGATTTCTCATTAATATTCATTGCGGTGGACTATGATTTTATGGGATGCTACTCACATTGAGTTGATGATTGAGTCCGTTTTTCCGGATTGTTGAGTTAATCCCCAGCGATTTGACAGAGGACAGGACACCGTTTCAAGGATAATTTGAATTGATTCGAAAGGGGAGCACTCCACACGGTAATACCATCTTCAAGTTACAATCGTCACAGGATGATTATTCTCAATTACATGCTCCAGAAACTGCTCCTGGTGGTCCTTAAATTCACACCGTTTGCTTGTGATGGTGGTGCCATGCCAAAAATGCGCGAGTTTCTTCGCTAAAGTATGTCACCACGAATACGAGCATAGTTGGGTAAGGGGAGGCGATCAACAGAATGCCCCTGTTATCCTTGTGTCTGTTTTGAATTGTCCTGACATATTTATGCCGTCCAATTAACATAATATGTAAATGTTATCATCGTCAGTTTTCGAATTCGTTTTTGAGGGTTTTTTTTTGTTTTGCTCGTTTCATTTTGAAACGAAATTTGGCTCGAAGGACCAGAATATGCCTGGCTGTCCCGTACCTCCCCCGTGTGGCACTTTGATGGAAGAATGATGTTATGGGCTCCTGCTATTGTTGCTGGGTAAAATCAAACATTCTAATGCAAAGGGCATCGTTTATCTAGAACAAAAAGAAAAAGGACGCGCAAACAAAAAAGTATCCAAAGACAATGAAGAGTTGGAGTGCTGTACCCTTTGGCCTGAGGTGTATGCGCTAAAGAAATCCATTGAAATGAAAAACGATTATTATGTCAAATAAAATAGAAGAAGAATGCCACAAAGGATGGAATAATACAAGCTATAGGTGGGCACCGGGAAGGGGTGGCTGAGATGTGGCTTCAATTAAATGTCAGTTTATTTTTACGTTAATGCCCGGAACAGGTACTTCACCGCACCAACCTTGGTGCGCGTTTTACGAGGGGTAGTTTCCTATGCTAATTCGAATTGGGTACCATCGTCAGATAGGCGCACAGTTAAAGTTAAGAATTGTTTTTTTTTCCGTTTTTTTTTTTGTGAATTTGATGCTAGTTAGATGGGTATTTGTTTCGGTGTGGCTTTTTGGCGACTGTCAGGGAATAGGGACGTAAAGATGTCACACCAAATGGGGGGTGGCATGGAACAAGTATTGGTTCGCAGCTAATGGGGTCGCTTTGAATAATATTGCCACTTAGTTGAATGACAGAAGTTGATCTCGTTTTAATTGGTTTCGCGAGCTCAGCCCCTTTTCAACAGCTTTGTCATATATTTTAATAGAAGTGTGTTCTTAGTTTCAGAGGGATGCGAAGACGAAGAAAGGACATGGGCAGTTTCTGAGTTGTGTCGGTTTCAATCTTCAGACTCTGCTGCACGCATCGGATTGTAGCATTCCTATTAAAAATCTTTACGAATTGCCTAGTAGGAGGTTCACATGTATCCAAATAGTGAAAGAGAGACTAGTTTTCATTCCACAGGAAACCACAACTGACTATCTAGGTGATTCAATCTTTGAAAAACCTTAGATAGACCTTTAGGACCTGCACACCACGATCTATCTTCGAGACCTCAACCATGCTCAACATGAATCCCAGAAAAGGAAGTTATTCATGAGGTTGCGGCTCTTTTTCTTCGTCCTAGCCTTAGTCCCATTCTGGCTCGGTTCCCTTTGTACAATGTTGCCAGGCTATTCAGTCGTGGGTTGTTCTGTCTTTTACATCCCTCTCCCGAATTCCTTTCATTATGGTTTTGCTACAGCTTTTGGGTGGTCTTCGCGTTTCGGTCAAATCCAACACTTGTCTTCGTTGGTTGGTTGTCTTAGGCCTCCATTATGCCCGTTGTGTTCCCCTCGTATGTCGAACTCTTAGGAATAGTAGTGGGATGTCGTATAGTGATCATTAAGTCCTATGCTTTACCGCATGGTTGTCTAGTCTACGCCTAACATAGCCGTTCCAGCGGGTCTCCAACCATTATGGCGTCCTCAGATATCTGGAAACGTTAGATAGTTCTTGTGTGTCCTAGGTATTTAAAACTTCCTGACTGGATTCCTATTTTTAGTACCGTGCTGGCAGCGTCTTCTTTGATATGGAATTTAACCATTTGGGTTTCAAGAGCATCCACTCACAGGGAAACTTTTTGTTACAAGATCGTTTCATTGTCTGCTAGAAGGGCTCCGTCGTCAGCATATGCAAACCAGTGTCCACAGTAAACTTTCCTTGATTTTGCGGGTCAGGAGGTTCATCACTAGACTGAATAGCAACGGGCTCAAGGCTGAGCCTTGATGAACACCTACTTCACCTTCGACCAGATCTATAATGCATTGTAAAACGAACTGTCTTCTGAGGCACTGTCATACCAGCTCTCTGGGCACTCGGTCGAAGGCCTTTTCGAGGTCAATGGAGACACCAGAGAGAACCACACATGGACAAGCGACCATACTAGGAACGATCATAGGCAACCCCCCACAGAAAGCTCTTGAGACGAAAGAAATAGTTCTCTTTACCTTCCTAGACATCGAGGGGTATTCGATAATACTTCGCATGAAGCCATTAAATGAGCCCTGGATAGAAAGGGAGTCAGCAGAACAGTATCTAAGTGGATGTACGTGTTGCTAAGAACATATGTAATCTGCAGAGACTCAGATATCGCATAGAATTATTAAGCTTAACAACACAAAAGAGGATGCCCTCAAGGAGATGTGCTTTCTCCCCTAATGTGGAGCATAGTTGTTAAGAACTGCATGGAAAGTTAGCCAACCTAGGAATCAACTTTCGAGCCTATGCTGATGACATAATATTGATTGCCAGAGGAACGTTTGACGATGCCTTCTGTAACACCATACAAAGGGGCCTAATAGAAACTCAATAATGGAACCGTACGGCTGGGCTTAACATAAACTCGACAAAAACTACAAATTTACGAGAAAAGGGAGTTTAAACTGAAGCCAATCTGGCTGTCCTGGACAATACTGGCACCAGTAAAAGTGGTAAAATATCTAAGACTATATCTAGACAGTAAACTCTTGACGAAATATAACAGGGGAGATGTCTAAAAAGGCCATTCGTGCTCTCATGATATGTAGGAGCCTAGAGGGTAAGCCCTGGCGACTAAGCCCGAGAATTCAAAGATGGATGTACATATACCACCATTGTGAGACCAATGATCACATACGGAGTGATAGTGTGGGCAAAACTACTCTAGCCGAATCGAGGGAGACACTCAATAAAGTGCAAAGACTTGTATGACTCTGTACTACTGGGGCCATGAGAACATGTCCAACTGGGGCCATGGTGGTATTCATTGAGCTAACTGCCCTTCACCTTTGAGCTGAAAACGAAGCGGATGATCGCAAGGATGGCAAAAGAAGGTATCTGGAGGTAGAAATACACCAGTTCAAGCGAATACGATGCACTTCTTAAGCAACATCCCCTTCTACGAGTAGCAATCAGTAAGGAAATTTAACTTCGACACCGACAAAGGATTGCAGCAACGAATCCACAACACACGGTCTAAGCAACCACGTAATAAAGTGGTAAGCAGACTCCTTGGCAAGACAAGGAGCAACAGAACCTCTCATTGGACCTGAACTATACTGCGTAAAAGGGAATCATACCATACGCGAAGAACTCAGGAAGATGGAGAAAGAAGGCAGCGCGAGAACCTGGATTAACACTCCGGGCAAGAGGAAAGCTAAGAATTTTCTGGGATACTACAATCGGAGAAGATTCGAGGCAGCAAAAACAACCTATTTACGTACTCTCACAGCAGGCTTTCTAACGAGGCCCTACAGACTCGGTCAATATCTAAGAAAACTAGGTATAACAAATAAAGGCAGATTCTGCAATGAGTCCAGCGAGACTCCAGAGATAATGAGGCCTCCTCTAGTTTATCAGATACAACTTTACGCAGATGTGGACCTCATTCTCCACGAAACGCCCATTTCTTAAAGTCTCTGGTAGTGACTTGGCATCGATCTTCGTTTCAATGTATTCTGAGCGTTGTATGGTGAGCTGTATGAGCCCTTTGGTCACCACAACTCAGTCCTCTTAATCATGCTTGCCAGGTTTTTAAAATCGAAATCGCCGATCTTAAAATTTATATCGCCAAAAATCGCCAAATTTAAAAATATTCGTCGCCATAAATCGCCAATTAAAAAATAAATTTTAGTGAAATAAAACAAATCGACTTATTATTCTTACCACAAAGCAAATTGTACAATAAAACAATTCATTCATTAAAAAAACAAAAAAATAACAAAAACTCAAGACAGCAGGTTGTCGCTGTTGAACTTAAAAATTAAAATTATTATTTAAAAAGAAGTAAGATAATAGAATAGATATATGTATACCTTTAAATATATTCAATTGTTCCCATTCCGTTCTATATTTAAAAACTCTTTCTTTTTTTGATTTCCCACTCATTTTAAATAGTTTTTCTGAAACAATTATTTTGGTTTCTTCTTTCTTTTCTTCTCACTGAAACTTTCAAATTTGAAGATGTCATTAATTTTAGGGATGGGTAGGTCGTTTCGATTCAAACGATATTATTATGTCAGATCGATATTTTCAGTGCAAATTCGGGCAAGCTGACAGATATCAATAATTTTTCGTACGTTACTCATCTCTCTTCTGTCATTTTTTGTGAACTAATGTGTCTATTCAGGCACCTTATTGTGAAAAAATTCAATGAATTCATCCAGCAATTAAAAAAAAACGAAGACTATAGGTGTGAGCGGTAGTTAAATACAAAAATGAAAAATCGCCAGAAGTCGCACTTTTTTGAGGGTGTCGCCAAGCTGAAATTTGTGTCGCCAAATTAAATAAAAAATCGCCCGTTTGGCGACAAATCGCCACATCTGGCAAGCCTGCTCTTAATCGTTTGTTTGCCAGTTGATACCAATTGAAAGCCTAAGCAACTCCCCACGGTTAGCAGCAATCACAAGTTTGTATCCAAAATTAATTTCGGGAAATTTTATTTCACTTTTTATTCCCCCGCACATCCTTCGAGATTATTTCCACTTTTTGTTCATATCTCCGTCTCATCTGGGGAGCCATTCAATTTCGTTCGCTTCGTTTCATTACCACACCACCCGCCGAAAGAGAACTATCTTTTCCAATTTAAATAAATAAAATTCAATCAAAAGCCAGCGCGCGAAATAGAAAAACCACCATTAACCTGAAGGCCGCACGCAACCACTTCCATTTCGCACAATTCAATCTCTTTCACTTAACGCATCCACCCCTCAATCGCATCGCAGAAGAAACCGGATACCGTCGACGAAATTCAGAAAAAAAAAAAATTACAAATTAAATAAATATTTAATTAATCCAGAGTCAGGCACGATCTTTATTCCGCTGGCTGTACCATAAACCAGGTCGGCGAGTACCTTTAATCTTCTGCACTCCACTCCACGCCAGGTTGTCCGCTCCCTTTGCTATCAAAAATTATTGGACTTCTGGTAGCTTTTATGCCACATTGCGCTGGATGGAAACACCACATACACCAGGAGGAAGGGCCACGCAACAATGAACCGTTTCACCTAAATATTTACAACCACCCTTCGTTGGTGCGATTTGATGGGGGGGGGGGTAAGGAGATGTAGCGCAGAACAAAAGAAGTCACCGGAGTATCCTTGCCGAAGGATCACAGTACCAAGCACCAGCATCGGTATCCTTATCTTATCAGCGTTAGTCAAATGCTTGGTTAAATGTCGGGCCCATGTTAGTGGAGGTGAAATACACTTCAAGTGAAGTTATAGACAAACGGGCAGAGGTAACGAAGAATGTTATAAGGTCGCGAGACACGCAACACAACCTCTGGGACTCAGTGCCAGTATCGTAAAGAATGCGCAAAGTGTAATGATATACTCGTACCGACACAATGGAGGCAGCGGGGGAAGGTGGCGGTGGTTATGGCTGCCATCGTTTTGCCGTTTGGCTTTTGTTTTCTGAAGAAATTTATTCACGCGAATGCGATGCTATTAGTTGTCCTGTTGCCCGGAGGGAGGGGGTTCCTCGATTCCTATAAATTGGCAGACCAGTTAAGACGGTGCAAATTAAATGCTTCATAGTCTTTGAGGGATGAAAAGGTGAAGGTTAGACTCCTCTCGATTCAAGTTCACACACATAAGTAGCGTATGTCCCTGAAGATGGCCGGGGGAGGGAATCGAGGTTTCTAGTTTCACTTGGAAATAAATGGACGATGGCTGCAATTAGTTGCCAAATGTGTGGCCAATCAAAAATTGGAAGAATTTTAACTTCCACGCCCTGCTCCCGTCAGGCAGAGAGGGCGCTCGATCTATGATGGTTGGTATATATACTGGACACATCATCCTGAAGAAACACGTTTACAGACTGAGACTGGTAACTTCTAGCACTTACCAGGGACGCTAGGAAGAGGAAGAAAGCCTCGAACACTTCTTCTGCGAATGCTCTGCAACAGGGAGGGTTAAGACACAAAGGCTAAGACACGTTCTGTCCGGGGTGTGTTATCTTGGACGTTACAGTTCGGGAAAAATCCTGGAGTTCGTTAGAAGTACAGAATGTTTTTGGGAACAGTGAGCCCCACTAGACCCTTGATCACCAAATTAAACCAGCCTCCAGTTACTTAAAAATTCGGCCAACAAATCTTAAGCTTTCTATAGGCGACCCTTGCACCAAATATCAAGGCATATCCCTGCTAAATGACGCATTTAAATCTTACCCAACACAGCTATGTGTAAACACTGATCGACGAATACCAGAATGGTCCCGCACTCGGCAGATTAACGATAGACCGCTGAGGGCAATTTTAGAAAAGACCAACTATATTCTGGTTGCTACAGGTCACCCTTTTAACTCCATCAAAGCTGCATATGAGAGCACTCATCGAAGCGAGCTCTACAAGCCGATGGCTAAATAGGTGATAGTGCGTAGGGCAGGGATTGTAGATTCAAGATTGATTTTAGGGGAGGGCGCACAGCGCCTTTGTAGATCTATTGTGCTCCCCCAACATGGAGCTCTAGTCGATGAGGTACTCGACTTAAAGCTGCTCCTCCAGTCTAATTTCCTTGACGAACCGGAGTATCTGGAGATGATAGGCATCCAGATGTTTCATTCTCTTGTGAATTACTCCTCCGCATTCCTTAAGAACGTTTCCTTAGCGTTTACTCAACAACTCCGTAGAATCTGCTTCTCTGCTTCTGCTTCTCCGCAAAATTTGCAGTCTCCGTGGTGCTCTACACCCAGTTTTCTGAGATGTTCCTTAAGATACAGTGGACCCGTTTAGACGCCTGTTAGAATGTCCAGCCGGATTTTACTACTGGTTACACAGACCTTACTGCTGTTTACAATTCCCGATAAGCTCTTATGTCTGTCTTGAGTAGAGAATTCCTTCCTTTCTCCTTCTTTAGCTCTTCCCGTATCGTATGCGATTTCAGCCTGCAGAATGGTTTTTGACCAGCAAGAAACGTCTCTGGATCTTTCTTGCTAGATCAGTAGCTGCTTCATTTCCACGAGGCCTGGTAAGCGGTAAAGGATGGCTGTCTTGTTCTCACTCAGTTAGTTTAGGCAAGGTGTAGACCTGATTTCATGAGACTTCTGCTGGAAAATGCTGGGAGTACATTCTCACTGCTTCCGAGTACTTGGTTCTGGCCCCGTATATACCTGCTCTAGTTTCTGAGAATCGTTCGGATCCGTCCTTGTACTGACTTTACTCATCCATTCTCTTTTGCTGCATAGCTTCTAGAAAAATGTTCTCTCGAAGCAGTATCTCATATCATTCCTGTGCGGATCCAAAAGCGGAACTTATTTGGAAAGTGTTTCTCACTGCCTATGTGCATCACATTTTCCTTTCCCGACACGTGCCACCTTTGATTATTCAGCAATCCCTTCTAGCACTAAGTGTAGAGGGGTGAGACCGAATATCACTTCGAATGCTGTCGTTAGCCAGGTTCTTATGGTCCTTCTTATGCAGACGCCCTCCTTTGTTCTTTTCCAACGAGTTTCCTCGTTGTGTTGGAACCAAGGCGGGCGGAGGCACTGCCTTTAACAAGTCCGTCCAACTACTGTGATACGCAGATGACATTGACACCATTGGTCGTTACCCGGATTCCGCGGTAGAGGCTCTTACAGAAATGTATAAACAGACGACTTGAAATGGCCTTAAAGAGAATAAAGACAATACACAGATGTTAACGGCAAACTCAGTTCCATCTATTCAATGTCCAGGGAAACGTTATTGTTGAAGAAGACTGGAAACCTGACTGAACCTTGGAAACCGGTGTTACTTCAGTTTTGGCGAAACAAATGGATTCAATGCTCTATAGGACGCTAATCCTGCCAGTTCTCATGCATCGAGCCAATGGTTAGATGATAAGTTAGTTGGCAGAGCAAATATTGGGAGCTTTAGAGCGATCACTGAATGTTTGGTCGTGTGTGGGAGAAAAACGAATGAAAAAGACAATACAACCGCAAACCCCGAAAAGCAGTCCCGAGATGTGGATGTAGTTTAAAACCCCAACATATGCCGGCTACATTGGCTCGACTCGAATCACAGCCTCCAAGTACGAGACGACTAGGAAGATCAAGATTCCAAGCGATTGCGGTTGGTTGTGACAATTATAAGCTCGGCATACACGAGGATCGGGATGATGAGGAAGAAGCTACCCATATTGTTACAAGCAGTGACTCTTTACGAATCGGGGACGTCTTAAGTGAAGTAAGTGGAGACTTCGTTATTATCTTGCACAACATAGAGGAGACTTCCGCAAAATCTTTTGAACTCCAATCGGTTATCATACAAATAGCATAGATACGTGTACATAGGGAGACACGCTAACACTTTGCAATTATCTCATATCTAATAGAGATTTCCCTAGTCTTCGGCAGACCTCTCCTGACTCCCTAGTGTTTTCCTCGACTTTAAGACGCCACCGCAGATACCTACTACTCCAGGCTCAGACCGATTCTACTAGACTTCCGAAATTCAGTTAAATTTTGTCTAATAAATCTCCAAGCTACTCCCTTATCTCTTACAGACAACTCAGACGATCTTTAAGACTTCTCCAGTCCCTTAAACTGCTCCCCGTGCCCCCGATCACAGCAGTACCAGTATGCCTGCACAACAAATGCTAATGACCTCATCATCTGTGGACACAAGCAAAACCTTTAGTGCATTGTTAGCTTGAGAGTTCTGTCTAGTGCACTAAAGATATCTCGATTTTCTAGTAAGGTCCTAGCACATGGGCTGGTCTCTAAGAACTTTTTTTGGTGTTCCTGTGTCTTCACTGGTCTCTTTAGATTGTTTTATTCTTCCAAGTCCTCTAGTCTTCTACCCATGTGTTTAAAAGTGACTCCACGAATGTCCTACAGCGTCACTTAGCCTAGTTTACTAGACATGTTTGTCATCTCCTAGAGGCGCCTTTCTTTTGCTCCATTTCTGCATATCACAAGCGACTCATCCAACAGCCTTTTCGATCCCCTGAAGCTTGAAAGTGTCTAACATTTCCATTCTCTCAGGTTTAGGTTTAGGTCGAGAGTCTTTTTTAGTCTCCCACACCCAATCACACACAAATTGCCTTTTCTCTGGCGTGTTGCTAGAACCACCTGAGAAGCACTCTTATCTTTATGACAACTGCCTAGTCTATTGGTCTCGGTCGTCTCCCAGCGATTTGTTTAATCAGCAAGAGATTTTCTTCCCTCAAGTCACAAAGGACCTTTTTCGATTTGCCATCTACACGTCGCTCTTTTTTTAAGGACACACCCGCATAATGACTACCTCCCCCACGCGCGCTCACATCTGTAACAATATTATCCCAAGTTTGAAAATAACAATTTACTATCCTTTTGTCAGGATAATGAGCATCATAAAGAAGCTCAAAGGATACACACGTACCACAACGTCTGCAGTACACCACCACCCCATACGCCCGCCATGCCAGCCGCCAGCTAAATCCACTATAACTGCCAGCGTGCAACTGGAGTAGAAAGCCTTGGAATACAGAAATCTAAAATATAAGAGCCATCCCAGCTAGCTAGCTTTGCTATTCATACGATTAACGTGAGGCGCATATTTTCAGCTAATTTTCTAATTAAAACGGAATTTATGCATTTTTTGGCTCGGTTCGCCTGAATAACCTACAAGAGACCTTCTCCACCCACCCACGAAGGGAGGCCGACACAACGACACATGCTGATGCAAGGAAGAAGCATCGTACAGATTTTACATAACCCCCCGCCGTCTCATACAGAAAGCAGGCTGATATAGGACGAAAAGGACATACAAAAACCAACTGAACTCACTTCAGCGCATCAGCTTGGAATGATGTCGCGACTTTTTAGAGGCGGCCTCTCTCCCTCCCTCTCTGTAGGTATGTGTAATACAAAAAGATGCATGCATGCACATGAGGCAGCATTTTGAATGAATGTCCCAGGATCACCTCGCCTCGGGTAATTAAGGTGGAAGTTAGGTAGGTCTCCAGCACCATCACCATCCCCATCACCACGACTGCCACCAGGTGTAATTACACAGGTTGGCAGTGGTAGCGGCAACGGTGATGGGACTGAGGAGATAAGCCCTCGCGCGCATACAAAATCTAGGAAATGCGCTATTATGAGGGAAGGGCGCGTGCTAAACGCATACATCTGGGAGATTTGCTGCTTCTGCTACTCCTGCTACCACTGCCGCTGCTGCTGCTACTGTGCTGTGGTTGTCAGAGAACGTGTGAAACGATCCTTCGACTTACAAAACTAAAACAATGGAAAATAATGTGCGAGGTAATCACTTTGGCCGCAAGGTACACAAAAGTCGCATACTGGATACATTTCACAGGAGTAAGTAGGTTGCCAGGGGAGTGGAGGTAGACGACAGTGTTTGTGTGCGCGGGCTTTGTGTCATATTCACAAAGTGCATGACAATTTAAAATTTCATAATGAGTGCGGTTAAGCTTGGGTTTTGGTAATTTCCAGTCGCTCCCAAGGACCGGTTTACACCAGGAGAGGGTTAAAATGAAGGAGTGGGAGCTATTAAGAGGTATTGTGATACAAAGCAGTCGGGATAATGAGGTTCTAAAGGATCGAAATTGGTCCCAAAATTCGATAAAGTGGTGGTACATGGATGACAGTTGATGGGTTACCAAATCGTTAAGAATTCTTGAAATGTTTTTAGCATCTCAAGACATTCACAAGGGCAAGGTGGGTATTATAGTCGGAAAATATACGTAAAGAAATTATGTTTCTGAGACTGAGTTGGTCATTTGAAAAATTGAGAATCAACAAGAAGAAACTATCAATGCAATGAATGCTTTGGCAAAGTGGAAACATTGCCTACTCTTAGGATGATGAGATTTGACTCAAAAAACTGAAAAAGTCTGCCTTAATTTACTGGCTGGAGAGCCATTCTTTGAGCAAAAACCAGCCAGATACAGTTCTGCTGATCTAATACCTTCAGCCGCCAGGATAGGAGACATTAATTAGGTTCTTAAGAAGTTCATGTGGATTTTTCCAAACACTTCATATCCTCTGTGGAACACGACAACAGGACTCATATTGTAGGTAGGCATCATGAAGAAAATACATCGCTCCGAAATCCTAGGAAATGGTGGTGGATGCTGAATGTCGTATCCGTACTCCGTTCTTCCAGAGTGGACACATCGCTTTCATGGCCTCCTTCTGAACAGTTGGGTCCAGTGGTAGTAAATAAACCAGAGCGTTTGGAGCATCGCCAGAAATAGTACCCTGGTATCTCCAAGGCAGACTTTTCTTTACACTCTGGTAAGAGTAGAACCGACGGATTTAACCAGACTACAATAGGTCTCGTCATTCCGAATGCTCTGACGACACTGCCAAAAGATTCAATGGCGTGGGTAGGTTTTACTTCAACGTGCTTATGGTACGTCAGCTTACGAGCAGGATTACTTATACAACCACGGGTGGCACCTATGCATGTATGTAAGGTGATACGCAAGTCGGTGTCTTATCATTTTTGGAAAGTGATTGAAAAGGAGCGGGAGCGCCATGGCTCAGTGGTTAGTGCGTTGGACTACTGAGCGGGAGGTTGAAAATCCCAAAAACACCATGAGAAAGCTTCTCAATTTGCCTTTCGGACAAAAAAACTATAGGTCCATTGCATTTATGCGAAAAAATATAAGACGTATAACACGAATTGTTAAGAGAAGCGACGGCTTGAGTCACATATGATCTGTTGTGCCAAATATTTGTTTTTTTTTATTGTGAAGCTGACATGGGAATTCTAAGTCGAATGAGACTATGTACTAAGCATATGACTTCACATAGAAAAGTTGCATGTGTGTCGCTAAGTCAAATAAGGCGGTGGCTGATGACACCAACAGTTGTGATGTTCTGCAGCTCCTTTACAGGAGCCAACCTCTCCCAAATCGCTTCAAATTAACCTAGTGACGTGACACTTAGCCCTGAAGAATCGAATTAATCTATTTTATTAAAAAATACAAAATATGTGGATATCAGTGGTAAACAGACGGGATATAGTACAGCTGTTTGACTTAAAGCTATGCAGCCAGTGGGTCAGCTTGAAAACTGACTAAAAGGCCCTGAATCGTGGAATAGTCCAAAAACACCGAAATATACCCTGCGAAGGTAACAGAAATAATTTAAGGTCACTGTCCCTTCCCATCGATATTGGGAAACAGACACAATCTTACCAGGAAATCCAAGCAATCTTACGCTCAGGGCTCTAAAACTGACGACGGGTTGAAAGGAGTTTTCGCTGACTTCTTTCTTCCGCCCTAGTTCACTGCAGGATATTTCATTGGAAGTTAGTAGAAACTGGGGCCTAGAACCGGCAGTGATTCACTGGCTATACATCATGGTAGTCAGACCTATTCTCAAGTATGGGGCTCTTGTATGGTGGAAAGCAATGACTAAGAAAAGGGATAGGTTAGTCAAGGTCCACATATCAACCAGTATTGGCTTCACAGGGGTCCTTGGCTGCACTCGAGGGATTCGTCTGTCTTTTACCAGAGGACTCACAAATGAAATTGCAAGTGGTCAATAGCACACTTCGGCTCACTTACGCAATAGGTCTATTCCTAGGGAATCACTTCCCAACATCCCTACTAAATCAGATGTAATCCTGGGTACACTTGGCTTCGAGACACCATACGAAGTAAGGCAAAGGACGGCAGTTCATTTCCGTAATGAAATTGCAGTCAACACGGTGATGGTTCCAAAACCAGTGAGGGTACTGACCTATAAACCTACAGACGGCCCTAAGACTTCCGGACGCATGTAGTGTCCTGAACACTGCGATGTATGTGCTGACGTACTGGCTAAAAAAAGGAGCTGAGCCCCCACATACTTAGTAACATAATTGGAGTATAAAACCGCCCATGAGTGTGGCTAGGAGAGTTATTCTCGAAAGGATTTTCAACCTGGCTGACCAAAAATTGTCTATCTTGGATGGGCATATGCTGACCAGGCCTTGTGACCTATGTTAGATCGGAAAAAATCTCGAGAAATTTGAAAGCGAAGTAGATCGAGGTTAAGAATAGCAATAGGGATACTTTTTGTTCCCTAGAGATCGCGATGGGTCCACTACACTGCCTAGTGCTTTATGATTATTTCTTAGCACTACCTAACCTGACCTAATGGAAATCAGTGAGGCTCTGTCGTGGTTGAAGTGGGGTACATTATGACTTTTTCACTGATAAAGCTCCTTCAAACAAAGAGCAGTTTTCACGCCTGTTTTTAAGAGCCGCGTATGAATCGTTCTCGAAACGTAACATTGGGAGCAATTCCCCATTTTTCATCCTTTCCCCATAAATCCTTCAAAGTGAATTTTTTTTTAACTTTTATCGCTTTCGTCATGTCATGCAAGCAAGGGTCTCCCTCACGTCTTATACTCTAGAGGTGGTTGTATGCCTCTTAGCAAGACAGCTGAGCTATTCGAAAATCACCCATTATCAGCTTAGCTTAGCACAACCCTAACTCAAATTGGATACATTCAGCGTCCAATTGAGTTTAGAAAATGGGGCTAAGTGGCACATCACTAGGTAGATATGTCTATTTTCACTTCGTCCAGGTCGGGTGGACGGAATTGTTGATCTACATCGCCCTGGTTGAATGGTGCATGCAGCCTTATAGCGGGATTCGGTTCGTCGTAGAAATTACAGAAATCCCTAGGACCACATACCTTATCGATCGAAGCCTCAAATATGTCGGAGAAGCCCAGGTAAGGTGTTATATTTGCTCCGGAAGTATATCACGTCAATGTAGGTTCCATCTGGCGAATTCGTCCAACGTCGTATTTTTTAGCTAGCTTATATGTATGTTTAGCTAGTGGAGTCCGTGTGGACAGCAAGCAGTTTTTCTATGGCTACCACGTGGAGGTAAACTAAGCACAATTGATGTGCTTACAACACTGGGTACCACCCGGGCATCAGAGTCTATCCTATTTCTACAACAACCAGCCATCACGGGGTAGATATAACCTACGTCCCTTCAATGCGAGTTCCCATCTAAGATCATCTTTCTGCAAATTCCACAGCCATCCTGTGGTAAGTTCACCACCAAATTGTCGATCGGAATACGTTTCAAAGCTCACAATAATCGTGCAATCAAATTATTCCCTTCGCTCCAAATAGTGGTGATCCAATCTGTATCGCATTTCGGCACAAAAAATATGGAAAATCCCATCCAACAAATCCCAGCCTAAACCATTCCCGGGAATTATATTCACCGACAACAACAACAACAACAACAAAAAAAGGAAAAATAATCTCGAATCCACCCAATCATTCGTTTTGAATTCATTGGAGGGCGATCACGGTGTTGTTGCTTCTGTCGTCGTCGCCCCATCGTCATCGTTGTAGCCTGCGTCAGGGGTCCAAATCACATGCAGATTAGTTCCAATTCGAAATTTTCCCCGAAAATCCAATCGAAAACGAAATATCTGTGTCCCTGGGAACGTCCCATTATTTCTGTTTAGCTTGTCCGGGATTTTATTCCAAGCCCATCGATTGGGTGTTGGTGTGGTGTGGGTGGAGGAGTCCCTGATTCAGCCGTATTTCTAAAACGCAAACACAGGACAATTGCCACGGTGGCAGCAGTGCCACCGACAAGAGATAGATCCGCAAATCTACATCAAATGGTTATATTATGATGCTTGGCTCTGGAGTGCGGCCCGGCCCCATATGGTCTGGAGGGGGAGACAATGTCGAGAGGAGGTGGTGATTGGTGATTTGGCGATTGCCAGTGAGATTATTGTCTTTCTGTCCCGCTCCTGGATGGAGAATTTACATTTGGATTTGCAGATACACTGACCGGTGTTGTGGTGTTGTGTGCAGATTTACAACACCAGCGAGACGGACAATCAGAAGACCGGTGGAATTGCACATTTTCTACATATATAGGGCAGGTTCGAACAGTTGGGAATTATAAGAGGACAGTGGAGCCGAGATTTTTCCAAGAGGATGTGTCGGAGTGTATGAAAGTACGACGAAGTATGGCATATAGTCAATGGCATCCTAGAACTACGATATGTGAAAACCACAAAATGTTACTCCAACGATTCAGTTGCCAGCCTGAATTTCGAAAAGCGACATTATCGTCTACTCTTTGGTGTGTGCGCACTCTTTGAACTCAGAAATAGCGGAATCAAAGTCACGGATGATGTGGTACTGCTGGCGACAGACCTAAAAATCGACGAAATGCCGACTGGTGGTCAAACCCAAAAAATCAGAATTAGTACCGTTGACGAATAAGAGAAAGATTCCCCAATTTAAAACTCGTTCTGTTGGAGGAATTGCCCTCGAAACCACTGACTAGTGCTTGACAATCAATGAAAGAATCAACCACGATAACCTTCTACTCGTGTCCTAGAATATTCGCTAAAACTTGGCGACGAAGTCCCAGAATCTTTCTGTGAATGTAGCGGCTATTATAAGACTCATACTTATTTAGCGCAGTCTTGGGTGCTGGAAGCTGATAGCAAGACAATCAACCTCAAAGCCATCACGAAAGTAAAAAGGTTAGCACGCATTCGAGATACCTACCAGTGCAATGAGAACAACTCCAACAGCAGAAGTTGAGGCTATCCCCAACTTACTTCCGATAGACCTCTTTATACAAGAATCGGTGGCTAAAAGCGCTTTAACGATCAGCTATTCAGACAGCTGGAGGTCGTACGCATCAGGCCATACTACGATCCTGCAGGAATATGTAGGCAATGTGGCAAGAACCGACTATATAACCATATCTGGGCTTTATAAGACCTTAAGAAGCCTCTATCCGAGAAGAGAAGAATGGGAAAACAGAGAAATACCAAGCGTACAGGCTATAGAGGTTTAGACTGATGGGTCCCAGATGGACATTGTTTTAGGCGCAGGTTCCTTTTCATATTCGCTGACGATGCAAGCAAACAAGCAAGCCTCTCAAACCACAGTAGTGTTTTCTTAGTAGAAGTCCTAGTAGTGACAATAGCCACCTGTGAGAGAGCGTTGAAGGCAATACCACGCGAGTAAATAACCTTTTTTATCGACAGACTGACAGCGATAAAAGCGATATCTGCTGCAGAAATAAAGTCAAACTTGTCATGTGCTGTCCAAGTTCTTGGAACGCAGCATAAAGTAAGACTCTGTTGGATCTCTGGTCATTTAGACATATCATGGAATGAGACTGCTGATGAATTGGCTGGGAGAGGCTACGCGAAGCAAGAGAGCCCCATGGTGACCATACCGCCGCCACGGTGAACATCCTGGCGTGCACATGGAATTGTCTAATCGCATGTGCCATAGCAAGAAAATTGTGGTGTTTATTTACTTAAGCAAGAATCGGCAGACTTGTACAAGAAGGCAGGCAATCCTCAACCAAACCACGATTAACCAGCGAAGAATTCTTAAGAGGCTGTGGTGATAATGAGGTCCATTAGGACATTATCCACTTTCTCTGTCATTGCCAAGTTTCTGTGCCAACAAAGGAACAAATTCCTTGGAAGACATTTCCTTCAGGACATCGAGATAACTGGCTGACAATCCAGTGCAGGGAAGGAACGAACGTGGTGCAGAGAAAGAAACATTACAACTTTTATCACAATCCATCCACGACAGTGGAATTCTTTTTGATGCTCCTTGCTTGTCTACCGAACCCTAAATTGTTGCTTTCATTGCAAGAGGTTTGTAGAGCTTCACCTACGGTAGGGCCCTTCTCAGCTGCAAGGTCCCACAAGGATGTCTAGCACCGCTCGCATCCACACACATCTTTTCAATCATTTCGCTGTTTAGCTTCCTTAGGTACCTTAGGTAAGGTAACCCTCTGCATCCCATTATTACAGAGTAAGACTAGAGGAAGCAATGTGCCATCAGTTGGTACCTGCTTCGACGCTGGTGTATGATCTAAACCCTTACCAACCTTTATTGCACACGTCTCTTAAAAAATAAAAGAAATATTGGACTGAAACAGCCCTAATAAGGTCTAAGGACTAGCTTACCGCAGTGATTTGTGTTTTCGTGTCACATTTTCGCACCAATGAACAGACCTACTATTAACGCCGTATTCGAAAGGCTGAATAAAAAGCTTTCTAATGGCAGCTTGCTGGACGTCGGTCCGAAATTCTACACACGTTGCAGATCCCGTAGGCTTGGTAGCCCAAACTTACTAGATTGGTTATAGGACTGGAAGCGCATTGAGACCTTTGTCGATCTAATAAGTTTCGCCGAGTTGGAGCTCTAGTCGGTGAGATACTCGACTTAGAACACCTCCTCCAGTCTAATTTCCTTGATGAATCGGAGTATCTGGGGTGGATTCAATAATGGTAGATCTTCTTCTGATAGCTGGTAGGCATATGCATCATCCCACCCAAATTTAAGTAATTTTTCCAATGTACAAGGATAAAAGCAAACGACTTTAATCCCTCATTTCTCAGCCTCGAGACCTGAAACAATTTGACAAATTTTGTTTCCATCCGATTGCCCTTCAGCGTCCCCACTTAGACCCCACTGGACACCATCGAAAAAACACTCAACCTAATCGCTTCAAAATCGACATCGTCTGCTGACAGATAGAACCCGAATTGGACTACTCTCCCGTTGTGTAGAGTTTGAAGGCATCGATGACAGCATCATAAAAATGAGGATTTCTGTTATTGGAAAAGCGGTAGGCCAGGCCACGCAGTTCTCTCCTTGCTCAGGCATAGAATGACCTGTCGACATAACCGTTAAATTCAAACCACCAACGTTCCAGCCGCCATAGACACCCAATTGAATGTACACAGATGCAGATCTGTGTCTATCGTCCAACATCTGCAAATCCACTAGAAAATGAAACGAAATCACTTCACAAAAACACAGTCGGTTGGTTGGCC
Source organism: Blera fallax (assembly GCA_946965025.1). Lineage (NCBI taxonomy): Eukaryota > Metazoa > Arthropoda > Insecta > Diptera > Syrphidae > Blera > Blera fallax. Next base: position 10,990,806 of record OX337247.1, on the reverse strand, counting down.
GGTTAGTCCCTCATGGAGTACGTACAACACACACAGGATGGGGAGTATCATATCAAACTCACATTTCATGCCTTCGTCCTTCGTCGTAGTATGTACACACCATCAACAGGGGGAGCGTTCAAAACGCAATTGTTGCGACAATAATAAAACTCGATCAGGAATTGTTATTAATTTATGCTCAACCCCTCCGGTTAGAGGGCCGGGGGAGAATCACACAGGCACACATACACCGCTGTGGAACATCAGTTTAGGGAGAAATGCAGAGATTACCTCAGTGTTTAGCGGGTGGATTTATCCGAAAAATTTTGATTGCGCTCTTAATGCCAATTTATTGCGTTAACCATCGTTGCTGATGGTGCTGCTGCTGCTCCTGCTGCATCCCCATTGGGGGCAATGAGGACGAACATTTGGATTGCATTCTGTTGGTGGGGTCAATCACGGATAGAATGTTTGGTCCTGGTGGAAATTATTGCGAGTGATTTTCAAATGGTCACTCTGTCTCTCTGATACGAGTCCCGTGTTCCGCACGATGCAGGCTTTGATTGGAATAAATGAAATTGTTGCGATGGTGTGGTCAGATTAGATATGTCGAGGGTGAGTTATAAATTCTAATAAAATGCCGATTGGCGAAATGAACATGTTTAGCGTTTTGAAATTGCAGCCAATCGAGGGAATTCAGTATTTGAACGGCACACGTACATACATACACTATGCAATACTTTGGTGGGAGAATGGGTTTGATAGGTAAACGCATTTGGAGTTGAAAAATTGGATGGCAGAAGGTTCTTAGGTTGACAAGGAAGCCTTACAACCCTGAAATAGCAAAAGGTTCCATTCATTTCCGCTTGAAAAGTGACTTTTATGTCGCTGAGAGCTCCATGGAAAAAAAAGCAGAAACCACTCTGACTGTTACCCTTCGCATGGTAAACTCAAGGTATGGGCGGTTGAGAGGCTGGTGCACCACATCGTGAAGGACATAGAACATTCCCTGCGTCAAAAAGAGTGCATCATAGCAGTTTTCTTCAACATTGAAGGAGCTCTCAACAATGTGAAATCAGAGTCGGGGTAGCCCCAGAAGAAGAAGCAATTGAGCCGGTCCAACATAATCTGGGCTGATCCATCATAGTCCCAGAAGCACTCAGACACAATACGGTCCATTGTACTACCAGGCTGCAACTCCTTTTTGGTGTAGTAGTTGGAGAAACTCAGATTTTATTCGTTTCTCTATTGTGCTTGGTGACTCTGATTGTTGTTTGAACTTACACCGGCCAGCTCACAAGCAAACACACCACGTACTACTCCGTGGCCACCACTGGGCTATGAACATGCTTGAGAGCAGAACCATTAACTCAGATATGGGACCTAGCTCTGTGCAGATGTGGACACAAAATGAACATCACAAGGGGGAGTGCTCTCACTCTCACTTTGTATTCTCATCGTCGACAAAATTTCCCTAAATCTTCGAAAGTAAAGGAATAAAAATAGTAGCCTATGCAGACACTTACCAACCATTACTGAGCCTATGGAATCTGCCCTATAAAAACTATTCACATGGATAGGACAAAATGGCTTGAGAATAGACCTCCACAAAACCAAGCTTGTCCTGTTCGCAAGACAAAGGAAAATAACCGAGTTCACGTGCCAAAGTTAGATGGAGTGACCTTCAATCTAACATCGAAAGCGAGATACCTCGGCATCATTTTGTACTTAAGTTACCTCGGAAAAGGAACACAGAAGAAGGAAGGAATAAAGGACTTTAAGCCTTCAACGTCTGTCAAGGGAGCTTCGCGAAAAATTGAATATTGAAATCGTACATCATCTCCTGGATGCATACTTCAATCATGGGGCCCTACAGACTCTCGGTTTTATGGACAACCACGAAAAGCTACATGATTATGCTCCATAAAGCACGAAGACGTGTATCACAGAAGCACTTCTCTAAGATATGTTCACCAAACGCACTGCTGCGGAAGGAGATCTCAGGCTAAGGGCATCCTCCGCCCTTTTGGAGCGAGACAACCATGGTCATGCGTCTACATATATTGAGAATGTTGATGGACTGGAAATAAAGCATAGTTCTGAAAGCCTCACAGCCACCACGGACTACATTATTCCCTATCACGACTTGAACACAAAAATTCCCACTCTCTACACAAGCAGAGCCACCCAAGGGGCCCAGCACCAGCGGTCGGGGTTTGGCTTTGGTTTTGGGTTTGGTAATGCCCCTGATAAGAAACTACTCGTATCCGAAGGGCAAAAGGAAAAGGCCTCCCACAGGGAAGCGGCTGTTTCCACTCTGGCGATATACATAAGGAAGCTAACGCTGATCACAAGATGACCGATGCGGAGTGTGAACACTGCAAAAGTCATCTATGTAAGCTGGCTATGGCATCAGATGCTTCCATACAAGTGGAGGGCTGTAAGTTGAACATGGATCCTTATGGTGAAGTGCTTCTCGCAGCAATCCATTGAATGGATAGGCACATTCGTGCCAAAGATTCTACCTATGAGGCCACTTCTTTTGTGGGTTTTTTTCCGTATATAACAGCCATCCAAGAACCGTGGATGTGGTACTCTGTGGCTTGTCTCATTGTACCAAACCCTATCACAGCGACCAAACTTGGATAGTTTTGCTACCAGGATTTGGTTGCTGCAGCAGTAAACTGTGAATAGAACGAAGAATCCAAAACCTTCGTCAGTGCGTCAGCTTATTTTCTCTATGAACCGATAATGCCTCCGCTTCCGAAGGCTGTTGTCGAACTCATAGAATATTGTAACGTACATGGGACATGGGATTACATATATGTTGCAATGCTAATGTTCTAAGCATAGTTTGGAGCAGCAGCAAATGCAACGTACGAGGAAACCATCTCCCAGATTTCAAACTATCTCAGACCTGGTCGTTAACAATTTTGGCTATCAACCTTGTTACGGCAAAAAGAAAGGAGCTAATTGACTTGACGTTATCGAACCAATACCTTAAGTCGATTACTAACTGCAGCCTTCGGCCGTAAGTGACCTTGATCATAGACACATCGCGTTCCAAATTAAATGCGAAGCTACTACTTTGCAGAGAATCCGCGTAAAACTAATTTGATAAGCTTTAGAGAAAAGCTAGGCAAATATGTCAAAACTCACCCAAAACTCAGAAGAAAACAAAAGATTGAGAATTCTTAATTCAAGATCTGACTAGTAGGAGGAGACTTTCAGTCTACACAGGCTTAACTTGATTTAAGTCGAAAAACTTGGTATAGCTGGTATACTGCACCGGCCGTGGTAACAGACGAGGCTCTCAGACATCCTGTATCATCCTTTTATAGCTTCTGGAATCGCCTGGTACCGATGAAGTGTACTCGAGCCTTGCTGCAACTGAGTATAACCAGTTTTTACCAACTCTAAAGAGAATCTTCGCTGCGTGTCTGGCGCTGGCGTTTATTTCGGCGAATTGTCAAACGGTTCGAGTGGCTTGGCAGAGATGACTACTTCCTTGCCAAGAGTTTCAGACTTATAAGTCTCTCTTCTTTCTTGCAGAAAATACTGGAGATACTAGTCGAGATTCACATGCCCAGGTTTGCATTGAAGATGCACCCTCTTTTGAGATGCAACAGCATACCAACGTGGAAAATCCTGCGGGACTGCGCTGTTGCTATATTCCGATGCGCGCTTGGCAGGAAAGAATCATTTTCATCGACGTATAGGGGGCTTTCGACAAAGCGACCTTCGACTGCAAATGTGACTCGCCTAGACATAAAGAGATGAGACCTGATGAACAGAACTTTGGTTGTAGATGCGGAGTGTGGCCGGTATATTAAGCTAGTGCTAATGCGCAGAAAGCTCTAGATATGATCCATGAACGGTGCACTAGGAGTGGGCATTCGGTCAACCCTCTAAAAACTAAGGTTGTTCTCATTGCGAAAAGGATTATCTAGGAGTGATCCTAGATAGGAAACTTCTTTGAGCAAAACATGTCAAGTCGAAGACGTCCAAGGCACTCTCTATCTTCCGGCAGTGAAAGGGTGCTCTTGGCAAGGCATAAGACTTTTCATTGAAAAAGGTTCTCTGGATCTGTACAACTGTGGTGAGGCTTTTTCTGGCCTTCTGGTTTGGTGGAAGGCGCTCTCGCGTAAATATGTGGCTGCTATCCGCGCTATGTTTCAAAGAAGTCCGAAAAGAAGTACAGTCCGAAAAGAAGTATAGTCCGAAAGAAATGCACAGGAGCTTTTCCGAGTAAGTCCGGCTCTGCTGTGATTTGCCTCCGCTTGATACGTATGCCAAAGGTTGTACTATCAAAGGAGTCTACCTTCTCAGACGAGGTGGCTTTTGGTATTTTTTGAACTTTCGTGATACGTATCCTACGACTGTGGTTTCATTGATATGCCGTCTGATGCGATCACAAAGGAACTTCGGCTGTGGTGCAAATTTAGAGTCGGCTTACAGTGCCTTCAGGACTGGCTTCGGCTAAAATCAGAGATTTGACTGGGCTGTAGTCTATTCTTTACGGATGGCTCCAAAACTGATCAAGAACAAGAGACATGATGAATGCCGGTATTCTTCTTTTCCGGTGGAATCGATACAGTTGCGCCGTGCCTGCCCAGTTCTAAGACATTTAGTTACCCGAAACGTACCTATTCTCTTGTGCCCAAAAACCTTGAATGTTAAACGGCTCAGTCATCTCGTAAATTGAGGCTATTTACGAATTGAAAGGACCTTTTGGGGGTTCTGAATTATAAGGCCGTTCAGGGAATCTTTGCATTTCAAACTGTTCACCGAGAAATAGTGCCAAAAAGAGGGACTTCACCTTAAGTAGCGCGATACTGAGACTTTGTTTCCGAAAGTGGTTCACAAAAAATCGGATTTTCGAAGTACGATCAACGCATAATATCCTCCTCAGACCGTATAAATATATACTCGTGCACACATATAGGAGTTGTGTTTGAAAATTATGTACAAGATTCCCGGAAACTGCATTTTAGCCCCCACCTGCTAAACCTAAAGACATTGAGATATTCGAAGCCGAATACAGTCCAAAAGAACTCCATCGTCCACCGTCCACCCCCAATATCTTCATGCCACCCATTAACTGTCCAATTGCCACAGGATTCCCCACATTACATTTCTTTATGGTCGGGTTCCTTTAACTAAACCCCATCATAAAACAACGAGGTTAGATGCTGTGAATGTCCTCTTATCAAGGAGTTCTTGATCCCCAAGGAATGTGACGCTCCCCTACCGCCAAATCTAACCCTTTTCTTCTCGGTCTCTACGTACTCTAAGCTCTTTCATTTCGATTTCGTCTCATCTGCGATCAGAAGTTATGGTCCACTCTTTAGATAGCAGGACTAAATGGACACTAAAATATTTGCGCCCACATCAAATTACAGTAACATCCTCTACATCCACCCTTACACATCCGCATACACCCGCTCTGTTTGGATTTTGGCCAAGAGAAACCCTCAATTCCACTTGAGTAACACTACCGTCTCGTAAATAGGCATTTTTGTGTCACTGAATGTCCTTTTCCCAGGTAAGCAGCAGTGAACATAAAAATCTAACTGGAACATATGATGTCCGTCCGATGAATATCTTAATACGTTTTAGATCCCTCTCCGATTTCACCCGATTTTATGATTCTCCTCAGCAGTAGCCACTTCGCAATCTCATACTACATAGCTACGGCAATGTCCTGCAACAGTGTTGTCACCATAAAAATCCTTAATATACGACACAATCGGTAATTGTAACATACACACACAATCGTATGTGTGAAGAGAGGGAATTGTGGTCGCGCAGGTGGACAAAATATGCGATACAATTTGTCCTTTCGCCTTCGTCCTGGCGGGCAAACTGTGCAGCGCGCTGCTAGTGAACGACGAAATCATTCGAAATAAATTCTACATTTATGCATATGTGATAGTGATTTCATCTTGGACACTACGTGAGTTGATTATCCGATGACGACGACGATCAGGTCCCCCCCCCGTTATCCTGGGGAGGGCAATAAAATTTCCCTGTTGATGGAAATTTCGCTGTCAGGATTTTTATTGCAACATCGGGTCCGGTAATTTTATTTGGAATTCTAAACATTCGTTTAGTTGCGTTCGTCCTTCTGATAGCGGGACACACTCTCGTATTCGCAGCGAATACTGAATTAAGTTTTCTGTTTTATTCATAGACGTAGCGTACAAAACTAATTTGAATAAGGATGCCACGACACACACACGCAGTCAGGAGTTGGAAAGGATCAAAGAATACAAAAAATTCCATTTATTTCAAATTGCTTGTAATTTTCATTTGTAATGTGGGCAAATCTGTTTTTAGTGTGAGACATTGGCAAGGATTAAAGCGGTTTTCGAAGGAGAGAAACAGGTTGTGAGTGATTTGTTTTATGGATGCGACTGATGGAACCCATCATACTGGTGAGCTTGGAGGTGTATGATGAGGGCGCAAAGGAGAGTCTTAAGGCAAAATCTGACCAACAATCGGTGAACTTAAGGAATCGGGTCTTAAAGAGGTCTCTAGAGTCGGCACAACAACCGTGTTTAGGGGTTCTCTTCCGATTTTTCTTAATGGGTTCCCAAAAGGTGGAGAGTACGCTGCTTCCACTTTCCAGACCAAGCACTCTGGCGTCCTTAAAACGGAGCATGTCGTCTCGATCCTGGGGGCTGAGATTCGAAGACCCTCTTAGCTGGAGCATTAATGTCCATTTCATCGATGTGGCCGAGCCATTGTAGTCAACGTTTTTTCGCTTTTCGGACTCCATCCACATCTTGATGCAGCTCACAGAGTTCGCGGTTGAATCTTCTTCTCCAGTCGCCCTCCTGGTATATGGGATCGAATATTCGACGAAAAAAGAGGTCAACATCTGCTCTGCTTTCCTGCTTATCGTCCAGCACTTAGAACTATAGGGCAGAACTGGCAGGATCAATGTTTTGCAGAGCATGCATTTCGTCTTCGAAGTTAGGAGTTTTGAGCCCAGTTGTTTCGCCAAACCAAAGTAGAAGCGGTTTCCTTGCGTTAGTCTTCGTCGAATCTCCACTAAAGTGTCGTCAGTGCAGTTGATGTTTACTCCGAGGTAGGTAAGCTACCGTAAACACTTCGAAGTGACTGTTGTCCTAGACGGTGGACAGATGCTGCTTTGTTTGTTGACAGTATGTACTTAGTCTTGTCCTCCTTTATTTCGTTGTCGGGTGGGTATCCCAGCAACTGAACAAATTTCGTGAAGAAAGTGCCTTCTATCTTGACGTCTGCCCTGTGCTCTAGCTGTTCCAGGGCCAGATTGAAGAATTAAACGATAGCGCATCTCTTTGCCAAAATCCGGAACGCGTTTGGAATTGTTCAGAAGTACCATTTCCGAGCTGGACATTGCATCGCCGGTTTTTCAGGGTAAGGCGGCACAGATGGATCAGGTTAGACGGAATCCCGAATAGCGGTTAGCCAAGTAGAGCTAACGACGATAAATGCTGTCTTATGATATTCGCTGGTCTTTTCCAGGTCACAGTGTAAAAATGTGGTCCATCGTCGATCTGCCGGGCCGGAAGCCCCGATGGGTGTGTTGCAGAAAGGCTTGAGACATTCACATATTAAGTTGGAAAGGATATTATACAAGACATTTGGCAGGGATATGCCTATGTAGCTCTTGAGAACATAGGACCGCTTCTTTTGTAGATGGGGCATATGGAGCTGATTGTATAGGTACCAGGCATGCCTTCATCCTTCCATACTTTGTGGATGAGTCGGTGCATGCACGCTAAAAAAAATTCCTGATAGGCTCTTGGGAAGATAGAACGTCGAAAAGTCATAGTTTTAAGAGAGTGTCAAATCGTGTATCCCAAGATCTCTCCATGACTATGCCGCAAGCATCAAATACCGAAGATCAGTGGTAACACTGCCACTCTGGATTTCACCCGACCACCACCACTCGATGGTTCGATGAAGAAAGCCGGCAAGCACATGCAGTTAAACAAGACCTGTACAAAGCGACGCTGCAAAGAAGGACGAGGGCTGCTCGTGAGCGCAACGAGCACAGTAGATGGAAAAAACGTCGGCTTCTCCAAGAGAAGCGTTTTGCCAAAAAGTGAAAAGAAAGTGTCAAGCCAACAAGACCCGTTCAGAAGGGAACCTTGTAGTAGAGTCACAGTCGGTGCTGAGAATATGGAAAAACTTTCTCTGAAGACTGTGGACTTGACCACGGTGTAGTTGAAGTGTCTTTGTTCATAACGCGGAAGATGCAGGCTCAAGTTCCACTGAAGGAGGCAGCATCGACAACCATTTTTCTAACCACTCCAACATCAAAAGGGGTTTCTACCTGGCAGTACAATGAACCGAAATGAGTTTGGTAGGATGACACCTTCATAAAGCTTAAGAGGAGCACTTTATTCCAACGTCACCACCAATGCACAACCTCCACACATAGAATGGACTAAGAAACATTAGGTAAGAGCTTTGTAAGAACATTAGATCGGTATCTAGGCCCTATCTATCTAACTGTATGCTAGCCGTAGATGCACTGTGAATCGCCAACAAACTTGACAAAATTGTCTCCTTGTCTTAGGCTCTGCCCGCAACAAATAACGACTACTAACGCCAAACACCAACTAACGCCATCACCCAACCGAATTATTACATATTCAACTCAATTAATGGACAGTCCTTTACGCAGTTCATAAAACAATCACTTAAATGGAAATTAACGTCATTCATATCCTCCCCCCGACGCAGAGCCTTCCCGTTCCTTGAATAATTGATAAGACTTCATCACACTCAACCCGCAATCATTTCGCTGGCAGCGGAAAAATCACATCTTTCCACCCCAAATAGCACCTACTTAACGAATCCTATAAATTAATTTGCAACCCCTTGCCACCACCACCGCTGGTACCTTGCAAGGATGCTCCTCCTCGATATAAATCGTGCTAATCCTTCATCCGGAGATAGGAGTCGGCTCGCATGATACGAATCGTATTCCACATTCAACCTCAACTAACACGATTCGTTGTTTGTCGGAATGCCACACATAGTTTGACGGTCTCTAAAACAACCACCCTTCCCCCCAGGCCACCCCTAGTAGAGTATGTAGATGGCAGGGGTTAAAAATTATGATGACACATTGGCGGCGTTAAACCATCAACCGGCGAGAGCTAACGCCACCCATGTTCGAGATGACAAATTACAAAACCATTAAGTCATTTTGCGGCCAAAAAAGGATATGCAAGGACACAGCGCACATATGTACGTGGAGCGTCTGCTAACGCACCATAAGTGCCATGACTAAATTGGCATTAAACGAACTGGCGTTGCTCTGTGTCATTTATTCACTCAGTTAAGGATGTCACAGGAACGACGACGACCACGTCGACGACGACGACGACGCGTTCTGAGGTGGTGGCCATGAAGCGGATTAGTTTGTTTGGGGAGGACGACGACGACTGATGCAGGAAACTAGAACATAAATTCATCATAAAACCAGGCAGCCGGTAGAAGTCCCTAAACACCATATACGCACCCCCACCCCCTCTCGCCGATAGATAATCCGAATGCCAACACACATCGTTTGTTCTTCTCTCTTGTGAACGTTTACAGGATAAATATTTGCACAACACACACACTAACACGGAGTTGGAGACGATGGTGGGTTGCTTCCCATAGTAGGCCATTCAACAATAACCACGCAATGACAGCGACAATACCAACTACGACGACGACGAACAACGAACAACGAACAACGAACGACAAACGACAATTTAAAGTGCTAAAAGGCAGGAAGGAAGGAAAAACCCAGGACACTGATGCTGAATCTGGTGGTTTCTGATACACTCCTACTGATGATATACTGATGCAGGAGACACATTCTAGTGATGATGTTGATTACTATACCATACACCACCCTCAATGCGCGTTTTAGTTTTCGGCAATCATTTATCCTGTGAAAGGCGGTGATGGCTTGGTGCTTGGTGTTGGACAACGTAGATGAATGTCAAGTGCACAAGGATACGTGGTGTATGCAAATATGTGGCAGAGGAGATACGTTCCAAAGCGGAAATGTCAACAGGATTTGCGCGATTTGAGGAAGGATAATTGATGCAGTTAGGCTAATAGCTGTGTGCACTTAGGATTGCGTTTAGGATTGACTTGTAAAGTAGGACGCTTGCTCGAAAGCTATTAAGACGGAGGGCAAATAATTTCGGGTGCACCGCTTGGTGTATCTGCAGAACTCCAAGGAGTTTGTCAGCCCACCAACCAATCTCTAAGCCCCATTAAGGTTCCTCTTCTTTTCACACCCCCATCAAGCTCCCTTCAATTTCCAATATATTAAGGATTATCATAAACAAACTAATCTGAGCAAGAAAAACCCTTTTTTTCTGTTATACAACGTGCTTAGGTGCGACTTCTCCAGCATACTGGACGCGCAGCATGGACAAACCTTTAGCAATCCTTTTGCTGAATTATTACCGCACTCGCACTCGGTCTCATCGGTGGGCACATTCCGATTTGTTGGTTCAATCTAACACACACACACACGACAACATCGATGGTGTCCTTAAATCCTTTTTCTTATTAGCTATAAATTTTTTGGCAGCTTCAGGATAAAAACGAAAGACAATTGTGATGTTTGTGGACCTTGAGTGTGCTGGCCCAGGCTGACCCACGGCCACCCATCCACCCATCCACCCACTCCGGATATCACATTTTAGGTAATTGCAAATGTAATACTTTATATGAGACACGTTTGTCCATCTCAGGGCATCGAATGTACTGTTAGGATGTTGTTCGAACGCGATGTCCCCATGCGATATCACCCGAAGGATATCATCGTAATGTCTACTTTATTTCCGATTGGAAAAGATGTATACAGCAGGAGGGGATGACGATGGTGAGGTTCGGATAAATCCATGCTCATAAACAACTGCATTTAATCGGTTCTTATTGTATGGAGCAAATGTCTTTTTTTTCTATGGGTTTGTATGTCCGCTTCTCTTGCTTTGTCCTGTGGATGAACATATGGCTAGAATGGTCAATGGATGCTTTTTTTCTGTTTAGGAAAGGAGACGAGAAGTAATCACTAAACGTGGTGGATGGACGTACCCAGTGTTGCCAAAGGAGTGTCGTTGCTAATGCACTGCGAGGATAAGAGATTTCGCTGAAAAGAAAGGTTTAGTCAAACAGAAAAAAACCGAATGGGGTCCAGGGCCTAGCTTCTGGCAACCATTTTTTGAAGCCATATCCGTATCGTAGTGGATGCATAGGTATGTAGGAATCGTGTACACCGCCTACGATGGATAGAATCTAGACGATGTGGACCAACAATTCCGTCCACCCGAGCTGGACGAAGTGAAGATAGCCATATCGAAACTTAAGTGGAGACTGCAGATTCTGCGGATATGTTGAGGTAACCCTAGGGCACCTTCAAAAGAAATGTGGAGCACTGATCCACAAATGAAAAAAAACATCTATCTACCATTGTTTGATCCATTCCAGATACTCCGCTTCATCAAGGAAATCGGACTGAAGGAGGTGGTCTTAGTCGAGTATCTTTATCGACTAGAGCTCCAAGTCGGGGCAGTACAAAAGATTTACAAAGGTCGCGGTGCGCCTACACCCTTATAACCAATCCACAATCTACTGACTACCTAGCTGGCGAGCTGTTCAAAGCAACCGGCGATGGCTTGGTAAGGAGCACGCAGGGTATGCCTGATGAACCTCAGCACTGTTCATTCGAACGTCTCAAAGGGAGACCCTCTAGACTGCGCTAGTAAGACTCTTCTAAGATCGTCTGCAAGATCTCATCTGTCGTAGTGTGTAAACGCCTAAAGACGTTCGTCGACAACCTGATCGGTACATATCCGTGTGGCTTAAGGACAGGAAAGTCCAACGTTGATCAAATATTCACACTACGGCAGATCTTGGAAAAGACCCAGGAGCTTCAAATGGATACCAACCACCTTTTCATTGATCCCAAAGCCACCTGTGACTGCATTTATAGACACGAGCTATGCCAAGCAATGTCTAGTTTTGGTATCCCAACCAAAATCAGTTGTCTGTGCAGGATGACGATGGAGAACTCTCGCTGTCGCATCAAGGTCAGTAAAGAACTCACCCAGACCTTTGGTGTCAACAAAGGATTTAGGCAAGCCGACGTGCTGCGACTTTTTAATGTCGTTCGTGAAAGAATAGTGCAAGACTCACTCGCCAATACCAGAGGCACAATCTTGTAAAAGTCCGTCCAATTACTCGGATACGTCGACGATATTGACAGAACGCAGGAAGAACGTAGCGTGATCTCAGCGGCGGTTTAGAAAAAATTGAGAAGGAAGCGGCGAAGATGGGTTTAATGGTCAATGGGGGGCACGACCGAGTACGTGTATATGGTGGGAACAAGAAAGGACAGCCAACACCGATGTCGCGGACAGAACGTCACCGTAGGAAGGCATACAATAAATTTGAAGTAGTTAAGGTGCAAGACTCTGCTATTAGTCCAGACAACGACATAAACGCTGAGATCAAACGAAGAGTTACTCTTGCCAATCGCTGTCTCGTTGGTTAAAGATGGTAATTGAGTAGCAAAGCCCTCTCTCGAACAACTAAGGTGACCCTTTATTAGATCTTAATCATCCCAGTCCTGCTCTACGGTTCATAGGCATGGACTTTGGCAAAAGTGGATAAGGTTGCTCTGGGTTGTTTCGAGAGGAACACTTTTTAAGTGATTTTCTGACGGTGAGTGGAGCAAGAAATACAACGACGGCTGTACGGGCTATACAGCGACCTTGACTTAGTCAGGAGAATGAAGGTACAAGGACTGAGGTGGCTGGGGCATGTAAAACCCATGGAAACCAATGCTCCGGCCCGGGAGATCTGCGAATCCACTCCGAGGAACGGCGCTGTAAAGGATGACCACAACTTAGATGGCACAGTAAATGGAAGGGAACCTCAACTGGAAGCAGCTAGCTGAAGAACGATCTGGCTTGAGAGTCTTGCAGGATATTAAACTCCGTAAAATGTTCGGTGGATGATCTGCATGAGAAAAGAGCGAATCAGCATAACAAACAACACCGTGAGTGACACTACGACTACATTGACGTTGCCACAGTAAGCGAATGGACATTAAAGCCGCAACGAAAAATTTGCAGCCCACGACATCTGAAACTCCGTTATAAAAACAGCGGCGACCGGGAGACTTCATAAGGCGAATTGGAAACAACCAACTGAGGTCGACATCGAGAAAGATTTATAAGTGCTGTCTCAAGGAAAAGCCCTTATTGGATTCGAATTTTGCTAAAGTAAGTAAGTACTATGCTTAGAAGCTTAGTATTTGCGTAATCAATTCCACTCTAGGGGATATGTGAGAACGAGAGACAAGGCTATCTCTTAAGGTGGAGTCCTATTCCCACTCAATGGGCTTCTAGTAGTAGAATAAACTTTAAAACTCTTAGAAACGAACGACTACAACGTAGCAGCCTATGCCGATGATGTTGCCAGCCTTGTATACGGTAAACTCTTCACAGTAGTTAATGAAGGGTAGTTGAGCCTTCACTTCCTTAGTAAATAACTAGGACAAGATCTGGGAGTAAATCTAACGAAAACAGGACCTCAATTCACGATTGGATCTCTCATAAACACAATTGTGTGTGGCACCGCTCTTCAGAATGCAAGCGGACTGAACGTTTACAAGAAATCAAGAGAAAAACTGGTAACAACTTATTGGCGTTCACACAGGACATTTTCCTTTTGCTAAGCATCTTAGAGTGCTAGGCTTATGAGACACCACTGCCTACGACGCCGACGATACTTCGGATCACTTCCTTTGTGCTGCAAGCTCTGCATCACTGAAGTGCCTTCTCGGCTTTCTCCGAAAGTGGGAGAAATTCCAGTAAAATGAGTAATACTGGATCTTGCTTCTTGGTAGTGCAAAGGAATAGCTGCGTCTGACAGCTCCAGGGGAGTGTTTCTTAACCCAGTGTACAGTGATAACACCTATTGTAGCGTCCATTGTATTTAAAGTACCTTTTCCCGGTATAGTTGTTCGATATCTGGGGAGTTCGTCAGCCTTACATATCCCTATGCCCTGGCATCCACTAAAGATGAATATTGAACCGCTCCGCCATTTCTATGAGAGACGATCGGCAGTCTAGAGCTGCTAATGAATTTAGAGAGACCGATTCCAAGGATTTGATTGCTGCTTGGCTATCCGAAAATATGTGGAAGCCAGTACTTAATCCCCATTATTTCCGCCTGGAACAGGCTACAATGACTTGGAAGACGGAAACTGAGGTTAAGAAAACCCTATCGAAGGAAACACCTTAACCAACCCCGTCGTGATCGGTGTTTGAGCCGTCGCGTTAGTAGAGAAATGAAGGAAAGCAATGTCTGTCACATAAATACAATCCTGGCACCCGCGTTAGATTAACTGATGGAAAATCAGTCATTCCTGATGAAATAATTAAAAAAATCCATCGACCAACAAAGGGGCTCAGATGTATCAAAAGCGTTAGTTCGAGCGCAGCATAGTCTTCTAAGTAAGCTAGCTTTCTATGGACCACCACTCTTAGTGGACATCCCTGCAAACCTTATCCACTCCCGATGGTCAAACAATCAGACCAAGCAAGTCCATGTGTCTTTTTGGAGTGACCCACAACTGTGATGTGGTCCATGAAATGAAGTCATTCAACCCTCAGTCAAGTTCGGATCTGAGCAACCCTATTGTAGTCAAGCTTACTACCAGACCGCCAAATCCATTTCGCTTATACAAGTTATACGCCGATACATGGGAATCGAGGAGCATGTAGCAGGCAGTGCTCTTACTCGTACAATCAACTGCAATACCAAACGGCAACACTTTCCATCCTCCCCGAATCTGACCATCCTCCACCATCATCATCCCCCATCCCACCGCAATCATTTCTCACCGGAATAAATGCAATATTTGTATCTTAACAATTTTTATTGTGATACAGTTTTCGGTTCTTTCGATTCTCTTTCGTCCTTTTTCTCATTCCCATCCTGTGCGGCATTAGTGGTTTTGTAAGATATGACTAGAGATTGCCACATGAATGAATGTATGACCCATCTATATTGGACATGACTCTGCTGATAGAGAGGTAATAAAATAACCTAACACCAGCAGGATTCTTTCTAAGAGTACCACTGAATCCCATCTGCGTGCACCGCTGGTCACAACAGCGTACTACACACAAAACCCTGCGAATGACTTTATTACAAATAAGTTTTCGTTGTAAAGAGAGCAGGGACCGTAGCAGGTCCGGGGCTATCCGCTCCGATAATAAATACACAATAACTGTATGTGGACACTTTATAGGCGGGATTACGAGTAGATGTCCCAAAAAGGATTTCCTTTCGTTTTCACCCCCAAAAAACTAACACACACGTGCTACAAATGTGCACACGAAAGGTTGCCAAAAGGTTGCCATTTTCTTACTCGTAACGAGCACAATTCATCAAATTTTCATGGAAAATTATATTCGTATCGCCACAGTGGAGCAGCGCAAAAGGAAAATTAAAATATTTACGTGAAATGATAAAGTCCACTCGTAATCCTGTTGGTATTTGCACACTGTCATCGGGGTAAATCCTCAAAGTGTCGTTACTAAGCCATCCGCAATGGTGCTTATGCATGGGAAAATTCTAGGAGGCGAAGAATGGTGGGGAAAAGAATAGAATTTTACCTGACAGGCAAAGCTCAGCGTCAGGATGCGCTTAATCTGAGTGTAAAACTCAAAAATAAACTGGGGTTGAGGCACTAGTTATGAGAATTATGAACGATACGAAAGGATCACCACCCCTGACCGAGTTTCATTTATGCTTAATGAGATGCCTGGGATGGACAATAAGCAAGGATCAGGGAGTAAGCTATAGAGCTGCTACGGGCAGCAATGCTTTTGATGTGGTTGTGCTGCTGAAGGTATAGTTTTAACTGGGAAAGGGATTTCATCTGGATGTGGGATGGATTGCATTTAGTGAGTGGTGTGTAATGGAGGAGGAGATGATGCACCTTTCGCCCGGTGGTATGGAGTGTTTAGTGATGTCAGAAACTGATCATGTGATCTCTCCATCTGGCATTTGACAGGGAATTCAATGGAGATATAGTTAAGCCATCAGAAAAAGGAAATAGCGTACTCCAAAGACGGTTCCAAGAAGGACATTGGTACGGCAAAAGAGCTCTAGTAGTAAGATTGTATTTTAAAATTAACGACGATTGCAGCGTCTTCCAAGCCGAAGGGCGTTGACAGTCAGCCAGCCCTTAACGGCTTGGATACTGCAGTCAAGCAAGGAAGAGGTCAGTGTTACATGCCTTTCAGGCTCTCCTCCTTGTGTAATTAGCTCTTTAAGAAACGAAGATGATTTCAAACCAACACATCCTGAGTTCAACCGGACCACTGTGTAACTATTAGGACGTCTTGGTCAGCCTACAACAAGGAGAGATCTCTTTCCCCGGTTAAGTTTAATTGCAGTGACGTACGGGCAGTCTATAGCATCATTACTGGATACTGTGCCGTAGGTATTCATGCAAAACGTCTCGGAGTGATTCACACTGCTTTAGAAGCTTCAGGGGCGAGGAAGAAATCCTACTCTCTCCAGCAGAAGAATTAGGACTCCTAATAGTTATTTATACACTCAGCCGAATATGCTACGTAATACTGAGCTGAGAGACCTCTGGGTTCTTCTTGAAAAGCATGCGTTGAGAAAAGGTGACACGAAACTGGGTAGATGCTTACACCAAAGAAAAAGGAGCATGAGAACCATGAGATCGATAGGATGCAGAAGTGTTACGACAACTCAAGACGACAACTCACTGTTTTGCCTGTAAGGACGAAAACGGGAACACTATAGCTTACACGCGGTCAATCCTGAACGTATAGAAAAACTACTTCTTTGGATCAAATGCCGAATCAGCCTTAATCTAGAGGATAACTCATCAACACAAATAATAGATCGCAAAGAAATTGAAGCCTGATGGCCTATAATCTGATCTGTTTAAGACCACAGGAGATAACCTAGTGGGATGCATACACCAACTCAACTTATAGTGCGACAAATCTATGCTTGATGATTGAATCCTTAGCACCATCTGCCGAATCTATAAAATATAAACCAGCTACGAATTTTTACAGGTTTTTTCATGGATGACTGCAGACTTTAGGAACACCCCAGGGAACTGGTTATGGAACAACGCGGAAACTGTTGAGGATTTTGCGAAGATGTTGAGGAAACTCCAGGACACATTCTCAAGGAATGTGAAGCACTAATCTCCAGAAGCAGAATACACCCCGATGCCTATCTATCAGAAGAAGGGTTACCATCCTTGGATCCACTCCAGATACACGGGTACATCAAGGAAATGAGACTGTACGACGGGCTCTAAGTCGATTATCACCAACAGTTTCGGAATATTTTCAGTGCTTGTAATGGCATTGAGATGTTGTGCAAAATGTTACGTGGCTATCAGCAGCAGGATGAGCGTATCTAACTTACGGCTCGGATTCCAGAAGCTTTAGCAGTCGAGAGACCCGAGGTAGAAACCCAGTATCAAGGTGCAGAGAAGTGCCAGACATGACAAGTGTTCACATATCAACGCAAGGGCCTCGAAAGATAAAGAAGCAGCTAGTAAGTGTGACGGCAGGACCGTCTATTACAAGTTCCAAATAAAAATTCCAACTCTCATCAACGTGAACGTGAGTCTACTCAACAAAAGGAATATAAATCCAATGCTCATCGAACGGTCGCTGCCTCCAGAGGCACGACGCAGGGAGAAGTCGTCTCCCCCCTGCTGTGGGTCCTAGTCGTCAAAGTCAACACAAGGGGGATAGGTAGTCGCCTCCCCCCTGCTGTGGGTCCTAGTCGTCAAAGTCAACACAAGGGGGATAGGTAGTCGCCTTCCTTCTTACCCATCTTACCCATCATTAGCAACTGTTTCTTCGGCAGAAGATAGAGACCAAACTCTAAGGTAATGCTGTGGATGTATACGGCAATCGTGAGGCCTATACTCATATAGGCAGTCACCAGACTGCCAGACAAGCCACGGACAATGTAAAAAAGAGATACGCACGACCTATGCAATGAGAACAATGCCAACAGTGGGGTTGGAAACAGTTCTCAACTTTCTAGGGGCAGCCCTCTGTATGCAGGAATCCGCTGCCAAGAGTGGCTTGAGGATAAGCCAGTCAAATGGTTGGAACGCAAATCACGAAGGAAATGGACAGATTCTACAGAAACTTGTAGGGGAGGATGTAAGCAGTGACTACAAACATGTCACCATACCTCGACTTTGGAAAACCCTTCTCCTGTACTTTCCCAATTAGGGAAGAATGACCAGCGTACATATATCTACATGCACGCATGGGTCCAAGATGGATATAGGAACGGACCCCGGTATGTTCTCCGAAAAACTAAACATACACAGCTCAACCAGACTTCCTGACTGCAGCAGTGTACTCCAAGCGGAGGTCCTGGCAGTGACAGAGGCAGCTAGTACGGTATCAATGATAGTAATGCCACGAAATGATAGCCATCAAAGCAATTTTTTCTACTGAAATCAAGTCCAAGAGAGTTCGACGCTGTCGCGCAGAACTTCAGGTTATTGGCTCGCAGAACAATATCAACCTCTGCCGGGTCCCTTCTTCTCTTCTCTTCCTTTGTTCGGCGAGGCTAGGATCAGGTCTGTAGGCATTATAACCCTCCCACTTCACTACATTCCTATTGGTTCGCCTGTGGTGCTCGCCGGGTCCCTCTCTGCTGGGTCTCTGCTCACAGGGATATAGTTGCGAATAGAAGACCTCATAAACTGGCAAAAAAGGGTCTGCAATGGACCACAATCGAGCACTTCCATGGATTAAACCTCCACTCTCTCACCTCAGAGAGTGAGTTGAGAGTAAGATCAAAATGATAGGAAACAATAGGTGGAACTCGCTTACCACCTGTGACGTATCAAGGAAGTTTGGGCTGAAATACGACAAAGCCAGACACACCTTTAAAAACTTACAGAAAATCGCTGTCAATGTTGATAGGTACGCCCACTAGCTACAACCTTCTAAGGAACCACACTATGAAACTTTAACTGAATGATGGCAATGTATATGGAGGCTATAGCTCACTTCCTTTGCCGCTGTCCAAGCGTATGTCACTTGGGAAACAGAACTACTGACTTTCAGGACATACAAGAACTATCTACGAAATTTTCAGGTTTCTGAGGACGACACGATGCGATGGTTGGAGACCCCAGTGAACTAACCAGCGACCGGTAAGATGGGAACCAAGTACAGGAACTGGGACCAACCCCCCCAGGTTAGTATCGTAACCTAACCTAAGGAGCCTCTTACGCTTCACCAGGACCTCAAATTGGTTTAACGGGTAAGCAGCGAGATCTCTCCATGATCCATGTGGCATCGCAATGGACTTTGTTCTGAGTGTGTCGGTGATAATTGGCAGTCACTTCAACGGAGCCTAACCTAAGCTGAGGTCATAATGTATGATTCAGTCGGCGAGTTTTAGATAGACTTGAGGATTGATCCTGTTTTAGATCGTAAAACTCATGCTCAATGCCCGCGAAAGACTAAATGGATACTAAGAAACCAAACATTTTGAGTAAGGAGCACCTGAAGCCCCCCGAATACGTCTGACTACCCAAGCACATGATTTACGTTTAAGCCTCTTTGAAAGCGCCAGATCATAAAGTCCTCATTAATAATGAACCTCGGAGCACTACTTGGTAAACCGAAGAGATTATGATTCCTCCTCGTAGTTAATATCCGAATTTATGTCATCCGCATGAAACACATCACACACCGATGAACTTTTTGCGGGAATAATAACTTTTTATTTATCGAACTTAACTTCCTTTAATCCTAAATGATTACCCAGTAATAATAACCGACCACAGTGGACTCCCCGAGAGTCATTAAAAAACAAGGAGAGTCACGCAAAACAAAAATTATCCTTAACAATGCTAGTGTGGTGTACACAAACACATGCACAGTAAATGCTTAACTTTATTAACCAGGCAATAAATTGATGTTTTTATTTCCCAAGCCACCCCCTCCACCTTCCCACCCAGGAGGGTTACCGCACGGACTGAGAACGTAGAAATGACAGGCAGGAATCCTTTAAAAATCATAAAATTAAATGGCTCCACAGCTAGCAACAACAATAAAACAGGATTTGACTTTTGACGGGGAGATTTTTCGGTGAATTTAAAAGCGACATATCCACCGATTGCCCGCTCCTGATGTCCTTTCGCAGGATGCAATAAAACAGCATGCGTTTCAGCATGCAGCACGGCAGTGGCGGAATCGCAATGAAACACAACCGCCATTCGTTGTAATTCAACGAATCTCTGATCCCCCTAAAGCGGCACACACACATACGCACACACTGAGTACTGTGGATTACGAGAAATCCATAACAATGCAAGGATATATTCCATATGGTTTCTGGTCAGTTATTACCTAACCAATTTTCCATATCGCCTCAGCGCATTCGGACATCATCATCGTCACCATTGCCACTAGTACCATCATCAGCAGCACTGAAGCCAGGCCAGGCGCAAGGACTTAATGTTAAACGGCTCTGACACTACACATATACATGCAGGTACCACCCTCCCAGGTTTTCCAGGTCATAATGTACAATTATAAATGGATTTTGTGTTTATGGAATCGAAATTACCCATAAATGCACGAATTATATCAATAAATGCGGAAGGACTGGCCAGCTTGGGGTTCTGTGCCCGATGAAATCCCCTGCAGAATGACACTGCTCCATCTGTCCATACAGCCGTATATTTTACATACTCATATAAACAGGACACTAGTCGAGGTCTCTCTTCGTTTGATTCATTTTAATTGGCCAAATGAATGGTGGATGTTGGGGGGGAGGGTAGGTCTGGAGAGTGCCAGACTCACTGGTGCCCCTAGAACGCAGTGTGTGGTGGTGGAACACTTTGCCAAATGCTCCGGATAGATGGATGTGTGGTAGATGGCAGGACATTGATGATGACCATTGCCAACAGAAAATTATCACAAGGAGTATGGGAGCCGATTTAATCCCCAACGACAGGGTGGACAGAAGCTAAACGAGTGCATAACTGGGGTTTGGTCATAAACTAGCTGCCGATATTGCCTTGATTATTCCCCAAAAACAATTCACAGTAATCCAGTGAATGAATTATGATTATGTTCTGTTTTGCGTACGAGTGGGTGGCGATGGTTATGATGTGGACTAGTGGTATGAAAGCTATCGCATCCTTGATGCTACATGTGATAAATTCAGTTTTTAGATTTTTATTCGATTGGAGACTCATGGTTGAAAATTGTGAAGATTTCGCAAAGGATCGGGTCGTTCAACTGCAGACCAAGTCCATAGATTCAGTAACATCATTCAAAAGTAGCTAGAAGACCAAAACGCTTGTTCTGCTAATGGACTTTGGACAAGCGTTCGACAAAGTCTTCAAAAGACGCCTTACAAACTCAAAACACGCCTACCAATACAGTAGCCCACGATACTTGAATATTTAACCCATCGCTTCTTTATAACAACAAAAACCAGTTGTACACTTCGAATTAAGGGAAATAAAAGCAGAAGTTCCACAGGGCAGTATCCTAGGCCCAACACTTTACCTTATATCCCCCAATAATTTACCCACCCCACCAGAGGGAATAATAACTACTCTCACTGATGATACCGCGGTTCTAGCCCTCGGCAAGACAGCGAAAGCTACAATCTGCGAAGAAAGACATCAAAAGCTGTTTAAGTCGAGTCTGGCTAGATCACTAAGACCTTCAAAGTATTCACCAAGGAGTTTCCTTCTCAAGGCCATCAGGGCGGAATAAGTGCACAGAAGATAGGTTATTGTTTCTCCCTTTTCTTCGTTTCTACAGAAATCGTTGAAGGGAGCACCCAGCCTCCTGGCATGTCTGCCTACCAGACAATGCCCCGTGAGGGCCCAACTATCTTTGTCCTATTAACGGAAATAAGTCGACTGGTTTTCCTACAATCTGTGTAGCTCTGGGCAGATTTGTTTGAAAGAGAGGCATGTACTGATATTGTTCCACCTACTGTTTGCAATACTAATGGCTGCGGTATCTGATTGGAACTTTATCGATTTAATAGGTTCTAACGGTTTCTCTCTGTAACCAAAGAGGTCACGCTCTGCACATTCCTTAGCTAGCTCGTCTGCTTTGCAATTGCCCGGAGCGTTCCTATGGCCCGTGGGAAGCCAAGGTTATGTCGCATCTGACAGCGATCTCGATCAAAAATTTGCGGCATTGCTTAACCAGCTTGGGTCGGAGTATTGGCTTTAATCGCTCGTGCTCAGGACTGGCTTCGGCCAGAGTCTGAGCCCGGAAAGGCGATTGTGTTTTCATGGAATACGGCAACGTTAGGCTCATTGGTAAAACATGCATCTCCCTATAAGGCAGAGATGTATCTCATCCTAATGGCTGCGGACTATATTATGAGTAACATGTGGTAGGAGCGAAATATTTGGATTTGTAAAGACAGCCACGCTGCGCTTAAGGAACCTCAATTCTTTGACCTTTTCAAAAATAGTTTCAGAATGAAACCTCCTTGTATTCGGTTGGAAGGCTGAACTCATTGAGTCTTATTTGGGTCCTAGGACACAACGAGATACCAGGAAACGAGATCTCTGATGAGCTTGCTACACAAGGTTTAAAAGAGGTTTTCTCAGGCCTCAGCGGCGTCCCTTGGTTGGAGCTAGCATTGACGTTTGGGTTTCTAGGGAACACAACCGAAGGTGGCATGACTCTCCAGGGTGCAGACAGACTAAACTAATGGTCGCTGATGTCTGTAGGAAATTGGCGACTTTTTGCTTAAAAGAACTGTAGAAAGAACTGTCGACAACTTACTGGGTTTTTTTACCAAACATCTTTGTCAAATACCCATATCTGCGACGCCTGTGGAGGAGCCGACGTCACGGCGCAACATCTTCTATTTATTGTCCTGATTTTGGGATCTCTTAACAAGTGAACTGCTCGTTTGACTATGCTACCTACTGGGCTTATTTTCGGCCAGGTCTAATTGATGCTGACAAAGGCAACATTATAAGATGCTAGTAAAGCCTTGCAAGTGGAACTTGAACGGGATATCATCTATCACGGTCACAATGATAGCGAATGAACACTCAGAAAGGTTCTCGGAAAGCATTATTCGTATGGTTTTGGCTACTCGGACATCTTTACGGATAATTCGAAGCCCATAACCATCTGCATAATATTTTATTAGAAAGAGAAACGATTTTTTTTATTACGAAAGGATAATGCCCAGAAAAAAAGAACAAGAAAAGGAGACTCATGGATCACGGAATAAAAATTCAAACAAAAACGTGTGACCCTTCACGTAACAGAAGTGTCTCTAGATTGGATGGAGCGGCGAAGCCTAACTAAGGAATTCATTCGAGGAAGTATGCCTCGGGAATAGGGAGCTGGGTATTGAACTAAAGAACCGAAACGTAGTCTCCGTATAGCACCTCTGTTGCAGAAAGCCAGAGATGACATAAGGAAGCACAGCTTCAAAAAAGGCTGATTAATAAAGAACGAGGGGACTAATGAATCCACAATACAATGGTATGAGGACGAGTCCACGGCAGTTGAGCGAACTGAAGCATGGCTATTTAGGCCAAAAGCCCGTCTCGCAACCTATGCGGAAACTCTCCCGACTTTTCACACAAAAATCGACGCAAAAGAAAAGCCTGCGTTACTCAGCGTCGTTGCAAGAAAAAAACTACGGATGACAGGATATTTTAATCACATCAGACAGCCAAGCTACCATCAGAGCGCTGGTCACCTGAAAAATCTGCTTTAAGATGGTATGGGAATGCGTAGAAGAACGTTACGAAGGGCAGCAATCACATTCAAGGGCCCGGACACTCTGAGGAATGAGCGGATACATTATCCGAGGAAAACATTGGAAAGAGGAAGAATCCAAAAAGAGCCAAAGTATGGAGGAAACTCCCAAAATTAGGTCTAAGAAAGGAACTACTCGGGAACTACAAACGGAAAAGATCCAAAGCTTTCACTAACTCCCACAGAAATGGGCTGAACATATTTACAGGCTCCCTCCCATGGCACAGCAAAGTAGGAACCAACACTTATGGCGATTCTGCAACGAATGAAAAGAGACTCCACATCATATCCTACGGGCTTTCAGGCCCTTCGCCCACAGTGGAATTAGCTGTCTAGCCTACAAGACCAACGAGAAAGACCTTACTTTTCTAGATTCAGTCGAGATCCCTAGCTTTTTAAGCGAAACCAAACTGGACGTTGTGCCCTAGTCTGAGAACAACCTTGACTGTGTACAGAAGGACATAATAGGGCCCTTAAATCGCCTTAAATTAGTTTCGCCAATCATTCATTCAAGTGGTGCATATATCGGTGAAACTAGGCTTCCATTACGGATCTCCCTTCCTCCTTTCAAATACAAGTTGCCGATTCTCCTCATCCTTACAAATTTTAAGAAGACTTTCAGCAGCTTAAGCGAGGATTTTACTTTGCAGGTCCTGTGTAGGAATTTGATGTCTAAAACTCTGTTAAACTCGAAAACGAAAACCCAGTCATACACTTTCCGGGCCTCAACTCTCCTTCATATTCCACTTGGTAGGTGTCTCCATTTGCCATCCAAGGTCTAGAGACAGTACAATGATCCGTTGATGGTTAGATAGCTAAACCCATCAACATCATCAACAGTTTTAACGCCAGCATTCAACCCTTTTTTCCTCATCGCACACTCGTACAAAATGTCACAAGGACAATGCAGCAGTGTACGCACACACCCACAGCAAAAATGTCCTTTCACAGATACCGTCAAATGCGACTCCCACATAGAAGAACCAAACCAGTTAACTGTTTGAAAATATGATACCGTTAATGGCTGCACTAACACCAACTCATCGGAAGCACTACCATCAGACAGAATCATCACATCCCGGAAAGGATACCGAACAAGAGAGGGAATGTTTGGTTGCTTGTTTTATTTTCTCGTCGACGATAAGAGCTCCCGAACGCCCAGTGATACGAAGCATCATGTCGGTGGCATCGACGGCGTGGTGGCGATGGTACAATGGTGGCAGGCTACAACGACTGACGACGACGGATGGATGGTTGGTTGATGTTGTTGGTTTTGTAGGTCCTTTTCGCAGTGAGGGCGTCGTCGTCGCCGTACCATCGGTAGCAGTTGGAACAGGAGCTTGCATCAAAAACTGCTCTGAGATCTCTTTCGTGCGAGAGTGCAGGATATGCTTTGTGGGAAGTTGTCATCGTCATTAAGCGCTCCCTCGTATGTAGGCAAAAACAAATACAACAACAATGTGCACCAAACTACGAATGGGGGAGACATAGAGGCAAAACAGGACACATCACAGTACAACATGAAATTATCGCCTGCTATATGGTGTTCGGATATTGTGGACAATCAACTCCCCCTCAGGAGGTTGTGCAAGGACGACGCAACGAATGCATTGATGGGCAGCGCGAAAGTGAGAGAAAGAGACACTTTTTGTTTCGTCGTCGCGCGCGGGCTCGTCCTTTAGGTATGTATGGCTGTGATTGTGCAAGTCTGGGTGTGCGTCAAACGGTCTAAATCGCTGCACTCATCCAATGAGCTGGTAATTGTTGAAAACTCTGCTGGCAATGATGATGGGGTGACGGAGCAGCGCTTCAAATGTTTCGCTGTTTTTTGCTGGGCTGTCGATGAAATGGGGTGTGGGCGGCATGGGGGTCGTAGCGATTAGAAAAGTGGCTTTGTTGTCGTCGTCGGAGTGGATCGTTTCAGCGGGAGTGGATGTGTGTGTGGAAAATTGTTAAACCACTTAACGAAATAATTTACAGGTTAGGTATCGTTAGGTTGGGGGTGTGCGAGACTGGGAGAACGTTTGTTTTCAAATTTGTGTAACAGACATCAATTCAACACAATTTTGAATTCAAATTAGACATCGCGATGACCAAAAAGGACATAGATTGGAATATTCTTCAGATGTGTTGATAGATATGCTGACTTGTTGGTAATGCCTCCCACAATCTCATCGTAACCTAAGCGATTATGCAATAGAATTGAATCTAAATAAAGTGGAACGGTTCCTCTTTACATTCCACAACTAGGAGGAGCACCACTGCAACTCCGTGACACCGTCAAGTGGACAGGAAACTGATCTCGAGAAATAGCCTGGAACAAAGGGTTACCAAAGCTGAAGAAGTTTATTGAATATACAGGAGGGCCATCGGGAAGATTGAAACTGAAACAGGGCATACGAATGCGTAATAAAACCCATCATCTTCTTCGGAGTAGTAGTATAGTGGCCAGTGACATATCAGGAGAATCAGAGGCTGGCATCTTTGGCGCTACCCGCCGATTAAACGTGCTATTCATCTAGAACGATTTGTAATGCTCTTCCAAGCAGAAGTCTATGAAAGCAACACAAATATTCGCAGAAGACTGTAGCGAAGCCCAGAGCGACAAATCGATAACTTCTCCGACAGAAAACCAGCAATTAGCGGGATCATAATCCTCATGTCGAAATCACTACTAGTAAGGGAGTGCAAAGGCTAATTGAGTTTACTTCCCAGCCGCAATGGAGTCCGTCTCATATGGGTATCGGAGATGCGTCATGGGCCAGATGAACTGCCAAAGAAAGGACCGAGTAACAGAGAACTGAATTGATAACAGGGGTCCCTCTGACAACTATTGAAAACGATAATCAATATGCAGTTGCGACAGGAGTTCGATAACTGCTGGACGAATCTGAATAAGTGGCCAGATCTGTAGTAAAAGAACCGAGTAACAACACAGGCAAACGAGCATTAAACTCCAGCAGAATACAGGTGGCATTGATGGCTGGCCTCGTAACAGGGCACCACAATCCCAACAAACATTCGATCACAACCAGACTATCTGAGACAACAACCTGTGTCAACTGTGAGAATAAAGAACACTTCCTCTGCCACGGGCCTACAACAACGAGGTTAAGACTGAACATCCTGGGATTCTCAACAATGCCGGATCTATCACATTTCAGTAAGAAAGGAATCGGTGACATATTGGAGTTCGCTAGAGGAAAAATATGATTTTCCAATCACTGTACGACATAGTGTCCTTCTACACTCCCTATGATCACAAAGGCCATTAAGTTCAATGGTATCACCTGAAGGACTATTTGCCACCCTACGGGAGTCGATTAGCTGATTCCTCTGGTTCGCAAAAGCAGCAAGCCTTCATCGCTACTTCGCGACCGCTGAATCAGATCCAGACACAACTTTGGTTCTTATACAGATTTCAAGCGAAAGCCCCGTACTTAGTTTCTAAGAATCGCGGATCTGAAAAAAACATCGAAAAAAAGAAACTGTGCTGCAAGAACAAACCTGCAGACTGAATAAATGCCAACTTATCAAAGGCATCTACAGGATTGAACGGATACTTGATTCGCGTATTATTAACCCAACCTTGGAAAATGTCAGTAGCAGAGTCAGCACGGAAACTCCTCACGGCGATGTTCTTTCACCGCTTATATGCCTCCTAGTGGTGTAACGTAACAATCTACGGTATATACCGAGGGACTCCCACAATTGTCTTTGACAGAAGATTAAATATCAGAATTCCTGACAGAAACGATTGAAAAAACCAGCAAGTCACATCCAAAGAGGAACTAGAACCTCACAGACGGTCCCAAAATGGACGTCGCCAGTACGTGGGCTGGGGTGTATGTACTGTGAAACGCTAGGAGTGTACGACTGCTTTTGAATTAATAACGACTGCAGACGCCCTGCGCCATTACTATTCACGTGGAACGCCTCGAAGCTAAATATACGCAATGATTACTACAGGAGCTACAGGGACGAAGAAGAAATTGAGTCTGTTCATCACCTGCTGCGTGAATGTCCTCCCTTTGCCACCAAAAGAATGAGGACTCTTGGTAGTCAATTAAAGAAAACCGAGCTTAAGAAGCTGAGATTCCTTCTTTCTTTTTAGGTTCTCAGACTAAAACGGACCAAATGAGGAGTGAAAAGCAAGTCACAGGGCACCCACCTATCAAGCCTGAGGTCTTTTCTAGCCATCATGCCATTGTCAAGTCAAAGAAATTTTGGTTTTCTGTGGGTTGTTTCTTCATCTCTACACCCAAAGGGTGGACATCTTATATTGATAGCTGCCCATGTTTTCCAAAAGAGAGCAGACCATTTTGTACCAACGATGCAAAGGACACTGAAGAGGGGATCTTCCCTGAACCATGGAAACCACGGAGAACTTTCGGGTATCGGCCAATATGTGGCTACCGTAGCCAAACACATGCTCGAGGTAGAGTCACTGAACTACGGCGCCCACAACAATCAGGTCTAAAGAAGTTCAAATACAACAGACAACAAACAGACGAGTACGGGACAACTACCACACACGCAATTTCTGTCCGTTCACGGCGGCTATCATTGGGCACAATAGCTAACTCTTGTGTCCAGAATTTCCAAATGAAAAGGCAGACACAGAGCACGCAATGTTCCACTGCAGACGCTTCGATGAGTGACGCTTCTACCGGAGATCCTACTAAGCCATATGACAAGGTCAGGGGACCGTTGGCTGGAGATCTGTTCCTTCATAACGAGCATGCAGAACGAGTTAAGAAGAGCCACAATGGCTGATACAGAGGACGTAGCATATGTGGCCAACCAGTCCAGCCAAAGAGTGGTAGAAGTGTTCGCGGGTAGGTTTACTCACGGCATCGATTTTACGAAGCGTGCATGCTGATTGCCCAGGCTATTAGTATCTTTTGAAGATTACCATATCCATTGCCCCATCCATGACAAAAGCCGTCCATATTTGTCGCACAGGGTCCTTACACCTATTCTCTTTTTCAACTAAATCTCGATTATTTTCATCTCACTCAAAACCGAAATCCTTTTCTCAGTCTCAGATATCAAAAAAAATCCTTCAAATTATTCACGTGATCACTTAGAGTCCCACGCCGTGTAGATAGGTCCTCCGTATCTCTCGTGCCTTATTAATATTTCCTCTGTGACATATTTTTATCGCAAATAATTCACAACAAGGATATCTCATCTACTAAATCTCCTTCATACCATATAGCAAACTATTATAACATCCATTAGGAGGACATTTTGTTGCACTTCACTTCACCGCCACACTGAGTCGTGGCGAGAAAAACAAAATGACTCCACTCGCCTGCTGCTATCAAAAATGCTGCAAAGCCATTAAAAATTGTATTTATTACCACCGGCCGTCTGACCGCCCGCCCGCCCGCCCGCCGTTCAAGGCTGCACTCACACTTGTGGACGAATATTTGCTCGCTAAATTATATAAAGGTGCACACACAAATATATTATCCTTTTAGTTGTTGTTATGGTTTTGCTTTCCTTGTTTTTTTTTTTTTTTTTTCGTTTGTTTTTCTAGAGGTATACTTGCATCCATCCTGCTGTTATTTTGCTGCGCCACACAGATCCCAACCAAAATGGATAATTTATATCAAAAGGACTCCTCGTGTATGTGGAACACATCTAGAGTGTACTCCCCTAAACCCACACTCTTTCTCTTTCTCTCGGAATAAAAAAAAAAAACTCGCTTCATCTCCAATCTCATTCCCCAACACAGTAGTCTCAGGCTCAAGTATTTCAAACAACAACCCACAATGGAATGACCCACGAGCGCATACTGTGTCCTTCCACCTTCGTTGTTTTTTTTGGTTTTTTTGTCGCCACCTTAATTTCAGAATAATTTACGCGACACAACATCAATTAACTCCTTAAAATACCTGCAGGTGGGAAAAAATTCCGCTCATAAATATTGCGACTGGTTGTGTACGGTAGTAGCACGCAAATAATGGAGCGGCCAAAGGACTCGCTCTTTCTCTCAAACACTCTGTGCTGTTGCTGATGCGGTGAGCTACTAGGATAACCATATAAAATTCACGACAAATGGTCCTACTGGTAAGCACACTCTGTTGTGTGTCAAGTGGAATTTTTGCCACAGAACCAGGAACCAAGAAGGACCTTTACTCTCTTTCAAATTGCGCGTTAGTGTTATCCGTTTTTACGCTAATACCAAACGATATTTTAAACGGTTGATTGTTACTCCCTTGAAGAATGGATTATAATCATCTCTGGTTGTGATCCTGGGAATGTTAGGGTTTTTTTTTGTTGCTATTTTTTGAGTGGAATGAAATAGGGCAACGGTGGCTAATCCGTTCGACTGAGGGAAGGGAATGATTGGTGTAGTGGATGCTAGAAGCGGTGATGCAGCGGTTTACTTTGAATTTCCAGAAAAGACGTCTCTCGTCGCCGTTTTTCCTCTTCGACATGCGTTTACCCTTACCTCTACCACTGGATTATTGCAGAAGGATTCACAAGAACTCACATTGACATTGCTTTCTCTGTAATCCTAAGAACGGAATGAGGAGGATGTCTACGTAAAATGCTAGACGGTGGAGACTGATAGAATTCACCGAGTTGGAGGGAAAGTCACAAAACAACGATCGAGAAGAAGCTGTTGAAGGATCACCAATAAAAGAAAGCAAAGATGGTCTGCAATGGGTGCTAAGCAAGCGAAAGCCTTATGACCCTAAAGATGAATAGGAAGCAGCTAGGTTTGACAAAAGCCATGCAGTGGAATCCAAGCAGGCAGAACCGCGGGACGCCCTAGGCAAATGTGACGCAGGACAGTCGAGAAGGAACTCTTTGGGAATGAGTTGGAAGCAGCTCAAACACGTTGCAAACCTCCGAACAAGATGCCGCGCAGGCGTTGTTGATGCCATATGCTCCTTGGGGGGTGCAAGGATTTAAGTAAGCAAGTAAAAATATGTGCGAAACCCTCCCTTAGGTAGATGGGTGCCCTAGTTGACAGAAATCATTCAGGTGCCTGCCTTAAGTTCAGGACGTATTGGAAGATGCTCTAATTTTTCCAAATGGCGTCTTATGTCATCGCGACTTTGACATTTGTGAAGTAAACAAAAGCAGAATACGCGTAGGGAAACCGTGAATTGCTATACTCTTCTAGAACGCGGAATAATTGTCAACATTTTTGTCACAATGTGAAATCTCGCCGTCGATTCCCCTGCGGCATTTAAGCTCCCTCCTCGAAAAGACTGGCTAAACACGGGGCAGTAGCAGATGTGGCCGATCGACAACATCGATGCTGTAGCTGCAGAGCGTGCGCTGGCGGTTCAAGTCGACCACCAAACATCAATCAGACGAAGACCATTGCATTAAGCACCAATTTCGGTAAAAGACCTAAAGATGTAAAAATCCTTGCTCAACACGGGACAGAAGCAGCAGCAGTCGGCCAGGCAGAGTCATTCGGTCTAGAATATCGCTACTGTGACTGCAGATGTACCAGAAGATATCAACCAAGCGACAGGCCACGCAATCTGTAGACGGTCTTTACAGCGAATTTCGGTGAAAGACTTAAGAATGTAAAATGACTGGTTCAACACGGGATAGAAGGAGATATGCTCTCCCTGTAACAGCCTTTTGGTTAATAATATTCCCGTTGTGGTTGCAGATGTCCAAGATGTCAAACATCGACCAGACGACAATTCATGCGATTGGCACCGGTAGATAGTCTTTATAGACACTTCTACATCCACGTGGTCAATCTCAGGTGGGTTCCTGGGCGTAGCGATATAGAAGGGAACGAGATAGCGGATGAGCTAGCCAGGAAAGGATCCTATTGATGTACTGAAAGAAAGAATAAATATCAGAACCAGGGTGCAAACCAACACCGCTTGGTTATCAAGAGGAGACTGTGTGAAAACCCGAAGCCTATGGCCACAATTAAAAGACGGGAGAACCAAATGCTTACTAGCTATGAGGAAAAATGAAATCCGCATCTTGATAGGTGTACTGACGGGACATTGCGCCATCGGCACTACGACCAAACTTCTGCAGGAGCTGTCAAGATGAGGAAGATTAGGGGTGATTAGGAGTGTCAATGGTGTAGTGGTAGCGTCATCGTTTGTCGAGCTGATGGTTCACAGTTCAATCCCTGATGTCAGCAAGCACTATATGATAAGAGGCAGTCCGAACAATTGCGAAAGCTTATGACAACACTACTGCGAAGGCATAACACTGGCAGTAGGTTTGTCATATGGCTGGAGAAATTGTTCGCTCTGTTGATGATTGATATGCTTATGACATCAGGTTGACCGGGAAAAAAATACTGTGAATCAGAAGCGAAGACAAAACAAATAAATGACATCAAACAGCCTCCCCAGTTATCTGGACACCCACCCCTGGAGCTAATGTGTGAAACCTTATACACCTGAGTTTCAAACCACTACACCAATCTCTTTCTCTCTCTCTCTATCTTCCTTAAACGCCCGCACTGTGTATACACATTAAAAGGGTATTCATATCCCCTTGAGTGCGGGTAAATTATGAAAAAAAAAAAAGAGGCAGAGGCTCTGCGACTGCCAAAATCTCCAAAACCGTCGCCTGCTACATATGGGGAACAGATTCTTTGGAGAACCGGGCGAATTGGCACAAGCATCGCAGATGGGCTTAACCTAACTTAACCTAACCTAGACACATTTGGTGAAACCGTTTAAGATGTAAGCGGAAGCGTGTAAAGCGCAAACAGTGAAAAGTTGAAGGCAACAAACCTGCAGATCTGCTCGCCAGGAAAAGGTCCTCTGCTTTATTCATTGGGATCGAAATCTTTTATAGAATTTCAGATAAACGTTACAGAGTTGGGAGAGCAACATGTGAACATTCAAGGACTCAGACAAGCTAATAGAGCCGTCCAACTCTGCCACAAAAACGCAAGAGTTATTCTTAAGTCTAGAAGAGATGACATAAGGAGGCGTGACCGGACTCCTTTCTGGTCACTGCGAGCTCAAGTAACACCTCAACAAAAGTGAGCCTCACTGAGGATAGTATCTGTCGCCTCTGGACGAGTCAGTGTGTGGCTCTATGTAATGCTTAGAGGAGCACTTCCCATGGAGAGATCATCTCTCAAAAAGATCTGAGGAACTCTACCGCAGCAGTGATTCTCGCTTTCATTAGAAAAGTGGTATAAAAGTGGCACATGGCTCAATAGGTGTTCCTGGTCGCAGTAAGTAGCCAGATATATTTAAAAAAAAGAAGCTAGGCCCTGGACTACAAACGATCTGTTGCGCCAAGCTTGTACCTCGTAATTCTTTCGTATCGTCAGTGTTTACCTCGCATATTGAAGCCCGTCTCTAATTGAACCTAAGCTAGTAAAAAACACATCACACGCGAATTGCCTCCTGGAACAACCTCCGGCTCATGTTTTGCAAAAGCGAATATACTACGTGTACGTTGAACATAAATTCAATTACTTATGCATGAACAACCCTTTCAAGCCCCATTCCCTGCACTCTTAGTGTACTAAAATCCATTTTGTCGGCCATTTCAAGCACCTGCCACATTTAGCCATTAAAAATAACTCATCTTAATGTCACAATTAAGTTTGATTTGTTTCCGAATATGAATTTCACCCCCGAAGTGCGAGTATCTGTACATACATGCAGCGCCAGCAGTATACCAATTAAAAGGGATAACACGGTGATACACACCCGCCAACCATTTTTAATTGCTCGTAACAGCACATCAATCCAAGGAGAACATTTTCTTTCCGCTTTTGCATCGAATGTGAATTCTTTGAGTTTTGTTCAACTCCAGCAAAAGGACATAAGCATGAGCAGGATATGCCGCCACATGCAAATTTTCCCCCAACCAAACTTGCACCCACTTAAAGTGGAAAGAACTACGTACGTACACATGTATAGGTAGATACATCTCTGGATGGGGGTAGAAAAAATCGCTTACATCCTCAATTTGCCAAGTCACACATGTGAACATCAACTTCCACACAAATAGCGCGCCTCGCGCGGCACAAATAACGTCCTAATTAGTTCCCGAAAATAAAATGCTAACGTTTCGAGGAGGCCCCACCTCGCCCACCCTTTTGCTACACAAATGTCAACGAGCAACAAGAAAAGAGGAAAACCTGACAAACGCCCCATTTAACACATGTGTGTGCGCCACCGAATTCTTGCGTTTAGCATCCTTGTATGGCTTCCTTTTTTTTTTTTTTTGTTCGGCAGTTTTCCTTTTCGCTTTCGACATTTTGCGTGTATTCTCCTTTTGGTGTCCTTATTTTGGGGATTTTTTTTTTCGTTTTTTCCTCGTTTAAGCGCTTGTGAGCATATTTTTATACCGTTAAATTGTGCTTCAAGGATCTGCATGCATGAGATGTTATGTGTCACCTTATATTCACATTTAGCCTTGTCAATGTGAGGGCGGTAGAGGGCGGTTTGTTGATGCTTGCTTGGGACGCAAAGATGTGAAGCGTTAAAGGTGAAGCACAGTTGAAAACATGTGGACAGGGTTGAGCAGTGATGAAGCGAAAAATGTGAAGAAGAAGGAGGAGTACGGAGGAGTTCACGTCAGGGAAACGAATCTACTTAAAAAGACTGATAGTAGTTTCAACAGATATTTAGGACTTCTCGGCAGATCGTCCGTTTTGCTAGAAATAAGGGGATGAGCTAAGAACTCCTCTGTAAATGGAGAGATGATCGTTTGCTAATCGTCCTTGAAGCTTCTTTCAGTCGCTGTGGCTTGAGAACGTTGAGCTTTGTGAATGATCATGAATTTTGCTGCTGTTTTATAGCACTAATAGCAGAGCTGGAGGGACTATAAGAGAACCAAGAAATTTCAGGTCTGTCAGTGGGAAGCTGTCTCCAAATTCAGGATAAAGGAACCTCATTCCAATGCAAAACACTGGACCCCAACAAAGTCAAGACCTCCTCACACGAAGCTATTCAAATCTAGATGTGGATCTCAGGTACAGTGGGCAGCTATGTCATACTATCAGTAAAGTATAACTGAGCGAAGGTATACCCCATGAGAGGACTTTGAGCCTAGTCTACTAAGTGAAGCGATTCTGTATCATTTAAGAACCACAGAGAACTAAAGATGTTCTACTCATGGTTTACTCTTACGGGCGCAGATACTCTGAGTACATGCACTTCACTAACCGCCACGCAAAATATCCTACAAATCGAGGAATGACCGAATTATGAAAGATCCTGCAAAAGGAAACCAATTTGAGATTTGAAACTGAAAAGGAATTTGTGCAGAATTATACGATTCCTTGAAGTTTGTGTGCAGCAAGTACCAAGGGAAAACTAAGAACACGGAAGGAAACTAGGGCAAGACTCTGGACTCACACGACAAAAAAATGCTCTCGGGGGAGCTTGTAGTCCCATAGTCGATCAATAAACTCAGAGTTATATTGATTGCTCAAAATTCACTGCACAGGAATAGCTTCATCACACCGATATGCTGGCATCGCTCCTAGATTTCACAAGACCTTTCGCAAGCACATATCCAAGCAGAGAAATGTAGAAAAATGCTGGCTGCACAGATGGATTAATGATGGGCATAGTCGTAGGCTGAGGTATCTTCTCCGAACCTCTGGGTATAAGCAAATCACAGTTCGGAATCACAGCAGGTTTTCCAAGCGAAGGTACTAGCAGTGGCAATAGCCACCCTTGAGATTATTTTGAAGGCAGTACTACGTGAGGATATCACCTTTTTCATCGACAGCTAGGCAACGATTAAAACGATAGCTACAGAACTAAAATTAAAGCATGATGCGTTGCCGAGAAGAGCTCAAGGTTCTTGAAAGAGCTCAAGGTTCTTGAAACGCAGTATAAGGTAAAACCCTGTTGGATCCATGGTCATGAAGGCATATCAGGGAATGAGAGTGCTAATGAACAGTCTAGGATAAGCTCGGCACTTAACCCGGAGCAGGCCGAACATCCCGTAAACATAGCGTCGTCCTCTAATAAAGGCAAATAATAGATCGAGGTCTCTGAGCATATGAGATACAAAAAGAAAAGTGTGGTCTTTAATTTAAAGGAAGAATCGGCAGACTTATACAAAAAGACAGGAAATCCCTATCTACCCTTCTAAAAGTGATCATGGGGCCCAACACTCGGCGGTATCTTATGAAGAAATTACATTTAACCAATGAAGACATCTGTACAGGCTACGGTGATGAGGAGGACCATGAGTACACTACCTACTTCCCATGCCTCTGCCAAAGAAACAAATTCGTTGGAAGACATTTCTTTCAGGACATCGAGCAACTGTCCCAGAAACCGGTGAACGACAGGACACAGTAACTAGTATTTAATAGGTTATGCTCCATGATCCAAGGAATACATTCTTTCACCCAAATGGACAGCACATTGGGTCTATATTGACATGAGTGCGGCATAGAGGAGTCTCTCCGCTCTTAGCCAACCAAGCTACCTAACCTAGATGCGCAGATATTTATTTATAAAATAATCGGTCATTGAAACCCTAAGCCACACAGAGTGTAAGCGTAGAGATTTGACCGTCTAACGTTACAAAATGCGTGACAATTCATCGGCTTTTACGAAATGAAATGGCAGGTCTTACTTCGCATAAGCTTTCACAGAGTAATTTCCTGGTCAAAAAGGTAGACAACTTGGAAATGGGTTCAGATACTCCTGAGTTACATCGTGTTGCAATTTGTAACACGTAGAAGTAACTTAGTTTTAACAGAGATTAGAAATTCAAAAATCATAATATTTGCTGTATATTTACCAGTGATACACGGGTATTTTGTAAGGTAATCCTTAGCAGTTCGCTTACCTGAAAGAAAAGAAAAAAAAGTCGGCATTAAATCATGTTTAAATGTTCTTTTTTTTTCTTATAAGAAAATTAGCAAAATATACATGAGAAGTGGTGGAAATTGAATCTTCATTTGGTGGGCTATCTGCTGGGCTATTATAGAGCCTTAAGCACCAGCTCATGTCAACAATTTCGTCAGATGAAATTGTGTCCGACTTTGGTAACACAATAGAGGAAAAGGACCGCGAGAGGAATGCGAACGGATTTTCTCGATGACAGTGAAAAACCTTAGAGGAAAATATAGAAAACAAACAAAAGCTATCAGGAAGGGAGAAAAGCTGGTCACAGACAAGAAGGAAGTCTTGGATAGATGGCTAAAACACTAAGAGGAAAAGTCTAAAAAAGATAAGCTGACTCCTGACGAGGACGGAATCCCCTATGAATCGTACCTAGAAGACGAAAATGAACTGAAAAGCAGGAGATGGAATTCACCATGAATCAGACAGTAAAGCCCCAGACTTGATATAGAGCTAGAAGCAAGGAAATTACCGAGCTATTCCAAAAGAGAAGAGAACAGGATCCCCATTGATTGGAAGGAAAGCCTCGCTATACCAATCCACGAAAAGGAGAATAGTTATGACCTTTATTAATTTATTATCCCAGTCTTACTCCACTGCGCAAAGGAATGGACCTTGTCAAGAATGGATGCGGATGCTCTTGGCCGCTTCAAAATGAACATTTTTCTCTTTCCGTCTGCATAAACCGTGAATGGAAGAGGAGATTCGGACTGTTCAAGTAGAAGAGTGAATGTCCAACGATTGAGAGAGAGAGAGAGCAGCACTATAAACACGACAGCAGCCGAGCCAACAGTAGCGTGATAAGCTTCTGCAGCGGATATAACACCTTATCCGGGCTTCTCCGACATATTTGAAACTTAGGCTGGTAAGGATTTCCAAGAATTAGTTGAGTTCTAGGAAAAGAGAAACGGCAGCGCTCACACCCCCGAAGTGGGTTACCGACATCGGCTTAACCGACCCCGCCTCGTAGGGGTTTTTAGAATGGAACTGGTTCTCCAGGCTGCTGCCGAGGTAACTGCCCGACCAAGGAAAAATAGCTAGCTTCGGAGCAACAACAAACTTCGGATACGGACGGATTTACTGATGACGAGCCATGCAAATAAAACAAGGACAACGACTTCAGGTCTGTACGTGGAATGTTAGATCCCTCAATAGGAGGCAATGGGCAAAAAGAGGATGAAAAATTATCCCAGTCCTGCTCTATGACGCAGAGAAATGGACTTTATCAAAAATAGATAAAGTTGCTCTTAGACGTTTCGAGAGGAAAATTTTCGGGTGACTTTCGGCCCCGTCTGTATAGATGGTGAATAAAGGAGGAGATACGTCAACGAACTGTGTGGGGTGTACAGTTCTCGACTTAGCGAGAAAAATAAAGGTCCAACGACTGATGTGGCTGGCTCATGTAGAGCACATGGATACCCATGCTCCGGCCCGGGAAATCTTCAAATCCACCCCCAAAGGACGGCACAGTAGAGGAGACCGCAACTCAGGTGGCGCCTGTAAGTGAAAGGAGACCTCAACCAACTTAGCGTGCGAAATTGGAGGCAGCTTGCTATAGATCGAGCTGGCTGCAGACGCTTGTTGCTTGAGGCCCAAATTTGTCCCCGGACTGATGCTGGTGACGTCTAAGGACGCCAGTTCGCTGATATCATTGAAGAGAAGAGCTCCTAAATGGAGCAGTGTTCTTTCCGACTGGACTGGGTGAATTGAAAGTTGGTTTCCTCCTCCTATTCACCCTTGCACCTCCTGTACAAGTCATTCGAAAAGTGGCCCAATCTTTTAGCATGTTGACCTATCGGACAGTGCCCTATGAGCACACCGATTACATAGCCGATCTTTTGATTTTTGATTGCTTTAGCATATCCATCCCGTTTCTGATCCAACTTAGGCCTTTGACAGGTGACACGTGACACGTGGAACCATTTTCCATTTTCTGTGGCTGTTCCTACTGAAAGTTAAGTAGATGTTAACAAGCAGCGAGAGGCATACTCGGCCAAAACTACAACACTACCATTTACGAGAAAAACGAAGCTTGAACTGAAGCCAATCCGGCTGTCGAGTACGTTACTGCCACCAGTTAAAGAAGTGAAGTATCCGGAAAAGGCAACGCAGGAGCCATTCATGTTCGAAGAATGTAAAGCAAGTGAATAATGCATTTGTTTACCTGCTGCGTTTTCTGGGCGACTAGTACTTTATTAACGTTGTAGATGTGAATTTGCCGTCATTCGGCCGCCCCAGCATTTTTACAAAGTGGAGAGGAGGAGGTTCGATCGTCACAATGTGTATGAAGTGAAATTTTTCCGAATTTTATGGAGAAGCCCATGCATTGGTTTTCTTAGAAAAGGGACTATGATCACAGCGAATGATGTAAAATCCAAACCTTACTCAACCCACAGATGAAAACATATGTAGAGGTAGCCTACGAGAGAGTTTTCGAAAATTGTACACTATGTCAACATTGCTCATACCCGAGTGGGAGTGAGAAAATATGTGAAGGAAAAAGGTGATGTTTTGAGAGAGTGTGGGAGCTCAATGAACTTGTCTTTGCGGAGGGGAATTTGCATAGTTTCAAGCTAAAAAGTTTACTTTTTACATTTTCTGGGCGACTAGTAATTTTCGAAGCTTGTGGTGTCGACTTTGTACTGAACATTTGTAGGCTGACTCTGTGTGTGTTACGCTTGACATGTTTCTTGTTAGGCAAATAATGTCTGCGCAAAGTCACAAGACGGACCTGTATTTTGCAAATAAATTACTAGACTTTCTGCGATGGTGGCGAAAAGGGACCTAACCCCGGACAAATCTTGGGGATGTAGCCCAAGCATCCCGAAAATGATGTACACTGCCATTGTAAGACCGATGATAACCTATAGAATAATAGCATGGGTGAAGCGGGCCAAGGTTCTGTATTACTGAGGCTATGAGAACGTGCTGAACCGCAGCCATGGATCTAACTCGTGGCTCGTGGATCTAACTGCCCTGCACCTAGTGATTTAAAATTTCTGAAATAAGACCGCAGCCATGGAGTTGCCCCTGGAACTAAGCGCCCTACATCTAGTGATGTAGGATCGCGCAAATAAAACGATTCTAAGGATGGCAAAAGGAAATGGAACATGCGTTAGATCAGAGGAATTTGATATGCTTCTCAAAAAACTACCCCTTCTAGCAATCAGACAAACTGGGCCCAGGATAAAGTGGTACACAGATGGGTCGAGAACTGATGAAGGAACGTGAGCAGGAGTATTTGGACCAAAGAGTCAAATACTCCGAACCCATGGGCAAAAGAATCAGCATCTTTCAGGCGGATATATACGGACTAGACAGATGCTGGTACTTGATGCTAGGATCACAAGCCTCTTACTGGATACGGGGCCATCCCGGAATAGGAAGTAATGAAGAAGAAGACTCTTAAGCCAGAAAAGGAGCAGCAGACTCCTTTTTAAGATCTGAAAATTTTTGTGGAATAGGGTATCACACCCTTAAGGAAGAATTTAGGAAGCTAGAGAGATAAAACAGGGCTAGTTACTAGAGCAGTACTCAAGATCTGAGGCAAGCCAAGAAACTACTAGGGAGCTATAACCGAAAAAGATTTGAAGTATCCATCAGCCTAGGGAAGAGCAACCTACGCATCCCAACGGGCCACTGCAAACTCAAGGAACCCCTGACAAAATTCTAATAGAAAAGACCCCTGCGTATTTGCACTGAGTCCAGGGAGATCCTGGAGTCTTCTGAGCCTCTGACCCATAAAAGAATGAAAAAGCTGAGAAAGTACCAAATATCAGATGACGATATGCCGTCCATGGATCGGGATTTCATTCGCAGATTCCTCAGAGAAACTGGACTAGAGAGAGGGTCCCAGAGCACTAGGTCGCATACTCCGGAACACCTCCTGGAGTCCTGCAGGGCCCTGTCCAAAAAATTCTGAAAAAATACCAAATATCCGACGAGGATATGCCATCCTTGTATTAAAAAGCTAATTGTAGCTCAATAGGTCGCTGAGTTCACACCCCGAATCTCACCCTCTGAACTGCTGACAAACTTTACCGAACGTCTCCCCCAATCATGTGCCTAGAAAACCACAAAAAAAATCCCTCCTGTTGCTTTGAAATCACCGTAACACCTGTTACCAACCCTTATCCCAAGTTTTTCTTCCGCTAAAGTTTTATCGCGAATTTACGAGTTTTTATCGAAAGAGTGTTTCATTGATTTTCCCCCTTCGAAGGACCATCAGGTCCTTCCAACTGTTCCACGGCCGTCGTGAGGCCAGTTTTCACATCCATATGTGCCTGTGTGCGTTGTTATGTATAACCTGGTTACAAATTAGAGAATTCGTGTCCAATTTGAGTTTGTAAGAAGGGGGGGAGCCCTCCTGAAATGTGTTGTATTATTCAACTCTCGGTATGACTACTGGCTGCGTGTGCATGTCCCCGTTTGATTGTATTTATGGCTGACTTAGAACATGGCCCATAAATATTATCCAATGAATTTTGGAAAATTAATGCCAATCTGCATAGTGTACCGTAATGTGGACATTATATTCGCCGCAATTGCAACAATGAATCCGATTTTCTACGTCTCTGTCGGACTATTATACTCGTAGTCGTACTGGTAGTTCGTATGCGGCAATAGATTGGATTATACGCCAGGATATACGCTAGATCCTTCCGCTTTACTGCTACTGCTACTGCTACTGCCGGTGTGTGTGTGTGTGTTGCAGCACTAAGCACCACCCTCAACCCCTCAAATTAGCCATTAGTTATGTGGGGGGCTGGTGGAGTGGGAGCCAACTACATCATTGGCATTACCAATAATCATGTTCGAAGTTATAAATTGTTACGTGTGCTTAATTTTGACCAAAATAATAACATGAGTAATTAATTTAATGTCCTGGGGCGGGAGACATCCTGAGGTCATCTAAACAAATAATTGAGAGATGCATTTCACCCGGCCGGCGCGGTGAATGGTAGGAAGAAAAAAATTCGTGACTCCTCCTGCTGGATGTACTACATGTGTTGCCGAGGTAATCAACAAAGTCTTCAACAAACCGTCTGTGGTCAGTTTATCACTGTTTTCCGTTATGGAATCCCTGAAAGCCGTTGTCACCATCTGCTGGTGCCATTTTCATACTTTATTCCTTGCGCTTCTATCACACTTAACACCACCGTCGTCGTCGTCGTTGAGGGCATTTTTTTTTCGTTTCCCGGGACAAAAACAAAACTCGAAATCCGCTTTGTTGTGTATCTGAGAAATGTATCTGAATTGGTGTCCCTTTTTTGTTTCCTCTGAAGTACTTCATCGTAACAGATTTTTCTGTCACACTTCGAGTCGTTGGTATCGCTCTGCAGGTCTGGTCAAAAGCAAATGTCCTTAACAACTTACCACTTTTATAGGAGAGAATGTATCTCATCGTCCTTTAGCCTGAGAGTATAGTAGTTACACTACACATCTCGACTGTTTGGGGGATAATATTGTCATCGTGGCGTGTATAAACGGTTTGTTCTCGTCGAACAGATAAATAAGACGACACCGCGTGTGCTGAATGTTTTCATTTTACCGAGACTTGGTCGTCGTAGTCGTAGTCATCGGCGCGCACAAAAATCATCTATGACGCCCGGTGGTAGTGGTTATCGTGACAAAATAGCTTTTAGTCCGACTAGTCGTCCAGTTGCCAAGCCCATCCGATGTGCCAGAGAAGAGATTTAGACTTAGAGATGGTGGCAGTTAATTTCAACGACATATCGGTCACATGTTAGCGCGAAATTGAAAACGATTCCCGGCGAAGGGTGGTGGGTGGGTTCCTCTCTGGGATTACAGGGCTCGTTGGTTGCGGTCTTAGGTGATAAAGTATTAGGTGCCAGAAAAAAAACTGTGTATGTGAACATTCGCAGGATATTTCGCTGGAAACACGATCTCTACTCAGATACATCTGTGGCGGTTATATTTATGAAGGAGATAATCCTTTCTGTGATATTGGCTTCCTGATTTTCCCGATCAGGATGCCACTTGCCTTCACATGACCTTTACCTCTCTAATTACCGACACTGAAGCCCACCGTTTTTGTGCTTAATTCCTGTGAAATCTTTAATTACACTCGTAAATAAAATGAATTCTTCTGATAGTGTCCTTCCCTTGAAATGGATTGCCCTCTCAAAAAACGCAAAAAAAGACAACTATTGTTGG
The DNA here is from genome assembly GCA_946965025.1 of Blera fallax. Lineage (NCBI taxonomy): Eukaryota > Metazoa > Arthropoda > Insecta > Diptera > Syrphidae > Blera > Blera fallax. The sequence continues at coordinate 10,947,911 of OX337247.1, read as the reverse complement.
CACACTCAAAAACCCCTTTTTTTCTCAAAGTGGTGAGTAAATTTACGACAAAACTGGCATTTTCTTTGCGTTAATGCCATTTACCTTAGACGGAAATGGCTTTGCCTTATTGCCGCTGCCGCACCATCCAAAAACCAAAGTCCTTGCCAGACAGGTGAGAGAGAGAGAGAGGGAGAGGAAAAATATGGCATAAGATCAGAGCCAGGATACCAGGAAATATATCTTGAAGATTACCAATTGCCATAGTTTGTTCCGTTTACTTCTTTTCTTTCCTCTTTTGTGTGGCACACACAGAGATATCGAGGAGTCCAGTTGTGTAGACTTACACTAACGGTGATTATTCTTACCGCACTTTTTACACTGCTATCAGTGTGACAATAAAATTTAACTATTATTATCGTAAAGTGTAATCCGGTTTTTAATTTACGATTATTTGCACCGGGGTTGTAAGGATGTCTGTAGTCCTTTTTTTTTGTGGAGAGAGAAATTAATGGCTGCGAATATTTCTGGACAGGTTGAGTTTGTTTTGAAATGATGTGAGGAGCCATGGGTGTCTAAAGGACATGGAAAATGCTGACAGTTTCTAAAAAAAAGAAGGAGTAGTCAACGACCAATTAAATTCCTTAATTGCACCTTCACAGGAGGCATATTCTTCGGCCAATGTACCATCCAGAAGCTTTCCTCAGATAATTTGTAGTTGAATTAAGATTTTCACTCCTTAGGACGTCGGACAGAGTAAGACAGCTGAGACTTGTGGTTGACATATAGTTGAACTGGAAAGTGTACATCAACGTGGGAGCAGAGGCATCTTTTCCTGACACACTGAGATAAGTCAGAGTCCCGAACCATAGCAGCGTTTACCAAGCGTAGGTCCTAGTAGTGGCAGTTGCTGCCCATGAGACTGCGATGAAAGCAATACCAAGCGATGATATCAGCTTTTCCATTGACAACCAGTAAAACTATACTTGGTCCCTGGGCATGAGGGTGTACCAGGGAACGAAAAAGCTGACGAATTAGCTGGAAAAGGATCTGCTCTGGCCCTAAAATAAGTTTTGATCATTCAGTTAAAGTTCCATCGGTAACCTTAAACACAAAGCAGAGAATACATAGGCGCGTTGGAGAAGCAAACATCAGATGGCGCTGCCTGAGCACCTGCAAAAAGCAGCTATGGATAAACTATGTGGCGTATTGTATTGTATTTGTAGGGGCTGTCCATCCTTGAACAGCAATACGTGGTCCCTGAAGTCGACTGAGCTTCGTAGCTCAAAAATAGATTTCGTTCGCATGATATCCAACGCCCCATCCCAAATGTGTGGAATAGGGCTGAGAAACTCTTCAACCTCACCTCTTCTGCGCACTTCGCCAAAGATTACCGCCCGCTCAAGCAGCATTCCAATGAAGAATACTGCTTTACTGGAAATGAACTTGAGAACTAGATGTAAGGGAGGAAGGCTCAGAAGAGATTCCATTGCGGCAGTCGGAGTTCCTCTCGTCGCACTAGTAATGCAGACACAGGCAATGTACTGCAGTTTACAGAGCTAATGTTTGAGGAATTCTGCCCTTGACCATCATGCAAACTCACCGCACGGTCTGACTTTGCCAGGCTTTATCCAGTGGACCATCTCAAGCCCCAGCTCTAACTGAACTGTCTAAAACACTGCCAAAGGATGCTGGTGCCCCTTTAGATTCTGGTCTCAAGGTGTTCTTTGAAAGCAGGCTTAGGGTTTAAGATAACTCCCAAGTTCTTAACTTTGTTTGAAAGTCGAAACTGGGAGCCCAAGCAGGATGGTAAGTCGCTGCTGCAGACGACAATACAGTCGTCGTCGGCAAACCCTATAGCAGGGCAGCCCCCCTCGTTAAGCCTACTCAGTAGAGAATCTATTAGTAGGTGACGCCAAGAAGAAATACATCCACAGAAGAAAACCTGAACTAGGCAAGCAGGTAGCAACAGCAGAAGCAAAAGAAATCAACAATCAACCCTTTCAAGAGCGTTGGAACTCCGAAACCAGAGGCAGGTGGACAGAGAGTCGGCATGGTCGTACATGGGGAAGACAGCTACTACCTAACTCAGTTTCTTACTGGGCATGGTTACTTCAACGCCTCCCTGCATAAGATAGGGAAAGTGAGGAGCTCAACTTTCCAGTACGAAGACTCTCCACATGACGACGTAGAATACATGTTTTTCAGGTGCATAAGATGGGCACCAGAAAGAAGCAGGCTGTAACTGGAGATAGGCCACATAAGCCCAGAAAATGTTGTCAGTGGGAAAAGAAAACGACACCACTCTGAAGTAATGCGAAAGCGGTTCCAGAGTGGATGGTGTCAAAGATGAAATAGGGGTGAAAGGTGGTTTTTTAGTGGCGTAAGAGAAAGTCCCACACTACTTGAAGCAGAACGCCTGCCTCTCGTGAGCATTAGCGTTTTCCACTACCTCCTGAAGTAAAAAAAAAGTAAGTTCCATAAGGTGGTCGATATCACGACACCTTGCGCAAAGCCTTTTAGAGCCTGCATCGATTTTGTATAACCACCAAGAGTAGCAATAGTGATTCTGCAGCTAAGCATAGCGAGGATCCATTTCACTAGCGTGGGATCGATTCCCTTGGACCTTACGGCAGCTTCTACCATGTTCAAGGTTGACTTGTCAAAGGCACCCTCAGTATCTTAGAAGACAGAGAGAACTAACTGCTTGCGATCGAACGTCCAATGCACCCTGCCTGTAAGCTCAATCAGAGTTGTCTCTGTAAACTTTCCTCTCTGGCAGCCATAGGACTACTTCAGTTCTATATCGGCCATATCTTTAAGTAGTTATACTCGAAGGTAGTAAGGCTTATAGTCCTAAAACTGTTGGGGTACTCATATAAATCAAGAACATCTGTAAGTTTATCAAAGCTTCGCGTGAGAAAGAAATACTTTCCCCCCAAAAGAGTACCACAAAGGGTCTGAGTGTGACACAAAGAGATATGTTCCTTGCCAATCCATTGCCAATCCATTTACCTAACCTGGCCTAAGTTGAATTGGCACTGAGTAAGCTGCAGACCTTACATTGGGCGCCATTGCTGTAGAGCCATGAAAGAAACTCATCTGAAAGTCCTTTGTTTCTGAAAACGGGCTGCCAATCTAAAGCAGCGGATCGGTTAGAGTCTACTTATAAGGGGAGAGTTTGCTGTACCTGGAGAGGACTTCCATAATACCCCGAAACTTTATGTTTCTGAAGGCTCCCTCTATATTCAGGAAGCCGCTTTTTTATACTTGAGGCCATATTCAATGGTGTGAATTAAGTACGTCGGGGAAAATTGTTGCCATGGACTTCTCTTTGGTGTAAGCGTACTGGTTGCTGCTCAGAGAGGAGGTGGCTAGGTTTGATCGGGTGTGCACAAACTAGACTGTGGAAATTAGCCGTATCAGCAATATATAGACAGTCAGGCAGCCGTTAAGGCTCTGAAATCTACTGTATTTAGATCGAGGGATGTGAGGATCTGCGAATCGATATCTAGAGTCCCTTTGATGGGTAGTTTCACAAGAAACTAAAGGGCTGGTGAACTGGCAAAAATGGGACGAGGGTCGACGCTACATGCATGGCAAGCTCTACCTCTGAAACAATCCCAATTCGCTCCTTAAGTAGGAAAATAGAAAATGAAGCCACCAGCCGAGCAAACCAAAGCTGGATGCATCTAGACACATGTGTAACAGCCAGGACGCTATTGGCGGCCTTTAACAAGATCTATTTCTCTGGTGAAACTTAGTCGGCATAAGGCACAGGTCACCTCTAGCATAATACTGGCCATTGTGCCATTAATATTCAGGCGGAACACCTCTGTGAATAGCACATCAACTTTTGAAGAAGCTTCAGGGACGAGCAAGAAATTGAATCTGTTCGCCACCTGAAGTGCGATTGTTCCACCGCATCCATCCGAAAAATGAGGAATCATGGTGATTACTTCTTCTTGGAACTGATGGTCTCAAGTAATATCAAGCTGATGGACCTTTTGAGATTCATATAACTATCTTAGTGCAGATTAAACTACGTCATCTTTGCCAAAACTCGAATCGTTCCCTAATTCCGCAAAATCGCATCAGGATATTTCTTCTATCTTGATCACCTTCAGGTCCATTCCCTGCACCTAAGTGTACATTTTAACTACCATCTCTGTTTACTACACAAATGCAATCTCTAAGCCAATTCGTTTTACAGTCCCAGCCACTTACAATCACAAAACCGCACACAATCAAGGACACCACATCTACTTTTCCCAAAAATTCAAAACAACCCTTCTTATCGCCTTCCAATTAGCTAATGCAATGACATTTGACTCCTTTTTTCGCCTCTAACTCGCTTTCCACTTAATTGGAATTGTTTTGCTCCTTAGGGTGATTACCGTTTGATTAAACCACTCTCGCCATTTGCACTAAAGGACATCCGCATAACGCTTACTGTAACAATATCCAAAAAATTGCATTTAAAATGCGGTGTTGATGAAAATTAGCAAAACAAAAAGGATACACAAAGGATTCGCCAGAGTGAAAAGAAAAATTCTAATTTCAATTCAATTGCTCTGGAGCAGGAAAACCACTTCTCCTATCATATCCTTATTTGCCCGATGCATTTTTTGAAAGCGGTTTACTCGTCTAATTGAAATGTGTAGCATTTCGCCCGCGGGTTAACCCCATGCCATGTCCTTTAACGGAGATTTACGATAAAATCACGATTTGAATTGAAATTGGGGAGCAATTAGGAACAACCAATTCCACACGGAAACCGTTCTTAGGTGGAAATTAACTCGCCTCTAAGGATAATGAAAAGATATCTCTTGTAATATTCAATGACATGGGGAGCACTATTTCGTCCTTTTTATATTTACTTTGTTTAGGGGTTTTTTTTTTTTTTTTTTGGTGAACGAAGCTACACATTCACCTGTGCACCTTTCGTTTTGTGTGTCAATATTCGTTATCCTTACGAATTCATGATGGCTACTTGGATGGGTGTCATAAAGTACAGTGAATGTCTCATAAAACGTGACGGTAATCATAATTAATGCTCAATATATTCGGGCGCTGGCACCAGCCACTGCACGCATACCATCCGTGAACATAAGTTTTGCTCGAGGACGAAGGAGCAGAAAGGGGTGGATCGGCATCGGTCGATTGGGGGTGAAGGTGGATAATTTTTCGGGGTAAGTCTAGTTGTTGCCGGTTAATTTGTTGCTGTTTTTTTTTTTTGTGGAATACAGGGGCGGAGTGACACAAGTTTTTGAGGAGAGGAAGGCGAGTTCTTAAGCCATCCAATGTCAATCGAAAACAAGTTGACTTGCAGTCTAGTCCATAAGCTCTTGCTTTTAAAACTGCCTTCATCCCTAGGTAGACCAGAAAACTTCTCTCAATAATCCCATTAATCCGCTCCTGCACTTACGTTGGCAACCCCTTAACCTGAGGTTACGGTGATAACTTGTCTCCTTTCCCTGCCTGCCTGTGTATTCTGAAGGAAAGAAAATATTCTTGCTATCAAGGGACTCATTACCTTCACTTCATCCACAAGGAATATAAAAGGAATAATTTTGATCTCGTCCATCCTATTGGACTCACCTTCTTATTGCCAATAAATTACTCTTCCTAGGTACCCCAGGACTAGCGGGCGGGGGGTGTAATATAAACACAGACAGAACCATCGTTAATTCTAATGAAAATTATATTCCTTCTCACAGTGTTAGTGATTGACTATTACCTTTTGGGTTATCGGGAGAGGTATATGGGATGGGATACCACCAAGGAGCAGCTTTATCACAGCCAAATCTCAAACAATCATAAATTAAGATCATTACTTCCCATTAACTGCTGCTGCTGCTGCTGTTGTGCCACACTTTTCTCTTCTTAAGGAGTTTCTACTCTAGTCCTTGATGCAAATATGAGATGGAGAGATGGTACGACACGCTTGTAATAGAAAAGGATACCCAGGCACTGAAGTGAATTATGGATGCAACCTTGGATGGTGGTTGTGTTTTTGTGCTTATTCCATCTGATTTGAGGAGAAGAATCAAATAATTCTCGCTAGGAAGCAACTTAGCATTCCAACTTAAGGCCACCCACCCTCTCTCTCTCTCTCTCTCTCTAATAACAAGCAAAAGAACAACACGAAGGCATCACCATTTTTATGAGCCGTGCCAAAATTTATTGCAAATAAGTTTTAGATAACGAGTCATCTGTGTGTCACAAATTCCAGACACCCAACCCCTCATTGGCAGAGGGAAACCTCTGTCTGATTTGGTGGTTATTTGTAGAGATGTAAAGGAGGTGGAGGAGGTGGAGAATGAGGAGGAGGAGGAGGAGGAGGAGGAGTGCTTCTGTGACGGTGAATACTATTGTTGGGGAGTGTTGCCGTTTTAATATCCATACATACGAGTACAGCGTCTCTTAGGAGAACCTGCTAAGAGAACATAGGATATAGCATAGGGGCGCTATGTAAAGGACTCAAACGACATTGGAATATAAGGAAACTAGAAGAGAAGGACGATGTATGTAGGAGGCTCGATTTCCAAAGAAAAGCTATGTGAAAAGAAAAACCGGCACAGAAATAGCTTCAAGAAATAATTGCTAACTTATAGAGGCAGTGAATGGTCGACAAAGGATATCGAAGGACTGGAAAAAAGACGCTGATTTTCACAACAATGAAAGAGGTACCTGCAACCTAAGCTTCAGGGAGATAAAACCTGTGATCACATGAATAAAATTTAGAAGAATGCTGCACTGAATATCTCTGAAGGAAAAGGGATTTGCCTGGCCATAACCGCTGGCCAAGAAGCTCTAGATGAATCCAGTGGCCGGCACGAACAGAAACAATAATGATCCCTCTATTAAATGTTTACCGTGTAGATTAAAATAAGTACTTCACATGAGGGAATCTTGCGTTTAGCGAGGCCTTTGCTAGATTTCCTGTAGTGGTCACGCCCACTAGTGTAGGGGCGTATATAATTGTCAGGAAATCTGATAGTTGGATTACAATAGCATGTGCAATTCCTCTCGGATGCCTGTTGGCCCAATGTGATAGCCCTTGAAGCACATGGAAGACATGCAACTAACAAAACCATTTGGATCTGTTTATAAAGTTTGTCAGGTCCTCCAGGCTATCGACGAATCTTGTGCTTTAGCAGTTTAGGCAACGGGATAAGAGGTATTCTACTCTTCCTATCCTTTTTTTCGTCCCTGACTAGGAAAACTCCGCAACTAGCCAAGTGTAATACAAGGAGGCAAGACCCAGCTTTACCCAATTTACAGGAATTTATTCGGGCCTTCTCAACTTCCGGAGAAAGCTTCAGTGAGGCAGAGCTTAGATATCAGCACTCACGACTTCACCACAACAGATTTACCACCTGTTCCGAGCAAATGCAGGACAATGACAAAGGAGGTGATCCGAAGTATCGTCGCCCTCACCACAAGCGTCGCAGACAGTGGAGTCTAAGTGGTGTTAAGCCTAGCACGCTAGACAGCAAGAATGCCCCGACTTTTTTTCAAACTTTTTGAAGCAATCGCTTAGTTCATCTGCATCTTGGAGAGCCATGCAACACACAATTGTGTTCGTGAGAAAGTCAATCGTCAAGGGAGGCATTGACCGAGAACGCGGGAAGACCCAACGCGGGTTCAAGTCCTGAGAAAATATCCTCTAAGCCTTGCTTAGTAATCTCATCGGAGATCTCATTTCCCGCTATCTCAGCCTGACCTAGGACCCAGATAAGAGTTAGAGAGTTCAGTCTTGCGACCATTCTCGAACTATTTGAAAGGGTTGAAGGGGTGAGCAAGGCCTTAAGCCCAGTCTAAGTGCCACCACAGACGCAAATACTATATTCACACCCTAGCAAATCTTGGAAAAAACCCAAGACTTTCATATCGATGCCCACCACATTTTCATCGACTTCAAGGCCGCGTGTGACAGCATTTATAGAGACGAGCTATACAGAGCCATGCCTGGGCATTCCTGCCAAAATCGGTCGTCTGTGTAGGATGACGATGGACAACTCTCGCTGCAAAAAAAAAAAAAAGTAACGACCTCACCTTCGGTGTTAAAAAAGGATTCAGACACAAGCGCTCGCGCCACCACCAGAGGCACAATCTTTCAAAAGTCCGTCCAATTACTCACATACGGCGGCGGCGATATTGACACAATCGGAAGAACGCAGCGTGATGTCAGTGGCGCTTTCGTGAGTATTGAGAAGGAAGCGGCGAAGATGGGTTTAACGGTCAATGAGGGCAAGACCAAGTACATATCTATGCTGTTAAAAAGAAAGGACAATCCACACCGAGGCTCGGACAGAACCGTACGCGGACCGTAGACACATATAGCTTTGAGGTAGTAAGGGACTGTGTCTACCTAGGCTACGCTATTAATTGAGATAACGACATCAGCGTTGAGATCAAGCTAAGAAGGCAATTAAGTGACCTTTCATAAGACCTTAATTGTCCCAATCCTCCTCTACAGTTCAGAGGCGTGGACTTTGTCAAAAGTGGATGAGGTTGCTCAGGGTTGTTTCCAGAGGAATAGTGAGTGGAGAAGGAGATATAACAACAAGCTGTACGGCCTGTTCAGTCAGCAACCTCGACTTAGGCAAAAGGATGAAGAGCCATAGACGCTCCGACCTAGAAAATCTTCGAGTCCACACCCGAAGGACGGTGAAGTAGAAAAAGAATGCAACTCGCGTGGCGCAAGCAAGTGGAAGGGGACCACAACCAACTTAGTGTGTGAAACTAGAGATAACTAGTTAAAGATTGAGCTTGCTGAAGACGTTTGTCGATTGAGGCCCAGGTCCATCCCAGACTGTAACGCCACCTTAAGAAAATAAGTTTGTCAGACTGTTTGTTTGGTGTTTTTCTGGGATGCGAATTTCGAACATCCTGCTCAGTAGTCCAACGCACTTACCACTCGGTCCAAAGTGCCCACATAAACAACGGTTATAGGCCTCAAAAAGCCACCGAGTTTTACATCTCCTTCTGGTTATGTTTATTTTTGAACCACCCTGCACGACAGTAAGTAGTGGATCACCTTGGTCACACACGTAATTTCAAGCTTAAAACAAGGAAAGATGTACGTCCAAGTAGCCCAAGAAATCACTTCTCTTACCGTCTAAGGGTCGAATTCACACGACTCCTACTTCACCTACCATCGAAGCCCCACCCAACCATGGCATAAGGAAACCCACTTAAGTTACTGACAAGCTTTTGTGGAATATCCTCAAACATTCTACACAACAAGCACTCAAACGTTAAATGAAACTCGGCAACACTAACCCCACCCGTGTGTACTATAATCACGAACTTTGAGAGTAATTACTACCAAACGACGACTCCCGGCATAACCTTGATATGTGGTGATTCCTTGCCAGTGTATGCGTGTGTTTTGCTCGCCATTTGTGTGGATTTATTGACAACGACAACGGTGTGTGGCAAACAAACAAAGCAAAAAAAAAAGGATCCCCACATGCTGCTGCCACACACATTAACATTCGCCCCGTTAAGGAACTCATAAGTTTGACGCCTAAGTGCCTAATTTAATTTCTTCCCAGTAATTCCAGGATATATGGTTATACGCGCCGAGCCTGTTTGGTGCTTAGTGTCTCTCTGCCGCCGCCGCCGCCGCCGCTCGGGGTAGTGTTTATGTTGGGAACAATAAGTTAGTATGTGTTTGGGTCCTGACATAATTCACCTGACATTTATGATGATGATGATGACGATGCCGTGCGTTGGCGTGTGATGACTGCGATGTGTGTAGGTGTCACATCTCACTTTCACAATACAGCAACGAGTCCTTTTCCTTTATCTTTAGTTTCTCTTAAGAGATTTTCCAAACGACACGAAAGTAATTTCTAGCAATTCCTAGCGAATCCTTCGCCAACTAGTCGTAGTGGTGATGGTTGGAGGACGAGAATTTGTGTGTTCAGTGTTATGCAACCCGGTGAAGGGTTGTGTTGCTACAACATATTGTGTGTCTTAGCCATAATTGTTATTTATGCGATGGAAGAGGGTGCATTTTATTGATACTCGTATGTCCCCGGGTACAGTTGGTCCTGTTGGTGGAGTTTTGGTGATTTGTGTTTATTGCCCGATTGATTGCAAGGAATTTGCTTTAACTCGATGGGGTGATTGAAAATTCCACCCCGAAATTACCGTAAATTTTATAATTTGTTTCGTTGAAGATTATTACACTTTTCAGATGGAAGGGTTGAGTCAGTGTAGGCTGTGGGGAGTGGGACGCTGAACGATCCAATCAGGAAGGGCATTTAAATTTTCAAAATTATTACGATTCCTAGCCGACCTGCTCCCTTCGGGACTCAAATTGTTGATGGGGAACGGAATTTTACAGTCTCTACATTTCTGTGCGTACATCGACGGAAAAAATGGTTTAAAGCCTTCGAAATCCAGGAAAATGTGCTCGAGATGTCTATGGAATCTTACGGCTTAGAGGGAGAATGTGACATTTTTTTGTCGGGATAGGAAACACTCCAGTGGATCACTCAGATGCAACTGGTTCATTGGAAGCAAGACCCAGTATTACCCAGTTGACTGGAATCTCTTTGACTCTCGGAGAAAGCCGAGAAGTGATGCAGAGCTGACAGTATGAACACTCACCACATCAGTCCTCGAAGATGTGCCACCAGATCCGAGCAAAGGCAGGACAATAACAATGGAAGTGATCCCAAGTATCGTCGCCCTCACCACAAGCTTTGCAAACAGTGGGTGGTGTCTTTTAAGCCTAGCACACTAAGATGCTTAGCAAAGGGAGAAAATACCCCGTGAGAACGGCAATAGGCTGCCTACAGTCTTTTCTGCTGAAATCTAGCAAGAATGTCGCTGCTTTATTACAAACGTTCGGGAGGCAATCGTTTAGTCCGCCTGCACCCTGGAGAGCTGTGCCACACGCAGGTGTATTCATGAGAAAACCAATCTTCAATAGAAGCTCTGACCGAGGGCGCGGGAAGTTTCAACGCAGGTTCAGGTCCTGAAAAAACATTCTTTGAGCCTTGCTTAGCAATCTCATCGGAGATCTCCTTTCCCTCAACCCTAGTGAGACTTGAGACCCAGATAAGAGTCAGAGAGTTCAGTCTTGCAACCAAATTCAAAGAATTCTTGAATTCCTGACCTATTTTTGAACCGCTTAAAGGGCTGAGCAAGGCCGTAAGCGCAGCCTGACTGTCACTACAGACAGAAATACTCCGATCCTTCAACCTATTCTTTGCAATATTGTTGGTAGCCACTAGGATGGTGGCATGTTTACCTAACGACTAGTGAAGTCTAGTGTTGTCGGTCTCCACGAAGACACTAGCGCCAGAGCTTCGACCAGTTTTAGAGCCATTTTCATGCTGAATTTTCACAGCAGTCGAGGTTCCGCTGTCATTCCATCAGACGGCGGCATATCTATGGAAGCAGGGTAGTAGGATAAGTGCCGCGCAGGGTCATCGAAACTCCAGTGCGAATGATACCAAAAGCCACCTCGGCTGAAGCGGTAGATTGCTTAGACAGTGCAAGCCACAATATGCATACGTATCAAGAGGTGGTAAATCAAGCAGAGCGTCTAGAGCAGAGCCAGGCGTACTCGGGAAAGCTCCCGCTCAGGCCAGACAGACCGTTCTTTGAAGTCTAGCGCAGAAGGCACTCACATACTTCCCCCTTCCACCAAACAACCGACGCATAAGCTAGAAAAGGTCTTACCGCAGCCGTATAGATCCAAAGAATCTTTTTCGGTGACTAGTCCTATGTCTTGCCAAAAGCGCCCTTACGCTGTCAGAAGACTGAGAACTTCTTGGCCATCTTCGACTTGACAGGCTTTGCGCGAAGAAGTTTCCCATCTAGGATCACTTCTAGATAATTTCAGGGGAGATCTGGATAGTGACGCCCTTTGGCACTATCTAAGTCAGATCTGTCACATTCCTCTATCTCGTAAAGAGACCAAGCGGGTTGACCGAAAGCCAACTCTTAGTGCACCATTCATGGATCATATCTAGAGCTGTCGAGTTGGCACAGACAGTCTCTAAGCATCGCAAGGCAGAAAGTATGGCAACATAATCTGCGTATAACTGAGCGTAGACGGTTGAACTTTAAGAGTACGCAACAGAGAGTCAACCACCATGCACCATAGGAGTGGAGACAGAAGACCACTTTGCGGGCAGCCCCTGTTTACATCCGCCAATAACATAGCGGCCACAACCCGCATCTACAACCAAAGATCGGTTCATCAGGTCTCATGTGCCCCGTGCTGTCTAGCAGGGCCACACATTGTATTATCGATAGCACCCTCTATGTCAATGACGATGCCCATGGCGTAATCTTTCGTATCAAGGATGCAAGCCTTCAAGCCCAACTTCACAGCATTTTCCACGCTGGTAGAGGGTGTACCTTCAGTGCAGACATGTGCACGCGATTCTCGACTAGTCTCTCCAAACTCTTTAGCAAGAAGGAAGGCAGACTTATAGCTTAAAGCACCTCCTATGTCAATGACGATGCCCATGGCGTATTCTTTCCTATCAAGGATGCAAGCCTTCAAGCCCAGCTTCACAGCATTTTCCACGCTTGTAGAGGGTGTACCTTCAGTGCAAACATGTGCACGCGATTCTCGACTAGTCTCTCCAAACTCTTTAGCAAGAAGGAAGGCAGACTTATAGCTTAAAGCACCTCCTATGTCAATGACGATGCCCATGGCGTATTCTTTCCTATCAAGGATGCAAGCCTTCAAGCCCAGCTTCACAGCATTTTCCACGCTTGTAGAGGGTGTACCTTCAGTGCAAACATGTGCACGCGATTCTCGACTAGTCTCTCCAAACTCTTCAACAAGAAGGAAGACAGACTTATAGATCTGAAACTCTTAGCGAGGGAGTAGTCATCTCTCCCAAGCCACTCAAACCGTTCGCCAAGGCGCAGGAATATATGTATGTCAGTGCCAGACACGAAGAAAAGATTCTCTTCCGAGTTGGAAGCAACTGGTTTATACCCTGCTGCAACAAGGCTGGGTATACTCCTTCGGTACCAGGCGATTTGAAGCTATCAAAGGATGCGAGCCTTCAAGCCCAGCTTCACAGCATTTTCCACGCTGGTAGAGGGTGTACCTTCAGTGCAAACATGTGCGCGCGATTCTCGACGATAGCCTCAACTGTTACCACGACCGATGCAATATACCAGTTACGCCGAGTTTTACGACTTAGAACAGGCTCAGCCTGTGTAATAGGACCAAGCTGTGACCCAATCGTTGTCTGGTTTCCAGCAGGTTCTGATTTTCTAAGTGATTCGAGATTGGTTGACTTGCTCTTTTGGAGAACTTTAACCAGCACACTGGCTTCACCGAGTGTCTCGATCTTTTTCTGGCTTCCTTTCTAAGAGAAAGTGGCAAACGGACAATCAGGAAAAATCAGGAAAATTCGTATTAACTGCCTCCACCTATAACTCGAAAGGATGCATCCCCATCCCTAGGAAATAATAAAAAATTCCCCTCAATTGGTAATCCATCATAACCTCACTTCCAACAAACGATCGTTAATCAGGCATAATGTCCTTGACCAAACCGCCTCTATGCCCACCTCCGGAAATAAACTCCGACACAGAGAAGTGTGTCTATATTTATTCAACACCCCGGCGGAACCACAAACGGATACTTTGTCACATTTGTTCATCATAGCCACATAAGGCCACATCCAAATACCGGCCAACAACCAGAATGAACCGACTTAACCATCCTGCACTCCCTCGAAAACCGCTTTTGGATGGAATTCTCCCTCTCCGCCTCTCCGGCTTTCCGTTCAAAAGCGAATGAGAGAGAGATTGGCAAATGTGAATCTGATTGTCTGCCTGTATCCTTCAAATGGTTTCTAGGACTTTAGAATGATGACCAATGCCTCCTTGCCTCCCATTGCTTGCAATATACGAGTACGGATAGAATGCACAATGTGCACTGAGGTCCTTCTGTCCTTTCTGCTCGATTTATGGAGTGTGCCTCGATTGGCTATCATTAGATGTACATTTGGACCGAAAAGGACAATTTGTCTCCGTTTTGGATCCTTTAAACAAACACACACACATCCGTACACACATAAACCCCTTTTGTTATGCCATAAATTTAACAAGTAAAAGGACCTCATTGCCAACCTTTGGTTGGTTAGTGGTGGTGATGGTGGATACGTCTCATCTCTCTTCGGCTCCCCCCCCCCCCTTCCCCACCCGGCGCACCTCGTCCTCGTGAAGTTTTCGAAAATCGTAAGTGTATTATATTCATGTGTAAGCGCACATAAATTAAGGACATTTATTGTTTTAGCAAATGCTGTTGGTTTCTCTCTTCCTACCTCAATGTTCTCCTGGCCTACGTATGGTCGTTCGTTCGTTCGTTCGTTCGTTTGTTCGTCGTCGTCATCGTCGTCGTCGTCGTCGTCCGTTCAATCACCAAAGTAAACGGGCAACAAAAGCAACTTGTTTAAGGACATCTGCTTGTCTCCTGCTTAATTGGTATTAACTGCTTAATTTATTGTTAAGGGCTATGTGATTTGTTTAAGAAACATTATGGCACACGTCTGTCCGTCCGTTCGTCGGTCCTTTCACTCCTTCTGTCCCACTCTCACTCTCGAGCTTCTGTTCTGGTTTTCGAGAAATTATTTCGCTTCGGTTGCCAATGCAGGACATAATTGTAATAAATATCTACCACCACATGTGGGCGCTCCACACAGTGGTGGCAATTGAATAACTCCGTTGTACACAGGAACAGGGGATGTATTTATGGGGACACTCGTCCCGGTTTTGCCAAAAGGACATTTTAAATTAAATTGAAATTTTGCTAAACGGTTTCTAATTTACGTGTCATCCTGCAGAACAATCACTGGCGTACACCGAGTGAAACACACACACACATACATACGTACAATCATAGACACTAACACACGGTGGGGAGTCCTTTTTTATGTGCGTCGAAGAGCAATAAAATACTTGGAGAGTGCGTGCGTGGAGCATATCCTTTTGCGGAGTGTTGATTGCGTGCGTACAAATTGTAGATTTATTCAAGCTGTTCCTTGCCTTGGTAAGGAGGCATGAGAAGGATGAAGGACAGGGGAAGGATGGTTTGTTCCTGCCTTCGACATCCTTCCAATTTGTAGTAAATCTATCGAAAGGTTCCTTAATTTATTTACTCATTCAGCGTAGGGTAGATGGATCTTGGCACGGAGTTGGGGCGAGAGAGGATTCTACAAGTTGATGATGCTTAAGTAGATAAATAGGTGCTTACCACAGGATGCAGAGATTACCATGCACGTACCCTTGGTGAGTAATTAGATTTGAAGGACGGCGACTTGTGATTAATGAGTGATTTGTTAGACGTTTTTCATGACTCTACAACAGGAGTATCCAGTGTCAAAGAACCACTTACCAAGGCTTAGTATCGTAAAGAAAGAAGGATGTACAATAAAGGAGCTCAGGCAGGGTTGGACACTTAATGTGGACACATTAACCGGCTTGAAACGTTCAATTCGAAGTGTGTTCCTTGAAACATAGCACTGCGATGCATTAGAGGTACAACAAAACAGCTGAGATAGACGTTTATGCCGGAGATAGAAGGGATTGGAGACTCAAGATATGCAGGAGCCTGGCGGGTAAGAGTCAGCCCGAGCATTCTAAGATTGATGTACTTCGCCATTTTGAGACCAATGATCACGTGACGAAGACACCCACTAAAGTGCAAGACTTGCTTGCCTCTGCATTACTGGGACCATGAGAACATGTCCAACTCCTGTTGCTAGAGCTAACTCCGCTTCACCTCATAGTTGAGCTGAACGCGAAGCAGACGATTATAAAAATGGCAAAGGAGGGTACCGGGAGGTAGAAATGCCTCCGTTCGATGGAATGCGATGCACTTCTCTAGAAACTTCCTTCTAGCGATCCCTAGGGACGAGAGCACAAGCAAATTTAACTTCGACAACAAATTTTGTACGAAGTTACGCAGTAAGAAGGATTGGAGCGGTACACAGAAAGCTCGAAAACTGCAGAAGGAACAGGGGCAGATGTATTTGCGCCAAGAGGGATACGAAGGAGGAACAAGTAGCAACAAGTAAACCATATGCGAAGAATTCAGGAGGATAGAGAAGGAAAACAGGGCGAGAACCCGGACATACCAGGCCTGAGGCAAGGTATGGAACTTCCAGGACTCTACAACTGGAATTGAATCGAAGCATGAACTTGGGGAGCATCTTAGGAAACTTGGCATATCAAATGACGGCCTTTGCAGGCGAGAATAGCGAGACTCCAAACCATCTTCCATTCCACAAAAGATTGAAAGATTTCGACAAGCAGCAACTAACAGATGCCAAGTGGATATGACCCACTTCTCATTCTAAGAATCCTCAGAGAAACCGGATTAGAGAAGGTGCTCTGGGGCGAACTATTCTCTCCAAGTGTTCAAGCCTAAAATACAATTCCGAGGGACTTATGTTGTAAGGGGAACTCTAGGTTAGGCTAGGTATGTGGGCTGGCGGGGAGAGATTCTCCACGCCGCACTCAGGTCAATGCTGACTTGTGTTGCTCGTTTGGGGTTAAGAATATCATCCCTTACTGTAACCCTATGTCTAATCGTTTATACTCAACTTACTTACTAAATTCTTGTTTTGCGGTCCATCACATACAAACCATCTTTTGTCGATTTGATGAACTTCATTAGAGCTTCCATCGGCGTTCTAGAGAGTTCCTCTAGGTTATTGAAAAAGTGTCTTCCCAGGAACCTGTTTCTGGAATGTTGGAGGCCGGGGCAGTGGCATAGGAAGTGGGTTGTGTCCTCAATCGCTTCCTCATCGCCACAGCCTGTACAGAGCGTAGTTTTTTCATATGATACCGTAGAGTGTTGTGCCCTGTGATGATACTCACAAGGATGGAAATGGATTTCCGGTCTTTCCGAACAAGTCTCTCGGTTTTTGCTTTGTAAAAGGTGGGCCATAGTTTCCTTGTAGTAACGCAGGTTTCTATGGAGTTCCACCCGTAGTTAGCTTTTCTCGTGGCTTTTGCCCCTGCTTCGAGTTTAAGTGTACAAGGCGGCATTCTCACGGATGGATCTGTCAATTCGGTGGTCAGTGCAGAGCCACTCCTTGCTAGCTCGTCAGCCTTCTCGTTGCCTGGTATTCCTTCGTGTCCAGGAACCCAGCACAGTGCGACCTTATGCTGCGTACCAAAAGCCTTGAGTTCCTCGCGACAGCATATCACAAGCTTCGATTTTATTACAACGGCAGTAATTGCTTTAATAGCAGCCTGGCTGTCAATAAAAAAGGTGATACCTTCCGGAGGTATTGCCCTTACCGCAGACTCACGGGCTGCTGTAGTCACTGCCAGGACCTCCGCTTGGAAGACGCTGCTATGGTTTGGGAGTCGGATTGATCGTGCTATTCCCAGCGGTTCGGAGAAAATGCCAGAACCGACGCCAACGTCTGGATTGCAAGGGGAACTCTAACTGAGGAAAAAAATCTCTCCTAAGCAGGGGCACCATTAGAGGACCATTAGCTTAAGTCAAAACTATCAGGATGTATTATAACGCTGTGCGATTGGAAGAGTTCTAAGAATAATAACCGAAGCGACTATAGTCCGTAGAAGATTTCTTCCCCAAGAAAATTAAAACTGACTGAGTCTAACGCTATCAGCTTCCCTGGAATGTTTAGCTCAGGGAAGTACAATGTGAAAGAGAACGAACCGAGTTATCATGGAAGCCTTGATGCTCGAATGAAACAAGAAAAACTGTAGAAATCGACACGTAGGCATAGCGAAGCCAATACATCCTCGAAGAGTGACTGCTTGATGTGAGTTTGAAATATAGTTGGAGCTCTTACGGGGCATTTTCTTATAGGCAGACATGCCAGGAGACTGGGTGCTCCCTTCAACTATTTCTGCAGAAGCTGTAGATCGACGAGGAAGAAGAAATTATGACCCACCTTCTGTGCACTTGACCTTCCCAATCGACTCTGAGAAGGAAAACCCTTGGTGACCATTTCTTCGAAGATCTTCGTGATCTGCCCAGAGTCGTCTTAAGCAAGATCAAAAATTTTGTTTTTGCGTCGAATGGGTTTAACGCCTGAACGGCGAATCACCTTAAGACATGGTTTCAGACTGAAACTGGTTACCCTGCCTTTTGTCCGATATGGGAATTTGCACGTTAGTTCCCGGTGGTATCACGATGGACCGTCGTTCTGGTCTAAGGGCGTCTCTTACTGAACGGGGACAACCACTAAGCCCGACACACCCCGGTACACCTTAAAAAATTTGTCATTGTTTCCACTAGGCTTGACAACGATCACATTCCATCGGATGTTGTAACGGCGAACATCCCGGTTGTCGCCATTTCATAAAGTCTACAGACTCAAGACCTACTACAAGGCCTTTTCGAAACAGAGAAATTCGACATCACACAAGAATCTTTCAGAGCTTTGCAAATGATTTACAAAAACCCTACCAAAGCCGAGAGGTGTAAGGAACCTAAGTGACCCTTGAACGGAATTTGAAGACGAATAACTGAGTTTGCCAATTCACAGCAACTTCCAGGCGGCACGCCTATCGTTCTACACATTCACAAAACTTGTGGAGAGAAATTTAAATATCCCGCAGGCAGTTCTGAACACATTGGTTACTTTGCAGAGTTCTTACCTACAAAGGATACAATTGATGCACAACAACCTCAAGAGGATACCTCAAGAAGCACATTGTTAACCTCTCTCAAATATTGTAGTTCTACCACAGAGCTCCTACCTCAAATGCCCACATGGAGTACAAACACAATTCAAAGCAATTAACCACTTACAAAAGTCACCTCAGGAATTCATTGAAAAGTCAAAGCACTAAATCCTGAATCCTTCTTTTTTTTTTACCCAAATAGAACTGCAGCAATACAAATGATGCATGTGTGTAGCTTTGGGAGAGACTTTAGGACTTTGTCGGGTACAATGCACGCATAACAAACTGCAGCACTGTGAGACCATATATTATTGTATTAATTAACGAAAACAGGATCACCAATCAACCGCTTGATTAATGATGTCATACAAAATCGTAAATCTAATTCGTAACATGCGATACGGATTTAAATGCATGAGGTTTGCTCTAACCTGGTGTGCTGCCCAACCACCTCACCGATTGCTGGCAGCATGTACACATCCTGTGTACATCCCTCTAATTCGTAGTCCGTGTGTCTTATTTTATTGTGTAGAGTGTATGGTGTATGGTGTATGTCCTGTGCTGTGTTGTGGGTGGTTTTTGATACATACATGGTGTGCGGATACATGTACATTGAACGACCATTAGCGGTATCTTTTTGTCTTTCAGCAAATAAGGAGTTTTCTTGGCTTTATCAGAACTTAAAAGGTCTGTTTAATCCGCAGACAAGGTATGAATAAGGATACCCCAAGCGCCACAACAAGGAAGAACTACTGCGAGAAGATGTAACTTCGAAAAGTTGCAATCGCGTATTTCGAAATCCCTTCATGACTCATATGCCGCCAGTATCAAGTGCCGGTGACCATTGGAAACGCTGCCAACATGCCATCAGAGACATCGCAACTGTTGTGCTGGGTTTCACCAGACCATCACCAAGAAACCGAAGCACATGCAGCTAAACAAGACGCATCCGTATTCAGGAAAAAACGAAGCACCACCCATGCGCTGCAAGCATTTTGCGGTGTCACACACGAAGCCATATCTGGGACCATATGGACAGGAGGAAAAAGGCAGTCTTGCGCTATCACCTTGGACGTTGAAAATGCCTTCAACTCGGCCCTTATTCTGAGAATGCTGAGGAATATATGAACGAGAAGCAAGCTAACTGCTGCGAAGATAGAACCCCTTGCTACGATGCAGACGAAGAGGTGAAAAGATACATGAGGAGTCCCACAGGGATCAGTCCAGACATGTGGAACATTATGTACGATGGAATACTACGTGCGCATGTGGAGGCCACCAGGAAGTGGACATAATCGGTAAATTCGACGACATAACTGTGGTGTTAGTGGCTAAAACCCTAGCCAAGGTGACCAAACACTACACAAGACCATCAAAGACGTGAAGCTATGAAGCTATTCGCTCACCAGGTCTGGAATTAGCAGATCATAAAACAGAGGCTATCCTTATTAGCAGCTGAGCGCCTGGCCATACATGGACACACCATCGAATCAACCTTTTATAGCGTACATGGGGGTACTGCTTGACCTAATGAGGCTCAACTTTAGAAAGCCTATATCTTACACAAGCGTGAAGGGCAATCGGGCTGTTGCCGCAAAATCTTGGATAATGCCAAATATTGGAGAACCCAGGCAGCCAACATGCTGGCGATAGGAAGCAAGTCAACCCTTATGTACCCACCTCCCATAGGGGCACCAGAAACGTCTATAAACTCGAACGTGAGAAGGATAAACTCTGTGCGCAGAAGAACATCGCTCAGGGTATGCTACAGAACGGTATCGAGGAATGCAGTAAGTCTGATGGCAGGAGGTCAAAGCAGCAGCGTCTATATACGAATGCACAGTGACGAAAACCCAGAGAGAGGGTCAGCCAGTGCAACTACTTCAACAGATTGACAACAGCGATAGAACACCTCAGAAAGCGAACGAACAGTGGATGCATAAACTGCTGCCCAACATAGAAGAGTGGACTAGAAGGAAGCACGGAGAAGTAATCTTCTTCCTTAAGCAATTCCTAAAGGGACATGGAAGCCTTCACATACACGGAATCGCAGATGACCTGCTCGGTCGTTATTATAATGGCAAAGTCCAGAATGCTGAGGACGTGTTGCTGGAATGCAAAAAAAAAGTCACCGGAAATGCCTTAGAATGAGAAGTAGGCAGTAGCCCCAAGGAAGCATGGGACCCCGCCAGCAGTAGTATTGCGAGCATCATACAAGAACTACGACGGGTAAATCAAATACCAAGATGGAAAAAACCCTGAATCATAAGTAGAAGACATTGTATCAAAACCTGTCTCTACGAAGTAATGCCTTGATCAGTGGTACTCTAGGGCGAGACAGGACGTAGCAACATAAACATTCAGGAGCATGGAATCGGGCATAACTCGTAGCGCGGGCTACCGAGTATCCATAAAGGATTTCACCCCGGCCGCATAAAAAAAAAGGCGTATGCAAAACGGTGCTGTAAAAAAGGATGAGAGCTGCTCGCCCTTGAATCCTACGAGCAAAAGAGACGGGAAGAACATCGGCTTTTCCAAAATAAAAAAAGAGGACAAGAAGCGCGCTATCGAAATTATTGAGAGCAAATACTCCAGAAACAGATACGAATGTACTTGTGAAGCCAACATGACCCGTACAAAAACCTGTAGAGGTGAAGAAGCCAACCTTATTGTAGTCACAGTCGGGGCTGAGAATATGGAAAAACTTTTTCTGCAGACACCGGAACGGCAGTGAAGACCAACATATGGCTGTCAGGCAGAACGCACGTACTCAACATAGACGATGATAGCCAAAACTTCCATCCACCTGACCAAAACGAAGTGAGGATAGCAATACAAACATAGATAGCAGGATCCAAGCTTAAATCCAGCAACCATACTGGAACTGACGGCCTATCGGCCCAACTGTTCAAAGCAGCTAAAGATGCCTTGGTAGAGAGCATACACCAACTCAAAATTTGCCCAGACGAGTGTATGCCTGTTGAATGGTATCTCGGCATCGTTTCCCGATGCCCAAGAGTGGAGGCCCCCGCCATGGATGACATCACCATTGTCGTAGTGGCCAAATTTTTGGAGGAAATTACACAAATCAGCAACGACACTATAAGGATAGTCCAAACATGGCTTACTTCAGTAGGCCTAAAACTTGCCGAAAATAAAACAGAAGCGGTGCTGATCAGCAGCAGGAAAAAGTGCGAAACAATTACCATCACCGTAGGTGGACACGAGATTAAATCGAAACCAGCAATCAAGTATTTGGGTGTGGTGGTCGATAATAAGCTAACATTTAAACAACACCTGGAGTATGTAAGTGAGAAAGCCTCACGAGTGAATAATGCTCTCATGCGGATAATGCCAAACGTAGGAGGACCAAGGTATAGCCGAAGACGACTTTATGCGAGTGTAATTAAGTCAGTAATCCTGTATGCTTCACCAATCTGGGCAGGAGCTATGAAGACCACGTCGTATAAGAAGAACATCGAAACAACGTACAGATTATGCGCCTTGAGGGTATGTAGTGCATATCGCACAACATCTAGCGATGCAGCATGTGTCATTGCGGGAATGGTCCCCATTGACCTGTTATCAGATGAACTACAGAGAATTTATAAAAAGAAAAACAACGTAGACGACGAAAATGATGAAGTGAACACCACTGAGGGAACAAGTGGCCTAAGAGAAGCTGAACGAACTGCCAGTCTACGAAAATGGCAGCAGCTCTGGAATGCATCAAATAAAGGTCGATGGACGTACCGACTTATCCCGACAATCAACGACTGGATAGAGCGTAAGCACGGAGAGCTAAACTTCCACATGACCCAAATGCTAAGTGGGCATGGATGCTTCCGTGCCTACCTACATAAGTTTAAACTCGACGACACACCCAATTGTCCGTCCTGCGAGGGAAGCCAAGAAGACGTTGAGCATGTGTATTTTCAATGCCCACGATTCCAACTTCAAAGAGAAATCCTACAACGGGTACTGGAAGAAATGCCAAACCCTGAAAACATAATAGGGCACATGTTACAGTCCCAAGCAAAATGGGATGCAGTAGATACTTACACTAAATCCATATCGAATGAACTTAGACGATTGGAGAGAGAAAGAAAGAGAGATGAAGAAAGGAGAAGGATAGTCCAAGAGACTGGCCACGTAGACAATTAAAGAAAGCAAGAATTGCTAAATCCTGCCCCGCGAAGGAATACCTGGAGGTAGTACCGCGGGGTTTAGAAAAAGGGTAGAAAAGGGAGGTGGTTTTAGTCAGTACAAATCTGGCATACTGACCAACCGAGTATTTCGTCAGTATCTTTAGAAGATTTCCCCTTCCAAAAAAAAAAAAGAGTGGAGGCCCCCTGAACTATGCCAATTAAAAAGGTATCAATCTCCTCTTGACGGCCCTAAAGCAGAACATCTGACAAGAAGTGGAGAATTTATCGCCAGAAGTTTGAGAAAATACTGGGCAGCGATACCGAATGTCCATCAACTCTACCGACGGCCATTTGACCGATATTCCGAGTAACTTCGCGACGAAAAGATCTAAGGGTCTAGATAGACACAGTTCCTCTTCTTTACAAAGTTCCTACTTGGAAAATGGAATGAGGACCATTGTGTCACACTGTTTAAAAATGAAAGCCGACACACTGCGAACTTTATTGGTTGGGTTGGGTTAAGTGGTTGTCCCCGCCTAGGCAGAGACGTACTTAGACCAGAAGGAGGTCTATTGTGATATCACAAGGAGAGACCCGACGTGAACCTACATGCGACTTCCCATAAGGGTCTAAAGTCAGGGTAACCCGCTTCGGTATAAACCTATGACGTAAGGTAAATCGCCGTTTAGGGATTAAACCAGTGACAACATTTTTGATCGTGTTTAAGTCGAGTCTGGTTAGATACTAAGATCTTCGAAAAAGTGTTCATCAAAGGCCTTCGTTCTAAGGGTCTATAGCCAGGGCAAGTGCACAGAAGGTAGGTCATAGTTCCTTCCTTCTCGTCGTCTCTACAGCTTCTACAGAAATCGTTGAAGAAAGCACCCAGCCTCCTGACATGTCTGCCTTTAAGAAAATGCCCAGTGAAGGCTTCTACTATATATTTCTTACTAACAGAGATACATAAGTCTCCGAGATTTCTTACAATCCAAAGTTTGGCTAGATTCGTTTTGTTTAGATGGGGTCATGAACCGATGTCCATTCACTTACTGTTTGCCATATTGATGGCTGCAGTATCTAAATGGAACTCTATCGATGTAATGCGGTCTAGCTGTCACGTTCTGCACCCTTCTTAGCTAGCTCGTCAACTTTGCATTCGCCCGGAAGATTTCTGTGGCCTGGAACCCGGCACAGGGATACGTCGCATCTGACAGCGATCTCGTTAAGAGATTCGGGGCATTGATTAACCGACTTCCAAGGCTTTTATCGTTGCTTGACTGTCTATATATAGAACAATAGCGCTACAATCGGATTGCTGTGAGTTCTGCCTGAAATACCCTACAGTGGTCCGGCAATAGCGTGGTGATGCAAATGTCCGGCGCGCTAGAGAAAATCCACGCACATGTACCAAAATCTGTCTTGGACCCATCTGCGTACAGCTCTATCGCATTGAAAATCCTCCCATTCACTCCAGATTCCCAAGCACTTCTACTGGGAATTCTGGTTTTATACTTGACACCAAAGTACAAATAAGACACGATATTGTCCGAATTACTAGGTACGGTGCTATGACCGTTTAGGATACCTTCATGGCTGATACTGGCAGGAGGCAGATGCGTCATGCTGCGCTACAATCAACTTGCCAAGAAGGTTTAGTATAGTTTCCAGTGCAGCTGTAGGAGTGGTTCTAAGGGCACTCGATATGCAGACGCAGGATAATCCTTGAACCTTCCCGACCATTGTAATTTTGGAGAACTCTACTAAGGCCGACCCTATATAATCCACTTACAACTGAGAATCCTTGCACAGAACTTAAATTTCAGGAACTTTGACAGAATAATCGTTGCTAACTTAAATCGAAATTTGGCCAAAACAGAAACTTAAACAAAACTTGTGCACGAGTGCACGACATAATTATGTTGACTCCGTTCAAAAACCATTCGACATTAATTCAAATTAAACCCTCCGCACGACATTAAGCAAAAGTTATTATAATTGGATCGGACTAAACAACCAACCAACAATCGTCGTCCATCCATATTGGCTCTATCACGAGCCCCTACATCATCACAATAAACACCCTCCAAAGACTCTATCAACCAAGAAAAAAAAAACAAAAAACGGAAAAAAAAGACCGCAAGAAACACTTAACAAGAATTTATGAAAATTAAAAGTTAAGTCCCAACGACACATCCTTCCGTATTTCCAGCATTGTTGTAATTTTTAATTTGACGCATAAATAAAATTATCAAAAAAAAAAAAACTCAAAAAAAGACCCAATTTACCGTAACTTTTGCCCCTGCGTGTCGGCCATTCATTCAATATTCATTTCTCACATTTAATGGCCGACGACGACGAAGACGACGAAGACGACGCGACGATGAAAAGACGACGGCGTGTACCGACGAATGGTAACGGAAACAACTTTTCTTTCTCGACCTCCATCAAAAATCATCATTTTCTCACGGGGGGGGAGTGAGAATTTATTGAAATTAAAAACCACGATGAGAAGAACCACACGTGAAAGGGAAACCAAAAAAAAAAAACCAAAACTCCTGGTTAACAAATCAGGTTAACTAACCGAGGCAACAGGGGTGTGTATCATGATGAAAAGGTAAAAACGCGGCTAGTTTACAACGGTTGCCCGTATGACTTTCAACCCCTCATAGAATAGAACAAAGCGGAGAAGGAAATTACAACCCAAACCAAGGGCCAAAGGGGGAGGGAAAATATTTAAATTTATTTTTATTAACCAATAAATTTGTGTATTTAAGGCGCTTCTTCTCCAACCCTAAGGCAGGTAGCCCTCCTGGCCACCCTCTCCCTCCGACAGAGTGGATTAAGCTCCAGTCCAGGCGGCCTTCCTCCCATTCACTCTCGGTTTGCATGTAGGCGTATAACTTTCAATTTAGAATCCGCACATCATCTGGAGGAAGCGTCGACGCCACTGGAATCTGGTTCCACCATCGGGTATCGTATCATCCAACTCGACCAGGTCCAATTATGAAGGCTGTGTTGCTATGTGTCGAGGGTGTTACTTGCTGCCGTGCTGCCCTGCTCCTGCCTCGACATTTGCATTAGTTTCAGCGCGCGCTGAGAAATGCTGGTTGAGGTTGATTACCGTTAGCTCTCTTTCTCTCTGTACGTCGGTACGTCGGTTTGTCGTTTTTCTTAATTTTTATAATATTATTAAATGTGGGCGGAGAGGGGGGCGTGTTGGGGTCCTTTCCAGAGTCGGATGGGAAAGTTTTAATTAAAGTTTACGCGTTTGTGTCGGAAGGGGCTGGTGGAGTTGTTTATTCCTGATAATTTGAGTTTCGAGTTAGTGTTCGAAGGAATGAACTAGCGATACACTCCTGGGGTCCGCGACAAGGACATTTGTAACGTTTCTTATTTTGCAGTTTGCTTTTTTATAGGCTTAGCAATAAAATCTTGCAGTTTATTGGCAAAAGGATTTGCACTTGAAAGTGGGGAAAAAAACGGTCGATTGGTTGTATTCAGTTGGAAGGACGAAGGAATTGCAGCTGTAGGCACACTATCTATGGTAATGGGCCAGTGGCTGGTCGTGATTGTTACATATATGCAGGCGCGTTTCTGAACAGTGCCTCGTCAATGGTGTAAATGCTAGAAAAAGTTTGGCAGGAGGGTTGCAAAGGAAAATATGCCTCCTTACTCGAATGTCCATGGTAAAGTGTGATCTAATTTGAGTTTCCTTATTTGAAAAAGAAAAAAAAACCCACAAATTTAAGAAAATCATCGATAAAAACTTGTTAACAGGCTCTAAACCCATGGAGGTCCCTGCCTGAGACACGGCAGCCTTCCATTCTCAACGATCCAGGGCACGCTGCTTCCAGTTTTCCAGAACAAGCGCTCTGGCATCCGAAATAGCTTGGTTCTTAAAACTGAGCTTCGGCCTTCCTTGTCATCTCGAACCTGTTTGAAGATCGTCTTAGCTGGAGCATTATTGTCCATACGTTCGATGAGGCTGCGTCAGTGTAGTCAACGTGCTCTGGGTTTTCGGACTAAATACATATCTTGGTGGAGCTCATAGAGTTCGCGGTTGTATCTTCTTCTCCAGTCGCCCTCCTGGCATATGGGAGAAAAAAAAGTATTCAAAATCTACTCTGCTTTCCTGCATATCGTCCAACACTCGGCACCAATGGCAGGATCAATGTTTTGTAGGGGTTTGCTGCTATTCGAACCTCCCGCTTAGTAGCCTAATGTACTAGCTACTAGGCCAAGGCATTGGGATTTGGAACTTAAGTTCGTTTTGAAACATTAATTTAAACCTTGCATGCAAGATGCCGGCAATCTCAGTTATCGTCCTTTTCCTTAATCCGCGATCTCCCATGATCAGTTCGCACAATTTTTCGATATCATTTTCTGCAGTTGAGGTTGGTGGTCTTCCACAGCGTGAGTCGTCTTCCAAAGCTCCCTCCGGCACTTTTGAATTCGGCTACTGACTTTTTGCCGCGAAACTTACGACACCAGCCAGGTGGTATAGCACAGCGATATGCAGATGCACCCACAAGCATATCTCCACCATTGAGGTCTGCATAAGCAGAGCTCGCGGGGACTGCAGCTACCACCTTACGCAGTTTCTGTCCGTACAAGCCGTATGTCGAAGTATCTCCACAGATGTGCAAACGATAGCTTACCCTTCTGTCCACAAGGTGCATATGAAAAGGACAAAGCAGAGCACAAAGTGTTCCACTGAAGGCGATTCGCAGAGCCAAGAATGAACCCGCCAAGCCCGTAGCTTTTAATAAGCCTTATGGCGAGGCCAGGAGTCGATCTACTCTTTCATAACGACCGTGCAGAGGATTTGAAAGACAAGAGCTCGATCGCGAGCTTTACGAGCAGGAGAGACAAACACCGGCTCCTCAGGAGGAAAAAGAAGGAGCATAAGAAGCGCGCGATCGAGGAAATAGAGAGATGCTACTACTGGAATGAGGTTCGGAAGGTTTACCAAAAGGTAAAAAAAAGCTTGTCAAGGCTGCAAAGCCCGAAGCTCGTAGTAGAAACACAATCGATGCTGAGGATATGGAAGAACCATTTCTGCAGACTTTTCAACGGCGACGACGAACCGAATCCCGCTTTCAAGCAGAATGAGTTATTCAACCTGGACGATATAGGCCAACAATTCCGTTCACCCGATCTAGAGCAAGCGAAGGCAGCCATATCTAAAGTGAAGTCCAGCAAAGCTGCTGGAGCTGACGGCCTAAGAGCTGTTTAAGAGCATCGCCAGGCGATGACTTGATGAGGAGCATGCACCAACTCATTGCGAGATATGGTCTAGTGAAAGTATGCCCGATGAATGGAACCTCAGCATTATTTGCCTGATCCTCCAAAAAGGAGACCGTCTGAACTACTCCAACTGCAGAGGCATCGGTCTCCTTAGCATCGTCTATAAGGTCTTAGCAAGTGGAAGGGGACCTCAACCAACTTAGCGTGCGAAACTTGAGACAGATATATAAAGGCCGAGCTGGCTGGAGACGCTTCTTGGTTGAGTCCCAGGTCCACCCCGGACAGCAGCTCCACCCTAAGTAAGCAAGTATTCCCAGCGTTGTTTATTCGGGTTTGTGAATCGTGTTTGTTGGTAGCCCGACATGACATCTATCGAGGCATCAAAGAAAAAGTCACTTAGTACCATTTCGACGGGTTAAACAGGTTGGAGCATCGCGGGAAAATGGGCAAACAGCGCATATAAGACCCAGGGCCCAGCTTCACCCAACCGTTTGTGTTGGACATGTTATATGTTATGTTCACAGGAATGGTGAGACCTACTTTGATTGCCATATCCGGAAGACATATTGAGAAGCCTCACATGACAGTCATTACTCTCGAATGTTTGCCAGACATTCGGTAGAAGTTGGACTGTGAAAGAACTTTATTTCTAGGATTTGAGCGTCAAGCCTTTCTCGCAGTAGTCCAACGCACTAACCACTGTGCCAAGGCTCCCCGTCTATCGACGTAAAAATACATTTTTTGAAACTATTAAACTACCCTATGCCAATGCTAGTAGGTAACCTTAAAGTCAGTAAAGAGATAGTGATTATCGATCAAACATTCCTAAACTTCCTCCTGGATCTGACATAGTATGACTCATTGATAGACTTTTCTGGTCTAAACCAGCATTGACTGACTGACGAAAGCTTCTGAATGTTCACATGGGACGAGATGCGATGTTTAGGACATTAAAGCCTCTATTATTGGCGCAGTTTATGATGTTCTACTTTTGAGGATCGGACAGACGCCAAGGTTTCATTCATCGGACAAAAGTAAAATTAATGGGACTAAAGACAGAAAACTGCGGTATCTCAGGCAGATATGATTTAAGGGTGGCAATGGTGAAGTAGTAGCGTCATCGTTTGTCGAGCTGATGGTTCACAGTTCAATCCCTGATGTCAGCAAGCACTATATGATAATAGGCAGTCGAATCAATTGCGAAAGCTTATGAGAAAACTACTGCGAAGGCATAACACTGGCAGTAGGTTTGTCATATGGCTGGAAAAATTGTTCGCTCTGTTGATGATTGATATGCTTATGACATCAGGTGGACCGCGAAAAAAATACTGTGAATCAAAAGCGAAGGCAAAAAAATAAATGGCAACAAACAAATCTCCCCAGTTATTCTGGACACCACCCCTGGAGTTAATGTGAAACCTAATAACACCTGAGTTTCAAACCACTACACCAATCTCTTTCTCTCTCTCTATCTATCTTTCCAACGCCCGCACCGTGTGAAAACATATAAAAGGGTATTCACAACCCCTTGAGTGCGTGCAAATTATAAAAAAAAAAAAAAATTCTCTTCCCCAGCTACTCTTGCGCTGGTATTCTTTTTGGTCTTAGCCTCTGACATTAGACAGTAGAATTTGAACGACTTCTAGTGGACAAACCTCTTTCCTAACTAAATTCAATAATAGGCCCTCTGCTGCCCATGGCCCGCTCACTGAATTGACCCCATTGAGCCATGAAGCAATCCTTCAAAAGCTCATTCAAACACAAAGTCCAATCGAATGGGAATTACTCTTAATTAAAATAGTTCTAAACTTGCTTGCAACGTAGCCTTCCCAGCTTAAGCACCAATATTTAATTAATGGACTTTCTATAGCATCAGCAGGCACCCTATGCCGCGCACCGCACGCTTGTAACCCTAATCCACGGAACCATTCCTAACATCACCGCTGAAGCTGACTTGTAAATCCTTCCTTCTAAAACAGATTATATATCACTTAAACTTTTCCAAGGACCTACAACACAAAACTTCCATACATTCCACATCCAAACATTTATGTCCTCACAAATCCTCGACACAAACTTCAAAGAAAGTCCTTTTGGTTCCGGACGAAACTTTTAAATCTTCGCTCTATGCGCGCGAGCATTTGACAATTATGGCGTGAACAGGAAAACGGATTCCAATTGGAAGTCGTCGGCAAACGAAGACTCCTACGAGTCGACAACGACGTTGAAGAAGAACTTGGACTCGTAGCGAGAATGACAAACAAAAATAAGAACCACCCATTGCCGTGGCGCATTCGAATAGTTTTGTTCCCCCCGAAAAATGCAACGAGGTGGCCCGCCTATAATTTAGTAGCGTACATCCTTCCCACACAAATATCCTTCGGGCCCCCATATGAAGGATTACCCTGAACCAGGATTGAGGCATTTCTTATGGTCGAGAATAGTGCTGGAGAAACTACCACCCACCCACACCCACACACACACACACACAGTGACACCTATCTTGGGCAAAAATCGAAATATAAGATTTTCCTTGTACACTAAATACTGTTAGGAGTTATACAGCTGGGGATGGGTGCGGTATTGGGGGTTGTAATCTACAGTTAGCTGCGATTTATGAGCGAACAGGCGGTGGCGGTGACGGTGGTGGGACGACTTTTTCGCAGAGATTTACCGTTTTATACTTGACATTTCCAAAAGTTTAAGTTTTAATTTATGACACCACTTCTATTACACTACACAGCAGCAAAAGCACCAACACACACACACACACACACACACACAGAGTGTAGAAATATATTCATCCATCCAAGGAGCTAGAGGGGAGGGGAGGGAAGGAAGAGGACTAGCATTCAAAGAATTCGAAGAGTTCGTTCGTTCTCCATTGCCAGGAGGCATTTCAAGGCATTTTTGTCTTTGTGTAGCGTTAAGCGCATTGTAAATCCTCAAGAATACTTCAACTTTAACGACAACGACAACGCCAACGATGATTTTGCAACAACAACGATGCGAACTGCGATGTTTAAGTTACTAAAACCTGAGGTCCTTGTGCGCTCTTGCAACCTTTTTTCTACAGAGACTGTGTGTCTGTGTGTGTGCCGGTGTTGGTGCGAGCATTCGGGCTTGTGATTTGCTATTGCAGATATCCACAGGAGTTTTTGCGAATATCCGAGCGGGGACCCGATTGCCAAAAACCATACGAAAAGAAACAGTTACACAGCTAACGATTGTCGTCGAAATGGTGTACGCTTCACACAGATAGAGAGAGAGGCAAAGAGTGGGGTCCCGGCAAATAACTCCCGATTCCGGAACTCAAGTTGGCGGTGCTGGTGATGGGGCGCTGCTGCTGGTGACACTGGCATTTCACCGGATGTCGCCTGAGTTGTGATGAAGTTTTCGGGTTTATTTCTCGATTGTAATTAAGATATGACAAAGGGATTCGCGTGATGGTAACACGATGCAAGCGATGCATGAACAGAGAAGATTCCTCGCGAAGTGGTTACTCATACTTACAGAGGAGTTGATCGTAAGCCCTGTCATTGTTGGGAGGAAATATGTCGCGCACGATGACAAGCCAGAGTCAGTAATACTGGACCACAGGTTCCAAAGGAACGTAACGACTTTGGGATATATTTTCGGTTTGTTTCCTACAACGGGCAAGGGGAGTTGTGGTTACAAAATTCGAGTCCCCCGAAAGTGGCCAAGTGATAGAAAGCACAGAAACAACAGCCATATAGCTTAAGATGGCAATGGTATGTATCTAGAGCCGATAGATTCAGCTTTGCAATCGACATCGATCAGGAAGTAAGTGAATTGCTCGCCTTTGCGATTGTTTTTTAATATAGGAGTTCCAGGTGTGTGTCTTAGATGTTTCACTTCGTCAGGAAAACCAATAATTTCCCTATGTAGGGCAACTGAATGAAGTTTCAATTCTCCTGAAAGGTACTACGACTGCCTTGCTAGGGTTAATCGATAGACCCCCTCTAGTCCACCAGTCAGAAACTTCAAGGAGCGCAGCTGGCACAACTCACATTATATTCATGCTTGCGCTTGATTATGATCATTAGATTATCTGTATAGCCTATAACACTAAAGCCTAAGCTATTTAGCCTTACCAGTAGGTCAGTCACGACTAGAGACAATAGTAGGGGTGAGAGGACGCCACCTTGGGGGCTGCCGTTTGCTGTGGAGACCGTCACAGAAACCCCTTCTCATGTTGATATACTAATACGCCCATCAAGCATCGTCCTAGCTAGTGATATAATCGTAACAGGTATTGCCAAAAGCAAAAAAGGAGGAAAAGGAGCTCTAATAAACGAATTAACCTTACTAAGGCATTAAGGTGGACAAAAACGCATCATCGACTTCACGTGGTGCCTCCTGGCTGTTCATGTGGAGCTGAACACTCGGAACAGCGCAAGATTAGACGAGTTTTGTTCAGCACGCATGTGCCACACGAGGCATCGCCTACTGACCTGACCTGCAATCTTCCAGCTCAGATGTCTAACAAGAGGTCCTCAGAAGTAGAATGAGCGGCGGAGGAATGCCCACAATGGTAGCAACGGTGACATCCACAGCCGGACTAGCGGAAGACTTACTTGAGCAACTCCAACATATTTGAAGCCATTTCAGTAAGGAACTGTCAAGTGGTGGAAGAGCCCTTAGTGCAGCACTCATACCGCCGAAGTGCGCCGAAGCTACTGCCATTGGTTTACCCGTTCCTCGTGCAAGGGGTTTCCTATAAGGATCTTGCCCTCCAGTTGGGGGTTTTGCCATCAGGGTATCTTCCCTGCTAAATAGAAAAAAAGCTAATCTCAGTCTCGAATATGGATGACTCTGCTGTTGACGACTCTTGCAAACGAAATAAGGACAACGATCTTTGGATCTAACAGACCGCATGCAGCGGATAGGTCGGGCAAAGGGAGGATGATAAACTGTGACATCCACTACGGCTATTGTTGCAGAGACCAGAAACAGCGCTTATTCGGATGCGGATTTGTTATAATCGGCAGACTAAGGCAATAAGTCTTGAGCTTCCGACCCGTGAGCGAGCGTCTTATGGCCAACATAAGCCTAATAAGCACTTATGCCCTCACAGAGGACAAGGACGACGCCACCAAAAAGTATTTCTCAAGCTCTTAGACCAAACTTGTGACCAATGTCCTAAATATCGTGTTAAGCGATTTAACGCCCAGATAAGAAAGGAGGGTACCTTTGGTAGGACAATTGGTAAGCCTCGCCTACACGACACCACGTCTAGAAAAGGACCTAGGCTTATTGGCTTTGCTGCGAGACGAAACGTCATTATAGTGAGGACAAGGTTTCCTCATCTCAATATTCACAAGGGAACTTGCCGCTCTCCTGATCATGAAATGGTCAACCAAATCGATGCATTCTGGATCTCCGAAACTTCTGAGCACCCAACATCGACTCGAAACTCGTCCGTCTATGCAGAATGACGTAGGCGAATGCTTGCTGCTTACAAATGGACGCGAATGCTCGCTGCAGAAGCATGAAATCTGTCGAAAGCGGATGAAGATATCCTCGGTCGTTTCGAGACAAAAATTCTTCGTAGGATATTCGTTCCCATTTGCGTGTCCGGGCTTTGGAGGAGAAGATTCAACGATGAAGCTTACGAGCTGTAGAATGACAGCGACCTAGTCAAAAAACTCGGCACCAGTCGCTTAAAATGGTCAGGACATGTAGAGCGAATGGACGTTATTGCTTCGGCCCGCAGAGTCTTCGAATCCAACCCGAAGGGACAGAGTAGTATAAGGCAACCCCACCTAAGGTGGCGCACACAAGTAGAAAGGATCCTCAACCAAAGTTGCGCAACTGAAGGCACTTAGGTAAGGACCGGAGAGGCTTGTTGGTTGGGGCCCAGGTTTGACGTGAACTGTAGCGCTACAAGTAATCGCACTTCTTGGGTGGCCTAGTGCCTAGGGAAGCCCGCTTATATTCGTGGAGAATAGAGAAGACGCTCAGTGTAACGCGGTAAGTATAAGACTATGTGAAGCCAACTGTAAGACTAACTCAGTGCTAGACTACAGATCCATGAGTTTGAGTTCAGACAATCTTCAACGAAAGACGTCACGTCGTTTGTACGTTTGTAAAAACCACAAACTCATCCTGTCCCACGCTTCGACTTGAAGTCATAGAACAAAGCTAAGCTTGCAAATGGCTCTGCATTCTGCATCTCAAGGTAAAAAGCCTTCGTTCTAGAGCGGCCTTCGCTAATTCATTTAAATTCATTTCCATCAGCAGCAGTAGCAACTCATATATCCTTTGACCAAAGCAGAACTTAGCCTAATCGCATGCAAACAAATAATTCTCCTTCCTCCTCTAGAAATGAAAAATTCAATTCTCCACTGAATCCCCTCCAAATATATTCCTACCCACTCATGCATATCCTTATACGAGATTAAAAACTACAAAATGAACATCGCAAAAAGCAGGAGAAACATTCCACATACGCCCTACACACCTCTCTGCCTCTCCTCTCCCTCTCTCCCGCTCTCTCTATCTTAACTTTTCATATCCTTTTGCAACCTTTTGAGATAATAATAATTTAGTGTTGTTGATATGACTTTTGACCATCATTGCCTCCATGGGTACCCATCCCGACGTTTGGAAATTTTCAAAACCAAATAAATCTCACATTCTCGGCCGTAAACACACACGCACCCTCACTCGCACACACACACACACAGAGAGATCCTTGCTGGTTTGGAAAAATTATTTCGATTGTGCAAATTATTCGATTACACACACAGAACTCGTCCTTTTGTGGGTAAATTTCAGGAATTTCGCCTGAGATCCGCACCCGGCACCACAAACAAGGAATCCTTTTGAGAGAACGAGGCTCGAGATAAACCAAAGACGAGAGGATGCACCCCAGCACTCATCCGAAATGCAAATGCTTTGCAAAAAAAAAAAAGAGGAGCAAGTATTCCAATGTGTGGACGACTCTCTAAGGAAAAATTAAGCTGAAAAATCGAAAGGAGATTCCGAAAGTCCTGAAAATGATTTTTCATTTATTGCGGAGGCAAAACTTCATCTTTGACTTTGGCAACTACTTCTACACTTCTCGTGCCTCTGTATGGAGAACAACGCAATTTGGGCAGAGGTACAACGTTCCACAGAAATTGGCGGCATGACGATGTGGTATGCAAAGGACTACCTACTCTACTCTCCTTTGCCAGGTTGCGTGCAGTGGGTAATAATTTTCATTTGTTCAGATACATATTCGATTGGCTGGATGAGTAGTTTCAGTTTATCCTTCGAATTGGCCAGCAAATATATCCTTAGAATGAGGGAGTCAAATGCCGGTGCACAAATAAATGAAGTTTGTACTAATGGCATAAAGAAGAGATACCATCAGATGGGTGGGTCGGTCGGTCGGCCGGTCGAGATACTCTGGTGGAATGCCATTGAAAAAGGATTTCCTTTGTTCACCAAGTTACCTACTGTGTACAGATGCATGAGTTTGAGTTTGAGTTCATGTTTCTTCTTCTCGATTTCAAGTTTCTGGAGAGTGTATAGCCTCCATTTGAAATTATTTATGTTACCGTACATTGTGTGGCATGGCGTTTGTTCCTTTGCATAGAGGACATAGATGAAGATTGTGCTACGTACAGTACACGCAGTGAAAGCGAGGGCGAAGAACTTTTGTATATCCTCACATGTCATCGTCGATAATTTTCTTTTAACCGAACATTTTGATGCAAGGGACAACCACATCTCAGGAAAGTTTCTATGCGCACACACACGGATAAAGGATTATGAAAGAGAGGTCGTCTAGTTCTCGGTTTCGTTGGCCTGCTACGATTTAAGGACGACGATATGAGGAAAGGGAAACATTTCACACTCGGTTGAGATAACTTTGGAGACATCTTAAGTCGGAGGGTAACTCCATTAGGACAGAGGAATACGAGTATCTGTGTGTGGGTGTCTGTGCTTGAGGCTGGGTAAGGGATTAATAAATATCCTATCTAGCCAGCTGATGTCCCTTTTAGTCCTTCGTATCGGGATTTTCGATGTTTGGTGGTTTACACTTAGGTGTCGTCTTGAATTTTCCAGCACCGGTAGTGGAAGGTGGACAACTTTATCTTTCCGCTATGGCACAGGAACAAGATTTTTCAGAAATGAAAGTCCTGCGGGATGAGGTTATTAATTGCTTAATGGATGGCGGTGGTTGTTTTGATGGTTACATCAGGGAATAGCTTAGAGTTCGAAGGGTTCTTCTCAGTTACCCATACATGTGAATAGATTCTCGAGAACTGACTTGAATAACACTCACTTCTGGCATCACCCCAGCATTTTCTAATCTACAGCGTATATTTGACTATTTCTTGGAGCGTTTTCACAGTTTCCAGTAGATCCTGTTACATAGACGCTTCTGAATCTACCAACAAATTTCGAGAACTGCATTTTACACGTCATCACACGTATTTTCGAATATAACGTCATGATCAGTATTAGTATGATTCGACTGAACAATTTGGACGAAGAAAAACTCCCACTTCGGACACTAGCTCTGCATTTTATACCTTACTGCGTCTAGAAGGTTCGTTCTCACATTTGGAAACAGCTCCCTGGAAAGCTAGCACGCACTATACGCACAGTGTCCATCTGGCTATAATTTTCGAAATTAATTCTGAACTCCGTAAAAGAAATGCCCCTCGAAATAAAGCAAACAAGCAAGATGGAAGCCAGAAAGATTTGATGAGGATTCCTTCTCCCTTATGTTCACAGATGCTACACTTGCAGGGTCGGCTGCAGACAAGACGAAACAAATTATGGCCCACATTGTAGGACGTGCGATGGCTCTATGTCCAGGATAACGGACGAAGGTGGAGTGATGAAATTCCGCAATCACGTGTCGAATGTCATAGCACAAAAAGGCTCTGCCAGCGATTTAGAGGGAAATAGAATTCCGCCGTACTCCAACACCGGTGTAAGCCAACACGAGAAGACCTGAAAATGGGACTTTAGCTCAGTAAACGCAGGAGCATCACCGAGCTATGTAATGAAGCTGATTAAAATCCCTGGTGCGCGGCGTCCCAGATGACGACGAAGCTGAGGACCTTTCGGGCATCAGCCCCCAGGTGGGCGGAAATGCTACTTAACATCGTGGAAGAATTACTTATTTCCAAGACAGCAAGGAGCGATATTAAATGACGAAATACTGGTAGAACCACAGGTGATTCCCCTGTTAACAGGAGAAGAAGTCATAGAAGCCGCTAACAGCCCTAAAAACCGCCGTTAGACCCGATCAGAATTATTCACGGACGTATACAACACATACTTGAACGAGGGTCTGTTGTCAGATCTATGGAAACAGCAAACACTAGTACTTCTTTCCAAGGGAAACAAGAAGAATCCTCCGGGAGGTCTGTCGTCATGCCGACCGCTTTGCATATTGGACACAGCAGGAAAAGCATTAGAGCACATTATCTGCAACGGGCTGGAGACGGCCATGGAAAATATAGGAGGGCTAGCAGAGCATAAGTATGGCCTCCGGAAGGCTTGCGCAGCAGTCGATGCCGTAAAAATGATAGTTAACACTGCGCATAAGGCTATAGAAGGCGTAAGATGGAGAAGAGGGTCCAAGCGGTACACTTGATGTTTCAACTCTGCAATCTGGAAGCATATTCTGGAAAATATGAGGCTACCGGAGTATGTCATCAAAGTTGTGACGTATTACTTCCGGCAGAGGATCCCCATCATCCCCCTCACAGACGAAGGTGCGAGTATGCGGTCACTGGAGGGGTGCCACAAGGCTCGGTTCTGAAGCCCCTTCTATGGAACGTAATCTATGACGCAAACTCAGACTAGATATTCCAAAGGAAACTAAGGTGACAGGTTCTGCCGGCGACATAGCCATAGTAGTAGTTGCGAAACGACTGGAAGTGGTGCAAATCAGCAACGACACCGTCCGTGTTGTCCATTGGGCATTGTGATTGACTTGAGACTCTCTTTCCAGGAACACCTGGAGTACACAAGTAAAAAGGCTTCATTGGTGAATAGTGCACTCACACGAATTATGCCAAATATCGGAGGACCAAGACACAGTCGAAGACTGCTGCT
Organism: Blera fallax; assembly: GCA_946965025.1. Classification (NCBI taxonomy): domain Eukaryota; kingdom Metazoa; phylum Arthropoda; class Insecta; order Diptera; family Syrphidae; genus Blera; species Blera fallax. The sequence goes on along the minus strand of OX337247.1, from coordinate 10,909,779 downwards.
AGCGTCTATAATACTGTACGGATCACCAGTATGGATGGGAGTCATGAATGCAATGTCAAACAGACGCCAAATTGGAGCGATAAATCGACTATGTGCACTGAGAGTGAGCACCGTTTTTCGCACAACTTTGGGAGATGCATCCTGTGTCATTGCAGGAATAACACCAATAGACACACTGGCCAGGGAATCTCAAAGAAAGTATGAGAGGAGTCACCGGGAAGTTGAAGTGGTGCGCGATGGGGAGGCAGCGAGGAGCTTAAGGGAATGCCAGCAGCGTTGGAGCCTGTCCACCAAGGGCCGATAGACCTATCGTCTGATCCCTATCAAGGAAACTTGGATAAGACGCAAGCACGGAGAAGAAGACTTCGACGTAACACAGGTTCTAACAGGACATGGCTGTTTCCGATCATACCTCTATCGATTCAAGCAAATCGCTTCCCAACTCTGGCAATAGTGCAGAGGTACAGTGGAAGGTGTGGAGCGTCTCTTCTGCCAGCGCCCACGGTTTCACACTCAATGGCAAATGCTGATGGGAGAACTCGAAGGAACTGTCTAGTCGCGAAAATGCTAGAGTCAGGGACAAGAAGGCAAAGTCGTGAAAGCAAACAAAATGACATGGTAATGCGAAGGATGTATCAAGATTAGAACGCACAGAGAGAGCCCAACAGAGCCAATACAAAATGATACGAAAGGAAAGCTGAAGCCCCCCCGGTGAAGAAATGCTTAATGGAGGTACCGCAGGAAACAAGGGAGGTGGTTTTAGCCGGTAGAAATCCGACTACTTCTGCAGTATCTTACAAAGATTCCCACCTTCTAAAAAACAAAAAAAAAACTCCCTAAAGGCTTATTCACTGTCACTTAAGGACTACAGAAGATCGTAAGGCGTCAAAACTATTCTCTTCTTACACTCTGTAAAATTTTCGAAAACTGCATTTTACATGTCATCACACGTGTTTTCGAAAGCTACGTCATGATCTCCTACAATAGTATGATTCGCCTGAGCAATTTGAAAAACTCCCACTTCTGACACTACCCCAACACTGCATTTTATATCCCGCAAAACTGATTTATTTGGACGTCCACCTTCTGCACCGCAAAGGCAAATCCTTTATTGTCCATGTGTGTGTATGTGTGTGGTATTCTTAAAAATAAAACAAATTCCTCTGAAAAAGGATAAAACCGATTGATTTATTTTGACAACACCATAGAGTCAGAGTTATGTTTTTGTCTCTGTGAAAGGATCCACTACCACCTCTATTCAAACAAAAAAAGAAAAAGGACAACGCCGGACTTGTGTGTAGGAAAGAGAATGAATTTCTCTAATATTTTATTCCACATCTTTCTTATTTTAATCCTTGTTCACCCTTAGGCCAGAAGTGTAGACCATCAGTAGAAAGGGGCAGGACATGGCAATAAATGGTTCGTTAATTACCACTAGCCGAATAAATTATTATTTCAAAGAGACACAGAGAGAGAGAGATAGAGAATCATGCTCCTGAAACAATTGTAAATTCTGACTCCTGCCAAAGGAGCAAAAGTAGAAACCAGTTGGCGGATGGAATACGAGAAAAATACAAAAATAAAAGATGAATGACTGTTATGGCAGATCCTATTCTCTGCAAGTCTGCTGCCTGGGCCAGAGGAGGCTGGGTGACACATGAAACAATACCGCAGAGCCTTCTGAACAGACACCGGAAGATGTGTAGGATATTTTTTTTTTTCCTTGTGCTGCGCTGCGGTGATGGGTAAGGAATTAAATGTGAATAAGTTAAATTATTAGGTAGTTTGGCCAATCCGGTGAATTGCTGCTACAAGGACACTGTCAGTCCTTTAAATGAAGCGGTTCTTTTTTGCGACGCATAAATCGTAAGCTTTGTTTGAAAAGTTTTCGAAAAGTTAGTTTTTTTTGTACATTTATGGGGAAAAGCCACAAAAGAAGCAGGGGGTGAAGAGGACCTTAAACACGTTGGACGTTTATAAGAGTTTTCGTAGGATTTCGGTAGTGGTCCATAGCACATCAAGCCTAATTGTATTCTTATTAATTATGCTGCACCTTTAGTCAGTTGTTGATTTTCCAGTAAAGTAAAGCTAATGACGCCGTGTTACCACCAGGCAAACAGTCTTCTCCCCTCAAAGACACAAAATCCTCAGCACAGAGTTGCTTATTAGGATGTAGTGGGCCATCTAGCCTCTCTTGTGGATTGACTCCACTCTATGGAGACTTCGCCATTTAGCGACTTAGCCAATTAAGCGCTTCATTGCCCTGAGTCGACTGCATTTTAAACGTTTCTAGGAGATTAAGCATCCTTAAAGCAATGAAGTCTGATAACGAGTTCATAGACGGCTTGAGACAAGCACTGGCATCTTCATTGACACCTGCATCCCAGTTATGTTGGTTTCGTTGGGAACAACAAATGTGCCTTATTGGCTAAGATCCATGTTAAGAACCATGCTTTATAGGGTGGCCACGGAGTAGTAGGTGGTGTACTTGCTTGTGACCTGGTCGGTGTAAGTTTAAGCCCCGCCAGCGGAACAGTAAACGATAAAATCTGAGTTTCTGCAACTACTACACCAGAAAAAATCGAGTTCCTGCCTGGTTGTACAATGGACCGTATAGAGGTCTGAGTGCTTTTGCAATTTGGTTCCCCTTTTTATAAAAAAAAAAAAAAAAAAAAAAAATGCTTTGAAAACATCTATTGGCCCTAAACCTTTGAGTGGAGACAGCTGAAGCTACTTCCACCACACGATGCATACATTTGGCAATGAAATTGTCCTCACAGAAAGTCTCACTGTTGTCAACCTTAAGAGAACCTGCTCTAAACTAGTCCTGAAAGCACTGGAACCACAATTCCAAGGCCACATTTGGCATTTGAATTCAATTAAAAATCAGAACTGTGTGTTGCTGGAAAATAGGAAATTCTGGACTGTACCAGACCAAAGGGTCGCATCCACATCCAGGGACCATACTTTCCCACAGAGAGGATAGGACGCAACCTACAACACCTTAACCCAGAACACCTCAGCAAGAACTGGAAAGATATTGAGGCAGGAGAGCACACAGACAAGGTGATAGTACTGCTCAGACACAAATCTTTGTCACTGTTCCGTGGACGAAAGTTCGCGCGGGGATTAACGCGATACAAAGTAAGACTGTTGGTGGCAGTGGGCAGTAAGGAAAGCAAAAGGGCAAGAAATCATGAAGCTAATACAAATCAAGGCACCACAATAAGGGGGCCAACGCCAATCTAGTCTGCCGGATGAAAAACAAGAATATCGACATCGCCCTTATAAAAGAGCCATGGATTACCTGAGGTCGGACAAAAGGGTTGAACTCCAAGGAGTTGGCAATATACAACACCAATTCAGTGAATCATAACACTAAGATCAGAGCATGTAGAGTAGCTAGGACACAGATTGACCTCTTTCTCTTATCCAACTACAGCTGCAACGGCCAGACAGGGATTACGAGTGCGATAGGCGAGGGAAGAAACCGCCTTCACTGGCAGCCGTATACATGTACATATACTACATGACTCGCAGGATGGCCCACCGTCTAATCTAACCAGTTCGCTCGTCAAAAAAGCGGAAGAGGGAAAATTGGACCTTATCTTGGTGTGCGACTCCCATTATATGCAGTGGGCAGTACGGGTGGAAATAGACGAGGTGAGTTCCTTTTTGAATTCACAATTGAACACAACTTACTGATAGCCAACATAGGCAAACAGAAGAGAGGTATAAGTTATCACCCTTCTCAGTAATCTGAATCCCTTGCTGTAAGTCAGTGGAAAGTATCCAAAGAAGCGTCGGACCACAGAGTGACAGAATTTCAGATTAATGACAGCACCACCCCGTCTATCAAATACAGGGATCCCAAGTAAAGAAGCTGGGGAATAGGGATATTACCGCAACAACCAGTAGGTAGCCCTGATGAAATCGTCGCAACTACGGGAATGCAAGCGCGACCATGAAGAGAGGGTATGAAAAGCCATGTTGACAAAGAGCAAAAAATTATCCACCATGGTGGACTAAAGTTCTTTTCGAGATCAGAAGAAAAGCAGGACCTCTTCTTAACGCGACAAAGGCCACCAATTCCCAAATTAACTAGAACCTCTTCAAAGCTAGTGAAAGGAGATTTATGAGCGCAGTGTTCAGTGCTAAACGCACTTCCCGGCGTGCTTTCTGCGGTGACCTAGAAAATACCACAGAGTCAGCTAGACTTCGGAAAATCCTTTCGAAAGAACCCACCGTAGTAGGGTATCTAAAAAAATGTCGATGGGATTTTAGACAGAGGCCGGCTTGAGCCTGCAGTTACATACACACTTCCGGAATGCATCCCAGACCAAAGTGTCAATTGAAGTGCGGATGTTGTTTGGTCAGTAACAGAATTGAAAGTTCCAGAATACAAAACAAACTGGACGATTGATGATACATTCTCTCCCTTCAAAACCCTCGGAGATGATGGAATCTTCCCTACTATGCTACAAAACATAGCATAGATATGCCGGCGCTCACTGGCAACAACGTTCTTAGAAACCACACCATGAAACCCAAGCTCAATGATGACAATATATGTGGAGGCTGCGTTGACGAAGAGGCTCACGAGGATTCAGCTCACTTCCTCTGTCACTGCCAAAGCTCATGTCACTTTAGAAGCCGTACTTCAGGAAAACATTACTCCCAGGACATACAAGAAAGAACTATCTAGCGTTTCAGTACACGAACTTTCCAGGTTTATGAGCACATTACGATGGTCGGAGACCCGGTAAGATGGGACCCCAGTACAGGAATTGGGACCAACCCCCCAGTGGGCATCCAATGGGTCCACAACGATCTAAGTAGGATGTCTTCGATTTAGCAGCCTAACTTTGCCTTTGTATAACACACACACTTTCCCTCAGGATCACCAACTGACACTGAAATTTTGAATCAGAACGGTTCTTTTTACCATTAGTAGGGAACAGTCACTTCTACTCTGTAACATACCAAAATCCTATCTTGCAGGCATCATCTTCCTTTTTAAGCACAGAACCAATACTCTGACTTCATTGAAATGGAATACCGCAAGGGAGTGTACTTGGCCCGATTATATACAACATGTAGTAGCAATACGGTTGAAGGCAGCTTTCTTTAGAGTCCTCATAGAAGCTCGTCACCTAGACTCGTCAATACCTTCCTGTCCAGACAATCTACTCTTCATCACCTCATCTGACCATTTCCAAAGGATCGCTAGTGCTGTGCTGTTCAAGTTTTGTCTCATTTCATGTCAGATTTTCGATATTTCCACCAAGAACAGCTATGATTCTGATTTTCAGTTAACCATTTTCGCTAGTCTCAACTAAGTCCCTACCTATATCCTTCCAAAAATCCAAAATTACTTCGAGAATAATTTGCAAACAATAAATAAGTCACACTAATGCCCCCGCGGCAGTTAGCACTATCTCGGTGACTATTAACTAAAATTGAGAACTGCTCTTATGCTTGATTATTTTTCCGTCTCCGACTTTGTGTTCGTTAGAAGGACGTCCAGGCAACAACATTTAATCCTCACATAACAATTATAAAAGACAAATGTCCTTGGGCTTATCTAGCGCCTTTGTCTCACTCTTTCTGTTGAGCAATTTTCATCATTTATATAAATTCGCGGATCTACTAGACGGGAAATAATTAACAACAACCCAATATCCTTAGTAGAAGATAATCCTAGATACGTCTCTCTTCCTCACACTTACTCCTTCAAGGAGATTTGAGCTTCTTCTTTCTGAAAGAGATCTTTCGTTCTTAATCCGTCTCGCATGCTGGCAAATGATTACCTTCTAGTCACACAACATATACTCGTACACTCAACAGCAGGGATATTATCCTTGCAGAATCGCTTTCTCGCCGCTCGAAAAGCAGCGTGGGGGGAGGGGAAATCATGCCGCATCGTTATCTGCATTTGCATAAAATGATAATTCAACAGCGTAGCCTTAATAATGGCAGTCGCCGACTTACTGAATTGAAAGGACGACAACGACGACGGTAACGGCGACAACGAGGACGACACACAGTGTTACAACCCAAAGTCATTCTTTTCCAAGGATGCAACTGAGACGGTACTCTTGGAAAGGGGGATGCAAAACGTTACTTGGCCATTGCAGCACCGCATCACACAATAAATGCAAAAGTGCTACACATCCGCCGCCATTTCAGAAAATCACACAAAGATCTACCAGCCACCACGCCAACTGTTTGCTGCCTCCCTGTCCCCCAGCCCATATCCCCGTTCTCATTTGATATTCGCGCGATTTTAAATGCTCTATGCGCCTAATTTACTGTCTTTAATTAGATCCACTAATTGCCAAGTTGTTTTTTGTAATTGTCTCTTATAATGGCAATAGCATAGCACATCCTGTGTGGCGGTGCCTTTAGCTCTCACTCCCCAGATCCTTTGCCTTTCTCAAGTGGCATTTGCACTAATAAGTACTCGGCGGAGGTGGTGGTGGTAGTGGTGGTGGCGGTGGTGTCGGCTAAGGCATAACTTTTCACGACGGAGTGCGCGATATCGGATGAGAATAAAACGGTGTGGTGTTTGTTCTGCTCCTGGAAGGAAATTTCGTATGCGTTCGATGGTGCTATATACGCGAATGTATGTATGTATGTCCTTGTGAGAGGTGGATCGTTACAATTCTTCGACCTTTGCGTTATGCTTGCCTGAAAATGAGCTGCACTGCATCGAGTAGAAGTTATTTTTGCGACCAAAAAGTGAATCCTTGCAGATTAATTGTTTCGTTGGTCAAACACATGTTTTGTTGAGGAAAAATGCAAAATTACCTAGCTTAGCCCATCCTTCCGATTTATTTCACCAATTTTTTGCAACCACTTGGAAACGAATTTCTTTAGTTAAAGAGCCTTGAAATCCATTCGGGTATCTTTGGAACTCTGTATTGAGAAAAACAGTCGCGGAACAAGGAGGACCTTCACCTTCGGATTATTCGAAACCTTAACAGACAGCCAGCGAAGACCCACGACTGCTATAAGGCAGACATCACTTCTAAAGAAGGAGGAGTGTGTAGGTAGGTGGAGCAAAACATGAATAATAGACTGTGTATGTGACTGTGAATTTGTCATCAGAAGCAGACTTGGGTAACAAAAAGTCTATAGGTTAACTTATGTGCCAATCAGTAGTACAGCGCACTAACCACTGAGCCTTGGCGCCCACAAGCACATCTTAATCTTAGAATCCTATCTCGTGGACAGACTCTTTTATGTTAAATACGGGAGCGGATATTTTAAACTTAAGGAAATAGAGTTTAGGGTTCCCCAGGGAAGTATTCTTGGTCCGATACTATTTCTCATATATATGAAGGTATTCGTGATATATATCAGGAAGAAGGCACCAATCCAGGTTGGTAGATGATACAACTCAGCATGATGAAGCAAGGCAAGGAAAAACTTAATATCTTGACAGCTTCCTCCCAGGTCAAGCTGTTTTGGGTACCTGGTCACTGCTATATACCAGGGAATAAAGCCGCGGATGAACTGATGTGGAAGGGGTAGGGAAGGGGTGGGAAACATACGCACACGGTTACAACCAGCCTTTCTCGCCATTTCATCTGCGGCTTCGTCTCCTGGTATATTGCAGTGACCAGATAATCAAAGGCGGCTGACCTTAGAGTACTGCAAATTTGCAAAGCTGCCAAACACGTCTACGTCTGTAGGGACTGGTGACTTTTAACATTTGCCCGGGATGCGAGGAAGAGGAAGGAAGCGTCGTACAGTTCCTCTGCGAATGCCCTGCAGAGGCCGCGCTAAGTTAAAAACTCCTGGGAAAACACATCCTGCGCGGGCTGAGTTATCTTTGACGTTATAGTTCTGGGAAAATCATGGAATTCCTTACGTACAGGACGTTTCTCGGAACAGTGAACTTTACCCACCCAACTCTCCATTCCCAGATTAAATCACCCTTTACACAACAGTCTCAAACGGCGAGAAACTTTAAAGAGACTGAAGTATTGCAGATAGAGTAAGGCCTGTGCATCATCGCGACGTCTGTTCAGCCGAAAATGTTGCTGCTATAAGTGAAAGTGTGACCGAAGACCCGGAATTTTCTGTTTGTTTTATGGCTTCCATTGGCGCATTTTGTCCTAGGTTTTGCATCTACACCTGTATAAAATTCTATTAACATTGGAACTGAAGCCCAGAAACCATGGACAACGAAGAATTTGCCTGGTTGTTGAAGCAGCAGGAAGTTGATGCTGATTTTTCAAAGAAAGTCCTCTTCTCTGATGACGCACAGTTCCACCCCTCTAGATGTCCATTAGCAAAATTGCCGCATATGGTGATTGTGTGATGCGCATAGTGATCAACAATTTCATTGGGCCCTACTTTTTTTTGAAGAATATGAGGGTGAGACTGTAAAAGTCAATGGCGAGCACTAAAAACGCAAGATAATCGAAAATACTAATGTGGAAGACATGTGCTTCTAACAAGACGGCGCAACTTGGCACGCATCTGGTGCAATGTTGAATCTTATCCGTGGGAAGTTCCCAGGTCGCATTATTTCATGCTCTGATGACGTCAACTGGTCGCCAAAACCATGCGATTTAACTCCGTTGGACTTCTTTTTGTGGGATTGCACTAAACGTCGTGTATACTCCAACAAACTCGAAACGTTGGAACAACTAAAAAGCAATATCCGCCAAGTTATAACCGAAATACCGCCCAAAATTCAAGAAAAAATCACCGAAAATTACCTCGAAAGAATCGACTGCTGCAGGAGGTTGAAAGGTGGCCTTTTAATGAATACTATCTTTCATAATGAAATACATAACATTTTCGACCAATAAAAAAGTCCGGAGATTTCCTTAAATTTGATCAAATTGGATCACCCTATAGTAGCCCATATCACAACATTTTTCTCAAGAGCCAATACTAGATATTTAGATTAAACGACGCCCTAGTGCATTTACTATTCCTCAGTAGATGGTGCAAACTTCCCCGTTTCAGTTATTTCCACAACCATTTATCCATATTATTCTACTCTTAAACATAGATGTCATAGCAAAACAAGCCAATGGTTGTTGCAGCGGATTAAGTGCCGTTCGTAAGAAAAATGAATCCCTCTCAACACGCCTTCAAGAGCTATATTTTCCGTCGATTTTTATTTAAAAGCAATGAGATTTTCTCTCTGAAATTAAAAGAGAAATGAATAGGTTCCACATTGGTGGTACTACTATTCGCTCGCTTTACGGACACACCCCTATGACTTGCTATGAGTGCAGAAGGGAAAAAAAACCGACAGAACCAAATGTCAAAATATTACTCATTGACTTCCTTCCCTTCCACTGGTTTGTTTCCCATTTTCTTAAATAAAATTCAATTTTAATTTCCCTTTTGCCATTTAGAATGCATTTGCAACAATGAACCTCGACGATGTGGTCTACCTCGTCTGTCTGCTCTCCTGCATCGGACTCGGTGTCTTTATGCGAAAAATCAAAGATGATTCCCAGCGAAAACTTTTGGGCACAGCGTTTGGAGTGTTGATTGTTTTCATTGTCTCTGGACTGCATATCCTTCATTGTTTGATATCGTTCACCGTGTGTGCCTTAGCTATTCAGCATGTCCATCCAAGGTAAGTTCTTTCTTTCGAAACAAAGAATAACCTTTGTCGCAGAATAATGAGTTCGAGATTGGTTTCAGCAAATGCCACTTGGTTAGCTTTGCTATCATGTTTGGCTACTTGGTATTCTTCCGTACCACCTCGTACTTTGGACTTCCATCGGTGCCTGGACACACAAACATGATTCAAATGATTCTAACCCTAAAGGTGAACCGCAGTTGGATTTCAAATCTCATGGTTGTAATGTATTGTCTTTTAGATCTCTGGATTGGCTTTTGAAAAGACTGCCGCGTATAAGAAAATACAGCAGAGAAAGAAAGAAGTAGAAGAGAGGAGTCAACCATCAACTAGTGAAAAGAAGGATTTAGGGCCATTAGTGGAACTGACTGACTACGAAATGGAACTGCAAAACATCAGCATCGTGGAGATGTTTCATTACTCCTTCAACTACATCGGGGTCTTAACAGGTAATTGAATATCAGTTTCTTTTTTCCAAACCTCTATCAGTACGGTAGCCGATTCAGAGATTGGGTGGGAAAGACCTGATTAGATTGGGGCTTATCGCATGCGTTTGAGCATGAGATGACAGCAAATCTGAAATGTGACTAACTGCAGTCTCATTGACCTCTTATCAGTGTCGATGTGAATTTGTTTATTTCTTTATGCGAGTAGTTCTGCCTCTCTCTTGATCTCTGTCGGCATTCTTTCCATTTGAAATTAATTCATTTATCAAGATTTACGAGAAATCAGTTCATAAATGTAAGAATTGATGTACAAATTATTTAACAGTCAACGATTTAGACTAAATAATTAAAATCTTAAAGAAATGCAAACGAGCTAAGTATTCTGACTACCAGCACCATACTAAAAATTCCTTGATTTCAATGAACTCATTTTTAAAGAGGAAATTGAGAAATTCGATCTCCTAGCATTAAATTTGTAAGCATTTACATGAAAAGCCGCACAGAGGGATGAATCATGAAAAAACAGAGAACAGATTATTACGATCTTTTATTGCATTTTCTTCACCCTTAGCGGACTGCATATTCTTAAACTGGTCCCTGTACACGTAAGGACCACCTTAGTAAACTGGATATACAGCAGCACCAGCACGGAGACTGTAGATTTTGTAGATATGTTGAGGAAAGCTAAGGGAACTTTCTCAAGAAATGTAGAGCACTTATCCACAAGAGAAAAAAACAATTGGATGACTTTCAACTATTACAGGACGGTCTACTATAGTTGAATCCATTCCACATACTCCGGTTGATCAAGAAATTTGGTTTATATCGAGTGTTTCATAGACTAAAGCTACAAGACAAGGTAGCAGAATAGATCTACATGGTCGCAGTACACTTACACTCCTAAAACCAATCTATAATCTAATTGCATTTTAATTTCAATTATTTACCATATGTACATATATGCATGTTTTAAGGAACGTCACATCGGGTGGATAACCTCAGAGGGACTTAGAATTCCTTTGGAATGAGCTGAGAGCGGGAGAGAGTAATACCTGTAATAAGAAACCTTCTCAATTCAAAAAGAGCCTTTCATATATGGCTCCTTCAATTTGCCCGAAAAAATTTAACACGCAGAACACGAATGGACATACGGTCTGTTCCGCTATATATTTCTTTTTTTATATACGCTCGGCTACAAAAAGAATAAGGAACTGATACCGAACTGCCGTCTAACATTTGCAAGGAACATTTGCATGACGCCCGCGCGAATAAAATAGAAGGCTATGACGAGTCGTCATAAAAGATTATAAGGGTTACTTATCAGCTCTACAAGCAGAAAAGAGTTACAACAAGTGCACACACGAATCCAGAGATGTTACGGCAGGCGTGGGACCAGAATTTTTATAAAACGCTAAGAAATGGAATCCAAGAATTTCCTACCAAAACAGAGGCCTGCAATGACTAAACTAGGAATACATGGTAAAGAAATAGTCGGTGTGTAAGAGATATGAAGAACGTTGAAAGTTGAGTCAGGCAGTCAACGTGGAGAATAGCCAATCACTACAACCTCCGTGTTGAAAGGTATTTAAAGCAGCTTTAGCTAAACTTATATCCTTCCAGGCTGTAGCTCCACATGACATAGGAGTAAGCACTTCAAGACTGCAGGAAATGACTTGATACGGTACATGCACGAACTCATCTGTAAACTATGGTCCGCTGAAAGCATACGCGATTATTGGGACCATCTGGTCAATCCATAAAAGAGATGCATAAGCCTCTTCTACGAGATTCTGTCCGGCATAATGCTGAAACGCCTCGCTAATGCTGTGGTACTCGACGAACTGGTAGGACGGCAGTTGAATTGTTTGGAAAAGACTTAAGAATTCCAAGTCGATACTGATAGAGATGAGCTCTGGGACACCATGTCTAGTTTTGGTATTCCTGCCTAACTCTTTCGCTTATCTAAGTTGACGATGAAGTTAGTCCGCTGCTTCGGCAATATCGGAAAAGACACCACCGAGGCCTGTAAAACCACTAGTGATTTGAGGTGACACCCTACAATATGCCCGAAAAATAATTGAGTCCACTCCTGATGGACTATGCCGAAGAGGATAACTTCATCGATAGTTGGTGGCTTTAAACAACTCAGCGTGCGTAGCCTACAACTGCTGGCTGAATTAAAAAAAGGATTTCTGATTGATAGATATACATATTTAGTCACTTAAGTTTTGGTAGAGATAGATTGAACATAACACTGAAAGGCAATTTCTTATTTCGAACACAAGTAAAACGTAACTGCTCTCAAAACTTTAGTATAACTGATGATCGCTGCGCCTGAACTTAAATTTTTCATTAAATCCTTCCTTATCTTATTTAAAGGTCCCTACTACCGTTATCGCACGTACCGCGACTACTTTGAGATGCCATTCAAGGACCACGCAAAGAATGCTGAAGTAACAATTCAAAAACTCAAGTACACTGGCTTCTATTGTGTCCTGTATTTAATATCAAACTACCTTTGGCCTTTAAGTGTAAGTTATACTACTGATTTTTTTGTCCTTAAAAAACGACTTATTACCCATCTCGTTCCTATAGTACGCTCTAAGTGACGAATTTTACCAGCAACGTAGCTTCCTCTACCGACTTTTCTATGTCTGGCCGACGTTCTTTATCTTCCGCATGCGCATCTATACCGGCTTAACCCTTAGCGAATGCGTTTGCACTTGTGCAGGATTTGGTGCATATCCCGATGACTCCACTGTAACCAATGGCGAGGGACCCACAGGACAATACGTACACTTGAAAAGAGATCCTGAAAAGCAAACCTATAACTTCACCACCATAGTAAATCTGCGAGTCTATGAAACCGAAACTTGTATGACTATGCGAGAAGCAATGAAGCATTGGAATGTCTGCGTGCAATACTGGTTGGCAGTGAATATTTATAAGCTATTCCCGAGTAAGAAATACAGGTAAGGTGATTCCTTTGATTTTGGTCCTTTGAGATGATGTATGGCTTATTTTTAGAACAATTGCCACCCTTTTGACGTCATCATTCTGGCACGGGTTCATGCCTGGCCACTATTTCTGCATTATGGGTGCACCATTCTACGTCCCCGTAGAGGACATGCTGAATAAACTCTATCGCAAGGATGCAACTGGCACCAAACGTAAGGTTATCGACGCACTCTTTTGGTTATCGAAATTTTTCGGCCTAAGCTATCTGGGAACGGCATTCCTTTTGCTGACATTCAAACGCATTTGGTTCTACTACTCTTCGGTCTATCACTTTGGCTATGTATACTGGGCAGTGATGATGGTATTTGCCGTTGTTATGACTAATAAAAAACGAGTAGCTGACAAGAGAAAGAGCAGAGCACTGGGGAAAGGAGTAAATGCGTTGGACAATCCAGCTACAGCAGCACTGAGTAGCGCAAAGGAAAAAGCACAATAAGATAAAACACCTGACACTATATTACCACTGACGACCACAGCTTTCACTTGTGCAAACAATAATTTTACGTATTGTATAGGTATTTAGACTAATAGTTCAAGAAGAGTTCCGGTAGTTTCTTTGCTTTAGTTAGTAGAAATTTTTTTAGGGCGGGGAGATTGTGTTTGCTCCCCAGGTTAAGTACATCGTTGAAACGGTTTGTAGTTTTTTTTCTAGTGTTTAATTGATTTTTTATGAATTTACTTTTCTCGTGCTTAATGGGTATTTACATATGTGTATTATTGGATAAAATAAAATTATTTGAAATTTAATGTTGTTCTCTTACCAATGAACTAAGATAAAATTTAGTATCTGCAGTGTGGCAAATCAGGCAGTCATCCTATTGGTCTTATCCCCAAACATCAATTTAAATCAATAACCTCGGCTAGTCACTTAGAAAGAAAGAGGGATAGAACACGAACTACAAAATGCTCTCTCAGAGCCAGAAGATACAAGTTGTTATTAGAATTTATGTAGGAAAATAATATTTTTTTTTTTTTTTTATTTAGTTTATTAGTATTAATAATACTTTATATTTCACATAAACACTTATCATATCAATTTTAGAAATAGGAAAAATATAGATTTGACTAGGTTTAATTATTCATTATATGTATGTAAATCTATGTATATTGTATTGTAGCAGAAAATGGAGGAAAATAACCCACTTTTACCAGTATAATGTTGAACAGCGTCTAATTGCACTCAGAGAGTAGTAGTGTCCAACAGTACGACCTTTTCAGACCACAAATTTATTTGCTTTCACGTGAAATCATACCGCAATGCCAAAAGAATTAATGAAAATCTTTGAACAACAGTGGCATGTGTCAGCGTTACCAATGCTCTGAGAATCTTACTGCTTACAATCAACAACGTCGGCAAAGAACTGGCTAACAGTTCAGCATTAAGGTTGACACTGGGCATGCCAGTGACTTACCGATACACTTTCATCTTCCAATTATCACCGACTATCTACTCTCTGAACCACTTATAACCCCCGAGAAAGCATATAAGGTGAAATGGAAACATCTAGACCACTACCACACCTCTAGGCTACTATGGACAGAACGAAATCAGAAACTAGAGAAAAATAGGCTAGTATGCCGCTTAATACACTACCCAGGGAAATAGACGTAGAGTCTCTTGAGAAAGCTAATAAACGCTGGTGTGGATTGGATGCATGCGCTATAAGTAAATCGTTGTGACCAGTGTACGATAAGAAGAGGTCTGTTAATCTACTGAAACTAGGCCGTTAAAACACCCGCATTGCTATTGGCACCCTGACAAGACACTCTGCAATAGGAAATCATACAGCGAGGCTAGGTTCACCCTACAATGACTACTGTAGAAGCTGCTGGGTCGAGCTACGCAACATTGGGCTACGTATTATTGAGGTACGTAACATTGAGCTATGCAACATTGAGGCAAACAACCTCCTGAGATATATTCATCTAACTTGGTGGTTTACTTAGCGGTCAGTATTAAATGCTAATTGTTAAAATTTTTATTTCTAGGTTCGCAGGATTGTCTCTAAAGTTTAGCACAATGTACCCTATATGGTCTAAATGAGCTGTTGAACCTAAGTCAGCAGTGGCACACATAAACCTAACCTACTTAATCGATGTCATAACCCGGCTTTGTATTACGTGTAGATATAACCAAAGACTAGACATTCCGGCTAATTACATCTGGTGAAGCACCAAAGATGACGAAGAGAATATTTCATATTCTACTTCCTGAGCATGTGCCCTGCAATTTGCTAAATACAAAAAGGCTACAGTACATAAATGAATTTATAAAAATCTGAATCAACTTGACAGCACCGACAAAAATAAGATTTACACTAAAAAGAAATTTATTCAAGAAATAGACGATCTGACCGAACTGGTGGGTCACTATTAAGTGACAGCACAAAGTACACAGGGCCACTCCAAACCAAGCAACACAACGATCCTATACTCCCTCAACCAATCAACGGGGATGGCGACAAAAGTGAAATTCATTTGTATGTGACTTATTGGCCACCAAAGTCTTCAAGAAGGTCAGATACTTAGTTAAAGAAAAGGAGAAACATAGGTGGAGGTCCAAAACAAGATTATCACTTAATGGCGGATCAACAATTGGCTACTTATAGCATCTAACGCATTATGATTACCGAATAGGATTTCCATCAGGGCTCTGCCTTCTTCATAAAAGGAAAAAAGATACCAAAAAAGGGCCGTGCTAATAGGAAATATAAGACCGAAGTTGATAGACCACCTACGGGAAAGTGGTCTGCTAATAGGAACAATATAAAACGAACGTGTATGAGCTGGTAAGGTTATTGGCAAAGCGTAAGAAAACAATTCTAAAAAAATTATAGGTAATCAAAATCGACTCACCTTATATAAAACGGTCCTTTGTTGTCTTCATACTGATGTTGTTCACGAACGACCGGTACTGGTAATTTTCATTTGAAACACTCACACAAATTAGACGATCTACCGCGATCATGACGCATGGGAAGAACAGGGTGGTAGGCTTTTTTTGAACATATTTTTTTCGCGAGGGAAATTATGTGATTGAGGGGCACATGGAGATACATTCTTTAACACAACATAAAATGGGACGATGGCTTTTTGTCGCGAAGCACTTTTTTATAATTACGAACGAACACTATAATTACAGAAAACAGGGAGATGCTCCAAATACGATTGGAAGAAGGGCGAATCACTTTAAGATCGCACTGGAAATACCGGAAATTAAAACACTTCAAGACATTTATAAGGGAGATGGAAATTTTCTTTTTTTCGCGAGGAGACCTGCTCCATATACGATTGGAACAGGAGGGATGCACTTAAAGATTGCACTACACATACTGCGAAGGAGCACAGATCGATGAATTGGGCAAACACATTTCAAGAGCACTCCGAATACACGATTAAGGCTAGAAGGAGATACACTTGCGCGAAGGACATTTACATGGGAGATGGAATTACCCTTTTTTCGCGAAGAAACCTGCCCTAAATACGATTAGAAGAGGGCAGAAAACACTCAAAGATCGCACTGCACATACCGCGAAGAAACACATATCGATCAATTGGAAAAAAACACTTCAAGAGCACTCCGAAAACATGATGGAGGCAAGAAGGAGATACATTTGCGCGAAGGGCATTTATACGCGAGGTGGAATTTTCTTTTTTACGCGAGGAAACAACTCTGAATACGATTTGAACAGGCGGAAGCAATTTAAGATTACACTACGAAAACCGGAAAGGAAAACAGATACATCTGCACGAAGGGCATTTGTAAGGAAGCTTTTTTTTTGCGAGGGGACCTCAGCACAAATACTATTTGAACAGGAGGGAAGCACTTAAAGATTGCACTACGCATACCGCGAAGGAACACAGATCAATGAATTGGACAAACACATTTCAAGAGCACTCCAAACACACGATTAAGGCTATAAGGAAATAAACTTGGGCGAGAAGCACTTACATGGGAGATGGAATTTCCCTTTTTCACGAGCGGAACTGCTCCAAATGCGATTGGAACAGGAACAGGGAAGCACTTTGAGGTCGCACTAGGCACAAACACATCAAGACACGCCGAACATGATTAACGCAAGGAAGGGCATTTATAGATATATCATCGCTACAAGGATAAACACAAACTATTTTGAATACGGAAAATAATGACTGAAAAATCGGGAGATGGATATTTTTATTTTTTCGCGAGGGAAATTTGCACGGGGAGGCACACTAAGATCAAGACAAACTGCGCGATACTCCGGAAGGATGTATTTTTTATTTTTTTTCGCGAAGAACAACCGTACTACGAAACGACGCTCAGCGAGACATATTTTTTATTTTAATATTTAGAAACCACGATTTTTCGCAGACCGCGAACCGCACTAAAAATAGCAATTTTGAGCGAATTACTCCGAAAAGACCGCAACGGACTATAACTCGTAAGACCTGAAATGAAAAAGAAAAAACAATGGCATTAATCAGTGAAACTTAGATATATAACAAATTTGTTAGTCCTTTTCAATATGACAAAGTCGGCAAAATTGTTATTTTTATTATCTGAGCTCTCTACTCTCTACTAGCACAAAAAAAGAAGTTATTCGGGAGGAAACGGGTATTAACAAAGTTAAAGCAATTAAAATCGTTTTCCTTAGGATTGAATTAAGCCATTTTTAAATTACAAATTCAAGGAAATGACTGTTGTACTTTGTTTCTTAGTGTTTTGCACTTTTATACACAGAAACCTGTGTGGAAACATATTTCAATGTCAGCAGATTTGAGAGTCAGTCGCTGTGAACTATTCGTAAGTCGAAATCTAAGTTCATGGCCTAGTTAAGGCTAAACGGCTGCTAATATCAGATCGCATGGATCATTGGAAAGAAAAGCTTCTAATAAAGCTTCCTTCTGTGGTTGTGGTAGAAAGCTGGGGAGGTATAAAGAAGTTGATGAACGGTTTCTTCTTCGTCCATGCAGCATCTACAAATGCCATTCGAGAACACGCAAGCCTTGTTGTATGCTTGCCTATTAATGTCCGGTGATGAGACCTATTGTAGGTGCAAATTCTTAGAGCCTTTTAGATCCAGGACAAATATGTTTTGCCGGTAGACATGCTATACCATTTGTCCATCTAAGATTAGTTCTCTCGATAACATCCAGTTTAAATTTAAGTTTGCAAGTAGTGATTGGTATACGAGTATGTACATATCTGGCGAATTCGTTAGCCTTACAATTCCCCGAAATATCCCTGTGCCTTGGCACCCAACAAGTTGAATATTGAACTGCTCCGCCATCTCTACGAGAGACGCGCTACAGTCTAGAGGTGTTAGTGAATTTAGGGAGACCCATTCCAAAGATTTGATTGCAGCCACTTCTAGGGGCACGTTGCAGGGAGTGGTTATCTTTGCCCCTGCTTTGGAACCTAGTTGTCAACGAAATATTAGACGACGTTGTACTACTAGAAAGAGGTATATTCGTCTCAATTATTAGTGAACGACTAGGAAAATCCCTGAAAAACATAAACTGACAGGGCCAAGGAATGTGGTCAAATCAACCCAAGAAAGACAGAGTTAGTGCCAGAATTCGATTCGCATTCTATTTAGGGAACATCCCTCAAGATCTCAGACAAGGTAAACTCGAAGCCCATCACTAGCGCGCATCAGCATATCTGGCGCCATGAGAACAACTTCAACAGCAGGTCTGGAAACAGTTCTCGGCCCGCTGCCAATAGATCTATGTTTATGCAAGAATCTGCAAAGTGCTCTAGGAATCAGTGAAGTAGCTAACGAGTTGGTGAGAAAGGGGCTTCTGTGCTACAGATTGAAAAAGCTGATTCTAAAGGCAGCAAATACAAAATAGGAACTACTTCCCAGGATACCCCTCACTTTCTTTGTCACTGCCAAAGCCTTTGCCACCTGAGGAACAAAATTCTAAGAAGATACTGATTGGTTGGTTAATGTGGCCCTCGCTAGAGTACACTAAGAACAAAATAGGCCCATTGTGCTGCCACTAGGTAGGCGCAGGTGGCCCATACTGTCCGCTTCTGAATCCAATTTATTTATAGCTATTGTTAGCTATGGTAGCCGTAGAGGCATTATTGAGATCATTGAGACCATTAAAATGGTAACGATCTAGTGCAGCCTTGCTAATGTTAGCAAGTGCAGGACACGTGCACAGGAAGTGTAGGACTGTCTCTTCTTCCTTCTCGTCCCTGCCACTTCTGCAGAAGTCATTACAGGGGGTACCCAACCCCTTTCTGCATGCATGTCCATCGTGCAGTGTTCTGTTATTACGTTGGTTAGTGTAGAAAGGGTTCTTCTCTAATGCATTAGAAGTCCGCGAGATCTTATTTGGTCTGATTTTGGCCATAGTTGCTTTGTGATAAGGCATTGGCCAAGTTGGCTCAATCCATGGTTAGCTTTCTTCAGAGCATCGGTGTGGATGAAATACTTAGCATAAGACATCGGTGCGTCAATGTTGGCTATAATTGTGCGTGTTCCTCGTCTAGCCAATTCGTTAGCTACGTAGTTCCCCGGGGCGACACAATGACCTTGTACCCAGCAAAAGTTGAGGTTGTACTGACCACCTATCTCGGTAAGAAAGAAGCTACAATGGTTCGGTAGCTTTATGGAGGGAGAGGTGGAGGCCTAAATCTTCCGAAAAGACTCCGGCGCCGACTCCGTCCTGGGTTTTGGAACCGGATTACTGGTTAATCACCTTCCCGATAAAGAGTCAAGAAGTTTTTTTTAGGGTGCTACTGGATGGCTAAACACTGAGATTAAATAAAGTAAACTAAAGTCGAAGGAGGACAACAGGAGAAATGGGTCTCTTTGGTATGAGTTTCCCAAAAATAGCGAAAAATTCCCCACTCCACTGTATCGCCACACAGTGGCCCTCAAATCGGCATATACACTCTATCAACCTCATAAACAAAAGGCAAATGTTTATTCTCAAGTTTATACACCGCGCAACTTGATAAGGTGTGTGCTTCCTAACATTCTCACCTTTTTGTGAAAGTCTAAAAATAGAATTTAATTTATAATCGAAATTTTGTACGAGATCCCCTATCCAAAGATCCTCTTTCCAAGGTTCAGATAAACTACTTCATTTGATACCAGCAAAACGCCTCCTATTTACACAGTCACTTGAAAAAGTATCTCTCCCAGCATAATCACCTCTCTCTCTACTTTTAATTTTATTGACCGTGTCTTTTTTTATTTTGGGAACACAAACATTGATCTTGTCGCGTACGATATTTGTTTTAACGTATAATTACACGTTTTATAGGTGTCGCCAAAATATAACGGGCTGGCTAAAAAAAATGAAAAAAAAAAACAAGAGACTACGAGCTTTTAGTTGTTTAACAACAAACAAAAGTCAGAGACAGGGAGAGCTTTTAATTTTAAAGGCACACGATCAATGATCCCTAAATTGTAAGAGAGACAAACAGATAGTGTATCTCAGACAGCTTCAGAGAATGTATCTCAGACTGTTTGCCAGCTGAGTGCCAGTCTTAGCTCAGACGTCGTGCTCGCGATAACTGTTTTTATTTTTTTTCTGTGTCGCCGTCGTCGTTGTCGTCCGATTTATATATGCACGTATCGCGCGAAAGGTCTTTATGTTATCGTAATGAATCGATAGAAATGCGCACAGTTAGCCACAAAGTGAAGGAGAGCAGTACAAAACGCACATTTATGTCGAATTAATCTAAGCGCACACTATCCATTACGGTTCGCATTATGTATCTTTGGCTGGGAAATGACTAATCCGCCGCATATCCCCCCTAGATAAAAATTATATCTTTCTATCTATTGTGTGCGATTTTTGTTTACGAATTCAATTAGTTTATAATACAAATACTTAAGTGTAATTGAGTATCTGAGAAGAACAGAACGAAAAAAAAAGACGTTTAGCAATTTAGATCTAATGAGTGGTGCCGCGATGTATCTGTGAAATATCAACTTTGTTTCCCTTGCTACTGTTTTTGTTTTTCTTCCACTTTTCTGTGTTATATCTATTCAAATTGATGCCTGAACGCGGTGCGATGGAAATTTGAATATTTTCCCTTCGATCAATCAAGAAAAATTATGAATTTAATTAACGAACAATCAGTGACAACAAGTACTACATCCACAAGCGAGGAATTATCTCTATCTTCGGCTCAAACTCGAGTCAGATCGTCGTTAGAATCGTCCACCACAATCGTTGAATTTATAGCAGCAGAATCATCGCCTTCGACGTTGTCGTTGCCATTGCCGTTGTCGTCGTCGTCGTCTTTGCCATCGTCGTTGAAATTCTCGAGTTTAGTTCGTTCATCATCATCGCCATCGGTTGAATCAATTAATAGACAAATTGAGAAAATTTCCAATACAATAAGTTCTAGTGATGCCAATCAAATCAATTTAATCAGAAAAATGCCAACAACAACAACAAAAACGAAGCCAACAGCTGGTAAAACAGCAGTGCCACCATCTCTATCATCAGCGACAGCATCCAACACAGCAACTGTCAATATCGATAATGTCAGTGACGTCAGTGATTGTATGAAAAATAAAAATGGCGACAGCAAAACTGACACTACCAGCCCAACAGCAACAACAACAACAACACTTGGCGCACCAGAAAAGGAACGAAAAGTTGGCTGTGAACACTACAAGAGGCGTGCAATGTTTGTCGTACGTACTGTATACCTTCATGATTTGTTGATTTAGTTAATTGCAATTTAATTTACGGTATTTTTAAGTAGGTGTAATTTCAGATTTTTTTTTTCCCAATTTTTTGCATTTTTTTTTTTGTGGAAAACGTGGGCCACATTTGTTGATGGAACCCACACACAGAGAAAAATATTTTTTTCATTGATAAGCCTAAAATACAGATCGGTTGGGTGGTATTGGTTTGCATATTAGAATTAATTAACATTTATTGATTGATGAAACGAGTATTTGCCATGTCGGCGATGGTGTTTTAAGAGGTTTTTCTCATTCAATGTGAATGTCAATAGTGTGGCTTAGAAGCGTCGTCGTCTCGCCATCGTCTCGTGGGAGGTTCAACTATGAAAAACCATGAATTCTTAGGTAAAGTTTAATTGGGGTTTCTCATCAGTACAAATTATTTTAGTAAACCACATTATGTGATGAACACAACCAGCAACAACAATGGTGTCAATTGAATTACAAAGAAAGTATACCACGGCGCAATCTAGGTGCCCAAAATGAAAGTAAAAGTGTTGGGCTTAGTGAAAGACCCGACTTTCTTTTGTTAATGACTATTATCCAAAAGCGTTTAAATTCGCCTAGAAAAAAAACATAAATAAAAATAAATTCATTTTTTAATGAGTTGGAAATATACACATTGTGTTCGATGAATTCCAAAACGGGATTCATGGCGGATAGTTGTAGATGACGAATAAATTTGCGATTTGCTTCCGCTTACATATAAAATGGGTGAGGAATTGTATTTTTTCTTTTTTTCGTAGGCCAAAACGTACAAAACCGCTGAATGAAATCTTATGAAATTTGACGGGGTCATTGACAGTGTACATGGCCGGTTACTGGTGACTGGCTTTCTATGCCGGTTACAAATAGACGTAGTTATGTTGAAGATGCTTACATTGAGGAACACTTCAGCGTAGCATTTTATATTTCTCTTTACATAAATAAGCGTTTAAAAATACATGACAAAGGAAAAATGGAAATGTGAAGAAAGGTTAAATGCTGAACTGGTAAAGAAGAACGGGTGCGTACGTCGCTCCAGAGCCTAGCTTCCTGCGACCATTCGTGTTGTGCGTGTTATATTTTTCGCACACATGGAAGGGGCCTACGGTTTAGCGTCATTTCCGAAAGACGAATTGAGAAGCTTTCTCATGACAGTTATTACTCTCGGACGTTTGCCAGACATTCGCGAGAAGTGTGACCGTGAAAAAACTTTTTAGTGTTTTCTAGGACTCGAACGTCGAACCTTTCGCTCAACGCACTTACCACTTGAGCCACGGCGTCCACAAGAGATGAAATTGTTCATGGAAAAGTGCCCAAATTGTGCAAAGGCAAAGCAGTCACAAGTGTGCAGCGGTTTCGTCCTCTTCCAGACACAAAGGCCTGAACCCCTAAGTCCTGTCCTATTGTTTTCAGGTATTCGTCATCGGAAGAAAAACAGCCGCAACGAGCCCTGTAATAGTCTCAATTCGCTCTTGGGTAGATTTAACAGAAACCTGGCTCTGCCCGCACTGGCTGCGCTGCGTCGATCTACTGCTTCGTTTGCCGGCATGAACCAAGACGTCGCCAGTAGTCGACATGCTGTTTTAGTAGCAGCTCAGCCATTGCTTGTTTAAAAATTACCAAGCTGCAGTCTATTGATGGCTGAGGGCCCACGAAGGAGCAACGCGTGGAATGTGTCTGAAAAGCTCTTCAGCCTCACCTTCTCTGTGTCCTCCGCCAAAGATTACCGCCCACTCAAGCAGCGTTCTAAAGCGGAATACTGATTTCTTGTTCACGTACTTGATGCAGAAATACAAGGGAGGAAGGTTCATAAGGCCTTCCAATTCGGCAGTTGGAGTTTCTCTTATCGCGTCAGTAATGTAGATGCAGGCAATGTGCTGCAGTTTACCGAGCTTGCGTTCGAGGAATTCAACGCTAGCCCACCATGCGACCGAACCATTCACTGACTATGCCAGTTCATATTCAGTGGAGCATCTTAAGGCTTTAACCTCGGACCCAACGGAACATTCTACGGCACTGCCAAAGGATGCTGGTGTCTCTTAAGATCTTGGTCTCAGGGTATTCTTTGAAAGCAAAGAATTTCTGGTTGAAATTGTGCTCCAAATAAGGCACCAATGCAAAGATTAATTTAAAAGAAAAAAATTCTAAATGTCCAGGTCGTAAAACATCACGAAATGCGGATAAGAATTGGCCAACAAGATCGGATGATTTGACATCATACGCTCCAACTAACCTTATCTAACGATTTCTGGACTGTATTTCATTGGCACTGAGCAGAGGTAGATAAGTAAGAAACCCTTTCGAATCCACGGAAGGAAGTTAGGGCGTAGGGTTGTTATTGATAGTCCGTTGAAGAATATCAGGTCAGCGGTTTACATGCTCATTCAAGCGAACATCTTCGGTTAGCACTTTGAGTGAAGCAATTTAGACAGATCTGAAAAACGCAAATATTTGGCACAAATAGCCCGTAGAGGACTTGGGATCTATGTATCTTGGGACCTAGCTTGGGAGTTTGTCAGACTTTCGTGAGAGATGGGACGTGGCCAGAATTTAACCTCAACTCAACCCTCCTGCTCAGTAGTAGGTACAACGTACCACTGAGATCCAGTGTTCTAAGGAACATAAGTTTTGACATTTTAATGTTTATCTCGACATTGCGAGACGTACTCTTGCCAGACCCTAGAGGTACACTTTTTAATGAAGCATCTGGACTATCACGCTTGGACTACATTTGATTATCATTTGAAGAGGTAGCAAATCAAAACAAAAGCAAATTATCAAGATGTCTTAGAAAGCAAGCTCCTAAAACGCAAAAGATACTTAATATGTCGGCACGAAAGCAAGGAACAAAGATCAATGCACTTAATCCCCTAAATGTAGACATAGATAGATATTCAGGCTAGAACGCATTGCTTTGTCTTTGTTTTGACACTTGAGAATGTAGCCCATCTAATCTTCGGCCTTGAAACGTCCCCAATTTTAAGTTTTTCAGACTCAGACTCACTCCGTCGTAGAATCACTTCGACGCCAGAGTCCCTATAAATTTCATTCGTTCTGTTTATTTAGTTAATAGGGGCTCATATTTTTTTTGTTTAGTAAAATAGGCCCCCTAAGACACACGCATCTTCTTGATAAGAAAAACGTGTTTGTCATTAAATGTGATTAAGATGCGTTTCTTTAGTTGGTAATCACGTTTCGTAAGTGTCGTGTGCTTTGATAAAAATTTGCATAGTGACTCATGTAGGTATCTGCGAGGTGCGTCGTTTTATTTTTATCTGTACCGAGTGGGCTCTGCGTAAATATGCTCAATCTGTTGGCATCTGATGAGGAGATGACTTTTTTGACCTGCCATTGTCGTTATTAGGAAGTGTATTCTGACGTCAAAGGTCTGTCCCGCTAAGGAAACATGCTTGATAGCGAGATTCCTTAAGTGGGCGGAATGAAGTACATACATATCCCACCCCAATCCAGTGTCATTATAACTATTATACTTTGGCTGACGGGTAGCTTAAAAAGCCCCTTAGCAGTCAAAACCTACAAAAGGAAGACCGAGGCGGTATACAGGACCTACGCACTGAAAGCAATCACAGACTTTCGAACAACGTCATACGACGCGGGATGTGTAGCCGCCATTGAGATCTTTGCAAATGAAGCTCAGGAGAAGTCAAATTCACACAGAATAGCTGCAAGACCTTAAGACTGCATCCGGCAACAATCGAGAGTGACCAGTCTAATTATGTGGCAACGAGGATGGGATTCGTCTGACAAAGTCAGATGAACCTACAAAATCATATCCGACATTGAGCCATGGGTGCTTCAGGACGTATCTAAGCAGGTTCGACCACGACAATGACTTCTATTGCCCAAGCTGAGCAGAAACCATTGAAGATGCGCAGCACGTCATATTTTATTGCCTGCGCTACGTAACTGAAAAGCATCAACTGGAGGAGGAGTTTAGTAAGACTCTCATCCCGGAAGAAATAACCAGGCAGACGGGGAAAGCATGGGTAAGCTGAAGACACAGAAGAATGAAGAAAAACGAAGAAGAAGAGCAGAGCAGCAGTAGAATGAAAATGTGAGCGAGCCGATGACATAGGGCTAGAGCCCCTAGTGCTGCGACAAAGGCTAGAGGCCTCTCCTCACGATGAAATGCTTGGGAGCAATGCCGCGAGAATCGGTGGTATAAGGGGAGGTAAGCGTCCGACTTCTGGAATATAAGATCTCTATATCACATCTATAAAAAAAAAAGGCGATCCTATGTCTCCGACCAATTATAGAGGCATATACCTGCTAGATGTCGCTTATAAGATCCTGTGTGAACGTCTTATGTGGTTCAGCATCACATTTTTGGCACCTACCGATCGACTTTAGACCAAATATTCGCGCTAAGACATATTCTAGAAAAGACCAACAAATTTCAGGTCGAAACACATCATCTGTTTACACATCATCTGTTTAAGGCTTCGTCACTTGGAACTCTACAAGCTGATGGCTGAATTCGGTATCCAACCCAAAAAACTGACTCAGCTCTGCCATGTTACGCTGGAAAAAACGCACGGTTTTTAGTGCAGTTCGGGAGCTCAACTCCGGAACCTTTCCAGACATGCTCCGAATTTCAGCAAGAAGATGCACCGTCATGCGATTTTTTCAATTGAGTGTTGAAGCTGAAGATAGTACAGAGTGCTGGTGTCAACACGGAAGGTGCTAGTTTTCATGAGTCAATCAAGCGCCTGTGATACGCAGACGATATCGACATCCTCGGGGGTTTTCTACGAGCCGTTGTAAAGGCTTTCGAGGCAATCGGAAAAAAGACTATAGACATTGGTCTGAAAATTAACATCTGTCCAACGCTTAGGACGAAACCTTACTAACGACAGTTACAACTGCGAGGTAGTTAAGGAGCTTCTCGCGACCACCTTTGCGAGAGGTGGGACGGTCAAAAAACTTGGTGTTTTCTTGGATTCAAACCTCAACCCTCCCACTCAGTAGTTCAACGCACGGCGCCCACTTTTGACGCACCTACTACGGAGAATTTTTTAACTCTACCAACGGCACCTTAGTGTACATTCGACGAATATTTACCCTAGCAAATCGCTGCTACTTCAAAAACAACTGGGCTCAAAGCTCCTAACACGAAAGACGAAAGTGATGGTCTACTGAAATTTAATCCTGCCAGTCCTACTATATGGCGCCGAAAGCTGGCCGATGAGCAGGAAAGTGGAGTAGATCTTGGGCTCCTTGGAAAGAAAAATACTTCTTCGAATATTCGGTCCAATATGCGAGACTGAGGAATGGAGAAAATTTAACTATGCTCTGTACCAAGATGTGGATATAGCCCGAAAGGCCAAAACAGGTCGATCATATCAACAGAATGGACGACAACTCTCCAACGAAGAGTCTTCGAATCCCAGGTGCCAGGTTTGAGACGACAAGGAAGATTGCACCCCTGTTATAAGCAGATAACAGTATGCTTAGTCTGACTGACAACAGTAAAGGGAATAGAAGGCCGGAATGTCTCAGACAGAGACTTTTCACGGTTCGAGAGGTCGAAGCTTGCTCTAAATAAATCCAAGCCAGCCCGGAAATTTATGACTAAGTTCAAGTCCAGCCGACTGTGAATACCATCTGAAGCTCAGATTTGCCACCCAAGAAACTAATTTCACGATTCGTCCTCTCACAAATGTCTGACACACATCCGAGAGCAAAACAGCCGCCAAAGAGTTCCTCTATCCCTCTTTTCGAACCGCACTGGATAAAAGAATTTAAGCCCTTACTCCTACATAAGCGTGCAATTTTTTTGAAGGCCGTCAAAATTTCACCCAAAGCCAAGTCGCTGACTATATTAATAATCATTTTACCAATTTAATATCCATGAGTCATTGACCCGCGAACATCCATTAAGCGTTATATCGCAATCTCTTAATACTTAATAGTACACATAGTAGGCTTATGGTAAGCAGTTCATGTACATTACAGGGGAAAGCTGCACCAGTTGAAAGTAAAACCTTATCTTTAAAACATGTCAAGTCGACGTCGACAACGACGACGACGATAACGACACAATGCCTACTTAAAATTCCAAGCAAGGCCGATGTCAACAAGTAACCACCAACTTACCTGATGAAATCATAAAAATAAAAATATAATTTAAATGCTAAGCGAATATTTAAACAAACGTGAGTACTTGTACAAGTAAATGAATGGCTTGCAACTGGAGCGCGAGAGATGAAGCAACGTTCATCCAAAAAAAATGGAAAAAAGATCCCAATTCAGGAAAATCTGATCTAGATGCGCACCATCCCAACAAGCAACAGCCTAATGAGATGCCCTCGGCAAATTTATAGAATGCAGACCTCAATCAATAAACACAAAGACGACTTAACGAGCGCATCACAAGAAAATTATTATGATTCGCGAAAAAAAAACGAAGCAATTGGGTCACGAAAATAAACGTGACAACGTGCGACCCAGAGCGTGACTCAATTACAAGGCAACGTTCCTGGCACACTCGTACCAAACGACGCACGGTTTGTAAGAACACCTACCTCAGTAGCTCGCATAATTAATTACCTGATTCTACAGCACACAGCAAATACTTACAAAAAAAATAGAAAAAGGAGAGATAGTCGTAGAGAAAAAAAACAGAAAACAATGCGTCTGATAATTAATTTATTCCACTACACACACTCGTATGGTTATTAGCGCTGAGCAAATAAAATTCGCTTTGAAGGAGCTATTTGCTGATTGGCTTACAATTTTTATGTTTCCCATAAAAACATTTATTCAGCGACTTAACGAAGAGAAAACCGAAAAGTATGCTTTGCTTAGATGATGCTGCAGATAGTGAGCGACGAGGATGTGAGCCTTGGCAGAGACTTCCTGGCAAACATGTGAATCAGTACTGTGCTTCGTGGTCTTAAGGTCCCATTTCTATACTCGTTCTGTAAATACCGTGTGTATTGAGTAAGCTGAGAACCACTTCAACAGCGGAGCTTCAAACCATGCTTCACCTTCTCCCGATAGACATCATCGGCAAGCAAATGGCTACCTGCACTGTTCTTCGTCTGACAGCATACTTATGATGCATAGTCATCTCCCCAAAGAATACTGTAACTGACGTCAGCTTAGGCTTCATCAAACACTCGAGACCGGACAGATCAGAATGGATGCAACGCTATATGCCTTACAACGGTTTGCTGTCAATGTTTACGGATGGATCCAAAACCCAGGACAGAATCGGCGGCGGAGTCTTCTCGGAAGCCTTAGGCCTCCACCTCTTCATTAACATTCCCAACCATTGTAGGGCTTTCTTAACGAGATAGCGGGCAGTACAACCTCAACCTCTGCTGGGTATCAGGTCATTGTGACGTCGCAGACGAATTAGCTAGACGAAGCTCTTAGCATAATGTCTTATGCTAAGTATCTCATCCACGCCGATACGCCAAACAAAGTTAACCATACATGGATCCAACTTGGCCAATGCCATATCGGCATCGCCGCTGGACAACTATGGCTAAAACTAGGCCAGATAAGATCTAAGAGACTTCTAAAGCATAAGAGAAGACCCCTCTGTGCACTTACCTACGTAATAACCGGCCACTGCTCGATAGCCAGGCATGGGCATCTCCTATAATGACTTCAGCAGAAGTTGCAGAGTCAAGGAGGAGGAAAAGACAGTCCTACACTTCTTGTGCACATGTCCTGCACTTGCTAACGTGAAGAAGGCAACACTAGGTCATTACCATTTCAATGGTTTTAATGATCTCGCGTCTACGGCTAACATAGCTAACAACAGCTTCATAAGAAAAAGCAATTGGTTCCAGGAACGAACAGTGTGTCATCTGCCTCTACCTAGTGGCAGCACAATGAAGGCCATCTGCGATAGGTTAAGTCAATTGAGCTGAGCTTTAATAGCAGTTTAACTGAAGCGGTAGGCATACCGAGATTCGCACTGTCCGGCGATAGGATTGTACCCTGCTTGGCGACCTCGTCGACTATGCAATGCCCTGTAGCCCGGCACCCAAATGAGGTGGATATTGAATCTTGTTAAGAGACAGGCGACAATTTAGGACGGATTCCAGAGATTGAATCGCGGCTTGGCTGTCAGTAAAAATGATGACATTCCGCTTAGATATCACATCGTACTTTATCTACGACAAGGCTTCAGGGAGGCGGAGAGAGATTTTTAAGTTGTAATCATTTGAGAATACACCCCCATCCACTCCTGATTCTGTTTTAGATCCACCTGCGCATGGACTCCTTGTCTAACCCAAGATAATCCCTTGCAGTCGGGTTTCAAAAACAGAAATTTGCGATCAAAATTCAGAAATTGACAAATCCTCGTTTAAAAAAGTGCTTTTGAAGGTTCCTCGAATGTCTGTAGCTTTACAGCTCACCCGGCTCCTATTGTGAAACAGTTTAATCTCTCAAAGCCAGCGCTAAAATATCGATTGCTTAGCAAAGCACTGGCCAGTAAATTTATTTATGGCAGACACTTCAATTTGAATCACTTTAGAGAGCTGTTCAAATTGGAATTGCTCACAGTAAATCGTGAATACAACTCTTATACAACACAAAAGGATATTTTTAGACTCTGTCTACTCCAAAGTGCCACACTCCAACAGCAGACACACACTACTTTTCTCACTCATTAGTTAGCAAAAACGCATATTTCCAACAATTCTAACACCTCCGATCGTGACCCAAATCTATTTATGGAAGCGCCAAGCCGCGATTTAATGGAATCCCATAAACTTAATTTTCGACAGTCACGGCCCCCGAAGCGACAGTGCTAATGTCACACCTCCACTCAAGTGTGGAAAATATGAAAGGAAAACAACGCACATCACTCCCAGCGCAGAGCTCTCAGTGTGCATTCTAAAATCCAATAGCCAAATCCAATCCAACAGCCGAAGCCGATTAGCATAACAATAATTAAACTGGAGTAAGAATCGTCATCGTCGTTGTCGTAAGGCGCAGAAAAGGTCGTGAAATCTAAAAAGTTTTCTTATGTAAGATCGATCAAAAATTGAAAGCAATCATCAGTCACCAGCCTTGGAGAATGCAGCTTTGCTTCTGCTCCGACTGGGACTGGGTTTTGGTGGAACAAGGTGAACCTGTTGCCCTGAATGAATGCAATTTGTTAATGCCATTGAACATCTACGAAACTGGATTTGATTTTTTTTGAATTTGTTGTTGCTTTAATTGCTCTTGATTGTACAACATATGTATCTGCGGTTGCTTGTATTTCACTGCTGTACTGTCGTAAATAATATTTTTCAGATAACTGAATGGGGCAGTGGTACCTTGTCCTTTCGTTTTGTCGGTCAACTTTGGAAAAAATGTTCTGAAAGGGAGGACTGGATTGAGAGAAAGACGCGCTGCTTGAATTCAGTTTTTTATGACCTCAATCTAAAGATTAAAAAAGATGAATCAACACCGTAAGCGGAATTGATTTGCCAGCGAACTGTTTTCGTAGCCCCTTTTAGAAAAATCTGTATATTTCGAAGCCGAAGACCTTCGTCTTTTTGAAATCAGGACCACAATTCCTAGCCTTCAATTCAATGCGTCCAAGTTAATGTAATTTTTATTCTTTTATTCCCTGCACAGTGGTATTCCCGCAGAGCTTCTGCGAGCCGCTCCAACAACATCAGCAGAGCTTTTATATCCTCTTGTAGAGAGAGCCTGGGAGGCAGAAACTTTCCCCGATGAGTGGAAGAAGGGAATGATTGTCAAGGTCCCCTAAAAAGGTAGCCTTTTGGAGTGCGAAAACTGGAGAGGAATTTGCGTTCTTCCCGCAGTTGCTAAGATAATAGCCAAGATAGTTCTAGAGCGAATAAAAGAGCATCTGGAAGACACACTCGATGCCGAACAAGCAGGTTTCCGCTCTGGATCCTCCTGTGTCGACCACATCAACACCCTGCGGATCATAATTGAACAGTGCGTTGAATACCGGTCACCACTTCACTTGCTGTTTATAGATTTTGAAAAGGCGTTCGACAGTGTCAGCAGGCAGTTTATCTGGCTTGCCTTGCGCAGGAGAGGTATACCCGATAAACTAATAGCTATTATCAAAGCAACTTATGATGGGTCTAAGTGCCATGTTTTGCATAAAGGAAAGCTGTCAGAGGAATTCGAGATCCAAAGTGGGGTTCGACAAGGTTGCATTCTATCGCCGATACTTTTTTTGTTGGTGATTAGCGATGTGCTTCGTGCAGCCTTGTCTACTGGAAGCGGAGGAATTCGTTGGACTCTTTCAACTCAACTTAAGCATCTTGACTACGCTGACGACGTTTGTCTACTCTCTCACAGGATTATGGATCTGCACCAAATGACAGCAAGTGTGGAGAGGGAGGCAAATGTCGTGGGGTTGAAGATTAACACTGCCAAAACCAAAATCATCAATCTCGGCACTTCCTCAACAACTCAAGTTAACATTGCTGGACAACCGATAGAGAAAGTAGAGAGCTTCCAATATCTTGGGAGTATGGTCTCGACCGAAGGTGGAACCGAACAGGATATTGTCAACCGAATCGGCAAAGCAAAGTCTGCGTTTGGAATGTTGTCCAAGATATGGCGAAGCAATGCAATCAGCTTAAACACCAAGCTGCGACTGTTCCGTTCTAATGTTGAATCCGTGCTGTTGTATGGGTGCAGCACTTGGAAGGTGACCTCCATTATCACAAAAAAACTACAAACGTTCGTCAATAGGTGCCTACGTAACATCTTAAGGGTTTTCTGGCCTAACCGTATCTCTAACGAACATCTTTACCAGAGAACGGGTCAGGAACCAATAGGCAGAACCATCCAACGACGGAAGTGGCAGTGGATTGGTCACACACTTCGAAAAGGCGACAGTTCCATTGCAAAATACGCAATGCAGTGGAATCCGTTAACACAAGATGGTAGAAGAGCGGGTCGGCCTAAAAACACATGGCGCAGAACAGTTGAGGAGGAGTCACGGCAATTGGGGAAGAGTTGGAGAGAGCTGAAGCTCATTGCCAGGAACCGTACACGATGGCGCGTAGGCGTAGTTGAGGCCCTAGGACCCACAAGGGGAAACAGGACATAAGTAAGTAAGTACAGTGCTGCCTGATGGACTACAAAGTTGATATAACTCGGGATGAAAATTAGGAAGTCAAAGAGTCTGCAGCTACACGTACTAATAAAAAATCACTTCACTGGCATAAAGGACACTCTTCAGGAACTCTCCACAAGTATTGAAAAATCCCTCAGAGACGAAGAAATTGCGGTGAACTGCTTCCTTGACATTGAAGGAGCCTTCGACAACACGGAACATGTCCAGATGCATCTAGAACTCACTAGTAGACAACACTACATGTAACTGGGTAAAGCACCTGCTTAATGGTAGAAATTACATTAGGCAGTAAGAGAATCAGCGTCACTCCTCTAGCAGACTTGGTTATACGAAGAAAATAAACACTAAAGGAGGTGCTCTCCTCGAGATCGATAAAATCCTAAAAAGCTCTACAGAAAAATTAATCAAGACCGTAATAAAAGTCCAACCCAAGCGGATTCATGGGCCTAAAATTTTTTAGGTAAATCAATTTAGCCCTCGAAAAACGTCAGGAAAGAACGTCACACTCCCGAAGCTCGATGCCATTACAATCAATATTCAGACTTAAAAAATTGCCTTGTAACCACTATCGAATTCAAGTCATTTTGGAAAGGAGATCATGTCCAACTGAAGCCTTGAATGTAGTACTGCCCCTTATGCCACTTGACCTTATATTCTTATTTACATCAGCATGTAGTGCGGTCAGAAACGGGGTGCTTTTGTACCAAACCGTATGGTCTCAGCAATATCCTCATAAAGTTACCAGGGGATCTATCACAACGGACCTATCATTGGTCTAAGTGTGCTCGCGACTCCTAGCTGATAGCCACCTCAACCTACCAGGGGATCTACCGCCAAAAGACTACACAACACCCAAAGTGAACTTTAGGAAGAACGTCAGTATTAGTTTTCTATCCAGAGTGCAGTGAAAAAAAGGCGAAGAAATAAACGAGTAGGAATCAAAATCCTCACTGATGGTTCAAAACTGGCCTGTGGGCTAGGGGCGAGGATTTTTTCTGATACCTTCTATAACAAAATCATATCGGCTACCTGATTCGCGTAGCGTCTTTCAGGCGAAAGTACTTGCTCTACGACAACAAGAGGCTTGCTGTCTACTGGGACAGGACTACATCCTTCAGTACCATCGCCATCCCCATTCACAGCCGGACTGATATCAAGGCGATTGTATCCGCTACAGGAACTGGGCTTACTGCGTCATCGGTTCAGGATTTGTCTCCTCTGAGTGCCGGAACACAGCTACATAGAGGAGAACGAGCGAGCTGATGAACTAGCGAGAGGGAATCTGGCCGTAACAAATCCCTTGCGAAAGCGATACACATACCATTGAGGGCCCTTAAGGGTAGTATCTTCGAGCATTTTTTATAAAAGGCCAAGAACAGATGGCATGATTTGCGGGCAATGGTTGCTCAATAACAAGTGGCATAGACCACAAGGTCTACAAAAGAGAAACCGTGAAGATTTCGCTAGAATCGTGGTGATTATTACAGGCCACCAGCCCATTGGAATTCATGCTGCCAGAGAGGGCATTACATTCAATGCATATTGTTGCAGCTGCAATATTGCAAATGAGACAGTCATACATTCGTTGCAAGTGAAATGACAGTGAAACAAAATTTTGATATTTTCTTTCAGTCGAACCTAAATTTTCCACTCAACACAGCTCAAATTTCTAACCATGGCCCACTTTTTAATAACAGTAAAGAAGCATGAAATACTGGGTCGTATGCAAAAAGCTTTCGCTCAGACTCAAGTCTCACTTTTTATAGCATTAGCTCGGGTTCGTATGCAAAAAGAAAATGAGACACATCTCAGAGACTGAGCTTTTGCTAAATGGATGAGACAGTTCTCATGCTTTGTTTTCTCGTATGCAAAAAACATTGCAATGTCTCAGAACAATGAGATAAAGCTCATAAAAAGTCAAGACTAGAAATTTGTTGTATCATTAGGTCAAATGGCTGCGTATTTAAGCGTTCTCGGTGCCACTGCGCAAAATCGGGACTTCAAAAGTCTTTATCGATTTAATTCCGTCCAAGTAGATTGGTTAACTGATCACTTTCTCCAACATAATGAGGATTATCGGGGAGGAAAAATTAATAATTTAACCAGAATGATGGTTTTCCTAAGATTTGTTGGAGATCCTGGATTTCAAATTGGCATAGCCGAAGATTTTGGTATAAGCCAATCCAGCGTTTCGAGAATAGTCAGTGAAGTTGCGGTAAAAATAGTGGAAAAAAGCCAATACTGGATCAAATTTCCTATGAGTGCGGAGGAAAATGACTCTGAAAAGAACTTATGGCAGCTTAAAAACAAATTTCCGTTATGTATTGGAGCAATAGACTGCACACACGTTCGTATCAGTAAGCCGAAGCACCATAGTGGAGAGTATGTAAACCGAAAGGGTAAGTGTAAAGTGAGAAACTCATATAAAGTGTAAATGTTTGTGCCCTTAGTTTCCAAAATTATGTTGTGATCTGCTTCTAGGTTATTATTCAATTAACGTGCAAGCAACATGCAATGGAGCTGAAAAGTTTACCAGCGTGGATGTCTCATGGCCCGGCTCGGTCCATGACTCCAGAATATTTAAAAATTCTGATATTTACCAGGCACTTGTTAATAATCCGACGTGTGTCCTCATCGCTGATGAGGGTTATGCAATCACTCCCTTTCTAATGACGCCATTTCGAAGGATATCTACTGTTGTAGAAGAAAATTATAACAGTGTACTAACCAAAGAAAGAGTGATTATTGAACGTGTTTTCGGTCAGTTAAAACGGAGGTTTCCCTGTCTACAATACAAGCTAAGAATTTCCACACAAAATGCACCAAAAGTAATTTTGGCCTGCTTCGTTTTGCATAACGTATCGAAAAATTTCTTAGAGGAAAACGAAATTAGGGATAATTTTGAAGAAGAACCAACAACACCAAGCGAAGACGCCACTTCCGACGGCTCTAGAAGAGCTGCTGTCTTAACGGAACAAGGAAAAAGAAGAAGAAATGATATCGCATCGATTTTGTTTAACCAACGTAATGTTTAATTTCTTTATATTTAAATATACATTACAAAATCGTAACTTAAAACTAAAATTCAATATGTTTGAAAAGGTACTTCACTCTCTTCTGCTAAATTTGTTTTCTCCTGATCAATCAAACGCTTCAGTTTTTTGGTTAGAACTTGATTTTGCTTCAGCAAAACTAGTCTTTGGAGCTCTAGCATGGATAAGTTTTTTGTTTCCTCTGTTTCATATAGCTGTAAAGCATCGTCTTGCTTCCTCTTTCGTGACGAACCAATCGTTACTTCTTTTGCTTGAGCAAAGGAAGAAGAAGAATCGTCTGTAATACAGAAAACCTCGGAGCGTTTATTTAAACTTGTTCCTACAGTTACTGAACCTGTAAATATGATGAAATATTATTTTTATTCATGCAGTCAACAAATGAAATATCCTTACCCTCCAACCTATTCAGCACTGGATTCGGTGAATCACCATTAATCAATTCACATAACTCTTTTTCCCACGGTTTTAATTTAATTTTTCTATTTCCCGTTTTATTAACATCACATTTGTCTTTGAGTCTCGCTTTGATATTTATAATTTTTTTTGAAATTTGTGCAATTTGAATGGGTTTTCCAAATTTGGTTTCATACTCCGATTTAAATCTTTCTAGAGCTATTTTTTTCTTTTTTTTAACTTCGGGTACTTGGCTTTTCGATAACACAATAATATTATTTTTAATAAATTGTACTAAGAAACAGTTATTTTCATCACTTCTTATTCTTTCTTCTTCACTACACTCACTCAGTGAACTCATCTTTGCAATTTTAATTGAAAGAATGAATGAGACTGAGACAACGCACTGAGACAAAGGTTTTGCATACCAATTTTAGCTTTCGCTTATTGCAAACGCTTAATCTCGGTACCTTTAGCTCCGTCTCACATCTCAGTCTACTGAGACTGAGCGAAAGCTTTTTGCATACGACCCACTGAATCGAAAAAAAGCTAGATCAAAACATCATCCATTGACGTCAGACGATTATAAATCGCCGCCCAAAGTTACGACCTGTTACTAACGTCAACCGTGATTCGTTTTAGCCCAGCGATCAGTCACTGAACACTCCAAATACGTAAAATTAATTGTTATTCTAAAAAACACATTATCGTTTGAAAAGGTGATAATTTCCATTTAACCAAACAAAAAAAAATTTCCGTCCACTTAATTTAAGTCAAAATCTCACCCCCAATGTCACAACTAGACAAACTGATCGTGGTGTACGAGTATGTATGTATGTATGTCTAAATGACACAAGATCCAGATTTGATCGAGAATACATACACAAGCATACGTAAGTATCTGCCGTCTGCCATTTTTATTATATTGAAACTTGCAGTTAACATTAATTATTGGCTCGGAGAAAAGAAAAGTTCAAAATTTAATTACTGCGCACTGCCGAAACCCAATTCCGATTCCGATTCCGATTCCGATTGGTGACCAATCAAAGTGAGAGCAAAACGCCATTTTGTTACTACGACCACTCGTAGTAATTCCGTTTGCTAATAAATTCAATCATTGTTGACATTTACAATGATCACTGGTAATAGAGTTATATGCACGCTATACTCGTTCCCAGGTGTGGACAAATTGGTTCGACAAGCTGAGAACTATCGGCACAACTTAGCAGGGAAACGAGAACACGCTTTGCGAAAACTATATTTAGCCAAAGTGTAAACAGGGTTTAACTAATTAGCGCTGCATGCTTTAAAGGTTTTTCATGTTGGCCCGTAAAAGCATTTAAAAAAAAAAATTCAAAACAAATTCGGTCCCACATTCCTGGAGGACGAAGGTCTCGTATTTAGATTTCGTATTAACTGACGGTTACATCGTCGGAATCGTGATTTGCAAGTACTCCAAGTAGGCAAACATAAACATTCGTTCGTGTAATGGACGTTTGGGTAGGGTGTGCAAGATTCAAGGTACGCATGAACTAAAAATCCGGAACCCCTGTAGATTTCTACATTTTAGCACCTATTGGGAGTAGAAATTGTCTTGTTTGTGTTTCCAATAGCCACGGAAAATGTTTTTAATTAATGTGTGATTTTAGTTCAATCGCTCGTGGCGGGGTGCTACTGATGCGTCTGTGATGTCATGTCGGTGTTATTTTAAATTAAATGGAGATCGTTAGGCCTATTTAAAGTCTTAGTCCTTCAATCCTTAAACACTTTTTTGCCTCTGAATCAAGGTTGTAGTCGGTGTTTGTTACTCAACTGATGCTGTTCAACACTGGCAGCAACTGTTAGTTTCAGTAAGTCAAAAACTTGTACATGGAGACATATACTCATGTAAAGAGTGATTTTTTTTAAGCCCGTTAGAACGTTGAATACAGTTTGATTCAAAAGACCGATTCATTTGAAAAAGATTGCGATCCCGATTCCCTGTGATTCTCGAATCTGTCTGTCAAAATGCGTCACTTTTCAGGTAATGCTGGTCGTACGTCACGAATATTAAGATGGCCACGGAGTGTGATTGCTTGTGACTTGGTGGCCCGTGTAAGTTCAAGCCCCGCCAGGGAACAGCAATCACAGCCACCAAGCAAAACAGAGAAACGAATGAAATCTGATTTTCGCCAGCTACTTCATCAAAAAAGAAGTTGCAGCCTAGAACACAATGGACCGTAGAGAGTCGGGGTGCTTTTGGGATTTGCTTGCACGAATAACACAAACATTGCTGAATTCTAAGGCGTTAATTGTTGTTGGTTTATTAGAGTAATCCAATGAGCTCACCTAGCCTCTTAGGAAACGATCAAGAGGTGTCAAATCGAACGATCTTGGAGACCAATTGACAGGTTCATTACTTGAAATGAGTTTGTCGCCAAATTGTGATTTTATCAAGTGGTTGATTTCAGTCACGAGCTATCCTGTTGAAACTACATCTCAAACAACAATTCATCATGATCCATTAATTCATCATGGCCTCATTTTTGAACAAATAGGGTACCCTTTGAACACCAATCGGTGTATTTTTCCGCGGATTGGCATGCTACTGTACACTCTTCAGAACGCATTGGAAGTGCTTTGAAATTGCATTGAGAGAGTATGTGCTCTAAAATCTATCCACAGTTCAACGGATGGCTTGCTGAGACGATAGGTCGGTCATATGTGCCATTAAAATCACCGGAATCATTAATGAGTTTCCCGAATCGAGGACCGATTTTCAAAGCACATTTATGACGCTGTTCAAGCACAAGAATTTTTATGACGATTTGCATAAATAAGAATATCGAAAGGAGCGGTTAGGCAAAGTGTCAAAAATGAGTCTTTCGTTCAAGGGTTTGGTCTCTGGATACTTTGGCAGGACTGAGGCAATGATAAAGAGTAGTCCGCTATCAGACAGCGACCTCCGTGAAATTCTGGAGTAACCAAGGCAAGCACATCTCAAGTCTTGAGAAAACATACTTTTCCTCAAGGTTTGCATACAGAGGGGCAGATCAACTGCGACAGCTTATTTCAGCTGACGGAAACCATACAGAGAGCTCTTGAGACGAAAGAGTGAGTTCTCTGCGCCTTCCTAGGTTTCGAGGGAGCATTTGAGACCCAGATAGAAAGGTAGTCAGCAGAACAGTATCTAAGTGGATCTACAAGTATGCGTTGCTGAGAGCTGAGAACATCACATAGAATTGTTAAGGTCAACACATGTTGTGAGCTTGAGTGAGGCCACGCAGGCAACTTCGGTGCAAGTGACGAGGACATTGTTGTGAGCTAGGATGAGGCAACGTGGCTTCACAACACACAACAGACCACAAGGACGAGTAAAATATTTAGAACTACATCTAAACAGTAAACTCTTGTGGAGAAAGCACACGGAAGAGATATCCAACAAGGCTACCCGTGCTCTCAAGTCCTGGGGACTCAGCCCGAGCATTCTAAGATAGATGTACATCGCCATTGGGAGACGGAGTGATAGCGTAGGCAAATTGAACAAGTCTAGCCACAATGAGGAAGTGACTCACTAAGGTGCAAAAATTCCTTGAGCTAACTCCGCTTCACCTTGCGAAGCGGACGATCCCAAGGATGGCAAAAGAAGGTACCGGGAGAGAGAAATGCATCAATTCGAGAGAATACGATGAACTTCTCAATAAACTTCTCCTTCTAGCAATACTTAGGGACGATAGGATAAGGAAACTCAACTTCGACAAAAAATTTCGTACGAATTTAAGCAGCAAGAAGAACTGGAGAGACGCAAATCTATAACCTACGGACTAAGGAACCACATAATAAAGTGGTACACAGATGGCTCCAGAACTGTATTTGGGCCCAGATCAAAAACTCAGAATAACCTAGGTTCTCGCAACATCTTTCAAGCTGAAATGTATGCTATACATAGATGTATCCAAGTCTATGTCGAAGGAAGCTACAAAAATTGGCACTTGACTCTCATGTCATTAAATCAAAACTTGTGTGGGAATGCCTACAAGGTTACCCTCTGTCGAAATAGAGGGGAACAAGACGAAGACTCCTTGGCAAGACAAGGAGAAACAGAAGCCTCCAGTGGATCTGAACCATTCTACGAAGTAGGGAATCATACCAAATGCAAATAATTCAAGAGGATGAAGGAAGAAGACAAAGCGGGCACATGGACTAACACTCTGGGTATGAGGCAAGCTGTAGAAAGTTCTGGGATGCTACAAAATGAGAAACATAGCAAAAACAACCTACGTATATTAGAAGACTCTCTTTCTAAAGAGCCGCCATTTTGCGGAAACGTCATGCCAAATTTTCTCAAAAGGATTACAGTTTGCAAGTGAACCCGAGGTGGACACTTATCAGATATCGTATTCCACACGTATCGACAGAGTCTGTACCCTTTTTCTGCTAATTTAAAGTCGGAGCTCTCCATGGAGGACCCCTTACAGCCTGTAAAAGACGCAATTCTCAAGTTTTTTTTGTTTTTCGTAATTTACCGAAACTTTAGACTAGCAGCTGTCAGAGCTCATGTATATTGTGTCTGCCTGCCATCAGAATGCAAAAATAAAACAAAGAAAGGAAAAAAAAAGCGCTTGAATCATTGAATCAATTAAGCAGCACACTGAATGGAATGATCATTCCCTGGTCAGTTACGTGCCAATGTGGCAAAACTGACCTGCGATATTCACATCCATGTTAAAATTATAAGACTTTGAAATCAATTGAAGTTTTCGAATTTATTTAATTATTTTTTGCTGCCCAGTCATGGGTCTGTTCACTGTTCTGTTTCGCTGGAGGCACGGGGTTTCTATTTAGCTTCGAGGGATATATAGCCTAGCGTTTCAATATTCTCTGCTCACATCAAAAAGAAGTCTGTTTATAAAAGTTTATTTTTTTTTTGTTTTCTACATAAAATTCAGGGGAATCGAATCTGTTTACATCGCTTGGGTGTAAGGCGGGCGATTTGTTGTCAACCGGAGTTTCTATGAATTTGTTGTTGTTGACAGGCAACGCTTACATTTCCCAGACTCCAGGGTTAATCGAAAATTGTTGTTGAAAGTTATGAGATTTTTTTGGGGAGATAAACATGTGAAACTCCCACCCGTGGCGTTAATTCTTCGGTACACCTCAGGTAATTGGATTTGCTTTGAATATTTATAAGTACGTGTGTGGATACAGTGCACTGTGGTACTGTTTTCACTTCTTTTCTTAGGTGTGCACATTTATTCGGTTGATTAGCACAATTAATCAAAACCAGGCTATTGAGGAGATACGTAGAGGTCGGTGTACATACGGTATGTATGTAGCGTGTGGTTGGCGAACATCTCTATTACTTAAACCCTGTCGATTTCGTCATGTAATCAAAAATAAAAATCCGTCCGAAAGGCAATCGATTCCGCTACACAAATATGTAAAAGTCGTGTCAATTAAGTTTAACCCTCGGTGGGTAAATTTAGGTTGAGGTTAAGATTTAGTTAACCATCTGAATGGTGGATTGATAATTATTTCGCATCTATTGTTCCCAGCAGCGGAAACAGGTCTTAATTGGAAGTGGATGAAGCCTACAAAGGTGTTGGGCTTAAGTGAGCTACACTAGTGGCAAAAGGTTTTTTAGAAGGCTAGCCAGCCATATGCATACACGGATCATTTGGACATTTGGGCAGGCCACACGAACTGTTACTGGTGCGCCTGCAAATATCAAGCCAGAAGAAAACAAAATATATTCTGCCATTCAAAAGAAACACTAACGCATAGGTCAAAGCGTCACTATTACTTAGGTGGCACCACAGTTCGGGGTGGATCTGGGCCCCAACCAACAAGCCTCTCTTGGCCCAGTCCTTAGCCACCTCCAGTTGTGCAAACAGGCTAACAGCCTCCAGAGCGTCACTATTGATAGCTACAATGTGGAGGTAGTCAAGGTCTTCGGCCACATACGTAGGTTCAACTGTAAACCTATATAACGATACCAGATACTACCAGTTGGAGAGACTCAGATTTTATTAGTTTCTCTGGAGTACTGGAGGTGTGCTTAGTGGATGCTTTTCTCCAGCGGGGTTTCGAACTTATACCGGCCACGTCACAAGCACACACACTACCTACTTCTGGGTGACCATCATAAGATGGCTGGACACTGCGATGTAGAGGGAAACAAAAGTGCCTACGTACTGGTTAGTTCCCGCAAAGAGACATCAAGGTATAGAACTACCAATGTGTGTGACTATGAGGGTCCTTCCCGGTAGAATCTTTAACCAACTTGGGTGACCTAAGATGGTCCAACTTAGAAGGGCATAGGATGTCTGAGGCCTTGTCGCTTGTCGCCAGTGTTAGATCGGAAAAAAACTGAAGAAAATATACAACTAAGCAGATCATGGATCAGAACAGTTATCAGGTTATAGGTTATGTGCAGCCACTATAATGACCTATACGTCTCAGGGGACGTATGTACCTACTACAGGCATTGCCCGAAGCAAACTAAAACACCTTGGAAGGCAATTCTCTAGTAGTTTAGAAGAGGTTCAAATGCTGATTTATTTAAATTCTGTAGGGAAATTACATGCTTAGGTGAATTGGGTTAGGTTTCTTACCATGTGGCGTGTTGGTTCCCAAGGGATCACGATGGTCCCACCATAGTGCCTGATGTTTAATGATAAGCTCATAACCCTACTCAACCTAACCTAAGATGGCTGCAGCATGTAAGTTTGCAGAGTCTTCGACGCCATAATTTGGGGAACCCTCGTGGCAATTTCTTGAGGAATGTGTGGATTAATCCACAAAAGAAGGAAACACCTGGATGCCTATAAGCTATCAGAAGGAAATCTGCCATAGTTGGACACACTCCATACATGTACTCCGGTTCTTCAAGAAACTTAAACTGGAGGATAATAAGCTTATTGTTGCAACTCGAGGTAGCCGGCTGAAAAGGTTTGTTGGACAAGGTTCACACCGAACTTAAAATATTACTTAATTTTCTCAGATAAGAGGTTCTAGAGGTTTTCGCCTATTGTATGGTGTTGGGCGGTCCTTCTTTCAGTAGCTTTTAATGACAGGCCTTGACTACCGATCGATTCTTAGTGAAATCTAGGTGAACTGAGACAAATCTCAACATTATTAGCATTTCCTATCGATTACCTTGTAATGCATGCGGCAATACAAGAAAACATAGGTATGATCGACCCGGGGGTCAACGGGGCAATGAAAACGTGCCCATCACGTGATATACACTGGCTCTTTGGAGAGCATAAAAAGACGACAGAACAGAGCTAAACTCTGCCCGGAGCCAGAAGGAAAAGATTACTCTACTTGGCGCGGGACTCCGGTACTCAGTAGAAATCAAGAACCAAGAACCTGAAGCCATAGAAAGGTTTATTAAGAGCGTCAATACAAATCCCGATAAATTTGATGGGCCAGTACAAACAAACTGATAAGTTTACAGTGCGCATTAAGAAGGGAAGAGGGGTTTACACGAGTCGATTTCCACAGCGCGACTAGGCGAAAATAGACCGTATAAATAGCAATTTGACAAGGCCGCTCGTTGACCAAAATCGCATCCGTCAAAGTAGACTAGCTTTCGATTTTTAACGTGCAGCGACGGGCCACATGCGGCGAGTGACCTAAAGTCCGCCGTAAAAATGATCAGTCGCTGGCGATTGGTCACCGCATGAAGGTGTTTTGTGCCTGATTTAAGTTTCTTCCTTTCCTTCTTGTTTTTTGTCCTACAATTTCTTCGAATTCCTTGAATTGATTCTCAAACATCTTCTCCGTTCAACATTTTCCAATAAAATGAACTAGTGGCATGCGACTGCGAAAACGGTGCAGCTGTGCAATGTTTTGAGGCGATTTGGTTAGCGACCAGCCGCACTGCGGATATCAACTCGTGTAAACCCTACTTCAAGGGTCCTAGTCGACTATAGAAGGGTCTAACCAACCGGCTTTAACTGAATTACTAAAAGATTTACACTGAAAATGCTGTGGCTG
This sequence comes from Blera fallax, assembly GCA_946965025.1. Lineage (NCBI taxonomy): Eukaryota > Metazoa > Arthropoda > Insecta > Diptera > Syrphidae > Blera > Blera fallax. The sequence goes on along the minus strand of OX337247.1, from coordinate 10,865,479 downwards.
TGCGGTATTTTGACGCGATTTAGTTGACGACTAGCCGCGCGTCAGATATCGACCCGTGTAAACCCCACTTTGAGGGTCCTACTATACTACTATACTATATACCTATGCATTAAATTATATTGATTCTGAAAATTTGCACTGATTGTCCATTAAAAAATTAACGCAATTTATTTAATTGAAGACAAGTCTTCCCGCCATTTACAGCAGCTCCCCAGTTAATCATTGCTCTTAATTTAAATGTTTATTCTGTCATTCAATTAATTCGCCGGTGGACAAAAGCCCTAAGAATACAGCGATTATCATATTCCAAGCTTCATTAGTTATCCAGTTCAAGTTGAATGAATTGTGTGCCATATTCTATACCGTGGCACACGAATAAAAATTCCCCCAAAAAAATATGGACTTCAGAGTTTAACTCGTCCAAACCGGATTTTAATTGATGATTGGTTTTTATTTTATTACGATATATTGTTTATTTTTTTAATAAAATAACAAAAAAAAAAAGGAAAATCAAATATTTGCACCGAGGAACACAATAGTGTTTTGCAATTAAGTACAAAAGTTTGTAAAGAGATTGAACTTCTGAAAGTTCCAAGTCTGGCTTCGTGTTCAGTCGGTGTGCACGGCCGAAGTGGGAGGGTGTCCTTGGTAATTAGGATTTGGGACTTTTGCAATTCATTAACCACAGAATGAATAAAAGAATTAAATAATTTCTAGTTTTAGCGAAGGTCATCCTGAAAAGACGTTTGCAAAGGAAGAGTGTATGGATGGGTGGTTTTTTCCATGAGACATTGTTTTTTTTTTTGCAAAATTTATACATAATTTGATGTTTTTTTTGCATTAAATTTAATTTTAATGACAACACCTACGTTCTTTATTGAAAACTTGTTGCCGGCGCTGAGGTCTAGCGCTTTGGGAAATTATTTAAACACCGCTATGTGGTAAGAGCCGGATAGCCCAGTGGACGAGCAAGTTGCTAATTCAATTAATGTCGTAATTATTGAAAATTAGTGATCTTGGGTACCATGCGGTGATACGCTTGATTGATTAATATATTTCAACGCCATTGAAAATTGTCGTCATTGCAATTATAAATGATTTACACCCAGATGTAGCACAAGAAGAGGTCACTTTGATGTGGCCTGTGTCGGCGATAGCTTAACGATATTTTTATAACGACGTTGGTCTGGAATTAAATGGCCAATCGATCGGCATTATTAAGGAGTGAGTCACTATTGAGCTCGGAAATGTGTCCTTAATCTGGAGAACAAAATTTATACAAGTCTCGGTAGGCTTTACCAAGAGAGATATTCTAAGCTTAGAACACTCGAATGGAAAGAAGGGATATCCGCAGGACATAGAAAGAAGGTGACACTTCTAGAAAATTATCTTAATGCATGCAAAAATGCACGTTTGACTATTTGTTAAAAGTCCAGAGATCAAACAGAAGAAAAACTCAGAGAGTAAACTGTTGACGGCTATGCCCAGATATGCCAGCCAAGCCATCGCATAGATAGTTTCATTACCTTGGAAAAAAGTTGAATACAATCAAATCAAAGCCGGTTAAAAAATGATCACCCATCAGACACTATTAGGCTCCCGGACATAGCAATATAGAAAGGGACGAAAAGGCGAACGCTTTAGCAAGGATGGGGTCGGCAATGAACTCAGTGAGGAGGGCACATCCATACTGCCATCGAGTGATCAATTCGTCCTGACTATCCAGGGAGGACTGTGCCGCCTCTCGAACATTATGGTCAGAACTTGAGTAAACGAAAACAATGAGCCTCTTCGCATTAGATCGATACTCTATTCGCATCTTAACTGAAGTAATCCCAGGAAACTGCCCCATTGGAGTCATGTGTCGCAAATGGAAAGTAGAGTCCAACGATTTATACAGAAGCTGCGGAGAAGTGGAGTCAATCCAACATCTGCTATGACATTGGAAGCCAGACCTGCCTAGTTCATCAGCAATCTCATTACCAACAATACCCTTGAGATCAGGGATCCAGATAACTTTTTAATTCAGAAAACGACACAAGCGCTGAGATGAAACGGAGAATAACACTTGCTAACCATGTTTCTTCGGGTTAAGAAGGCTATTGAGTTGCAAAACCCTCACTCGAACAACTCAGGGACCCTTTATAAGATCTTAATCATCCCAGTCCTGCTTCATGGCGCAGAGGGTGACTTTGGGACCCATCCGCATAGACGATGAGTGCAGAAGGTGATACAACGAGGAAGTGAACGGGCTGTACAGCAACATCAACGTAGCCAAAATAGTGTGAAAGTCCAACGACTGGGGTGGCTGCGTCACGAAAAGAGCACATGGACACCAATTCCGCCCGGAAAATCTTCGAATCCACCCCCGATCGACGGTGCAGTAGAGGAAGACCACGACACAGGCGGTGCACGCAAGTAGAAGACGACCTCAACCAACTCAGCGTACGAAACTGGAGGCAGCTTTTAAAGACTGGGGACGCTTGTAGGTTTTGGCCACCTTGAAGAAGTTAGTAAACTAATTCCGATTCAAAACGAAGTGCTAACGGAGGTATTTCATGGAGAAATTTGGAAGCTCTCAAGCACTTTACTTGATATCCAGGCTTTACACAAACACCAAGGCATTATAATCGGCAAGAATACAACTCAGCAGAAGAGAACCTATTACCTTTAAGAAGGCAACACTGTCAAGAGAGGCCAAAGAACTTCTCGGGAACTATAACTGGAAAGGAAGAAAGGTCTGTACAAACATCAGCAAAGCTACCGGCTACGCATCCTTACATGCTTCCTAATGGGTCACTGAAGACTTAGGGAGCATCTCAAGAAACTGACTTTTAAGCAAAGTGGAGACTGCAGATTCTGCGAAGATGTTGAGGAAACCCCAGGGCACCTTCTATGCCTATGAACTATGAAAAAGAGATCTTCCATCGTGAGAAACACTTCAGATACTCCCATTTATCAAGGAAAGCGGACTGGAGGAGGTTCTCTAAGTTGAGTATCTCATCGACTAGAGCTCCAGGTCTGGGTAGCACAATAGATCTACAAACGTCGCTGTAGACCTGCACTCCTACAACCAATCTATCTATCTATTTATTTCTGCTCCTTACGCCATCCTGGGCTACGTGAGGACATATTCATATTCACGTCGGTGATCCAAACCGGAATTATGATCCTTTCCAAAACGGTTTACTCGGATGATTTCAAAACTAATGAGGGCATGGGTTCAGGTATATGTATGTATACTCGAGACTTCCGGACGCTTGCAGTGTGTTTCCAGCAGGGGTACTAGCTGTACCAAAAGCTGCGGAATAACATCGAGAGTCAGACTCCGCTTAAGGCACTACAGTCCTACATACATATATCACAAACTCTGTAAAGTATTCAGGAATTGCCGCACAATGCTCAGGACACTATGTACATACGTAGAAACGTGTCATATTATGTTGAGTACCTGAACTCTGCGATATAGGGCAACGTGCCGATGTACTGGCCAAAAAAGTAGCAGAGCTCCCACAAAGTGACAGAATTGGAGGCAAAAACCTACCACTGCGCGTGGTTACGAGAGTTATTGTCGATAGAATCATCAATTTGGCTGATCTTTGATGTTTCAACTTAGAAGGGCATAGGTTGTCTAAGGCCTTGTGGCCAGTGTAAGATCGGAAAAATGTGGGGCGATTATAAATCTAAGCAGAGCTCGGATAAGAACAGTGATAGGGATACTCTCTGGTCATTGCCTTCTCAGGAAGCACGCAATGGGATTAGGTTTATCGAATACATATGTATGTAGGTGCTGCAATGACCCACATGTCGCAGAAGACTTAACCCTTCTACTCTGTGAATGCCAAGGCATTTCCCGGTGAATGGTTTAGATCTCTTATCTCCATGGTTCCAAAGAGATGGCTATGAAACCACCATGGTGCCTGGTGACCTCATAACCCTACTAAACCTAACCTAACCTGGGAATCTTTTTTTGATATAGAATAGAGGCTAAGAAATGAGCAGATGTTAATGACTTCTATTACCGTAAAAAAACAATTTTTTTAAATTATTAACGTCCTTCTCTTTTGTAGACACCCTGCTGCAATAAATTCTACAAATGCCGTTATTGCCATGATGAAAATGAAACCCACCACTTTGACAGGAAAACCTTAACCGAACTGATTTGCGTCGAATGCGACACGAGGCAGCAAGTTCAAGAACAATGCGAGAAATGCGGTGTTCGATTTGGAAAGGTAAGTCCACGCACATTCCCACTCTTGGTCGATATTCCCACTACTGAATCCTGATCTCTTTTAGTACACCTGCCTCATATGCAACCTATTCGATGACGAGGACAAAAATCAATATCACTGTGATGGTTGCGGCATCTGCCGCATCGGTGGTCGTGACAACTTCTTCCATTGTGAAGTGTGCAACATGTGCCTGCCAATTGAGCTGAAAATCGAAGGACATAGAGTAGGTCTTTCCAACTGCACAGTGCGCGCAACGCACTTTTAAGTTAAAGCTAAAGTTTTATAGAACATTTCCAGTGTGTGGAGAACATATCGCGTTCGAATTGTCCCGTTTGCCTTGGTGCCATACACACGTCACGAATACCTTGCCATATCCCAGACTGCGGACATCTATTGCACAAGATGTGCTTTGATCAGCTGCTCGCATCTGGACACTATGTTTGCCCTACATGTCAGACATCGCTGCTGGATATGACGAAAATGTGGGAGTATTTGGACGCGCAAGCGTTATTAATGGCTGTGCCAAAGAAGTATGAAAACCAAAGGGTCTACATCTTCTGCAATGATTGTCATGAGGTGGGCCTTTAATAAGCACTAAGGAGTCCATAGTTTATTTATTTATTCCCTTTTTTTTGGTTTATTAGACTTGCAAGACAAAGTTTCACTTTGTCGGCTTGAAGTGTATCCACTGTGGTGGATACAACACGACGCAGGATGTTAAGAGGCGAATGTCGTGGGCGAATGGTGCCGGTAAGCTGTCAGACAATCTCATCTAACTCTTCAACTCATACAAATTCTAATAAAATCAATCTTATCTTTCAGATAGCTCAACATCAGCCTGACATTTGCTTAAACTTTCCCCCAAAAGGGAACCAAGTTTCTTTCTGTGCATATATTGGTCCGTGTGAGAGTATGAATTGCGCCATCACTATCTATCTATTGAAGAATCTTTTGCATGCATTTAGATTTTATGACATATTTTAGACATTTAGACTTATTCTTTATAAAATTAGAAAAACAAAAAAAACAACCATTGCATCAAACTGCATTAAATTTAGACTAAAAAAAATTCGAATGTTCCTGTTATCATACATTATTCGTGGACAGAGCTCAATACAAATTTATATAGCAATAGAATTTTATTTTAATTTTTTTTTTTAGGATTAAATTGGTAAATTTATAAATTGCAGACAAATCTTTTTTTTTTTAATTACAAATATAAAACAAATTATATAAAACGTGGGGAGTTTTCTTTACGAAACGTAGGCTTGTGTTTTCTGCTTAAAAATATTGGACACAATGAAACCGGGTCTGCAATGCGGGACAAGTGAAGGTGGGGTAAAGGGGTGCCCTCCTTGACAGAATTGTCAACGGCTCACTAAGAGCCCATTGTGCTCAATATTTAAAAACCCTGGGAACCTAAATCCCAGTCCTCGACCGCTAAGTTAAACCGTGCAGATAAATGTATGAATCTCAGGAGTTTGCTTAGCTCAATGTTACCTAGCCCGTCCAGTTCTAAAAAGAAGTAACTACCTAGAGCACATCTTTTTTTGGTAGCCAGCGCTGGACAGTCACAAAGGAGGTGACGAACGGATTCTATTTACTCCTCGTCCCTGCAACTACTACAGCAGTCGTTATGCGGTAACCCTAGCCGTGCTGCGTGATTACCTACACCTCACATAAAATATGGAAAAGTCATGCATGTGGCTCTTATAGTTCAGGAGCTATAAAGTGAGGACAGACACACATAGAGCAATAGGGTCCTCGATCTATAAACAAAATCCTGAATATAAATGAGTAGATTTCCTTTTTTTGACTCAACATCTAACGTAGAAACTTCCTGTGCGACTGTCCTGATTCTACACAAGTCAGGCACTTTACCATTAGCAATTTCATCCTCCAGTACGAGGATCTGGCAACGCCTAACCTTGCTGATCTGTTGCGTTTTGCAAAGCGCACTGACAGGTTAGGAGTGCGGACAGTACAAACCACATAAGGAGTATTGTTACTGCGTCGCATGGGGCGGCTTTTGGCCGAAGTAGAATAGTCTTTCAGGGACTGCGTGCAATACAACCCTTTACTGGATACCGGGTTATACCGGAATAGAGGGTAACGAAGTGTAGACTTTCTAGCAAAGAAAGGGGCAGCAGAACCTGAACCTTTCTGTGGAATAGGGGATCACGCCCTTAGGGAAAAATTCAGGAAACTAGATAGATAAACAGGGCTTAGTTTGAGGCAAGCCAAGAAACTACTAGGGAACCGTAACCGAAAAAGATTCGAGCATGTATTAGCCTAAGCAGAACAACTTATACAACCAAACCGGGCACTGCAAACTCAAGGAACGCTTAAGGAATCTAAGTTTAGGAGAAGGTCACTCCAAATTCTACAATGACCCCAAGGAAATTCCAGAACACTTACTGAAGTCTTGTGGGGCTCTGACCTAGAAAAGAATTAAATATCTGCGAATATCAGATGAGGATATGCCTTCCATGGACCAACTTCTCAATGCCAGTGTCCTTAGAAAAAACTATACTAGAAAGAGTGCTCTAGGGCTGCCGATTCTCGCCTAGCCAAAACCTAGAGTATGCTACCCTCGAATATAATAACTTTACTCTTACGAGGGAACAAACCACCCCAAGGCATTTGTAGATGTCACAAACCATTAGGTTGCCAACACACGACCGCTTTAAGGATAAGTATAAGCCTATTTCTACCGCCGAATGCAAGGTAACAATCGTAAGTATTTCGACACCAAACTGTCTCCTTTTATCCATGTGATCAATTTGGTCAATGTTTCATTACTTTCATATCTAGTTTAGTGTTGAATATTTGACAGCCATAATCTTAAGCAAAGGAGCACCTAAAATAGAATGATTGATGTTGCAGAAATTTACAAATAGAATTTTATTATCGCGATGGTAACCGAGACATTTGTTTTCCATGACATTAAACTGTTCTCCACTTTGGAACTGTAATCTCGACAAGTTTCTTTCCTGAATGACAGTACTGTGGAGTGGAAACAAAGGTGTAGAAGTGTAGGTTTTCTATTAGAGAGCTTTCACATACCATATGCCAAGATAAAATTAAAAAAAAAGAACCTACATCTTCTTGGCCTACGTACGTACCAAAATTATCGATGGAGACATATACTTAGTCACACCAAGCTTTTTCTGATAGCCCAAATGCCTCTAACTTCATATCTGTATCCATACACCGTTTTAAGCATAATTGAAGCAATATATCATTTTAACGTCGTCCCATTCATTAATGAACCAATTAATATAAATAACGCCTTTCAAAATATAAACCGATAGGTTTATATTCAAACAATTTAGAAGAAGGCTAGACGACAACATAACTTCGGTAATAGATTATAGTTAACACACATTATCTTTGTGGTGTCAGTAGATAATTGTTGACGATCTTCAACGCCACACTCTTGGATGATAAATCGGAACGACAAGCCTTTAACATAATCTCACTTGACAGTCTGTACTGGCAGTTATAATTGGAAAAATTTGTTGTAAGAATTAACTAAAAGTACGAAGTACGAAAAAGAATTATGTGTACAAACGGATTTAAATTAAATGTCAAGCGGATTATTAAGACATGTCCTACTTTGGATGTAACATGTAGCACAGAGTAATGGTCATAAATCAACTCTGAAGGCGTCCCAAAAATGGGAGCGATCTTGTGATGTGATTTCATTAATCTCATGCTGAAGCAGGGTACGTATGGCAAGTGTGAACACGGAAGGCGAATGCATCCCTTCATCAAACCATTGAAGAGGTTCTTGCCATGGTTAACAAAAGCATACGTCTATGTTAGATACATAACTTGAAATGGACAATCAGATTTTCAAGCCCAAGCAGCCCATTCAGAATTCCTTGTCACTCAATACGAAGGCTTTCGCCATATGGGTATCGGAGCTACTGATATGGGTAGCTGCCCCATCTACAAAAAAAGCGAGCCTATGTCCCTCAAGAACTACAGAGGCATATCTCTGTTAAATGCGTATAAGATCCTATCGAGGGTAATATTTGATCGTCTCAAGCCTTTCTGCTTTTAAAGAAACTATGGGTCGCAGGAAAATACCTAAGTGTCCATTGACGATTTACAACACTACATATATTACACGCAAGAAACATTGGCATACGAATTCCAATTAAAAAATGATTCTTCTCTTTACCCGCCATGGTCCTATCATGACCTGTCTTCTCATTTCCGAAAATAGCAACTACAAATTAAATGTACAAACAAATGTTCCTCGGAATCATGGAACGTGAACAAATACATTGAGACTTCCAGTTTATAAACGGGTCGAAAACCAACCTCGGATTAGCTTCCTAAAAATAGGAAAACCATCTCTAAAGAACTGCTCGAGGAATTCTCCTCAGTTCTATTGGCTGAAGCTATGAAGATACTCAGAGCTCTAGAGTTATCAAAAAACAGAAAACAAACGGTCGTAACCATCCGAGACAAGCTAATCTCGAGCTACAAACTTACATGTGTGGATACCGGGACACGATGCGTTAGTACAAAATGAAACGAGGGCCGCGAAATCGGTGATACGAGAACCATTAGTTTCTTTCTACATCCAATCCAATTAAAATATAAAGAAGGAAAATATTCTTTACTGGGAGGACAAAAGGAAAGCAGACTAAAACCACTACACCCACAATTACGCTGAAACTGCTATTCACCCTGTTAATTGGTGAAAAAATAAAATTATAAGTTAAAGCCACAAAACTCGGCCATTTTAACTATTAACCTCGATTTACTAGCACAAAAAGGAGAAATTGTTATTTTTTCAAATTGCATAAGTCTTCAAGTAAATCGCTTAAAGACGGGAAATTCATTCAAAAAGAGACGAAACTAAGACACAAAGAACATTCAATTGTATTCTTTACAACAGTAGATATCCTTAACTCTTCCTCACGGGAATTCAGTGATCTATCACTACCCTGTTATAGCGCCGTATTGCCGAACGGGCCCTATATCTACAAGAGTTATGAACTTTAGTTGCTCGGTTAACTAAGACAAAGATTAGAGATTGAGGCTATTGAGAAGGTTACTACCTTAGAGGACCATCGTCTTGAGTATGCTGTCTCAAATTTGAAAAAATGGTTGTCGGGTTTTTTTTATGTTTAGAAACCGATGCCATTAACCTGACGAAGTTCCTAAAAATGATCTCAGCTTAAAAACCGTTTGTCATCTATGGTCACGTAAGAAAGACATGCCATGCGAGAAGCGTTTCCTTGCGATAAAACCATTCACACGTTTTCTTACGTTCGCATGCACAATGAAGCGATATTCGATACTGTTCGCACGTACATAAATAAGACAGCATGTAAATAGTTTTATCGCAAGCGAACACATCTCACATCTCTTTTACGCGTAGCCTTAATATTTGTACCTAATTTCTTTCGAGAGTATATCTGCAAAGATATAACTTAAGACCTGCATGGAAATACTCTTACATATCATCCAATAAGAATCCCATAAGAATCAATTTCTAAGTTTCTGAGAACTGCGTATGTCGTTGCTGCCCTGTGGTGAATAGTTTACCGCAACATACTTCCGAAACAGTCTACTTTATTCCCTCAGATATGTATGTACATATATGTATATTGAAAGGAAAGCAACAAGAAAATGAAGTTTAAATGAAAACCACAAGTTGACCAACCAACTATTGGCTTCCATCTATTCTTTGAATAATGAAACCCTTAAGCTGATTGCGGCGGCAACGTCATGAACCACATCGTCTTCGCAATAAAAAGTCAGCCAAAGTCAGCCACAATAATTGCACATAATGCAATTATCTAATTCCGCTGACTGATGTGTCATCCCAAAGTAGGCTAATCTCTAGAGCATATCGCAAAGAAAGCAAAGAAGCCCACTAAGGCCAAATGCAAAACTACAACTTCAACCCAACCAATCAATCAAAAAAATCAAAAAAAAAAATGTAAGTATTGCTTCCTGCATTCTTCTTTGCTAGCCTTTCTCAGACCCTCTCAACATGCATCTATATGTGCATCCCAAAACAGTCTAATTCCTGGAGCAACATATCGAAAAGAAAGCAAAGGAACCCAGTAGCGCTAAGTTAAAAATTAAAAATTCACCCTGCCCAACCAACCAACCCTGCCCAACCTCCAACTTATTGCTTTCCACATTCTACGAATAGCATAGAAATGAAAGGTAACTCTAAAGGCTACATCCTAATTCGGCGGCAGTATCATGAACTAAAAAATCTTCTCCGTAACAATAATTTTTCCTAATGCCACCATCTAATTTCGCTGACTGGTAAGTTGATCACAAAGCAGTCTAATCAGTGAAGCAACATATCGGGAAAAAACCAAAGAAGCCCAGGAAGAAGCCCAAGTAAAAGGCCATAAGTGCACCCATCCAACCAAACTTAAAGAATTATTCACATGAGTACAAAGTATCATAATAAATATGTAATAACAAAGAAAAATATTGCAAAACAAAGTGCACTTACCCGCACTTTTCACTTTTCGTTGAAACTTCGTCCCGGCCTGTATTCAAGAAATATTCACAAGATGGTGGAAAATTTCCAAGACAAGATCAGCTCCCTGGTGCAATAACACTCGCGCACACTAAAACGATATTTTTCTCAACCCGTACAAACTGAGAAGCATCAAAAAACAATACACCCGACTTATCTACAACTACTTTACACTTTTTTCAAAACTTTACGCATTTTCTTTGCAAAAAACTGCAGCATTAGAAATTTCTCTTAAAATGGCTGCCATTTGGTTTTTAATGCTCATAAGACGGGTGGAAATAGCCCCAAAAATTTTAGTGTTTCCCTTTAAAAAATGATTGCAAAATATCTTAAAGAAATCAATTAACAAATATTTTATAATTTTTTCAACTTTTTTCATTCCAATATCAACTTATACTCACAATAAATATCCAAAGAAAATTATTTCCATTTCAAATGGCAGCCATTTTTTTTATCTTAGTAGGGTGGCAGAAAAATTTCAAGAAAAATACCGATTAATTCTAATTATAGGACTAAAAACTATTTTCAACGCATTTATAATTATTTATTTTACATTTTTATCTACTTTTTAAACTCTTTCCACGATTATAAACTATAATATTAAAAAAATTAATTTTCAATTTAATGCACCCACTAATCCGGCGTTTTTCACAATAAGAGCGGTAAAACACCGCGGAAGTTCCGTTACTTTTAACTATATCATACGCCACCTGCATGTGAAACGCGTTGCAATACAATGACATCCCCCAACTTTTGACAACAACTACTGTCAGTCAATTTAATTCGACTTTTGTTTGTTGCGGCATTTTTTTCGCGAAAATAAAACTCCTCGCGAATTCTTTTCTTCTCTGTTGTTCTTGCCAAAGAATAAAGTATATTTCCACTTGGATTCAACACACCATCATGTCCGACAACGATGATGATTTCATGTGCGAAGATGATGAGGATTATGGATTGGTAAGGATTTCGGAGATACTCCCACATCCGAACAATGAAAAATATTTTCCTTCACAAACAACAGGAATACTCGGAGGATAGCAATTCTGAACCTGATGTCGATCTTGAGAATCAATATTACAACAGCAAAGCCTTAAAAGAAGATGAACCAAAAGCGGCCCTAGCCTCATTTCAAAAAGTATTGGACCTAGAGAATGGTGAGAAGGGTGAATGGGGCTTTAAGGCTCTAAAACAAATGATTAAAATAAACTTTAAGCTGGTGAGTACCTAGATACTTACCCCAAATGAAAAATTATCAAAAAAAAATTCCTTCCAGAATAATTACGAAGAGATGATGGTCCGGTATAAGCAGCTACTTACATACATTAAAAGTGCTGTGACAAGAAATCACTCTGAAAAGTCAATCAACTCAATCCTAGATTATATCTCAACGTCGAAGAATGTAAGTATACACCTGAAATCCATGCATCAAATTAGAAAATCGGACCTCAAATGCTTGAAACTCGGTATTTTTCTTTTGCCACTGTCCACTTCTGTGAGAGCTTTGTCATTCACGTGTATTTAGATCTGTTAATCCCATCGTTTTTGCATTTTTCGAACTAAAACTAAAATGTGTACTTGTTTTAGATATTCTTTCGTTTAAGACTTTGCTTAAAGACTTTCCTGAATCGGTTCCTGGTATTGTCTAACTTTTTTCTTCCTAGCGCTGTGTAGCCAGATGCTATATTTATAATGGTAAAACCCTCTGTAAAGTCATGACAAACAATCGATCTGCCAATATCCTGGAGGTGCATTTAAAAACAACCTAATAATGTTCCCTGACTAACTTTGAACACATATGCTAGTCTATACTTCTTAGATTAGATAAGTGGCAGATTGGAGTAGGTGCAATCTCATTTAGACCAGTAAGGTTCATTGATTTACCACAGGATCAACATTCCCAAGGAACTACCCACTGAACCAGGAGGAGCTAGTGATAAAGCGTGGAGGCTACGAATGCTTGCATTAGCCAGTTCGGCGAGGCTTTTGAAAAACTAGGGGGAGAGCTTCGCATATGCAAAGGAGGTGTAGTATGGTTTCTTCCTCTTCTTCACCCATGCAGCAGAAGTCGTTTGGGAAGAGGCCTTGGTGACGTGCCTACCGATGATGCAGTGTCCTGTTATGACAACTACGTTGTTTGAAATGAGCACCCCTTTCTAGACAGTTGGAGCGCCTCTGATCCAACGCAGGCCATATGTCTAGTGATGAGGCACATTGTGTTGAGTTTGAGTAGAATACAAATGTGGAACACTGCGTGAGTTAAACACTCGTTTTCTTCTCCTTTACTGCGAACTACAATTATATGCCACAATTTATTGATTGTGGCCAACCCAACCATAATTTTCAAGATATCAGACCGAGGTTAAGTAGAAGTTTAACCAAATACTGTTGGACTATCGTCTGCTTCTATACATCTAAATATTGCTTTCCACATCCCAAAACACGCAGAGCTGTATCGATATAAGCGTGTTGAAGAGCCAACATACTCCTGTTCCTTGTTGCTTATAGGGATGTCTGCTGCCACTTTGAAAGAGTTTAAGAGACGACTAGTTGGCTGGTTGTTTTTTATGTAGACTTCCTTAGGTATAAGTATTCCATTTTTCATTCGTTAGGCTATCAAACACATATTTCTTTGTCAGAACTGTGTACTATCTTATCTCTTTTTAGATGGAACTGCTTCAAAACTTCTACGAAACCACATTGGATGCCCTGAAAGATGCAAAGAATGATCGTCTCTGGTTTAAGACGAACACAAAACTGGGAAAACTCTACTTCGATCGAAATGACTTCAGTAAATTGCAAAAAATTTTGAAACAGCTTCATCAATCCTGTCAGGTAGCAGACAGAAAACACTTGGAATTTCATTCAGGAAATCCTCTCAATGACCTCATCTATTTTCAGACCGATGATGGTGAGGATGACCTAAAAAAGGGCACTCAATTGTTAGAAATCTACGCCCTGGAAATTCAAATGTATACCGTGCAGAAAAACAACAAGAAATTGAAGGCGCTGTATGAGCAATCGCTGCACATCAAGTCGGCTATCCCGCATCCACTGATTATGGGCGTCATTCGAGAGTGTGGTGGAAAGATGCACCTGCGAGAGGGAGAATTCGAGAAGGCGCACACAGATTTCTTCGAGGCTTTTAAGAATTACGATGAATCTGGTTCGCCAAGGAGAACCACCTGTCTCAAGTACTTGGTATTGGCTAATATGTGAGTCATTGTAGACGTCGCTCAATTCCTTTCTCATGTCCCTCCTCTTTTAGGTTAATGAAATCCGGTATTAACCCATTCGACTCACAAGAAGCCAAACCATACAAAAATGATCCAGAAATCCTAGCCATGACTAATCTCGTGGTTTCCTATCAGAATAATGACATAAATGAGTTTGAATCAATTCTGCGGATCAATCGAAATAACATTATGGCGGATCCCTTCATTCGGGAGCACATCGAGGACCTACTGAGGAATATACGCACACAGGTTTTGATTAAACTGATCCGACCGTACAAGAATATAGCAATTCCGTTCATTGCGAACGCCTTAAACATTGAACCCGCAGAGGTGGAGAGTTTGCTGGTTTCATGCATCTTAGATAAGTATGGGCGCATATTTCCAGCGCCACATGATGAAAGGATAACACCTTGTTTTTTTTTATTCTTTTCAGTACAATTCAGGGAAGAATCGATCAGGTTAACCAGGTTCTACAGTTGGATAAGGAAAATAGCAGTGCAGCTCGTTACAACGCCAAGGATAAGTGGTCGAATCAAATTCAGTCGCTGCAACTGGCTGTGGCTAACAAAATGGCTTAAAGCTTACAATTGTTTATGTAGCAAAAATGCTTTTTCGTACCCTTATTAAATACTTTGAAATACTACACCAACTTAATTTAGTGGTTTTACATGTGGGACGTTGGGGATGGCATATTCTAAAAGGATATCACAAGGTATAGTATATCATAAAATGCAACGAGCTGAAGTCATTTGTGATACCACGGATCATACCACTTTGGCTACCCAGGGGCTTACAAAACCAACTGGAGCTTTTAAGAAAGCGGATAATCCTTATTGCGTCTAAGGGCCCCAGTTCATAGAGGCCATTGGAAAATAGAGCCCCTCAATAGAACAGCCTCTTCTTTGGAACGGGTGCAAAGGAGCTGAAGGATGGTTTCGTCCTAATCTTCGTCCCTGCAGCTCATGCAGAAGCCATTTGAAAAAAGGCCTAAACTTCTAACCTGTTGGCCTATCAGACAGTGTTCCGTGAGGACACCGATTGCGTACATAGCCGACCTGTGATCGTTTTAGCATAAAAATCCCGGTATTACGTTTCTGATCCAGGCTAACCCAGATCTGTCTAGATATATGGCACGTCGGACATGATATCCCATCTGTAGTTGGGCCTGCTGAGAGCGTCCAGCTTGAATTGCTATTTTTGTCAAAGATGACTCGCTTTACGCATCAGCTTTTCTTTTAAAAAATGTAGATACGTTCCTTTACTTTTTGGGTAAAAAAATAAACGTCAACCTTAAGAGTAAAATTTTTTCAAAGAGGGCCAAACTACAAAAAGTGAAGGAACCGCGTTGAACAACAAAAGTTTAATTTCTGTGTGTACCTTCTGTGTGTATACCGTTGGAATGTTCTAGGACCCTGTGTAGATGGTTACTCATGAAGCTGCTTTTTGTGGACTTGATGTCTGTGAGAAGAGTGGGAGGTAAAGAGAAAGCGGCGGTAACGAGGAAAATAAAAAAAATCGGGGTCAGCAGTCACTTTCCACAACCGAAATGTTCCGTTTCTACGCCATTTTATCGTTATTGGCTCGATCGTGGGGTTGTAAGGATCGCGGTTTAAATTAATTTTTAGATAAAGAACAAAGGGAAGTGCTCATTGTAATATAGGAGGATATTCCTATTTTGTATTTTTCCAAACATGAAGATTATAGTGGTGGAGGAGATGTATATATGTACGACCCAATCGTGTACTTTATTTTATTGTTCTTATTGATTTTAAGGATGTGAGCGCACTGCGCACTGAATATGTTGTAGGTACACATGCTTCCTCGGCTTGGAGCTTTAGTCGATGAGATACTCGACTTTAAGCACCTCCTCCAGTCCAATTTCCTTGATGAATCGGAGTACCTGCAGTAGATCTAACGACGGTGGATCTTCTTCTGATAGATGATATGCATACAGTTATTTTCTTTTTTTTGTGGATAAATGCTTCGCATTACTTAGGAAGGTACCCTGGGTTTTCCTCAACATCTCAAAATCTGCAGGCTCCGCGTTGCTTTATACCCAGTCTCTTGAGGTATTCCATAAGTCTACAGTGACCGTTAGGAAGCCTGTAAGAATGCAACTGATTTTTTTAATGTTTATACAGATCTTACCTTTTCCTGGCTATTGTTCCCGACAAGCTCTTTGGTCTTTGCTAAGGGATTTCCTCCCAAAGTTTTGCCCTTTTGCAGTCTTCGCCCTTCTCTAGTTTCTCTTCTATTGTATGCAGTCTAATTCCACAGAATGACTCCGTACCCGCAAAAACTGTCTCTGAACCTTTTCTTGCTAGTTCGTCAGATATTTCATTTCCCTTTACTCTCACGTATACTGGTACACTGGTACCGTTCCCTTACATACAAATTTTTTCGAATCGGAACGAATTCTTGCCTAATAGCCCTCCTCTACTTTTTTGGAGTTTGTCTCTCTTTGAAAAAGGTTTAAAGATTGCTCTTTTACGAATTTTGACCAAAAAGTAAGGGAATGGACCTATCTACAACTCGATGGATCGGTTTGTGTCCCATTCGAAGACGTAGAAAACATATACAAATACAAATACTTCACATAAATAGAAGGAACCTACAATTTAGAGCCATATCCGAAAGGCTTTTTTTTTTTTTGATAAACCTTCTCATGACAGTTAATACTCTTGGATGTTTGTCAGACATTCGCCAGAGGTGAGACCGTGAAAAAACTTTTCGTGTTTTCTGGGATTCGAACCTCGAATCTCCCGCTCAGTAATCCAACGAACTAACATATAGGCTTGACAAATTTCAGTGGGCTTAATGTTCTACAAGTTTGTCGCAGATGCGTGCGATTACTCGCCTATTATTTGTAATTTTCTTAACAGCTTTTATTTCGTATATTTTTGTTTTTAGGGGCACAAAGCAAAGCATAACAAGCGGTTCAGAAGTCGATTTAAAAAATGTTTTATTTATTTAATATAGCTTGAATTTTAGGTTGTTCGCCTCTGCCCAATTCCATTACATCCCTTACATTGTTTATATTTCTCTGCACACATTCATCGTTTGTTTTGCTTGCAGCTGTCACATCGTCTCCTTTGCCAGAACATTCCCCCTTGACAGTTTTAAATAAAAGTGTCGGTTCGTTTGCCTCCTAAAACAGTTTGTTGGAAGTTTAATAAACATTAATATTTTATAAATAAGTAAATAATGGCAGAAGATTGTATTGACCTGACTGAAGACACAGAGTTCCAAACTGAGTTCGAGACAAATCTTATCCAGGCTGTTAAGCAACAACATTGCATTTACGTAAAGCATCATCCTCAGTATGAAAACAAACTGCACAACGACATCGCTTGGCTGAGAATCACCAAAAGTCTTAAAAGAACAAGTAAGTGTAGAGCTTGTGTTTGAGTGCAGGGTTTTTGGAAGAAATACCTCAATGATGCCTGATTCATGTTGCACTAGAATCTCTTCTTGCCTTGCTAGTTTGTTGAGCTAATAAATTCAGCTGCTTATCCTTGTTTCTCGAATTTCAGCAATAGAATGCATGAACAAATGGTACTCCTTGTTGCAGACGTTTTTATATTTCTCTAAATTGGAATCAAAAGGCGATAAAGCTGCAGATGCCTTAAAATGGCCACACTATAAAACCTTGAAAGAAATGCGACCAGATATGGTTGAATCCTATGTGGAACTGGTAAGTTGTAGTATTATTGTCAATCGGAAAGTATTGGATAAACTGACGTTGTTTGTTGCAGCTCAAAACGGGATACAATGGAAAAGTTTATCCAAAAATAACAAAGGCTCAAGAGGATGACCTGCTTAATTTAATGAAAGTACATAGCAAAGAACTCATGAGTGTGTTTGTTAGTAATACACAGCGCCAAGAAATATGGACTAATATTGCAAATAAATTGAATGCAACTAAAAATGGTGTACCATTGCCTGTTATTCGATGGCAGAAGGTAAGTTATAGCAGATTTAAAGCAAGTTCTTGGATTTCCAATGAGAACACTTCTGCATTGAATTAGTTTGAAGTCTTACGCCTGATTGAAGAATTATGAAACTGCTTCCGAATCAAGAGTGCTAACATTATACATACGTAGTTTATAACACCGGCAGATGCAACTTCCTGCAACAAAAATTTGTCACACAAGTTTCCGAAATTCAGATAAGACTCCTTTTTTTATAAAAAGGAAACCAAATTTCAAAGCACAGGAACCCTTTTTGGTGTAGTTGTTGAAACTATAACGTTGAACTGAAGGCTACGAGAAAATATCTTCCGACCCTTAGTAAGCTGTTGAAAGGGACGTTGTATATCCTAGACAGCTGGTTTAAAAGTTCATTACATGAAAGAACTTGTAATTTGAAGGCAGAAACATCTCCACTATGGGTATCACAATAATACCGCATTGACGTTGTGAATGGCTTCCACCTCGGCTACCATATAAATCTCACTTTGCGTTCGTCCATTCAGTCAGTTCTATGAGTATATATATGTATATATTCCTATGAGTATAGTTCTATAATTCGAAATGAACGATTTGTTCACACTGTCTCTATGCATATTTCATAGAGTTGCTCATGTTAAAATTGTTTATTATGTGCCATTCTTATTGGATTTGATTACTGATTTCTTATTTTCATCTGACTTCATATTTGGCTGTTGATTGCTAATGCATTGGGCTGTCTTCTTAGCCTTGTAGAGTATCCGATGCACTGTGACGATATTTCTTCATGGACCGAAGGCACTTCGAGATCTCTATGGACGTAGGAGTTTTTTCTTTTACAAATCATGGCGATGTAGTTGTCTTCCTAAGGATAATTTTGTTCACAATATGTAGTGGTACCCCACCTTTGGATACCATAGGACTAAAATGGTTTTTAGACTTAAAAGTCCGTCTCGACTTAAAATTCTTTGCTTTAATGGGAAAATTTGGTCTATCGTCGATCTGCCGGGCCGGAAGGCACACTGGTACGTGTCGATGAGTGTGTTGCAGAAAGCCTTAAGACGCGCCATTTAGCAGGAATATGTCTCTGTTGTTCTCGGAGGATAAAGGATCGCCTTTTTTGTAGATGAGGCACATGGAGCTGATTGTCCAGTCATCGGAAATGCTTTCGTCTTCCCATACTTTATTAATGAGTTAATGCATGCACCTTGCAAAAACATCACGATTTAATGCCATTAAAAAGTTTCACATGACAGTATTACTCTCGGACCTTTGTTAAAGATTGTGAAGATTTGAGAAAGTGGAAGCATGTAAAAATGTTGTTAGAGCTTTCTACAACTCGTACGTCAAACCTTCCGCTCAGTAGTCCAATGGACTAATCACTCAATCACGGTGCGATTATACGAATATTTATTCAAAACTAGTTTTATATGCAATTCTGCTAGTATGCACTGAATCAATGAATGAACGAATCCATTCAATTCAATTCAAGTTCAAATAATTTAGTTACTATTTATCGATAGTTTAATTGACTAGATAGTGCCGAACACTAACTGTTGATAGGTGTCGTTTACTATACCGTGGTTATCTATAACTCCGTTCGGTGTAATTGATGTCACTAGACTGACATTGCTCACTGTTGGGACACGGATTCCCAAAAAAAATTTCAGCTTCGCTTGCAAGACAGTGGTTTTCCGCCTCTAGTTTCAGTATTTTCTCCTCTAAGTAAAATTTCGTCACGTTTACTTCGCAATCATAACACGGTTCCTAAGAGAGCTTGGCTTTTTCCACCTGTCTTTTGCAGTTATTCTGCCCACCTCTATAATTTCCATTATAGACCATAGACCATTTATAGACCATATTTAAGCCATATATTTCAACCATATATATGTTTTAGTACTTAGTCTCATAAATAACCTCAATTAATTATTTTTTGCCTTATTCGTTTTAGGTTTGGTGGGATCTTAAACAAGCAGTAGGTCTTCGAAAAAGACTTGAAATGAAGGGTAATTCTTATACACTGAGACGATCGGAACATGTTTTTATACAAAAAAAATACTCCTTATAGGGATCAATGTGAGCAAAGACGGTGATTTCGATACTAAAGATTTGCGAATATTGAAAATTTGCGACATATCACCAATGGATGAAGAACATATTAAAGCAGGAATGGATTCGTATATTGAATTTGATATTGATACGGTGAGTTAGGGTGTAGCTATAACTAAAGCATAAAAGAAAGTGGTGAACGTAAGAAAGTATATAAAAAAGGAAGCTTTTAAATTGGCGCCCAATGCAGGACCACATTAACAATAGATAATTTTCTTTTATCCCCAGGATGACTTGATGTGTGAACAGTGTGTTACATTACAACGTCAGAATAATACAAAGGATCTGTGTAAAAAGTGTTCGAAAACAGATGTGGGTACCTGTGATGTTTGTTTGAGCGCTCCATTATCAAGTTCTTGCGATACAACTCATTGGAGCTCAACGGCCAAAGAAATGATTCCACTGGCATATCGAAATAAATCAAATCTATCATTGTGCCAAGTTTGTCATTCAACTCTAAAGAGTAAGTTCTCATCATTTTGAAGTCAACATCATTAACAAATCAATTGTTTTCAGGAAAAGCATCATTGGCATGGAAAATATGCCGAATTTGTGCAAAAGAAAGTCATCAACTCGAAAATCTCCTGAATAACTCCTTTAAGAATGTGAGAGAAGACTTTCGTAGGGCTACAAAGTTTACGGTAAAGTTAAAATACCCTTTGTGGTAAGGTATAATAGTCTTATTGTGTTCTTTCGTATTTCTTTTTCATTAGTTCTGTTTAACTGATGGCCTACCTTGCTTTGCCTGTCCTACATGCCTAGATGAACTTCTAGAATTTACCAGGTTTTACGTGAAATTCAACTCTGCCCAGGTCCTGTTGCAGGAGATACATAACAATAATTTCATCGGTAAAGATTTAGAGAATACCTCTCCGCAAAAAGAATTTAACAAAATCTCAAATAAGAGATCCAAACCTTCTCAAGAAACATCAATTGCTGACGAGGAAATATCAGCAAAGCGAATACGTTTATCAGAAGTTATTGTCTCTGCTCTGCAGCAAGGAACTTCGCCTTTGACGGACAGCATTCAGGATACCCCTCAAAAATTAAAACACAGAGTTTCAAATTCTCGGAATCGAATGTGTAGTATCGAAGACAATAAACCTAACACACCTCAGAATTCTACAGCGGGGCTTACAAAGAAATTAAAACAAAACATGCCATCTGAAGTGGGCGCTTCAGTACCATGGACAACATGTATTGCAGTTCAGCCAAATAGCCCTTTAAACAGTTCTACATCGGCGCATATTGTTTCTGGTTCTAGAATAGAGACAGTATCCAAATTAGTCCCAAATCCATCAACCACAATACCGAACCTTAACTTCAACCAATCAAGTGCTGCTGAATGTGATAAGATAAATCTTCATAAATCGTTGGGGATTTCAATCACCAAAAAGCCCAACTTAAATCAACCAAATGTAGCTGTACCCGAAGCAGATTTAAGTGCATCTCTATCGTCGCAGACACTTTCTGCTTCCAGCAGTAAAAAAAAATCGTGGAATTTAAACCAACTAATTGTTGAAGTATCTTCGCCACCCCAAATTAAACCAGGGACTTTGAAAATCACATCATTAACTATTCAAAATACACCTCCCATTCTCCCAGTATCCAAGGAAAAACAACCAAAACCACCTCCTACCCTTCCATTAATTCAGCAAACCCCTAAACCCATGACATTTATTCCCTCCTCCTCGCCGCTAAATAAAAGCACAATGAATCCAATGCTGCAGGTTTTGCTAGATCGGCCTCAATTAGAAGTTACTGCATCTCCTGTAGGCCATTTCAGCTCTATAAAAATGCCTAAATCATCCTCATTTCAAACAGCACTATCATCATCTGCTGGACAATTTTTGGAAATCAAAAAGTCTACTAAATCTAATGAGGAATCACTTTCTTCGTCGATTACAAAGAAAATCTCTGGAAAACCACCTGCCCGCAGGAAGACCATTCATAATTTATCACCGCTAAAACCTTTTGGAAGACCACGTCAAGCTTCATTGGAGGGAGAAATTATTGTAATCCGCGATGACACGCCTCCAAGAGAATCTCCACACAAACCTAAGGCTATAGAAGTCGATCTGGGATCAGCCATACCTAATTTGAATTCTTTGTGGTTTTCCCAAGATTCGGTTAATTTGGAAGAAACACTATTGGAAACTGAAATTGCAGTCAATAAATCTCTAAAGGCGGATGATGTAAGCCAACAAAGAAAAGCGAACACAGTGAATGATGAAAGCTTAGAGTTCATAAGTCCCTCCTTTCTGATAGATTTTGCCGTCAATAAAGCTTTCAGAAGGTATACACAGAGTCCTCAAAGGATTAATCAGCAGACCATAGAAAGCAGCTCTATGAATTATTTTATTGAACGTTCTTCAAAGAAGGTCCCGCATTCTAAGACTACACCCTCAAATAATCAAGAGCACAAAAAAGATGGTAAAACTGTCATAGCCGGGAAAAATGATAATATTCTCGAAAAAAGTAAACCAGACAATAACCCTACCCATAGTCAAGAACAGGGAAATGGAATTAAAAGATCTAGAGGCAGGCCCAGAAAGAATTCATTGCTAGAAAAAAACGCAAAATCATTGTTAGAAAACTTGGAGCCCAGAAAAAATAGCGAAAGGATTCTAAGAGCACGTAAACCTACAAATGAAACAGATAATATATTTTTAGACCTAAGCGAAGCTGTCCCTTAAATAAAAAGTAATATTTTATAAACTATTTTTCTATGCCCTCCGATTTCCATTAGTTGTAATGGGTACGTCCCTTCAAAAAATGAAGGTATATTGGCTTGAAAAGGTAAGAATATTGTTGACCCTATAATCCTGATCATAAACTGGAAGAACAAAAGGAAGGAAGAAGAAGATTGTTGACCGCAAGTCTCACATTTGAATGTTTTAGAAACACTCGTATGCTGATATTAAGATCGTATTCTGTCTAGTCAATGGGCTTGACTATACGGAATTACGCCAGCAACACATTCCCAACGACTTTTTGCTTTTTATATTTCATATTTCAATTGTGAATGGTTGACTTAATCGAGAATGATTGTCTAATTATGAACGGTTTCCAAAAAGTTCGAAGTTCGAATCCCAGAAAATGGCAAAATGTTTTTTCGCGGTCCCACCTCTCGCTAATGTCTGACAAACGTCCCAGAGTAGTAACTGTCAAGAGAAAGCTTCTAAAGATCTTTTCGAATATGTCTAACCTGTAGGTTCCTTCTATTTGTGCGAAAAAATATAGAATGGTCGCATGAAGCTAGCCCTGGACTATATGATCCGTTGCGCTAAATATTTGTATTTGTTTTGTATATATATGTAAGTCTTCGTCTACCAAATTTTCTTGCATTCGCACCCACACAATTTGTATTCTCACCACAAACCATAATTTCATATTCCTAACCCGTATAGTAAATAACTCCAAGCTGCTGAATCTACATATGTAGATACGAAGGGGCGGCTGATAAGTTCGCGGCCAGAGATACTCAACAACCGAAAATGCTCACGCCGTTCTTCAAGCAACGGCGAGACCCGCGCGCGTTGCGAGACAGGCCTAAAAACGCACAGGTTTTTTGACGATGGACCACCTACCCTACAGGCCAGACTTGCCCACGAGCTACTTTTTCCTTTTTTCCAATTTGAAAAAGGAGTTACGAGGTCGGAGCTTAGCAGATGAGAACGAGACCAAGGCGGTATTAGAAGTAATTTTGAAGGCAAAGAAAGAAAAACATTTTTCGGTTGCATTAAGGCACTATGTTCTATGTAAGAATTTTTTAATCGGATCTCTTCTTCCACTTAATGCCTTAAGCCGCGAACTTATCAGCCGCCGCTCGTACGTACACGTATGTACACTACCGCTCAGAAGTATTTGTCCACTACATAAACTAAATGTTTTCACATTCTGTTGATTAGTTTTAGAAGAGTTTCTGCTGAAATGTCCATTCCGTCTTAAGAATGTTCCATAGGCTTTGAGAAAACTTTTCGTTCCTTTCCAGTTCCAGTTCATCCCACATGAACTCGGGCCAGCGCACACTGCTTCGATTTTCCCCCGGGGTAAAGTCGGAGTAACTTTTACTCAGTAGCAGTGTGGGATTTCCACTCACTCTCGCTTCGTTTGGTTGTAGCTTCGAAACCTTCGTTTCACAATTCAAACTCTGATGAGTTTAACTTACTACAGATTAACTTGGGTTGCTATTTGTGATGCAGTAAGGTGTCTTTTATATTCGCTGATAATGACCATCTTTCTATCTTCAGCTGCAGTGGTGCTCCTGTGACTTAACTTCAATCACAACTTCAAGATTACATTCCCAAACCAAATAGACTGGAAACAGAACAAACCTGCATTTGCTAACGATTCTCATGTATAGTACACAGATGGATGCGAAACAGAGGAAGGAGTTGGGGCTGGTCTATACGGTGCTACCACGAAGACTTTCATTCACTTACCTATGAAAAAATCCAACTCCGTTTTACTATAAAGATAGAGTAGAAAATAGAGATGGAACTGCCTTCTTTCTACTCTACGTTAGCCAGTTCAAACAGAGTCCATCTTATTTGGGTGCCAGTACGGAGCGGGTGAAATGAAAGGGCTATTCTATGGAATACCAGTCAGTGTGTCACAAAGCTGTATAAAAAAAAGAAGCTAAAAGCGCACCATTACTGGATGGAAACTGAAGGAAACTGACAAGCTAAAATCTTTCTATTAAATACCTCTCGACAGCTCCTACAGCTGACTAGGAGTCAACTTATAGCCGCAGGGTTCCTTACACGCCACTGTAGGGTCAAAAACATCTCATGGCTAGAGGGATAGAGCAAAATAACACGTAGTACGAACTGTGAATGTTTACCCAAAACACGTCATCATTACCTAGGTAAATTGTACCGTTAAGGAATTCATTATTTAAGAATACGATTATGCTAGACAACAAACATCTAGGACTAGCCTAAAACTAGCTTAGAAACGAGATGTCCCTGTCCCCCACTTTAACGAACCTTATGTAACTGAGTAATATACGCCCTTTTTTTGTAAAAAAGTTAATTTTTTTTTAAGCTAAACCTAAGCCTACCTAACCAACTTTGTCCCTTAGGGTGGCTGCCCGCGTCAAAATGAAATGACGAAGGAGTTTCCTCTCCGTTTCTCAGTCACCAGAATTTCAGATGATGTCGTTCAACATCCCTATTATACCGGCCTGATATCTCGCTACTGAAATGGAGACGTTCCGTAATACTGTGTGCGACTTGTCGGTCGTAGTTGAGGCGCTTCTGCACAGGTATGGACAAAATGGAAGATTAGCGGAACCGCTTATATGTCCTGGATCATACTTTCCTGCTCAGAGTAGAGAAACGCCAAGCGATTAAGGCGCACTGCCACATTGGGTTAGTAGGCCCTGGAGATCAAGTTATTCGTCGAGTGTAATGTTCGTTCGTTCTGTAGTACAATCTGATCAGTTTGGTTTTAGCCCAGGAAAGTCCTCCATCGATCAAATATTCGCACTACGACAGATCTTGGAGCAAAAACAGAACCTTCAAATCCATACCCATTGCCTTTTCCTTGATTTCAAGGCCGCATATGACAGAATCCATAAGGACGAGGTATACACCCCAATGTTTGGTTTTGGGATCTTTGCCAAACTCGTAAATGTACGAAGCTCCATTAAGGTGTCAAAAAAGGATTCAAACACAGGATTAAAAGTTGTCCAATTACTCGCATACCTCGGCCATATTGACATAATCGGACAACTACCTAAGCTCCGCTATTTATTCAAAAAACTATGCTAGGTTTGAGATCAGTCGGAAATTAAATCTTGCCAACCGTAGTTCCTTTAGAAAAAGAGGGCAATAAAGTAGCGAAGCCCTCTCTCGAACGACTAAGGTGATCATTCTTGAGACCGCAATCATCACTGGCCTGCTCTATGGATGAGGCTCCCTTGGCTGTTCCGGAACGAAAATTCTTCGGGTGATTTTCGGTCCCGTTTGCATAAGCGATGGGTGGTATAGGCTATACAGGAAAATTGACTTAGCCAGAAGAGTGAAGGTCCGACGATTGAGATGGCTCTCCGATGCTCCGGCCCGGAAAATCTTTGAAACCAACCCTGAGTGCCAAATGCAAGTGGAAGAATATTGGAATAACATTATTTGTACCGAGACTCTGGTGTTCTGTATAAACTAAGACAAGCCCTCTCAAAGACCCAAATTCTTTCCATCAAGCTTGCTCCCACGTTAAACCTGTTTACTCAAGGCTTTTGGTCGCGACATAAATCTACTTTTCTGTTGGTGTAATGCGTCAGTTGTTGCGTTGCGGAATATGTCTACGTTGTCAGTGTCTTGACACCGAGGTATCGAACAGTCCATAGTTCTTTTAATGGGCTTGTCCATTTGTAAGTACCTGTCAATCTCTTCCCTTGACAGGAGCCCAAACACCAATCTTCTTTTAAACAAATTTGCATCCATGAATGAAGAAAAGGTTTCATAACAATAATTCAGTCCTTAAAATGCAGTCGAAACAATAAAAAAACCTAGGTTCTTCAGGGCCAAAATAATTTTTTTTTTCAGATTTTGGTGGGTAAGGTGGTTAAGTATTTGGAAAAGCCGAAACAATTAACTCTGAATATTATTTTTGACAAGGCTGATGGCGAGTGAGTACGCCAATTACTCATAAAATTCCCTTGCTCGTGCCTTCCTATATGTTGACTATATATTAACATCCCTGTACAATTCCACCTGTCCCATATCGTTCCTTCCGATGTTTATACTCCTTTGAGCACAGCCATTTTGAATTAAATTGACATCTGTCAATTGTTTCGCGCTTCCAGATCATTCCTATAATCTTAAAAAAAAGTTCATCAAACCAATTCTATCGTATAATTAAGAATTGTTTTATTTTTTCAATTCAACGTATACAAATGGCAGCGAATTTCGTCGATTTAGCTGGTGAAATAGTTGCTGAGTTGGACAATGAATTTGAAGCTAATTTAATAGAGGCAGTAAAAGCACATAAGTGCCTGTACGCAACCGATCACCCAGACTATGAAAATATGCAGGAAAATAAAATTGCATGGATTACCATCGCTCATGGGCTTCAAAAGACAGGTAAACTTAATGCTTTCTTAAGCTAAGATGTCCTAGAAAGTTTTCTGAAATTTTTGTTTGATAACATTATTTACTACTCATTATTTTCAAACTTTTAAAAGTGATACCTTACAAGCTGACGGGACGTTTTTCCGTTGCTTCCTGTGTACTCACTGATTCATCATATATTATTCATTATTTAGTACTCACATAAAAGACAACATACGACTGGTTTATAAACCATTGAATTAAAAGCACCAATCCCCCTGGAGCTTTTTTTTAATAACAATTACTAGTACATACCTTCAGTTTGTATTTGTATTTTTGTACTACTTTCAGTTATCGAATGCATGAACAAGTGGTATGCCCTGCTACAGATATTTTTGTATCAGTTCAAGTTAGAGAATAACAATGTAACACCATCGGCTGTGATAATGTGGCCACATTATAAAAAGATTAAAGAAATTCAGCCATTTTTAGCAGAAAACTATTCGGATCTCGTAAGTTGTTAACAATCATATAGAGAATCAGTCAATTTTATACTTTATTTATAGATTCAAATGAAACCACCTTTACTGTATGGAAAGCCATCGATGGCTCAGAAAGATCTACTTCTTACCGAGTTAGAAATTAATCGGGCTATATTGGTAGGGACGAACTCCACAATGATACAGCGGCAAGAAATCTGGTCACAGATTGCAAGCAAACTAAATACCGTACAACCCGGAGCAAAAATGCCGGTTATAAAGTGGCAAAAGGTAGAGATGCAACATATTACATGCGAGATGGCAATAAAAGAATATTTTCTTACAGTATTGGTGGGACTTGAAGCAGAATGTTGGGGTACAAAGGTCTTGGATTCGAATGAAATTGCAAGCAATGGGTAAGTAGTAGATGTGGATATAAATAAGTATGGATCGAACCATTTCTTTGTAGGAACTCAGATCGATGTGTCTAAGTTCTCAGATGAAGACGAGAGAATTTTGAAATTTTGCGGAGCAACAACAACGGATACTCCGTCTTGTATTAGTGCACATTTGACATGTAACGTGGAGTTCGGAAGCGATAAGGTATGTATTGGGACAATTGCTTAGTTGTCTACCTTCGTGGTCTCCATGTTAAGCCAACTGAAATCTTCGATTGTCATAGTCAACTTCATAGTCAACTTCCGCCTTCGAGTTAAGAGTTTTGATACCGGTTTCTTACTAATTCCTTGAATTTACGTATCTTCCGGGAACCTTCTTTGAAAACAGCTTGCTTATTTTACATGATTCATTCCACCATCTCTGAGGAAGACGACAAGAAAGGCTGTCATACAGGCTTTAAATTCATAAATGATAAATAATCGACCTAATATTTTTTGTCGGGTTATGAATCACTCCACTGAAGCACTCAGACAACTGGTTCTTTGTACTACCAGGAAGCGAGACCCAGTATGCATTACCAATTTTACTGTCATTCCTGGTAAGGCCTTAAGCACAGTCTGACTGTCAGTACGAACGTGAATACTCCAACCGCCCCACCTATTCTTTACAATGTAGTCGGTAGCCATTTGGATAGCTTAGACCATAAAAAACAGTGGCTTGTTTACCTAACGAGTAGTGAAGTCTAGTTTTGCCAGTCTCCGCGAAGACACCCACGTCAGACCCTTCACCAGTTTTGGAATCATCACTGAAAATTCTACTATAAATTTACAGAGCGGCTGAAATTCCGGTGCCGTTCCATCAGACGACATATCCATGGTCGTAGGAGTCTCACGCAAGGTCATCGAAAGTCCAGTGCGGATGATACCACTTCGTCTGAGACGGTGGATTACTTAGATAGTACAACCCATGATATAGTACATATCAAGGAAAGTTAAATCAAGCATAGTTTTGAGAGCAGAGCCCGATGTACTCGAAAAGTTCCAGTGCAGCCGAGGTTGACCGTTCTTTGAAATAAGTCCAGAAGGCAGTCACATACTTAAGCGAGAGTTCACTCTACCAAACAACCGACGCATAAAATAGAAAAGGTCTTAACATAGCCGTCTAGATCCAGAGAAACTTGTTCGGTGATAAGCCTGACTTAGTGTTTGGGCTAGTTTCAGATTTGAATCACAGAAAATAATCAGATACTGTTTTCACTGTTCCACCTCTAATAAACATTCGAAAATAAGTTTTTCTACTCGCTCTTCGGGATTTACTTATTTGTATCGACCTATAGTGCGTGGTTTTTCGTACTGAAGAGGTGAAATGCGGAGGTTCGCCTACTACATGGGGTCTTTTCCTATCACGGAATAGACTGTGGCGATTGATCGTTGAACTCGGTGTGATTTTAGCAATTTTGTCAGTCTTTTTCTGCCTATACACAGCAATGTAGGCATGCATTGATCGGAAGGAACATGTCTGTCGGCTATGTTTAGAAGAATTTCCCTTTCATAGAGCATCTTCGCGAACTTAATCTCTACTTGTCTTTTCTTTCAGGATCGGATCATTCGAAAATGTAAAAAATGTACCATTATTCTTAATGAGCTTGTGGTACACGATTATTGTGATAGTTGTCGTAAATTTTCTAAAACATTTTGCGACATTTGTTCAAAAAGTCATGTAGAAGAATTAATCGTCTTCAACGTTGAAAGTTGGAGCACGCAAGCACGAGGCTTACTTCCATCAGCACTTTATTCATTTGCCGAGATATCAATGTGTACAGTTTGTTCAAATCATCTCAAAAGTAAGTTGTTATCTCAATGCATACACAAATAAAGTTACAAAAAATTTCTATGATATAGAGCAAGCCGCCCTAGCTTGGAAAGCATGTCGAATTTGTGAGAGTTACAATCAAACTCTTGATAACCTATATACGCCACCGAATGATAATCTACGAAAAGT
This sequence comes from Blera fallax, assembly GCA_946965025.1. Taxonomy (NCBI): domain Eukaryota; kingdom Metazoa; phylum Arthropoda; class Insecta; order Diptera; family Syrphidae; genus Blera; species Blera fallax. Next base: position 10,835,498 of record OX337247.1, on the reverse strand, counting down.
ATTCAAAGATGCAACTAATATTGAGGTGAGTCAAATATTTTAGATACATTTAATTCACAAAACGCTATCCCCAGTAAACAAGTCATTTTCATATAAAACTAAACCACACTATTGTCATCAAGATCTTGGACTACCACACATCACATGCTCTAGTATTGAAGCCATTAACGAATGTACATATGTATGTTCTCTTTCTTTTCTTTATTTCAGTTTAGCCAAGGTGATGGTTTACCAGGCTACATTTGTAAAATTTGTAAAGTTCAAATGCAACAATTCAATAATTTCTATTTGAGATTTAGTCGGGCACAGATTCGATTACGGGAAATACATTTAGAAAAGTTTATTGGTCTTGCACCACGTAGACAATCTGTGAAAAGAAAATCCACTAATTCAATAATATCGGCTAATAAGGTTATGATTCTTAAGCCTGAGGAAGATACCTCAAAACCCGATCTAACAATAACCCAACAAAACTACACATTAAAACCTAGATGTGAGTCAGAAATTCTAACATCTACTAACATAGGGGCAACAACCACACAGCCAATTTACACATTATCACAGGGATCAGTATCAGTGAGTTCGAAATATGTCTATCCCAAAATGACGGTAGTAAAACGAATATGTACAACGCAACCCAAGTCTACGCCAGTAGTCTCCTTATCATGTGGCGGAGTAACAGTGGCGAAACAAATCATTCCAGCACCAACAACGATTACGAAACAAAATTTTACTCCTCCACAGGGACCAGTATCAGTGGTAAAGAGTACTTGCGCAGTACACCCGGGACCTGGATCAGTGGAACCAATTAACGCAAATATCGGAATAAAACGTATCTCTGCAGCAGCATGGTCTTCGGCATCAACTTCGAAAGCAAATTTTACCGTACAAAAAATATCCACACCAGACAATCCCATATATTCAAGTGCTGGAGCAACAAAAGTAGTTCGTGCAATACAATCAGGATCTCTCCCAATAATCACAAAGGTCGGGTCGACGATAGTCAAGCGATCAAGATCAATTCTTCAGAAACCTGCACCGATATCTCCAACATTTACAGTTAACAGAGCAATGTCTACAAAAGAAATCGATGCATTACCCCGGGGACCTGCATTATCGCCCATAAATACTGGAGCGACGACAAAAGGAAGTTCTCCATTCCCACCAGGGCCCTCACCAGTAATCCCTACATCCACAAATACTGGAACAGTATTAGGAAAACGAATGCAAACATCACAGCCAGCCGTGTTTACCATTTCTGGAGAAATGTTTGATTATGAAGTACAGCACGATTCACCTCCGGTGTTTTGTATACCCAAATCGGGCCCTGCTCTGAAGACTTTCAATGCAAAGAGTTCACCGACCCAACCTTTACCTAAAACTACCTCTTTTGCTAGCCCTGCCCTGAAGACTTTCAATGCAAAGAATTCGCCCACCCAACCTTTACCTAAAACTACCTCTTTTACTATGAAAGACAACACTATTTCAACTACCATCCATCCGGTTATAAAAACTGAAAAGATCGACGATGATTACCCAGGAGAGCAAAGTGCCACTTCAACATCGCTAAGTCAACCCAATCACAATTCTGTTCCAGATTCTGATATTTCATCGAATGCATCAACAATTTCAGCAGAATCAGCAAATCTATCGCAAAGTCAAAGGGAACTCACTCCAAAACGAATGAAATTAGTTCGACTTGATGGTTCCACAGTCGTTTTAAATCCAAATAGATCTATTTCCAAAAATTCTTCATTTCAAAATGCATTTGAATCTACGAAATTTCAGTTAATGCAGCCAAAAAAAGTGGTAAATGGAAGACTCACATCAAGCGTAGTAGGAGAGCCATCGTATCCAGCAAAGGTAAATTCTGGACAAAAACCTCAAGCATATCCACTCGCAACTGAAGAACAACGACAGCAACACCAGCAACAACAAACCTCAGTGAATAAACGACCACGCAAATATTGGGGTGCTGTCGATGAATTTCAAATCACTCTCGCATCAGAGAAAGCAAATTCAAACAACTCAAAGCCAATTATGCAACGCCGTATGACAATACACGATGGTATGATGAATACACCATGGGCCGAAAATAGTCCTGTAACAACAGCTAACTCCACATCGAATACGTCACTACCTTCTGAAGAGATTCCCACAAATGTTGTAGTTAAACGAGAAGATATACAACCATCGATGTTCTATCCAGATTCCTTTGAATTGGGAAATGTATCATTGGACGCAGATGTATCGTCAATTATAAGCAAAATGATGTCAAAACACGAATCAATAGATGACAATATGAAGAGTTTTGAATACATAAATCCATCCTTTTTAGCATCTTATGCTCAAAATCAAGACCTATCGCGAGAGGAAGATGAATGCAAAGAGAAGGAAAAGAATCAACCACAGGATCACAAACCTGAGATAAATAATTCCAAAGAGGAAGATCAACATAAGGAAAGTACACCCGAAGAGGAAGAAAAACATAAAGAAAATACATCCGAAGATGTAAAACCCAACATTAAATTCCCAGTTAAGAAACTCAGAGTCAAGATAAAACGAGATGAAGGACTAACAAAACTGACCCCCACCCTGAAAAAGCAACCATCACACCAGCCACCAAAACTACTTATTACAAGAAAATCATTACGAAGAAGCAATGCGTGTAAAGATAGTAAGCTAAGAACATAAATTATCTTATTTTTAACTGTATTTATTATATTGTATATAAAATAAAATTTAAGGTTTTCAAAGATAAATGCTTATTTAAATTTGTTTCTTGTTATCTCGGGGACTATCGCGCATAAAGATCCACCCGAAATATTTCCCATTTTCGAAAAATATGTATGCAAATAAATTTCGAACGAGAAAAAGTTGTGTTATGCTCAATGAGAGAATCAATTCAAGGTTTACCGAATAAAGCTAGATTTGGATGACCTTCCTGTGAAAAAAAAGAGGAAGTTGGTAATGGATGATATCAAAAAAAAAAAACCACTTTATCAGCGTCTGAAGACAACAAATCTAACAATTTTCCGCAATATTCTGAAATTGAAATGCTATTCTTTGTTGGAAATGCTGTTTGCAACACTATTTTGTTTTTACATCCAACTCTTGTGGTAATTTCAAAGGGTAGGGCTCATCTCCTAAGTTTCTCCTTGTGCATCTTTTTTCATTTGTCTGCTCCTCGGCTATCAATCGCAATGCTATGAATTTTTAAAAATTCGTATAACGAACATAAAGAAATAGATAATGGCCGTCTATAACGATTACTCAAATAAACACAATTTTCCATTTTAAAACAAATATTTGCAAAAATCTCTTAAACACAAGCTTTAATTATAACTGAAGCGAACGTCGATTGACAACTGTCAAGGCATAAGGTCTGTTCTTCCGTGTTTTAAGCAAAAATTAGTAAAAGAGAAAATTTCAAACTTAAGAACAAAATTTTCTCAAAGAGAGGCAAACTACAAAGAATTGAAGAACCGCATTGAACAACAAAAGTGTCCCACAAATAAACGTCAAAAACTATGGTCCATAAAAAGTAAACATCTGTGCGATAATTTTTTTCTTTTTTTTAGTACTTCTTAATATAAATTTCCATGTGCACCTGTTCGAATCCGTTGAAATGTCCTAAGAGATCATTCATTTCAGAACAATTTTTCTTAAAATATCCAAAAAAATCTCAATCAAATCAGCTGCTGAGTATTGACATTCCTGATTCTTGCCGGCAAACACTTGTCTTAAGAGAAAATATTTTACTCTCTCCTTTACGAATTTTTTGAGTAAGGGAACGCTATTAGGGAAGAATTCCTACGAATTTGTACTTTCATAATAAGTGAAATATTTTCCAGGGAACAAAAATGTTCGGGTTGAATTTTGTATCTCTCAATAGCGCTGAATGTATTTTTTCAAAACTATAAATACTTGCATGGTATACTAATATGTGATTAACTTGTTCAACTGAATAATTAATAATTAATTCGTTTTGCCTTTCAAATGTAAGAACTTCATCTGTGGACTACATACGGTCTGTTGCACCAAAACCCCCACGCATATCCTCAGTTTTCAAAGATTATAAACTAAAAAAGGTCTTAGTAATAAAGTATTAAAAAATATATGTACATATGGCACTGATTCCCTCTACTATTCTTTCAAAAACTAAACATAACTACGTCCATACATACATATATATGGTTGAATTATGCCCTTTCTCTTTTAACGATGACAATTAAGCATCATTTCGACAAACTTATTAGAATCCATGAATTTGCGGTGCATGTCCCCTTTTCGCAAAAAAACAAGTTTAGACAAGGGATAAAAATAATTAAGAAAATACCTTTCGAGAGAAAATAAAATTCGATTTGAATAGAAATTTTATACATCTGCTTTCTAAGGGGCACGGAGTTAAAAGGTGAGAAATTAGGTATCATACGATTTTTGTTTTGTAGTTGGTTAGAACATTAGAATACGTTTGTCAACCGCTATTTCAAGCTTACTTTCTTACTTAGTTGACGCTTCAATTCGGGTAAACCTGGGCCTCAACCAACATGCCTCTTTAGTTAGTTTTGAAGACTTTGCGGGCCGGAGCATTGATGTCCATTTGCTCAACATGTTCTAACTTTTAGGTGACTGATACGCAGTTTTTTTTATTGATTTGTTCGATCAACCGAAGATATCTTTATCCGCTTTAGACTGGGATTATAAGAGTCTTGCAGAGAAACTACTCAGTGGTCCGGGTTAGGGCCTTACTAACCAATTACCTTGTCTCAGCCCAAGGAAACAGCAATTAGCAACAATTATTTTTCGTTTTATTTCTGCTGAGGTGTTATACACAACCAAGGCAGCCTCTGCCATACTGCCTCAAATTTATAGTTAGGGACTTTGGGTCTTATTGCTAGAATATATTCAAAAAAGTCGATTCGACAAATGTCATGCAGTAGAATCGCTGAAATAGAATCGAATGTCTGAAATAAACTTGCAATAAGCCCCTTTGTGTACCTATTTCAAGCAGCATAATTGAAAAGTTTTTTTGACTCTAAGTAATACCGGCCGGTTTCGAAAACATCACTTGGTCCTCGTTGCAAGACTTAAGGGTTGCGAACATCAATCTGCACACGTCTTTAGTGCAGTTGATCTGGTAGTCGGCATGTTTTTTCTTCTTGCAATTATATAAGTTTTTGCTTAAACTGCTAAGTACACGTCGATGTAGCAATTTTTTGCGGTTTTATAAAAGTAAATGTGTAAGGCTACTCTTATCGGTTTTTCTTGCATGTACTGTGGATTCAATCAATTTAATTCTCGTTATTCCAAAGAACATAAATGATAAATAGGTTTTACTCATTTTTATTTTATTTTTTTATTGAAAATAGTTTATTTCACATGTGTTATGATCACCCTTTCTTTTTCAAATATGTTTTATTTAAAATTAGCTCATTAAAAGCCTGTAAAGATAATTTGTTTTTTATTTCTTTGCAAGTATTTATTAAATACGCCTCAGAGTTAAATAAGTTTTGTTTTATTTTTAAGAACTTACAAATAAGAAATTGTATTATTTATCTTAAAAACTAGATTATCTTCATTTTCATGTAATAATTGTTCATTTTCACTTTTTCACTGTTTGTATTCAGGTTTTTTTATTTTCTTTATTTTTTAATTTTAATTAATAACTAACAACATAAGTCGTTTGGAAACGATTTAAATTTTTAATCGATTTTAATAAAAAAAAAAAACGAAGCCCAGTTTTATATGCGTTTCAATGTGCTTTTTTTACATAATAGAAAAACGTAATATTTGAATTGTTATAAAAAATTATGAGAATACACAATAATTAGTTTTATAGCGGTGAAAAAATAAATATCACGTAACAACTTTTTGAAAATAAAACACAGTATTAAAAGTCTATTACACTGAAACAATTAAATTAAACTTCACATTTTAGTGTAAGAAAATATTTAAAAAAAGAAACAAACAAAAATATAGTATAAATTAAAAAAAAAAAAAAAAAAAAAAACAATTAAATTTTCCCATCTTTATGTTTGTTGGGAAATAAATTGAAGGTAGAGATGTCAGCTAATAAGAAAAATGTTTGTTTTATTTTAAATTTATGAGAGCTTCAGATACGATGGTGGTGAACATTTCTTTCGTAGGAATTTTATGATATAAAGTGGTAGACACGAGATTAAAGTGATGATAGAAACCTTCCAGAGGAAATCGTATGACCAGATGAACTCCCAATCTGTAAGAAAAAAATTATATTAAGTGATAAAGTTTATTTCAAATTAATTGAGATGAAAGATCCCTTCTACGAAAAAGTAACGGAGTCCAAAGTAGATCAGTTATTCTTTGCTGACAATGGAAACATCAATAGCGAGGATCCAACGTCCCTGCAACAAGCACTTGATGTTTGGATGGATGTTTTTGAGGTAAATGGGTATCGAATTAGTGCAAAAAATAGAGAGTACCTATACTGCCCATTCTCCAATCCACTCCGACCTATTGCCGACATTTATTTTAATTGAAAAGTAATTCCCAAGTGCGAAAATGAATGATCAATGGCGAAACAACCATTGATGACGACATCAATCATCGCATAAGCGTCGTATATGAAGTGGCAGGAAATAAAACTCTGCTTTTTTCTGTGACGGAAAAATGCCCCTAAGCTGAAAGTAAAGCTTTACACCGCAGTTGTTCATCCAGCGCTCACTTACGGTTCGCAATGTTGGACAATGTACAAAAAGTATGAGAGAAAATTAACGGCAGCTGATATGAAGATGCTTCGCACGACAGTAGCTTGATCGAATTAGAAGTTCAAAGATCCGAGAAAGCCTTCACGTCGAGGAACCTATATTGCACAAATGCGATTGCAAAGTAAAGGTATGTACAAGATTAAAAATCATGCATAATCCCGGCTGAAACCCTTCCTATGTGAGGACACAGAGTACAATCTGAATGAATTACTCAGTCTCAGGGAGGTTAAACGCTACTCTCAGGAAGAATGAATATCAGTTTGAAATCATTTTGCTGAGCCTTCCGCGTCGCAGTGGTTGGCGGAAGGTTTGACGTTCGAATGCCAGAAAACAGTAACGAGTTGTTTCACGGGCCCTTTTTTGCGAATATCTGACAAACGTCCAACAGAGTGTCATGAGAAAACCTAACGATTTGCCTTGCATATATGAATGAATGAATTGTTGCCAAAAGCAAGGCCTGGACCACATAGGATCTGTTATTTTCCAAAATCAGCATCGTTATTGATTGAACCAAATCAAGGCAAATCACTCCAGTCCTGGTCAAGAACATTTTTAACGATGATTGGATTGCTGAGAAACAAAAAAAACTACTGGAATCAGGTAGCAACAAACAACCTGGAGCATGTAAACGCATATGGACACTGGGCACAACTTTAAACCGTTGAGTTTTACGAGCAGTATAATTTCCTAACGTTTTCTAAATTATGAGAAATTCAAGGAAATCAATCCTACAAACCTTCGGAAAGAAACATGTCATAAAACAGTCTACAAGAACAGTGATAGTTCGAAATAAGTTTACTTACCAAAGTATTCGTGAAGCACAGCCAGCGATAGTAGATAAAGCGTTAAACTGAATATTTCTGCCAAAACCATTAATCTGTAAAGAGAACAGGTTAATGAGCGCTAATGTCAACAAAATAACTCCCATTGTTTACAACTTACCGATGCCATGTGCGTATTGTTAATGCCACCATTATCAACTCAGTCAGTATCAACGCCGAGAAACTGATTGCCACAATATGTATGAATTCATCCTCGAACAGTATCAAAGCTCCGTACATTATCACGCCACCCTGATAGATACTAATCAGTACCCATATGAAGAATGTTTTATAACTCAAGCTTCTGCCTTTGGACAAATCCTTATAAAGTTCTGGATATGTCACAGCTGTAATCGATGTAATATCTTGATCGAGGACCAACGAGAACACCGGAAACATTGTGTAGAGCGTTGAATAGCCTACCATAAGGAAACCTTGATACAAAGCTACTGAACTTAGATAGAAAACCGCAGAGAACACCGCCTGTAGGGTGGTTATGATGAGGCCACGATGAATGACAAATTGCGACAGTGCAGCAGATCGTTTATACGACCTTCTACCGTGTACTAGCAGCAACTTGGCGATGTGTGAGAATTGTGGGATACTAAAATCACCGGCTAAAGATGCTTGTCGTCCTTCACGACCTTCAATGCCAACACCTGCATCCGCCTGTTGAATCATACTGACATCGTTTCCTCCATCGCCCACGGCACATGTACGTTTGCCAGTGTGATCCTGTATAAGTGACACCACCTGTGCCTTTTGTGTGGGACTACATCGGCAGCAAACAACTGCTGGGCATGCGGTAGCTAACTCCATGAATTCAGGGCGATAGTACTGTAGACAGACTTCTAAACTCTCGCCCGAGACCACCAGAGCGCAACCCTGTTTCCGGCGGAACTGATTCAGTTCCAAATGTGCGTCTGTTCGGGTTTTAACACTTTTCAGTACATGGAGTCCTTGATTTCTGCCGATCAACTGCGAGCTCTTTGCAATACAACAGGCAGTCTCCAATTTATCACCTGTCAGCATCCACACACGCACTCCAGCGTTTCGGAGGAGCTCTAAAGTAGGCCTTACACCTTCCTGAAGACGATCTTCAACTCCAGTTAAGCAGACAAGTTCAAGCTCGCGTTCAAGTGACTCAATAACAGCTGCTACCTTCGCTACACGATCGGATACACTCAAACGTGCCGCGTTGTAGCGTGTCTCAAAATCAGCGTACTGTTCCTCAGTCAGAATCTTCTTAGCCACCACTAGTGTTCGCAAGCCTTCGCGTGCCATATTTCCAGACTCCTCGCTCAACCAATCGTTGTATTGAACAATCGATGCCATTACCACGTCGGCGCCCTTCAAGTAGAAAGTGATTTCGCCCGAACTGCTGTCCTTCACAATGATTCCCATGCGTTTGGATTCGCTAGTGAATGGAAAGATTTGTAGAATCTGGAAGTGAAGCACATTCTCCTTCGCCGCAGTTACGCCGTTTGTTCCAGTATTTACTGAGGCCAGTGACGCCGTGCTAGCACTACTCGTCGAGGGCGACGAAGACACATCGTCTCTTCTCAGATATAAAACGTTTTTCTCAGGAAACTTGGGCGCCTTCAATTGCAGTGTCATGGAATTAACATCCCTTGCGATTAGTGTTAGTCCAACCTGCTCTGTCCACTTGACCAGAGCAATCTCATCCGGACTCGATGCTTGATAGGTGATCTCTTCCGTGTTTTTTTTCTCTTCTATGTTTATAACTGACTTTGTTGGCGAGCTTCCCTTGCTGTTGTTACTGCTAGTATCATCATCTGTTACTGGTGTGACATTATGACACAAAGCCAGAGCTTTAACTGCTTCCCATTCACGCCATCCTTCAGGACGTCGCATTCTGCTGCCAGAAAACATAAGCGGTTTGCTGGGTGCATTTTCAGTGCCATGATGTATTAACGGCGAAAGATTTTGTATAATCGATCCGATGTGATGGAAAGTATCGCTGTCATGGGATACAATACCTAAATGAATTTTTTTGAAGACCATTTCGTTTTGCGTCAATGTGCCAGTTTTATCCGTGAGAACGTACGAAATGCGACCAAGTTCTTCGGGAATTGTTGTCGACCGGGCTACAGTGCCTTGGATTTCTGGATCGTTCTGCATTTGCCAAGAGTAGAATGCTTTTCCCATATCCAGATTCACTCGAAGACTGATCGGAATGATATAGGAGAAAAGCAAGACAAAACGAAACATATAACGATACCAGGGTCCATTGAACCCTTTCAAGATCATCATTACCAATGAAAGGCCGAGCACTGCACAAAAGAGGACCTGAAATAAGGAAGGAGTCGTTAATATTTAGTTTGTTTTGTTGGAAGTTTCTATCAACTAACCTTTGTAAGTCCATTGATTTCCATGTCCAGGAGGCCTACTTTCGACCGTGGTTGAGAGTTGTTCATAACACTCCGAGTTTCGCAGCCCGTGTAGATGACAATTCCCGTTGCTGTGCCAGCAGCTACGACAGTGTTCGCCCAAAGGGTGTTCTCCACATTTAAGCTACTCTCCTCGCAGCCATGTTGCTATAAATTAAAAGCAGAATGTGGTTATTAAAAAGAGTCACATAATCAATTGGACGCGGCTCAAATATTGTAATGACATTGAAGATGTCGAAGGAAAGTTTAATCGTTTAAATTTAGGCCCAGCAATTTCACTCACCATAGCAAACGTTCCGATAAACGAGTGAATATCCTTTTGCGGCTTTTCAATATAGACATTCGCATCAATATTAAATAAGTCCGAATCCTTGGTTAACTTCTGAGTTAGAGGCACAGCTAGACGTAATTTCCAATCGGTCTCACCTATGGTATAATAAAAAATTAGTTTAGAGGATAAGTTCCAGAAATATTGGCTTTCCACTCACCATCAAGTTGATCAGTTCTTACAAAAACTGATCCACTCTTGTCACTAGTCCGTAATAAAATTAGATCCGCTGGCACTCGTTCATTCTTCTCCACTATAATCACATCCCCGACTTTCAATTTCGATGATGATACCATTTCGTAACCATGTTCTCCCGACACCATCAGACGTTTGTATTTTTGCGAATTGACTTCATGATCTCGCTGATGACGACGAAAATCATCGACTGCTTCACGACATATTGTTACCATTAGGACAAAGCATAGCGGTCCCCAATATGTGTACGGATAACCAATTCGTATGTCCGGAATAAACTGGCTCAACGCCATCAACAGAAAATACAAATTCAAAAAGAAACGAAACTGCTCGAAGAGTACCAACGGCAGAAACGTAAGGAAATTGTACTTTTGATTGCGTATCTCATTCGGTGGAAATTTATCGCTTGTCGGACGTCCTAAGTGGACAGTCCGTGCGCGAAGTTCACGGGCCGAAAACCATTTTCGCCACGCTCGACCCCAGCAGCTAAAAAGAAAAAGAAGTTATAAGATAATGTAAAGAAGTAAGGCTCTGTTGGAGCTGACTACTATCGTTGGGTTGGATCAAATTCGTCGAATGAATCAACTTGGATTGGATTGAAGAAGCTGACTGTGGTTTGAATTGATTATATACTAAGTATACTAGCTACACTACTAGTATAATAATGAATAAAAATCTTGGTTAAGGATTGAATGAACTAATTTTAAACTGCTTGCTGTGGATTTAAAAAGTTGAGTGTCTCAATTGCGGTTGGCGAGAAAGGAGTCAGTTGACAAAGGCTATGGACTGAATCGGTGACGTTACCTGGCTATGTATAGACATAAATTTAATTTATGAGCTATGAATTGATTATGATCTAACACAACGGCTATGCTTTGAAAAAATAAAGTGTGGACCGAAACTATTTGATGTTGGCTGATGGCCCTGGCAATGACCCAAAGCAGTCGGTTACAAGTTGAAAGAAAACTATGCGAAATCAAGACAAATGTTTCGCAAAAATATTTGAAGGTTAAAACACCCTTCACCTTGTCCCATCGTAATAATAGTAGTACAAATAGGTTTTTTACCGTTCTTTAATTTTGAAACACTGCACCATTTTCGGAAGCAACTGAAGTTACACTTAACGTGTTTTGAATTTTGTTGTTCATTAAGTGAAATTTAGAAACAAAAAACCTTTCTTTATTGCAGTGGTAATGGGCCATAAATAAGTCTAGTAGAATATTCTAGTGCAGTTATCCCATAAACGCTTTCAATTACTTAATTGTTTTTCCAATCAGTATCATCATCATAGAAGTGACGAAGTTGCGGCTCTTCCACTTACGAAACATCTTGTGTGTAGTTTTGTGTAACCTTTCAAAAGAGGAGCATTGTGAGTGGAGAGTAAAAATCAAATTTAGTGTTAAGTTTAACAACAGCATTTGTTGAGGAAGTGCATTGTCTCTGGTAAATTCAATTACAAAATAACGTACAAATTTTATTTTACATTTTGAACTGAAACTCCAATGACCACAGAGACCTGAAAAATCGCAAGTCAAACAATTGCGTATTATTTTACCACTCAAAATGGGTTTCAAGCCATAAAAATTAAATTTAGTAAGTGAACATTCTGAGAAAAATAATTTAAGCGTTGCGACTTATTTGTGTACCGTGAGCAATTCTATAAAACGTCAAAATATGTATGTACGTCGGCGCTAAGTTGTTCCCAAAGATTTTGAATTGCTGAACTACTTGATAGCAAAGCTTTAGATATTACCATTCAAACGCAACTTTCCCCATCTGCTTTTAGAGAAGCAATTGAATAGAAATACCAGCCTCTAAGTACTTTAGATAAAGAACACGCTTATCAGTTTAGAGACATTGAACACGAGTTATAGAAATTCCAAGTCACTCCTAAACGCGCATTTAAGAAGGTTATGAGCTACTTTCAAGGTTTCGTAGCAATCGTAATTCTGAGTTCAGATTCATTTTGCGATTTATTTTCTTGTAAAACTGACTGCAATGATTCATCAAGATAGTATCATCACACATACAACTGTTTTTTTATCAGAGTTTTCGGTACTAATAAATAACACAAACAATAAAGAGCTCAAAAGGTACGAACTTAGTGTATTAAAACCTCTTGTCTGTCCGTAAGTGTATGATGGACGAGTCTCTGATATCAGTGCTCACGTTAACAATTACATATATGTATGTACAACTGTACATAAGTATCTCAATGACATAAAGGAGCTGAACCTTTTACGTTTTATGTACTACTTCAATTTTGTGGGTGGATTCTAAGAGACAACACCAACACTTATGGTTCATCTTTGAACCACCAAAAGGTTTCTTTAAGATCGTTAGCTTCCTACATCAGTGAAACTTGAGAACTTAGGCATGAAGTATACGAAATTTATCCCGAATAATTCTACGTCTGTGCTTTCTTGCAGAGAATCGTGGGTTTATTGGCAACATTTTTGTACTCAATATATTTCTCTATATACAGTTTAATACCGTTTTCGAACGGGGAGACTTGTTTATTTCGAAAGTTTAATGCACATTCTCAAAAGGCTACAGTGAAAAACTTGTTGGTATTTTCCTAGAGTTTGAACCTCGAATTTCCGGCTCAGTGTAATGCAATAACCACTGAGCCACGGCGACCAATATAAAAATCCTTGGTTACTGAGCTAAAAAAAAAAATCATGTTTATTGCAATGTTCCCAAGCGGTTCGCCAAAACTGTGAACCAAGTTAATTAGAAAAAAGCCTAAATTGTTTCTAGCTATTTGTACATTCTCCAAAGCTAGACATTGGTGATTTGCCCTCCTTCTTCTTTTTAAGGTTCCTCTCCGCTTGTTGGAAATCATCGTTTCAATCTTCTTTTGGCTTTTAACGTTTCTTAATATTTCTGGTATTGGGCGGTTGAGACAAAAATATTTGGCGCAACAGTCCGTATGTGTTCCAGGGCCTAGCTTCTCACGACCGTTCGGGTTGTGCGTGTTCTATTTTGTCGCACAAATGTAAGGGACCTACAGTTTTGAGCCATGTTTAAAAGACAAATTAAGATACTTTCATGACAGTCATTGCTTTCAGAAGCTTGTCCGACATTCGCGAGACGGTGATACATTTTTTGTGTCTTCTGGGATTCGGACTTCCAACTTTTCGCTCAGTAACCACTGTGCCCAATGGGGACTAAGTCATTCGCGCACATTTGCTAGCCACGCCAGATTCTGACGTACTGCTGATCCTCTTCCCTCTAACGTTCATAGAATGAAGTGAGGTAGGTTGTATTTGTTGTTCCTCAATATATGGCCCAAGTACTCTACCATTTATCTTTTGATGTGGAATATCAGCTCTCATAAGGACGACCTGATTAATCAGGCCGACGCGTCCTAAGATATGCATATCTTACAAATCAATAGATTGCAACAAACAAACACCGTCAAAAGCAAGTCTGAAACTATTCATCCGTTCCAGTGTCGGTAACCAGAGGCAGGACTGACAATCTAAGCGCCACTTTCATCTTAAAAAAGGATTTCTATTAAGAGGTAAATACCACAAGTGCGCGACTGCGTGGCACGATACGCGTATATATCAAGGCGTTCTAAAACTAAAAACGATTTAGTATTTTGATCTTCAGAAAACGCATTGCCTGTATTTTTTTGAAGGAAGGATCACGGCCACCGTCCTTACCTCTGACCCTAAAGTTGCTTTCCTGGCCCTACCCTACATAACAACAGAACTATTGTTTTACAAAACGAGAAGTGATTTCATCGTTAGTAACTAGATTGAGGCAATCCTAAGCATATTTGTTTCTATGATTTTCCAAAACATTTTACACAGATAAGTCTTCATTCCTTCCATGAGAGTAAAAACAAAATCCCTCACAAGGACATAATAATCAGGCGAAATACACATCTACTACCGTCTCCACTATCATCCACCCACCCAACCTACTCGCTGATGTCACATCGAACTTTCGCAAAATGCATTTCTTCGCCATATTTTTCATAATCACATATGTACATACATGTGTCCATAGTTTTTCACATCATTTCATTTGAAAATCGATAAAACAACATTTCTTAAACACAGCTGTAAACATCCAGACTTATTCCAGAGGCCCAGCCTCTTAACCGCAACAAATTTTATCAATTTCACATATTTCTTATCACTCCATCATAAAAAAAAACACACCAAGTCAGCTGAATTAAATATAATAAAAGCGACTAAAACAAAGCCAACCACGATATTGCTGGGGGGTTTTGAAAGGGATGATTCACCTGAAAAAGTTCCAACGACTTCTGGGTCGATTTATTAACGGAATGTTCTCTTTAACTATCGGCGTAGTAGCCGAGCTTTGTGATGTATCATCCATGCTAAATGTTTCAATGGTGATCAATTAAAAGGGTTTCTTAAAATTCCACGTAAAGAATTCAGGAAATTCCCATATTTTGTCGATAAATAAAAACAACAAAAGCTAGAAAATTTTCACTTTGTTCTTAGCAAAGAAAAAAACACGAAACTTCACTTCACACTCATACAACAGTGCAGAAAACAGTGGCAAGCGAACGAACGAGCAAATAGAACGAAAGAGAATTGTCAAAATCGATATAATTTCGTCGTTCGCATGTTGGCAGCAGTTAAATGCACTTGCTGGCTGGAGGAATCCGCAACCAAAACAATTCGTTAAGTTTTTTTTATTGAGAAATGTGCGAAAGTACAGGGTGGAATGACTGTGTGTTGGAATTTTCGTGTTTTTAGATCGTATTCGGTTATTCGATTATTATTTTTGGAAGCGTTTAGTGTTCTACTTGCAGTTTAGCTCCCACAGATTTTGATTTTATTGACTAACGACGTGTTTTACTTCTTGATTTAAGGAAATTAAAAAAATTGTTCATCAATTACGTGTCCGAAAGAAGTCACATACATATGTAGAAGTATGTATGGCTGACACCGACATCAAACAAGACCTAAAAAAAAGTGGGTCTCGTAATTTCGTGCCCAGGCTAAACGGCTGGGCTGAATTAAAAGGCATATCGGGGGCTGTGGGTGAATAACCTGAGATGAAATCGAAATTTTTATTCTTAACTCGAAAACAGCTCTTACGAGTACGATAGACGGTAGGTATCAGACAATCTGTTCCAAACGAATTGTAATTTTCCTGTATGTCTTGAATTTAAAATACCCTAGTATTTGTCTACTACACAGCTGAAGCAACTGAATTTTGGAATGATTCCAAATATTTGCACATAACAAAAATAAATTAAAATCTAAAAAACCGTAAACATAAAGAGCTTAAAAAATGAATAGCTCTTTTATAGGTTTTCGGCAAAATATAATTAAGTGGGCACGAGTCTTTTAAAATTAAAATTGATTCATGTTTGAACTAACAGGCGTTGAATGCAGTCATTTGTTGCATTAAATTGTGTCACTTAAAGGTACCGTAAAATGCCAAAGTTGTGAAATTTAAATGCAGTTGTATAGTTGGCGAAAACTGCGTTAATTAAACACTTGGTTTTTATTATATGGTCGATTGAATAAATCTAACAACGACGATACAGTCTAGAAGCTGGGTAAATAAACAAACACGTTGATGAGTGTAGTAGAAAATGCATTCTTTAAACATTACGGTCCATTAAAAAACCGTTGCAGCAAGGATCGAAGTGTTTTGGGAAAAACGCTGGGATATAATTTGACCCGACGTCTACGGCTGTAACTTTCTCGGCTAAGAATGATTAGAAGACTAAAAAACACACCATCAGCCAGCATGTAGGACTGCTATGCACGTTCCATTTTCATATGTACGCGATATTATACAACTTCTAGATGAAATATTACCCATGAAGAGATTGTAAAGTGGGAAATAGTCACAAACCTTAAATAATGAATGAATAATCCAATAGATCGTAAGGTAATTATTTGAAATCAATCGTTTTTTTTTTTTTGTATCAGTGTCCCATTAATAATTTTCATCTAGCGTGGAGTAATTTGCCTCTAATTGTGTGAAATAAATTTTTAAGAATATCTAAAAAGTATATGGAAAGAAACAAGTTGTATAACAAATGAAGAAAAATGTTTTGATGGTAAGCGTTGACTATCTTATTTTTAATACTCGCACTGAGATATGTATAAAGAATTGCATAGCGCAGCTTTTTTCATGTTTGTTACTAACCATTTAGAGAAAAAGCACATGTGCATGCAAAATACATATGTATGTATGTACTCATGTTGATTTAAAGCCAAATTGAATTAATGACACTAAAGGTTTCCAATTACATAAACATTTGTCTCTCAATCTTTTAGTTCTGTTAGATATTCGCAACCACTACTAAGTTTAAGGCTGTTATCCTTGAAAACAAACATAATGGTTCAATTCTTTGTGGTCACAGACCTTCCGTGGGGTAAAAAACAGTGTCTCTGATTTTTTATTGTATTCACTGAGCGTAAATTTGAAAATTTGATCTTAATGGGCCAGCGCACACTAGTTCAATTTTCCCCCGGGGTAAACTCCGGGTAACTTTTACTTCAATCGCACAAAAAAAATACAAATACTTGGCGCAACAGACGTATGTGGTCCAGGGCCTAGCTTCTCGCGACCATTCGTGTTGTGCGTGTTATATTTTTCACACAAATGGAAGGGACCTACAGTTTAGAGCCATATCCGAAAGGCAAATTGAGAAGCTTTCTCTTGACAGTTATTACTCTCGGACGTTTGTCAGACATTCGCGAGAGGTGGGACCGTGAAAAACTTTTAGGTGTTCTCTGGGATTCGAACCTCGAACCTCCCGCTCAGCGATCCAACGCACTAACCACTTGAGCCACGGCGCCCACTTCAATCGCACACTGGATGAATAACTCGAGGGGAAATTGTGTATACATGAATCGATTTTCACTGAAGTGTATTTCTTTGCATCACGAAATTGACTACTTGTTAATTAACTTGTTAACCCCGATGTTAAACCACTTCAACCTTGGATGAACTTTGTACCCTGTGTCATACTGTACACTTTTCCTCCCTTTTCTTATAAACTCAGTTTTACTCCGGGGGAATCGATCCAGTGTGCACTGGCCCATTAAAAGTCCCTGAAAGGTTTTTCTTATGACGACTCTGAATCACCACTTAACATATATTGCATGAATATACAAAATCCATGCATGAATCATCTGCAGTTTAGAAGCTAGACGATGGCGGCATGCAAACACTGAGACGAAGGCAGCGATTTATGTGCGTTTCTAATTTGAATCTATTTTAACTTAAACCTAAAAGACAAGTATGACTTTCTGGAAAATGTGCGTTATACAATTTTTGATCAATCTGAGTAATACCATTACAGAGGAACTCAAATGAGGAGGTGTCATATTTGTAGTTTTGCCTGTATGTTCGCCTGCACGCTTAATATTTGGATGGATTTTATTTAAACTTGGAATCTATGTAGAGTCTGCACGGTTTGTTAAAACATTCCACATTCGTACATCCACATTCCACAGTGTATGGGTGACTCCTGTATTTTGCATTAGATCCCAACTCCTTGAGACCCAGAAAGTTCGTTTTTCAGCTGCAGCAAAACAATCCTTAGTTCCTTTGCAACATTAAGTTATATTTCGAAGAAGAAAATAATACAAGGCACAATGACTTTGAAGTTTTTAGAAAAGTTCGATGGATAAACAAAAAAGCAACAAAAATTTTCGCTAATAATGTGCTAGAATCGTACTTCTGCTTGGTCTTGAACTTTGTTGCAGAAGTGTGAATTTTAGTATACTCGTACACATGACATGATTTTTTATAAAAAATGAATCACCATACTTGCATTCTAAATCTCTCAAATTATAAATTATTTCCTCGTCGGATTAATATCTAAACACATAGTCACGCCGAATTGTGGTTTGAC
The DNA here is from genome assembly GCA_946965025.1 of Blera fallax. Lineage (NCBI taxonomy): Eukaryota > Metazoa > Arthropoda > Insecta > Diptera > Syrphidae > Blera > Blera fallax. The sequence goes on along the minus strand of OX337247.1, from coordinate 10,817,124 downwards.
TTATCTTTTAACGAAAACTTATTTGTTTAGCGTCTCAATAAATAGAAACACTATGCATATGTAACTTCAATAGTTTTCACTCACTAACATTGATAAAACTGGCATAAGTAGAACACGTTATTCACTTCGTTTCCTTTTATTCTTTTTTTTTAGTTATGAAACTCACTGAGTACCTCCACCGAATCTTTGTTACTTTTTTTACCAAATGCATGCTGTTATCAGTTTGTTTTGGCCGATCGACCAACCATTAGTTATGCAAGCGAATGCATTCCATAAGCAATCTCAGCAGATAACACATTCAGAAAAGTTGTTTCAAAGGGGGGTTCACATGGTCTGACTTGTCCGATGGTCTAAACGTAAGAAACGACGAAACCATTCAGGCATGTTGAATGGTTTACAAAATTTGTTGATATTTTGGTGCTTGGACAATCATATCTCATAGTGTGAACGGGTGTCTACCCGACCTGAAGGAAATTTCATTTCCGAAAAGTTTTTGTTAAAAATGGATGTTTGTGGAAATGTAGAAATCTAAAAAGATTTTTGAAATGTACAGAAGTTTGGCAGAGAATTGGAAGATAAAAAGTGAAGAGTACAAGAAGAAACATTGAAAAAAGTGTCTTAAAACTCTGCATGTTTCAATTATAATCTTGGTGAGAGTCGATTTTGCGATGTCGATGCAGAATCAAAAATCCGAATAAGTACGTTCTGTTACCAGGAATTGCAATGTGGCAGAGAGTCGCTGCGACTTAAATAGAATCTCTCATGTTCGTATTTTGTCGTTTAATGTACGGTTTAACACGTTTCCGTGTCCATCCTCAGAAAATTCTGATAATCCGCTGAAGAATTCAATTTTAATTCTGTTAGCAAATTGACAGATGAAAATTTTGGTCGGTTTCTAATCCATTTCTTTCAAAATCGCTTCCTTATTCTTTCTTGTTCTGAAATTACAAACCCTACTACGAGTACACATGTATGTACCATCTTTGAAATTCACGTGAAAATAGAAGTTTGACGACATTCACAACAGTGTGAACGTTAACGACATCGGTCCGTTCAACATCCATCCGACCAAGTCTGTCAGACATGTCGGGCCATGTGAACCCCCCCATAAGCAGAATAGCAATCGAATTCGCTCATAAGTACTCCTGGTGACCTTGTTACTGCTTTTATTGTGCAGCAGTACACATTAATTACTTCAAAGTTAAGCGACATTATTGTCATACTAACTTTTCTCTGATTTTATAATATAAAACGCAATATAATATCTTCTGGCGCTTCTGGTGATAGTACGATACTCGTAAAATCATATTGATGGAAGCATTTACAATCAGATAAGTTACTCTATAAAAAATAAAAATTCACTATGCGAGCTAATTACTTAATTGCTTCGTTTAAAACAGTTAATGAAGGTCATTACGATTTTACTACGTTGTAGCACGTAAATAAAGATGAACTTTGCAAAGATAGACGAATAGCAAAGTCAGGTCGTGTTACGAAGGTTCGCTCGACAAGTATCAGACGAAGTACACAGAAAGTGATAATTTTGTGGATGAAGCAATTCTCTTTTATCAAGAAATAGCTAGTTAATCATGACCCTACTATCTAAGAAATAAAAATTGCTAAATTTGTTTACATACATATGTATGTATAGGTACTTATTCCGTGTTCTTTTACGCTATACGTTGTTATTTTTTTTGTTTGTTTATGGTACGTTTTGTGGCGATCCCTTTATTTTGATTATTATACCGGATTCCATTGCCATACAAAAATTTACCAATTGGTTTGCCTTTTGTCACCTTAAGTCTCTTTATGATATTCTACGGGTATAGGAAAGTATCAGTCATAGCAGATAAATTAAAAATAAAGAACTGAAGCAGCCTTGTTACCTATTTTTTGTTGACGTGTGTGATGCTTAGATGTTGATTACGAACTAACTCTTCTGAATTTGTAGCTCGGTAGATAGCCCCAATGACTAAAACTAGGACTGCTAATAACGCTAATTACTTAGCCAGACGTTAAGCAAGTTTGACGTACGTAGATGTAAATATATTATGCGTTACTGACTCCGTTGTAGAACCAATTGTTCAATTTTCGTTAGACTAGAGGACAAACGCTTCATGTGCAAATTTGTTTTAATAAAAATGAGCGCAAAGTATGAGGCATTTTTGACTTTATAAACTACCGTTCCTTGCAGAGGAAGGGGTTCCATGAGATATGTACCTGCCAGTCGCTGTGGAAGTGTTGAATATGAAAAATGTTTATTTTCTACTCTTTCCTTATAGATTTGATACCGGCGTATGCACACCCCCTATACTTCAAACGCAGCCCACGTTTGCAAAGCTCTAGCCGCTTAGAAGTTTTGCTATTCCTTGCAGATAGAGAGTACGAAATCTGTGGTCATATTGAAGTTACTCGTTGCATACCGATTTATAGACTCTCATTACCTGACCCAGGGAGGAGTACCTTCTCCATATCACGATGCTTATAATAAACAGCTTCTAAGAACTGAAAACGTATATAATCATGTTTGCAACGTTTTCATTTCTAGTTAAATAGAAACTTGTTAGTTCGTGGATTCCAAGAAAAAAAACGACTGTACTCGCTTGCTAGAGACTTGTTTTTAACAGGTTTTAAACCTTAATATTCTGTCCTTCCCACGGGAAATGCACAATTCAAGGTAACAAAATGAGTCATAATTTGCATTTATCAGACGTTTTAAAAAATTTGCAATTATATTCCCTTGTGCTGGGAACCCCTGATACCCATGAAGTGTGTGGCGATAATTAAGAAGAAGTGCTTTTTAATTGATTAACAAACACAGTTAGTGTGAATTTTGCTGTTAAGTCATTCAAGGGTGTGGTATGTAGCAATTGCTAAACAAATACAAAACCATACGTCTTTCGTTGTTCTTCTACCCCCATTCGCTCGATATTGTATCGACCCACCCAACTATGCAAAGCTAGGCAAACAAAAAGGCGGTACATCATTGTTAAACCAGGAAATAAGTATAGCTTCACATTCAAATACCTCAAACGTGTTGGTGAAACTATCCCATCAAGTTGTAGATTAACTTTCAGAGATCAGCCATACACAACAAACTTTTTCAAGCTGAACACATAACGCATTCGCGAGATCCCTTCAAATATGATTCATGCTCTTTGCTTACTATCTTCACGGTGTAATGGAAACCATTCAAATTTCCCAACCAAACCGCACCGCTGACTAATACGGTTTCAATTATGAAACGCTAATCTGGCCTAAAGGCATAGATACCAAACCAACTACAATAGGCGAATGTGTGTTACTATCCACAAAACGTACTCTATTCGTAACTCATCGCATAATTTTGCTATTTTATTCATTTTTCATTTCACACAGACAACCCAGTGCAGTGTTGTAATAGGTGAACTATTTTTAAGATGGCTTGAGTAGAACATTTTTAAAGCACTCAAGGGTGAAGTCAGACAAATAAACAGGAAAAAAAAAATGCAAAAAAAAAACAACTAAACTCGTCGACCTCCAAAACAGGTCACTCGTCGTTGTAAGCTGTTTCGACTAACTTGTTTCTATTGCTTCTTCCCCACTATATCCGCTGGGATCTACCACATGGTGACCAGTGGTTCTTTAAGGTTTTTTTTAGCGACGAATTGAATCGAAAATTGCGATAAATAAGGAAAATTTCTACTCAAACGAATGTGAGGAGAAAAGTGTCCAAGGGGTATTTTTAGAATTTTCTTCGCCTTGCTTTGCACTATTATAAACAAACAAAAAATTTCCAGAGAAAACGTTTTGTAATTTAATTATAAAAAAGACGTCAATCGTTTAGTTCTCCAGAAAGGATGGAAAACGCACAAAATGATTACTAAATTCACTCAGCCATGGAATCGTGTCAGCAAACTTTTTGATGGCAGTTGGCGAAAATATGCAAATTTTACCGCAACGACGCGCTTCCTCTTTCACTTGTTAACTTGTTAGTATGACTGCGGCGAAATTCACTGCTAATTAACACAAATTCCGAAAGCAGAAATCCAAGACCTGACCAAGTAGCAAGTAGTCCACTAACTTTTTTTTAATAATTTTTTTTTTTGCAGCAAATAGTAGCAACTCACCCGCAAAAAATTATTTTACAATAATTCCCCAGATTTCTTGATGATTTCCGTCTCCGATTTCTATGATAGAACACAGTATGTTGCGTCTGTTGTTGTATTGCTGGTGATATACTAACTGCTCCACCGCCGCCAACACTGGTGGAGGAGAAGTTTTGTTGATACTCTGATGTTGGCGTCGTTGTTGTCGATGATGATGATGGCAGTGGTACAAGTGTGACACGTTCTCTGCTACGATCATTTCTGAGACGAACCTGTCCGGTTTGTCTGCTGCTGCCGCGACGAAGACCAAATAGTCTACTGACGGCGTTGCCGTCCATACGTTTATGGCTGCTGCTTCCATCACCAACACAATCACCTGCACTACCTCCACCAGCAGTTGTTCCCGCAGCTGTCGTCCCCGCCGACGGGTGTATTAATAGTTCAGTCTCTGAGTCACTCATTTCAAAGTCTCGCAATTGCATATCCATTTGAATTGGCTTGGTAAAAACGATTTTCCTATTTTGCTTTACCTTTAGGTGTTTAGTTAGTGTCCCTTTTGTGATGTGGATTATGAATTAATTTGCATTTGCTTTGTGCATTTCTTTGGCAGCTTTTTTGTGTAGCGATTTTCACCGATTTGTCCGAGGATAATGTGGTTTTTCCATTTGAGCAGGTGCTTTCAGTTAAGCGCTTATCACTGGGTTCGATGCTGGGTGGTTTTTGGCAAAGGGTTTTATTAATTGGATTCGTCAAATAGATAAGGAATTACAGTGGGAAGAAGAATTTCTTGAGCATTTCTTCGCTCAAGTTGGTACTTTTTTTTTTAGCTACGAAGCTTTTTATTTTTTGCTTTCTTTTCTTTCTGCAAGGTTTTTTGACAGTTGTTGTGTTTTTGTATTCGTCAAGGGGCGAGTGTTGGGTGGGAGAATGTCGGGGAAATATTTGAACGAAGGAATTTTGTATAGATGGGGGGCACCCATTGCGTTGCCAATTGGATGGAGACTCGGAAAGTTGTTGTACCTATAAAACACGAGATAGTTTTTGTTGTATGTAGCAAACAATTGCCAAAAACCATGTCTGCGGTTTACCCAAGTCTCTATAGTTGGGATAAGGTGATAAGCCCAGCAGGCCGTAGATAAGAGGGTCCAGCGTTGCTGCCACTCCATCAAACATGTGGTTTTTTTCTGTTGTGTCCGCTTCACTGTAAGGTAACTGCCTTTCCTGCCTCCTGCCTAGTAACCTTGCAATTGACATTCGCTGAATTCCACTCGTGTTGTGCGGGCTATATTTGTTGACACAAGTGGAAGGGTTCTACAGTTTAGAGCCATATCCGAAACGCTTTTCTTTTTGAGAAAATAAGTTTTTAGAATTTTCAGGGATTTAAACCTCTAGCTTCCCGCTTAGTAATCCAATTCGGAGAGATTAATATAAATCTTGCCCTAAAGAGATTGCTTGTTGCAATTAAATTGTCATAGGCAGTAAAATGTTAGTTAAAATTTTGGTAGAAACTTTAACTGGCATACAAAGTTAAAGTTTTTATAAGAAACTTTGTGGTGTCCAAATAGTATATTAGGTTTAAAAATATAGCTACTAATTTAAGAATACTAGTGTAGAATGTTCGAATGAATATACTATGTGAATGCTACAAATCTGTTGTACAATGGCAGCAACCGATAAGTGAAAACCTTGATTTTTCGGGAGACTTATCAGAGTTTGCTTATTGAGCTTTAAAACCGTCAAACCGCGAAGGAATATACTTATCGGGGTTTTTAATTTAGCGACTACAAATTCCAGTACTATGATAGCCATATTGCCTTCTAATATCAGTGTTTGCCATAATCACAAAAAAGCCCCACATATCGGGCTCTCCTTTACTTTCTCCTACACTTTCTTCTTCTGCAAGTTTAATTGAATGAATTAATAGTTATAATCATTCCGATTGATACGAAACGAAAAGTGAATCTCACTATAACAGATTCTCAACACAACTGCGTGTGAAAGTAGTGAATAAACCTCTTGAAAACAGGGTGGACTAATCCGGTTGCAATTACAATTAACAGTTAGTTAAAGAAGCTTACACCGATATAAGAATGTGTTTATCGATTAGCAATTCATGAAAAAAAGCAACATTTCGATTTTTGAACGAAATCCCATCCATACTGACACATTCAGTTGGCAACACAGCATTCGTTAAATGTGCGCGAAAAAATGTAAACAACTCCGTACGCATATCTACTAGTACCGTTTGACAATTCAGTTAACGGAATGCAACAAACAAGAGAACGAAAAAGGTTGTCTACAGCAATTTCATTCAAATTCCAGAGCTCTACTCATCTTGTGGTGTGGTGTTCCATAGTGAAGTGAATATTTAAAAAGAGGCTTCCTGTTTCGAAGTAAAAATTTTACTCCAATTTGTGCCAAAAGTGTGAAATTTCCGACAATAAATATTCAGTGAAACTCAACCCAATCCGATTGCTTGCTATGATAAATCTTTTTGGAACCACCAAGAAAATGAAAGGCTACAAGATCACCGATAACGCCAGGACAAAAAAATATGGAATAGGAGCAAACTCACTCAAGATGCTGTTGGATAAAGCCAAGTTAAAGTTTCCTGTGAGTACCAAAAAACCTTTTCTAACCTAAAATATGTATGTTTGATTGAAAGAAAAAATATTCCAAGGAAATTGCGTCTCAGAGAATTGGCAAGGACGAAAGTCGAGGACACCTCTTAACTCTCTCCATTTGCTCATAGTTTTTTCAATGTCGCTGTTATATAGAAATTTCACTTCCTTCTTACATTTTTCTTTGTTGTTGCGCACTGTCGAGAGAGGAGTCAGGTCAACCTGTTGCTACACATAGACAAAGTGCGCGAGTATGTATCCGTAAATTGTTCCCGAGTAGAGCGCGTATCCTTGTCAAGGTTAATTCCATATGCACAAACACAATGTGGAGCAAGGACATTCAACTTTTAACTCTTCGTGTGTCCTTTTGCCCACGCTGTGTGCATGTAAATGTTGGTCATGGTCATTAGGTTGGAATTTTGGATGTTTTCATCTACTATATTTTTTGGGGCGAATTGTTGCTCTCAAAGACCTTGTGGCGTTTAGAGGTTTCTAGGTTTCTGTGTCATTGTTAGTGAGTCCGTACCGTATTCGGAAGATAATTATTCAATGAAATGTTTCTGGGGACATCGATTGAGAGAGTGAGATAAATTGAAGGAATTCATGGGTGCTGTAAAGGAGGAGACCTGCATCTGGTCATGGTCATCATTAAAATTGTTTGATTGTACAAGGATTTACGACTTTTTTTTTGGTAAATGACTCGTGCAATCAAACGAGGTATAATTTCAATGGGGTGAAATGATGAAGTAGTTGAAGGTCATATCGGCGACAGGAAATAAATTGCATATATGCATTTACTTGTACGTGTATGTCCATACAATGTACATACATATTGGATGATTTAAGAAATCTCAGATGTTGAGACAGTGATGCGGAATAGATCTCGAATGGTGTAGTAGCAGGAGAGAGGCACATTATGCTATGGAAGTTACGCGGCATTATAGCAGACGATTCATAGTTTTCTTGTAATTTCTTTGATTCCTTTGATCTTTCTCTGAAGATCTAGTAATATTTTGAGGATAGATTGACTAACTTTCAAACAGTATCGTCAGAACGTTGGATGCTTATCGGTCCTGTACCGGTATTTCCATCATAGTTGTTCGGATGAAATCTATACAGATGTAGGTGTGTCTCGCCTGTGCGTCAGTTTAATCGCACTACACAAGCGGCCTCCTCCGCACACCCTAATCTGTTAAAACATATTCTCGGTGGCACAGTGAAATTCAGAAGCTTGTGCTTAAGCCACTCTACACGTATGCGGAATGGTTTGCCCTCCTTAGGTCAATGCGCATCTCCACCTAACTCTCTTTCCTTTTCCTACCAACTTTTCCCTATACCCTTTCATTTCACTCTATCGATGGGTTTATAAGGATCTTAGTCCTAAGTCTTGAAGTTCATTAAAAAAAACCTGGTCTTGTGGGTTCGATATTTAAAGTCGTGAGATGTGTGTTCGTGCTTTGTAATCCTTTCATTTTACCATAACAACAGGTTGCTTAAATTTTTTTGCGAATCAGATAGATAGTGCCGAAAAGTTTATTCTTTTTTAAAAGATGTGATATGTAATTTGAAGAAAGCAGCTTTGACTGCAATCCACTAAAATTAGGTTTAAGACTTGTTTTCAATTTACAAAGCTTTCATATCCGTAAGGCAAATTAAAAAGCTTTCGCATGACACATTACTCTCGGACGGTTGACTTTCGCGGGAGGTAGGACCATGAAAAACTTTTTTGGTGTTTTCTGACATTCTAACTTTAAACCTTCCGCTCAGCAGTTAGTAACGCACTAACAATTGAATCACGGCGCGCACACGTTAACTTTGCAATCAAATTTTTCGTTCCGATTGGTGTGCAATGTGAAAGAAAAGAGGTGAAAAAAAAGAAACAAATCCATTGCATGAGTCCAGATGGTCAAATATTGGCCTTTGATCAATAAAACTTTTGAGTGTATAAGGAATTATGGATTGCTCTAGTGCTATATACAATAAATACTCTATGGAAAGTCCTAGAAGATGTCCATCTTCGAACAGAGAAGTGACTACCTTTAGTCTTCTAAGTTCGGTATTCTGAGAGAAGAAGATATGTACGATGAGCGGAGCAATAGGTAACTTCGAAAGTGATAGGACCAAAGGATAATTTAAATCAACGTGATCCATCAAGAAAGAGAAGAATAGTTCGCGTCTGCTAAGAATTTTACAAGGAATTAACCGATTTCTCTCACTGCTTGATGCTGCATAGTGATTCCTGTTATTAAAGGACCGATAGTCTGACAGGGATCAGTTGTATGAGGGATGTGATTGAATGACTGTACACATTTGGCTTCATTTCAAAACAAAACATATCACAACACATCTCATCTACACCTTATTCATCTCCATCCACGTGCAATTTCCACTGACACCACCTGAGCAACAAGATGCTTTTGAAGAAACTTAAACTTTTATTGCAGATAAAAGACTGTCGCATTTATCTCTCCACCGATGGTTTTGAAGTCTCCGATGAGGATTACTTTCAGTCTCTGGAACCCCAAACACTGTTCATTATCGCAGGGCCTGATGAAATCATTACAACTGGTAAGTGTATCCTATTTCTACAATCGAACACCTCAACTAGACCGCTTTTTCCAGATTCCGACTTCGAGTACGAAAAGCTGCGTCAAACATCTCCACTGCTTAAGGTAGCCGACATCATCTACGAGTTTATTGAACGCAATCCTGAGAAATTCAAACGAATGATTTGCGAGTACGAGAAGAAGAAACCACAACCGGACACAGAGAAAACCCACCTGAGTCTACGAAGCGAACACTCCGAATGGTTTGAGGGTCAAGAGGAACGCTGCAATTCCAAAGAAGAGGCAATGGCCCGCCGTGCACAGGATCGCATTCGCAGCTACTACTACAAGACAAAAGATGAACTCACCCGCAATAAACTTTATCGCAGTAATGCCAAGGCTCGAGTGATATTCGATAGAATTCTGGAGAAATTTCGTTACCTTCTGATCGGCTGTGACTACTTTTCAATGATTTTCGATCGAAGTTGTAAAAAGAAACACGAGTTCCTGAATGAGTTAAAGAATGACGAAACTGACGCAAGACCGCTGCCAAATAAACGTCTGAAGCAGATCATCAAGGAGTACACGACAAAGAATGAATTACTGGACGAATGGTCAGTGTCGCTGTGTACGGATTTGGGAGATTTCTACTGTCAAGGACCGTTTAGTGAGAACCAGCCATGCGGAAAGGATCACTGTATAAATCCGTATGCATCGAGAGAAAACCTAATTTTGTTCCAGGTGTGGAATCTTGATCATCAGATAGAGTTGTCGCGTACGATACTGCCATCACTGATAGAGAATGTGAGGGATTTGGTGGAGAATCCGAATCAGAAATGTCCCATTCACAAGAAACGTGTGGTAGACATCAGTGTGTTGGAGTATTTTCTAGAGATCTTCAGTCTTAAGAACTTGAAATTAGTTCACATTGTGTGTCACGAGAAAGTGCAAAGGTCGAATGTGTCGAATGGGCGTTTGATATGCGAGAACTGTCATGAGTACAAAATTGTTAAGGAATTGCTAGATGTATCCTGTCCGGAAGAGGTGGATGCTTGTTGATGGTGTTAAGTTTGAAAAGAAGAGTTGTAATTCTCTGATAAGTTTTAAAGACTATTCTCTCGAGTGGCTCTTTCTATCTATTTTTATTTGGTGACGTTTCTTGTTCTTTTTTGAATACTTTTAAATTTAATTTTAAAATTTAGAAAGGTGAATGGTACTAGACTGATTTCGGAAATGTCATTTAAAGAAACAAAAACTCTATTTTAAGTGTTATCTAAAGTTGTCAAAGCTCGGCTAAGTACTGGATGTGCGAGTGTATGATACTTGCGTGAAATATGCTTAGGAATGGTTTTATATTTGTGTCTCGGATTGAATGTATTTTTTAAACCATTGTAGGGTTTACCTCGAGTTTAATTTAATTGTTAGTTTAATTTATAAATTCCACTTGTTATGTTAGGCAGCCAATTAGCGTATTTTCTGATTCATTTGTTTGCGCCTTACACGAGAAAATCTATTTGATACCAGGTGCGCTTTGTAGCCATCAAATACTAAAAATTTGGCAAGCAATACGTGTATAACAAGCACAACACGAATGGTCGCGAGAAGGTAGGTCCTGGACTACATACAGTTAATATTGCGTTCAATAATTTTTATTTTGTAAATCATCTAAGGAGTTCCATGAATCCATTATCGGTTCTTGGATCTCAACATGATTTCTGAATTGGCGATTATTGGCATAAACTCTACGAGTAAGGAATCCTCAATGATTTTCGATCGACCGCGAGCGCATACCCCACAAAATACAACTTCCACCTTGGAAGTTTCTCTGCGAGAAAAACCTTGGTCCTTCCGCAAGTCTTACCAATATCCATTAAAGTCGTGTGGTTAATCAAGGTTAAACTTTTTTCTTTACTTAAAATAATCGGGAAAAAAATATTTAAGATGATATAATTGACACAGTGCTACTTAACGTTTTTCAATAACGATCCATGTTATTTATTACCTGCGAATTCCACTTTCTTTTCCTTCTGAGCTGCTGTCAGAAGCAGGCACAATTTTGCTTCAAATGATTATTTCGCTGCGTATAATTTTACGCGAAACCTCTTACTCATTCCGAATTTCTATCAGCGAATCTACCGAATTGGGCAAAGCGTTTATTATCTATCTTTGATCGTGTCTTATAAGTTTCTGCGGATGTTCCCCTCGGTTTATTTTGCCATAAAACTCTGGATCTTGTAAAAATTTCAAATTTGACAGGGTCAAACCCTGATAATTTCTCAGACCTGTCTCGCGAAAGCTAACATTTTTCCCTTTTCACCTCTGTTCGACTTCTGCAAATTAAAAAAAAAACTCGTTTTTTACTGCTCAAATCGACAAAAAAAAATAGGGAACTTTTTTTTGCTCTTATTATACTTGTGCAAGGCACAAGTAAACATTTTTTGAAATTCTCAAGCTTTCTAACATCTATTATGTTCGTTCCCGAACATCAGTTTTGAGGGTCAAGTTTTCATTGTGCTATACAGATAAGAAATTTGTTATTGATACTTTTGGTCCATGAGGCAGTTCCAAATAGGATTGCCGATGTTCGATTAGCAAATGTAAATATATTGCTTAAAAAACAAAGTTTAAATAAAAAGACAAAATCCTTCATTTTTCTCCCTATTGACTAGTATGTTGTTGTGCAATGGGGAAAGTTGGTCTAGGCCATTCTTCCTCGAGCAGTCCAATATAAATGAGTTATGTTGGTGCTTTGCGTCCTGTTGTTCATTCATGTTGCAAAAGCAACATACATATGTCAGTCTCTAGTATTCCAATTTTTTTTTTTTTGAATTATGTGGCTAGGCAGCTGTGTCCGGTATTAAGTCTGAATCTGGCTACTGCTTCTTTCCTTGGTGCTGGGGCTATGGTGTTGTATAAAGATTTTAGGTTTTCGTATTTCTTTCCTTCCATTGCAGTGTGTTCATCCTTGGATTCGGTGTATAGTTCGATTCGATGAAGTCTGTAATTTTTTTATTTTTTTATTTTTTATAATTCGCGCGCGCCAAAGGGGATATGAATACCCTTATGCTGTTTATTCAGGGCACGGGCGTTTGGAAAAAGGGGAAAGAGGAACAGAGCAGATACCGGTGCACGTTGGCTTTGAATGTTTGTATGTTGTAGCGATGAGGAAATACAGAGCCTGGAAGATTATTCCACATACGTGTCGTTCGGCTTATGAACGAATCCCTATATTTGACAGTACGTCCGAAGTTGGGCTTGAGGGTGAACTGATGTGCATTCGAAGCGTGACGCGTATTGCGGGTGAACTTTTGAAGGGGAGGAATGTAAGTGGGGTTCTTCCTATGATGGTTGTTTCCTTTTTGGCCAGGTTGTCGGCTATTTCGTTTCCCTTGGTGTCTATATGGCCTGGTTGGTATCCATTGGAGACTGATGCAGTGCCCTTTTTTTGTAGGGTGTGTTATAATTTTCAAATGTTTTTGACTGGTGTGATTTCTGTAATATTGTAACTAATTAGCGACTGTAGTGCGGCTTTTGAATCTGATAGTATAGCGATATATGTTTTTAGTTTCGTTTCTTCTGAGGATTTGCGTCAGGCCGCATTCTATAGATGCGAGCTCACCTTCGAAAACTCTTGAGTTTGCAGGTAACCCGAAGTAGTGATTAAATTTATTACAGTATATCGCTGCGCCTGCGCCGATACTGTCTCTTAACAATGATCCGTCGATATAAATTCAAAGAGATTTTCTGGGAATTTTTCATCGATGGTTGCTAATGTTATTTGTCTTGCTGTTTCTGTTGGTAAGTTTCTTTTTACGAATGGTATTATTAGTTTGGTATCTCATCATTAGTTTGGTATACCATCCAACCACTTACGAACCCGCTAGATTTCATATCTGTACCTGCATAGTATATATATGATTCTTGGTGTTGGTACAGTTTTGTCAAGAATGTTTTAGGTGGCGTGTGCGAAGCTGGGATTTGCTTAAAGGTGTTGGGTTGAGGGTGTTTTATTAAACCACGGAAATCGAAAATAGTTTTGTAGGAGGCGCTACATTTTGGGGTGAACCTGGGCCTCAAACAATAAGTTTTTCCAGTTAACCCGGTCCTTAGCTAATTGCCTCCAAATGGGCCCTGTAAATTAGTTGATATCCCTTTCTATATGTGCGCGGCGCCTTAGACGATGTCGTACTATACTACGTTGCCTTCCGGGTTAGATTTGAAGACTCTGCGGTGTCCATTTGCTCTACATGTCCTAGGCATCTCAGGTGGCTGACGCGCAGTTTGTCAATGTCGCTGTACAGCTCATAAAGTTCGCCAAAACTAGACATAGCTTTGTATAGCTCTAAGTATATGATACTTAGATTCTATTCATCAGACATACAATCCTCTGACCAAATATATTTATAAGAACTAAATTAAAGTGAATTGTTTTTTCCCTCATTTTGTTATATGAATTATGAATGCTTATAAGCAATTGGATTACTAATGCTTGCTATATTCCCTAAATACCAATAGAAACCACTTCTTGGTAGGACATATTTCGATTAATTTACATTCGTAACTTTTTATTTACTATTGACATGTTTTACATTAAAAATGTGCAAAACTCGCTCACGTACATTATACAAAAAAAATATTGTAAATTTCCATAGTTCATAATTAGCTTTATAGATGGTATTAAAAAATGCAATAATTATACCAAAGTGAAATGTTAAAATAAAGTAGTAAAGTAGGCAAAACATATATTGTTACTAGTAGTTGAAAATGTTTATTAAAAAAAATAATAATAACAAAAAAAAAAAAACGCTTTAACTAAATTTCAACTACACTACATAATATTGGCAATTATTCCTTCCACTATCTTGTTACAAGCCTATTTGTTGCTTATACTATACAAAACGACAAACAACAAATCAAAATGTAATAGGAATCGTTTGTTCGATGTGTTCAAAAAGACAAGTTCTTCTCTTAAAAACGAAAACGGTTTACGACTACATATTTTAGCAACATAAAACAAAAAGAAAAACAATATTTTAAAAAGAAACTTAAAAAAAGTACTAAAAGAAATCTGTTGTTACAAGCATATATTTACATATTGTTAAAATTAAATACATAAATATATATATATATACTATTATATATCACATATTGAGATCATGAATAAATTATTGTTAGTTGAAGAATAATGAATATTTCAATCCCATGCTATGTGAGGCAGGTCGTCCTATGTTCTTCGGCGTATTGTTTCTAAAGCATAAAACATCTTGTTGTGTAGTAAGCTTCCCTGATGGACGCCAACCTTCACTGAAAATGCTTCCGATATTCCCGATAAACATTTGACTTTTGTTGTTACTTTATCATACATGTTTTCGATCATTGTTACGTACTTCTCCGGCACTTTCTGAGTCCTTAATGCTGACCATATAAGAAAGATCTCGCGGTACTCTATCGAAGACCTTTTCGAGATCTATAAAGATATTGTGCAGATCTTCCCCAGTGTTCCAATGTTTTTTTATTAGTATTCAAAGACTTTGAGTTGCATCATATGTTGATTTGCTTTCAACAAAGCCACACTGGTTCCCGTTCAATTTTATTATTTTGCGTAGTCGGGTATTTAATACTCGTCTATAAATTTTCATCGTGTGCGACATAAGTTTAACTGAACAGTAGATATTGCAGTTTCGTGTGTCGCAGTGCAAGAAAACTTTCCCTTCACTGGTTTGGCATCCATTCAGCGATTCAACTTTCTTACTGCTACTTACTGCTTCTTTGACGGTGAACTCTGATATTTCTACCTTAAGTGATGCAGCAGAACGCATGCGTATAGATGCGTGCCTTTATTTTTCTTTAACTTCACTCGCGGGAAGTAGTTTAGATAGCTAGCTTTTGAACTAAGTCAGATGAGAGAAGTAGCAGCTACTTTTTAATGGTTTTTCAGTCTGATTGGTTTTGATTATTTACTTTTATTTCACAACAACAAAAGTTTTTTATATTAATGCGCATTCTGGGATCGCAGTGTATGTTTTATGGGCTTTGCTTTACGTGCCGCCAAAGATTCTAGTTTCTTTAGGATATTCTAGGGAATTTATTTGATGAAGAGAAGGGGACTCCACTTCCTCTGCACCTGTCCCGCCCTATACAAAATTTGATTACTCCATCTTGGATTCCTTTTCTTGGGCAATCTTCGCAACCAGGCGAACATAGACGTCAGAAACATTCTACGCTTTACGAGTATAAAAAACTCCGCTTCGTTCTCCTAGGAAATCCTTTGGTAGCTATTTTTGTGCTAGATCTAGTGTTATCACAATGGACCTATTCTGGTCCTGTGTCTGTATCTTAATGCCTTATTAGTAGTTGGTGAAGTTGAGATTGTGTCTATGGAGGTAGGTAAACTTTCATGCAGTATAACAGAAGGTCCTCTCCGAAGTTCAACTTTTAAACTGCTTTCTAGAAATAGAAATTATCTCGCGGACTGTGTGGCTACTACTGTGTTTCTGTTTTTATTTTTATGGACTTTCGTTCTGTATCTTTCGGTTGGAGTTATATAATAATTTCAGTCTTGAAAAAGCCTCCGAATGTGTTAAAGTAGCATCAAAGAAGATTGATCTGTCTAAAATGTTACTTGAGTTCGAATTGCAAGAGAAAGTAACTCGGGTGGAACGTATTTAAAATAAAATTAGATCATCGGCGGAAAGATTGGTTAGTTATTGTTTTTTAAGTCTGAAAACAATTGCCGGAAAGGCTAAAACTCATTGAAGGGAGATATAAAATCTGTTTTCGTTGACTTGCAGCTGCTTTTAATCCTCAAAGAAAAACATTTCTGATGTAAATTGTGACCTTGTTTTTCAAACAATCCATAAACATCAATAGACTCAGACTAATTAATTGAATTTCAACGTAAAACAGCTCTAGGGACCCCCATAACACTTATTGCTTTATTGCTATCAATAAAATATGAGAAGATCATAAAACAATTTTCTTTTTTTTTTCCAAAAGTACTTAAAGTTGGTGCTTTCTAATTTTCCTAATAGAAAATAACAAAACTAGCAAGCGAAATAGTTGCTATTAATAGACAGTCGTATGCGAATGTTCCTTTACGCAAAATCATGCGTCCGATTGCGTCGACAAGTGCGTTTAAATGTAGATCTCAGTTCTGTGATTCGGTTTGTTGGCCCGTTTCATCAAAAAATCGTGTTCAAAATTAGAAGTTGGCGAGAATGTCAATGTTTGAGTTCAATTTTTTTTTTGCTCACTTTTCCTGTGATGGGTTTCGCATCGTGTATAGTGCGTCGTCCGATGACTTTTTTTTTGTCGAATCTTTGAATATACAATGATTTTGAACCTGAAACGAAAGCAAAATAAGAAAATTAGTCAGCCAGAAACTCACCGCGCATCAACATGGGTTCAATGATACTGACGGACAAGGCCGTTAATAATGTTAGGCGGTCGACGAATGCCTATAAACACTGTTTATTTATGATTTTGCTAAAAGAAAAAATACACATTTGGTCACTGGATGATTTTCTTTTATCTAAATTTAGTTGTGGAAAATCGGTCTTTGGTGATGTATTCAGGTCATAGATCAGCGGGAGGTGAAATTTTCTTGGAATGGATGTAGAAATTCTGTCGCCGAAATATTAAATTCCCATTGAGTCCTTTAGGTTGTCCTTGCTTCGATTTAGATTTTGACCGAGACGCATGACTTATAGAGCTGCAACTCATTGCGAGTATCCAATCTAAGACTAAAAGTTGAGTATTTTATCCAATTTGTACTTTCCTCGGATTTGTTCCTTTTGTAAATTCTCAGCAAGTTTGCCTGCGTCATGATTTAAATAAAAAAAATACATATCGTAGTCTGGCAAGATTCTTCAAATAGATTTTCTCTTTGACGACAGCAATTGTAGTTTATAGCAAATGAGCTTCTTCTTTGCGTCTTACCACTGCTGTTATTATTATCAGTCCATGTCAAATTAATTTTATCCAGCTCTATCGTACATAAAGCTCCACTTAAACATCATGTTGTGGGCGAGGATAGGGCCACGGTTCCATATTCGGTGTGGGTGAGAAGGTGTTGCTGTGTTGTTAGCAAAGGCTGGCCAGCCCACCATTCTTGTGTTGCTACACAAACCAAGGGGCTATCTTACATAAATCTCGGCCAGAAAGTTAGCCATTGGTTTGTGTCGCAAGACATGGAGGGTGGGTTGGCCAACCTTTGGCAACAACATCTTGCATGCCTCGGTTTCATGACGAACATATGGAAAGGAGAGACGCTGGGAAGGTGTAACAGCGATTAGGAAGTAAGTAAAGTTAATTATATGTTTAGGGAATTTAGGTTTAGGTTAGGAGTTAGTTTAAGACTTATGTGTAGCTTAGGTTAGTTGGGTTAGTTTGTGAAGTCTTTCATTTGCTTGCCGGATGTTTTTCAAAAAGTACGTTAAAAATGAGCAAGAGGTCGAATTCTTCTCTGCATTTCAAACTATCAAGTTTCTAACCTCTTCAAGTAAGGCTTGTTGGGTCACTGGACATGAATACCAAGGAACGAGAAAGCTAATGAACTGGCAAGAAAAGGCTCGCTAAACTAAACCTAGAACAAATCGACAAAAACGCTTAGGCATGTTGCACGATAAAAATTCTTAACAGAAGCGAACAATAGACGGCGATCCTTGAGCACTATGACAAGGAAATTATGATCACTGTTCGCGAGCGGTTGTACCATGACAAAAAATGTTTGGTGTTTTCTGGGATTCGAACCTCGAACCTTCCGCTTAGTAGTAACAGCGGAACGGACATGTATGATACAATTCTAGTGCAGGGATTATAGAAACTTAGTTTGTTTTACGCGTTTGAAAGTGGGTCCGCACCCTCTCGGTATTTAAACTATGTATATGTCGGCCACCTGCATCTGGCCTCCAGTAAATTTTGAGATTTAAAAGCACTTTAAATGGCAGATTTGGCCGCCGTTTCAATATAAACGAAAAATTTCAAAACTTTAAAATTATTTTGGACCATTGCAGACAGCATGTCTTTGTTCGTCGTTGAATCCATTTTACATAAGTTTCCTTCTAATGGTTTCAATATCAGCGATTTTAAAATATGCTTGATCTTGAAATGATGTACTTATGTACTTAAATTACATACCACATGCCTTGAACTAAGGAATCAATTTACGTTTACAGTTCACATTCTAGGGAACTATTAATGGATAGTCCTTCTGTCTGTCAACGCACATTTGTGATTTTTTTGTGATTTAAAATATTGTCACGCTGTGCTGATGGAATGTGTCTCCACGTATGTTAAGGTCTAAAGTTATATGTTTTTTCTTGTCTCTTGGCCAAGTTCTAAAACAATTGTTTTTCTGTCTCTGCGGGGGATGTTTAAGAAAAGCACAAGCACTAAACACTCAAATAATTTTCGATCACTCAACAATGAGACTCGGTAAAAGACTGCATTTTTCAAAAACCACAAGGCACAAGGACTTTACTCTCCACACTCTGAAGCTATCAAAACAATAATAGAAATCATGTGCCCTATCATCCTACATATGGAACATAATCAAAACGTGCGGCAAGTGTCAAACAGTGGCATTATACTAGCCCACACGCTATTGATTTTTTATGTTTTCTCAAATATTAAAGAACAAAAAAATCTCCTCTACTCGTCGCATAGATACATAGATAAACCCATCATATGCGTGCGTTTTTCTCTATATCCTCGAACAGTGGGATTTTAGATAAATCAACAGCAATTCGTTTAAATAAAAAACATAAAATCACACATGTGTCTAATTTAGAAATAAAAAAAAAACAGCAGAAAAAAATTTGTCCGAACAGCAAAGGCCGAGGAACGCAATTTGAAAGCGGGGTGGAGCGGGACGGACTACGAATGCACGAAACGCGGACGGATCACGGGCATTCGATTGCTGCCCCGTGTATATATCGTTGACGATATTCCAACGGCTGATGATTTTTAATTTTTTTTTTTATTTTTTTGAGAGAGATTTGTGGTAAATTTGGCAACGGATCAAAAAGTGCGACCGTTGTGTCTATATATGTGTGTGCGCCAATATTGGTCCGAATGTGAACGAATAGACGGTTAGACGAAAGCGATTTTCGCATTGGACGTTGTGTTTGCTTAAAATTAGCCGAAAATGCTTTTTCTTCTTCTGCTCTTAAATTTTTTATGTAATTTTTTGTTTGTTTTTATTTTCCTCGAAACGGAGTGGGGATGCTAGAGTTTAGCACTATTTCCAAAAAAGGCAAGGAGTCTTTCTAATTCGTCTATTTTCTGTAATTGTCTGGAGAGATGTCTGTCTGTTTGTTTGCAATTTTATGGTTGTTGCTCATTTCGATTTATTTAAAATGAAATCATACTCGTATGTCTGCCACAACAATAAAGAGTTTGCCACGAGTTACTGGGTTCATTATAAACTATTAAAAACGGCAGATTGACAGTGAAAGGTCTAAGAAAGGTCGAAATGGGATGGGATGTCCCATCCTACTAGATTGTAACGCGAGCTCCTGCCTCATTTTTAAAGAAATAGGGTCCGATGATGCCACCAGCGGTACAAACTATACCATACAATATATTTTTGTGGATATGATGATGTCACCTGCGGATTGTTCTCACTCCAAATACGACATATTTGCTTACTGATGTATCCGTTGAGCAATAGTGAGCCTCTTCGCTGAACACAATTCTGTCATAAAATTCCGGATCATCTTGCGATTGGTTTTAAGTCCAACTGTCTAAATTTTCTCACCAATTGAATCATTTAAGGGATTAGGCCAAGATCCTTCCGAGAGATTTTATGAGTCGCAGTGTGCTGCACCATGTGTCAGTCGCAGACCTAAAAAAAAGACAATTATCCCCATCTTATGTCTGATGTGGCATTTAATTCTTAGTCTAATTTGTTATACCGCTAATTATTTACTGACGTTTACACTGGCGACCTGTGGCTTGGTTTTGGGGCACTTCGGTGTAAATGATCTCCATATTTGTTTAGCTCACGAGTTGAACCCTGGTGTCTTTCACTAAAACGAGAAGTCTCTTTACAGTACTTTTAATAGGGACACTGATTTCCCCTAGTTGTTATTATGTTAGGTGACGCGGTTGTAGGTTTTCGTTTAGGATGACTTTCTGTACCAGTTAGACCAGAAAAGGTCATTTGGACACCATGAATCTTTCCACTTTCGCTACTCAGGGACTAATAAAATCAACCGGAATTTTGGTATTTGACGGCTTATACGAAACTTAGAAGAAAGGAATCGAAATGATGCAATTTACATATGAATGCATGTGGAAGGCCTTCGTTGTTGCTGATGCACCTATTTTTCTATCAAGGGTTTTCAACCAATGTTTTAGGCGTCAATACGTTAAAATATTTAAAGATACTGTGAGCAATTAAGGATTCTCGTAACGATTACTTACTTTACTTAGGTCCTCTGACCGCTCGTGGGGCTTGCAACGCGCTTGAGCTTCCTCCAAGTCATCCCCAGTGATCTAGATTCCTCCCCGACTGTCCTTCTGCATGTCTGTCTAAGGCGGCCCACTTGTCTGCCTGATTTGGTAAGTTGATTACATTGCATGGCGTACTTCGCAAACTCTCTTTGCTCCGTAGGGTGTGACCAATCCACTGCCACTTTCTCCTCCGTATTTTGACGTCTATTGGCTCCTGGCCCGTTAACGCGTGTAGTTAGTCGTTCGATATACGGTTCAGTCAGAAGATCTTTAGGATCTTGCGAAGAGATCTATTTTTAAAGGCAGCTTCTTTGTGAACTGGAACCTTGTGATATGGAACTCAAAGATTTGCACTGGTTCCTAAATATTTTAAAATTGTTTAAATGGCTGAACAAATAAGTAAGTTACTTTAACGCCATAACTACTCGTATGCCTTTGATAATTTTTTGTATCCACATTTCTACATTGGACGATATTCTACAGAGATTAATTGTCGCTAGTTTCGCTCTTCGATTTTCACTTCCTCGGTACCTATGGCGTATGAGTACTATTTTCAAAATTATAGACTTCCAAAAAACAATCTACAATTCCTTAAAAAATTCCAAATTTACGTCCGTTGAATAAAGTGCTTCAGCAGGTGCACCTTTAAATCCCAAAAATCCTGTTTATTTTCGTTTACACAAAAAAGCCACACGATTTCGAATTCATCTCCCTTTTTTTTCCCCCACCCATCAAACGGATCTAATAGATTAAATAATACAATAGACAGATACGTATCTACAAAGAGTAAAGAATAGCATCAGAAGAATTCATTTTGCTTTTGTATCAGTGAGACACACATGTACCTCTCACACTATTTTCAAAAACAAAAAAAAAAGAAAATTCGTAACCGAAAAATAAAATCCAATTAAAAAAAAAACTCAGGCTACATTGCGCGCTGATGATGAAAAACGTTTTTTTGCGCGATCAGTGCGAGTTGGGCTACAGAACGCGTCGTTTTAAAATACACAAAAACTAAATGAAATATTAATTTTAGTTTTATAAGAAAAATGAAAATATTTCACCTCGTATTGGGAGGTTAAAAACGATTTTTTCTAAACACATTAGAAAAATATCACAAGAAAAAATCATTGAAATACTAAATCAACTATAACTGCTGCACCAACGTTCGAATTACTTTTTCTTTTACAAAAAAAGTACACCATCTCTGACTCTGATTTGTCGAAGGATTATCAACTATAATTTTGTTTTTATGTGATATAATTTTTTTTACTAAGTTTTCAAGTGATTTTGTGAAAGAAATCGATATAATTTGCTCAAAGAAAGTGTGTTGAGAATTTAATTTTATTTAAAAGTTTTCTTATAAGAAAAAATCGCACTATTTTCACATTTTTTTCTTGGATTATCAGTGGAAAATATCTTTTTTTCATTTCACTCTAAAAAGTAACTTTCTCTCATAAAACTCCAACGACATGGATTCAGCTAGGTGAGTTTTAAATCTAAAAAAAGTATGTGTGCATATATAAAAACTAATTTCGAAAAAGTGTGTTTTAAATTTAAATTTTTTTTGCGAAATCGAGTGTGTCTCTAGCCGATCTGTCCCCACGTTAAATCAAAGGCGGTTCTAAACGCTGAAAAAAAAACTGCACATCAAAGCTAATAATAAAATATATTCAGACTTCCCCGGTCATTAATCAAAGAAAGTTTTTTTTATAATTTTTTTCTTTTTTTTATATTAAATCTATGATCATCCGATGACAATTCCAATGACTGCCACTGCTGATGGCAATGCTTAGTCTAACGCTAAAATTAGAATTTACATTTAGGATATTTTTGTAGAAAAAAAATCCAATTAATTAGAACCAACAACAGGCGTTAACTTTTCTTTTTTATTTCATGTGTTGTTATAAACACTGAAAAAGAATAGAAACGCATTAAAAGAAAATCCTTTTCGATGGGAAATAGAACTTTAAATAAATTTATACTAATTTTTCAATTTTATAGATAAACTTTTTCGTGATTTTTTCGAGTAAAACGATGGTTGCTTTTTTTAAAAAAAAAAGTGAACTGCAACAACATGAAAGAAAACAAATATAATTTTCTGCAAAAATATTTCTAGATTTCGTAAAACAATGTCCAAATTTAGAACTTTTTGGGACCAAATACTCAGACTGAAGGGGGACGAAACGTAGGCAAGATGTATTTTTAGGGATTTGGGAAGACGTTGCAAAGAGCTCGTAAATAAATATTTGTTTATGTGCTATGAAATGGTAAAAGTGTTAAAATTTTATGTCCCAATTATATTTTGAATAGAATAATGGCTTTACGCTGAAATTTTAGTGCTTAAACTTTGGGATAGGAAGGCCAACACGGATTGGTATGACTGTATTTTTTATTCAAAAACTTTCAACTCAAATTTAACTCGCATTTTTGGGCGGGATCGCTTGTTACTTGTTTGAGTTTTTTGGAGCAAGTTAAGCGGTGGTCAGGGATAAGACTATTTACAATGCTTAGCATTTCTATAGCAGTATTACTATCGCGCATACATATATTGTGGCCCGCCCGGTAATACTCGTGCGGCTACATGAATTTATTTTTGGCCGCACTGTGAAATATCGGAGATTGTTTTTAAGCGCTCAATACGGGTGTGAAATAAATTGCTTTTCTCAATATTTTCGGTAATATATAATCTGCAAAGGTTCGAGGTAAACGCGCAGAGAGTCACCTCATTCTTTTTTTTTCTGCATAAAATTTCTTATTCTCCACTTTACACTTGCCTTTCTCTCCAGCACTTGGTTTCGGTTATAACCCCAAACGACTCTATTCTAAATGGTGTAAAACACTTAACAAAGTTTTCAAAAGCGTTTTGAGTGCATTCTCAACACACTCAACTGAAAGAAAGGTGTGCATTGAAAAACTTTCTTATACATTTTCTTTTGGACTAGAATAGGAGAGTTATTATAATCTCAGACTCTATAGATCTACTGTTTTCAGTTCTTGCGATCTTACTTAAAAAAGAACCTCGTTTTGAGATATGAACGTCTGTTAATGGGCAGATGTTATTTGCCTTCTCTAAATCATGGAATTTTTCAAAGGAATCGCTATTGCATACGTAAAAACAAATTGCGAAAATGCAACTACTTGAGGCTATACGAATAATATCTGATCTTTAAAATTTCATCCAGTTCCATAATAAAAAGTAGCGGAGACACAGAACTACCCTGGCGCATGCCATTATTGATTGTAAAAGGCTAATCCCATTGCAGAGTTAAGGCAGCAGTCATGAATACTTACATTGCATTGTTGATGAAATCAACTCAAGAATAGTTTGTCATGAAATTACCTTCTATGAAGGCCGTTCCCTTTAGTTGAATTAACTTTGTACATCGCCTCTTGAATCGATTCGTACTTCCAATGTCTTAGTTTCCCATTCTGGAAGGTCTGCAAAATACCCATCTACAGCTGTTACCACCTTTTAATTTGACTCAAAATGTGTTCCAGCCACAAATTCTTTTAATGAAAAAGTTACACGATCCATTCCAGTTTGATTGAATCATTTTTTTTTGTATGTCTGAGTTAAATTTTGCGTTTAATAATATCCTTGACAGTCTAAATAATCAAATTCGATGTTAAATGATTAATACGCCAGAAAATCTACGTAAACATGTTTTTTTCTAAAGAGAACCAAGTATCCCTCGTTTTTGATTGGAACATTTTGTTTTGACTTGTGTCTGACCAATCAAGTAAACAATACTTAATTATTTTAGACGCAGATTGGAAAATGCCTTCCAAGTCATGCAAAGGCTAGAGATAAACAATAAGTTATGGTTTTTTATTCTAAAGAAATTCATTTTTAATGCATTCAGTAAAATTTTAATGGTTTTCTCTTTTATCAACAAAACCATTTTTTTTTAATTTTCTTTTGTCTTCGATAGGTAATCGATTAATTTTTTTATACTTTCATTAAAAATGTGTTTTATTTTTAATAAAAAATTCATCATTCTTATTCTAGGAATATCTTTAGAGATTTGTGAAAAACACTGTTCTCGGAAATAGTCAGATCTAGTAAAATAAATGATTTAGAACAACTGTCAGGTTTGCATGCTGTAGGCAAACGTTATAAAGTGAAAAGCTTCAGAAAGACTTGTTCGGTTCCTGCGATGTGTTGCAACTCCTACCAGCTCTTTCACAGAGATTCCTTTTCGCCAGTTCTGCGTCAGAGTAAACAAGCACCATCCTGTATTCGGCCTTGTTGTGTAAGCGGGTTCCATTACATGGCTTGTCGGAAAATACAATTTTCTCCCTTACGAAGGGTGTGACAAATTCAATGTCACTTGCATTTTCGTATCTATACGTTCTTAGCCACTTCTCTCATAAAGGTGTCCGATACGATTTGGGTGCAAAACTCGTTTTTTAGATAGCGACTCAGCGATTAACAAAAAGTTTTCAGTTTTTTCCTGAAATTGGCAGTTACTTTCTAGGTACTGCAGCCATATAACAGCAACGATTCAAGGTTAGAGTGGAACAGTTGCAGCTTAGCATGTAAACTGATTGCACTGCTACTCGATATTGTAGGCAAAATACTAAATGTAGCATCAGCTTTAGATATGCAGTTACTTACGTTAAATTTGGTACCACCGTCAAGCGGGACTACACGGAAGTTTTTTTCTTTCTCGACCCGTTGTAGTGGAAGGCTGATATGAGTTGTTGTTGAGTTCGAAGGAAGACTTAGGATTTTTGTTTTGACGGAGGTAATCCTCAATTCTGCCAAGTTTGCCTCTGCCACCAAACTAATGGTTATTTCGGGCAGGCCCATAATTTTGTGTAACAGTAGGCAAACATCGTCAGCATAGTCGAGGTGAGATAGGTTGTTAGGTTCCAATGGATTCCATGACTTCTTGTCGACAGATCGCTGTACAAAACATCACTGATAACCGCCAAAAAGAGTAGTGGTGATAGTATGTAACCTTGCCGAACGTCGCTTTGGATCTCGAGTTCATCATATTAGCCCAGTGTATGCCATGGAAGTTATAGTAGAAAATACATGTAGAAGAAACAAAACTGGACCCAACACAGATTCTCAATTTTTTAAGTTAAGTGAAGTACTGAACACTTTTTGTCCTCTATCTATTATTTACGACTGAAACCAATCATAGTTTCACCCCCTGAACATTTTTTAAATACATTTTTACCATGATTATAAAGTCCACTAAAGTATTTCAACTCCATTATCCTTTTAAATGAAATTTCGACAAACTACCCTTGTTAATGCAATCATTAAATAAAAAAAAAAAAAAAACCAAATCTTTTTAGAGTCAAATTTCCGTATGCAATGCCGGCACTTATGACAGAAAAAAATTATAATTTACTATTTATTTAAAAGAAATTCTCAAATTGGCAGCACTCCCGACACTTGCAAAAGTATTTTGTTTTTCAAGCAATTACGCGAGCAAATCTTGAAACATTTTCAAATTATAGAAAACGTGCAACACAAATTGGTTTTAGGTCATCAATAACAAACAGAAGCTTTCCCCTCCCTCCGACGTGCGTAGGTGCCAATAATTTTCGGAACAGGCAACCTAATTTCAGTTCCGTATTTCTCACGCTTAGTGGTACTAAAACACCCCACTCAGTCATACATTATATTTAGTTTTTATTCGTTTCTGGGTTTGTAACAAATCTGAATGTTTATTTAGAAAACTGCCTGACATCGTGTAATTTTTTTAATTTGTTTTCGAAAAATGCTTTGATAGGATATTTACAAATATTGACAAGTAAAAAATAAAGTTGACAAGATGGAATCCGATGGCATGTGTGTTGACAGAGACATGATTTATGAGCCTAAAACTGTTTCGTGTTTAGTAGGGAACTTAGCATACAGATGGATCTAAAGAAAGAGTCTTGTTAGCCATTAGTAGGTTTTGGCATTAAATAATTAAATGACTTGTTTTTATTGTCGTTTATGTCAATAAAAATAAATCTATTTTTATTGCACAAAAGAAATCATTAAATAATCAAAGGAATAACACACGATTAAAATGTATTTAATGGGCTGAGATACTTAGAAAATTGTTTAAGCTTTGCCATGTTCCGCATTTCATAAAATTCAAAATAAAAAAAACGTTGTTTTTCCCTTTGAAACAAAACATTTTATTGTGTGCAGATACGAATACCATTCATGATAAAATTTAGAGTATTCAGCCGATCATTGACCACAGCAATATTAAGTACCTGAGTCATGTCTTAATTTTGACAAAGTATTCTAAGTTGATGACTCTTCATCATAAGGAATAAAAAAAGAAAAAAAAAACGAGAGCTCCTAACTATTTATAAGTTCAAAGGCTCTAATAAAAAACAAAATTATACCCACTCGAACGACTTTTGGTTTCTCACCTTCTTACACCCCCACTGTGTGGATCACGTCAACTCCTATGGAATTTAATTTACAACACCACAGATCTCAAAGATAATAAACAACAACCAAACCAGTGATATCTTAAGAATTTCATTGTTTATTTACACAGAGATATATAAATAAATTGCATCACCATCATTGCTATCATCCCCAGAGAGAAAAGCCGGAAAGCGAGTAACACAAATTAAGAACAAATTGACACGCTCCTCCTCGGCGGGCATAATGCATTCAAAAAAACACACAAATTTTGAACATTTTAATTAAATTTTCATGTGTTACGAGCCAATAATATTAATTATTGCGCAGAAAATCCATTTCTGCACTATTTTTGGCCTAGTGATTAAGCTCATGCACACTTAAGAGTCAGAGTCATTTTTGTTTTAATAATTTTCGTTTCGGACCAAAAGATGTAAAAACTTTCTGTCATTCGTAATTTTCTATTTTTTGTTTGAAAATTGTAGGCGTGGAATATTTATGAGGCGGGGGTTAACTTTTCAATATTTTGCGCGTGCTTTTTTAAAATAAATTAGAAAATATTCAAAAAAAAAAGAAAGAAAGAAATAGAATACGTTTACCTCAAGGTTACACCGGTTTGTAAATAAAAACTTGGTCAAGATCGAAGTAATAATAAAAAATTAAATAAATAAATGAACGCTATAATGAAATTCAATATTTATATTTTATTCAATAAGTAGTATCTTTTGCGCAGCACTTCAGAAAAATAGTAAACGTTTCCAAAATTTGGTATAGATTTTTAAGAGAAAAAATTGGTTTTAATTAATGTGAATTTCCTCTTGAAAAACAAAAGGATAGTCAAACAAGAAATGCGCATTTTCCCTCTATAATTTGTATTTAATGGGATTCTGAAATAAATAACCAGGAACATATTCCATCAAATATATTTTCGATTTTTTTTTCAGTGGAAGATTTTGTTAAGTGTTTTTTAAGCATAAATTAAGAGTTGCATGAGATATCCTTGATAAAAATAAACTTAGGAAAAATATCGAAATTTAATTTAGAAGTATGCATTTAAAAAAAAAGTTACAAGGTTTCAGAAACACATAAAAAATGTGTATTTTCATTATTTCTTAGGCTATTATGTAGGAAGCATTGTCTATGGGACGTAGACATTGGGAAATGTTGGGATAACCGTTCGCAATCTTCCTTAAACTTTTCGTGTAAGTCGTGATGTTCGCCTTATTGAGAGAGTAATTCATTTATAAGATGGATACGTCTTCTTTTACTTTTCAAAATGTGTTTCGCAATCGTTTCAAAACCGACATGGTGTGCACTTCACTGGAACAAGTCAGAAACTGAATCGTTAACTCACTAAATTTTAATCGACCAGTTTAAGCTAACACCAGTTGGTGCTACAAATGGCAAGTGCAAGCTCTATTTTGAGGTCCAAATGAATTACATAATTCCAACCATTTAAAACCTCTAGCAGTGCACTCTTTGGAGAATCGGGTTTTCCCTTCTAGTGAGTTTTTGGCACCTGGCGCTGTGGCTCAGTGGTTAGCGCGTTGGATTACTGAGCGGGAGGTTCGAGGTTCGAGTCCCAGAAAACAGTAAAAAGTTTTTTCTTGGTCCAACTTTTTGTGAACGCCTGACAAACGTCCGAGAGTAATAACTGTCATGAGAAAGCTTCTGAAAATAAAAAGCCTTTCTGATATGGCTCTAAACTGTAGGTTCGAAAGGTCGTGAGAAGCTAGGACGTGGACAACATAGGTCTGTACTGCCAAGGAGGAAGATCCATGGTATCACAAAGGACTTCTTTTGGTCTTATTGTTTCTATATCCTGGTACAGGCAACCACTCTAACCTAAACCTTAGCCCTCCTTTTGTTGCTTCTTGTTGTCTCAATACTCGTAAACTCTCCAATGACAGTTCTGTACTGTACTTTTGAACTAAGACTACACTTGTACGGAATAGGCGATTTAAGACGTTCACTTAACTCGGCAGACTATATCTTATTAAAGGAACTGATGCATCTACAGTCGGCGTAGTCCATTGGTGTCCAGCTGGTTTTTTAACATAAGCCTTAACACAATCGAAACTTGATGTTGCTTGGCGCGAAGAGCTTGTTATGCTTGTGTAACTATGTATTTCGGGCGATGATATCACTTGTACTTAGGAGTATGACCGACCTTCTATACATACGAGTTTATTTGGCAACAAGTCCTTCAAAACCAACTCTACTTTTGCCAATTGACCTACAACCATAAATCTTTAAGAAATCCATTTCCTTATGTTTCAATTCAGATTTTGACATTTGGTGCTACAATCTTTTATAAAATATGTTACACACATCCACTTCAAATCCCAAATCCCAAGAGTACTTCCTGTCTGCTTAGCATCACAGTCGTTGTTTACATTAACTCAATGGCCAAGTAAATTTTGTTCATAAATTTTCAACCTGATGAGTAGTTGCTTAAAAATATACGAGTACATATGTAGCTATGTAGCTCAATATTTTGTTTTTGTGTTCTTAAAAACCGATGTGTAGGTACACCAATAAGTATCGCTCCCACTATTTTCGTTCTCTAGGTCGAACCGGCCGGCGTTTATTCGATAAAATCTTTTTTTAAACTTAACGATTGGAAAGCATGTACCAAAGAACTAGCTAATTTCCTTCATGCTATGACCTAATTGTTGCAGTATTTATTTTTGTAAAGGAGAACAAGCTAGAGAAGATTTGGGATTTAGGTTTGTTTCCAAGTGAGTGAAATATTGCGAATATAAAAGAATCTCTTTAAAGCTACATGAAGTTTTATTCTGGGGGAATCGAAAATACAATGACCTGCACATGAAATGGAAAACACCTAAAAGTTTTTTCCACGGCCCCACCTCTCGCAAAAAAGCCTGTCGGATATATGTAGCTCTAAACAGTTGGCCCTGGACCATATATGATCTGTTGCGCCAAGTAAGGGGTCATCCAATAAGAGGTGTCATTTTAAATCAATAGAAAAACGCAACATTTTAATGAAAAATGGTGATATTTTTATTTAAGTCTAAAGTAAAAACTATAAAAACTAGTATTGGAATACAATTTTTACCAAATGTCTGTCTCGGCTTTGCTTGCAAATAGTCATCCTTTGGATGAAATTTTTCATCACGTTTTCGCATAATCTTCACATCACTAACTTGTCCGAGACGTTCAAATTAAATTCACTACAGCTGCGCGAGAAGGCGCTTGATGATGGCCAAAAGCGGTACAAACTTTACGAAACGTTTTCGCGATATTTTCACCGTTTTTGTGGGGAATTTTCATTATTTCAACACATTGTGTGAGTGAGTATTTAATTAGCGCCCTAGTTTTAACTCATCAAAAGTCATTGCAATGACAGTTGAATGTTGACAGTTCAACAATGGCGCGAAATTTAAAATGACACCTCTTGTTGGGTGGACCCTTTTTTTGCATTTTGCACATGAAATGGTCTGTTTTACTATTCGACGTTTGAATTAAAGTTAATCGCAAGATATTTTCGTTTAAGCAACAATAACTTCAACTATCCATACATTTTGAAGTACATAACCTTCTCTGAAAAAGGAAACATTTCTCCGTCCTCCTTTAAGTCTCTTTCACGCACTATACAAGTTGCGTGAAATTTTTTTCGGAAACCCAAGCCAAAAAGCGATTTTAGAAAGTAAAGCAATCAAAAGTCCCATGTCCACTCATAAACAACTGACAGCAGAACAGGTCCTCGATCATCATCATCAGATCGAGATCTTTAAGTAAATTCGAAACCATTACACCAGACACAGGAAATGAATGCATCCATAAACGGAATCCATTAAAATTATGCAAAATGTCTTACTATCAAGTGCACATGGAGTGTCCAGTAAAGTGCAGGAATTTCCATTTCAAGTACACGATACATGACAAGCGGCACAAAAAACGAACAAAATCCTTTAAAAATTAGTCCGGTTTTTAGTCTGCGGTATAAATTGCGGTCCAGACGTGACGTTCGCAAGTAAAGTAGGAAAAGGTTTGAACTTTCACTCTCTCTCTCTCTCTCTGTCTTGCTTGATGTGCAGTTTTTTTTTTTTTTGAGTGACCATCAATCGCAAAAGTACACACACGCTATACGATGAACATCATCATTATACGTTCGCACTGAGATACTTTATCTGCGGTGGCTATACGAATCTGATCATCGAACGAAAGTGGTTTTTTGTCATCGTAAATCTTCCCAAAGAGTCGCAACAGCATTCAATGCCACTATTCCAGCAGCAGATATCCAAAATTTAAACCGCACTCTTGGACTTATGAGGTAATGTGTACGCGTGCACACGATGGCTTGTTAATTGCAATGGGGAGGAGGCATGTTCAATGACCATCAGGTATTTTAGCGGATAATCCAAGGTGAAAATGTGCTGCTTTACCGTGGTGTTGAGATTAGGCAGGTACACAGACGTGTTGGGGATTTTTTGGGACTTTTGTTATTTTTTTGATTTATGGGGATTAAAATCAAAATGATTTGTATGCTGTATTTTTGGAGCAAAATATTTGTAGGTCAAACAAAAAATTTAAGATAAGAAGTTGAAGTGGCGGCTGGAGAGCCTAGACAAAACTTTTAATCCTTAGGAGGAGGAGGAACGAACATTTTAAAGAGGCACTAGGCAGTAGCTCAGATTATTGCACAATTTCTGCGCAGCAAAAATAACACTAAGACTTCCAGTCTTGCTTTCTTGGATTCCCTAAGACATATTCCTTAAAATGTTGGTCTTGTTCTTGGTCAAGAAGACGGAAGAAAATCCTTCCTCTTAAGTGGTTTGGGGCACTTGGAAGTAAGTAAATCTAAGTGTTCATAAAAATTTAAAAAATTTATGTTGAGGCAATTAAAAAATGTGAACTTTTAGATCGCACACATTTTTGTTCTAGAGGAGTTATATGCCACATTTTGCGTTAAGGTTTTTGGTTAGGTTAGATTAAGTTGAGTAGGGTTATGAGGCCATGATAAAACACCAGACACCATAATGAGCCCATCGCGATCCGTTCGAAACTTTCACGGTAAGAAACCTAAACCGTTTTACCAATCCACTTAACTTTCCTGCAGAATTGAAATAAATCATCATTTTGGGTCAGTGCCCCAACCTCTTCTAAATTATTAAGGAGTGTTTTCCAAGTTGGCCTAGGCATTCACAGACCAGATGAGCTATGTCCTCTGAGAGGTGCATGACATTGCAGAGAGTATCCCCATCGCTATTCTTTTCCGTGATGAATTGCAGTTATCGCATGTGCGCGCCTAGTCTCACTTGTACATAGTTTTCTGTCACACGATTATTTAGTCGCAGCTTTTAATGTGAATACATTTGCTTCTAAATATTCGAAGCGATTCACAAACTGTATTTTGTTGACGATTCTTCTTCTGTCGCAAAATAGACTGGTTCATATGGATAACCATTAACCTTCGCACACTTGCGACTTAATAAAATTATGCAATATTCTCTTTTACGTTTTTATTTTGTTTTTAGATTTTATGTGCAGCAAAATATCCACAACACGCCACTCCCCTGTGGAATCCATTTTGTACTCACAAGACAAGACATTTTAACTTGCGGCAATAAAATCGCCAATAAAGTAGAGCTTGTTCCATTTTTTTAATCGCTGCTAATAAATAATCGTGCGATAGAAAACCACAAATGAGTGCATGTTCATGTATTGTTGCGACTACGATTTTTTTAATCGCAGCGATGCTATTTATTGCAAATGAATACACGTGCCAACATGAGACAATCGCGTCGCCAGAAAAAGGGACAATTCGCTGCGATTCCTTGGTGTCATGTGTGGTCGTTCACATTGGTAGTTACGTGTTCCAGTTTTTGCGTCTGAATAGCCGTGCGGCAGAAAACGCATATGCGCGTTTAGCCTAAGAGTTGTAGACTGATAGACGATGGTACCTCTTAGTTTGATTACTCAACTTCAAGTATAGGTACCAACTTGAATGGGCACGACGTTGTATTTAGTTATTTACAAAAAAAAAATATATATGAACGATTAATATTTACTATAAGATACACGGGTGATGTATTACTCATAATATTAAGAAATGTAAGCGATCATTGTTAAAGTGGAATATGAATCACTTTAGTCGAAAATTATTTTTCATGTTTGCTTACCTATGAACATATGCGCGATGAACAACATTAGATTGGTGATACGAATGAAAGAGTACACAAAGAGTTTCAGTTTCAGCTCTTCCCTAGTAATCTCGATTCCACCTCGTCTGCTCTTTGCCTTGTTTGCCTAGCCCGCCCAACTCTTCTGCCTAACTGGGTGAGTGGAATCCACTGCATGGGATATTTCGCATTGGAGCTGTTTTTACGCCTTTAGGTATGACGAATCCATTACCATTTCCTTCTCTGTATGGTAACGTCTTTATGTTCTTGACCCCTTCTGAAATAAAACCGCTCCTTGGACATAGGATTTGGCCAAAATATCCTTAAGATGGTATAGAGACAACATCTATTTACGAAGGTTTACAGCCTGTAACAGTGGTGGTAACCTTTCAAATACTACACTCGTTCAATAGTACTGGTTCTACACTGGATTTAAACAGTCTCAGCTTGGTTTTGGTGCTGAAAACATCGTTGGCCGATATAATACTTCCTAAATACATATATGTATGTATATACATAGACCGTTTTCAACCTTTTCGACCCGTTGTACCGCAATTTTGGGTTGAGCGTCTGAGTCTGAAATGCTCAGGGCCTTTGTTTTTTCCCTGTGGCCTAGAACCCAGCACAGGCATACGTCGCATGAGAGTAAATTCTACCCATTAAAAACCAACGAAGGAATTAAATTGTGCTCTCATCGTCCAACCTGATTATAACCCATAGCCATTAAAAATACATAAATCCATTGATGCACTTCATTTCATTGATCTTCAAATAATGGAAAGTGCATGTAGTATGGCAATTAATTACAAAACCACCACTCCTTTGTGGTTGAAGCCAAAAACTAAAAACTATTAATTACCAAACACGGTAACAGATGTAGTATTACGCGTTCGCTTAGTCATAAATCATTACCTTTAGACATGAAAAATATGAGATACCTAACATTGGTATGAGTACAAATGTAGTTAGTAACCACTTGTTAGAGCACCTTGTCGAAGATTATTTTTCAATCGACCTACGTTCATCCATAGATACATACATACTTGATGCGATAAAGACAAAAAAAAAAAAATTAACAAGCTTGTAGCGGAGAGAAATTTCTTGATATTGACAGACAATTTGTTAGCTATGAGGTGACAAATTAATTATTTTTCATGACGTAGCGAAGCTATTTTAAAAATGCCAACTGTGCGGGCTGAAATAGTAGTGATTTAGAGCAGTCAATGGCGGAAGACGATTGCAATCTGTTGATTTAAATGACAAGAATTTGCTCTTGATTGCCAGTCATAAAAGTCACGCATTATTTGACATGCGACTGTTTGCTGAATAAATTAAAAGATAGTTGAAAGCGATTAGAGGTGGTGATGAGTGGGGAGATAAATTGAAGGTGTGTTTAGCTAGCTCGTAGAGTAAAGGTGATGGATTATGGAATCTAGCAAAAGAAATTAGTAAAAATGTCCGAAATACTGAAGGCCGGTATATATGTAGCAATATAAAAACGCAACATTTTTGTGAAAAGTTGTGATATTTTTATTTTATTCTAAAGTACAAACTGTGATGTTAGTAGTGGAAGACGATATCTGCCAAATATCTGCCTCAGCTCTGCCTATAAATAGCCATTCTTTGATGAAATTTTTCATCACGTTTTCGCTTAATTGTGGCTGTATTTCGCGAATGGCAACTCTGATATCTTCTTTTAGTGCATTAATCGTTGGTGGAACATTGGCGTAGACTTTATCTTAAACGTATCCCCAAGGAAAAAAGTCTAAGTTCAATCGCACGATCTCGGCGGCCAATTGAAGTCTCCATTTCGAGAAATCACACGTCCAAAAAATTTCTCACGCAATAGAGCTGTGACCAGCTCCAGCTTTGTGGCATGTGGCGAAAATAAACGTCGTACATGCAGTCAACGTGGTCCGGTAACACAATCCATTCCCTGAAACGGTCGCATCAGCACCCTTTTCGAAAAAATATGACCCAGTGACACTGCCAGTCCAAAAACTGCACCAAACTGTCACTTGTTGTAGATGGGAGGTTGTACCACTATTTTTCTTGGGTTTTCGGAGCCCCAGATGCGACAGTTCTGTTTGTTGAAATCATCGCAATGACAGTTAAATGTTGACAGTT
Source organism: Blera fallax (assembly GCA_946965025.1). Taxonomy (NCBI): domain Eukaryota; kingdom Metazoa; phylum Arthropoda; class Insecta; order Diptera; family Syrphidae; genus Blera; species Blera fallax. The sequence goes on along the minus strand of OX337247.1, from coordinate 10,781,748 downwards.
CAACAATGGCTCGGAATTAAAAATGACACCTCTTGTTGGATGATCCTTTATCAGAATCCAAATGCGTCCCATTCTAGATGCAAATCATTGCAATCGGTGGTGGTAATAGAAAAATAAAAATATGCCAACGATGTACATATTTCACAGAGATACATACATTTTCCATTATTTCCCAAGTTGGTTATGAAATCATAGCTATTTCTCATCTCTTAAATCCATCATCACTAACCCGCCCAAGTAGTAACCTTAAACATTCCTCACGCATGAAACGACGTAACGACGTTGCACTAAATTCTGACTGTCCGCGTACTACGAGCGCAAAGACCTCGAACGCGTCGCGTGAAACACAACAAAATTCCTCATTTTCAAAATGCCATTCTATTTATTTAATTTTATTGAAGAGATTTTATTTCTTAAATAAACATTTATACAGTGGTGATGCCAAGGATAACCCACCGACAAAAATAAAAAAAAAAAACAACAAAAACAGTCTGTTCAAACCCTTTGTGATTCCCCACTCCCACAGAGAGCTGTGTAAAACCGCAAAGAAGTGCAATTAATTAAATTTATTTAAATTTTTCTCGGTCATCACTGTGACAAGATCACGTACACTTGCAATTAATTTGAGATAGATTTTATGTGAAAAAAATACACTTAAGTCGAACGTGATGATTGGATTTATGTCACAAAACAATAGCTTTTTCGGGGGCCAACAATCGAAGATGGAACCAAACAACATACAATTCTTTCCCCTAAAAAAAGTGAATAAGTAATAAAATCTGTTACAAAAAAAATGAAACATTGCAGCTTAATGATCCTTACGGTTGGGCATTTTGAGTGAATTGAGATAAAGCGCCTGAAAGCTATAATGCTAGAGGCAGAGAAAGAAGGCAGACATTAATCTTTGGCTTAAGTTAGGCTCGTAGACTGTATTGTTGCACCAGAAGTCAGCTGCATTTAAGCAGCACTCAAGTGCAAAAAGTCTTCCACCTAAAAAAAGGGGGAAAAAGAAAGACTGAAAAACCAGTCACACACACGCAAATAGGCACTTAGTCAGTCAGTCACTTTGGTTGTTGTCACACAGTGGGGTCGGGAAAACTAAATCAGGCGAATTGTACAATTTATGTTGGAGAAAAAGGGTTCAATTTTATAAATGTGTGCATGTGATGAAATTGACATTATCCAATAAGAATAAATTCTTTTGTCGCTTTGCAAAGAAGCCTTACCAAAGATTATCGACGACTTCTAAAGCAAGATTGTCTACTCAACCGGGTCTCCTGTTTTTGTTGGCATTGACATTTGTTGTTCTGATTTGGACCTGCCGGCAATTGCAACACCAAACTTTTTAAAATGGTCTTTGTTTAAAGACTCTTCTCAATCGCCTTATAATGCCAGACGTTCGGGACTTCTTTATGTTGTAGATTGAAATAACAAGAGTTATCTTCACTAGATGTCATAATTCTTCTATCATCTACCTCGATAGTAGAATGGGTGCGTACGTCGACGTACGTAACTGTGCGAACACAAGGATATTGTATTGTACGACCATAATAGCTTCTTGCTTGGATTCTTCAAGTTTCGTTCACTTTTGGTCACTTACGAAAAGGGCGAACCCATTCACTTGACAGTAGGTACTGAAGGAAATTTAACGTAGAATTTTGACATTAGCTTCCGATTGCTTTCAACTATTATAGTTGAGCCTTTATGCTTTCCCTTTTACGTTAAGGAAATTGGTTTTGGAGTGTTTTTCGTTATTTTTTAATTTTTTAACAGCGAACAAAAAATTCATGATTCCCTCTTTTGCACCCCATTGGCCGCACTGTGCCAGACCAAACCATGCCTATAGATGCACGCGGATACATCAGATACGGTAGTAGATACGCTTGCCAGTGTACCAGCCGTTTCATGTTCCCCAACGATGGTCATTCGTTATAGTATCGTCGCAACGAACAGTTCTCCTGTCCACATTTACCACGGGATGCGCCACAAAATTTAAACTCGGTGCTAACGTTCAACAGATACAATTTATTCTCCCACGGAGCTGCTTTGTTCAAAACAAAGAATTCAAAAAAATAAATAAATATAAAATTCCCACATAAGAAAGAGTGGAATTTCGTTAACCATCATCGGAACTATCAATTTAAATTTTTCGGTGTGTGACTCACGCGCGTGGCACAACTCTCGACTGAAAACCGATACTGTGCGGCTTCTAAGTCCAATAAATGTGTTCACGGGTCTTACTCACTGTTTGAACCGCAATCATTAACGGCCGGCCAGCTGTGTCTGACCCTAATCGGATTACGGAATAAAAAAAGAATTCAGTTCGAAGGTCTTCTCGCCGATTTATTTGATGCCATCGCGAGATACTTAATGAAACTTTATTGACCATCAGATGATTGGAATCGTCACCATCGCTTAAGCCAGACTGATATTGTGACTCATTCAAAAGTGATAACTGTCGGTTTAAATTTGTGATGATCAATTAATTATATAATTTTGTCGGATTGTGATTTATTGTTCTGTGTTTTGTCGATTTAAAGTTACACAATGATGGCGGCAACAATTCAAACGCCCGCACAACAACCGCCGCCACCAACGGCGAACAATGCATCGCCTGCGAATCCGCAACTGAAAAGGATCGTTTACTCAAAGTATCGCGAACTGTTGGGCTCGTACAATGATAAGGCGAATGCAATTATTGAATCCCTGCCAGCATATATGGTTAAGGAGGATCGAGGATTCCATTTCGATCCGAAAATTATCGACGAGGTCGATAAAGTCGTGTAAGTTTATAAGAGTCATTAATTACCGCTGAAGTTGGAAGCGCAAAACAAAGAAAGCCCATCTACGGTGCAATAATTTAAGGAATATCTTTACGCAACTGTTATCTTTTTGTGCAGAAATATAAACAAAAATATATTTTCTTCTTAAAGAGGCAGACTTTTGATAAACTCGGGGGTTGTAAATTCCGAAATAATGATGCTTTATGACGGATTTTATTGTGTTTTTTGTGTGGGTGGTCTTATCTTGGGTACACAGGGAATTATTCAATGTTAGCAGCTGCGATTTTGCGGAGGTGGGTTGTTGTTTATTTTTCGTTTTTAAAGTTTGTTTTTTTATGGAGATTATTTTTCGGAGACAAATCTTTGCTTGTAGATTTGGCAGTGAAGTGAAATAAGAACCGGATGAGTTCTCCGAATTGCAGTAGGAATCAGTTTTTGTAACGCTTCAACAAAGAGCATCTAAGGAAAACCTTTGTTGTAGGTCTAATGCTAGAAGAATCTAAGTAGTCGCGATTCATGGTCTATAGAGCTAGCTATAAAAATATTTACTCGAGTATCAGTTTATGAGTATCGGATCATTCCATCGTGCTCTAGCCGAAAGTGTCTAGATAAGGTAAGAGAACTTTGAACGGGGCTTTCTGGTTTATTGTAGTCACCTTTGTTTGTGTGGTTCCTATTCTAACACGGTTTTAGTCTATTAAATAAAGTGTACTTGCGTAACTTGAAAAATGTGTGAGTTACTCATTTTTAAAGAGGTCGCAATAGAAATTAGTGGGATTACGATTAAGTTATCGTATTCCTATAACCCATGGGTCTGAAGGGCTTGTGTGCATGAGTTAGCTAACACTATGTGCCAGTGGTTTTAGTTTTGGGTCTGGGAATAATATTTTAGATTTAGAAGTTTAAATTTTTTGAACTCAGAATCTGAAACAAGGAATCAATCAGAATATAAATACTCCTCACTGGGAAGAGTGGGTACGAAATTCCGGCCAAAAAAGTCTGCAAGTGTACACGACAGTAATCCATTAGATTAGCTTCTGTTAGGTTGAGGGGAGATATGCACTTCGACAGTTGCTTTCACTGGGCTCTATTGGTCCATTCTTACTCCCCTTAGAAAGGTGGAAAGATTTTGGTAGTCACAGTGCAAGTGTTTGATGGTTTCTGTTTCATCCTCATCTTGACTGCTCCTGCATTAGTCCGGTGAGTTTATATCTAGCCTGTTGGCCATAGTGGCGCTCGCACAGTGTTCTGTCAGTACTCTCATCAAGATGCAGATTTCATTTTTCCATCGCTAATTAGATTTTTGTTCTTCCTTGTGATTAATTTTCAGTTCGAAGTGAGTCTGTGATCAGCCGAGACTATTGCCAGGGATTGTTTTTGTTCTGTGAGTGATTTCCTGTTTTTCGACTCGTAGAATGCTTACGCCATTAATAAGAGGAAATATTGAGGTCTTAAGGGTCATAAGCTTCGTTAAATCAATAGAATGAGCGCACCACTATCTGAAACAAATAAACCTTACCTTGGTGGATCACCGATCTCGGATCAAGTCGATGGAAACCAGTAAGTAGCTAGTTTCAATTTATCACCTGTCTCTTAACGAGATCGCTAAAAAATTCAATATTCACCTCATTTGGGGCCGGGCCACAGGAAGATTCCAGGGAATTGCATGGCCGACGAGCTCGCCAGGCAGGGTACAATTTTTGGGTATGCCTATCGCTTCAGTTGAATTACTACTCAAGCTTAACACTATTAACCGAATCAATCACAGATCGGCAGATGGCCCTACCTGCCTCATCCCTAGACAGATCTGGCCTAAGCTGGATCAGAAACGCTCTGTCTTATAGACCGAAACGGTAGCTCATTTGAAACATAATAGAAACAAAGTACTGGCTTCTTCTGGTTCAGTGGGTAGCTCTTTGAATATGCTGATCCTGTAGTAACACAATGGACCTTACTGGTCTAAGTGAGGTTGAATCTACTTCAGTCTGTCACGATAACCTAACCCAACCTAACCTAGTTGAAATATTTTTTATTTTTTACACCTTGGCGCCGTGACTTATTAACTCTTGTAGTTGAGTAGATTCTTGAGCCTGCTGGCACTTGACGCACCCCATAAAATGACATTTTCTCCTACTTAGCTCTCTCCATGATTCCTTCCTCGCAGCTATATTCATTAGTTACTTTTTACTTTTTCTCTGAACAAAAAACCAAATCTCAACAAAAACATAATCCGTCTAATGATCTACGTAATTTCCTTCACCCAACGATCGCCTCGTGGGATACTCAAATGAACTACTTTCACAAAACAAATAAAAAAGAATAGCTTAAGTACCCTAACTGAATATTCTTTCATAATTAACTCATAACCTGAAAAAATAACCATATCCACACTCATCATCATTGGGTTACATAAACACTCACAGCCTAATGTCTTGGGTTAGATTTGTACCAAAGTTGTAAAGACTAGTAAACCTACTTTCAATAAACCTCTTTCATCGTCTAAGCGTCTACTTAACCCATCAAAGAGTCACCATTCAGGTTTATTGTTCTGCAATATGCTGGAAGCAACACCTTCAATTCATAAGCAATCATAAGCAGAAGACTGGATATAGTTGACCCACATTTCGGTACGTTCTGTGCCATTAATACTCGTAGATCTGTATTTCCATTGCTACGCATATGGAACCGGCTAATTCTAACCGTTGTCGAATGTACAAACTGTCTTGTTTCTGTTTTGACTCACTGTCCGGTTTATGCGTGTAAGATAATAAAAATCAAATTAGACAAGTAAAACAAATTACCAAGCAATGCAACAATGTTGTTCCGCTGAAGTGGTGATATAAATAGATTAAGTTAAAGCTGTGTAACGCTGGTTTATTAGTCATTTCGTTTGAATTAGGGTTTTATTTGGACGGGAACAGTAGCTGAATGCACGAGTATGTACGGGTGTTTGTATATTTCGTTATCGCTACTGAGAAATAGCCGCTTCCGGTTTAGGTACGGACCTAGAAATACGTTCTCAATGAGTTGATCACCAGCAGGTCTCATATCACTGATAAGTTCCTAAAATGCTCTTAGTCACAAACTTAGTACTGAACTAATCCAAGCCAAGCTTCAATATTTCTCATCCACAGCGGCGATCAGACTTACGTAAAATATTGTTTCGTTAAAGCTGGGTTAGGTTAGATTCAGGTCATCATAAAACACTAGACTTTAAATAAATCAGCATTTTCGGTCAAAGCCTCAACCTCTCCTTAACTATCAAAGAAGTATCTTTCAAGCTGTTTTTAGCATTCACAAAGCACATGTGCTATGTCCTCCGAGACGTGCAGGTCATTGCAGTACCTGCATACATCCGTATTTTAGTTGAATTTTCCCAGATTTTTTCAAATCTAACAATGGCCACAGACAGGGTGTCTGACACCGTACGTCCTTCTTCTAAATTGGACCATCTTAGATCAAGTTTAAGATTCTATCGAGAATGACTCTTAGCTACGCACATTTGTGGTTTTGTAGCTCTGTTCCTTTTTTGACCAGTATGTCGTGACTTTCGTTACCCTCTATATCGCACATAATCTGACACGGTTCTGACTACACGGTAATTCCTGACTACTTCAGATTTTGTAACGTATGTATGTAGCAGTTGGTGCTTGGGTCTGACCACCATGATGTCTGCCAATGTTTTCTTACAAGCATTATCAGCTGGGTTGCTAATCAGTCATAATAGGCATCACTTTAGGCATGGATTTGGATTGCTTGGAATCCTTCTCAGTCTTAGACAGTTTTAAGTAAAATACTAAAGAGCCAGTCAGTCTAGACCCCCTTAGATATTGTGTTCAATTGGGCCTCTGATTAGTCTTACTCGTATTTGCGATCACTCGCGGTAACTGATAATTTTCAAATAAAGTGCTGATCACTTCTAGTCATGATCAGTCCTCACAAATTGTTGTTTAGCCTTAGCTGCATGAGTCTCAGATTATTTTACTGTCATTTTCAATACGTTTTCTGTAGTCGTTCTCGAATGAGCTGCATTATTTCTTTTAACAGATATTAACTTGTCTCGCAAAGTTTCCGTCATATTGTGTGGCGTTCATGTTGCCTATTTAGCAACCAAATTAGAAGAAAACCATCCAAATAAAGCGCCAGTCGTCATGTTTCCTAGTAGGAAGATCTACTAACTGCAAAATGTTGATCCAGCCTTAAATGGTTCCTTCAATGTTAATGATCAATAACGCTCTCATATTTATCATCATCATCTTGATGATGTTGAAGTAGCAGCAGCAGTAAAAGCAATTACTTGCATGTAAAGCACGAGCAGAGTAGATACATACTTAGTAACATGTGTGTGGTTAGGTTTGTTGCGTGGCCTTTTCTGTCGTTTATGCATTTTGTGATTTATTAGTTTTCTTTTTGATATGTGTGGATGGATTTTAATTGGGAGAACAAGATGAAATGGAGACGTACTCGTACGTACAGCTACTATGCTAAACAAAGATTTTATGGCGCCTCTGTCACGATGAGAATTGATGAGTAATAAATTTGCGGTTTGTTATGGCCAACACGGTTCTTAAGATATACTAATTTTCTTAATTGTGGTATAATTGATACAAAAAGTTAAGTGGCGTCGGTTCTTAATCAAAATGAAGGCACCTTAATATGTCGGACATCACGAAGCAAGTGGCATTTTTGTTACACATTTTTGGGGTTTCTCGGAAGGGAAGTAATTTAATATCTTTCTTGCAGATAGCCATTATGTACTTTGTTGTGATTTAATATTTTTGCTAAGACAAAGAGGGCAGGATTCTGACGCACACCTGTGGTTTATTCCTATAAAATTGATGACTTGGCACAGGGTATGTCAGTGATCAGCATTTAAGGGTCAATATTGTAAAATTGTTTTGAAACATCAACAATTCTTGAAAAACCATCAAATATTCTCATCGATGTTCAGTCCTTTCAGACTGTTATTCAGTATTTGAAATGGCCCTTGAACTGAAAATGTATCGAGGCCTCCTTTTTTTGTTTTAGTTTTAAAATTGTCTTGTGAACCCAACTGTCAAATCATTCTACACATCTCTGCGACCAAATGGAAAAGTTTGTATAACCACCCACCTGCCAGTCAAGTTTCTAATTAATCATCTCAAATTCAAATTCATGGGTTCCACGTCATCAAGAAAATTCGAATTCGCTTGCGCTTTTCAATACTCGCCTGACAGATTCAAAGTCAGCCATGTACCTTGTGCTGCTATTTCGTTTCGAAATTAGCTTGTTAATATGTCAACAGCTTACAATATTCTGCTCTGCTATTATTTTTTGATGCCTGTTTTTTCGTATTTTGCGGACCATCTGTAGGAGGATATGAGGCATGCGATGTGAATAAGGATTCTATTTTTAGAAATATTGCCGTGCACATCTTTGCATTTTTTTTCTCTTAGTTACTCTCATGTAATAGCAGATCAACAGAAGAGGGAACGAATGTGGTACTTCATCTCAGATAGAACTGTGGCCATTGCCAAACCCAGCTGCAAAAACAACCTCATAACCCACGGGCTTAGATTCTTATTACAGTCCACAAATACCCTTGCTTTTAGTATGCTTGTATCCATGCAGTTCAAGTTACGTCGTGCATCCGTTCCACGTTTAGCGCGCAAAATATTGTTTAATGTTGGAGATTTTATGGGCTAACTATTCGGGATCAAGGGCACACCAACATGCAGGAATATTATGTGACCACTGCAGTGAAAAGTGGAAAAAAAGGAAAGCAAACATAAAATATTTTCTTTTTCGATTTTTGAATGATTACACAATGTCCAAGGGAGAGAGTTACTTGTGGATTTTCCCTCTGCTTGAGACGTGGTCGTTTTTTATATCTTTCCGGTTTTTACTTCGAGTGGGTGTGAAAGTGTGCTTCAAGGCGTAGGTGGATCGTAAACAATTTTAGACATCGATTAATTAGAGAATTGTTTTTTTTTTTTTGTAAGTAAGAAGGGAAGTTTATTTTTATCCTCGTTTTATAGTACATAAAATTTCGCAATTTATCATTTCCACACGTTTCTGATGGTTATGACTGTGTTGGAAACCCTGGGGTATTGGATAACCTGGGCACGTGGTGACAATTGCGTTATTGATGTTGTAGCCCTTTGAACATCGGCGAAAAAGTAAACATAAAAGTTGAAATCCGTGTGGAATGCATTGTATGATCTGTCTTTCTTCTGTGCTCAGCTCAGCATATAGAGACTCTTAAACATCTAAAAACTCATTAAAGTGGAGGACAAACAAAGCATGCAAAAAATGACATCGAGGAGCAATTTTAAAGAGTATCAGCATTTTGCAGTACTCGTTATCAGACCCATTAAAAGCGAAACATCGCAGTTTTGCAAGTATTAAAGGTCGCCTGTGTTTTGCTTGTGGTTAGACTCAATCCAAAATGATACCAGGTCTTGGGCAAAAGTTGCAATTCAATCTATTAAGTCTTACTCATGAAAACATGAAAACTATACCCCGCCGAGACTGATATCTCTGACTGTAACTTGCGAACGAGCATCCCTGCCGTAAATGGGAAAACGATGCCACCTTGGACTGTAGTTCAGTTCACTTTTATACACACGGCTCCAAGACCTTCTGTGTTTCCTCTGAAAAGCTCAATCTGAGCATGTCTTTCTGCCTTCCTAACCAGTGGTGAGTTTTTAGGCGGAAATCATGGCGGTGAAAGCGGCTTTGTCCTAGTTGAAATGTATTGCTATATCTGTCAAGGATATTAGCATTTTCACTGACAGCCAAGTGGCGATCAAATCCCTGGATTTGTGCTCTATGACTTCAAATGCCGTTCGTCTCTCTCGGAGCAGTTCAACATTCGCCCTTGGTGGGTGCCTGGCCATAGAGACTCCGGAAACTGCAAGACTGTCGAAATCACAAGAAAGACACGATCTAAAGATCGATCGATTTAGGACTCCGCCTAAATGGCGAAGCCTGGGTGAACCCCTCGCTGGATGTCGACATCTGCTTAATGTGGACAGACAATGACAAGATGTATTTTGGTGAACAATTGACGTCAAAGATGTATTCCTGGAGGAAAGAAAGTTTCGTCATTTTAAGTGCCTGTTATATTTGCCATAAAAATTTCTTCAAAATTATTTATTTCAGTATGGCAAACAGTCTCATGGCTATGTATCATCAATCTCGATGTAACCAGTGTATATGTGTCAGACAGGTCTATTTGCTCCAGTAAATTTGCCCATCAATCATCGAAACCATGAAGCATTACCCTTTATGAGTGCATCTATGTATTCTTCACCACAAATAATGGGAGCAAATCTCAAAGTCGTCATCAACACCACTTCAGAGATTTGCGAATTCGCCCTTATTTTGGTTACAATTTGCATTATTTGTTCATCTGATAATCTAAATGAATCCATTTAGCGCATAGTACTCGTATTATGATGCTGCAAGGTCTATTATGCGATGAAGCGGACTACATGTTGTAGGGCAATAAAACTGTGGCAACAGTATCGAATTATAACGACAGCGCGGGGATAAGGTTTTTTTTTTTCATTTGTGGTTTCGGCTCGCTTTTGCAATGGGATAAGTGGACCGAATTTCATAATCACACAATCTAGGCTGAACTGTGGTTTTGCATTTTGTAAAAATCATTTGGGGATTAATTAGTACGCCAAAAGTATTAAATGACAACATTTGCAGTGCGCTTGTAAATTTGGCAAGCGATCATGGTGCAGTGCTATCAATTTAAAAGCTTTTGGACACGTTGGTCCTTAGCTGAGTTATATGGCAAATTCCTCCAGTCTTTTAAAATTTAGTGGACGTCACTTTGTTTGAATAAGACTCCACTAATCTCGTTTCATATACACATTATTCAAATGACTAATTTGGATATTTTTAGTGATGGAATGCATGCATTTCCCCAGATTACAGAAAATGCGAACAAAACGTTGTGTGTTACGACCACCACTAGTGGAGCAATATTGCACCGCAGTGAATGTGCTCGGAAATGAGCTACTCACCTACTAAATGTGAGTCACAAATTCACCCACGATGTTGTCGTGTGTATGTATGTGAATTATTTCAATAGATTTATTCATAAGAAATGATGAATATATCATCGACTTAAAAATAGATCACCGAGAGACACACTGCGCGCTGAATTATCAGTGTCCAACGCATGCATTGTGTGTTCGAAAATAACATTTTGTAAATTTTATTTTCGAAAGTGGGCGGTATTTTTGGGTGAATTGTCTTACATTCAAGTGGTTACTTTTGGAAATGATCTGGTTTATGGAAAACATCTCGAGCAGGTCGTTATGGATGTCTATCAAGTGTTTTGTAAGGAAGATTGCTTTGGTGTTTTGACGTAGGTTTGAAAATTGTTTAAAGACCGCAGTAGTATTTTGAGTTGTTCAATGACAGATTGGTTTACTCAGTTGCAGTTTCTTATTTTTATGATTTTGTGGTGCGGTTGTTTATTGTTCTAAACTATGTACAAACATTGTTTAGTTGACATGTGTTGGGAAACTTAATGCCGTGTGCTTGACGATATTCAGGTTGAGGTTAGTTAGTTAGTTTAGCTGTTACTAGACTTTCAAGATTAGAAAAAAATACATTCTGGTACTGCGAACTTAAAGGTCTATTGTATTACTTACATATTTATCTAAGGGGCTACTGAACGGTGAAGAATGCCCAACACTTTTCCATTCGGGCGATTGAGTTTGCTAAACTTAATTTCCTGTCACGCTTGATTTGTTTAACCTTTTCTCACAGTTAATTCAGATAAAAAGACCCCTAAACTCTCTCATAAGCTGTGGCTCTGTGGTCCAACGCGCTGGACTACTGAGCCGAAAAACGAAAAAGTCCCACCTCTCGCGAATCCCTGACAAACGTACGAGAGTAATAACTGTTATGAGAAAACTTGTCAATTTGGCCTTCGCATTTAGCTTTATACTGTAGGTCGCTTCTGTAGGTCGAAAAAATACAGCACGCATGGTACGAATGATCACAAGAAGCTAGGCCCTGGACCATATGCTGTTTGTTGTGCCAATTATTTGCATTTGTGAACGTTCATATATTCCAGCAAAATTATGTCAATCTAGCTGTGCCTGTTAATCGGTTGCATCGGTTAATACATACATATGTCATCAATCTTGGGTGCTAGGAAAATGAAATTTTATACACAGAATCCAAATAGTATTAAAAAAAAACCAAACACCTACAATTCTTCTATACAAACTGTACAGGGCCGCACTTACTTTTTAAAGACAGTCGTAAGTTATTTGACTCTTTAAATCGCCCCAATTTTCTATCTTCTTGAGCGCTACGACGGCGTGTCTTTTTTTGTCATTCTTATTTAGAATCAGAACCTCCAGAGTGCCTGGTGTTTTTTTTTGCGATAGTAGCGAGTCACCCGTGACCGTGAATTTTCTGCTTGAATTCGGTCGCTGTAGATTTCTGTTGGAAAACAAAGATTGTATAAACTGCCATCAGATTTGACGCGGGGTTATTAAAGGTTTGTACATCCATTCAGCGAAATTGTAAACGTTGCATCAAGTGGTGCACGAATTTTCCATAAACTCATGTTTTATTGAAACTTCACTAAAATTATGAAGGTTTAACGAAATGCCGTTCCATTAGATTTGCTTTGGAAGCTAAACTTTTCAAAGAAGAATAACGCAAACAAAGTTCTATGATCTAAATAGAAATTATCGACTTTTGACATATTTTCCAAAAATAAGATTCTGCTTACTCAATGACGGTGATTAATCCTGCCTTTAAAATTATCTGTCAAAAACATATTCATTTTTCCTGTTCCAGATTCTATAGGCCATTGGCCACTTAACGATCTATCCTTTCGAACACATTATTCGCACATGTCTACAACCCAAATATGATTAGCAAAGTGCAAGTAATGTCTTTGCGTTCTAACCGAAAAAAAAATAGCAAACCATTCCCAGTTCACGCGTGTTAACCATCTGCTCCTCGTTTTCTTCTTCATCCCTCTTCTTCCGCCACAGACAACTCACATGGTGATGGTTCTATTTTGGGTATGACGTCAATGTTCCAAATTTTGTGCTTTCATCACACCAATGTGAGATTCAATTAAACAACCCCCACAGACGTCTGTGCCTTGACAAACAGCACATAATTGTTGCGTGAGCAATATAGTTCCCTTAGATAAGAATAAAGTAAAAAAAAAAAAAAAAACAATCCCACGATACAACAGAGTGTGAGTTAAGTTCCCCGTGAGGTCAATTTGGGAGAAACAAACAGAATTGTTTGCCAAAAACAAAGAAATGCTGCTGATTTTAACTGTCAAAGCATGACACGACTTGGGCTAACGTCCAATCTTGCGGGAGACAGTGAACATTATGTCATGCAAGGTTACTTAAAGCTAAAGTGATTTTTTTTTTATTTATTTATTTTTTTCAGATATGGCACACCCCCAGCTCCACCACCTCTATCCACTGGCTCAGTACCGACGCAACGATTGTCTACTCAAATGCCCCAATACAACGTTGGAGAGGCACCTGCGTGCGTACAGAATGCTATGATGACAAAAGATAAGAAACCCTTTACCTATACGCCGGGTGGTATCGACTTGTCACAGATAAAGAGCCAGCGGATGGCCAAACGATTGGCACGCAACGCCCAAAGTGAAGGTGCAACTGGTCAACAACAGATGAACCGGCCAACGCCACCACCACAACAACAGAGCAATGGTGGAACATCACCAGCAGCTGCAGCACAATTGGGTGCAACGGCAATGGGAATGCCATTCCAGGTATTTCCAACTGGGCCACCACCACCACCTCCACCACAGCCCAGTAAGGCTGGTGGACCACCACCACCACCACCAGCGCCACAGAACACATTAGGTCCACAATCGAATGGAAACGCAGCAGCGCATGCTCGGAAATCCCCAACTCCACAAAATTTCGAACCACCACCAATGGGCTTTCGTCCTGAAATCAAAATTCCCCCTAATCCAATGGCTGCCTTGAAGAAGGTACCACCACCGCAGGAGAAGAACAATTTCTGGGTGGAAGAGTACCGCAAGGAACGTTCGAAGAGTCCCATGGTTGGTAATGACGAAAACGGTAAGTTTGATAATATTCTCCTTTTTATTTCCAATAGAATCTCTGCTTCCAATGCGTGTTTTCTTGTCCTTATCCAGATTACAATAGATCTCCACCGAATAACCCACAACCTGAAACGAATCAGTACACTTATAACAATTACAACAACAACAACAGTCAACAGAATGAATATCAACCACAACAGCAGAACCAATATCGTCGTTCTCCATCACCAAAGTTGATGCGTCAGCAACAGGAATACTATAATCAGCGGGCAGCGAGTCCACCAAGAACTCCAGTACAACAGGTGGATCAACAGAGACGTATCGAGAGCCCCTATCAGACACAGTACTCACCACAACCACAACAGCAACAGCAGTCGTCACCCTCGATTCAGAGGCAATCTTCGCAATATCAGTCACAGTACCAACCACCACCACCAAGTTCTCCTCAGCACCAGTCGCCACCAATTCAACGGCAACAGAGAGCCCCGCCGCAACAATATCAAGGCCCAACTCCGCCTCAATATCAGCAACCGCCACAGCTACAGCAAACGCCACCAACACCCACACCCACACAACAGCAGCAGCAGCAGCAGCAATCAGTGCCATGGCGCTCACAGAGGCAAGTGGCACCGGGCATTCAGAACAACGTCTCCCGACCAAGAGATGTCATGAGTCCTGCACCATCAGAATCGCCTAGGCCACAGCCCCAACAGCAACAGCAACAGCAACATTATCCAGCTTATTTAAGATCTCGCGAGGTTCTTAGTCCAGCTCCAGAATTGCAACCGCCACAGTTGTCACAGCCGTATCAGCAAAAGAACGTAAGTAGACTTTTTATTTAATCATACAAATCAGTCCTTAATTAAGGACACGATTTTGCGGTCAATTGTCTCTCTCACAAAGCGCTCTAGCTTTCACATGATTTTCGATATGATCTCAGTGCATTACATTGCATCGATCCTACCTTCTTCAAATGTAACAAAGGTAAGGCTTTGCTTTCTTGCCCTGATTTTTATCAGAACAGGGCAGAGTGTCCAACAGATTCAATAACTTCCCCTTAATTTCGAATTCTTTTGTCAATTGTTCAGCGTGAAGATGGCCTTTTCTAATTACTATTAGCTGACGAAGCTGGTCAATATTCTTTGTTGAATTACTAATCCTTACGATGAGGATTCATGCGATTTTTGACTTATTTACTGGATTTTACAATGTTTATTGATTCCACTTGGTAGGGCAACTGCTGACCAACTCATTGTATAAACTGCACAGTTCTTAAAGTCCTTAGCTCTGCTAAGTTTATCCCCTCGTCACCGAGGGATCACCAAGAAATGAGAAAATACCGAATCGGCCAGTTCGACTTTTATTAAACCAACCCAGATTAAAATATTCTGAGACTCTGTGGACATTAGAGTGCAGTCTCTTCATAATTAGAGATAACCTCCCAAAATATGTCGAATTCATTCCCCATTGAGGTCCTTCCAATATGGACAAAACCATCTAAACTGCATTTAGTCGCATTCCTTAGTTCTTGGTACGGATGTGTATTTTCTTAGCTAGATAGATCTTTTCCTTGCCCTCTGGTTTGAGTTTTCTCAATTGAGGTCTGTGAAAGAATTCAAGTATTCCGTGCTCAGATTGTTACCTTCCATTGTTCTTTGTTTACAGCTCTACGTCAAAACCGATGTTCGATTTAGCGAAACATAGTGCCTTCTTATATACACGCAACTCAGAGCCGAAAATTTACATCCAGCTTTGATTAAATTAAAGGACACTACCCTCACATTGTTTTTACTCCCAAACATTGCACTACCAATAGCAACTACAAATACAGTAATAAGACCCCACCCCTGTGGATCTTAATTCTTCTTGTATTTAAATTTATACTTTGTCTGGCATTCGTCGTCGTTATTCGCAGTTTATATCTCATTCCATCCATGCACGCATGTATACTCTTTTCTAACAACTTTGTTTAAAAAGATATCATTTTGCAATCATTTTCATGCCGGAAAAGATAAATTTAAACGCCTATGCTCGTGTGTGTAGGTAAGAGTATGTATGTATATGCAGAATAGTGCAATAATTTACGATGACATAATCAAAATAAACTGAAAAAATTCGTACGATGATGGTAATCAATGATTTTGCAGCGGTATTTCTTCTTCGTTCAATGGAAAGAGGAGATATTTTTAGATATCCGCACACGCAAAGATTATTTTTAATTCCGATTCGTTTCGAACGTGTTTTCTATTCCTTTTCCTTGTTTTATCTTCTTTTGCATTCACTGGGAGATCGATTAAAAAAATGTATGCAATCCTTTGCCAAAGATTCGTCTGTTAGCCACTATGAAGCTAGTTCGTTTTGAAAAGAGAGAGAGAAAAAAAAAATATATTTTTCTTCGTGTTAACATAGATATAAAAAAAATGTATAAAATTGTTGGCATCCATTATGCGGAAGTTTCGAACAAACGTGCCACAAATGAAAAGCTATTAATTTTTTTATAGCCTTGACTGTTGTATGATAATGTGGTTTAATTTCATTTTATAGTCGCAAGTTGGATCCATCTACATCCCTCCAGTTGCTACACAACAACAACAATCACCACCTTATCAAGAATCTCAAGGTGTTAGAGAACACCAGCAGTCTCCACGGCAGGTTCCAGCAAATCGATGGGTGTCATCACAACAGCCACCTTTGGCTGAATCGCAACCCCTTAATCGTATAAAATCACCGCCACCACCATCAAGCAATGGTTTTGGTAGCAGCAATAATACAGGTT
This sequence comes from Blera fallax, assembly GCA_946965025.1. Lineage (NCBI taxonomy): Eukaryota > Metazoa > Arthropoda > Insecta > Diptera > Syrphidae > Blera > Blera fallax. The sequence goes on along the minus strand of OX337247.1, from coordinate 10,765,103 downwards.
TAAGGTTGCAGATAAACAATAATACATCAAACGCTAATGCAAAGGTTGGTATACGAAAGCTTTGTGTAGTTTTGAAATAAAGTTTACATTTTATTTTATTATAGGAAAGAATAATTCCGATTCAGTTGGAACATACACCGACACCTACACGTACACCAGCTGCGCCTGGATTTGGGCCACAGCCCTTCTACAATGCTAATCAGCAGTACAGTAGTGTGCCTTCTCCACCCTTGGCACAGGGAACATCTAGTAATGGTAAGTTTTTGCTTAACTTTTTGAACCATTTGCATTTTAAGTAAAGAATGGTTGTTGCACTGAACCTAAAAAATGTTAACTTCCTTCTTGTTTATTTACAGGACCAAATTCACCCAGTTACATAGTTCGTTCACCAAATCAATTTGTGGATCAAGGCTATAACAACTATCCAGGGAGTCAAGATCCCAATAGAGTGACTTCACCGACAATGCAACAGATGCAATCACCACGTCTTGTCCAACAAACAAACACCGCTGGCGGTGTTAAAACTCGCATTGTACCGATCGCTCTAGAATCGCAATTAGAGGGACCACTGAATCCAAACAACGTTCGTGGTCCAATCTCTCAACAACCGCTAGTTATCCAAAAGTAAGTTGTTTCACTTAATTATGCGTGCATATAAATTTTTAAGCATATATTTCGCAAGTAGATTAGTTAGCCTTGTTAGTGAATATCGTAGGTAGTGTTCTTCTTTATTTACCGCTTTTATTTATATTTCTTTTTTCATTTTCATTTTATTACAATTCGCGAATACTCACTGTAACGATAAAGTGGCAACTATAGGCTATTCGTTCATGATTGTCCCCTAGAAGCTGAGTTACGATATAGAAAGAATCGTCTCAGGTATCGTAAATGCATCCTAAATGTAGCAACAATGATGTGTTGCCAAACCAAAGACGTACATGCGTCATAAATAATGAATAACAAAAATAATAAATACAAAAATCCACTCATGAAACATTTGAAATTGTCCATTGCGATATGTACTCTGTCCTGTAGATGTCAAATTGTCGTCAAACCCCTTCGTCATCGTTAATAACTTTGTTGACAGTTTAATATTTTAGTGTTAAAATAAAAACACAAAAGCTGACGCATTTATCATTTTGATTTTGATGTAAATTTTGTAGGTTTTTGTCCAAAATATGTTGGCATTCTTGTATCTTTGTACTATTGTCTCTGTTGTATTTTTTAAAATCAATTTTTTGTGCAAAAAATTTCAGTCAGTTTGCATAATTTGACAGCTAGAATCTTGAATAAAAACATTCTTATACAGAAACTTTCGTCGTTTTTTGCGACCTGAGAGATGAAAACTATTATTTCGACTTTGTTTTTCTTACAAAATGGTAGAATTAAATTAATCATTTTTTAGTGAGCCATGTATCTTTTTGCACCTTTGGATAACGCAAAACGTAGACCCCCCGAAAAGAGGTTAAATTAGAAGATGAGTGCAACCGGAGCTTACAAAAACAAAAGCAATGTGGTAAAGCCGTAATTTGATAGTGCCTTTCATTGACCTGATTGGCTAAGTTGTGACCATTCTTGCAAAACTCATCTGACCACAAATCTGATTAGTTTATTTCCGTATGGTAAAAGTACTAACGCTGTCTGTTTTTTTCAACTCGTCTGTACATAGCCAATTGAGTAGCTCGAGTACCTGCGATATAGCAGCTTTGTAAGTTGCCTTGTAATAGACTCTACTTTTACTGTATGCACTATTCAAAATATGTGCATCTAAGGCAGATATAGTGAAGGCCTATGTTCAACTTGTTGGTTAAATATGATCTTAATTGTTTCGATGTTTCAAAGCCTTTTTGCTCCCTGTCAAAAGTGCCTTTCAGATTGAGAGAGAATCGATTTTAATAATTTTTTTTCTAATTGCGACTCTCAAATTCTGTTCCAAATACAAAAAAAATACATACAAGTACTTGGCGCAACGGACCATATGTGGTCCAGGGCCTAGCTTCTCGCGACCATTCGTGTTATGCATGATACATTTTTTCACACAAATGGAAGGGGCCTACAGTTCAGAGCCATATCTAAAAGGCAAATTGAGAAGCGTTCTCTTAGTTATAACTCTCGGACGTTTGTCAGACATTCGCGAGAGGTGGGACTGTGAAAAATTTTTTTGGTTTTTTCTGGGATTCGAACGTCGAACCTTCCGCTAAGTGATCCAACGCACTAACTACTTGAGCCACGGCGCCCATCATTGCATTCTGTTATCGAAGTGAATTTAAGGATATAATTCCTTTCAATCCTCTTGTAATTGTAGCCTCCGAAACTCCTGTGCACTCAGATTTTCTTATTTTTTGATTTACACGTATTTCTGTGTACCTGTTATACGTTTTCATTTGCATGCCATTTTCATGCCTCACTATCCAACATTTTCTATTACGCCGAAAATTTGAAGGACAAATATACATATATCTGATGGGCCAAAAGGTCTGCATTTTTAATAGGAGAATTGCACTCCGTATTCTATGACTGGACTATCATCACGGATTCCTGAAGTCAACGATAACTAATAGTAACTTGACGGGAAGGGGAATTTACAACAGCTTCACTTTGTATTTCTGCTAATCCTTAGACAGACACATTTTCATGTTCCTTTCATGAATATTACATCCATGTGTGCGTCGAATAAAGCAATAAAAATATAAGTACATTTGGAAAATTCTCTATGAAAGAGCTCTTAATTGCTCTCTTTCAATATAAATAGGCAAGCGAAAAATTTATCTCTGTGTTCTGAGTGAAAAAGCAAGTTTCCAACGCTTCACTTTGGGCTGAACCTGGGCATCAACCAACAAGCCTCTTCAACTAACTCAGTCCTTAGCTAACTGCCTCCAGTTCCCTTTCAACTTGTGTCGGCCTCGTTAGGCGGGATCTTCCCTTATTGCGTTGTCCGTCCGTATTAGATTCGAAGACTCTGTGGGCCGCAGTATTGGTGTCTACATTCGCTCGACATGTCCTAGCCACCTTAAGCGACTAATCCGCAGTTTTTTCACTCTACAAAGAAGTTTATTGCCCATCAACGTTGTTCGGTCCTCACTACTAAATTGCCGTCTTTGCCCATAGTAACAGCGATTGGCAGCGTTTCATTTCTTTCAGAATTTAAAGCGGAGTCACGGTTCTATACCACCTCAAAGTTATAACTGTCAACTTGTCTAAATCCTTTTTGACATCAAAGGTATCGGTGAGGTCGTTGACGATCTTGATGGAGCAGCGAGCGTTCTCCATCGTCTGGTACTGATATCTCTGTAATTGGCGCAGTTGAGGTGATCTCCCTTCTTGTGAGTCGTGAATATATGTAGTCGTAGTAAATCAGAATGAGAATTCTCTTCGTTTGTATTAGAATTTCAATATCGTAAGCCACGAAAAACTTTCTGTATAAAAAAGTTATTCAGATTCTACTTTTTTAATTAAGTATACTAAAAGAAATTTTTTGCACAAAAAAAAATCTGGTATATCCACCAATAATTATTATTTTTTACCACAATTTAACATTCTTCGCACCTTAACTCTTCAGCGATCCACGGAATCAAAACGCTTGGGGTAGCGGCAGTACAACTCCAAATCAATCAAAATCATTTAGGATTTTGCAAAAGATCACAGATACCACAGATGATGGTGCTTTGGAAAGTAAAGCCATCGAATCCGATGGCGGTGAACAAGAAGCACAGCTTCAACGGCCAACGTATGCTCGTCATATGGGTCCCGGTCAAGTAAATAGCCCAACCATTGAGCAAATGAAACGAATGCAGTTGAACAATGAACAGGTCTTTGCGAATCGGGCCAAAAATCAAGGTGAGTACATATAAAATTTTCTATTTCTTTTCAACTATATTTCGACCATTTTATTAAAAAAAAAAAAAAAAAACAAAAAAAAGATGATGGTGAAGAATCGACTGAAAAAGCAGCTAACGAAGATCCCAGATATCGTGGTCCTTCGAATCCTTCGAAAACTTTTAAGAAATTACAAGGTGCCATTGAGCGTTGTTCTCCAAGCAGAACCGCCAATAATGACGGTATGAAAAAATGCTAGTCTTTCGCTGTTTTTAAAAGGTTTTCATATAAATTAATCCATTAGACCCCTAAATAAAAGATACATACATATATAGATTAAGCTTAGCACACTAAATTGTGTAGATAAAGCGTTAGCTAAGTTACGTAATTTTCTGAACAGCGTTTACTTGTCTCTTTAGACCACTACTCATTGATTTGTCGTCTATACTGCATTGAAATTCCAAAGCTCTTAAAATTTGCCAAGAAAGTTAAGCCGCATAATTATGCTAGTTTGTAATTTTTTTCTGCGTAGTATTTATAAGCCTTGAAAGTCTGTACATCGGAAAAGATTCAGATAATACTTTGTAAGCCTCTTTAGGTTATACAGCTGCCTGGTTTCGTACTTTTTTAGATAACTGTTCAATCCGGAGGTGCGCCTGCTTCTCAAAATCAATCCCCTTAATCAAAGCTTAACAAGGTTGTTATAATTGACTAATGCTTACAGTTTTCAGATCGAAATAAGAAAACAATTTTTTTCCAAAATTTTGCTGGTTTTTATCGTTTTAATCGTAAATCAGTTAACATTGTAAATACATATTCAATGTTTTTTTATGTTTCATCAGTTTTTTTTATTTATTAAAATCCTTTTAATTTTTTTAGGTACTTCTCCTGTTATGAAACAACCTCAACCTAATAGATACGTCAATCAGAGGCCAGTTTATAGCCCAGAGGGTAAAGTATAATTTATATGTAAATTTATAACTAGTATAATTTATTTGTTTTATGATATATTTCTTTAAGCGTATTGTATTAAAAGAGTATTTTTTTACAATTAATTTACAGAACAATCTCAACAATATGTTCATCCTAGTGAACAACAAGTACCAGAGCCGAAAAAATATACCGGAAGCGCCATACCAAGTCGATCGTTTAAAATTCTACAGGCAATGACAACACCGGAGAATGCTGGTAAGTCATCAGGTTAAGAAATAGAATAATATGCATATAAATCAGTTTAATTTTTTTATTTTATAAGTAAACAATTTTTTTTTATATAATTTTTTCCTTAATCATTCATTCGTTGATTTGTTGGTCATTTGATAAAGTTGGTAATACATTCGTACATATGTATGACGTATGGACATGTAGCTGAATCACTCCCATGCCAACGCCGCATTTTAGCAGTATCGATTATCTTTATGGTAGATATTTAAAACATGGGCGCTATAGGTAACGTGTCTAGTGATGTTTTTTTCTAAGTACTCAGATTTGTGTGGTAAAGCGCTTAGTACAAGCAACTTCTACGAGAAGAATGCATAAATTTTGCACTTACATAAGTGCTCATCATTTAGTGTCAGTAGAAAAATAATTCACTTCCACAAGCAAAAACAAGTAACAACAAGGCGTTATTTTTTGTTTTAAAACTAAAGCAGTCACTTTCCTCGGCCTCGGCATTAAACGAATCACTCTGCTGACTATATCAAATGTCCATCAAATATAATTCATTTAAAAATCTATCAAAATTGTAAATATATTTATATTTTTATTTAAGTGCATCCTATTTCACTACAAATACATACACAAAGCATCCCAAGTAATTCCTAAAAAAAAACTGATCGTACTTTTTTTTTGCAATTTTTTCCACATCACAAAATTACATTCGATTAGAGATTAATTTTCTTTTCATTTTTCTTTCCCCTACGTGCACTTTTATTTTTTGTTTTTTTATCTTTTTTTATTTCGATTCATTTAGCATTAAGCTTGTGTTGAAGAGAATGTAATTTGTTTTCAATTGACGAATATTAACTGATTGAGAGAGATGAAGGATTGATAATAACTTGGAGTCTAATTCAGATGGCATATTCTGATGTTAGCTTCCAATCGAATAGCTTTTTAAGTTCCACTTTTTTTTTTATATTTTCCCACATTCATCGCTTTCATGCATTCTCAACCTTTTTCCAAAATCTATGCAGTTAGTGAAAATAAAAAAAAATCTCATTTTGTCATTTATCTTTTTTTTTCTCTTCTCTTCCTCATTTTATTTTTATTTTTGTAGCCGAGATGGAAGGCTCGGATGTTGTTGAATCAAATAAATCAATAACTGAATGTCCCTACCACCAACCCAGTCCTCCTCGTCCTCCATCTCCCTTTGCATATCCTTATCCTTATTTGCCACCATGTTGTCCCCCTCCACCACCACCAACTTCCTCATCCGGTGGTGATGTTCATAATTGGCAATATCCCTTACCACCACATCATCATCCCATACAACATCATCATCATCCCCACCAACATCACCCATATCCTCCATGTCCTTATTACTACTACTACCCTCCCAATGAATATGATTCGCAAAATTGTAGTCAGTATCAGGGGCGCGATTCTTTTAGTAGGGGTAACTCTCAGTCTCAGGATCTTCCCAACATAATTATAACTCCAAGTGCGGAGGACATACCACAGGTTGTTAAGGGAATGAATTTAGTTCGAGAGCAAAGAGAAGGGTCAGTGATCGATACGTTGTCGCGTAGGCTAAGTGAGATCGCAAAGCCAGTCGATCTGGACTTGAATATGAGTCAGGAAGATGATAAGAAGTACGTCGGCGATGGCGGTAAGGAGTTCAATAACTCACCGTCACCTATAAAGTCGGAGTGCGAGAATAACAAGATATCTTCGGAAGACAGTTCCGATGATCTTCTTACGTCCTCAACAGATCCCTCAACGACATCCAGTTTCGAGGACTGTGCAGAACAGCAAGCCAATGATGGTCTTCAAGCTATAAAATCGGTGACAAATATCCAGGTGTATAACAAAACGAACTTATCGGCAATGGATGCTTTCGACGATGATCGTACCGTAGACGATGGAGAGAGTATGATCTTCGACGATGACGAAGAAGAAGAGGAAATCGTTGGTGAAGAATTGGAATATGATGAAGAAGAGGTAATCATCGAAGAAATGGACTCAGAAGATGAAGAAGAGATCGAAGAACTCGACGAAGATGAAGAAGATGAAGTGATCGTGATGGACGATCTTAGTGTGATCTATGAAGAGAATGAAGCAGATGCGGTGAGTCCAAGACCAACGAGTCGTATTAGTTCGAGTGTTAGTGATTCAACTACGCTGGCAAATGAAATATGTGAAGAAGAAGAAGAAGTGATCAAGGAAGAAGACGAAGATGATGATAATTCTAATTCAGTTACAGTCCGATTGCCATTGAAGTTTTCGTTCAGTCGTTCGTCGAATGATGAGAATATCGCAACAGTCGAGGTTGGAAACAGTCAAATTGAAGACCGACGAAGGTCATTCAGTATTGCTTCGGTGCAAGCAGATCCTGAGGAGGATGATAGTGACTCTCAGGATTGCGATGTTAGTGTAACAATTAGTTTGAGTCCTTCGAGTGGATCGTTTGACAGAAAGTCCAGTTTGTCACCAGTACCACGAACGTTTAGAGCTATTGTGAACGAAGAAATAAAAGAAGACGGCGTTAGTGATTTAGAACCTGAAGATGTGTCAGTGTCGTTCTCATTACCAATGAAAAATAAATTAGTGGACCAAACATGGAGTGGAGAAGCTATTAATAATATTGCTAAAAAGAAGAAGAAGAAGAAGAAGGCCCAAATGAATGAAGATTCAGCTGTTCAGGCTTGGATGAAGAATAGTAGTGTCTTTGAAGAAAAGGAGGAGAAGACAGTGGTTTTGAAGAAAAAACCACAAGTGGATGCAGTGTGGGTCTCAGAGACTACGGAAGACAGTGATAAGATCGATTCTTGGACTGTGAAGAAGGCTGAAGATTTGTCCGTGGAGACAAGGAGGAGGAATAGTAGCATCTTTGAAGACAATGAAGAGAAAACGGTTGTTTTGCAAAGAAATGATGTAGCCAAGGCTCTGGTAGACGCAGAAGCGAGAGAGATAAAGAAAATAAAAGTCGTTGAAGATACAAAAAAGAAGGATGAAAAGGAGAAGCAAATCATAGAGTTTGATAAGAAATCGGAAGAAAATTCCGGCGAAGAGTTAGACTTCTGGGCGACGTTGCAGGCGACAAGAAAGGAAGCACAACTATTTCTTGAAAAGACTGCAGACTATTGGGGCAAAAAAATTAATGGGAAAGAAAAAGCCGAAGCTACACCGGAAATTGTTCCAATTGAAACAGAAAACCCTAAAGAAGTCCAAACTGAAGAAGACTTCTGGGCCTCCATTCGAGTCAAAACCAATGTAGACGAGACAAAAGCCGTTGAAGCGACTGTTGAGAAGCCTGATGAGATTGAGGTAAAGAAAGAGCCGAAAACAAAAACTACCAAGCCTAAAAAGAAGAAGAAAGTCATCAAGGCACCTGAAAAAGTGTCTGAACCCGAGCATGTCTGGTCGACAATTAAGCTCCCAAATGCTAACAATCGGGCGAAAATTGTTGAATCAACCATCCAAATGATACAGAGCAAGGCGAAGAAGCCAAAGGAATTGGTTAAGTCAATCAGTACGGAGGTAGAAGTTGGAGATTTTGTAGCTAGTATTAAAGGAACCTATGACAAGGAGGAGCAAAAAGAAGGCACAGAATATGCAGATGCAGATGCTTCGGTCAGTATTAAAGCGACTAGTGTCAAAAAACAGACAGAAGAGACAAAGAATGAAGATATTTCCGCCAGTATTAGTGTTACCATGAAGCAAAAGGAAGACATTAGAAGCAATTTAATTATAGAGAAAGCGGAGCTTAAGACTCAAATTTTGAATCAGAAATTCGCTAATGCGTTTGTGATTCCTGAGAAGCCTGTTCTTCTGAAAGCGATTTTGAGCGAGTGGGAGGTTGAACCAACGATCTCAAGTCAAGAGTCTATGGAAACCTCGAAAATAGGTCAAAAGTGGGAATTTTCGACAAAGATTTCAAATCCAATCTCATATGAAGCTGAAAGTCCAAAGAAGCCGTTGCAGGAGGTAGAAATTGTTATTGAAGAATCTGAAGAGGTGGAAAAGCCTAAAAAGAAGACCACTAAGAGTAAAAAGGTTGTAGAAGAAACTGAAGGCGACACTTTAAAGCCTCCTAAGGCTAAGACTAAGAAGTCAACGAAAGAATCGAAGAAGATCAAAAAGAAGAAGCAGGAAGCCCCAGAATCTAAGGGCACAAATGAGGAAGACAAGGATAAATTATGTTCAGCGACTGTATCTCAGGAAGTTGGGAAAGAAGCTGAAGAACCGAACTTTTGGGCAGAAATTGAATCCTCTAAGATTAATTGTGCTATGGAGACCGACAAGAATAGAGAAAAACCCACATGTAAACCTTCAGTTGATCAACTGGAAACCGACTTTTGGGCTACAATTGAGGCTTCAAAGACTAAAAATGATGGAATATGCGAGCTAAGGACCCAAGAGCCAGAGATTGAGTCGCCAAACAGTGATAATTCAAACAGACCTTCAGTGGAGTACGAAGAACCCGACTTTTGGGCAGAAATAGTTCCTTCTAAGGCTAAGAAAGAAGATGGAATTGAGGGGAATGACGGAGAGGCCGATATTTGGGCTCAGATTGAGGCTTCAAAGACTAAGCCTTCAGTGAATCATCATGAAACCGATTTTTGGGCTGAAATTGACTCTTCCAAGGCAAAAACAGAATCTACAAATGAAATGCACAGCGAAGTCATTGATATTTGGGCCGAGATTGAGGATTCAAGGAGTACAGATTCACATAAGTTTTCAAAGGATTATAAAGAAACTGACTCTTATATTTATACCGAGTCTGAAAATAATGAAGTCAAAAATCAGGAGACTGATTTCTGGGCCGAGGTTGAATCTTCAAAGACTAAGAATCTAAATAAATCTACAACGGATTATCAGGAACCGGATTATTGGGCTGAAGTTGGCTCTTTCAGTTCTAGGAGTGAAGAAAAGGCTCAACAAAACCCCGATTATTGGTCAGAAATCGAGTCTCCTAAATATGAAACGCGACAAGTGAAGACCGATATATGGCCTGACTCGTCCAGGGATGAAAGTCCAGTCGAACATAAAGCAACAGACTTTTGGTCTGAAATTGATTCTACCAAAGCTAAAAGGCTAGAAAATCCTGCGACTCAAACTGATTTTGCGTCTCAATTTGAGTCTTCAAAAACAGAAACCGACAATAAAGTTGAACTGTCTCCGATTTCTAAGACGAAGGCTATAGAGTCCGATGAAATTAAACCAAAAACTAAGAATAAATTCAAGAAAACAGTCCAAGAACCCGATTTTGGCACAGTAGCTGAAACTTCTAAGCCCAAGACTAAAAAGAAAAGCTCCACACTTAAGGAATCATCAATAGAAATTGGCATTGAAACTGAAGCTTCTACTAAGCCTAAAACTAAGACAAAAAAGAAGGGTTCTTCATCATCTAAGGAGGAGCTGCCGGGTACTGATTTTGGAACAGAAATTATCTCTGGCAAGTCTAAATCGAAAAATAAGAGTTCTTCACCCAAAGCAGAACAAAAAGAAACTGATTTTTGGGCCGAAATTGAAACTTCCAAATCTAAAACCTCTAAAAAAACCAATAAGTGCTCAAGCTTTCACGTTTATGGAGATTACGACGTGGAGTTGATTAATTTGGAACCAGTTCCAACATATTATACGAATGAAACCCAACCAGACATAGAAGTGGACTTTTGGGCTTCAATTAGTTATGTTGACGAGGATACTTTCCCTAAATCGAGGGTGTTTGAAGAAAAAGAAGCAGATTTCTGGGCATCGAATAGCTCGGGCAATGAAACCGAAGTGAACTCAGAAGTAGATACGGGAAAAATAGATTTCTGGGTAACTCAAAGAAAGTTCGAGACAAACAATGGTTTTGCAAGGGAAGCTACTCCAAAACGAGAAGAAGAATCCGAAGAAGTTGATTTCTGGGCTGAAATAAAGGGCTCCAACGACGATGAGGATGAAGTGACAGCTATACTCCCCAAAGATGAGTGTGAAGTTCGTCGAAATAATTACAAAAAAGCGATGGCATTCTTTAAAAATACTGTGAATGTTGAAAAGAAGGAAGAAAGTCCAGCTCCGCCGAGAAATGTTGACCCTTCGCCAATTTGTGAAGAAGAAAAAACACCAGAAGCAAAGTCTTATAATTCATGGGCCTGGAGAGAATCGGTGGAACATGAATGGGAGGCTCCCGAAGAACGAGAGGTAAACGACGTTTTCTTAATCGTTGAGGACAATGAAACTGAAGACGAGCCAGACACTTTGATAGAAAATAATCCTTACGAGATGGAAGAGGGCTGTGATTTCGAGGCAATTGAAGAGGAACAGTGCGAAGAAGAAGAGGAAAGCTCTGAAAGTATTAGTGATTCAACTCCGAACCACTTCCAAATCGAACATCAGTATCCAAAACCAGAACCAGAACCCATCAAACCTTTGGAAAAATCCATCGAACCGATCTCGAATAACAAATTTAATGAAGAAATCAAAATCTCTGTCAAAGATCGCATATTTGCTTTTGAAACCGGAGCCGTCGAGCCGCCATCGGCTAAGCCGAAGACCTCTCTTATCGTTGATAGTGCAACTCCGAAAAGCAATCTCAGTCGTAATAGCTCTCAACGTTCTGAATCTGAGATAGAAGAAGACGATTCTGGTGTTACCGACATGAACAAACCACTCTCTGAGACGGATACCGAATCCGAAAGTTTCCCGGAACTTCGTAAAATGACACGCTATCAACGTGCTTCAACACATTCCAGACTCTTTAAGCTTCTCCAAGACGAGGGCGATGTTATCGAAGAAGAGCAAATGTCCGAAGATAAAACTCTCGAAGCGGAATTCAATTTCAAGCCTCGCAAGAAGATTGTCCACAATGTTTCAATTACACGAAGGCAAAATCCAAAGGCTTTACAAGAAGCCGAAACGTTGACACAACGTCGCGAAAGACTTTCGTTGCCATTACATAAAAATTCTAGTATTGATGCCGACAATCTTTCTTCTCCGAATTCTCCAGCTTCACCGATCTTTGGACAGCCATCGCAGGCTGTCAGTGATAAACTTGTAAATGAATTAGTTCAAAGTTTACTTCTCAAGAAGAGTAGCAGTACTTTGAAAAACCTCCCAATGGAGAAGCTTCAAGCCGCTGCCAAGAGGGTTCTAGAAGAAGAGCTGGACTCACTAGAAAATACTTCCCTCGATTCAACACCTGCCTTGACACCACAAGAGTTCAAAAGTGAATCATATGCTGATTATTACGACTCATGGAGTGCTAAAACTGACACTTCCGACACCTCGGCGAATGGAAGTTTTGAAATACTGCCATCCAAGGCATTTAAGGCTTTGCAAGAGACAACAGCTACGGCCAAGCGACGACCCTGGGCAGTGCGGTGTCCTCGAGTTTTAAGTTCGAAAACGGTGAATAGAGACTTGGCCCGCGTCACAGAATCCCCAGAGATTTTCAGTAGGAGTAGTAATTCACCTGAAATTATGTTCGGTTCGGAACGAGCGAGCTCAGTTGGTAGGTGGAGGAAGGTCTAAAAGATAGATTTTTAGTAAATTTGTGTAAAAACATGTTCTTTGACTGATAGAAAACGGGCCAAATGGTCCATTTCAAGTGCATTTATGTGTAGGCCAGTTTGATTGGTTATTTCGCCCGAGAGACACGAGAAGTCTCCAAAATGTTTGTTAATTTTTTTTTTGGTTAAATTGGGATGTAGTAATTTTTGAAAACGTTCGATGTGTTGATAGTCTACCTGCGATATGCAGCATTCAGTCTCTCATATTGTCATTAAAACCTCTACCTGATCTTTCAAAACCGATCAGAATTCTCGCACAGAATCAATTAAATCATATCTTCTGCAATATGACTTATTAAACATTCAATTTTGTATTTTAAATTTAGGTTCTCCAAGCAGAATAATTATTCACTTCCCTGTCTTTGGGTTTGAAAATTGATTTTAAACAAACTTTAGTCTCCACAAAGGTAGGTGCGAAACGCCACATTTTGTACTGTTGGCGTCCGAGTTCTGGTTTTGTTAAATTTTTGTGTTTACTTTGAGTTGAAACACAGGGGATGGAAATCGCCTGGTTACAATAAGTCACGTGACACCGTATCCGACTCAAAAGTTCTTCCTCGTTTTTATCGTTTAAAGTTGCCCCAACTCTTACTGGAGATATCTCCAGTATCACGTACACGACCTATTTTATTCCACTGATAAACTCTAACCATTTTTAAAATATTTACGTTTTTAACTCGTCGTTTTTTAAAAACTAGACTACAGACTACATCACATCAAAGTATTCCCACACACAAAATCATTTTAAAAGAGACATTTATTTCTGTTTGTAAATATATTTTTCTCCGATCATTAAATATATATTTAATTTAAAGTTTAAATATATGTATTATTTAAAGCAGCAAAGAATATGCCAAAAAGAAAGCCAAACAATAGTTTAACCACCTACCTCGAACAAGCACTGCCAATAATCATGCATTTGTTTGCCTTTTCTACTCTCCCATTATTATTTAGAAGAAAAAAAAAGTAAATTAAAACAAAAAAAATGAAATCTGTAAATATTTGTAAAAAAAAAAATAGTTTTTTTTATATATTCTTATTAAGTAAATTAAAAAAAAAGCATACAAAAGTAAATTAAAATTCAATACACTTTTGTCGAATCATATATCATTTTATTTATTAGCTATCATTATACCCATATGTAATCCTATCCTTTCTATCCACTTACACATAACCGAGAGAAAACTCATCCGAACACAGTTTAAGAATAATGTTTTATTTTTGGAAAATTCGTTACAAAAGATTTTAAAAATAAAAAAAAATCGCAAATAAACCTGAAGAACAAGAATGACAATTCTAATTCCCAAATCATTGATTGCATTTAAAAAAACACTTTTCAAAAAAATATCAGTTTCGTTAAAATCTTAAGGTACCATAATTTTAAGCATTTTGTTTCATTAATTTATTATTTTTTTTTTTATTTGTGTGCGAATTACTTTTTTTTACGTTTTTTTTAATATATTTTTTGTGACAAAATAATACAAAAATAATCACAAAAAAATGTCAGTTGAAGCAAGAAAAAAAAAAAACACTTATTTTGTCGCAAAAATAAAATGAACCAAGTTCTGGTGATAATGAGAGTTTCTTAAAAAAAATTCAAGTAAATTTTAAAAAATCAAAAGCATATATCGAAAGTAATGGACTTCTCTTAAAATTTTACAAAACTAATACTTCTCATTCATTTTAATGAACTAACTTATACTGTACCAGGACCCTTAATGCGCACTGCGATCTTTAAGGTAAAATTTAACCAAATATTATCCTTCAGCCTTAAGCTCTGATAGCTAGTGCTGTCTTTTTTTAAAAATTATGCTCTAAATTTATGTAAAGCTTTATAAATGATAATAATAACCAGAAACTATATTGAGGCTCTTAATAAACCTCACGATAGCTTTAGGTTACATCTTCTTGATTTCTGCTGAACTGACAGAATCCCGCGCCAAGTGGAGTAAACGCAAAAAATATGTTCTGTCGTCTTTTTGCTCTCTAGAGAACTGGGTTATCTATATCAGTTTCTGACAATTTCATTTTATGCAAATCCCTTTAGATAGCCCGTCAAGGGTCTTTAGCCGTCTTTGTTGAGACTTAGTAAAGGGCCGAGCTTACATCGGTTAGGGTTGGTGAATTTTTTTCGCTTGTATTAAGTCAAGAAGTTTGCCGCAAAGGCTTCATTAACCTGTCTTATTCTAAAATAAGACCTTTCGTGGAAATAAACAAGGTAAATAAATTTGACGTGTCTCTTTTTTGCATTGATATCTGCACATTTCAGTCTCTTCATTTCTGAAGCGGTGCAAGTAGTTCGAACAAAAAAACCTAGTGCTTTTCTACTTAGATTTCCACATTTTTTTTTTTTTTAAACTTCATGAAACATCACATCTTCATGGTATTCGTTTGTATCTTCTCATTTCATAATTATGGCTGATTCTGAGATAAATTTCTTTTCTGCGATTTTGCTCATTACTACTCTCGGATGTTTGGCAGAGATTCGCGAGAGATGGAACCGTGAAAAACCTTTTTTTGGTTTTTTGAAATTCAAATCTCGAAACTCTCGGTCAGTAGTCCAACGCACTAACCACTAAGCCACGACGCCATGTGGGCTGAATAAAGTGGTTTGTTAAACGTTTTTCTCTCTGTGAATTGATTCTTTTAATAGCCTCTTGGTGATTTCATGCCTTCGTTGTTCTTTTTTGCTTATAGACTCTTGAAAAGTTAGAATCAACTTTGAGTCCTTCATAGGACCAAACATTTTTAATTATTAGTAAACTATGATTTATATCGCCGGCTTACTTGCGAAGTTGTGCGCGCTCTTCTTACCTAAATTCGAAAAATTGTTTACTCAATCTTGGACAGTCCACTATAATACAACTTTCGATTAGATGCTTCCTTGTAGCTTATTTCAACTTTGGATCAGCTTTTTTTCTTTTGTTAAGTAGTGATCAACTATCCGTAGTGCTTCAGTCAGAGGCGCACCGAAACAGGACGAAACTCAACCATGACCACAGATTTAGTAACCAACTTAAATTTGATTCTCTGTAACTTAAAATTCACAACATTAGTTGATATATTCTCATCTGTGTAAAGTTTTAAGTTTTTAAGTTTTGCTATAGCACAATTTATTGTACATAAATATAAAGTCTCATTATAACTCTCATTATTTTAGTATCCAGACCCAATATCTAGCTAAACAAAAATTAATACTTCTTATTATTATTTTTTATTTCGATTTACTTCTTCCAGTCAAAACATTGGAGTGAACTCCACCTTTGGCTTTAAATAATAAAAAAAAAAAGAATAAAATAAAAATTGCAATTCTTGATCAACACAAGATTATAAGTTAAATGAATCTCATAAATAAAAAGTCAATTATACATTTCATAAATAACTTTCCAAGCGTTTTGTTATTCATATTTTTTTCTTTAACCGAATTAACAAAATAGCTTTTTTGAAATAATTAATTTATACAAAAAAAACTACAATTTGTTCATTGTTATGTTGTTAAAAACAAAAAAAAAAAACAAACAAAATTAAATACAAAAAAAGGTGAAGTTTTCTCTCTTGTCTAATGATTTGTTTTGCATTTTTATTAATTTCCTCTTGTACATAAACATGCATTTTTTTTTTGATTGGGTTTTATTGTTCTTATGTTGTTTATAGTAAGTTTGAGTTTGTTAACTGTGTAATTTGTTGGAGTCTAATCTGTATAAAACAATAAACAGTGTACTACCTAAGCTTAAGTAGAGAAATATCTTGTATTACAGCTTTAAGTGTATTTTTTTTAGTTATAATCTTGTCATAGATGATACAATTATGAATAATTTCTGCAATTTGCTCTTAAATTTATTGAATGATATGAAACTGTGAAATCATTTTTGAACGCTGGAAGATAATTCAGAAGCAAATAAGGGAAAATGTCTAAGCTTCAGTCTTCTATTCTAGGCAAAACAAATCTTACTTTTTCATATAAAACTTTTTAACCAAAAATTTAACTTTTGTCCCGATATATTTTTCTGACACAAATGGGAGGGACCTACAGTTTAGAGCCATGTCCGAAAGACAAATTTCAGAGAGAAGTCATCAAACATTTGCGAGACGTGAGACAGTGAAAAATCTGTTTGGTGTTTCCTGGGATTTAAACTTCGAACCTTCCGTTCAGTATTCCAACGCCCTGGCCAATGAGCCGCGGCGGCCAAACCTACTGCTGAATTGTCCATGTCCATGTCTTGCTCAAGAGCTAAATTGAAATTAAAATTAAATGACTTCAAGGTCTCCAAAATCGATTGAATAGTTCAGAAATTTTCTAATATTCGTAAAGCCTTAAGAACACATAGTGCCAATACGATAAAGGAATCCTTCGGTTTCTTTCTTCTTCCAAGCCCTGCTTGGGCAATTTCGGAGTTTCTCTGTACAGAGTTGGCTTCGGGCATTAACCGTGCGGAATAACTTGATCACGATATCATATTATGTTTTTTGACATTAATGTCTTCGAAATTGCTCTATTCTACTTCTTCTTCGTACTACTTCAATCCAACTTCTCCGCAAGGAGATCTGATTGAAAATAGCGTACCCTCGCTTTCGTCTCGCAATGTATCTAGTGGGTCGTAATATTTTCTTGACTCCTAAGATACTAAGTACATCAAATACTCGTACATTGTGTACTGGACAATATGTACCATTTGCTTACAATAGTATTAAATCTAGCTTAACCTCTGCTTTACAGTTGTATCGTCTATGACATATTTTTTTATACATGTCTTTTTTTAATTTTAAATTTAATTCATCCTACACAACACTAATTATATATTTTTCCTTCTTTTCCTTTTAATTTCAGGACCCGGACAATCCGATCTATAATTATTTCTCATTTCAATAGAAATCAATTATAGACATAAAAATTAAATTTAAGTCCAATATTTGCCCTATCATCGCAAAACAAATAAGTTTATCAAAATTACGAAACGAAATTATCTACATAAAATGTTTAGTTTTTACGCAATAACACTATAAAAAAAGAAACTATGCGGGGACAAAAATGCTCATCGAAAATCAAGGAGATCAAGGTATACATACATCAACTTGGTGGCATTTAAAATTGAAATTCTTGTTTATTAACAAAAGAAAAACGCAAAATTCTTGTTATTCGAAATTTATTAAAAAAAAAACATAAATCAGGTTTACGGTAACGAATTTAAATTAAAACACTAAAAGAGAATATTATATAAAAACTGAAAATAATCGAAAAATTATATCGACATGGAAACATTATAATTTCATTTAATTCTTTATTTTTAACATTTTATTTATTTTGTATGAATTTTGTTTCTTTCGTTTGTGCTTTTTACGAAATCACATTTAAAACTAACGACGAACTATGTAACTTTTTCTCTTCACGCTTTTTCTTTGCATTAATTCGACACATATCTCATTTTATTATTATTATTATTTTTTAATCTAAAAAAGAAAAAGTAATGCAAAAAAAACTATTAAAAGAAATAAAATAAATAAAAAAAAACAAAACAATAACTATTTATAGAAATATATTATCTTTATGCTGTTAAAGTTTTTTTTTTGTATGATTTTATTGAAAAGTAGTTAAAAATAAAAATGTAATTCGAAAAATAATATTTTTTGTGTGAACTTTTTTTAAACATTTAAAAACGAGCGCGTGATACACGTTTCATGGAGAAATAGGTAAGCTTGGTAAAATGGCTTGTGTGCTGAAGGAAATCCTCAAAGTTTCATGCATACTCGTATACACGACGTATGTACATGCTGCACTACGCAATGTACGTGCTAGTAAACTTACAGCCACATGCCACAAGGTGCATGCCACATGTCACAAGGTGCATGCCACATGCCACAAGATGCATGCCACATGCCACAAGATGCATGCCACATGCCACAAGGTGCATGCCACATGCCACAAGGTGCATGCCACATGCCACAAGGTGCATGCCACATGCCACAAGGTGCATGCCACATGCCACAAGGTGCATGCCACATGCCACAAGGTGCATGCCACATGCCACAAGGTGCATGCCACATGCCACAAGGTGCATGCCACATGCCACAAGGTGCATGCCACATGCCACAAAGTGCATGCCACGGGTTGTAGCTCTATACCCCCTCGCCCTGCATCTCATAAATCACCTAAAACCCAGAAATAACCAGGCCACCAGAAATCCCAGTAGGCATACTTTTTTTTCTCCGAGAACAAAATGACGACCGAAACACCTAAATTTTTCACTAAAATTCTCGTGAAATACCAGGCCACCAGAAATCTCAAATTCCCAGTAGGTGTACTTTCTGTTCTGAACATCGGTAAAGTAGATTCTCAGTGCAAATGCAAGAAATGACAAGTGGCGGGCAAGGTAGTTTTGCAAAAACATTTTATTTTATTAAATTTCGTGCTTTTTCAGTCTAGATCTTTGTTATTTTACATGTTCGGTATAAAAAAATTGTCTATATTTGTGGCTAAACTTGGGCTTTCTTCCTCATGATAAATAAAAGGCTTAAGGCTCATGTATTTTACAGGTTTTACCGGGTTTTAAAAAAAACACCAACCTTTCTTATTGGAGGAAAACAAAGATTTTGTTTGAATTTGTTTATTTATTTGAATATAAAGGCTTGAAGATATTTATAACGATGGGAGGATAAGCATGGTATGAGGTTAAAGTGGATTTACACGGAATACTGTTGTAAAACCTAAGGCGCTCATCCTCATGTAGGACGTTCGAGTTTTTGAACTATTTCTGCAATTCACATCGATGTCCTGGGGTAATTAATAAAGCAATGAATGCCGCTGATCGTGCTATGTGTCCTCCAAAGATGCTGCAATGGGTTAAAATGGTATCTGGCACTTTGAACAATATTTGGAAGTTGGACGATGGCTTTTACTTTGGAATGATGTGTGGCCTGTAACAAAAATGGAAAGCAAAATATTACATACATATGTACATAATTAGGGAGTCTGTCTTGAAAGAATAAATTTTAAAATATACTAATACATACTTAATGAGATCATCTTATGTAAATGACCACGAAGGATTTCCTACATGGAATTGCTTTCATTTGCACGATAGATGCAATGTCAAAATCGTAGGAGTTGAAGGCATTGAAGGGTATTGTACCTATAAATACATATGATATTAAAATGTTACTTCATTAAACAAATACTCACTAGGATATAAGAAAAGCCGATCTCTTCAACTTGCTCCATGTTGTACAGGCTGGAAGAATATTAAAGTAGGTTTGACTAACAGCAAAATCGTGTTTCAAGCCCATGGTAAGGATGATAATTCGAGGCGTCGAATAATACCTCGAAAGAAATACTTCGCTGATGAATTTGAGCTGTCGACCACAGTCTTGTATATGAGGAATGCATGAACTCTTCTCAAATCCATTTGTTCTATTAGTGTGAAATATCTTATGAAACACTAAACGGGTAAAGATTGATGCGCTTTCTCTAATCATTGAGTAAGTGCAAGTAGACAAAGTATATCCGAGAGCCATTAGGTTACAGCGATGTTGTAAGGTGGGATAAAGTTGCTGCTGATGTACGGAAAATTTAAGACGCTGACAAATTATAGAAATACATTCAACACAAAAGGATATGTAATTTTTTGATAGATGTAAATGGAAGTCACGAGTGCAACAATTTACGAGAGATTTTAATTAATTAACTCGTCCTTCAATGAAAACGCGTAGACTATAGGAAAAACGTTACGTATTATTGTGCAGTTTGCTATAAATTCATGAGCTACTCTTCTAGTTGAAGATTTTAGATTGCCTTCATTTGGCCAACAACAGTAGGTACATTAGTAGTCTTATCGGTTTCTATCCGCTGTTACTGTTACTTTGTGTGTAAATAGGGGATAAATATGTGTAATAAATACCTTGCACTGCTGGATCAGAATAGAATAATCAGTATAATTCTATTCTGACATTGACAGACGATCAGGTGGTAATCCGTAACACTTAAAGCGCTTCCATGAGTTGATATCAAGAAAAACACTTTTCTTTCTAAATAGAAAACGTATGAGACAGCATCGCATTTTAAAGGAAGTTACAGCCTCTTTAATGATGTTTACATGATTGCGTGCTATAAGAAACTTGATGCTTTGTTAGCGAGTGATTTATACGGGTAGTCCAGTTGAAGACAGCTATTTCAGTTATCCGATAAAAACTATGTTAATAGGAATAAACAATAAATAAGTAAAAACTTGATTGGTTAATCAAGACATTTTAAATGTTTTAGTCTTACTTCAATTGTTTCAGTTCAATTTTCACGGTTTCTGCAGCTGGGAAAAATTAAAATTCCTTCAGGTTGAGTCGAAATCTTCCTAGTCACACCGAACCAGTGGTTCCCGTTCTTCTGTTTTAAGACAGATCATGGAAATTACTGCGTTACGTTATGTAAGATTTACCTTTGATTTGTTCCATGTTGATGTTAATTATTGGACACGACTTCAATCCTTTAATCACAACAGCTACTTTCCTGCATAAAAATTTCCTGTAAATTCGTGAAACTCTATTGTACAAATGACAGCCGGTGCAACTGCATACTTGGAGGTTTCTTCAAGTTGCCTTTATTTGTTGCATATTTGTTAGTGTCACATGTTGCTGGGTGTTTTTTTTTGCATATTTTTGAGAACAAACACTTACTGCTCAGAATGGTACGACCCGCAAGTATACAACGTAAATAGATTTACGTCAACAGTAGAGATCATTAAAAAGTCCGATTGCTTAAAACTACTTCGTACATGGCACAAGTTAACAAGTATAAACAAATAATGATGCCGCGTTTGAGTTTTGGGCAAGACAAATAGACAATATATAGTAGCAGTGCAAGATGAAAGTAAAAGCGCTGTAGACGACAAAGTTTCCATCTAGTATTTTGTATTACCATCATTTATTAAATTCAATCTCGTCTCGTCCAATTGCATTGCAATTACCATTGTATCCCCGCTCCCCAAAAAACAAATACAAAATAATATCACGTTTTCCAAAAGAAATAATACCCAAAAGAAATTCGACAAAATAGTATCGACCCAATCATTTGTTGGTTCACTTGAGATTTTTCATAATCCATGGTAGAAAAGCTGTAACTCTTGTATAGACCCCAGGGTATTGTCCTTTGCCACAGCCGATGCCCCAAGACACGATACCAATCTGCGTCCAATGACCACCATCGCTGATCATCAACGGCCCACCAGAATCACCCTAAAAGAAAAACACTCGAATAGAAAATCTGCCGAGTTGGTGGCCTTTTTTTTAAAGCTTACACTGCATGAATCCCTAGCTGCTTGGCCTGCACACACCATAGATTCGATAATACCTCCTGGAGCTGCACGTCCATACTTACGGGCGCATTCGTTATTTGCCCAGATGGGAATGTTCACTTTCTGTAGAATTGATGGTTGTGGTCCATCTAAGGAATGGAGAAGATGGGTGATCAAGTAAAAAATGGGTAAGGGGCTTGGGTTAACAAACTTTCTCGCAAGCTTCCCCAGCCAGCTACGGTGGCGATCTGTCCACTATAAGTTTTACGTAATGAAGCATGTGGTAGGCATATTGGGCGAATCTCTCTTGTAAATGACACTGGCCTGTCTAAAGTCAGAACAGCTACATCGTTGTGCTAGAGTGGTCAAGCAGATTGACGGGGATGGAAGGTCACAATCTCTAGAGGGAATAACAGAATGACTTACCAGCGTGCTAAAATCGAAGCCCTTGTGTCTC
The DNA here is from genome assembly GCA_946965025.1 of Blera fallax. Taxonomy (NCBI): domain Eukaryota; kingdom Metazoa; phylum Arthropoda; class Insecta; order Diptera; family Syrphidae; genus Blera; species Blera fallax. The sequence continues at coordinate 10,742,835 of OX337247.1, read as the reverse complement.
ACAAGTCGTTTAATCTTCCTTTCCACGTGCTGCACCTCAAATGTCGTTCGAATGTTGTGATCTCCTAAATGAGCTGTCAATCCAGCGACATCCCATGAGGTCATTCTAAGGTAGAAGAAAACTGTTAATTTAGACTCAAATAAGCCTTCACTCTAGCCTTACCTCGCTACACAATGTGCGGCCGTCAGAATGTGCATATCGTCAATCAAAGATCCTCCACAGAATTGCTTTCCCTTATTAAATAAAACCACTACCCAAGGCCACTCATTGGGACTGGAGTTCTGTCCACCTACAATTCGCTCCTGATCTGGGGAGACACCATTTTTAGCGCCACATCTACCCCCCGTTGTTGGTTCTGTTGCGATTGGTGGTCTAGGAGTTGGTTTAGCAGTTGGTGGATATGTAGGATAAGTTGGCCTATGTGTTGGTCTCTGCGTTGGCCGATAGGATGGATATGTGGGACGAGCAGTGCTAACCGGAGCTGGTGGATTTGTTGGCAAACCAGGATAAGGAGGATGAGTTGGATAATGATGATTTGGAGGATGTGTAGGTAGTGGTGGTGGCCATTGACTGATTCCTGGTGCATGTGTTGGCAATGGAGGTGGCCATTGCGCTGCCGCTAAAGATGGGAACGCCGATTGTGATGGCCAATTAAATTGATATTGTTCACCAGATTCGGCGAATTCTTGACCATCTTGCGTGTTATCATCCTTAGGACCATAGCCAACATCATTCTCACTGGGACGTTCTGGTTGATATTCGTCCTCGTAACTACTGGTGCCAGTTGGTATTTCACCACTATCCTCCCCACTCGCCTCACTATCAGGATTTGATGGATTTGGTGTTTGATCAGAAGTTACACAGCAGATTCCTGTCGCTTGCTGACCATATTCATTGAAGAAATTGCATGCTTCTTGACCTTGTGTATACCACGGATTTGGTGAATCCCATTTTTGCCTGAAGATGTAACTTAAATCTTTAATGTTGGGGTAACAGGTGCGAAATTTTGTACAAGATCCGATTGTTCCGCTGGAGGTTAAACAACTGCTTCCTTCACCAAATGCTTGAAACCAATTTACCGGACTAATATGTTGAATTTGACGACCATTACGGGAGTTTGAAGACACCGGAAATGAACGAGCTGAAATAAAAAAAAAAATATTTTAATTATTATTTGCTTGAGTGTTGGTTGATGGTAATGAGATTTGAGAATGTTTATTGTAAAATTGAAGAAATTCTATATTTTTGTAATCACAAATCACTTGACTCCGTAAAACAAGCTGCTGCCTTGATTAGCGACGAAATATCTCTGGAAAAACAATCAGCATCTACGTAGACAGTCAAGCCTCCATGAAAGCGTTATAGTCAACATTGGTAAAGTCCGGGCTCATAAAAATGTATATAAAACAACTGGGCGATATCTCAGTGGCCAACAAGGTGATCTTCTGTACCGGGCCACATGGATCTACCAGGTAACGTAAAAACGGATGAACTAGTCAGGGCAGGGTTACATCTAAGCAGGCCCTTTCCGAGGCTAGCACACCGCTTAGTTCTTTAAACAGAAAGATATATATTGAGACCAACAAGGAAGCTAACAGGCGTTGGTTTCGATTAGATACATATGCCATAACCAAATCGTTATGGCCAGTCTACGGCTAGGACTACCCCACAACGACTTCTGTAGGAACTGCAGGGGCCATTTAATGTATGATTGCCCAGCACTGGCCAACAAAATTAAAGACACTATTGGGAGCTACTTCCCTGCAGAGCTGGATGATCTAAGAAATATTGAGCTGAAGAAACTCCTGAGATATACATACACATATCTGGGTGGTTTAGTTCAGTCGCCGATAACTGAAATTTATGTTCTCAGGGGTTTATTTTTGGGCACAATGGAATCATCTTTAGTCTAAGTGAACCGTTGACTAGGGCACCTATCTACCTAACCTAACCTATTGATACGTATACTGTCTCAGCTACTAAAGTTGAGTCTATAGCTATACTAGGTACATACATAACTACTAAGTACTTAAACGTAACGTTCATTAACATTTAGGGCCGAAGTGTGTCATATTAAGAACAACTGGAAAAAAATCACCGACGCATAAATTTAAACCTAATAAAATCAAGTAACGTATAAATCTCAAGGCATCAATTTGAAGTAACCCAATTTCGACTAATGATCCGTTTCCCTAAAGTAAGATTTTTTTAAATTTTTTTTTAACACTTGTGACCAGCTTTTGTCGTGTACACATAAAACCGCAAATTTACCTTAAAGGTCTTAAAGATATGATTAAGCCACCAGAAATGTCGGATAGAGAACGTGCTTGGCATAAGTATATCCACTGAACATAACAATTGCACCAAAGACTCATTCAATTCTTATATTTTCGATAAACGAATGTGAACGTACCTTCATGTCTGTCTCTCACTCAATTTAAGCGAATTCCTTCGAATTCCAGGCGCTGCTCGGTAGAGGTAATCAAGGAACCGATTTAGCCAAAACAAAAACAAAATTCAAACACCAATCGATAATCAAATTGCGATCACGTCTTATCGAAAAAATTCATTTTATTCGAAAATGTTTCATGATACAACGCACAATAGAAGGAACCTTTACCTTAAATTTAAGAACATTTTGCGCTGACGGTAATACAAAGGAAAAATCAAAATAGCATTAAGGTGCTAATTGTTCAAATTTGGCTTGACAAATGCCAGATAACCTTGAAATTCGCATCGTTAGCTTTAGGACAACGTGGAGAGGAAAGGATATTGAAATCATATTTGCTGTCTACTTCGCTGGAATCTAATAATGGAATCTACTCGTAAAACCAAATAAACAGTTTGTCACAATGAAATATGCACTCTGAATGTTTACGAGATTTATCTTTATATTTGCATAATTTAGCGTACGTGGATGGATTCTTAAACGGGACAGAACTGAAAACTATAGCGAAACACACTTATCGGTCAAATAAGTTCAAATTTTAAATGCGTACCAGGAAATTTTGTGCGGTTGAGGCAGTCATAAAGATTTTTTTTTTCTAAGTTCTTTGGTTTCGGATTTAAGTTTCTACCTGTAAATATTCTGTCCGATTGCACAAATAAGATTGATAAACGATGTAGAATCCGTTGGGTTGTTAGTCAACGACATACTTTTGCTTTCGCATATTTGTAGTCATCACGTATTGCACAATATTTTGCTGACCTATAATTTGAGATCGAACGATAGGTCTAGAGGGCTTTTTCTTGTTTGTTTGTGGTTATGTAAGACCTGACAGGGGAATGTAGAACAAACGTCAAACGAATTTTAAGAAGAAAACCAAACAGATTTCTGACTTTTTGTCGATAACTCAACCCACTTAGGAGGACTTCCTGTCAAATATGACATTTTTTTAACGCGATAACAGTTAAGCTAAATACGAACAAAATTGTTACATCCTTCTACTATTTTGTAGTAAATGAAAAAGCAGACACAAAACAATCGCTTTTAAACAGAAAAATGTACGAAAAGATCTTCGCCATCAAAAACCGAACTGAGATGCAAAATATCGAAAGAAGACAGTAGCACAACTGCATTGGATGTATCCATTATAATGATGGATGTGTATCTAGATAAAAATATTAGCTAGCTTCCATAAAACCTGTTTTGCTCCTTTTGTAACTTGCATCACATGGAATCGAAGAACGAATTCAACTCACTGTCCTCGAAATGACAAAATGAATTATGTAGGGAACACCCTTCTATTTCATGACAATCCAACATGTTTGTTGTAAATCCTGTTTATCAGGATCATAGTGATTTATGTCTACGGTAATCACATGTATGAAGATGGTTATCGTTGATAATTGGAAGCTAAACATTTAATTGAGCTGTCTTCCTTTTTACTTACTTTGATTGATGAAGTGTTTAACAGTTGATCGCTGTTATTAACTATTCCCTATGGAATTTCCTTTGTTCCTTAAAAGAGTTATTACGCAAAAAGATAGGTTAACCTTGAGTATAATTAGGTACATGTAAAAAATTGTAGTATAGAGACTACACTTAATATGTTTATATTGCGTGTTCTGATGCAGAATATTATAGCAATTAACTGTCTTTATATGCATGAAACTCCTCTCTTTCAATGAATTAAACTTGGATGAAGCATTCATCGATTTACCTATGAGTATCTTAAGAATTAAGCTCCCTAGATTATTCAGAACACTCCAGCGCCAATCATCGCCACTAACACTAGAAGCAAAGAAAGAAAATTCAGCGAAAGATCCTTCCTCGCTAAAAAAAAATCGAGCTTTCAACATTATGAACAAAATTAATTCTGTCATAAGCTTCTAAAAGTTGGTCCTTAGTACTACGAGCTTTTATAGGTGTTTTACTCGCTCTTAGTCCTGGTTTGATGGAAAATAATTGAGGAGAACCCATTCAGCCTTATAAGCTTCCGTGAAGTCTTCATACAGATGGACAAATAGTGGTTCACACACAAAAAATGTACTTCAAGGTTATTAAATTGTCTGCTCCTATAGAATATAATGTACGATGGGATACTGAGACTGCGAATCGCAGATGGAGTACAAATCATATGTTTTGCTGATGACATAGCGATAGTGGTTACGGCGAAACACTTGGACGAGCTAAAATTAAATGCAAGCTGGAAAACCCGTTCGCGGAGTAATACCTGACGGTAGTTCCGCGAATCGAGGAGCTGAGCTAGCGGAGGTAAGGTTTAGTCAGTAAGAATCTGACACTACTTAGCTTAAGAATCAAGCTGCGACTGTTCCGCTCCACAGTGGAGATATATGCGTGCAGTACTTGGAAGGTGGATACAACTGTCACTCGCAAGCTGCAAACCTTTGTAAGCAGGTGTCTAAGAATCATTTCAAGAACGGGCCAAGAGCTTATAGACATTACTGTGCATAGGAGAAAGTGGCAGTGCATTGAACATACCCTACGGCGCGACGACAACTGCAGTGCGAAATACGCCATGCAATGGAATCCGCTTACCTAGGCAGGGTGGCAAAAGTGGCGCAGGACACTCGAGGAGGAAGCAATCTCTTTGGGAATGAGTTGAATGCAGCACAGACGAATTACAGAACTCCTGGCGCGCAAGCGTTGTTGGCGCCCTATGCCGCTCAAAGGGTGCAAGGATTTAAGTAAGTAAGTATTGCAATACTCTTGCAACGTTACTTCAATAAGATCAAGCGATATTGTGACGACTGGAAGCTGAAAATTCACTTATAGAATTCGGAAACCATCCTGCTTGTAACGTCGTTATTTGGGCCTTCGGGTGTTTGAGAGAGCCTAGAAATATTTGGTGCAACAGACTAACCGCAGTCCAGGGCCTCTTATATTTTCTTGACACGAATGGAAGGGGTCTACAGTTAAGATCCATGCCCGAGAGACAAATTGTGAAGCTTTCAGAGAGAAGTTATCAGACATTTGAGAGACATGGGACCGTGAAATAACTTTTTGGTGTTTTCTGGGATTCGAATTTAGAACTTGCCGCCCAGTAGTCCAACGCTTTTATTCATTTATTTTTTCCTGCACAGTAGCAGAAGTATCTGACCTACTTCAATTTTAATTTATAATTTCCATACGAGTATACTGGTTCTTGTTGCCCGATTGAATTTCATTAAAAACATTTTTTTTCAAGAACATTTTTACTTAATTCAATCAAAAGTCATCTGTCTTTCCTTTCCAAAAGCTTTGCATTTAATTCCATTAATATTAATTAAATAATTATTTAAATTAATTTCCAAATGCAAACCAAAAACTTTTCCCAAATATGAATATTTAGAGTGTCTGCACACCTAATGAAAGAACATCTGACGAATTCAACCTAAATACCTGCCCCCATAGCTACAGATACGCGATTCTTTTCAGTTTCTCTAAAAATTTTTTTCCTTTTCACTATGGACATGGACCGGTAAATAAACTTCCCAATTAAAAGTACTCTCACGAACAGTATTCCGTATTTCATTACAGTACCTTCCATCGGGGGCAGTTATTGTTTGCACATAAAAGTTGTTTTTGTTGACAAAAATTAAAAAAAAGAAAAAAAGTGTCAACTATAATAAATCAAATATTTCCGGGTGCCTTAGTTCATTGAAATTGGCAGATTGTATTCTTTTGACAGAAGAATGTACCTATCGCGTGTCAATAATAATTTGTTTATGACCAAAAAGTACAGAAAACACTATCCGTAGAGCATAACAATTGCTTTTAAGAACTCAAAAAAGGCAGATCAAACACAGACGACAAACGGTCTGCAAATCGGCGCGCTGAATACCATTACACACCACTGAAGAACCATCCAAAAGCCGAAGGATGAATAAAAGAAGATAAGGTAAACAAAGAAGCTTAAAAATGAAATACTTTGTTATTTAAATTATGCAGAAATTGTGTGTGGATATTATTAGTGTGGCTAAGCTGAAAAGAGCTGATTATGGTTGGGTTTTGCTGAAGAATAGAGCTCGGTCTTAATTAATTGGTCGCTGACTAAAGCTGAAAACAAAAAAAAAGGGTCAACATACTAATTTTCGACTTATTTATGGCTTAAATGCTATACGACAGGTTAATATATTTTTGGTAGTGAATGACTCACTGGAAATGACGTTAAAACCATATGAAGTTCTTAACATAAAAAGCTAACAACCTGGAAAGAAATTTAGTGAAACTAATTGAAGTGCAGTCAAAAATCTTTTATCCGGAACTCCAATAACCGGCAACCTCTAATATCCGGCATTCTGTTTAGCAAGTATTTTGTTTATATTCACTCTAATAACTGGAAAAATCGATTATCTGGAAGGCCGTTGGTCCCGAGCATTCCGATTTTAATCGCGCGACTACTTAGTCGCAAAAAATGAAAGATGCACTTTTCAATATGAATGCGAGCACAGATTATCTAAAGATCGCTGCGGTTAGTATGCCGCGATTTGTTAATTTTTTTGAGAGACGCGATAGTCGCCAAAATAAATGAATCATATAAATTTTAAAGAGCAACCACGCACTGGCGATTTTATATCGGGCGGCGAAAAATAGAACACATGGCATGTAATAGGAATGGTTGGCGCACTTGCGATTACTCAATCGCAAATTGAACAGTTTGAAAATGGTTTTTAATTAATCTGTGTTCCAGAGAGTAGTTCCAAATGCGCGCACTTAGATTAGGAGCCATGTGCTCTGATTTCTTGCGATTAAAAAATCGCGGCGTTTACTGTCGCTTGTACGCGTATGTCCATTTCCAACAGGGACTACGATTTTTTAATCGCTTTGACAGAAAATCGCATGTGTGCTCCTAGCCCAAAGGAGGAAATTTCAAAAGTTCGACCTTCAAAAGTTGAACGGAATGTCTCCACTGAAGCCAAGTATATAGAAACGATCATTGTTTCGAAACTCACATGGTAAAAACTGAGAAAAAAGAATGAAAAAGCGCTTATGTGCTTTCTACCTTCGGTAAACGATGAGGCTTGCGAGTGCCCTATGGAATAATTGGATGGTGGAATGCAATAGACAAAGCTAGCTACCTAAATGTCACCGGCTCTTCTGGATTCTGGGCCTTCGTATACCATGGTCAAATAATGGCCTCGCTTATTTTAACAAGGGCGAGAAAGCTGTAAAGACATCCCCCGCCCAGGACGTCTTGTGTCACTGAAGAAAACATCGGAAATATCGAAAAATTAGTTCTGGCCTAGCGAAGAATGAAAATGTGTCAGATAGCGGACGAGTTGCAAATCAGCAAAGAATGGATTGGAAAAGTTTTCCACGAGCATTTAAAAAGAAAAAAATTTGTGCCCGCTGGGTAATGCAAATGTTCACGCCGTTCGACAAGCAACGACTCGAGTGCTGCAAAGATTTTTTGGATCTAGCCGGAGACAATTTCGTATCTTTAGATGGGACTTGGGTTCGTGAATACGATCCAGAGTCCAAACAAGAGTCTACGCAGTGTATTACGAGTAAAAAAAGGTAGAGGTGGTCAGAAGAAAATTGGATTGATGTTATGCAATGGCCGCCTCAATTTCCAGACTTGTTTCGGCCGAGTTAAGAAAGGTGTCTCAGAGGAACAAATTTGGTATACAATTCAGCGTTGCTGGGGCTTAATTGCCAGAATCAGGATTGAAAACAGAACCAGCCAAGAAATAAATACATATAAAGGTTTGACACATAAAATTCTCTTAAACAAAAAAAAGAGCAATTAGAACCGCAGCAATATAATGCTTACTAATCCACACACATTTCAAGACAAGATACAAAAAATAAGTTATATTGTTAAGCAGATAACAATACGTGTTCTATTTACCTGAGCATTTATTACTTATTCCTTGAATAGGTTTGGTAATATGCCGCAAAGTGTTGTCACTATAGCTTCTAGGAAATATTTCGATACTTCAACAGAATTTGCATAATCACCGATTAATCATAAATTAATTAGAAATTTGACAGCAATTAGTTTCAAAATCTTGAGTATAGACTTCGCTCCCTCGTAAAATTAATTGAGTTGCTGAAAGAATTAAAACCAAATAAACAACGTTCACAGCAATTAATTAAATATTTCTACTGTTCTGCAATTCTGAAGGAAAAATTTGCGACGAAAGAAAGACACTCGCTGACAGTTGCCTTGCGGCGTCAATTTTGAAGTGTGTTACATAAGTTTCCCCCTTAAGTTTGAAAGACTTGAGACCACAATAAATTATTTTATTGGTGATCACTTTTGTAATTTAGTCTTTTTCTGATTTGATTGATTAAGAGGGTTAATGAATAAATTTACGCACAAAAGCTGATGAGTTTTCCTAGAGATGAAAAATGCCATACGGCGCAGATGGTCAAAACTGCAATCTTCCAGGCGTGAATCTTTTTATTGAATACTAGCCGTGGCTTAGTGGTCAGTGCATTAGACGATAAAGTTTTGAAAAAATTAAAAATCTTTTTTTTACTTTCCCACATTTCGCGATTACCTAACAAGGTAACAAGGTACCGCCTCAAGATGCTTCTCAATCCTGCCTTATGGATACGCATTAAGCTGTAGTTTTGTTTGACTCGGATGTAAAATGTAACCTACCCACAACTTATAGATGTGAGAAGCTTGGCCCTAACCTTAGTGTAGTCTACTGCGCCAAATATTTATTTCAGTTGCAGAGATTTTATCTGCCGTGTTGTGTTAACGCCGGAAACCGTTCGTCAACAACCTGTTCTATCTATCTATCAAATATTCGATTATTCGAGGCCGCATTAAGACAACATTTTTAGAGACGAGCTTTCCAGAGCAATGTCTAGTCTAGGGATGCCTTCGCCAAATATGTCCTTCTGTGCAGCATGACGATGGAGAATGCACACTGCTCCAGCAAGGTCAGTAAACACCTCATTGAGACCTTTGATGTCAAAAGAAATCCAACAAGGCGAAGCGCTACTAAGAGTAACTCTTGCAAATTTCGCTAAGAAAATCAACCATTGAAATGATCAACTTCCTAGGTATGTACGTAATATGTACATAAACCAGCCAAATTGTCGTATTCGCGGTGTGGAGAACCCAAAAGTAATGCAAGAGAAGCCAATGCATCTATCATGCGTCACTGTTTGGTGCGGTTTTTAGGCTGCTGATTGGGCTTATTTAGCAAAAATTTAATCAAAAGAGCAAGAGTTTATCAGCGGAGCTGTGGGTTTAATTCAAAATCTAGGCTGAGCATTCTAAAGCGCAAAGACTTGAGATCTTGTCCAACTGCGATCATAGAGGTATTACTTGAGCTTCACCTCGTAAAAAAAATCAAGAACTGAAGAAGGGACTGGACCAAGCGTATTTGGACCAATATAAATGCAAACACTCAGAATCTATGGGCTTTTGCAGCTTTTGAGCTGAAATATGTATGTATATGTTATAGAAAAATTTGTCCAACTCAATCGGCAAACACCAAAGGCGGACCAGTAGGGATGCAGTAAAGTGGGAGGGTTATGATCCCTATAATCCTGATCATAACCTCGCCGAACAACAGAAAAAGAAAAAGAAGTGTCCAACTCAATCTCAATAGGAGATTTAATAATTACGAAATAGCAATACTATTAGACAGTCAAGCAGCTATCAAGGCACTTGGCTCCTGTGTCATTAAATCAAATCTTTTGTGGGAACACAAACTCCATGAATTGGGTGGTAAAAATAAGGAAACCCTTTATTGGGTAACCACTAATTTCGGAATAGAGGGTAAAACAGAAGCTGGCTCCGTGGCAAGACAAGAAGAAGTAGAACCCTTCATTGGACCTGAACAATTCTGCGAAATAGGGAATTATACCACACGGAAATAACTCAGGAAGAATGGAAAAAGGAGACAGGGTGAAAACCTGGATTAACACTCCGGGAATGAAGCAAACTAAGAAACTTTTGGGATGCTACAACCAGAAAAGATTCGAAGCCTCTGCCTCAGGAAAAACAACCTACGTATCCTAACATGCTTTCTAACGAGGCGTTGCAGACTCGGGAAAGGAAACTAGGTATAACAAATGAAGACCTTTGCAGATTCTGCAGAACTGATCCACAAAAGATTGAAGTACTTTGCGAAAATACAAATTATCGGATGAGGATATGCCAAACGTAGACCCACTTCTTATTCTCATATTCCTCAAACAAGCCGGGTGGATTGTTCTCGCCAAGGCAAAGTAAGACTGCTCAACTTTCAAATACAATTCTGAAGGAATCATATAACGAGCGACACTCTAATTGAGGGAATAAACCTCTCCTTTTAGCCGGGGGTACAATATACCATTAATTCGCAGTGCAAGTTAACCTTATACAATAATAAAAATAATTGTAGATCCTGAGCTCCAATTGGGACACTCTTTACATATACAAACGTTCACAACTCTATTCCGAGTAGGGTTGCAGAATTTTAATCCTTTCAAAACGTATTTCAATACAAATACAGCCTGGGGAATTTTTATGTTAAGTGACATACACATATATGAAATAGATATTAACTTACAATAATTATTTCTAAATTGCTTGTTTAAAAATATTTACGTTTTATTTATTTTTAAGAAATAAAGATTAAAATTGGATCGTATTTCTTTTATCGCAAATGAAAATTATTGGATCGAGGATATGATTTTTATTTTTTTTTAATCTTTATTTTTATTTTTATTTTTGATTTCAGAAAATTAATTTTTTGGTTTACCAAAATAAAATGAAAAAAGAGACACATTGTTTGTCGTTTTTAAGGAATCCGCTTTATATTCATCAGATGGAATTTTTTTTAAATGTATATTAATGCAAATAATGAATATTTAGCAGGATTCCCTCCCTTCAAGAAGAAAGGTGAAATTTAAGCTAGGACTATGTAATTTGCTTCAATTTAGAAATGGCGGTAATTACCATTCACTAACTCTGAATTTTTGAAAGAATAGCTCACCAATTTAGCCCGGATGTGAAGGTTTGTATTGAAAGAGGGATTTATAAAGATTTTTGAGAGAATTACTCAGCCATTTTGTCCGGATGTGCAGATTTATATTAACAGAGGGTTTTATAAAGATTTTTAAAAGAATTGCTCACTCATATTTGGTCGGATGCGCAGTTTTACTTTGACAGAGATTTCATAAATGTATAGGAAAAGCTAGAAATTTTCAGAGATTCTCGGAGAATTTCAGTAAAATTTCGAACTACGATGGACACAAATCAACAAAAAAAATATTTTCTTTTCCTGAACAGAGCTACAAATTTATATTTTTAACTAAACAATTAGTCACCAAAAATAAGCCTTAAAAAATGAATAGATTTAAAAAGGAAAATTTTATATATGTAACATATTACCCTAGAAACCGCAAAATTAAGTCCATGCAGCCGTTTACAACAAACAATAGGGCCCATAAAAATTTTTATTACAAAAATACAACTATCTACTCTCTAACTCACCTTCCACAACAACAGAATCATCATCATCGTCCACTAGCGTAACATTATCGGCGCACAATCCTAAATCTAGCACGGTAGTCCACAACAAGATTAAGCTAACCCACTTCGATAAAACTCCCATTTCCACTCTTTCGTCTCGTTTATAGGTTAAGCTAGTTAATTTGCAAAACCGATAGATAAAGGGCAACGGTTTGACAAAACTTTATCAAAAAAAAAAAAAAAAACCGAACGAACGCCACCTGTCTAACTTTTCTACTCGTACAGATCACCCAAATTCTGATTTAATTCTTCTTTTTGGATCCACAATTATTGGCCAAATGCTCGCAGTTCATTGATCCAGACACCACTAGAACACCGAACACACTTTATTGCTCCACTCTGCGCGAATTTGTAAAATTTAAATATTTATTCTTGCCGTCACCGTAAAAGTATCGAACAAAGTGCCTCCTTTTGGATAATAATTATTCCATCGGTTAGCCGCGGTATCCCAAGAACGACTGCGAAATAGCTCGCCGGCGAAAACACTTTCAATGTTGGACTGTCGATCGTGGGGGGCGCACAATGAAAGAGTAGTTGACTTGGTAGTACGTACAATTGTCTCGTTGGTGGTGTTCTTGTTGTCGCCGTTGTTGTTGTTGTCAATTCTCAAGTCAACAATCTTGGATAGCTATGCAAGGTGAAGGTCGTTCTACGACGCGGACATATTGCCAGCGATAGTGCAATCTACTACAGATACTCAGAGACTAGTTCTACGACCCGTCAACGTTCGTGGATGGAACTATAATGAACTTGAGTCTGACTACAGCTATGCCAGAGCTTCTTGTGGTTTCTCTTAGATTCTTCCCTCCTCTTCGTAGATTAAACAGAAGAAAAGATCCAATAATCCGATCTGACTGTGTGCAGTGTGTAAATGGTGACCGTGATCACTTTTCCATTCCCTTAGGTTTGTGCTATGTGATTGTATTTATAATGCGACAGTCGTATTCCGTAGCGTGTCCGTCGATACTTTTCCAATTGAACTGATCTCACCTTGACCATCGTCAAAGGTTCTTATATGAAAAACTTTTTGAGAAAATTTTACTGAGAAGGCGGAGGCGATTGATGGGAACAGACACTCCTGTTAAGGCAACGGGATGGGTGTGAGTAATATGTTGTGGATCGGAAAGCGATTTTTTTTATTTTTATTAAAATGAGGATTTGCTGATCGATGGCGATGAATGGAATGTGTTTTTGATGATTGTGTCCTATATAGTGAACACGACAATTGTTTACACAATGAGCGGTGTAACTTCGATTGCTTACTTTTATGTAGGGCATTGCCACCTTAAGATGGGCTTCGTCTTAGCACTTCTCTGGTATTGAAACACTTCACTGAAGAATATGGTATTCGTATTGAGAGCCTAGAGTTGAAAAACGAATCAACTGGGGAGGTATGGTCCAATTCATGACTTAAATGTAGGACGAGCATTTATAAAGAAGTACATTTCCAATTAATCTTGCAAGCCACTGAAGAAATTGGAACAATGGTGATACTTACTACGAACGGGATTTAGATTTTAAGTGAGATTAAATTTATGTTAAAATCGAACGAAAAGCTCTCAATTTCTGTCAAACGCTCTATTTACCTATGATGAACTTAAGCACTTCATGATTTTTTAAATTGTTTTCAACAGAAGTCAACGAAAACTTGACGAAATCTAGAATAAGCCCACTATGGTCATGCTATACTATTTCCGTGTAATGGGAGTCTGTTATGGTTGGACCTAGCCTAGACTGAAAATTCAATTGGAAACAACAGGCAGGAGAAAAAAATGATACTGGAAAAGCACTTTACAAGTCCATATGCATCAGAATCTATGGCATAACCAGGAGACCATACTTAAAGGGTAGGCACTTTCGAAATTTCACACAAATCACTCGAGTCTGATGGACAGGAACGAACAAATCCAGAAACTGATCAAAAGTCTGAGGAAGTGAAGCTGCAATTTCTTGTTATGTAAATTAAATACATTCATAATCCTTAGGGAGCCAGTTAGATAAAGGACTTGAGGTGGAACTAGGTTTCTTCACCAGAAAATACAACACGAGTACATATTACGTAACAATGTGTATTTATTAACTATTCCAGTATTGAAAGGTAATTTAAAAAGCTTGTACATAAGTCAAGTGGAATATGTTATCGTCATAAGTGCTAGATGATAGTTAACGAAGCTCTAGGGCTCTAAGCCACGAAGACCACTGTAGAGGCTGCGGTGATGAGGAAATCCATAAGAAAATCACCCCTTTGAATTAGATTAGATTGCCCATAGGGGTGTAGGTGCACTACGACCCTTGTAGATCTATTGTGCTCCCCGACTTGGAGCTCTAGTCGATGATATACTCAAATATATCTAGAGGTACGAAGACGTGTTTCACTTTCTAGCAAATTTGCGCAGTTCTAAAGGAATTCTGTATAAGTTTCTTCGTAAAACTTGTTCAGAACGAGGATAAAGCAATAGGCATCTTAAGTCGAGAATAGGGATGGAACTCATTGCACTATTAGATAGAGAAAATATAAAATTTTTGAAGATATAAATTACATAAGTCGGAGTGTCCCTTCTTTTTATTTTAGTCTTACTAACGTCATTGGAATGAAAGAGCGCATTTTTGGCGGCATTCATATCCCTATTCACACGAATTGAGACCAGTTAAAAGAATAGAATCACTCCAATAGGTCCCGTTCATGCAAATTATGTATTTGCATTAATATTAAAACTATTCTTAATATTTAGTTTACACCAGACGCAAAGATTTTATCTCCAATATTGTATAAACATCTGAAACCCTACCTCAACAACCGTATTGGTCTCTATCAGTATGATTTCAGACCAGGAAAGTTTACAGTCGATCAAATTTTCACACTAAGGCAGATCCTGAAGAAAACCCAAGAACTTCGAATCAGTACCCAATGTCTTTTTATTTAAGGCCGCATATGACACCATTTAAAAAGACAGGTATACCATGTCATGTCTAGTTATGGCATCCTTGCCAAACTCGTCCGTCTGTGCAGGCTGTCGATGGAATGGAGAACGCTCTCTCCACCAACAAAGTCGGTGCTGACTCCATCGAGACCTTTGATGTCAGAAAAGGATTTAGACAAGGTGATGCACTGTCATGTGACCTCTTCAATGTCATACTTGAGAGAATTGTGCGAAACTCACAAGCCAATGGCAGAGGCACAAACTTGAAAAAGTCTAACTAACGGACGCCGACGACATTGGCATAATTTGAAGAACATGGTGCGATCGGCAGTATTGAAATGGAAGCTGCCGAAATGGGTATAGCTGTGAACGAGGGCAAAACCAAGTACTTGATGTCAACAAGAAGGGACGAACAACATCGATGAATTGGGCAGAATATCACAGTCAACAGGTCTAACTTCGAAGTAGTAAGGAACTTATCTACCTTGGCTCTGCTGTAATCTCTGTAAAAAAACATCGCAGCAGAAATCAAATTAAGAAGCACGATTTAACAAAATTACTGAAATTTTCACAAACCTTGTCCGGTTAAGTATTCTCATTCCGGAGGTTATTGGCTTCACGAGTTCAGAAATCGACGAACTCCTAGAAATTCAGGCCTAACTTAGTAGATAAACTCCTACGCACGATTACAAATAAACGTTGAGCAGTAGGGAGTGTTAAAATATTGGCAGGCCCTCAACCCCATCATTATGACTCACATTCGTAAATCGTATGTGAGTAATATGTATCACAGCCTTAAGGCATCTCCACTTCTGATGAGGTTCATCCCCAAAGTTTGGAAAAAAACATTCCATCCAATCTGCTCAAATCACAAGCATCCATTGTACTTTGTCTAAAATAACAATAAAAAATCACGAGTATTTTAAAATTCTCATCGCAACAACAACATGTCTCCCTGTGGTAAAAAAAAAATTCAATGTCACTTCGACTGGGTGCGTCTCCCCCCAGAAGAACTAATCTCCCACTTATGCGGTCATGAACTCTTATTATTTTCGCACGTTCTCCTCTACGTTCTTAAATCCTGATTTAATTCGAAAAAATTCCTTTGGTCTCACTTTCAATTTAACCAACGAACGTTTCATTTTCTACCAAACAATTATTATTTGTTATTCTTCGCCAGAAACCGAAATCACTCTTCGACACTCGATAAGCTTATTAAATTACCAGCTATTCAAGTGAAGTGTTACGAGTTTTGGCGCGCAAAAGTATCTCCACAGATAAACACAATCGAAGTTGTGGTTTTCGTTTTCGATTGGAGTGTCCACAAACTTTGTCTACCAATCTGAACGTGTTGTCAAATTGGCCCTTATACCCTTATTCGCTGAGAGTCTACACTTGTATTTTGACAGTGTAAAAACGTCTGGGGAAATTAGCTACGGTCTGCAGAAAGTTGTTAATTGGTAATTGAATCGAAAACGGGTTCCGAATTACCACTCTCGGACAAAGGAGAACGAGAACATGGTGATCTATCTTCTGTGGCAGGTTCTGATAGAATTTGGTGCCTGTGCCGCAGGGGACATGGATACACAAGTGAGTGGCCGCACAAGGCGTCAATATTACAATTAGATCATGCAGGAAATATCATTTGATGTCGCCCGAGGGATGCCTTTACGACGCTCTTAATGGGTGGTGTTGAAAATTCAATGAAGGATGTGGGATTTTTTGAATAAGTAAATATTTTTTTTAAAGCTGTGGTAATAGGCACTCGATGATAGGTATCAGAATATCCATGTAAAGTACCATGAAGTTCATTGAGCGATGTGTTATCTCAACTCAAGAAAGTTTAAGAGTGTAACTTACTCATTTGACTGAATTTCCTTACCAAGAACTATTCTAATTAGCCTCCCATGCTGTTGACATACATTTTAGTCAAAATGTTTATAAATTAATAAAATTAGCATAGCAGTTTGGCGTCTTTGTCTTTTTTTTTAACAAAACTAAGCGTTAAACTCTCGATTATGTTAATTCTGCGGTGGAATGTCAGAATGGTTGTTAAGAGATAAATCTTATGCCTGGCCTGGCCCAATAAGCTTCTTTTTTTTCTAGAAGTAGAGTTGTTTTTTTTCCTTCTAATAATAATAACTCAGAGACTTTCTTTAGTATAATTTAGATGGAAACCTAGAGAGTGCAATGAAGGGTAAAGCTTTTCAATGCATTAGAAAAACTGTCTAACTGTCAATAGATATGGATATAATGAGCTCTGAGGTAGGTGTATCTGAGAAACTTTCCAAGCGAGTTTTTGATTTGAAAAATTGACTTTCTTATTTTGGAAATGCTCACATTATTCAAGTTTTTGGTAAACTCAATGGGAGCCAGAAGTTTTCCTACGTGACACGTGACACAGGTGTAATGGACGATGTAAAATTATTCTACAGCTTATGTTAAGGCTTTGTTATGCTAAGGAAAATTTATTGGAGAAATTTGTGGTTGTCTAGTATGAGAAATGGAGATTACTAATAAACAATTTCTTTCCTTAAAGACACGCCTCCTGGTTGCAGTCAAACTTGCACCCGAAAAGGATTTCATAGTTCACACTTTCCCTTCTAAAGTAGGATTGATTGGAAAAGATACGACATATACATATACATATGTAAATGTAGTCCAAGCTGGTGGAACAGTGCAAAGAGGAACTCGCTTCACTAGGGCATCGCTTCAAGATCAGTCTCCTGTGGTTGCCGGGGTATAGTAAGAGAGAGGGAAATGACCGGGTTGATGAGCTGGCGATGCGCGGATCAGCCCTCTAGAGGTCCCTCACGAAGTGTTCCCACATCCTGTTGGGAACAGTCAAAGAAAAAATTCTCTCGCACTTTCTATCAGAGGCCAACAGCATGTGACGCAGGGTGCAGAATTGTGTCATATCAAGGCAGATGTGGTCCAACCACAACCACAGAACACAAGATCTACAAAACAAGACTCGCACAGACATTACAAGGATCATAGCGATTAGTATGAGTCACTGGCCCAGAGGAACACTCGCGTGCAGATATAGGATCCCATTCAACACACATTGCAACAATGAGAGAGAGAAAGAAGCAGGTTTCATCTCCTCTGCGGGTGTCCTAGGCAGGGCTAGACATCGCATACTGGGCAAAATCTTCTTTGACAACCTTAAGAAAATCTCGGTTAAAAACATAAGCGAACTAGTCAGTTTTCTTAATGCCACAGGATGGTTGTAGAGGATTTCCGCTCTCTTCTAAGTTTTGAAAACAACGTTGAAAATCAGGTCGCCTGAAGTATGGTATTAAAATGGCACTAAAGCGATAACTAAACCTTATCATGTAACTGTGAAGCTACCACATCTACCTACCTACCTCCCTACGTAGATACAGTCCACTCAGAAGGGATCGTATAACACCCTATTTTTCAACTCAACTCTAATAAAGTAGATGTACGAAAATGCAATCTATTCTTCTTCGCTATGAAAACAATGCAGATACCACCCATCAGAACAATAGAAAAAGTAATGAACACAAAGTCAAAATACTTGAAGAATACCTAAAAAATGTAATTCAGACGATCACCGAGCAAGCAACATTCATACATACATACATACATACCTCTGGAAACAGTTGGAAAAGAAAGTGACGAAAAAAAGACTAAAGCCTCCAAGCGAAGTAAGAGATTAGATCAAAAGCAATATGAACCCGAAAAAATGATTATGATCTTATAACCGGTGAAATATTGAGACAATTACCAAGGAAACCTGTAGCTATATGTAATTAATGCTGATTTCAGAATGAAATGTGTTCCTTGCTTTAAGAGCTAAGCTACTTCAGAAATTGAATTCGATTGGGGGTGGACACTATTCAAGTGCATCCTTTAATGCTCCATCAATTATTGACATCTCCAAGAATACGCACAAAATAATCGAAGAGAAACGCATACAACTGAGTAACAAATTTAAAAGCAATCACAAGTCATACCACGAGATACTGAATCTCTAGGTGATGCTCAATGACTGGATTAGAATAGACCTTTGTGCGAAAGAGAAAACTACACTAATGCACGTCACAAGTCAAATCTCAGTACACTAGTCAGAAAATAAGCGTTAAGTTTTAAATTATGATAAAAAATTAAGTGAGAACGCAAGAAGTTCAAGGAAACTATAGATCGTGGCTTTAACAAATCAGCAGCTTTTAAACTGTATTCATATATCTCTGGAGCCTGAGTGTATGCAATCAGTTTTTTCAATGTGTACTCTTTCGCGAAATCGTTGCACAGTATATTGTCTTAGGTCGCTTTGAATTTCTCAGGATATAAAAGTACATACATATGTATATACAACGATATTGTTAACGTAATTTCTATCATTAAATAGTTTTCTTAGGAGGCTTCTTATAAATTTTTTATTGCTCTGGGGTCCAACTCCTGAAACTCAGATAATTTTAAATAATTTCAGTTTCCCTAATCCCTTCAAAATACAAAAATAACTCCATTTGGTTTTAAAAAATTCGATATGGGTACAACTCTTTTTGAAAGTGCAGAATACTGTTTATGTCAAAAGATGTTTATTTTTGTTGTGAAAAGGTTGGGAAGAGGAGAACGATACCTTATCTCCCAGCAAATGAAACAACTGCATTGTACGAGTAAAAACATTTTCCTCACTACCATCCCTGGCTTAAGCAATTTAGCATCTTTAGACAATATGCGAACCTTATTGAAAGCTCCACTACAAGCAATAAATACATGTGGTGCGAATAGGCGAGATTGTGGGCATTGTTACGACGAAATTGACGTTCAATATTTAAAGATTAATTCAAAGATGGTAAATGAAATCTACTTACATAAAGTGTTTCACTTACTTTAAGCATAGATGTGGAAGAATATCTTAAATAAATTTTATTCACAAAACAAAAACACACGCGATGACAACAAATCAGTTTTGAAGTCGGTAGACGCACAACTCACAAACACTTCACTGCAATAAGCTCTACAAGACTGTTGATCGATTTAGTCTGAACATGTTCTTGCGTTTCGAGACGAAAGAAAGCTCGATAGCATTTTCTCGTGTGTTGCCGACTTTGTTTCGTTCAACAATAAAAGGAAGTTTCGGTACAGATTCAAAACCAAACTGAGCAGCGTAAGTGGAGTAGGATGTTAAAAATAAAGTGTTGCCAATGAGTGACTGGGTTGGTCAAATTTTAGGTAACAACGAAGCTAAAACAATGGAAGGTTTTAAGGAGGACGTATTTGGATTGTGTTGCGGAAAATGTGTCTAAGAAATATTTCGCAGACAAATCGGTTTACGAGTCTATGTTGAGTGAATAGATATTTTTTATGAATACATAAGTATGTATCTGTTGTTCACTGTAAAGTGTTCAGTTGTGTTTTTTTTTATTACTGTAATGCATAGTTATGTGGAAATTTATACTAGGTCTAAGATCTACGATTCATATGAATGTGGCTCTACAGATCGGGGTGACCCTGAGCCTCAACTAACTGAATGGTAAATATTCCTTGATAATGGCTTTCACTTTATTGGAATCTACTCTGCACTCTGCGAAATTAGAAGGCTCACATGGAGCAAAAGATTTCAGAAATCTTGTACGTTTTAAGACTTGTTGTTCTATTGCTTTCTAAATTAAATTAAAAAAATAAAACACATGAAACTAGCTACGACAGAACTAGAACCAGCTTCGAACTCTATGCTTTGCATTTCTTTTGTTGGCTAACTGCAAAAACCAATTCTTATTTTTGAGAAAATTTTAGACCATCTGTCTCGAATTTATTTAGTTTTAGTGACCAAGCCAGTATTAACTAGCTTCTAGAATCCAAATCTAGTCTGCAACACCAGAGCTCTCGCTATGGAGGACAGAATAAATCGGATTATCACGAATAAAGAAGGGCTGGGGTTTATGGCAGGTATGAAACTTCAAAGTGTTACAGTACACCTTCAGAAATATGATATTTCACAATTTATGTATCTTGTCAGTTCGATGCTAAATAGTTTTTTGATTAGGATCCAGATCGCTCCTAAATAAATCTCATGAACTCCTAGTATTAATGTGTACTTTAGAATTAAAAAAATATTTAAGTGCAACTCAATTGACAACCAGTTCCCATTTATTATTTGAATTGCAAAACCTAATAAGAAAGGCATTATTATGAGCAATATTGACTAATCGAAATTGATCTTAGATCGTAGACCTAGCATAAATTTCCTCATAACAATGCATTACAGTTTAAAATAAAAACACAATTGAACGCTTTACATTGAACAGTGAATACATGTATTAATGAGTACTTTCCATTTACTCAACATAGAGTCGTAAAACGATGTCTTATGTACATTTTTTCATTCACCGAAACAGTAAATTACATACATATATCTGCAAAACAATCAAAATACGTCCTCCTTAAAACCTTCCATTGCTTTAGATTTGATTTTACTTCGTATTTTGCCAACACATCCCTTATTGGCAACACTTTATTTTTAACATCCTACTGCATCCTACTGCACTTACGCTGCTCAGTTTGGTTTTGAATATGTAGCGAAACTTCCTTTTATTGTTGACCGAAGCAAAGTCGGCAACACACGAGAAAACACTATCGAGCTTTCTATTGTCTCGAAACGCAAGAACATGTTCAGACTAAATCGATCAACAGTCTTGTAGAGCTTATTGCAGTGAAGTGTTTGTGAGTTGTGCGTCTACCGACTTCAAAACTGATTTGTTGTCATCGCGTGTGTTTTTGTTTTGTGAATAAAATTTATTTAAGATATTCTTCCACATCTATGCTTAAAGTAAGTGAAGCATTTTATGTAACTAGATTTCATTTACCATCTTTGAATTAAGCTTTAAATATTGAAAGTCAATTTCGTCGTAACAATGCCCACAATCTCGCCTATTCACACCACATATGTATTTATTGCTTGTTGTGGAGCTTTTGATCAGGTTCGAGTATTCTCTTGAACTCCTAAATTGTATAAACCAGTGGTGGCAGTAAGGCAAATTTTCTGTGCGTAAAATGTAGTTTTTTTTTATTTAATAGGAGATAAAGGATTTTTATTTATTTATTTTTTTTTCAAAACGGTTATGAAAACATACATAAATTCATGAGCCGCAGATGATTGAATCCAAATACGTATGGAATATGAAAATGAGGTGTGTGAATACCTCAGGTTATGAGTTCCACGTCTTATTCACAGGGCGGCTTTTCCTCCTGGTTATCGGTTATCCATTTTATTCCGGGCAGCTGTTAATGTCATGAAATCAATTGGATCTTTGATGCTTGATAAGGAATTTGTTTGAACCAAGTTGGTACTCGTTGTCGCAGTGTCGAGTATTTTTGGTCTGTATTTCATATTTCATATGTGATCAATAAGAACGATCTTCATTTGGATTGCTTTTTTGGTTCCCAACGAATTACCATGTTTTGACATTCCCTACATACATAGGTGGTTTCTCGCTGTCCCGCGATTCGAGAGAAGATTATTACCCACTTCTTATATGAATGTCGGCGATTCGTCAAAATGAGAGTACTTCTGCCAAGCCTCTTTAAAAAAATATCTTCCCGTTTCTCTACAAAAGAGATTTTTATGAGTTTGCTCCTTATTTTTTTTGGCTTGTTTTGGTTTTTCCTTGGTTTTGTTTCTCAACTTATTCGTTTTAGATTATTTTCTGTCGTTCTAAGATATAGATGAATGAGTTAAGTTGCTGCTGAAAAAGTGATTTGAATCTATTAATATCGTCATCGACTTGAAGCTCAAGTTCAATTTCCTTTTAATTTCTATAACTTTATTGAAAAGATTGGTTTAATTTACAAATTACAAGCTAAATGCTAATATAAATAAATTAATCCTATTCGTGTACAAATGAGCGCTTATAACAAAATACTGTTAAACCTTAAAATGTTAATTTAATTTACAACACACTATGCCAGCGTAACAAGTTTGTCTATTGGTACTTTCGAGAAGAAACCATTCAAATGCTGCACTAGAATTGGTGCCCATTGATCACGGGTAGCTGGTATTCCAACTCTGATTATTTCTGGTAGGTTCTCATTCACCAAATTAAGAATCATTGCATCTACAAAAAAATCGAAACGTTTAAGAATCCAAAGTGAACAATTGCTTTTAACAAACTTACTCAAATTAGTGTCGGAGAAAATTCCATTGGCAGCAATTCTTGCATTACCCACAACAATGTCTGCGTTAAGTCTATTCAAAACCACACGACGCCCACCATCGGTTTCTTGAAAAGCTCCATCTGTCAATACTGTGGCTTTAATGTTATCTTGAAAAAAAAAGAAGCAAAAGTCACAATAAAATATTAGTTTGCAACCATTCCACTGTGGTATTACTTAGTGTGATGTTGAACAAGCCCTTTGGAACCAGCCGCAAGCCACCAAACTTGACATCAGCTTTGAAGCTACCGCCCGCTTGGATCTTTGGCAGAGTCGCGTTAACTCTAACCACAAAGTTGTTTCCAGTGAAATTGCTTGCAAAGTCCATGATACGAATTCGACTAATGCCGTAGATATTCATATTCTTCACCAGCAAACCGCCTTGAACTCCCTCATTCGAGTAGCGGAAGATTCCTTTTTTGAAGAAATATGGATCCACAGCTGGCATGCCCAATTCAGGGACTCCATTCTAAAATGTGAAAGGATTAATACTGGTAACTCGTTAGATTTCGGGGGACAAACATTAAGCAATGGAATGATGGTAATAAATTCGTTCTTGATGCATTCGTCTCGGTTGTCTGCGCTTACACTGCAGGGTGCTATGAGTGTTGGTATTGCCTCTGGAATAGAAAAGAATATTTCGTTAGTGTCTGTTTGGCTGTAGATTAGCTAGCTATCCGTCTAGAATTATATAATTTTGATGGAGATATTAGACGGTTCGTTTCTGGATTTAAGTCTTTGGATTCAATTCTGTGGTTCGAAAACACAAGGTGAACTAAAATACCCAAACCCATGCGGCTACGCTACTGTTACTCATCAAGTTCTTGTCGTTGCATGCTATCATCGTTGTGTGCAAAACAAATGCGAATTGACAACTAAGCTGGAAGAGTTTATGACAAATTAAAAGTTCTTTTCATTCCCTACCCACGACAATCTTCGTTGTTAAGCTTACGTGCTCACTTATCAATCTCTGAAGCCAGTAGTAGATGTCTTAATGTCTTCAACACCATACCTGGATCACCCTCTAAACTTCTAATAATTCTGTGTACTGAAATCTAGTGTCCATACTTCAAATAAGATTTTGTATCCAAAATTGAGCAGCTTATAACTTAGGAGTTCTTGCGAGAAATAGGTTGCTCCAGAGGCCATAATACCGCACTAGATCTTCTGGTATTTATGACTGCTGTTACATAACATACTTACGAGTACAGAATAGGCTCTCACTCTGACACTATCTGTAGTCACTGCACTTGAAGCATGCTTAGGTCACTTATTTGGGCTTCCATTCAATGCTCAGAATATTACGTTGAATTCTGCGAAAGATCCAGGTCAAGCGGGAATCTTTCCATCGGTTGACCAGGAACTTCTTTGTTGCGTATTTGAAAAACTCGTACGGAATGCGGTCCTCTCCCAGTGGTTTTTTTAGATCGCACCTATGTATGATTCTGTAGGCGTCTTGTAATGTAATTTTACGCTCTAATGCCTTGACTCTCTGGAACGGCAGTTCGTAATGGAGCTGATTTGCACTACATGGTAGGTTAGCAGCTATTCAAAATATTCAGATAGAATCGGTGCTTTAAGTCGGATATCCGGTGCAATAGTCGTAATGTTTATGGTTCTAGCAAATTTCCAGAATGCACCACTGTCTCTAATCCTTACAAGCGTCTTAGCCAGATTTTGAATAAACCTTTTCTGTTTCTACTTGTATACGGTTTTGTACATCATGTTTGCCTGCTGGCACGGTACATAGATTTTGCGAGACTGCAGCCCACTTCTCGTATTAATCGCTAGCAGATGAATGCTCTTTTTTCTAACTGGTACACATTCCCAGTCGTACCATAACTGCTTTTTCTTTATTCTTCTTAGGAATTTGAAAGGCTAATCTGCGTTCATGATGTAGGCAGTGAGTACATATATCGGAGCCACGAATTGAAAAAATTCTGATTCAAAATAATAGTAGTTTACAGCCTTAAATGTGGCTTGGCAGTCTGAGCATCTTATGTATTCTTTAGTACGCCCCAGTGATAGGGAACGCATTCTTTAAATGTATAGTTCTTGGACATTTAGGTCGTTGGCTTAATTTATAGATTACATTTCTATACCTAGTCGTCTTTAACAACGTTATGACAGCTATCTCCTTGCAAAATCTCGACATTGAGCACTTATTTAATTTCCCCCGAAAATATTGCAATGTAAAGAGCAATCTCATGAGTTTCAAGGTGCAGGGTTTCAAGGTGGACCCATTCCATTGTGAAATCGGTTCTAAAGTTGTTGATAAAGTCTCAAGACTTTAAGGATTGTAATGTGAACCAAGAATTCAATATTTTGAGTACAGGAACTCGATTGTCAATAACGTAGAGTAGGTGGATATAATACTATTCAAACATTTCTTCGATAGAATAAGATGGTCTCTTTATCTTCCAATGCTATTAGTCTCTAGCTATTTTCCGTTTTAGTGGCTAATGACGTCGTATATTTGTATAGTTTACTCCAAGGGTATTCATGCCTCTGAAGAAATCAATTGGTGCAAGTGGATTACATTACTTTCCGGATTATGTGTAACCTTCTTTGGCAGTCTGTCTACCTTACCAGGAAATCGATTTTTGTCTTTCATTCTTAATACCACCATCGGCTTACGTTTTAAGGTCTTCCCTTATTCATTCAGAGTATTAATGCAAGCACGCGGAAGTAACAAAAATTAAGTACAAGTACATGAAGTTAATTATCTGATTATAGTGACTAGAAACTTTTTATTTACTTACTATCCCATAAGTGGCAGATAGATATTCGATTAACAACCTTCAAAAAAATACCTTCGGCTAATGCCACTCCACCATGACATTCCCATAGTATTCCAGATCTAATTTAGATTATTACGATCACTTCAGTCAGAAGGTCAGTCAAAGCTCAGGTGGAATGCGTTCTAAGCTGACGTGTTTGCCTTGTTTACCAAAGAAATACTTTTCTAATTAAAAATCAAAATTTAAAAACAATTAACATTGCAACTCCAGTCTCATATTTTGGAATTTTTTTTAGCAAGTGTACTCGTGCGTGAGTACATTTGCACTGATATCTTGGAAACGTCAGCCAACTTAATTAACTGAGATACCTTTTAAAATTTGCTGACTATTTTATCGTGGTTGTCTAAAAAAAATAAGACTGAGTGGACGAACTCTGCACCAACCAACTGTTGACCTTAGGTATTTTTCTACGGATTTTAATTAGGAATTTTAACTAAGCATGAGAGGCATAGTTCAGGACAAAGACATTAATGATTAAAGCCATAAAAGCCTTTACAATCAAAAAATTAACAGTCCGATACTACGTCTTTCGAAGAGTGTTCTGGGAATAGCAGAGCACTCACCAATACGTGTTTTGGAAATATCATGAGTTAAATAGGCATTAAAATACCAAATATTAGTATCTTACAATGAACAATAAGATCCCGAAGTCCAGTGAGCAGTAACTCGTGGGCAGACAGCAACACAGCTTTTAATTGTTCTAATTGTCTTTGTTCACTTCATAAGATCACCCAGCTTACACAAATGCCTTTAAAAAATTAAATTAATATAACGGAAGAAAACTCTTGGTAGCATTGCGATTTCCTCTTGCGTCACCAGAACTGGACGTTCGTATATATAATTAACTGTGATTGTGCAAATTGACAAGACCTTCAAACGACGGCACGCTCTAGCCCTCCAGTGCTATGTACCTTCTAAAATTCATCACAAAAGCCAATCGCGTTAATTATTATAAACAGGCAATTAATTCTATTTTCAATTAATGTATTTATGCCAACAAATATCGCAAATATAAGAAAATGCATTCAAGCGAAGAATTTAAATAAATTTTTGCGCAAAAACTATGCAGGAAAAACACAAACTGAAGTTCGCACTTCAACTCTTTTGTTTGCAATGCAACTTGCAGTAGTAATAAAGTTTTTTCAACTTCAAGTGGCACAATTTACATCAAAACTAGATACAAATTATAAACAAAAAGGTGAGACAACTTGCAATTTTTTTTTGTTACTGCGCACAGTCACACGTTTTTGCAGAAATGTGCAACCTTCTCTATCGATTGCAAAACCTTTGCGTGGAATTGCGAGTGCGTTCAATTGAATGCTTAAACCCTCTCAACTGATGGATAACAAAACTGATATTAATTTTTATTAAGAATACATACACGGATATGGGTGGCTATTAAGTAAATTGGTTATAGACAAAGAACTGACTTAAATGGAAAGTGTACAAATTTGTTGTCATTAAAATAATAAATTGTCGTCACCAAGGTTGAAAGGCAATTCAAAGCACCGCAATTCACTTTGGTATAACTAATTGCGTCTACAAATGAAATTGAATTGAAATTTGACATTTTTGTGAGTAATAGCCACTCTGGGGAAATGACATGTGAACCTTTTATTTCAGCCAGGAAAAAAGAAAAACAAAAACGCTGAAAAGGTTTTGGTTTCTTTAATGGGTGTGACCTATATTTTAAGCAAGCATTGTTTTAACCCTGACAATTGTTATCTGTATAAGCTGTGAATAAATCACGAAGTAGGAGATATTTATTTTGATGGCTGTCTATTTGAAATTAATTGCGTGGTTGTGATTGACTTGAGATAAAATAAATTCAGATTCGAGGCAATCACACCTCAGTTTCAACCAGTAGTGGCAATCGAATTGAATTGTTTGTGGTGCAGCTCTGGGATGATGGAAATCGTTTCACAATGGTTAATGACCGGAATCTGAGTACTATCGTACTTTAGTTTTGTTTTTGCATTAGAGGTCACTGTGATGTTTTAATACGTGTGGCTACCATTGTTGTATGAATTTTCAACTATTCATGGGGAACTTGAAGTATTCACACAGTTCTTTCTAGCATAGTCCGTGGGCAATCCTTGAAGTCCAATTCGGTCTCCCCTAGATTTACTGCAAAATACTGTACGAATTTAAAAATACATTCCCGACTGTTGTGAGCCCCTTTGAATCTTCAGAAATGCAGAATATAGTATCGATTCTTGCACTAGATATTTCATTGTACGAACACTACAATTTTGTGCTGTCTGGTGATCCTATATTGTGTAAGGTTCTTTAAAAAAAAATAGTCAAAGTAGTTTTGGATTGATTAAACTATTATTTCATGACTGCCAATTTCGTCAATAAATAGTGTGTAAAGTTGGATAACAGAGAGCACAAATTTCAAGACGACTCTCATCAGCATTTCATTATCTTTACATTTTTACGTTAGGGTCTGTGATAAGAAAAAGACTACTTAGCAAGTCAATCTATCTTCGTAGCATATGTATATGTACATATCTCATAAATACATTCGAACAAACAAATTGTCACAAAGCTTTTGTATTTTACTCTCGAGCCGTTGTGTCTGCCTTGGATAATGCAGATTTGCGCCCTTGTGAATTCCGCGAATATTGATTTGATATGTCTAGCTTCCTAACATCCGCGATTGTTTCTTAATTATGAAAATTTATTCTTGATTAACGCATTAAATTTAGAGCTGGTAGGGAGGAGTGTTTTTATTAGTCTGCCCATAACTTTTAGACCTCGTTCATGAAAAGGCAATATTTGTCCACAGCACTTATTTAAGGAAAGTTAACGATGGCTCCCATTGACTTTGTGAGAATTACATATGTAGCTTCACCATACATTGTAGGGCGATTAAAGAGTGTCAGTTCCCTTTTACACAATAGGTCGCTTACTTCGTACCTCTAAGAATTGTTAGAAAAAACCGGAGGAAGTAGTCTATTCACTTACATTATAAGTGTAGGGTACGAGTATACAACGCCCAAATGTAAAGGAAATGGACTCCTATCTACCAAGACGCGTTCCTGGCCA
This sequence comes from Blera fallax, assembly GCA_946965025.1. Classification (NCBI taxonomy): domain Eukaryota; kingdom Metazoa; phylum Arthropoda; class Insecta; order Diptera; family Syrphidae; genus Blera; species Blera fallax. The sequence continues at coordinate 10,713,948 of OX337247.1, read as the reverse complement.
TAGATTTATACTGCGAAATGTAGACTTTTTCTTTGAAAAAGGAGCAACCAAACCAACTCAGATTGTATTCGATTCATTGTACTTACAAGCTACAATAAATATAAATAGTTTTTCTCAACAGATTGCAATTTCACGCTGTAATAGGTGTGACGCTTCGTTATAGCCAAGCATATAGCAAGGATTGGCGTATATTCAAGTGATTTGAACCTGCCAATTCTCTTTCACAGAAGGCAGAACCACCTCCTCTTGTACAACCCTTGCCCGCATGGCATCGACACTGCGATCTAAAAAGGTCTATTGTGTCGAAACAGGCAGAATCACTTAAAGATTCAGTTTAAAGTTTCTGTAATTCCATCCTCTCAAGCCATATACTGACCACGCATACCGGTAATTTAAAGGCAAGAAATGTCTTAAGCTTAAAAAATACTTGCTCTCGATATCAACTGGCAAACAGGTATTGAAAACCCCAGGGGTAGGGTTAAATAAAATCATTGAAAATGAAAAGCAAACTGCTGCACAGAGCTTGTTTTCTATGAGTGTATAAAGGAAACTTGTTATTTCACAGCTTCTACTTTAGGAGCTTAAGGAATTTTCAAACGCGATAAAATAGATTTCTGTCTTCTTAGCAATAAACATAAAAATCTTTGCAATCACATAATGGCTTAATCCCAATCTAAATATTATTATTCTCACGAAATGTTGACTTAGCAGGTAAACAATGACTTGCATAACTTTCAACTAAACAAACTGCAACATCATCAGCTTTTTTCACACCTCATTTTAGGTGTATGTACATATTTAACAAACAATTTAGTTCAATTCTTTGCATCTACTTAGCAAAGGTAGGGGAACCACACACAAAGAGGTACATATTTACGTAAACATGTAAATAACCACTTGCAAAAGCCTTCTCAATATTCAGTTAAACAATATATGCCTCCACACCAGTCTTTCTTTGCAAAATCCATCGATCTGCGGAGATTAAATAACTTTAAAACCATTATTAAATCACCATCATCATCGTTATAATCACATCACAATCGCACGACCTTTCTCACTTAAGGCAAAGAAAAAAAAATTTAATAACAATCGAAAAAAACCCCTATAAGCCAATATTACATAACTACACTCTGGGTAATAACCACTTAAGCGTCTTGTGCACCTCTCTTTCGAATAATTTTTCACCTGTGCTAAATTGTTTTTTTTTTTTTAATTCGTGTGTCTCACTCACGTGAACCCAAATCCTCCGGTATAGTTGCAGCGGAACCAAAGGCAGCACACCCACATACTGCCAGTAGTATTGTAGCCAAAAATGTATTCATTTTCCTTTCGTTCTTTATTTTTTGTTTTTTTTTTGGTCGGAAACTTTTTCTTTCACGATGCGGAAATTCAAAAAAAGCAACGCGAACACAAATTCCTTTCGTTTTCGAATGTTTTCCGCTCCCGACACGAACTTAACAACTTAACGGAGCACAGACAATTTCGATCCCCTTTCTCGTTGAGGTAAATATTTTTAATGCGCCCGAAAAACGTTTATTTATAGTTTTTATACAGAAAATCGGTTTACAACTGCGCTTTGTGCTTTTTTTTATCGATTCTCTTTTCTTTCTTTTTTTATTTGTATCCCATGAAACGAATTTTCGTCATCGACGGTTGTTGGGATACTTTCAGATGGATTTAACGCTCCGCAAAATTGAATTGAAATAGTGTAGAGAATATAGGGAGGTTTCGTTAAGTCTCAACGAATGGTGGAGAGTACATTAAAATTTTGCACTCGTATCTTTTGTTATTTATCTGTAAGATAAATGTGGTTGGTTTCCCCCACTTAGGCCTCTGCAAAGCACAGATCAGGGGGGAAAAAAAGTGAAATTTGGAGTTATTGCATAAAAGAAAAAAAAAGTCAACACTGGTTAGTTGACGGGCAGTTTACATGTTAACCTTGAAAAGAATTTCGGCAGATTTGGGTTGGAATGTTTACTTTTATGGTGTTTTGTTGTTGTTTTTTATTTACTGTCAGTTGTGCACTCCCTTTTGTTATGTGTTTGTCAGATGTCATAGAGATACATGTAGAGGCTCGGGAAAAATTCTGTTGCCTCAGCCGCTAAATTACTATGCACGACGAATTTTTAATCATCACATTTAAGGTGGAGGCAGGTAGCACCAGTACCACTCTCATTTGTATTCATTGTGCAGATGAGTGCTGCGGACATATTAAATAAAATTGATTTATCTGAGATATGTATTTCTTTTTGGCTGTGTCTTGAAATAGGTAATTTGTGATGAGAGTGTCTTTGTTGCCGGATGAATAGGTTAATTGCATTAGTTGCATATGCAATTTTCTTGTGGGGTTTTTCTGATGGATTGCTGCAAGTTTTGGCCGTTGGAATAAAATATTGGCGGTGCTTGCAACAGAGATGGATGGGTTGATGAAGATATAATGATGCATCTTTGCAGAGGATGATCACGTGGAAGGGGGGATTTAAGTGAAAGGAATTGTCTTTTACACAGAGGTCAAGCAGCGAATATTTTGCTCTGTAGACTTGGTCCACTGAGGTTTGGATAAATCACAATATTCGCTGGTTCGGTATTTTTTTCATTAATATTCGATGAACACCTTAAGGACAGAAGGGATATTTTTGGACACCCTTTTATAGTAGGTAGATAGGTAAGTAAGTAGAAGTGGTAGTTTCACTGTTCCACAATGAGACTCAATTAGCGGTTTAGTGCCATTTTAATACCACAACTCACGTGACCAATATAGTTGTAAAAACCTAGAAAAAATTAACTGAAATCTTTTACAACCATCCATTTGGCTTTTAGGAAAGTGCCTAGTTCCTTTTTTTTTCTGCCCGATATTTTTTTAGGGTTGCCAAAGAAGGTTTTGTCCAGTATGCGCGTCTGTTTGTATAGGCCAGTGATCCGTACTCTGTGCGAGTTATAGTTGGGCAACTTCTTCCTTGATATGACACAACTGTGCAACCCGTGCCACCCGGTGTTGTCCTCTGATTCTGAAAATGCGAGAAGATTCTTCCCTTGACTGCTCCCAATGGGATATGAACACTTCGTAAGAAACCGTTCGGGGGGTGAACTGCGCTTCGCAGAAAGAAAGTAGCTCCCAAGAGTGTCTTTCCTTTTGGTGGCTAATGCTGGGCAATGGCATAGCAAATGGCGAATGGATTCTATTTCCTCTTTGCGGCTGCAGTTCCTACAAAAGTCGTTTTGGAGTAGTCCTAGCTATGCTGCATGATTGGGAATAGATTTGTAGGCAATGTTGGTCCAGGGCATTGGTGTTTACAATTCCACATGACTTAGTTATGTACCTTTTCTCTGAATATGAACTCTTTCGACCTTGTAAAGTTTAAATCTGTTTAAAATTGTCGATGTAGATAGATGCACAATATCATTAATATTAACATTAAGACTTTTGACAAACAATGATTTTGACATCGTAAGAGTCTCTGATTGTTACTTAATTTGAAACAATAGGTAGACAGGTGTGATTCGTCAATGATTTTAGGACTCTGTCTATGTAGAGTGTGGTTGGTGTCGTGGCTCAATAATTGTAAATTCGTTGGACTACTAAGCTGGATCTTGAAAGTTCGAATTTTAGATAAATATTTTTTTAGCAGTAATAAATATCATAAGAAGGTGCTCAATTTTACTTATCGCAAACGTTATTAACCTAGAGAGAATGCTCTAGAAACTCATAAAGTCACTGTTCAGTTTGAGTCCATCGTGTCCATTTATTTAAACTGGGAGGACTGTAAAAATATATCTAGTCTTCTGATAGACAGGCCATTCATACTGCAGGTGGCAAACATATTCAATTTCTTCCTTGCCCTGAAATAGCCGTTGTGCTGTACACCGAGGAATTCCGCATGGATACTAATGGCACAATGCCCAATAATTATGTATGTCGAAGATGGCATCTATTCTATTCATGTCGATCTACTTGCTAAAGGCGAGTCATAGAGTCCTGACTATTGCGCATGTGCCTAAATGAACCTAGCGTCCATTTTCTCGACCGGTGGCTTCATCTTCTATTTTCTTCCTTCAGGAGCTAATTGGGATTGTTACAAGAGAAAGAACCTGCGATGCATTTGGCGGCAACTGCTTTCTTGCAAGTTCATCTGCCTTTTCGTTTCGTGCCATATCCATGTCCCCCGGTACCTAGCAGAGGGTCACCGTATTGGGTCTAGATATCTCGTTTAAAAGCGATTTGCAGGTCTTTACAAGCCTCAATCTAATTACAGCAGAGTCCAAAGCCTTAATGGCTGCTTTGCCGTATGCGTAGATACTCTCACGTTTAAGTTCCACAGCCTGTATAATAGTCGCGATTTTAGCATTGCAGTCGACATTAATTCTAAAGGAATGAACGTCAGTTGAAATGTTAAATTCCGAATCGTTTAACGTCTATTTTTTCTACCGATAATTGCAAAAATATTCATCAAACGACGTAGAGAAAGAAATATCATTTATCATGAACTCCCCACGATCTCCAAATGCACGTCGAAAGCGCTATTAAATAAATTATCTAATTCTCAGTGCTGTCATGGACAGAGAATTTTCACGGTCTTATTTCTATGCAAACTGATTCTCCTATAAATCCAATACAACTCGTGTAAATATGTAAATCCATTAGGAACGTGTAGTGCATAAGCTTAACCGATAAAACTAGCACTGCAAGTGGTAATGGGGATTCTAATTTATGAAAAACTAGATTTAGTCAGCTAATCTGTTGAAATTTAACCCGTCAATTCTTGGTCTATGTACATTGACACCATTCTTGCAGACTACAAAAAATTA